>CM036602.1:11863704-13063704 GCA_020745705.1 Hemiprocne comata | reverse complement strand
GCACATTTCTAAGAAATATGATAGAAGTACAGTCAGTGACTAAGGGTGCATAACATTCTTAGAATACACCAATTGCTGCACTGGTCAGGATAAGGGACTAGATAGTCTCTTCCATCTCTAATTTTTGTGATTGTATGGATTTCTTCACTAGCTCAGTACTTGGTAGATAATAATATTTCATATTCTTGTAGTGCCTTCCAGCAAATGATTTTAAATAGCTTTAATTAGTGCTTACAATTCCCCTTTGTGATCAACAAGTGCTTTGCCTCTTGCACACAAACTGATAAAGTGGGATGAGTATGAAATGCAGCTTTATGCAGAGGGACCTGTGAGATCTGTGCATTGGTTAGAGTTGCTGCTGCTGCCAGGAGAGAAATGGAAACACCTCATCTGTGGAACCAAGTAGCTCAGCCTGAATTGTAGATGTGAACTGTCCACCAAGACCTGTCAGCAGATCAAGAATTATCCAGTGAATAAGTTTGCAAATTATTCTGATAAAAGTCTGTTAAAGAATTTGACACAATATGTGAAGACAGTGAAATGAATTGGAAACTTCTGCTGAGCTGTAGTAGACATTTGTTCAGCTGTAGTTGACAGGGAAGACTTCTTACCAGCTGGCACCTCATAAGCATTACTTGGTCCTCATTTTCTGTATTCCAGGTAAAATCCAGAGTACTGTGGTGAAGAATGCTGTGATTTGATACAGAGAGAGCAAATATCAATCTGATTCAATGTCTGAAAATAATCAAAGGCACTTCTGTCTGCTTTGACACCTGATACTCTGCAAAGATTTCTACTTCCAGTGAGTAAAATTGCCGTAGGCCTTGTTTCCTGCTCCAGATACCCAGGGAGTAAATCTCTCCAATTGTTCCAAACTACATCGATATATAATATCAGGAGGAATGTGCAGCAGAATGGATATAATGTGAAAAATCTACAAGGCTGAAAATAAAAACTAAACAACCCTCTGATCTGCACACATAATCCCACAGTGCAGCTGACCCAGAATTGTAATGCAAATATTGTAGTTCAATCAGGCTATTTTAAGACAGGATAGGAATGAGGCTTCTACTTTCCCCAGAAGCAATGTACATCATTGCCTCTTCTTT
The DNA here is from genome assembly GCA_020745705.1 of Hemiprocne comata. Taxonomy (NCBI): domain Eukaryota; kingdom Metazoa; phylum Chordata; class Aves; order Apodiformes; family Apodidae; genus Hemiprocne; species Hemiprocne comata. The sequence continues at coordinate 13,062,595 of CM036602.1, read as the reverse complement.
AATTTCCTTTTGATTAAAAAAATATTAGACTGTCTGAAGAGTGTGTGCTATCTTTTCTGTGTGTTGAGGGAAAGCGAAAAATCAAAAGGAATGAGAAATACAGGTGAACTTGTCAATTCAGGTTCATTGGGAAAAGCTTAGAACTTTGTTAGCTGCCTTTTATATGACTTAGGTTGGCTCATTAGGAAATGAAATTTCTTTCCTTCTTTCTAAAATTCTGAAATTTACCACTGAGATTCTAGAGGAGGAGGGAACAAGGGGGATATGAGTTAAGTTTCTACGCAGTTCTCCCTCACCAATTGTTCAATGTTTATGTAGCCATTAGTTCACTGGTCAGGGAGAGGGGGGAGGTTTTGATACCTGAAGTATGAAACCTTGATTTTTGATCTTGGATTCTTTTTTGAGGTTTGCAGATTATTTGCAAGAGTAAAGAAGTTCTTGAAAAATTTCCAAATGGCTTGCTGCAGTTTTTATTATTTTTTATTTTTCTATTTTTTTATGTAACTGACAATTTTCCCTGTATTCTTGGTCTGCTTTTGAGGCAAATGGGTGACCTCGTTGGAGTTGGCATGTGACATTTGACCAGCTGCCAGAGCCTTGGAATGGCCGATGGCTAAAGCTGTCTCATCCCAAGAGATTTAGCAGAAACCATTTTTACTGCTTTTACACGTTCTCTAAAAAGTCTTGGGGAAACGTCAGTTGCAGAAAACATCTTTTAAATGACTGTCCAGTACATGATGGGGAGAGTGGCTTTTCCTGACAGTGTCATGGAGACACCAGGGAACAGAATAATATTTCAACCAAACAATACTAGATGATAGCTTTCCTATTAAGAAGACAGTATAAAAGAAGGTTGAGGAAAGAATTGCTGATGTGGAGAGCAAGCTAGAGGCTTTATCAGGAATTCCTTAAGCAGTGGAATGCTCAGTTAGTTGAAGCTCTTGAATTTCTATTTTTATATCTAGTTTTATTGTCCCACAGTTTGCATTGTGTAGCAGTAGAATGGCAGTGGGGGTGAATACAGGCTGGGAGAGTTGGGGTTGTTCAGCCTGGAGAAGGGAAGGCTCTGGGGAGATCTCATAGTGGCCTTCCCTGAAGGGGCTCCAGGAAAGCTGGGGAGGGACTTTGGACAAGGGCTTGTAGTGAAAGGACAAGAGGGAATGGATTAAAACTGGAAGAGGGGAGATTTAGGTCAGACATGAGGAGGAAATTCTTCAGTGTGAGAGTAGTGAGGCCCTGGCCCAGGTTGCCCAGAGAAGCTGTGGCTGCCCCATCCCTGGAAGTGTCCAAGGGCAGGTTGGATGGGGCTTGGAGCAACCTGGTCTGGTGGGAGGTGTCCCTGCCCATGCAAGGGGTTGTGACTGGGTGATCTTTAAGGGTCCTTTCCAACCCAAACCAGCCTGTGTTTCTATGAATACAGTGTTGATATAGTAATTCTCCATGAAGATTTGCATGTGGTAGATAGTGGAAAATCAGACTGCACTGTATGAATATACACATACCCACAGGTAAAGTGAAGCATAAAATCCCTGACTTTGGAGAGCCTTATGTTCTGTTGAGGTTTATTCTCTTTAGTACGTAATGTTATTTAGCAGTTTCTGTGTCTTTGTGGATTTTAAAGCTTTGCAGTATCAATGTGAAGATGGAGGACATTCTTTATGCAATTCTACATGTTGATGAAAGGAATAAAATCGTGGTTTCATGAAGCGTGGGTGCCACAGAACTGTTTGGCTGAACAATTGACATGAGTTTCAGTGACAATGTCCTGAGAGAGATGGTGCTGGTAGTTCTAAACAAATAAAACTGTGCCTGGATTCTTCACGTCGTGATTTTGGTTCTGTAAAGACACTTCCTTTCTTTGGTCTTTATCATTTTTAAGGGTTTATTTCAGCTTTTTAGCTTCTTTCTCTCTTTTGCAATGTATTAGTTACTATAGTAACTATGCTGTGAAGGGTATAGAAAGAAGCTAGTGCACCTTAGCAGTGAAGTATAAAAGCTACTTTATATAGTAGTTTGAAATTTATATCAGGATTTTGAAAATCCAGCAGTTCTTGTGGTGGTTTCCATGACCACGTATGTGGTATATTTTATATATATAGCATTCTTAGGTCATCACTGGTAATCACCCTCTGCTGCCAACATCTGAAGGATGGTAACAGCCCTGCCTGAAATTGTGCTCCACAGATGAAGCATTCTGAAACACACATCCAAGCTCTTCACCACCATCCCTCTTCACCTTCAGAGTATGTTTAGTTGTTATGGAAAAGTCATCTGTACCTGTAGGCATAATACCAGATTATAGTTAAATGAACTTCCACTTAGATGGTTGGTGAGGGGTTGTGTCTGGACTAGCCACTATTTGCAGTTGATTGAAGTACTTGGCATTACTCTGTTACATCCCCCCAGATAAAAGCCGTAGTGTTGGTGCCGTGATCCTGTTATCTCCCCAGCTCCCCTGCTCTGACTCAGTATTTTCACAGATGAATGCCAAACATTGCAGAAAGCAAAGGTAGGAGAGCAAGTATTCCTGAAGCCAGTTCTGACCTGTAGCTTCAGCTCAGCTTCAGGAGACACTGAAGTACAGGGTCTTTGTTCATGATATGTTACACACCTGGTAACTTTTGCCTCCTCTGGTAATAAGAGCTTTTTTTTCTTTTTCTTCAGAGAACATATTTAAGCACAGCCTGGTGTCAATTCATACTTCAGTAATTGTGTTCTACCTATCCCTGGAGTTTTGAGTGAAAGCATTACCATTCATTACTTCCTGTCCTAAACACAGTGCTGCCAGCTCTCATGATTTTATTGAGTCTCAGGATAGTTGTTGTATTTTCAAAAAGTTCCAGCTTCTGAAGTAAAGCAAATATGTGAAATCTATTTCATTACATAAAGGGCACACGTCGAGTTTTCTCAGCTGGGGAAAAACCTTGAACTAGCAACTCAACGCACTGTTAAAACAGAAAAAAAGAAGTAATTTTAAAATGTATTCTTTTTAATATAGTCTCTTAATTTAAGCAAGTATCTTTTCAAGTTCCTGGCTCATAAATTGTGGATGTTGGAACTTGACAATAAGGTGTTGGTTGGTTGGTTCTTTTTGCTGCCCTACTCTACTGCAGTGCTTCAATATCTCTCTCACTGGTAGAATGTCCTTTGCATTGCCTCATAAAAGAGCAGAGTCTAAAGTAGAAACCTATTTAAAAATGCGAGATCCATGGATGGAAGCTGTGAAAAACACATCTGTACTGTTAAATATGCATTCACATATAAAGCATATTAAAAATTCAGTTCTTAATACCTTACAAGACCTGAAAGTCTGCTGGTGTCTCTCTGACTAGTATGGCAGATTCTCCATGAGCTGGCTAATTTCTTATTTAAACTCTACAAACCATTGAAAAGATGCACGATTCTTAGGGTCCAGTGAGTAAAAGTCAATAGTTACAAGAGGAAAATGGCTAGGTTCTGCCAAGGAGTAGGAAAGGGAAAAACCAGTCTGTGTATGTAAGTGTGTGGGTGCATATAGAGTCATGGAATGGTTTGGGTGGGAAGGGACCTTAAAGCTCATCCAGTCCCAACCCCCCTGCCATGGGCAGGGACACCTCCCACCAGACCAGGTTGCTCCAAGCCCCATCCAACCTGCCCTTGGACACTTCCAGGGATGGGGCAGCCACAGCTTCTCTGGGCAACCTGTTCCAGTGTCTCACCACCCTCACAGCAAAGAATTTCTTCCTCATGTCTAACCTAAATCTGCCCATGTCCAGCTTAAAGCCATTCTCCCTCATCCTCTTGCTACAAGCCTGCATACTGCTTTTGAAAGGCACGTTGGCCATTGGTCAGGAAGAAAACCAGTAAGCAGGTTATTTCACAGCTACCTGCTTTCTGAAGGTTTTCTTGGCTCTTCCCTTTGGAATGCCTGGAACTGACCACTGACATCACATTTGGCTGACAGTCTCATCTGCTCTACTCATCTGCCTTGGCAACATCCTGCATTTCATCATATAGCAGATGCAAGCTTGTATTTTTTGCCTTGTTTAAAGTAGTCTTCACTGTGCAGTAGCAGGATGTTTATTTCAATAACATGAACTGTTGGATTCCTGTAACTTGGAGCCTAGAGAAGGGGAAAGAGCAGGAGAGAAACAAATGTTTCTCTACAAACCTCTACCTGCAGAGCCCAGTAACTTCTCCAAAGCACTGTCATATTTCAGCCAAGTTACAGAAGGACTTGGAAGCTTGCTCGAAGCAGGCCCAGGAGGAACTTGCATTGTTCACATTATTGCTGGTATTCTCTGTTTTCTGGACAACAGCCAACAGGAAATTCCTGGGACAAATCTTTCCACTTTTTTTTTAAATAAAATATTTAGGGAAAAAAAAAAAAAATGAAACTAAGTCTTAGAGAACAAAGAAGCCAATATTAACCTCAGCTCACAGATATGTAAAGTTTTGGGTCTTCTTTGCTGTTTTATTTTTTCCTTCAAAGGATTTATGACCTCACACGCCTTGTTTCTGTGACATCAGATGGTGTTGCCACGGAAACCGTTTTATTGTCAAAAACAAAAGAATTTTGAAGAGTTCCTTAGCAGCACAGGCCACGGAGTGTGGAGTATAAAGAAACTGTTTTTATCTAGATGATAAATCTGTTTTATTAGGCCCATGATTTTTCAGCTCTACCCTGCTTCGAAGCAAGTATAAATCTGGCAAAACCAACAACGGTTGCACCTGTTAATCAGGGGCTGATTTTGTCCCTACATGTAGAATCAGGGGAATTTCCTTTCTTGTCTCCCCTTCAAATGACTGATGGTTTCCAAATGCTTTAACATATGAGGAAAACCAACAGTCTGCTCGTAGGGGCCTTGCAGGAGCGAAAGCTTGATAAGGAACAGGAAGTTTGTGTTGCTGTGGGTTTGGTTATTTTAAGTTGACAATGTACGATACCGACTGCGATTCATGGAGAATGAAGTACTGAGGATTCATATTTTGCTCCCATAGTACCCCCCAAATCAAAGAGCATGGGAGTTTTGGTCATTTGTTATAAAATACAGAGCGCTCTCATCTGTACTGAGGTATGTGGGCAAGACCTACTGTCCTCAGTTGTAATGATGGATACCTGCTGATGGACACAGGTAATGAAAGCACAAAATGTTGTGGCTGAGCATGGTTAAACGTAGAAGAATGTTCAAACCCCAGCTGAAAACAACATGGAGTAAACCTGGTAAAAACTATTAACAGGTTGGATGGGGCTCTGAGCAACTTGATCTAGCGAGAGGTGACTGCCCACGCAGGTGGGTTGAATCTAGGTTGAATCCCTTCCAACCCAAACCATTCGATGATTCTATGAAGACATAGCAAATCTAGGGGGTTTGTGTCCATAAAAATAGCAACTGGGTGTGATGTATGTCTGTGCATACTGCTAACATGTACTGGTAAGCCTTAGAATCACATCTGCATACGTATCTACACAGAGTTTATCATATTGTAATAGGGAAACAGCCTAATTTTCTTTGAGAAAGATATCACCATGGGCTCCTGAAGAAAGTTGTTAGAGGAAATTTTAAAAATTCCTTTCACATATGTATCCTGCTCTAGTTAAGATTCTGCAGCTGCTGAATTTAGTGCCCCAGAACTGTTGCTGTATTCCAAAAGACAAGTGATCTCATTGCCATATATTTGCTAGAGTGAAAATAATACACACAAGGGGATAGGCAGGTTAAACGCCATATGGTTAACCCCAACATTTCTGTTTTCAATGGTTCCCTGCGTTTGGGTGTATATCAGCCTTCTGTGATGTTTTGCTGAGCTTTTCTTTTATAACAAGGTAACCTGGGGAGGGAGAGAATGATGGTACCTGTAATTACTACCAATTTATATCTGTTCTCTGTCCAATCCACCTCTACAAATGTATTCCTGTAGAACTAAGCAGCTTAGAAGTGGATCTGAGGGAATATCAAGGATGCAGAATCCCAGCATGAGAAGGAGAAGGGAAGTGCTGCTTAAACATTGACACATTGCCAGTTGTAGTGCTTTTTAACATTGGTGTGGGCTTGTTCACACTTGTCAAATCATACTGTGCTTGCTAATGTTGCATTTTCATCAAATACACTAGCTTGCTCTCTATTCCCACTCTTCAGCAATCCTTTTCATGTCTCCTTTCTTCCCTTCATTCCACTGTTCTTTGTTTTCCCTTTCCCCCCCTATCTTCTGGTTTTATTTTCTTTCTTTCTGCCTGACTCCCTCTCAGCTGAAAAAAAAAAAATCTGTCTGACCCAATCTACATTTTTTTTTTTTTTTTTTTAGAACACGTAGGTTAAGCAGATGCCTGCCTGGAGGGATTTACAGCCTTATCCTGATATACAACATGCAAGGAGAATATAGGCTGATATACAGGAGTGGGAGTAGTTGGTTGTTAATCAGCAATTGAGGGATACGTGAAAGAAACATGTTTGGGATTTTCTGAAGAGAAAAAAAGGTATAGCAGTGGATGTCTGCCCTGAAGCCAAGGGATGCTTTTTTTGGTGTACCCCAGTGGGTAGTGTCAGTGAAGAAATGGAGTTGAGCCCTGAGGAGCATTTTGTGTGGAATACTAGGATGCACCAGAAATAAGAAATTACAGAAGAAGAAGGAGGGTTCTCATAGGTGAAAAAGAGGCTTTTAAATTAGTTGTGGAAATAGCTGGGGTTTATGAAGGGATTTTTTCTTAAATTACATAGAGGAGCAGAACATTCTTTCTTCCCTCTCTTTTTAAATATACACAACAGAAGAAAGTATTCTTGTTCCTTTGCCCTCTCAGCTCTTCCCCATTTCACTGTGTGATGTGGAAGGATAAAAAGATAGAGCATTGAACTCGGAGTGTCTGATTTGGCTGGACAGGAGAAATACGAAAGAGATCTTTGCTGAGGGCAGATCTGTAGGCACCAAGCAAGGGTGAGTGGAAAGAAGTTGTCCTGAAAGGCTCTTCTTGAGGATCTCATCTCATTTCATCCAAGTGGGGGATGTCTGACAAGTACAGACAGTTAAGCAAGGCCAGTGTTAAAACCAGAGCATGCCCTTCAGTGGTCTGAGAGCTGCTGCTGGAGGGAGAATGTTAAGCAGTACAAAATCCTGAAGGATCACTAAGATAGCCTGAACTATGTAGGTTATGCTGTCTTGCTGGTAGTGGATTCTCCTAGGGGCAGGTAGCATACTCAAATTACTTTCTAGTTTTTTTTTGCTCTAGGTTGTGAGTCTTTGTATTCTTACAGTGAAAAATGCTAATGGGCCTGAATCTTCTCTTCACATATACAACCTTTTACAAACCTCAAAAGGAAACTTTGCCAAGGAAGCATTTCAGCTTGTGGTCCCTCACTAATGGCTCGTGCAACACAATATGTACGTTTGTCCAAAAAATAGCAAGTTGCTGGGGAAGCAAAGCCAGAGAAGGCTCAGTCTAAGTTGGACCAGATTTTTCATGGATCTGGCAGCTTTGCTTGAGTGGGTCACAAAGTGTGGTTTGATCTTTGCTACCTTTTGAAGAAGGTATATAGGTCAGCTACCACGGGGCAGTTGTTCATCATCTTCAGGGACCACAGGTACTGACTTTGGTAGGATTCACCTGGGCAGAGCTGCGTTGGAAGCCCAGGAAAAATTCCGATCAGATCAGCTGGGCTTTCTCTGTTTCCACAACATCTTGATGCACAAGTATTACTGGAAGAACAATAGATCTGCTCTACCTCTGTCTCTTGTTATCCTTTCAGTGGGTATTCACTGCTTTTGTGCCAGCTTAGTGTGTTACGTCCACACCTGATGTGAGACAGGTTCCTAAATCTGATAGTTATCAACCACAGCCCAGATTGTGATGTTTGTCATTGTTTTATATCCTATGCATAACCAGGGAACATAACCAAATACTTAAAAAAAATACTTCTGTTTCTCCCCTGTGGTTCAGGGAAGGGATATGGTGTGTTGAGGAAAGGGACATGACTTGTTCAGCCATAGGCTTACCACAAACCATCCATCTCTCCATTGTGTGTAATCTGAGGCTTTTGTGTGTTTGGGAAAGATTTGTGGGGGACTTAAGTAAATTAAGGCTGGTTACATGCTAGAAGATACAGAGCTGCTGGTACTCATTGTAATGGCTGTAGGTTATTATAATGAACCCTTATCAGAAGACCCTGCATCAATGATTACTTTTCATCTGAAAGAGGCTTTACCTGAATTAGTGTTTTGATCTGGAGGGCTAGTGCAGTTCTGAAGTGAGCCCCCTAATCATCTCTACTTTCCAGGCATTGGAGTGGTTTTAGAATGCATTAACTTGGTTTCTTCTGGAGGCATTTAAACAAAGACCCTATTTGAGGAGCACCACAACCCCCAGTTGAGATATAAAGATCCAAAACAATGATTGGTCTCATGGATACTCCCAAACCAAATATATGATAGGGATACTGAGCCCCTGGAATCAGGCTAAATTTAGTGCAAAGCAGAGTTTCAAGACTTGTTCAGTGTACACTTTGATCTCCTAATGTGCTCCCATCGTACAAAATTACTTGCAGGATGTAGCCAGAAGTGGCTGTGTTTTAAATGTCAGAACTGAATGTAAAGATGAGAAACAGGAGGAACAAGAACTCCTGCCATTCCAATCTATCACTTCATCCCAATAGTTCACATGAGCAGCCCTATACCTGTCCCTCAGCTTCACATTAACATTAGGAGATAGAGCAAGTTCTGGTCATCTTTGCCTACCAGATCCCTGCAATGAAGCCAACCCCTCTGTCCCCCATAGAGGAATATGACTGTTAACTGCAGATATGTGAAAATTCACTTATCAGAGAAGGACTAAAGTTAAAGCTCACCATCAAGAAGTGAGAAGAGTTAATGATGTGGTATGGGAAGTCATTAGTGAGTCCTACATGCCTATGCATTGCACTGCAGATTGATGATCTAGTTGTTCAAAGGACAAGGATACCTGAGACAACCTCAGGGAGCTTTAATTTTAAATTCTTTCCCTTCCCCACAAAAGTTAGGCTTACAAAGAAGGAAACTGGAGGTAAATGTTCCTGCTTTTCATCTGTGGGGTGGGGCAGAAATTCTCAGCCCTTGGCTGCATGCCATCATTTTTGCCACTATTCTAAAAAGAGAAAGATTTTAAGACTTTCATCTTAGAATTGGAGAACAGCTGGGGTGATTCAAGCACTCTGTGCCCTGTGGCTGTCTGTAATTTCCTCTTTCTTCATGACGAGCACAAGCATAATTATTTGGTTCTTTTGAGAAGGGAAGGTTGTATTTGTTTCTTTTTAATCATTAATATGCATCCCTTGGACCATATATTGGATTTCTGGTTAGAGAGATGAGAACCACTATGAATGTGGGTGCAAGAAGAAAAGATGAAGGCCTGGTACAGCCCTGGAGACATGGAGAGAGATGGGACACAATGGCTCAATGTGTTGAAGCAGGACTGGAGACAGGAATCCTGTTAGAGGACAGGGGGGTTCTGCCATGTGTAGTAGTTCATATGGGGTGAGGATACAAAGGAATTCTTCCAGAAAAGCAGTGCTGACATTGTTTTCAAGGGAAGCTTTTTGTTCTCATTAGTCCTATGAAATTTCATGGTGAACCATTCTAAATTATTACTTCCTAATGCTATTGTTTCTTGCCTTGTTCTTGTAAGAATATTATAAATAATGATTTTTATGGCACTTTGCTTGGTACTGCATGGATATTTGGCCACATGATCTCCAGTGTTATTTGGTGTGGTTGTTGGTTGTTATCTTTCTTAGAGCAGGCAATGTAATTAAAATACATTCATATTGACTAAGCTTTGGTGTTTCTAGATGCTCAGCTGAGAGTTTGAACTCAGTGTGCATAGAAGTATAAAGAAGGAGTTTTATGCATCGTGTGTTCACATAGAAATGATTTATGGAAAGTACTAAACTTTGTAGCTTAAAACTTCTACAAAAAAAACCTAGAACATTCCTTCATACTTAGAAATAAGCCAATTTTTAAGGGAGAGGAAGAACTCAAATTTGATTCCTTTATATGACTATGGACTGCTGAAAGTGTACAGAAGTCATAAATAAGATCCCAGAAACAAAGAGAGAGCTCTGGTTTCCTTTTATTTGCTGAATGGCTTGTAGGATTCAGTTTTCCAGACTCTTCTATACATTTCAGAGACAGTCTTCTAGTTGTCAGGGAATATAATGGTATATAATGTCTTGATTCCAGGAGCTGGATCTGTGTGCAAAATACTGCAAGACCAGCCAAAAAAATAGAAAAAAAAAAAAAAGTGTTGTTTGCATCTATCTTGAGTTATGACCACCTTGGTTTTTGTAGTCTGATGTGTTCTCTACTGCCTTAAATAGGAAGTTGTTCTTTTTGCTCCCCCTTAAATTATTTACCCTGATCTGGCCTTTACAAATTCAAAATCATAATTTTTCCCCCAGAACAGTAATGAAAATGACGTAGGTCTAGGGAGGAGAATACAAGGACAGTACAGTGGAAGTCTTCTCTTAGATTAAATCTGGGTAAAATTAGTTTTGACATTTTCTTCCCAATCTTACTGCTTCTTTTCTCCTGTGAAAGGGGAATGAACGCCAGGATTTCCAGGTCAGAGTGCAGGAGCATGAATCAGAGCAGCAGTCTGTGGGAAGCCTGCCAGTGCCTGCCTGCTCTTTACTGCCTGCTGCTCTCTAATGTAGGTGATCAATAAATACTACTCTAAAATAAAGAGGAGAAACAGACACGTCTTTCACAGTGTGCAGAGGGGTAAAATGAGAAAGCAGGTGGTAGAAAGTCCGTCCAGATACAATGCTTCAGAAATTCTGCTCTGGTGAGACTGCACCTGGAATACTGTGCACAGCTCTGGAGCCCTCAGCACAGGCAAGACAGGGACCTGTTGGAAAGGGTCCAGAGGAGGCCATGAAGATGATCCAAGGGCTGGAGCAGCTCTGCTATGAAGACAGGCTGAGAGAGTTGGGGGTGTTCAGCCTGGAGAAGAGAAGGCTCCAGGGAGACCTTCTGCTACTACCTTCTGGGGGTACTTTCCAGTACCTGAAGGTACTGTAGGGAAGATGGGATGGAGAGGACAGCGATAGGACAAGGGGTAATGGTTTTAAACTGAAAGAGGGTAGATTTAGGTTAGACACCAGGAAGAAATTCTTCATCATGAGGGTAGTAAGGTGTTGCAATAGGTTGCCCAGGGAAGCTGTGTCTGTGCCCTCCCTGGAAGTGTTCAAGGGCAGGTTGGATGAGGCTTTGTGCAGCCTGGTCTAGTGGGAGGTGTCTCTCCTCAGAGCAGGGAGGTTGGAACCAGGTGGTCTTTAAGGTCCTTTCTAACCTTAACTGTTCTGTGATTCAGATTTGACTGCAGCTGCTTGTGTTCATTTGGTTCAACCCACTGGGCACCATCAGGTTTTTGCCTTAGCCCCTAACCCCATCAAATAATGCACCCTTCCCTTTGAGGTCATTTTCAAGCAATCTGCTCAAAAGCTTTGCAATGTTTGTAAGAGAAAAAATGGGCAGGGCTGACCTACCTCTTTGCTGAATACCACCCTCAGCCTGCCAGAGCTCTCCAGCAATGGTTCCCTCTGAGCTACCAATCTTCGTCTCTCTGTTTAAACAGGAATAACTGCTTTTGCTCTAGAAAGCTGCAGTAGCTATTTGAGATGAGCACCAAGTCTTTTTTTACATTAGCTGCTCCTTCCTCACTTGCTTTCAACAGAAGCTGTGCTGGCAGGTAAACTCATTCCTCCTATATAGCAAGAGCTGATTCTGTGCTCCCTCCCTTGTGCTGCCATTTCCACGTGCGTGGCCCCACCAGCAGCCCTGTGTGTCTCCTCATTGCAGGTTAGAGGCAGAAAAATGGCCCCTTTCTGTCAGTAAATAGCACTCCTGAGTGTTTCTCAGCTGGTAGCCCCAGTCCCCTGCAGCATTTTCATTGATTTTGCACTGTGCAGGGAGGGTAATTTTTACCTCCGAGAGTGCAGGAGCCACATGATGTTCCTCCAGCTTGGGAAGAGCCAGCTGCATGTCAGATTCCTGCTGCTCTGCTCCTTCAAAAGAGGCTGTCACCTTGACTTTACCTCAAAACTGCCTCCCTTTAACAAGTCTGTTGTTAGACTATGAATTCAAATGTAAGCCTTCAGTTCATCTACCTTTCTGAGATGATTCCTTGTTATTTGTATCAATGCAGACCAGAAATGCAAGCAGAAGAGTGTGAGCAGGTGTGTTGTGTGTATCAGCTGGGCCATGGAAGCTGTACATGGTGCCTCTGGGCTTTTCTCAGAGCTCCTATCCACCCACCCCTACCCTCAACCCACTGTGGAAATGACCTCTTCAAAAACTGCATGTGCCTGAGGGCATCCTGAAATATCAATGGAACAAGTGTGTTAACAAGAAACTTCTTCCAACTGTGTTCACTACAGCTCTGGCAGCCAACCCTTGACTCTGGTTATTCCAGATATTTAAACTGAGAAATCAAAGCATCAGTTGCATTGGGAATGCACAGGAGCAGCTCAGGGGAACACCAGCTCAACTGGTGTAAAAGGGCAGGAGATTTTATTAGTAAAATCTTCTCTCATCACCTTTCCTGGAAGGAGCTCAAGAGGTGGTGACTGTTACAAGGAAATTCACTCTGGAAAAGGAGAGAGTGGGGCTGCAGTCTTAGGACTATAATAACCTTCTGAGAAGATCTCAGGACTGCTCTAGGAATGTGTTTGGTATCCTGTGAAGTCAGTATTTACTGTCTGCACTTTTTAAGGGAAGAAAAAAGTCACAGATTGGTTTCTCTGTGGCAAATGGACTCTGTTACACAGGCCCACGAGGCTGCACATGTTTGTGCAGGTGAAGGAGAAAGATTTGTGTGGTACCTTATTTTTGTCCTTCCTGTCTGAAAACTGGTGGTATGTATCTAAAGAGCACAATGCATCAGGAAGGAGATCTGACCTCCTTTGGAGAGGAAGGTGAGACTTCAAGCATGTTTGAGGTCACCTTTCTGGTGCCAAATTTACCAATTTAACGGAAGGTTTCTGAGTGCTCAGTTACACTGAGCTGAAGTTAATGGTGGTAGTTGGTGCTCAGTATTTCATAGGTGAGCTGAAGCTGCCATGGAGTCACCCCAGAAGCTCACAGAAATGTTCCTTGAAGGTTTGTCTCTTCCTTGAGAACTAATTCCTGCTATTGCATCTCTCTCCATTCATTGGCAGATTCTGTGAAATATACATTTGTTTTATGTTGCCCTGCATTTGGCCACCTAGGTTGCATAATATTATGGCTGCTTCCTGAGCAATATTTTTTTAAACTGGGTTATGGTAAGGACTTGTAAAAAATGAACTAAAAACCCTCATGGGATTAATCAAACTGCTGTTCTTTTGTTTTTGCTTTTCTCAATGGTTCCTTACAATAGGAGAATTCTAAGAAACTTAATTTTATTTTCCTAAAACAAAGGTTCCAGACCATCATGTGGCCATAGAAACTAGGGCTTTCAGGAAACATTATGAAACTGTGAGGTTCGTTATAAAACCTTGAGAGTGGACAAAGCCTTTGCACAAACCCATGTATTACAGCTCCTGTGGTAAGCAACAAGGAAAACAAAAATACAAATACCACACATCACGAATGCTCTGGAGAAATTTCACCATGTTTTTCACAAAAAACAAAACCCAAACAAAAAAAGCCCAAGTCATTTATTTGCATTATTGTCCTCTGGCTGCTTTCAGAGTGGCTAATTTTTCTTATCTACTTTGAGATCCTAGGGTCAAACACAAAAAGAGGAATAAAGTTCAGAGAGTCTATGTTAAGTGAACCTTATTCTATATAAGAATTAATGGAAAGTTGTGGCCATGGCTGATTTGGCTTTCTGCTGCATTCCTTTTCATTTGTAATATGGTTTTGCCTTTTTTTTCTGGGGTTCCTCTGCAGGGTGGCACTGTCCTGCAAGAGCAGTTTGCTGGTACACCCTCAAGGTCCCCAACTATATAAAGAAAGCTTATGGTGTTGTATGTGGCTCCTGTCAGTTTGGGAGGGATCTCCTGTCTACCTCATGTCTGTAACTCTTCAAAATAAGTTAATAAAAAATCTCAGAGTCACAGAACTGCCAGAGCTGGCAGGGACCTCTAGAGATCACCTGGTCCAACTCCCCCCTAAAGCAGGACTGCCCAGAGCACATCCTACAGGACTGTATCCAGGAGGGTTTGGAATGTCTCCAGAGAAGGGAACTCCACAGCCCCCCTGGGCAGCCTGTCCCAGGGCTCTGTCACCCTCACCACAGAGAAGTTTCTCCTCCTATTTCAGTGGCACTTCCCATGTTCCAGCTTGTGCCCCTTGCCCCTCATCCTGTCCCTGGGAACCACTGAGCAGAGTCTGGCTCCATCCTCCCTGCACCCACCTGAGATACTTAGAGGCATTAACAAGGTCTCCCCTCAGCCTTCTCTTCTCCAGGCTAAGGAGTCCCAGCTCTCTCAGCCTTTCCTGGGAAGAGAGATGCTCCAACCCCCCAGTCATCTTTGTTGCCCTCCCCTGGACTCTCTCCAGCAGTTCCCTGTCTCTCCTGAACTGGGGAGCCCAGAACTGGACCCAGTTCTCCAGATGTGGCCTCACCAGGGCAGAGCAGAGGGGCAGGATGCCCTCTCTCGACCTACTGGCCACACTCTTCCTCATGCACCCCAGGATTCCATTGGCCTTCTTGGCCACAAGAGCACATTCCTGGCTCATGGATCATCTACTGTCTACCAGGACTCCCAGATCCTTCTCCTCGGAACTGCTTTCCAGCAGGTCCACCCCTAACCTGTATTGGTGCAAATGATCAAGTTCTGAGTCTACCTTCACCCCTTCCATTGCTCTATCAAATTAATAACCAGCTTCTGACATTTAATGTGAAGGTGCCTGAAACAGTATAAATCTGGGGCTGCTCAATTGAGTTCTGCTCTGAGCCTTAACTGCTTTTGTTTTTTCCCCTCTTGATGATTTTCAGTGTCTTTTCTGTTTGGAGCTTTGAAAATGCTTAGGTCATTAGTGTCTGAAAGCAGAGGATATGAGCGGATGTCCAAGTTGAAATCTGATTTACTGAGGATTCAGAATCCAGTGTAGGATTCTCTTGTGGCAAGTACTGCTGGAAAATATTTGTTAACAGAGTGTGTGATAACGCAGGTTTCCCGTGGCACCACGGCCATGCTCGGGCTCCAGTTAAAGATACTTAGATCGTAGGATCACAGGATGGATTGAGTTGGAAGGGACCTCAAAGATCATCTAGTTCCAACCCCCTTCATGGGCAGGGACACCTCCCACTAGAGGAGTACTACCCAAGACTTCATAGTATTGGGTCTGCAGTGGACATTTTTTTCAGCTAGTGGGATTCCCTAAACTTATTAATTTACTCAAAAAAAGAGGAAGATTCCTCTTGGGGCTGGCTGCTTCCAAGGTTCCTTATAAAAATGCCCAGTTCTTTCAGGTGTTGGGGCAGTGTGTGGGGTTGTCTCTGTGAGGGAGAAACATGGAGCTTTTGTACCGAGTGATGTGGAAGTTGCTCTGGCAACTACCCATGGCTTATTGAGTGCCAAGGTAAATAATAGCAGAAGACATGCATACACTATTATTCTCATAATTTCCTGCTGCCCTCAGGCAGTAATAACTTACACACCCTATTTTCCAAATGTTTCTAATTTATTTCTCATGAGCAGAATTATCTCATAAGTAAGACTCCTCCCCTTTGCAACCAGTCCTGCCTCTTCTTTTACAACTGCCACAAATGAGGTGACCAGTCAAAAAAACAAACAAACATAAAAAGGTCACAGTTATCATATGTACTGTTGATCAGTGAAGCAGAATGGCTGCTGCACACTCATGTCATCCTGCTTGTTCGTCTGGAGCTCTGGAATTCTCCCTTTTCAATTATTAACTCTGCATACAATGCTGCCTGCAATTCTGCAAACATATTTCATTCTTTCTAATCCCGGATGATGGTTCTTATACAGCTTCTGCTTTTATATCTGAATCTTAGACTGTGATATCCTTGTTATTCCAGTCCCAGGTCTGTAATGTGCAGCTTGAGCTTGATTTGCAACATGCCTTTTTATATCAACTACTAGGCCTCTCTTCAGAAAGAGCAACAGAGGGAGGAAGTAGCCAATTTAATTTTTTTAAACATTAAGGCAGCAACATAGTTACAAGCCTTCGGTTTTCCCGTGTTGAGTGGTATCTTTCCAATGCTTTTTCCCCCTTTATTGCCTTTAGTATTGACTTCCAAATTGGTTTTGAGAGTAAAGCCAAGTGATGCTCAGTAACAACTACAAGGAATTGAAAATGTTGTAGCAAACGCACCTCAAGATGAGATTTTGTAAATTGGTTAGGCAAATAATTACTTAAAAATACCATAAAGTTATTTATATGAATGCTTAGGTTAAACTGCAGTTTGAAAGAGGTGTCCCCAGCTGGACTGTAAATCCCACTTTATGACTCTGCTCCTGCCTTAACATCCCTTAGCATAAAAGTTGGCAGGGATTTCCAAGCTTGTGAGTGAGAGAATTGATCCTAAGGTCGCTCTGACTCCTGAAAGTCCATATTTCAATTGTTGGTCTTTTTAATTTTGGGGGGGGGCTGAAAGAATAGACTACTTGCAGAAAGTATTTTACATTTTAATTTTGTATAGACTGCAGTGGAAAAGCAGCATGTCTGTATCTGCTCTATTAGTTTGCAGCAATCCTTGAAACAAAAGGGTGGTTGTACTTCCATGTCCAGCCAAAGTTCTTAGAAACTAAAAAGGTACAGGGCCTGGAAATAAAGCCACTGAAAATGTGTAGCCATGCTACAGATTGTTATAAAAATCATATTGTTGCTACAGATTGGTAGCTATTGCCTTTTATTTTCCCTTTATAATAATTTAGTTTAGTATATGAACTGGTTAAGGGAACTAGAAAGCAAGATTAGTTGTTGGTTCTTTTGAACACACTTTGACTTTCTTAGTCCCACGCACGAGCACAGCGTTGTGGTAACTGGGCTGCAAAATACATCTGAGGTGGTACTTTTCTCAGGAGTTAATGAAGCAAGCAGATTTTATTAATGTATTGGGAAGTAATCAAGACAAATAAGTTTTCTTCCTCTTTCTATGCTATTTATTGTGTACTCTGCCCCATTCTCTTCCCCTCAACTTCCTGCAGTGAGAGACATGGCACTGCCTGATTCTGCTGCCTTCTCTGCTTACAGGTTGCTCTGGGTTTCCACCAGCTGGAGGTGGTGGTGGTGGCATAGCAGGGTGAGAAGCAGGCAGGAAGGGCTGGGAGGAGCAGGGTGGTTACACTGGGGACTCTTTGGTCACCAGAGGTAATCGTGGCAGGCAAACTACTTCTGTGCTTTGGGCAGTGCTGCCTGCCCGTTGAGAGACATCTCAGTGAGGTGGTGGAGATGGTGGCATGGCCACTGGGGTGAACTGGTGAGGTTCACATCCAATATGTGGACCTTACAGAAGATTTTTGTGTTTTTAAAGAAAAGCTTTTTTCTGGTTCTGTTCAGCTTAGGTTTTTGTAGGGCTCTTGTCATCATCTTTCTGTGACTAAGTTTTTATCCTACTTTTCTGAGTGGCCATTTTCAAGGAACTAATTTATGAGGATTTAATTTAGATCTAAACCCATTGTTTCTGTGCTAAATAAAGCAGCAATTAATTATTAAAAACATACCTTTTGTGACTGAACATTCTCCCTTATAGCTATTAAACTCAAAGACATGTTTTTCTGTTCAATTATTAAATTTTTGTATTTATTCTGTGAGTCTACAGTAAGTGCTTTGTGGGAAGCTTGGGAGAAGGATGGTCTGGCTGTTGCTTAAGACTGCTGTGTGATCCCAGAGGGGTTCCCAGCTCTGATACATTCTTCCTGACTGGCTGAGCACATCCCTGGATGGATCCTGTGTGTCTGCCTCAATGCCTTTGTAACAACAGCTGTCAGGTTATTACTGATGAGGTTTAGTACCTCTTGCAGGACTGAGATAAGCACTGTCCAGCAGTCTGGTCAGGGAGCTGTTCCAGAGATCAAAAATGCACTCACAGGCACAGAACAAGTGAGCCATAAATCAAAAGAAGCATGGCCAGCAGGTCAGGGGAGGGGATTTCTCCCCCTTTACTTGGCTCTCATGAGACCCCACCTGGAGCATTGCATCCAGTTCTGGAGCCCCCAACATAAGTATGACATGGAGCTCCTGGAGAGAGTCCAGAGGAGGCCATGGAGATGATCTGAGGGCTGGAGCAGCTCTGCTCTGGAGACAGGCTGGGAGAGTTGGGGGTGTTCAGCCTGGAGAAGAGAAGGCTCCAGGGAGGCCCTTAGAGCACCTTCCAGTGCCTGAAGGGGCTCCAGGAAAGCTGGGGAGGGACTTTGGACAAGGGCAGGGAGGGATGGGATGAGGGAGAGTGGCTTTAAACTGGAAGAAGGGAAATCTAGGTAAGACATGAGGAAGAAATTCTTTGCTGTGAGGGTGGTGAGACACTGGTCCAGGTTACCCAGGGAAGCTGTGGCTGCCCCATCCCTGGAAGTGTTCAAGGGCAGGTTGGATGGGGCTTGGAGCAACCTGGTCTGGTGGGAGGTGTCCCTGCCCATGCAGGGGGATTGGATCTAGATGATCTTTAAGGTTCTTTCCAACCCAAAGCATTCCATGATTCCATGATAAACACCAATGTAAAAAGTTGTGTGTCCTCCTCCTTCTCCCCCATTGATAACCCATGAATCAGAATGATACAAACCCAGGATTTTTCTATGAGCTCAGCCACCATAGCTTTGCCCTGAGAAAAACTGGTCCTGTACGACGAGAAAAATGGCAAATTTATTTGCTTAAGGTTTAAAAGATATTTATGAGCTTTGGTAAGGAGGAAATTTCATCTTTGAACAAAGCCTTACGCACTGGAATCTTTGTGAACCGCCTCAAGCCCTTTTCTGTAATTATTCATCTGCTCTGTGCAGAGTGGGTTCAGCAGCATGCTCCTCCTGACAAACTGATGCTGAATGTTACAGCAACTCTCTTAAAATCTTTGCCTCGGTGCTGGGAGCACCACAAGAGCCTGCAAAGGGTAGATCTAAACTCAGCTGGTGCCAGTAGTCTGTGCTGTTACCGTGTGGGAGTTGGTGGCAAAGCAGGAGCATTAGGAAATGGATAATGGGACCAGATAGGCAGCACTTGTCACTGCTGGGTTAGAGGATCTTGTGCTGCCTAAAGGGCCATTTATTATTATTATTGTTTTTTTTCTACTGAGACTTAAGACTGTTGCTCTGACCTCCCATTTGTACTTTCTGCAAAAGATGAGGAACTTGGTAGCTGGCCAGATTCCAGCCTGCAGTACGTTCTTCTGTTTCGCCTGCCGTGAGTCCCTCTGCAGTTTCAGGTGCACTGAGTGCTGTGGTGTCATTATCCCCAACAGTTTTATCTCTGTTAGCAGCATATGGCACCTTTGGATGACTACTGCTTTCCACTTTAGGGCCTCTAAGATGATGAGGGGACTGGAGCATCTGCTATGTGAGGAAAGGCTGAGAGTGCTGGAGTTGTTCAGCTTGGAGAAAAGGAGGCTGAGGGGGGATCTCATCAGTGCTTATATCTAAAGAGGGTGTCTGGAGGATGGGGCCAGACTCTTCTCAGTGGTGTCCAAGACAAGAGGTTTAAGCTAAATATCAGAAAATACTTCTTTCCTGTGAAGGTATCAGAGTCCTGGGACAGGCTGCCCAGGGAGGTTGTGGAGTCTCCATCCTTGGAGACATTCCAAACCCACCTGGATGTGTTCCTGTGAGATCTGCTCTAGCAGAGGGTTGGACTAGATGATCTCCAGAGGTCCCTTCCAACCCCGACTGTTTGGTGATTCTGTGATTCACTCCAGGCAAGACTGCTGCAGTGGCAAAGTCCTCTCTCTCTGAGTGTATGTGTACATGTGTAAAAACAATGGGTCAAATACTAGAGCTGATGGAGAGAGAAGATTTATTCTCTTCTCACAAAATAACTTTGCCTGCAGTCTGGTGGAATGCCTGCTCTTTTGGGACAAGGATGATAATGGTCCCAAACAAGGAATTATTTTCTCCCAACAGATTGGGTTATTAGGAAGGTGTAATAGGATGCCAGCTTTGGATACCACTCCTGTGGAGGGAAGTTGTCTCCAGGGTTTTGAGGCCAAATAATTTAATGATTCAGACAGTATAACTTTCATTTCAGCCTCTGTGTCTGTTTAGTGTGAGGAGCCAAGCACTTGTAAGGAGATTGAAAAGGTCTGGAGGCGCTGAGTGAAGAACTGTCTAAAGATAGCCTAAGGATCAGTAAGTACAGGCACTTCAGCAAAATAGAGGTTATGTGAATTTGTTCCTTAGGGCTAGATATGAAAACAGATCTTATTCACTAGCTGATTAATATGAACTTGGAGAAGAGTCCTGGAAGCAGGGATCAAAGCCCAGAACTACTTCTTTCAGGTGTGTGTCATAATGACTAGGATGCACAATCAGGCTGCCCCTTTCTAGCCAAAAACCTTGAATTATGTCTGCACAGAAGGCAGAGACAGGCTACTCCAGGAAAGGTATCACCCAACAGAACTACTGAGCACTGTTATGAAATACAAATAATCTCTGCTCCATTAAAACAAAACCCAAAACAACAACAACAAGACCAAAACAAAATGGAAACCCACAAAAGTCAGGACTAGCCTGTCCAGGGGAGGGGCTGCCAGGTTACAGGTCCTGAAGTGTGTGTCTTTAGCTCTGAGTCTGAATCTGGGACATGAGCATTAAAAAAGGGGGCAGAGTCCATGTCCTCACTGTTCACTGCTGATTGGCATGAGGCAGCATCTTGTTCTTGGGCAACTCAGATTTTTGGCATCCATCCTGAGCAATAATCCTGGGCTCTACCTGCAGCCTGGGATTACTGGAGGGCAATTCCAGAGACAGAGTCAAGTGATCTAACCTAGACAGCTTTCTTGTGTCATCTTGCCTTAGATGAATCCCACTCTGGAAAGCTGAGATGTAGGCATTTAGGCTGTTTTTTGACACAAGAAAGAGAAATGGAGGAAAGACGTTTTTTATAGTTTTGGAAATGAAGAGTAGCTAGTAAAAAATATTTTACAGAGAAGATAATAAAGTGCCAAGGAAGGCACTGAAGTAGAGAAAGCAAATATCTTCAGGAAATAGCTGCTGTAGCTTTTATTTTTAGAAAGTGTATTTAGAAGACAGTATAAAAGTAGGGAAGTAGGACTAAGAGCAATCAAACTAGGCAGATCTATGGTCAAGGAGAGCCCAGTTGTTTTCCTGAAATTTTCAACAGAATTTTCCTGTGTTGTTAATATTTGAAGTGCTGAGAATATAGTTAATTAATCAAACATATTTGTTATTAAATGAAGGGGCCTGAGCAGTCCAAAGTTGGGCCTACTGAGTAAAATCAAACTAGTTGGTAATCTCTGTCCAAAGGAACATATAGTGAGTAAGAAGGCAAAAGATGAAAAATCAAATTATTAAGGAAGTCAATGGCAGCAAAACTCATGCTTGTTTATGATTTTTTGGGATAGATCATCTCTGGAAGTGAATCAGAGGTAGGAAAAGGCAATTAACAGGAAAGGAAGGCCGGGAGAAGTGTGAAATGAGCCTGGGTTCTGAACACTGAAAATCTGGGTGTGAAGAGCCACCAAACAACACAGCATGAGGAAATGTCTGTCAGACTTTGGGCAGTACTATCCCTGTCAGTTTATTGCTGGGTGTACTTTCCCAGCTGCATTCCCACAGGTTCCTCTCTGCAGTTTCTCCACATGGCTAATGTCTCCATGCGTTGGGAGTAAGACACAAAGTGTGCCTCAGGCAATTTCCTTTAACCAGCAGAAAGAATAAAACCTCTCCATTCTCTCACCCAGTCCACCAGGAGATCTTTGCTACCCCAGTAATGTTCCTGTGTGCTCACCTCCAGGGCTGCTTGTCTTGCACACTGGGTTATCAAAGACATGCTAAAAGCAGCAGACTCAGGACTTTGCTGGAGGTAATTAATTGCACAAGTCCTCTTCTTGTGCCAATATTCAGTCAGAGTTGTACATTCTCAGGCTCATTAAAGGCTATCCCAACAGAAGCAGAGAAAACATGGGCAATATGGGGAAAATTCAGGAACTCTTCCCTAACCTGATGGCTGATTCAGGACAGTCCTTCATACAAATAAATAATATTAACAGTAATTACTTTGTGGGTTCCTACAGTAATGTGAGGGATGGATAGCACTGGCTTTTGGCAGGCCCTGAAGAGGAGTTTGTTGTGCTGGTTTCCTTCAATATTTGTCAGTTCATATCACATTTGACTTGTTACAGCTTCTCTTCCAGATTCTGGTTCCCAGTTCAGGTTTCCAGCTCAGGTCTTGAGCAAGATTCTGTCCTCCACCAAAATGGGCTCTTTTCATGACACGCACAAGAGAGAGCTAGGATGAGACTGCTGAATCCAATTTTTAGTTCAAATATATAAAAGATGTTATTTGATCTGTTGGTTTGGTTTTTTCTAGCAGTGAAAAGCTAAAGAATCAAGTCACATGATATGGCAGCAGTGGCAGTACTGACATTATTTCTGTCCTGTGCTTTCCAAACAACCAAATGGGCAATCTGTCTTGAAGTTTTATTAGATGAAAGAAGCAGGCAGGCAGAATAAAGAGAAGGAAGCACAGTATACAAGTTCAGTAGTCAAACAGATGTCCAGACTCCTGCTAATAAATAGGGATATGTAGATTACCTTGGGCTAAGAAATGTTGCAAGGCAAACGTGATGCTGTGGGTGTTAGGAATTTCAAAATGAGGTCTCCAGCCCTGTGCTGTAACTTTTTCCTTACTCAGTATTGAACTTGTGGGACAAATTGTGTGAAAGTCTTGGGAGTTGGAACTCATCGCACTATGTCACTTTTTTGGTTAGCTAGTTTGCTTTCTCAAGAAAAATGCCTACTTTTAAGTCTGCTGGGACAGCTATATTGTATTTCAAACCTCCAGGAAAGCTGGGGAAGGCCTATTTATAAGGGCTTGGAGTGAGAGGACAAGGGGGAATGGATTGAGGCTGGAAGAGGGGAGATTAGACATTAGGAAGCAATTCTTTAGTGTGAGGGTGGTGAGACACTGGCCCAGGTTGCCCAGAGAAGCTGTGGCTGCCCCATCCCTGGCAGTGTTCAAGGGCAGGTTGGATGGGGCCTGGAGCAACCTGGTCTGGTGGGAGGTGTCCCTGCCCATGCAGGGGGGTTGGGACTGGATGGTCTTTAAGGTCCCTTCCCACCCAAACAATTCTGTGATTCACAGTCCTGACTCTAGCTTTGGGTGCTGGGTTCCTTCAGTCCAGCTTCGTTGTTCTGGGCATGTTGAAGTCTCTGGTCAGGGTGTACTTGGGTTTTCCAGCATCCATTTTGCCAGTCAGATGTGGCCTTCCTGCTGCCAGCTGAGCCTGTAGAGCACTAGAGCTTCATGTTGCCAACTCGTCCCACACATCATGTGACACTTAAATTACAGAATCATCCTGATTTCCAGATCAGCACTGTGACATGAGAGAATACATTTTTTTAGATTAAGTGTTTGATATTCCCATGAGTTCCTCTCCACCCTTTGGGAGATCTGCATCACGTGACTGAATTTCCATACATAGGATCTCCTTGGCATAGGTTCCTTCCATTTCAGTGGTTTTATTTCCCTTCTGTGTGTGCCTAATGTTTAAGATTTTTCTCCTTCTTCCTTTTCCTGGGAAGACAGAATGCTTTCTTTATAGTAACTGGGAGATGCTTTTTAATGGATATTCTGAAAAACAACATGCACCTCTTAGTGTAAATGATGATGCTACACTACATCCATTCAAAAGCAGTGATATTTCATGTGATGGGGGCAAGGGGAGACATTGGGTTTAGTTAAAATAGCACACTGAATTTGGCAGGAAGGTGGAGTGTAATGCTGATCAGACTGTTTATGAGAGCAGCAAGTCTGGAATGTGTGCTTGGGAAGCAAGGAATAAGAGAACTCAGCTATCTTCTGCCCAAATTAATTAGCATTATGTAAGTAGAGAGAAAAGCAAAAATTTAAAGGGGAGGGAGACATCTGTTATGTCTCTGAGTTTTCCAGCCTGCCTGCAAATACAGGTCTCCTGGAGGGAGAAGTATCTCTGTGCTCTTGAAACAGTGAGGGGAGTAAGTGATGAGGGGTCCCTGGCTGAGATCCAGCAGTGTGATTATTGCTAATCCTGGCTCTTTCTCCCAAGGGATGTGTTGCTCTTGCAACTCTTGAGGATTATTTATTACTATGTGATGATGAGGATTATATGGCAGCAAAGCGTGAGGACAAATGGAAACCTCCTCATCCTCTCCCAAAAAAATCTAGTGTCTATCAGACCGGTGGATAAAACTCCCAGACACACTTATCTACAGAATAAGGAAGTTTTCTGCAATATTAAGAAATTCTTCCTCAGGAATGTGTTCTGTTTGCTCTAAGGTGCTGCTGGCAAAGGCATGGTGGCTCAAGAGTACTCTGGAATATGCACCAGGCAAAGAACTGATTACCGTGGTGAGGTGGGAGGTAATGTTCTAGTAATTTGGAAATCACTGTTGAGAGTTATAATGTTTAGTTAAGGAAACACTTCCCTGAAATAAGATGTTAAGGCGGACTGACTCCTCCTCCCCCCGCTGCTTTCCTCTGGTGGATTCTTTTAAAGTGTGTTGGGGGGAATAAAAGGAGTGAGGTCAGGTCAGACTGCATAGCAAGGAAGGTCAGACAGGGTTAAGCAGGTCAGGTCACATTTCTCTGTCCTCGGTGGTTCTCCAAGAATTTGGGGTCACTGGTTAGAAACTGTGCTATTTGATCAGCTGTTGGTAATTTGAGCATTATGCAAGAGCAAGTGGAATCAAAGATGATTTTGAAGGTGAATGATTGGAAGGAAGGAGTGAATGGAACACTATTACATTAAAAATTAATATACCAATCGTTTATTTTATTCCCATTTCAAAGAAGCTATCGTGGTTGGTTGACCTAGAAACAAGTACTGTCTTGGCTAAGCAGCCAGAAATGTGTATTTCACTGTGCTTAAGAAAAATGCAGAAAAGGCCACGTGTCTGAGAAAGGAGGACACGGAGCTGAGATATGTGCTTAAGGTGTTGTTTGCTGAGAAAATTAACTTGTCACTTCAAAAGTGACTAGGCACCCAGCTCGGACAATAGCTACTTTGAATATCTGGTAAGAGATGGACTCGTGTTGAAGGGCTAAGAATAATCTTTATCCAGTAATTGCAAAGTATTTAATAACTTTTTTTAAAAAGTGTATTATCATGAAGTAGTTTTCATCGCCATTCATCAGCCTGGCAAATGGAGACGTTCAGAGGTTAAATAACTTGCCTTAGGTCACAGCAGACCAATAGCAGCAGTGCCTAGTTCTGAGCCATGCCTGCTAAAATTGCTGTCTCTGAAAGAAAGCAAAGTCAGGGTGGATAAATTAACTTTTCTTGAATGATGAAAATGTCAGTAGAATCACGTAAGAGGAGAAAAAGCCGGTGTCAGCAGCTTGGAGAAAGTAACTTCAGGATGGATTTCCTGTTCCCAGGGGAATGGAAGAAGATAAAGGAAAACTATGTTTGTTTGGGTTTTATATTCCTCTTTTTTTTTGTGTGTGGTTTTTTTTGTTTTTTTTTTTTTTTTTTGCAGATCATGTTGTTTGAATTCTGGGCAAGAATTGGACTCAGGTGTTCCCAAATCTCTTGTTCTTTGTAGGCCATTCTCCTTATAAAGTCATATTTTCAGGCCTAAAAGTAGCAACATATATAGAAAAGCAAATCCACCTGAGACTCAGCTTATTAGTAAGTTCTCTATTAGTTGCTCTGGGCAATGAGATGCATGTGGCTCTCTATCCCCTGCCACCCTTGTCTTGGATCTCCCTCTCATGTTGCCAATCCTGGGGATGGCTCTCCAGTGCACAGAGATAATGCTGAGAAAGGAAACACCCAACTACTGGGGAGCAGAGGGGATACCCCAGCCCTCTGTGTTCAGCAAGGCAAGTCTTGTCATGGAAGGGTTTATTTACAGCCCAGCAAAGGAAAGTGAGTTTCAAGGAGACATATTTTATGTCTGTTTTACAGAAACTATAAGGACTTACATGAACTCACTTATGTCACTCCAGAGTTTTGTAATCCAGCTCAGACTTCCTACTTCACCATTTTCCCCTTCCCACTCCTGCTTGGCAGTTTTCTCCTCTGAGCATTGGATTTGGACCCCTGACAGATTTCTGAACAAAACAGCAATCTCACTGCACTGTGGGTTGCAAAGTGTTCTGTTCAGAGGCACCTGCACCCCCACAGACTCCGAGCATTTCACATCCCTGGAATGGCTACTTCTGAGTTAGGCTAGAGCTGGAGTGGAAGAAGAAAGCTCAGCAAACAGTCATGTTTGTTGAAGCATTCAATGAACTTACAGTACAAGTTAACAAATATGTACCGTGTAATTGAAATACTACAGGATTTCTATAGAGAATGAGTGTTTTAAAATCATTTAAGCTTAAACACATTTAATTATAGATGGATTTTTCATCTCCTGGGTCCTGAGAATTCTCCTGTTGTGGAGAACAAATAAAGCATTGTGAAGATAACGCTACAAGAGCTTCTTTGACTTATCATCTGCTTCAGAAACAAGGGAGCAGCCTTGTAGGTGTTTACAGATATTTGTTAATGGAAGGGCTTGAAAAGCAGGGTTAGAGATGTAGGTTTCCAAGAAGGACAACTCACCACCTCGTACGAAGCCATGGAGCTCCATCAGGCACTCCTCCATGTGAAGGCAGCCTCGCCAGTCTCCTCTAGTTTGGGGTCTGTGCTTAGACCATGCTGTGCCTCTAGAAAATACCTATGTGAATTCTTTTGCTCTGATCTATCTGAGGAAGACCAATGCAAGTCAAAACTTGGTGACTAATTCTGGTGTTTTCTACCTGGCAACAAAACAGCCACTTGAGTATTTTTCTCTGGGTTATGAAAAGCCTGAAATGTAGACACTTGAGTTACACTACTCTATTTTCAGTGGCTTATTAATAACGTGTACTTTTAGTTTTCCTCCATAACAATCCCAAGAGCAGCTTGTTTAAACCAGCACACAGACAAATATATCCTTACTTTTTCCAGCAGGAGGGAGAGGGATGAGTGTCAGTCAGTCAAGACAAGTTCCAGATATGACTCCAACTAGGCCTCCTACAGAGTAAGTGATGCTGGCTGGGTGCCATCTAGATTACTCAGGGCTATAGCTCTTTAAAGAGTGTTTGTTATGGATTTCCACAGTAGAGATATTTACTGGGGAAGAACAAACAGATCCTGCTACTGGGTTTCCTTGTGCTTTGTAGAAGTGCTCTAAACTGTTTACATTGTTGCTTCATGCTGTTTAAATCAGTTTCACTTTCTGAGTGGTGTTTGGTCCTGCCCTGTGTTAGTGTTTGTGTGGATGCAAACTAGCTGAAACAACTCCTCTAGGGCCCCTTGGTACAGGAGTGTCCTTGCAGACTCTCCCAAGGGGCACTTCTCTTAGCACAGGGAGCCCAGCAGGGCTGTGCAGAAACCATCCTGAGCCTCTTGCTTCAAAACAGTGTGGAGATGAGCCAGGCTTGGAAGGGCTTCAGCCTGCCCACTCTGCAAACATTCGAGTCTTTGAGCTTAGACCAGTGTTACGCTTCCAGGTTGCTCACCAATGACTCCATCTCCTGGTTTGGACAAAGCCTGGGAAATTTCTCCTCAGGACACAACCATCCTGAAAGATTTCACACCTGTTCTTTGGAATATGTTAGGATTTTACTGTACCTTCAGAGGGTGGTAGGAGCTTCCTCTCCTTGTTTTTGAGTGATACAGAAAGCTGAGTGTAAACTGGGGGATGAATTTCACTTGATATTAATTTTTTACTTTATCTTAACCCCAGGGTGTTTGCCTTATTCAGAGATGTCTTGTATAGTCTTTGCTTCTTTGAGTCTCCTCAGGAATATTCTATACAATTTTTTCAAGTTTTACATAACTGTGTAGTGCCTCAAGTAATTATTCAGCTTAAAATATGAAGAGAGAAAAAGTTACTGCCCATGGACAAAACCTGGTATTTTAATAATTTATAGTGTTGTTTTAAATGTACATATAATTATTCTTTTGGGCATCTGCACATGACATTTGCCATTTTTAAATATGCTCAGATAATTTATTCTCCTATGAAGAGCAATGTAGAGTTTTTTTGGTTCTGAGAGGACAGGGGGATGGAGAGCAGTAGTGGCAGTGGAGGGATGGGACTTGCAGGGACTGAATGTCAGTGGTGTTGCCTGTGGGAAATACAGCAGCAGAAAGTACAGGGGGTGGAGAATGGGCTAAAGGACAGTGGCAGGGGGGGTTGGGCTGGATGAGAGGGACTGCAAAGGGGTTCAGAAGTCTGTATTGTAAGAGATTGGAGAAGCTTCAAGGGATGAAAGAGACATCACATGAAACAAGGTGAAAACTGTGTAGCTAGACACTGAACCAAGTGAGGAGATGTCCCTGCCCAGGGAGCCTTCAGCCTGGCCGGGTGCTCAGGGCTTGTTTTTATTTTCCCTGCTTGTTGATTGTGGAGGCCAATGGCCATTAAGGCAGTGGATCTCCTACTATTGGGTTTATCTCTACTTTTACAGTCCTGTTAAGCAGTAGTACTGTAGACAAGCTGCTAGATAGAAGTTCTTCAGACACTGATTTAAACTATACTGAGAATTAGAAGGAAAACTTGGCTATACTGATATAAAAAAAAACACCTTGAAATCGAAGAGATGTCAGTACAAACCTGCCAGTCAAGTGACAATGATCAAGTGACAAGCTCTTCTGATTCAGCTCCTGCCTGGCTTACTTAAAGATTTAGACCTATTATTATATATTTAGACAAAAAAGATATGGCTATGTCAAGAAGAATTCACATTGCGTGACCTAATCAAAGCAAGCCCCGTATAAAACGGTTCCTGCCCGATCTCCTTCCGTTCTGCCAATGTAATTCCCTTAATTTCAGCAGGGATACTATTGACTCCAGCATCCTGCTTACACAGACGTGCATATAGATCACAGAATCACAATCACAGAATCACCAAGGCTGGAAAAGACCTTTAAGATCATCAAGTCCAGCCTATGACCAACACCACCACACCATCTAGACCATGGCACTAAGTGCCACATCCAGCCTTGCCTTGAACACATCCAGGGATGGTGCCTCCACCACTTCCCTGGGAAGTCTATTCCAATGTCTAACCACCCTCTCCGTGAGGAAGTGCTTCCTAATATCCAACCTAAACCTCCCCTGGAGCAGCTTCAGGCTGTGCCCTCTTGTCCTGTCCCTGGTTGCCTGGAAAAAGAGCCCAGCCCCCACCTGACTACAACCTCCCTTCAGGTAGTTGAAGAGAGTGATGAGGTCCCCCCTGAGTCTCCTCTTCTCCAGGCTAAACAACCCAAACATCCTCAACCTCTCCCTATAAGACTTTCCCTCTAGTCCTTTCACCAGCCTTGTTGCTCTCCTCTGGACCTGCTCCAGAAATGCACTCTCTGTTTTCTAGTGTGCATCATCTGTGGCAATGGGTGATGTTGTCAAGTGTCTGTAGCCTTGGTCTGAATCAGAAGAGGCTTCTGTAATCTTTCACTGGGAATTTTGACACAATCTGTTATTCACAGTCTGATTTGTGAAAGGAATTCTAGAGCTGAGGCCAGCAGAACTAAAGCAATCCAGGAAGGTGAAACTACTACCTTTTCTAAGTGTGCATCTTTTTGTGTGAGTTCAGTCTTCTGAAGAGCAAACACACCAGTTTCATACCCGTGTGTTGTCAGAGGCAGGACCACAGCAAATGGCTCCACTCTTTAGAGCATTGCAGTGTTTGAGGTGTCTGAAATGATGAACTGAAGAGGCCAGGGCAATTTGAGGACAGCTTCAGTTTTAAAAAGGTGAATCCACAGACAACGGGAAGGATTAGAATTCATCTCTTATCCAGCTAGGGTGGAAGGTACCATGGAGAGGTAGTCATTATTGTGGCAGTAGCATGTGGTAAGACAATACTTTGCTGTTCATCAAGGACAGGAGACACGTTTGCCCCTGGAGGAGGGCGTGTGCATACTAATCCCATGGGAACAGCTGGTTAATTAATAAAGCCACGAGGAAAATTCTGTTTGGCTTTGTTCTCTCTTTACTGACTTCAGGGTTGATGAGTCTGAGGAACAGAAAACTACCCAAAAGCTGCTTACTGCAATGTCTTGGGACTCTCTAGCAGCAAAGAACGTGCTTTTTAATGGCTGTTTTCTTGGAAATCATGGTCGTGCACCTTGGCAGGGTTCATGAGCACTGTTCCATTCCATGCAAGCTTTAATGTGGCATTTGAATAGTTCCACAACATGCACTTGGACCATATTCCTCTGCAGCAGGAAAGCATACTAGAAAGTAGGTCGTGGAAATAATCCTGCTGGTTCCAGTAATCAGAGTATACAATGGGGTCAAAAGTTCAGAGTGGAGCTGGGGAATGCAGTCAGAGAGCTTCTTCTGCCTGAGTGCTGGACACGACACATTCCCTCGGAGGGGCTGCAGGGTGGAGGGTTTCTCTGAAGTGAGACCTGACCATCAGCTGGGCTCAATAAAAAATGCTGAGTTTATAGAGCCATTTCTTCCCTGGAACCTGGTGTCTTCCTTCCTCTCGGAAGAGTTAAATTCTTCAGAGCAGAGAGTAGGGAGAAACAACTTGCCAGGTCTCTATATTGGGACACGTAGGTTCTACCTCCTGGAAGTACACCTAAGTTTCTGGACGGCTCTGTGATGGTTTGATCATTTCCACTGAAAGAATTTAGACATGGGATGAGAGAGAAAATGAGAAAACTGACTGGATGTAGGTCAAGTTGAAGAAGAATTTTGGGTTAGAAGCTGTGGATGATGTGAAAGATGATTATTTTTTGAAAGTGGTTAAATTGTCTTGGAATTTCAGATTGATTATTCCTGTGCTATTTTGGCTGCTTCTGTCCCAGGGCCAGGACAGAGAATCCAAAGCCATGCTGTGGACTTCTTTCAGAATCCAGACCTCCTTTGGAGGTTTTGATATAGGGCTTTGTATCCATGATTATCCCTCTAGTCCTAAGCAAAGTAGAAGCTCTGTTTGAAAACTCTTGGAGCTCCTCACCTGGCTTGTGTGTGTGGCACCTGAATAACATCAAACCAGTAACTGTCATGCTGGGTAAACCAGAGCTGCTATAAGCTACGCACAGGGATAAGAGCCTACTTTTATATCCTCCTGGCTCCTTGCAAGTGGTAATTTATGGTATATCCCTATAAGAGGGGCACATGTAAGCCATCATGTTTAATAACTATCAGTGGGTCAGTCCTCCATGAAGTAGTTAGTCCTTTCAAAGCCTAGAGCTCCCACAACATCCCAAATCAATGAATTCCACGGTTTCAATTATGAAGAAAAATCTTAGTTTAGAAATGGAAAAAAAAAAACACAAATTGATCAGTTATCTTCATTGTGGCTCCTTGATCCTTGTAATGTGAGAAACAGTAAATAATGTCATCCATTTAATCCATAACACTCAGGATTTACATCTCTCTCTCTTCATTCCCTCTCTCCAAGCTGAAGATAACTAGTTAATACACCTTTTGTGGCTGCTGCAGACTCCTGGCATGGCTCTGCTCTTCAATTTCTGTGCATGTGAAATGAGGACAATACACCCCACACCATAAGATAATTGGTGCTTGTAAAGGACTTAAGAACTGTTATACATAGAAGGTATTATTATAGCATTCAAAATGCTATATATGAATTACTTCACAAGTGTGCACACAAGTGAAAGTATAAATTTGGTCATTCTCCTTCACAAATCACTTTTTTTACAAAATACCTGCTTTGTTTACAGGCATCAGGTTTTGCACATGTGACCATTATTTACTAGAAAATACTCCCCAAATTATCTTGGCACAAAAAGACCAATAGTGCTATGAAAGAAAGGTGTACACTGAGCCCATTCAAAACATTAATTGGTATTAACTGAAAGAAAAGTTCCCCACACCTCCTTATTCATTGCCTCACTAATGAATCACAATTCATATAATGCATCTGTCATTACTGGACCAAATGGAAGAATTATACAAAATCCTGTGTGTTTCTTAAGTCACTTTACCATAATTAAAATTTGATTTCTCCTTCAAACCTTTTTTTCTGTGCTAAATCTTTGAAAGAGACATTACTATAAATAAGCTGTTTAAATGGCAACGTTTAAAACTCTACCGGGTTTTCTTCTGAGGAGTTTGTTTATAGCCAGTTTCTCAATCTTTAAAGCTTGTATTTCCCTTTTAGATTGTCTATTCAGATCACTTTGTTCTACTTAATGTAACTATTCCAGCAAATTTCAGAACCAAATAGTGATGAATGTGATTAGAATCAGAGCTTTGTTAAGTAGCATGAGAAGATCCTTTATTTCAGCACGGGAGATATATCACCTCTGTTGCAAATTATCTCATGCTGACAGAGTGAAATGTACTGTAACCTGATGAAAAAAGAACATGATCTAACTGTATTGATACAGGAGGAAAGAAATGCACACAGTGTTCAAAACAAGTATGTCAGGAAGAGTTTGAGTCTTGTTTCATTTTCTGAGGCAGATAGTGAGGTAATTGTGTCTCTGGATAGAAAAGCACAACCAGTGCCTCGTTGATAGGTGGGTCTTGCTAATTTGCTCATTAATTGACAGCTTATGGTATATGGAACAGGGACAATCATGTAAGAGGGATGAAGAGCCATCTCACACAGAAAAGGCTGCAGGATTCCATCTTGTGAAACTGTACACTGAACTCTTCTTAAAAACCTTTTTTCAGGGGAATTAGGTGCATTGTTTACAGTCAATAATTAAGACCATGTCCCTTCCCTAGAATGCTTTTGATGTCAGAGTCAAATTTCATTGCATTTATTTTACATCGAATCTCAAAGTCATTACCTGCTTCATCCAAGGCAGCAGAGACAGTCTGGATTCATATAGGGGTTGTTGGAAGGAATATCTACTTACAGTGCACAGGCAGCAACAGAGAAAGGACAGCCCAATGGTAGAAAGCAATATTGAGCACTAATATGAAGCAAAGTGATTTATGTCTTGTTTGCTACTTTTTAGGGTACACCAGTTTGCTGACTAGATGCCAGAATGAATTGCAATTCAGACTTGACTGCCCCTATAAACATCTGTTGAGATTTGTTTTGGAGGTCAGTTAGGGAGGCAGTGCTCACAGGTGGCTGCTCACACACAGGATTTTACAAATATGTAAATCATCTCATGGACCATTGATGCAGGCTAAAGGCATCACCATCTCCAAACCAATGGAAAAAAAAAGAGTAGCAGGAGTTCTTGAGGTGCTGTGTACACACAACCAGGCTGTCCTTTATCACACATCTCAAAGGTTGTGGGATATTGCAGTTGAGGCTAAAGCTTCCTGGATGGACTTGTTATATCCAGTTTAAAAAGGTAGTTTATCTGCCAAAGCAAGTAATTTTTGAGTCCTACAGTCATTGATACTGCCAAACCTGCCTTTTTTCCTGCTCCATCACTACACTCTTCATTCTAAGCCAGTGCTACAAAACATATTTCTACCAAATAAACCCATTTCCAGCTGAAATATGACACGCAGCTTCCACTATACTTACTTTGTAAGTGTAAGTACTTATTTTTCAGGTCATCAGGTGTATCAGTAAATGTGCCTGCTGTTTGCAAGTGTTTGTTAAACCTATACTTCAACTGGGCTTTGAAATGGCAGCAAATTGCATGTTGGATGATAAATTAAGGGGGGTGGCAGGGAGGAAAGAAGAAAAAAGCAAGGTCTGAGAAGAAGGAAGTTTTTTATTTTCCCATGGCTCACTTTGGAAACACCAGAGATGGCAACAAAGATGGAACAAAATATCCCATGGCTCCTAAAGTAGCCTTGACAAAATATGTTAAATCTGAAATTTATCCCAGAATTTGAGTGGGGGAGCATGTGCTTACCCAGGTCTAAACCCTGGCCTAGAATTTCAACATACAAGTTTCACATGGCATTATTTTCTTCTTGGTCTAAACTGCCATGAGATGTTGCTGTGCTGATATAACTAAGTTCCCAACAGAGTAAAATCTCTGCTGACTTTGTCAATCATCATTTGTTCCTGGATGTTGCTGCCTTTCACTTGGACAGGTGCACCCTTCACTGGGTCAAAAACTGGTTGGGTGACCAGGCCCAGAGAGTGATGGTGAATGGAGCTGCATCCAGCTGGTGTCCAGTGACCAGAGGTGTCCCCCAGGGATCAGTACTGGGCCCAGTCCTGTTCAACATCTTTATTGACAACCTGGATGTGGGGATTGAGTCCACCCTCAGTAAATTCGCAGATGACACCAAGCTGGGGGGGAGTGTTGATCTGCCAGAGGGTAGGAAGAAGCTGCAGGAGGACCTGGACAGGCTGGGTCGATGGGCCGAGGCCAAGGGCATGAAATTCAACAAGACCAAGTGCAGGGTCCTGCACTTTGGCCACAATAACCCCAGGCAGTGCTACAGGCTGGGGGAAGAGTGGCTGGAGAGCAGCCTGGCAGAGAGGGACCTGGGAGTGCTGGTGGACAGCTGGTTGGACATGAGCCAGCAGGGTGCCCAGGTGGCCCGGAAGGCCAATGGCATCCTGGCTTGGATCAGGAATAGTGTGGCCAGCAGGAGCAGGGATGTGATTCTCCCCCTGTGCTCAGCACTGGTGAGGCCTCACCTCGAGTCCTGTGTGCAGTTCTGGGCCCCTCACTTCAAGAAGGACGTTGAGGTGCTGGAGCAGGTCCAGAGGAGAGCAACAAGGCTGGTGAAGGGACTAGAGGGAAAGTCTTATAGGGAGAGGTTGAGGGAGCTGGGGTTGTTTAGCCTGGAGAAGAGGAGACTCAGGGGGGACCTCATCACTGTCTTCAACTACCTGAAGGGAGGTTGGAGTCAGGTGGGGGCTGGGCTCTTCTCCCAGGCAACCAGTGACAGGACAAGAGGGCACAGCCTGAAGCTGCTCCAGGGGAGGTTTAGGTTGGATATCAGGAAGCACTTCCTCATGGAGAGGGTGATTAGACATTGGGATGGACTTCCCAGGGAAGTGGTGGAGGCACCATCCCTGGATGTGTTCAAGGCAAGGCTGGATGTGGCACTTAGTGCCATGGTCTAGATGGTGTGGTGGTGTTGGTCATAGGCTGGACTTGATGATCTTAAAGGTCTTTTCCAGCCTTGGTAGTTCTGTGGTTCTGTGATTCACCACATCAGTGCTGAATAGTTATTCCTGCATATTAGCTTAATCTTTCCAAGTTATTTTGAAAATTAGCAAGTAAATACATATATAAGCCCTGCCTTGTTACTTTCAATCTTAAAAACCTGTGTGGTAACAAAAATGTTTCAAAAATAATTTAAAAAAGTAAAAGTATTTTTAAATACTTTGCAAAATGGCAGGAAAGTTACTTTTTTTTTCCTTTTTAACTTCTCAGTTTTGCGTTACCCAAATGCACTCGTATCAAACAAAAATAGTTTTGCTCTTAAAAGATGAGATTTGGCACTTAGGGCAAAATTTTCCTCTCCAATCTGCAATGCAGATGCCTTCGCCGCAGAGCAGATTTCAGCTGCCTTTCTGCGTTTGTTTCATGCAGAAAACTTCCCCTGACGTCTGTGGGAGCTCCATGGTCAGACAACACAGGTCAGGCCAGAGGGAAGAACATTCCCCTGATTTACCTTAAACGCCCAGCACCAAAATCTAGCCAAAGACTGAGGTGGTGCTGGTAGCACCATTTGAAGGTGGTTCTTACCCAGCGAGATGTTTGTGGAGCTGTTGGGAGCAGGCTGTGGTCTGTTGGAGAAGCTGATGTTTTGGCGAGGGTTAGCACGGTTCTGAGTGGCTTCTCTAAGTCCAACAAGAGGTGATAACTCTGCAAACCTGCTAGCTAGAATTTGCCATTAAAATCAAATCATTGCAGGACATGCAGGAAGAATTCATGTCCCTACGGTGCTGCTTAAAGACGTCTGTGTCTCCTCCCATTAGCAGCTACACTCAGGTGGTTGGCTGGTGTCCCTCCAACCTGCCCCTTCTGTCACACACTGAAGAGAATGGGCAAAAATTCCAAAGGGAGGAGCCCCTCAGGATGAAGTGGGTATGAATCCTTTTGGTATTTGTACGGGGAAAGGTAACTTTTCCTTCCCCTGTGTAGGAAGGATGTGTTACAGCCAATACCAATTGCTGTTTCTCTGTGCCTCGAGGCAGCGCAAGCGGGATTTTCTCTTTAAATCACTGCTAATTAGGATGACTAAATCTGACGAAATAGCAGCAGTGAATATTAATTGAGAGAAACCCCCACATCTCACCTGGATGTATTTTGAATTTTACTGTTAGCTTTTAAATAGATAAATACATTTGTGTGTGTGTGTGTCCATGCCTAAGAAAGTGTGAAAAAGCAGATTGAAAAAATCGCAGATACCAGTGAAAATGTATTTGGGTAGAAATTTTGCAAGACTTCAGCCATATTCAAGTCTTTCTTCTTCTCCTCCCTAAAACACTGTATATGAGAAAAAGATGGGGGAGAAAAGAGTCATTTAGTTCAGATTTCCATACCAGATGTGGCAAATAGTTACAGACACAGGGTGACATTTTGAAAAATACTTGTTAAAATGAGACCTGAGCACCCAGCAGTCCTACTGCAAATTGGGGGGGCTTGGACACGAGTCATTTTTGAAAATGGCATTCTAGTAATTTTGAAATGTTATTTCTCCTCTTGCAATGACTGAAGTCAGTTCAGGGAGCTGATGAAACAGATCCACAACACTTAGACTCTTCATGCATTGCAAACAGAAGGAAGAGCTACATCCATGTAGTGAACTGGTGCTACGAGTGGTTGCCAAGGGCAGTTGCTTCCACTCTCCAATAACAAGTTCTCACCTTCCTGTGAGTTGCCTTTGATTTCACTGAGGCTGTGCACATGAGTTTATGGTCTTGGCGGATCCAATCACTACATACTATAGAATCCCAGACTGGTTTGGGTGGGAAGGGACCTTAGACCATCCAGTCCCAATCCCCCTGCATGGGCAGGGACACCTCCCACCAGACCAGGTTGCTCCAAGCCCCATCCAACCTGCCCTTCAACACTTCCATGGATGGAGCAGCCACAGCTTCTCTGGGCAACCTGTTCCAGTGTCTCACCACCCTCATACTGAATGATTTCTTCCTAATATCCAACCTAAATCTCCCCTCTTATAGTTTAAAGCTGTTCCCCCTTGTCCTATCACTCCCTGCCCTTGTAAAAAGTCCCTCCCAGCCTTCTTATAGGTCCCCTCAGGTTCTTCAGGATTAATATATTAACAATAAAATATAAAGAACAAAAGCAAAATGAACACATTTTACCTGTGTCTAAATGGTGCAATAGAAGATTCTTTCACCTAATTGCAACAAAGGCAGTTCTATACAGTTATTACACTGAATGGCATGAAGGACAACAAAAATATTTTTGGAAAACAGATATTAAAACATAGATAAAATTTTGTTCTAAAGGAAGAACAGAAAGACTTTCTTTGCATCTAATTACTGGCTAACTACTTAAATTTCTGTCTGACTAAAAAATAATTTCCTTTATAGAACAGAAAATTTAAAATATAGTATCATGTACACCTTTGTAATTTTGATCTTTATAGGAATGTTATTCTTAAATCTCTTGGATGGGACAAAAAGCCTTTCAGTTTAGGTGCTTGACTTGGTTCTACAGTTTCTTCACTATCATTTTTTTTCATAACCTTGGGCAAGTCCCATAATACCTGCATTTCATTCAAACTCCAACTGGATACCAAGAGCTGGAACCTCCCTGCCAACTGTCCTCTTCATAGACTCTGAGAGAAGCCTCAGTAAGAAGGAAATTGAAAGATGAATTGAACTCACTTGTTCTGGAATTAATTATTCACTAAAAAATTGTATATAAGAGACAGTGGGGTTAAATGGTCAAGGTTGATTTAAATGTGAAGTAGATTTTTTTATAAAGGAGGTGCTGTCTGAACCTCAAAAAGGTTCTGAGAGACATTGCTTTGCTTACATCATTTATATGTATTTTTAAAAATGCATTATCAGCCTTTTCCATTCAGTGGAAATGCTGAAAGTATCAAATGATCCTTTTCAATTATAAAATACTATAAAACGGAACACATTTATTTTAAACCTTTCCTTTTTTAAGGTGTAATCCACACCAAAGCTAGAACACATCTCAGACTGTATATTCTGTGGTTTGCAAAGTTGGCAGTTCTGGTGCCCCTGAACCAGCTTGGAGTTGTCTTGTCTGGTGCTCCAGGCCATCCTACCTCCCATGTAATAAATTTCATGACAATCCTCATGATCAATGTCTCTGCTAGTGCACGTTTTCCCATCCCCTGCCTGTTACTGCATTACACAAGAAATCTCCAATTGAGCCTCTAATCCTGGCAAGCATTTCTTGGATCATGTCTCTATTCTTTCATGTTGGCCAAGTTTAAAGGGGGAGAAAGAGGAGGAGAAAGAGTAGCCAGCTGCTTTTAAAACCCATCACTGCATACTGAATTTACTGGGATGGGGAATAAAGGCAGGCTTTGGTCCTCTTGTTTGGTTTTCAGATAAAGCCTGTGTTTCTTTTGGGGAACAGAGATCATGTTTGCTTGTCCTTGTGATTAGGGTGTTGCTCAAAGACTATGAGGAATAAACTTGTGCTCCAAAGGAAGTTGGCAATGAAGTTTACTCTATAAAAAGAAACCTGCAGTTAGGATACAGTTTCCTATTCTGAGTCAAGGCAGAGTGTCGAGTCAGAAATTCCGACCCAGGAGGTCAGGAAGGATTCCAGGACTTCTTGAATCACAACTGAAATCTCTTCCCTTCCTTTCACCCTTTTGGCCCCAGTCCCACTGGGATTACTACTTTTATTTCATTCACTGTGCTGTGTGACTGGTGCTTAGTGTGAACACACGCTGTGTTTTCCCCATGCTGGAGCTTCTCTTCCCATCTGAACTGACTGGCTTTGTTTCTCCTCTACGTGCTGTGCACATGCCCAGTCCTGTCTCTCATGTAGAAGACTTTTTCATACCTAAAACACAGGAGATGCTGCACTCTACCCTCAACTGATGAAGAGAACTGCTCCTCTTGTTTCCTGTGTCTTGGCTCATGGCATGTCATTTCTATAAGAAAAACACCAGTGAACTTACAAGCTCTTTGGAGAATGACTTTATTCCATACTCACTCTTTCATTAGAAGTCTCTTGAGAAGGACACTCAACTTTTTGAAGGCAGGTTGCTTTTCTCCTGTATAAAAGCTGTGAAGATTTGAACACAAGCCTGTTTCCATATCATCACATTTACAATAAAGACAGTGCACGTGGCAGTTTGTTCTGTATTGATTTGTGATTCTGTGGACACATTTCTATTAGGAAATACTCTTGCTTGTCTTTCTCTGTTTGTATGTATGCTTGGCAAAGATGGAGAGTAGGAAATATTTCTTATAGTTGTCATTCCCAAGTGGTACTGACTCCCAAATATAAGGTTACAAAATAATATAAGGAACCATAAATAATATATACCATGTATAACAGTGATTCTGTAAGACTTTATGATGAAAATTTCAAACCTGTCTGGAAAGCAGGCAAAATGTAAAATGAATGAATCTCTTGTAATGTAGAATAGCTTAAATTTGATGAAATGCAGGTAGTAGGATGTCCTTACCTGGATGGTTTTACTGGGTTTGATCATTTATTGTATCCCATCCTCCTGGTTTTCTTTCCCCCCAAGGGTATACTAAATGAATGGATGACATGATTTTTTCCTCCCCACCATTATGCAAGCAGCACATGCTGAGGATGGAACGTTCAAATATAAAGATGATGCAGTAACTAGCAAGGAAAATGGGCACCTAAAAAAGAGAAGAAAATCTAAAAGGTGAAATAGCCAAGTTAGAAGGGAAATGAACTTCTAGGTAAGTGAAATTCGTGAGGTGAGTAAATTCAGTGACGTTGTAGTGGTTTTGTGGAGCTAAGAGCATCATGCCCTTGCAAAGTGCCTTCCGTGGGAGCTCAAGCAGTGAGTGGTAAAACAAGGCAAAATAAGTGTGTGCCTTAATCATTAGGCTTTAATAATTGTCCCTTGCTTTTGCCCAATGTATCTTTCACTCTGCTGCACCGTCGACTATCATCAAAGGATGGGTGGAGAACACTCCATCTAGAACACCCTGTAATTTAGCAGTTAGGTAATTTTCATGGGAGATGTGGGTTTGAACCTCCTTAGGCAGATGTCTCCCTTTTTACTGTCTTAAAAGGGGACATTACCCCAGCATCTTACAAGAACATTTTGTAAAATTATGACCTTAGGTACCTAAGCTTGAGGAGAATGTTCTTGGTTGGAGATCCAGTTCTGTGGGAGGTGAGCAAAGGTGGCCATGAAGGTCACCAGTTGGTACCTGGGAACCAGGAGGTACACAGCCTTGCTGAAGGAAGAGACCTCATACAAATACCTCACTTCAGTGTTTCCCACCAGCTGGGCTAGGAGCAACACATTGTCTTCTGTGACTGTCTTGCTGAGGAACCAGACTTTCTTCATGAACCTATTGTGCTGAACACCATTCTGGGAGAGCAGTGCCTTCTTTTGGACCAGATAATGGATGAACCTAAGTCCATTGTAGATCTATTCCTCAGTTCTTTTCCTGTCAGTTTAACACCTCTGGTAGCTCTTGGGTTTAGACCAAGCCAACTAAATACGAGGTTGAATTCATGCCATCACCTCAAGCTCTTGATCCTGCTCTGCTTTTCAACGGGCAGGTATGGAGCGGTCAGGAATCAAAGACACAGTATTCTAGGTTGACTTGGCACATGTATAAAGAACAGTGTGTTTGGATAATGGAGAATCTAGCTCTTATTTTTTCTCAGCACAGAAAGTCTGGATCAAAATCCAATTCCATACTGCAAAGGCTTTCTGAAGTTCCCTTCCCATCCAAGATGGGGGCAGTTATTTATCTTTCTTATTTCTCATTTACTGTGCAATAGTCTGAAGGCTTCAAACTGTGAGAGTGAGCAGGGAATGGCAGTCTTCCCTTTACTGCCTTTGCTCAAGCACATACAGGTTATTTTAGACCATGATTCCTTTGCAGGAGGAACAATGAACTGTAGGAATCAAACTTTTTCACAGCAGTTGAAAACTCTAGCTTGGCAAGAAGGGGAGCGGGAAAACATTAAAGACAATGTAGTAATAACAGACAGGAAAGAAAGAGAGAGATGGGGTGGAAGATAACAGGGTATTGGGTAGAGCACACAAGCTAAACAGGAAAAATGAGATGAGGAAAGGAATGTGAAAAAATGGGGAGGTAAAGATTGAGAAATCTGCCTTGCCAGGTAAGCAAGCTGTGGTGGCTCACTCTGAGAAAAGGGAAGGTTAGAACTGTTGACTGACCTCTAATGAAATAAGCAGGTCTTTTCACACCACCTTAATAACAGCAGTAAAGTAATTACCTAGCATAATGGTCTGAGAAGTGTATACATCTACTGTTGGTTTCTAGCACTCTGACTTGCTGCTGTCACTGCCAGGATC
The DNA here is from genome assembly GCA_020745705.1 of Hemiprocne comata. NCBI lineage: Eukaryota > Metazoa > Chordata > Aves > Apodiformes > Apodidae > Hemiprocne > Hemiprocne comata. Next base: position 13,021,133 of record CM036602.1, on the reverse strand, counting down.
CCTTTCTCCCTGCAGCAGGACACACTGACACTGTCTTGCAGCAGAACTGCAGGTGCCATGCCAGAGCTGCAGATTTTGTGGTGCTTTTTTAGCTGAATCTCCATTGGACTCACGAGTCCTTCCAGTGCCTGTTCCTTTTATCCAGGGTGCACTTGGGGAGGTGAAAGGCTGGGTGTCCAGCACTTAGAACATATTTGAATTTTCATGGCTTGAGGCTTTCATATAATTTGTTCAAGGAGCTCAAGGCATGTGGCCAAACACACAGCTGATCTGAGTTTTGGTTGTACAGATGTCCCTGTGTGGAAACCTGAAGAGGTGGGTTGTTTTTTCTTTTTCCCCTGTTCTTGTCCTGGAAACTCCTCTTAAATCTGTGCCCATGAGACTTTTGCAACAGCCTCTCTACATCTTCTGAGACAGCCTTACAGTTGGTTGTGGGCTGGGATGACCATGCTGCAAAACCCCCAGACCCACTGTGTGTTTCCCCAGGGCAAAGCTCTAAGACTCACAGTTTGTGGGCCCATTTTCGTGGGGTGCTCTTGTGGGGAAGGATCAGACAGACAGCACCTGCTTCACAAGTGATACCCAGGCCTCAGCACCACCTTTCCTTTCGAGCATTCCTTTCCTTTATCCCTCCTTTACATCCCATTTGCCTTTTCTCTGTTGTGTGTTTGGGCACAGAGTCACACGCAGTCACGTCATAAATCCTGCAGAGGACAGCCTTTTTTTCCCCTCCTGAACCTGAAGGAATAAAGTTGTGTTTGACAGCCACAGCCTTACTGATCTGAAAACCTGCAGCTGACACGTGCAGTTTGCCCTGTTATCCGAGGAATTATCCCAGGTCTCCAGGAGAAAACCACAGACCTGGAGCTACCCCTCGTTCCCCTTACGCGATACCTCAGCTGCTCTAAAACCCGGCAAATTTATCAATGTGTGGTGTCATCTCACAGGCTCTGCCAATGATTGCAAATGGCATAAAGAGCATGTGGAACAGATGGAATGAGACATGCACGTAAAGAATTAAAGTATTTGTGAGGGAATTTGGCAAGGATATTGGAATGCTTCAAGCGCTGAGTACGGGGGTGGAGGGAGGGAGACCAGGATGAGTTGTGGGGAGCTGCACACTGGTGATCCGTTTCTTTCAGAAACAATATGTGACCTATTTCTGTAATCATGCTAAACACAGCAACAAATATTCCTTTTTTCCTAGCTTCCTTCAGGAAGCGTGACAACTTCTTTCTTTGGAGAAAATGTTTCCTTGAGGAAGAGCTGTGAGTTGTTTGGTTTCTCATGGCAAATAGTAGAGAAAATGAAGGAGAGCAAAGAGAGAAAAGGAAGCCTGGGAGGGAGTGGAGGGCCTGCCTGCAGCCAGTAACTGTGCTTACCTGTGCTCCATGAGTAACCAGTGAAGGAAGTATTACAAGATGTTAAATTCACTGATGTGAAATTATGTAGAGCTTTAATTTTAAAATGGCTTAGTCTAATTATTTTAAAAGTGTGACTATTCAGGATATTTTATAGACCCAAGGAGTGCGTTTTTTTGAGCGGCTCACCAAATTGTAAAGGAACAGGAAGAAGTTGTATGTGGAAATGACATAAATAAAAGCCACTGGAAAGTGGAATAAAAAGCAATAGCCTGCCTCCCTTGGAACTTCTGAAGAGCCTTTCCTTTTGCAGTTCCTCTAAGCTGACTTTGGGACTAAATTTTTGATCAGATCGTTGCATAACCTTTTTCTTGGAAGACACATCTGAAACTTCATGATCATTGCTTGGATTTGCTTTGAGTGGAGTCTCCCTGGGAGCTGCTTGATCTGCTGTATGCCACTGGTGACACATTCACACAGATGATGGTGACATCCCAGTCTTTGGTCTGATTTTGTAATCTTTGGTCTTCCTTTCTTGGTGAGGGGTCACAGAAGCCCTAAGTCTGTGGGTGAGTGTTCTTGTTCATTGCTCAGGCAAAGCATCTAAATTCATACTTGTGAAAGGAAGGTTTCCTCCAGCCACAGGAAAAGCTGATATATTAACTGAAAAGATTTTTGAAAGGAAAAAAGTGACACTTACTTGAGCAATACAGACTAGCAGCCTTAGGAGAAGGTAACACCTGGTGGTTTTCTTTAAATCACTGACACAGCTTCTAGTGGTGCTACTGGACTTGAAAGGAAGCCCACAGCCAGTTAGTTTGCCCCAAACAAAGTCCTAAAATAACAATGTGAATAGAAGAGACAAGTCAGGTTTCCCTTGATAATCATAAAGGGCTCAAATTACCTTCCTTTCCATCCCCAAAGGGAGCATAAATACTTCATTTATGAGATTGTTTGCGCATGACTAATCTATTTCTACTTGTTAATTGTAATGACTAATGCGTCTTACAAGACAAATATTAGCTTGTAGTAATACCTGAACAAGTAGATTTATAAGTGTTAAGCAAAAATACAAATAATTAGCAGAAGCTGACTGGTATTATCTTCTAATTAACTGTAAAGACATTTTCTCTTTGGAAGAAAAGGTAAGAAGATTTCTCAAGAAGCTGTAGAAATAAGTAGGCCAAGCTACTGTTCTCTTGGAAAAAAAAAAAAAAAAAAAAAGGCAGTAGTCAGGTAATCTTTAATTTTCATGGGAGCTGAATTCAGTCATACTTCCCCCACTGACGTCAGTGCTAGAAAAGCACTTTTGGCCTGTTCCTACCTGCTGAGACCGTATGTCCACCAGGAAGAATTTGGCAGACACCTCCGAGGAGAAGTAATTACAAGAGACAGGAATGGTCCAGGTAGCACCAGTCAGGGGTTCTCCCTCTGCCCAACAAACTGCCCACTGCCCACAGAAACTGGTCTGATGGAACGTTGATGAGCAAATACTAGGTTTGACACATATAATAGTTTTGACTTGGGCTGTTGTGTGTTGTCTAAATAGAATGTTAAAACTCTGCAGTGATGTTACATGTAATTTGTTAAAGGTAAGGTCTGTCTAAGCGAGGTGGAACAGCAGAAGCGTCGTGGAATGTTTCCAAATTTTTTGCAGTTGATAGACACCCACAAGTCTATCACCAAGGTGATTTTCTGACTCTTCAGACACAGGTTAAAACACCACAGCTCAAATTATAATTTAAAAGAGGATTGAAAGGCCCTCCATTGACTTTGATACCTCCTCAATGCATGTTTGAGTGCTCAGAGGCCAGCACCTCCCGTGACTTGTACCCCTCTTGCCTGAGAGGCAGGATTTGGGTGTTGATCCTACCCTGAGCCAGAATGTCCTTGACAGGAGGATGGCCAGGTAGCCCTGGCTGCAGCCCAAGCACACACCAGGGTACATGCAGTGTGCAGGGCTGGAGAATTTGACCTCAAGTATCAGCTTGTGACTGAAGTAAGTGTGGACACACATGTGAGATACATTGGAGAGAGTCCAGGGGAAGGTTACGAGGACAATTAAGGGAATGGAACATCTGTCTGATGAGGAAAGGTGGAGAGATCTGGAGCTGTTTAGTCTGGAGGAGACTGAGGGGGGATCTTAATCATGTTTACAAATATCTGAAGGGTGGGTTTTCAAGAAGGAGGGGCCAGTCTCTTCTCAGTGATGCCCTCTGATAAGGACAAGGGGCAACAGACAAAAACTGGAACACAGGAAGTTCCACCTCAAAATAAGGGAAAACTTTACTGTGAGGGGGACAGAGCCCTGGGACAGGCTGTCCAGAGGGGTTATGGAGTCTCCTTCTCTGGAGACTTCCAAGACCCATCTGGATACATTTCTGTCTGATCTACTGTAGATGATCCTGCTCTAGCAGGGGGTTGGACTAGGTGATCTCCAGAGGTCCCTTCCCACCAATCTGTGATTCTGGCTCCATTCTGTTTGTTCCTGGCTCCAAGCTTACAAATTGGATTTTGGCTCATAAATGGTATCATAACTTAAAAAATAGTATCCTAGAGTAACTTTTTGTTATAATAATGTAATCCTTCCCTCAAAATCCATGAGTATCACCTCAAATATTTGACCTATATTGCAATCATCCAGAAGCCAATTGGCTTGCCTAAATCCACCGAGTGAACTGAGGATAACGCTTCAAGTGCTAGTTCTCCAGCACTCATGCTCTGCTTCCTTTCTTCAGTTTTTGTATCTTCCAGGTTTTTAATATTCTGATAAGTGATCATAATATTGCACGCTGAAAAACAGTATGGGGAGGCTTCCCCTTTGGCAGGTATCACAAATATACAAGTGTGTAAGGCTGAGAGAGTTGGGGGTGTTCAGCCTGGAGAAGAGAAGGCTCCAGGGAGACCTTAGAGCATCTTCCAGTGCCTGAAGGGGCTCCAGGAAAGCTGGGGAGGGACTTTGGACAAGGGCAGGGATGGATGGGATGAGGGGGAAGGGATTAAAACTGGAAGAGGGGAGATCTAGATTGGATATTAGTAAGAAATTCTTTGCTGTGAGGGTGGTGAGACACTGGCCCAGGTTGCCCAGAGAAGCTGTGGCTGCCCCATCCCTGGAAGTGTTGAAGGGCAGGTTGGATGGGGCTTGGAGCAACCTGGTCTAGTGGGAGGTGTCCCTGTCAACGGCAGAGGGTTGAGACTGGATGGTCTTTAAGGTCCCTTCCCATCCAAACCATCTGGGGTTCTGTGATTCTATAGGTGAGTGGTGGGCCTACCTGTTTGGTTGCAAATAAGTAAGATACCAAGCTGTAGCCTGGGAATCTGCTCAGCCTGCAACTCGGTGGTCTGCGTCCTGTTGAATCTTAGTAAAGATTTAGTGTTTTACAGGGGTAAAAACCAACAAAATAACAATTTATGTGCTTTCATACAGTCCATCATACTGGCTTAATACTAAGAGACCAAACGAGAGATACAGTAGAATTATTAAACTAGAGTTTCTCTTTTTACTCAAAGTATACAGCTATGATCTTAGTTTAGACTTTGCACAAAAATATTTCTTCCAAATACAAATTTGGAATGTCAACTGGTTTTTGTCACATGCTGCATTAGCTTGGAGTTGTAGAACAGAATTTAGAGGCTGCAGTGTGCAGTGAGTTGTAGCTCTGTCAATCATTTAGCAAAATGTCTGTGAGCAGCACGCTCTATACTTCTAACCAAAAAACCCCACCACATTTCAGAGGAAGTTTTTATCCATAAAGCCCCAAGAAATGCGGAATAATCAGCAAGTGCAAACATCACTTGGTTCTAATATGAGTGGAAGGGTTTGTTTAATCAGCCGAGTTGATCTTTGCCCGAGTTAGGTCCGTGAGCCAGAAAGCCAAAGGTCATCCCTGATTAGCCTAGAACAGGATCAGCTGCAGCTTCAGAAAATATAATTACTACTATGAACTACTGAGTCTTAGTCAAAGTGGGCTGTGGGAGGTAAACCACAAGAAGGCAAGGACAGCCACTTGATCTGGACCAGCAAGCGTGCTCCTGTTGTGACCAGCTCATGGCTCCTCTTTCCATCTGGCTTCACAAACCCATTCACATTTTTTGATGTCTCTTCCACAGAAAATCTCACTCAAAGGATGTTCAGCAAAAACTATCAACTCGGTTGATAGGTTGGTATTGGTTATGTTGTATGTCTTACATGAGGCCTAGAGGCTTCAGTCTCCATCTAGGAAAAGAATAAATACCACTGTGTAATTCATCTCATCAATATGTCAAGCAAAAACAACTGTTGAAGCTTCTTCCTGAAAGGAGTATCAGAAAAATCAAAAAAAGCAACGTTCACGGGGAGGCAGGGAAACAGAAGGATGAGCAGATATCTCTAGGCCTGCCTAGCAGTCTGAAAGATAAGTTCCTTTCAAACAAACATTTCAAGCCATGGCTAGTTTCTTGAGTAATCAAGAAAGCAGTTGATTAAATTAAAAGCAGTTGAAGTATTTTATTATATTTGAGTGTACTTTCTTATAAGGCTAATATTTTAAATTTCTGGTAGTAAAATAAATAGGATTTGCTCTGTAATTCCTGTCTAAATTAGGGCTTATGAAATCTTAAAATCACAGAGAAATGAGTTGTTTCATTTAATAGGGCTTGGAAACAGCAGTGTCAACACAGGGCATCTATGGAAGTCTTATGGCTCTAATTCTTTTCTTCTTTCTCATAATTTCACCAAAGCTTTCAGCACAACATTTATCTGCAGTTGATGGATCACTGAATGCTTACGACTGAAGAAAATGAACATCAAAGATACCCAGTAAATTATTTTAATGGTTGGATCTTTCACAGAACAAGCTTCATCTTTTGTATGTTTTGTTTTCTATAAAAACAATGTTATATGTGTTTTAAAGGCAGAATTTAGTTACAGCTCACTGTTTGCTTAGATTTACATTTCTTCTAGCCGAGCTGGAAGTGAACTTGACAGCTTTGTGGCCAAAGGGAAGTCCTGATCCTCAGGTTCCAGAACAAAAAGGCCTTGATGAGGCAAGAGTGGTAACAGAATGTAAACCAGAACTTTTCTTCCTCAATCTCATTAGTACTGATGAGCCTCCAGTGGGTCCTCACTGGTTGTTCAGGCTCCCAGTTTGTAATGGGGAGGGGGAAGGAAAGACAGAAGAGAGAATGGGCAGAAAGTGTGAATAAAGCAAATTATTACAGTTGTTGAAATGTGTGGGCCTGCTCAGAGTGAAAGGCAGGGACACAGCCTTTGCTGTTTTGTCAGTCTACCTGTGCCTGGCTGCCTTGGTTAGACTTTTAGGTGAGTTATTTTCAGGGATATGAGTCTGAACCTTAACCTCTCTTTAAATGGTGAAGTCCATGACAATGGCATCTACTTCAAACTGATTTCTGTGCATCTCAGACATGCTCAGTGACTGCTTGTTATCAAGCTGAATCAGGAGGTCTAGGTTGGGTATCAGGACAAGGTTTTTCACCCAGAGAGTGGTCGAGCACTGGACCAAGCTCCCCAGGGAAGTGGTCCCAGCACCAAGCCTGCCTGAGTTCAAGAAGCATCTGGATGATGCTCTCAGGCACATGGTGTGATTCTTGGGGTGCCCTACAGGATCTGGACTCAATGATCCTGATGGGTCCCTTCCAACTCAGGATATTCTATGATTCTATGATTGTTATGTTCAGGATATAGCAGGAACAGCTGCACACCCCTATTCCAATTCAAAACTTGTTGGATGTTTTGTTCTGGAGTCAGTTTGACACACAACTTTTATGCTTCAGAAATCTAGAAGTACAAAATGTGGGAGTGGCATAATAAGATATACTCCTAATGCTCAGAAAAATAAATCTGGAGTGAAAAGGAGTGGAAAAATTGGCAATTGAAATGCCTGGAAGGACTTGAATGTCAGTGATGGGTGCATGTAGGATGAAATGTTAAGAATTGTTCCTTACTTACAAAACATCTGCACAGTGGTTGCTCAAGGCCTAAGTTCTGGAGCTGTTGCCTAGAAAGAGTTCATCATACCTGTTAGATTGTGGTAACTGTTCCCATATATCCACAAGGAAATGCTCTAACCAAGCCTCTGATAGTGTGGGTCCTCTGTTCTTCTATCTTCTAAAGGATTCTGTTGTATTTTCTTCCACCAATGTGTATGTTTACACCAGAGTAGAATTTAAAAGGCCAAACGATTGTAAGGACAAGTAGTCAGCTCTCACAGAGTTTCTATTCACATGTAACTGCAGTTATGATTCTGAGTATAATTCCTTGTCATCAGTATCAAGGCAAAATAACCTGTAACTGGGAGTTACCAGCTCCTTTTTCCACATCATCATTGTAACAACATTTTGAATTCAAATGGATTTGTTTGAGATTTTGTTGGGTTCTCTATAGTGCTTCCCTTTGCAGAAGGAGGGTGGTATCCATTGGATGATCTTAAAACTACAGCTTGGAAATGGCAGAGTTTGCAGCAAAAGGAACAACTCTAGAAAAGAAAGAATGAATATTCAAAGAGGGAAGAGTTAGGAGAGAACAGAAGATAGAGAGAGCTGCATTAGTCCAGGCTCTAACATGGCCAATGATCACAGACCATAAACCAGACATTCTATTCATCTTTTTTGTAACAGAACTTGAGCATGACTTAAAAAAGCAAAGATTTCTTAGGACTTACAGCAAAAACTTTACCTTATCTTTTCCCACCACTATAAAGCAAAATTATTTTTAGAATGAAAAAAATGAATTAATTTGGAGTGATCTACAATATTTGCCATTTGCCCACACTTTTCCTGCACTTTGTCTAGAAAGGCCCTACTGTCCTTGGCAGATTATTTTTTTCTGTTTTAATTTTAAGCAGCAAAGTAAACATTGTGAGCTTGGCAGGAGAAGCCCATATATATTTCAGGGCAACATTTTGCAATTCTTGTGTTTACAGCCATAAACACCTTCTAATGCCAAAGGGGAAGAGGACTTTAATCCAGATAAAATAAGATTCTTAAACACTGAAAGCTCGACTCAGATTGATGGGCCAATTTTAATATTTGAGCTCCCATGCCAAAAGCTGCACATTCCACATCTGCTGTGTGGGGTGTTGCCTGGCTGGCTGCTTCCAAGGTCAGAGCAAACCAAGCTACATCACCCATCCAGGGTTGCCCTGTAATCTATTCCAATGAAAAAAACTTGGGAGTTTTGTTCTCAGAATGTGTTTGCCCAATGTTATTTCCATATTTGCTTTGCCTTTTAGCTTTAATTCTTTGAATTTTTTTTTCTCTTGTAGTATTTTTATCCTGTATCTTATTTAACACCTTTTAATAAGCTGAATTCTTACCAAGCGAGCACAACAACATCTGAAAGATGAAATCTATCTCTTTGATGGTACGAAACCATGACCCAACAGGCCCATCCTCTGCCTAGAGGGTTAGTATGAGCTTCATGTTAGATTACTAAGTCCTTTAGAAACTCAGGTATGTTTATTCATAATGGAAGGTATCTAGCCAACATCACAATTCTTTCCTCTTTTGAGTGCAAAAAGAATTTACAATTAAAAAGTATTTGCTGTTTTGCTCTGCCTAAATCATGCTCCCCTTTTTATTCCTGAATAGTTTCAGTTGTCATTTGCTTCTTTCTGGTTTTCCAGATAGCTCATTTGCTTTGGTTCTGCAGAATATTTAAATGAGAATTTCCAGTCGTGTCTCACAGAAACCAACAGGGCATGCTGGTGCACAAAGCTGTTCCTTACCCCCAGCTAAAAATAAACACCTTTCTTTGTCTTTCTTGGGTAGTTGCCTTTGGAAGATCTCGCTGGCCAGTTCACTCTCTGCTGGAACTTACACCTGAAGTTCTCAGACGGTGGCTCTGTGACACTTAGAAAATTCTCATGCTTTTTTTACGAAAAACAAGTGAGAACTTGCTGCCACAGTGATAGCATTTTGCCTGTCAAATGGGACATCGTATATGGGACTGCCTAAAGCTTGATTTTTTAATCTTATCTATTACTCTTTTCCACAACTTGTATTTTTTAGCATTACATTTTCCTGAAAGTAACGGTTTGCATTTTGCCATTTGCTTCATCCCTGCCAGTTATACCTGAAATGTCATCTAAATATCACTATGATGTGGGAAAGAAATCAATCTACTTCTCTGTTCCTGAAATGTTTTTATCCTTCCATCAACAGCCACATTTCTAGAGACCTTCCTTGTCTTTTCTTGAGTTGGTTGCTGGCAATTTAAACTTCACACAGCCAAATTGATCTCTGAGGGCTGGAGCAGCTCTGCTCTGGAGACAGGCTGGGAGAGTTGGGGGTGTTCAGCCTGGAGAAGAGAAGGCTCCAGGGAGACCTTAGAGCACCTTCCAGTGCCTGAAGGGGCTCCAGGAAATCTGGGGAGGGACTTTGGACAAGGGCAGGGAGGGATGGGATGAGGGGGAAGGGATTGAAACTGGAAGAGGGGAGATTTAGGTTACACATGAGGAACAAACCCTTCAATGTGAGGGTGGTGAGACACTGGCCCAGGTTGCCCAGAGAAGCTGTGGCTGCCCCATCCCTGGAAGTGTTCAAGGGCAGGTTGGATGGGGCTTGGAGCAACCTGGTCTGGTGGGAGGTGTCCCTGCCCATGGCAGGGGAGTTGGAACTAGATGGTCTTCTAGGTCCCTTCCAACCCAAACCATTCTGTGATTCTATGAAATTTAGCCATCTTTTTTCCTGACTCCCTCACACTTCCATCACTAGTAAAGGCACTAGGCTCCAGTATTACTCTTTATAACTAGTCAGGCAGCTTTGGTGCCTCCCTATCCTTACTGTTCATTCCTCTGTTCATACCACTCTGCTCTCACTCAGCTCATGCTGCTTTCATCCATAACAGTCAGAGATGACCTGTTCTCCTTCTGGACAGTGATAGATCTTGTCTAGGCTCCTCTGGTCTACCACAGCTTCCTTTTCTGCTCTCTTCTATCTTTTACAATCCAGAGGACAAGGCACTACTAAGATTATTTGTCTGGTTTTGGATAAAAATACAGGAGCTCTTTCTATTAACTCCTTGTACAGCTTGATGTTTGCTTCATCAGATGAAGCTTAAATGTCTCATTCTTGTCAGTGTGACTCACTTATTAAGCTTTTTCTTTTTTTCACTTTCCTAATGGAATGACCTTCAGTTAATATAAGTCCTCTACAGCAGTTTGCACGTTTCTTTCAACATTATCCTGTAGGTGTGAGAAAGCTTCCCAAACTTGGCTTTCCAGGCAATTTAATCTTTCCTCAAACTGCTCCTTAATAGGTACTGTTAGTATAGTGTTCATATGAACAAATAAAATAATGGTCAGGGAATGTTCAAGTATAGAACTGGTGAGACACTGGCCCAGGTTGCCCAGAGAAGCTGTGGCTGCCCCATCCCTGGAAGTGTTCAAGGGCAGGTTGGATGGGGCTTGGAGCAACCTGGTTGGGACTGGATGGTCTTGAAGGTCCCTTCCAACCCAAACCATTCTATGATTGTGTGAGAACTCTCCAGAGGTCTGTTGTAACCCTGACCTCTGCCAGGTGTGAGCTGTTCAGAACCCTCTCCCGGTCCTGACCAGGAAACAGTTGTGCCTTGTGAGAAGTTTGTTCATGTAAGCAGTCCCAGAGACATGGACAGATTTAGTCAGCTGAAGCTATTTATTTGTCAAAGACACTTCCAAAATCCCTGCAGTGTGACTGCTGTGGGGTCTAGCACAGCATCTGGCACTACCCTGTGTTTGGTCTTCTCTTCATCCTGGGAAAGGAAAAGAAAGAGAAACTCAGTGAAGTCCCAGCAGACCCTCCCTGCTGCCCTTGCTTGTTGAAGGATCCTGCTGAATGGCAGCATTATAAAAATCCCAGATAGCATCAGGTGGGAAGGTCTGGAGTCACGTGGAACGTGTTTAACTTGCATTTATGCACTATAAAATAATCCATGTTATTAATTTTGATTTGATGTGTATTTAGTTTCTCCAGCTACTGTTGTAAACAGACTGCATGGATCTTACAGTATTTATTGGTAATGCTGGTGAGCAAGGATGACTAATTGCAGTCTAATCACTAGCAGGACAAACTATGGGCCTCATGAATGACTTCTCTACAAACAAATCTTTTACCTGTGTATTTATTTGCCTCTTAGGTAGAAGTATCCATCCCTTTGGAAAATGGATATCTTGTTTTAAAACTCAGATTCTACCAGGAATAAACTTACTAATGTAGCCAGTCCTGTATCTTAATAAAATTAAAACGTTAGTTTACAGGCAATCTGTAGATTATCAGTGTTGTAAAAAAACCCAAACCAACAATAAAAAAGAACTATTTAGTATAGATTTAACATGTAAAATAAATGTATTACTTTTCAGGCTGAAATTACATGCTGTTAATTTCTTTATGAACTACTCATTTTGAGGTTTTTTTCCTTCTTATGTCTTCAATTTGTGAAAGTAAAAGGTTTTGGTTTCAAACCAAAATACTTATGGGTTCTTATTAGTAAACACTTGAACAAAAATGTAATTAGTGGAAGAATTAAAAAATACTTGAAAAATTAATGCAATACCATTAAAAGTAGATGATGGGACTACTGGAAACAAACCTGAAATTAGGCTGTTCATCTGCACTATATTGTATGAACATGCAATAACAAGCTACAGAAATTATGGACAAAAAACTTCTAAAATTCCTTGAGTTTTAGTAATCCTCAATGAACTTATTAATTTGAGTATAATTTATTTAAGAGCAGCTCAAGGGCAGGAGGGAAACGAAATAATTTTCTTTGTTGCTTTTTGACATGTAGAACAGTTAAATACCATTTGCTTTTATTATATTCATAATTTGGGTCTCATAGAATGACAGACTGGTTTGGGTTGGAAGGGACCTAGAAGATCGTCTAGTTCCAACCCCCCTGCATGGACAGGGACACCTCCCACCAGACCAGGTTGCTCCAAGCCCCATCCAACCTGACCTTGAACACTTCCAGGGATGGGACAGCCACAGCTTCTCTGGGCAACCTGGGCCAGTGTCTCACCACCCTCACAGCAAAGAATTTCTTACTAATATCCAACCTAAATCTCCCCTCTTCCAGTTTTAATCCCTTCCCCCTCATCCCATCCCTCCCTGCCCTTGTCCAAAGTCCCTCCCCAGCTTTCCTGGAGCCCCTTCAGGCACTAGAAGGTGCTCTAAGGTCTCCCTGGAGCCTTCTCTTCTCCAGGCTGAACACCCCCAACTCTCCCAGCCTGTCTCTAGAGCAGAGCTGCTCCAGCCCTTGGATCATCTCTGTGGCCTCCTCTGGACTTGCTCCAAGAGCTCCATGTCCTTCCTGTGTGAGGGCTCCAGGACTGGACACAGTGCTCTCATATCATTCTCCCCCACCCTCTCCTCTCCATTACTGACTATTGTAGGCAACTGGAGAGGGAAATTTGGAAAACAGTAAAAATGACACTTGCTGAAATTAGACACAAGACAATAATTAGTTATAATGCAAAAGCTGAAATTTGTGCTGGTGAATGACCATTGTGCCTAACACAAATACTTGGAAAAATAGTTTTTTGCCCGGAAATGAGTTGTCTTTGACATGAAATGTCAAACATTGCTGCTTTTTGACACTAACAAAACTTGTCTCAACTCAAGTTCTGCTGCTGGTGTAAGAAGGGCCCAACTCTCCATACCCAGTGCTGGGAGAACCCTGCCTAAATCCAGTGCTCAGGCCAGTTGTGTTCCTCAAGTAAATATTCTTTTTGTGAATCAGTTTTGAAAGTTCAGCAAAGTGGACATACTTTAAGACAAAATAAATCCAAGCAACTGCTTGACATTTTAGCTTTGCTGTATCCTCCTGACATCTTTGTTGTTTCCTCCATGTTTAGTTTGAAGCATAAGCAACACCTGCTGGTGAAAACAAAGTCTACGAAACTGCTGAGCCATCCTTCTGGAAGAACAGGTTTGATCATCACTGTGAGCTGTGGGTACGTTGTTCTGGAATAAAATAAGCTTGTCTTCTCTATTTGGGCTGATTTTGAAAGGGCAGGTAATTGGCCCCTTCCTAGAGGGCTGATCAGCTCTGTCTGGTGAAGGCTAAGTCTGACCCAGCTGATCTCCATGAGCCTGGAAGCTCCTTTCTGCTTCTGGCTTTTGGTCTTGCAGCTTGCAAGTTGATACATTGGAAGAATTAATTAAGAAATTCCTTTATCTTGCTACCGTGGAAAAATGGTTCTTTTATTGAAGTAGAAAATCCAATGATATTGTTCATGTTCATTGATCAAATTTAAAAGAAATAAAAGAAGACAGGGATTAAAAAAATACCCTGAGTTGGGAAACACGTTCCACCACATACCATCTAGGATAATTATGCATGAGCAAGTGTCACTTGTATATGATATCTGAAAGTGGAACAATTTCTGGTTTAAGGAGCACTATATTCAGAAGGCAGCAAGGGAACTTGCCTAGTTTGGTGCTGTGAACAACTAGACTGTCATGATTTCTCATGTCTCTGATCACTGAACATAATATAAAGCCAAGTTAACTGGCAAAGGATTTAAAGAGATGCTATCTTTTTTTCAGCTTAAAAACAACATGAAATTTGCAAAGCAAGGACGTGGTCAAAGTGATTGACTGGTCACCTTTCACTCTTCAGCTTCAGAACATTGACCCATTACAGGTAATTTAATTATGCTAAAAGATTTTTAATTTAAAGAGTAGCTAACATTCATAAGAATCCTGAAAAATGGCCAAAGCAGCACAGTGGGAGTATATTAACATTTACCTTCATGAAAATGGATCTGAATCGTGTGTTAGGCCCCACATTTGAATGAGAAAATGAAGCATAATAAGTTGTCTCTACTTGGAAGATCCAGAAGAGGAATGTTGACAACTGGAAGTACCATTTGGAGGGTAAGCAGCAGATGGAAGAACCATGAATTCTGCAGTGCCTCATTCTGCACAGCATTGTTAGCTTTCTCTGGGATAACTAATGATGTGATTCTCAGGTTCAAAATATTTCTATGAAATTAAAATAATTTTTTCATGATAAGTGATGCTCTTTTATTCCAGCAATAGAATGGATTCTTCATCAAAGGCTCTGTTGTAGCCCAGGAGTTGTTTAGGGATAGGGTGGATAACTGATGCTGCAGTGGATTTACAAAATCTGCATCATTGTCATGTGGAACAATGTGTTTTGGAGCTCGGTAGGTTAATATGTGTTGCTGGACATAGTTACAAGTGTCAGATTGTGTTCTCCGTTCATAAGACCCTTTGCCAAAAGGAAGGGGAGTCATTTGGTCCAAGGTCCAACCCTGATTCTGGATTGTCAGGCTGGAGCAGGCAATTTCTTAGACTGTGGCATTTTGGCCACTTTGTCAGCTTTGCTCCTCACCACTTTGGGGCTTTTACAGCATCTTTGTCCCACTTTGCTTCTCCCAGATGAACTGAAGGAGGATAAAAGTCTCTCCCTAGGGTGAGTCTAGGCTTTGTTTGGCCGACTAATAGGTGTAAAAAATTTAAATATATTGCAACTGTAACTGAGTGTATTTAATCTGTGGTTTTGAAAACATTATTCTTCTCACTAATAGAGGCCCAGTCTTCTCAAGACGGAGTTCCCTCTTTTGGAGTCACAGCAAAGGGGACGGGGCATGATGGCTTGGATCTGTCAGATGGAGAGTGCACGTGGTAAGAACACTGCTCTGAGTGGAAACTTTCTTTTGGCCTGAATTCTGTCCCTAGCTGTGAGCACGTAATTTAGCTGAACGTGCTGCTTGTTTGTGTCAGAGGTTTGTCACTGGGAGGTAAGCCCAAACACTCCAGTCATTAGAT
Source organism: Hemiprocne comata (assembly GCA_020745705.1). NCBI lineage: Eukaryota > Metazoa > Chordata > Aves > Apodiformes > Apodidae > Hemiprocne > Hemiprocne comata. The sequence continues at coordinate 13,005,996 of CM036602.1, read as the reverse complement.
TGAGATGCTAATCTTAATGTCTTACGAAGCAAAGTATATTGCAAAAAAGATGCCTAAATAAGATTAAAAGCATGATAAGGAAAGCTGCCATTGAGCACAGAAGGCGAACTTTTTCCACTGAATCAGGTCATTGAAAATGTGCTACGTTTGTATATTAAAGCTTAAGCTGAGCTGCTAAACAATCTTCATCTTTCAAGCAGCAGTATTTGCTTTATATCACCTGTAGCACTCCTGTCAGTGAGAAGCACAGGCAGGTGAGCTTTAATCTGCACAGGCAGATCAGGCTCCCACTGGTTGGAATCAAAGGGTCATTATGAATAGTGAAAAAAAACCTGTTATGAATTATATGCTTATTTGTAAACTAAATCTTTAATATTTATTGTTTGGTTTGTGGCTATTCCTTCTTCTTCTCCGAACCATGACTATTGCAGGAATGAATTCCATTTACTTAACTGTCAGGTATTTCTGAGTTTTTTTTATAAAAAAATAACTACACAATGTCTTAAAAGCTGTTTCAGTGAAAGGAACGTGGGACTGTTGTGAGTTTTAGCCAAGTCGCTTTTCGCTGCCCTGCAGAACTTGGGGTTGAACTTGACTGTTCCCGGGGAGCTCTCGGGTGAATGCTGGACTGAACACGGTTTGGGACTGGTTTCACACTACTCGGACAATTCGCAGGTGCTGTGGGAAAGCCCGCCAGGTCTTACACGGTACCGAATTGCAGCAGAGCAACAGATGGGAGCGGGGCCGGGCACGGCCGAGGGCTCCGCCGCTGCCCCTGCCCCGACCAACTTCTTTTAAATAGCGTTCTCTGTCAGCGAGTGCCCCTCGGGGCAGGCGGCCGGAGAGCGTCCGGGGCCGGCGCGCAGAGCCCCCGGGCCGCCGCACCGCCCGCCACCGAAAGAGTTGGTCCGGTCCCAGGCGGGGGTGGAACGGCGGCCCCTCCCGCCGCCCCCGGTGCCGTCGCAGCGCCCCCAGCGGCCCGGCGGGCGCCGCCGCGGCGGAGGGAGGGGCCGGGGGGAGCCCCAAGCGCCGGGGCCCTGCCCTCCGGCGCGGGTCACGTGTGGCGGCGGCGGCCAATGGCGAGGCGAGCTGCGCCTGGCGGCCGCCATTGCTGTCACAGTGGAGAGAGGCAGAGGCGAGTGTGTGAGGAGGAGCGGGTGAGCGGGGCCGCTGGGCGGGCAGCGCCAGGCGGAGGGGGGCGAGGACGGGCAGGGACAGTGCTCCCTCTCTGGGCCGGGGCTGCCGCCCGCCGCCCGCAGCACCGGGAGCCCCGCACGGAGCGTAAACAAGGCGGCAGCGGCAGCGGCAGCAACAGCAACAGCAGGAGGAGGAAAACACCATCCACCCACAGCCAGCGGCGGCAGCAGCGAGGGGCGGCCGGGCGGGGAGGGGAGGGGACACGGCCTCCGCCGGCACGCGAGACAGCGCCCCCCGCCCGCCGCCGCCACCACTGCCCGGGGCTGGGACCCTCCCCCGCCCCGCCCGGCCCGTGTCCCGCAGGGGCCGCCGCCAGGCCACGGGAGGAGACCCTCCTCTCTCCTCCCCTTTACCGCCCTTCGCCGCAACGTGTGCCCTGGCCGGGGGGGGGCCAGACCTGGACGCGGAAGGAGGGCCCCCGGCCCCCCCCCCCTTCTCTTCACCCCGGCGGTGCTGAGGCGGTCTGGAGGACCGGAGGAAGCTTCCCCCCCGCTGCGTGCTGAGGGGCTCGGACCGAGACGCGTCCCGCCGGAGAGGGTCCCCACCGAACCGGGCCGCGCGGCGTGAGGATTCCCCGGCCGGGGCCGGGTAGAGGGGATCGCGCCCGCCCCGGCCTCGGAGCCACCGGGTCACCCCCCCCCCCTGCGGCGCGCCCCCCTGCCGGCCGCGCTCCCCCGCTCGGTGCGGGCCCCGCGGCGAGGGGCCGGCCTGAGGAGTGCCCGCTGCTGCTCCCCCCGCCGGGCCCGTCTCCTCAGACATGCCCCGCTCTAGTGGCCGGGCTCGCCGAGGATCATGACTGCAGCGGCGAACTGGGTGGCGAACGGGGCCAGCCTGGAGGATTGTCACTCGAACCTCTTCTCGCTGGTGAGTGCCCGGGGGTGGGGAACGGCGGCTGTGGCCGCGGCGTAACCGGGCGCTCCGCTGCGCAGCAAGTTTGCCGGTTGGGTGCAGCTGCCGGGGGCTTTATAGCCAGGGCCCGTGGGGCTGCTCCTCCGCTGGCCCCTCCCCCGGCCCGGCTCCCCGTGTTTATTTTGCTCCTTAACGTGGTTTGCTGCGAGTGTGTGTATTGCTCCCTCGGCTGCGCTCATCTGCAGGGGAGATGGGTTGTGTGTGTCCCCTGCCTCTGTGTGCGACCATCTTCTCTGGTAAACAGTCTTTTCTCCCCGCCTCCCTTGGCACTCCGTGTCCTGTGTGTGCTTTGTGCCTCCCAAACTGGGGTTTTTTCCTCTCCCTTCACAATGACAAACGCCATTTCAGCAGCAGCAAACGGGCATGTAGCTGATTGTCTGTCGGACTCAACGCTCTGGGCTCTTGTGTCTGCATGTCAGCTGTTGTAACAGCGTGGTCTCCTCTTTGCATAGATCGTGCTTGGGGACAAGAGGTAAAAAAAACCCACCCAAACCTTTAAATGTTTCATTTTCTAAAGAAAAACATTGGCTGAAAACGTAGTGTGCTGGATAGCTTGTTTTTGTGGGTGCTGTCTACCCATCGTGGTGGTAATTGACAACTTCCTACTCATATTGTGTGGTTTAATGTTGCAGAAATTATGGTATGAGTTTGGGCTGTCTACAGATTTGTAATTTAAATTTAAACCAAGAAAACAATGTGCTTCTGTGTAAGGGCAACGTCACTTGGAAATACCTTGCTTTATTTTACCTGAGACATACCTGCCCTGGCTGGGCAACAGCTGAGTGAGGGAGAGGACTGTTTGATCATCAGGAGCCTTCTAGTGCTCCCAGGGGTAATGTCTGGGGAAGGAGGGACTTTCTTAGTGCGTGGTTTAGTGTAGTTATAAACTTGTAATGTGAGTTTGGGGATGGTATGTGTGAAAGATTTATGGCAGATACCCCCTCCCAGTGTCAGAGGTCTGCCAGAGTTGGAGGTGGGTGCAGATGTTGTTTTCTGCTGGAAAGGAAGAGATTGTTGTTTGCTCTCTCATAGGAATTAAGGGAAAATAAGAAAATTAATTAGAAGTGCAAATGATCAAGCTCTTAGTTTTAGGTTTTTTACCTTTTATTGTGGTGTGTTTGTTATTTTGCTTTTTAGAAAAAATATATGGATGTTTGGTTTTTATTTTGCTCATACCTATTAAGAATCTGGGGCAAGAGCTGTAGTCATTTATTCTGCTAGGAAGGTGGCCCAGAGATTCTTTCATGACAATAACTGCAGTTCTTTGGCTTTTTATTGAACTGTTACGTTAGATAAATTTGTATCTTTGCTCCTGTTAGGTAGCATTATCTGATATTTATTAATATATAGCAGTGCTACATGTACTGAGATGCAGGAATTGTTATGGTGACTTTCAATGCACTTCTCTTATATGGAAAGAAAAATAAAACAGCATAAGGGAGACAATTGTATCCGATTGTGAGAGCAAGGTGGTGAATGGTTTGTCCTTTACAGAGAGCTGTGAAGTCCCCATTTATTAATGGGGAATTGACTGGAGAAGTGTAACTTGTCATGTAGTTGTAATCTGCAAATCTGTCACTAGTGAAAATAGTTGTTGGAGTACAATTAGCATAAATTATAAAGTAAAGTTTTTCATAGTTATTGTGGTTTGGTCTTTTTTTTTTCCCTCCCCACTTTACTAGATCAGGGAATGTTAAATTTTAAATGGGAGTATAACATCACTGAAATAATTCTAGCAACGTTCTTTTGCAAGTGGGTTTAATACTAATAATGAGTTAAAGGTGCAACCCTTTAATCTCTTTCCCTTTAATTTTGTGGGAGCTATCCATACCTATAATGTGGTGCTATGTGTGAAACTGTCATGTTTTTATTGTTTTCTGTCTCTACTTGCAAAAAAACCCCAATAAAGTAGTTTTTTTAGTATACCATATATGCAAACACACAGTAACAATTAGAGTGATAAATTCTCACAAACACTAATGTAATTTAAGATCTATCTATCAGTGAAAGATAATGAGAAAGGAAATATTGACTGGGAATATGTGGCCAACACCATTGACCCTCTAACCTCAAATTGTTGTACTAATTTCAAAATTTATGAAGTGTTAAAGCTACAGTAGTCTGGATTACTAGTTAGAGAAACTTTTGTTAATCATTTACTTGTTCAGTGCAACAGAACAAAAACATGCACAAACTAAATCAGCTGTTGATGGGAATTCATTCCTCCTTGAAAGAATGAGGTGGTTTAAAAATCCTGTTTTAAACTGATTCTGATATTAGGAGTTGACAATTAGAGTAAGTTTTTTTTATCACAGGCTTTGGTTTGGGTGTGAATCAGAAAGAAATGTTCTGGACTGAAGCATTGCAGTTCTGAAATAGTTATAATCTACTGCAGTTCTGTTTGTTGATGTTGAAATAATATTTCTTCCCACAAACATTTGTTTTGTTGAAGAAGGAATGCTAATCCCCACCCCAGAGAAGCCAGAGCTCTGTGGTGAGTCTGTCTGGTTGCTGGAGTGGGTTGCTTTAACAGTTCATGATTTCTAGCTTATTTTTGTTGACTGTGTACAGTCTTTACAGAGAGGTTAGGCACCGTGGTTCCTTCGGAATTGTTTCACAGAAAACATTCTCTAAAAGCTTTTTAGTAACTGCTTCTCTTTTATCAGTGCTGTCCAGAGTGTGTGGAGGTCCCTAGTGTTCTCAGCTCCAAGTATTTCACGTGGGGGGGAAGGCAGTCTTAAGTTAAGGATTTAAAGTTAGCTTTGAATATCCAGGTGTGGAGTGTGATCTCAGGTCTGCATCGCTGGGTTTCGTGGTGTCCCTCACGAGGTGGAGGTGCAGGGGCTGCTGTCTGGGTTGTGTGCTGCTCTGGACTGCAGTGAGAGTCCAGTGCCCTTCCAGCCTTCAGGTTTGTATGCACTGACAGGCAAAAAATCCCACAGACAGCCTACACAAGGAAAGCTGGAATTTTGCTCTGAACTTCTCAATAAGATGGTACAAGAGCCAGTTTGCATATCTGTCATCAGAGTACACCTCAGCTATAAACTTGGTTATACTGGCACACAGAGCAGATTAATAGACTTGCTCATTAGAAATACACTTTCTGTCTGAAATTGCTGTTTCTAGCACAGTGGAAGAAATTATATTTATCCTAACTCTGTCTTTGCAGTAGTCAAAATGTCTGCTGCTTCTTCTGAAAAAGAATGTCTGTGTATCAAAACAGCATTTAAGAAGCAATTGTTAAGGGCCAGTTTATTTAAATACTAATTAAGAGTTGTCTAATAACTATTTAGAGACAAAATGTTTTGAGGTAATGTGCTTTGTATTAAAACGTTAGACCCAGCTGGCAAACAGGCTTCATATGAATAATTCTTAATCGTAAAAGTAGTTTTACTGAAATAAGTTTGATTTTTTTTCCTGTGAGTAATGTTTAATCATACGATGGAGAGGGCTAGCATGAAGTATGAAAATGGTTCCTCAACTGCCTGTCTTAGTTGCCATGGTGGAGCCAAAGGGTCATGTCAGTCTCTGAAAGCTGGGATGAAGTTGCATGATGTTTCATATGTTGGAGCTGGAAAGGGAGTACAGAAAAGGGTGTCAAGAATGACCTAAAATTTGGAGTAGCTTTCATGTGATACGTCAGGAGTCTTCAGCCCAAAAAAGATATGATCGTGTTCTTGGAAAGTGAGACCTATTGATATAGGACTTTATAGAAACTAATATGGAAGATGTCATGAGTGCTTGTTTAAATGCTTTCTTAACAGAAACCTGCAGCCAGAAAGCTCCAGGTAGTAGGGATTGTGTCTTTGTTCCAGTTAACGTTCAAAGGCAAATTTACAAACTGTCAAGGTCATTGCTTCATTCAGTTTGCAGACAGGAACAGAAGTTGTTGCCTTCAATCAGTGAGTTTTGTTGCTGTTTTTGTAACAAAACTGAAACAAGTCAGGGAAATCTGAGAAGGCATTTGAATTCTTAAAGTTTTTTCGTGGCATCAGAAAGTGAAGAATACAGAGATTGCCAGTGAGGTACTCCTGGTGTTGCATAGTTGTCAGTAAAGGACTTCATAGTAAATGGTTGATTGCCCAACCAAATCCATAAGTAGTAGTAAATTAACCAGTAGTCATTCTTGCTTATGGAATGATCATAAATGCAGTGCTCCAAGCAGTAGGCTGTTCCTTTGGCATGCAGGATGTTTCATCACTACATGGCAGATATCATCCTGGTTTGAAACTCTATGTAGGTGTGAATTTGCATGTGTATGTATTGAAGAAGTAGAATGAACCTCTCAAGGTTCTGCAAAGTATTGGATTCTTCAGTTATTTTTATCCTGAATTTTATTAGGTAGCAAGATAGAAGTAGAAAAAGGACATTAGAAAGCTTGCTCACTTCCTGTTAACAAAAGATTATTTCGTGGTTTAAATCACTGCAGTGGTAGGCTTCTGTTATGCCTTGTCAAAGTACTTGAAAGTGTAATGGTGTCTACCAGGGTGTAAGTTTGAAGAAAATAGACCCAGGTTCACAAAGAGCTTCAGTCTGGGGGACATTCCATTAGTTTGTCCAGCTTGGAGAGGGGATCTGGGTCAGGTAACTAACCTTTCCTGATGATTGCACTGACTTGTTCCTGACTCCAGTGTACACCGGCATCAAAATATAAATTAGTATCTTTAGTTTGTTTGGGTTTTTTTTCTGGTTGTTCTTCTGTGTTTGTGGAGGGTTACCAGTTGATGTCCACAGACTTACTGCATTGCTGTCCTACAAGCCCTTTTCCTAAACTTGTTTGTGGGATCCTACAGCCTAACAACACTGAATAGGTGGCTGGGCTTTCCAGACTGTTGTAGGTAAGACTGACAAGTACAGTTTTGTATTCTTTCAAGTCTGTGTGAATTCACTGACTGTTCTGTCTTCTGTGTAGTGCACTTTTTTGCATCGAGTCCAGCACAGTGGGATTTGTGACTTGTTGGTGCCATAGTAACACAAATAATATGAACAAAAATGCTGCTCTGACTAGAAGCAAGCTTGTCTTAGTATTATCTTGCCAGTTTTGAAAGTGCACATGTGTTTTCAACAGAATATCAAATCCAGATTATTTGTTTATGTGGAGTGTGTATTTACATGGAGGCATCCTTCCTCAGGGCAAACTTTTGTGTTGCTTTTGTTTGAAGCTTGAGGTTTTGCTTTAAAAATAGATTCTCTTTCACTGAGTTCCCTTGTATCAAGTGGCAGTTTCAAAGAGAAACCAGCCAATAAAAATATTCTGCCTTAACAGACCTCAAAATATTACTAAAACTTTGTGTTCAGTTCCCTCTGCACCCAGTTGTGAAGTAAATATCACAGGGATAACAGGCCTGGGGTACGAAGAGTGACAGCTTGGGTTGTTTCCTGCTGTTGCTTCAGCTCGTTACCTGATCTTGCATTACTATGATCACTGTACTGTAAAATGAGAATGATATTTGAACATAAACCACTTTGATACCATAGAGTAAGCTAAACTTTTCAGATCAGGAGGTTTTTAGCATTGTGTTTAGTACAATGATGCCCATTTTTAAGTGTCTCACAAGTGTGAAAAGTTTAAGCAGTCTTTTCTTTGGTTTGTGCTGGGAATTTTGGTGAATTTTGATAAATCCTGACTCTCACTTCTTACCTCAATCTTTGTACAAAAAGGTTGTTTCTCAAGGAGTTGCATGTGGCTTAATCCAGTGTCCTGAGCAGAATTGCAGTAGTGCCTGTGGAAATGTGACTTGAGCTTTTAGTGGCATTCACTCCTTTGTTTTCGGTTTGGTTGGTTTTTTTGAGACAGGAAATTTTATTGTGTTGCTGTTGTATAATGTGCCTCAAGGCAATATATACATTTATGAGACTAACACAGATGAACTCAGACAAAGAGCTCATCCCTATAATAAGGAATATATTTAATCAGCTTATGAATATGGAAAAAATCAACAGTCTTCTAAAATGAATTTTTAGTGTAAGATATGATGCTCTTATTTCTGTATCACTTCTCATTAGGCACTTAGCTCTGCTTTCTTCTGTCAGTGTTACAATGTAGTGTGCTATTCTTGTTTATGAAAAGAATATAACATTAAATACAGAGGAAAAGGTGTGTTTTTTTCATCCTCTTTCATTTTTCTCCCTCCTGCTGGACTCTTACACCAGGCCATGGTGAGCCCAAAAGGATTCATAAGCTCATGTTCAAGCCTGGTTCAGGGAACTGACCTAGTGAGGAACCTTTCCCCCTTCCCCACCCCAGCCAGCTCTGTGGACCCCATATTCCTCTCTCTTCCCACCGAGTGTTGGCAGCAGCATGGATTGAAGCAAGATCAAAGTGGCTGTGTAACCACAGTTCATGTCTTAGACAAGGAGATTAAATGCTCGTTCAGTAGAACTTTATTTAATTAATCTTTTAGCTTTAAAAGAGCTAAAAGTGCTTTGTCAGTGCCTTGTTGTTGCCTGTATCTATAGCTCCATGTTTGCCCATAAAATACAGTATTTTGTAAGAATAGAGGATTGAAAACAAAATTTAGAGGAAAACTTCTGTACCTACTGACCAGGCATTGGTCAAAACCTTCAGTTTCTTGGTAATGATGCATTTATGGGCAGCAGCTATGAGACACAAGTTTCAAAATGTATTGGTTTGTTACAGTTTAACACCATTACTTCTTTTCTTATCAGAGTCTCTGATTTACTGGGAAATTTTCAAATCTAGTCTAGTGTATCTGCAATCTTTTAGTGTCAGGTTTTTATGAATCTTAGTTCATGTGTGTCCACGATATTACTGAACTTTAGGCAGTTCTGGGTGAGTTAAAATCATTCCAGGAACATCTTGTAGTGACCGTGTCAAGTATTTTTATTAAAAGAAAAAAATAACTTCTTTGCTGACAGAGTAAGTTAATTGGTTAAATTACTTTGCTCTGAATTTGCTGGTTTCATTTTTAGCCCAGTGTCACTGGTTATTCAATTTTGGGTGTGCATTTTAATAACACTTTGGGTTGAATTCTCTTGTGCATTTCTTTCTGTCAGGAGTTGGTGGATTCGTCTTGTCCTGGCAGGAATGACAGTAAGAAAGCTGGCAAAATGAGTCTACATGACTGGTCATGTAGTGGATTTACTTAATTCTTTCTATATTGAGGAAGATTCATATGGAAGAATTCTTGAGGTGGTGGGTTTTTAAAGGACTGAAGGGTTTTGGCCTAACAATTTGAGCTTTATTTGGTGTCACTGGTCAGGACAATGTTGGTGTTCAAGAACCAGGGCTGTCTGCCCGTGTTTCTGTGCTGGTACTGCCCTCCTAGCCCGGAGCCAGGAACCTGGGCCAGGACCCCTTTGCATGGTTTGCTTTGCAGGTTGGGGATGGACACGTGTGTAAAACAACCACGGGAACTGTTGTTGGTATTCAGTAAGCAGCTCGGCTTAGATGTGGTGTGCAAAAATGTTCTGGTACTGAACTCTTAAATGCAGTTTTTTGTAGAAGGGAAGAAAAGGAACTGCATTCTTTAACTCAGTATGCCAAAGTTTACTCTGCTCGGGTTACTTCCTCCAGCCCACCCCTTTCTTTTTTTTTCTGCCCATATATCAGATTACTTGGTTTGGGAAACATCTGATAGTCCATTGTATGACTCTGCTGTTTGACATTTCCTTCCTCCTTCGTTAAAAAAATAAAAAAATAAAAAAAATGAAGTTGGGGAAAGAGAGAAGATTCCTTCATTTAATTGCAGATTTGCTTATAATTTGGCTGTCTTGCTGGTGACATGGCTTTTGTCATCTCCTGTCATGTGTTGCACTACTTTTCTGTAAGAGGGGTTTTTTAATTTGGAAAATGGGTAGTTACTTAGTTCTGCTTCTGTCTTTTTGAAGGGGACTTGCACCCCATATCATTCATCCTCTCTTGGAGGGGGGGATTCTTTGGCTACCAAGTTGCACATTGGCTTTTTTTTTTGGTGTGGTATCTCAAGTGTGCAGTGGAAGTTTTCATTTTATTTTCTATTCTCAACCATCTATTCAGAAGTTAAAATACTCCTTTTGTAAAGAAACTGGCTGTGAAGTGTTGTGGAGCTCAGTGTGCTCCCCAGAACAGTGTCATTAGCCTGGCCTGCAGGATAGTTCATAGTGTAAACTGAGTGTTTGTTAAATCAAAAGAATATATTCAATTCCTGCTGTCTTTTGTCTAGGAGATGGTTTTTGCTTCCAGGCATACAGCTTCCATCCATGCTTCCGTTGCACACACAGGTATACATTCAGTTCTGCTGTGGGTAAACTTTGTTCCATTCCTTCCCCTCTTCCCCATAAACGCAAATCAACCCCCACCATGTCTTGTTTTTAACTGCTTTTGTCTGTCTTGGCTAGGCCTTGCCTAGTGGCATCCTCTGAAACCGACATTCCTGCCACTTCAGTACCTGTTTTGTTGTTCAGATGGCTTTTTGGTTTCCCTTTCTCATGCATGGTGGTGAGACTCCAGCAGTACAACTTCCCTTTTCATGTTTCATGTGTGTGTTGATGCACAAACCAGTGAAGTACCAGCCTGTGGAAGGGCCTGCCTGCCTGAGCTTCTACCACATGCTGACCTGAGGTGTCGCTGCCATCTTCCAGTTTCTTCATATCTTGGTACCTTGAACATTTTTTACTTGAAAGCTTCTTTTCAAGTACTAGCTAATCAACCCTTTGGTGTCCAGCCATGCTTATCACATTCTTTTTCCACATCTCTGATGAACTCAGTTGCAGCCTTTCCAGTGGCAGAGAGCTGACAGCCAGGTGTCAGTTTGGAGCTGTGTCCTGAGAGCTGCTAAATCAGTTAAGGGACTGGAGATTTGCTAACCAGAGCTGTTCACCAAAGGAGAAAACACTGATGTAACCCAAAAGTCTTCTCTCAAAAATTCCTTCTTTTGTTCATTTTTTGTTTTATAATAAAATGTTTTGAGAGTTCCTGCAGTTGGTCCTGAGTGACTATTACTGGTTTATTGATGGACTGACTCAAGGTTGGCAGGTCTGAGAGCTACTTTGAGGGTGACCATTAAAGCTTCGCCTTAAATCCTGATAAAGATCTCAGAGATGGTATCTGGCTAAATGGTGCTGCATGGGAACAGCTTTGTTGAATCAGAACCAAAGTCCATCAAAGTGTCAGTGGTGGCCAGTGGTTGGTTGGCCCAGTGGATTTGATGAAGCGTTGTGTGGGTGTTCATCAGTTTAGCAGCTGCTCTGTTGTCAGTGAGAGCAACCTCTGCTACACTGCTCTGTCCAGTCATAACAGGGCTGCAGTTTTTCTGGGTGAAGAGAAACCAAAATTCTGCTCCAAAAGTGTCCTCCCTGCTATAAACATTAGCCAGTTACCTGGAGAGGGATATAAGACTAAGTCAAGGATGTAGTAATAATTGCTTTGAATAATCTCTTAGGCTTTACATATATGTGGTTGAAAGGTTACTTGAACCAGGTAGACATTTAATAGACAGTTTTAAAACTAGAACCTAAGTTCTTATCCTGACACAGAAGGATCAGCCATCTCGTTTTGGTTGGAGTCTGCATTCTGCTAATTTAGATACCTGGAAGACACAACCAGCAGCTGTTCTCTAGAGACCCTCATGGTTTCCATATTTTAGATTGAACAGTCTTAATCCTTGAATGCTTTCTGTTGTAGGGAATATGTACTTGTGATTTTTCAAAACTGCTTTGTTGGTAGCTTCTGCATCTGCCAAAGTGGCTGAAATTTGAGCATTAATATTGGAGTCCTTTTTTGTTTTCCACTGGGAAAGGAGGTACTCGGTTGTCACCTCAAATTCCTCTTGAGACTAGTTTGACTTTTGTTTCTTGGAAACAACTGATCTTCCTGGCTGCCTCTTCTTCCACACATACAGAATCCCACTAACATTTAGGAAGGGTGGGGAAAAATATCCCATTGCTGTCAGTGCTGTTGACTTTTAGGCGTAACAGCTTGTGTTATTAGTTTGTGGCTTTTAATAATGGTGTATTATTTTAGAAGTATCTTGGTTTTCTGGTCCTCGATACCATCCTGTAGTATCTTGGATGCCCTCAAATACAGAAGTCCATCAGGAAGATACCTGTTAAGAGGATTTTGGTTGAGTTAAATCCTTCACTGAGACTTGGCAGAGATAAAAGCTGACATACAAAAACGCCCTGACACTGTTGTGTGTCACAAACAGCTCTGGAGCAGTAGTAGCTTTTAGATAATCTGTTCCAGGGAGTGTGAAGGAATTGGGCAGCATGCTATGGAGTGAAGAGGTTTATCCAGCAGAAAGCTGTTCCAGGCACCTGTGCTGCATGCAGTGGTCTGCTCAGTCCCCTGCTGCTTTTCAGAGCAAATGAATTAACACGCACACAAAAAGTTACTTTTTTCACCCATCATTTTTAGAAGATTGTTAGTGGCTGTTCTTTGTGCTTTGTCCATCCCTCTGAATGTGGGCTTATGTGAGGAAAGGAATAAAGTCAAACATGTAATTCTGCTGCTGATCAGGTACATATTAAGAACAATGATGCTGAGCTCAGCTGATCATTCAGCTCTTTGAAGCACTGAGCATTGCACGGTTTTCCTGTTGGGCATTTGAGGCCCATCTCAGAATTAGGTGGGGGGTTTTTTGGTAACGTGTTGGTTTTTTCCATTCTTGAATGCAAAGCGTGACCAAACTTGAACTTTGTGGAGGCAGTTATTGCCGTGTTTGTCTGCCAGTCGCTTTGTAACAGAAATGTCAGGCTGGAGCTGAGGCACAGCTCATTCAGTGCAGGATGAGGCCTCTCTGCTGCCATATGGATCCTCCCTTTTTAAGGGGCAGAAGGGATAGGCCCTGAGGGAAGGGAACACAAATCGTTCAGCCTTTTCCTTTTTTTTTTTTTTTTTTTCTTTTAATGGATAGGATGAAGAGGGAGATGTTAACGTGTAATTTAGTAAATGATCTGATTTCAGCCTACACAGGGTTGAGATGGTTGGGTTGCTTTTGTGTTTTAAATCAAGGGAGTTCTAGACCTGGGGGAAAACATAGGAGTGTCTGTGTGCAGGTGCTTGCTGCTGCTTCCCTCTTAGTAAAGAAATTGTTCCATCCAAATAGGAATCTTTCTTAGAGTGTAGAAATAATATATAGTTATGAAGAAAAGTTTTTCTTTTATTTAAGAAGCCTCCCCTCTTCCTTGATGTGTGTGGTTTGTTGTTATTTTTTTTTTCCTGCCTCTGTTCTTCCAATTCACTTGACAGGGATTTAGGCAGATGTTAAGAAGTATTTGACTTTGGTGGAAGTGGGGGACAAGAGGTCTTGTCAGCCTGTGTGTTTGCCTCCCTCATAAGCACACATCACACAGTATTTTTCGGTCCTCATGGCTCTGTCCTTTTGTCCTCCTTTCCTGGTGAGGTGTATCAAGATGACATAACTTGTAGCTGGTATTTAAACGGCTTGACTAGAGTGTGAAATGCTGTTTTGTTGCTGTGTGAGGCTGATGTATTGAAATAAGACACTGTGTAACCAAAACAGATGGTGCTGATCTTGACTCTGTCTGCAAGATCTTATAGCATTTAATTAAAATGGTGGTGTAATTCCCATGACACCTTTAACTACAGTTTAAATTCTTGGACTATGAACTAAAGGCTTTCTTATGCAGATTTTTACTCATGTGAGTAGTTCTTAGTATGAGTCTCTAGTGGCTTCAGAATAGCTACTTGAATAAAGCTCTCTTAAGACAAGACTCTAATAAAACTGGCAAATATATATATATGGTATTTAAATTTTTTATGTTCCAGTTTGAAGCATAAATTGTAGACTAAAGACACTTAGCAACTACGGTATCCTACATAAAAGCAAACAAAAATCTAGATTAGAGGAATTGTTTCGATTGCCCCCAACTTCAGAGGCTGGTAAGTACAGCACTTTGAGGTACCCTGGGCAACTTATCATCATCTCCTTGGTTACAAGGGCATATGATGAAAGCTTTCTCATTTTTATATTCTCTTCTGTTAACTGAAAGTTGTTCATAGAAGTACCTAAGTGGTTTGTTTGTGGTTTTTTTCACAATACTAGCTTTTTTCTTAAAGAGAATTAGAGAAACTTACGTTTGAAGCACTGTGCAGACCTGAAATGGTTAGAGTAGCATCTTTTGGATGAGCTATTGGGGAGTATTTTTATACCTAGTTATTGGTGGGTTTTGTTGTGTTTTTTTTTTTTTTTTTTTTTCTTTCTGGTAGAATTGGGAAATAAAATGGCCTGGATAGTGCCATGTTAAAAGTCTTTGAGAAAGTCAGGGTTGGAGCTGAGGGTCTGTGTGATAGATATTTAATCCTTTTGCTCATAAGATCCTTCAAGCTTTGTCTGTAGATCTTTGCCTGCTTTTCATGTATATCCTTCCTATTTTGGAAATACTGGGTTACTGATTTTCTACACTCTGAGGCCTGAATCTTCTTTAGCTCTTCTCACCTTTCTCTACTATATGAAGCAGGAAAAATAACATATGATTGGATAATTTTAGGCATTATTTGTGATGTAGAGAAGTACAAGAATGCAAAAATCTACTTTATGTTTGGTGTGGCCAAATACAAGAACTTCTCCAACTTCTGCCTTTTTCTGGTTCTTCTGTGTCTCTATTCTTGTATGATCTCTCCAAGGGAGCTTTGTGTATTAAAATGGATGGAATTACTTCTGTCTTCTGGAGAAGTTCATTTAGAATTGGTCAGTCCATTTCCTGTAAAACACACATAGTCCAAAAAGTATTTGATGGAGATGAGAGGGGAGAAAAATACAAAAGGAGGTGGAAGATGTGTTTTGTTTGTGTTCCATCTGTGAGGACTGCAGAAGAGGAAAACAGTCACAGTGGCTACACAGCACTAATTAAATCTTTAGGGTTGCTGGTAGCATGCCAGAATCAAGTTGTGCAGTGTGAAATGTTACTGGGGAATTGTGATTTTTAGCAGCCTGAACTCTGCCAATCTGAATGGAGGACTGTGAGATCAGAAGACCCGTCCTGCCTGTCTGTTATTCTGATTTTTAAGCCTGAGGGGGGATAAAGAATCAGAGCTTAGGTTTTATGTCTCCTTGGAATGTGCAGTTCTGGATGCTGTCCTATAGGTAAAATGGCTCCATGCCTCAGCTGTTGCAGAGGGATCTGAAGGGGTCTGTATTTAGGGCAGCTTGTAAGAGTACTAATTTGCTTTCTCTTCTATTTGTGTAGGGGATGTCTGAGGTTTGAATACTCTTAGTTGGATTATTTTTTTGAAGCCTCTTCACTCTGCAGAGTGTAAGGGTTAAGACAGTCACCTAGCAGGAAGGAAACCTGTGCTTGCAGTCCTTTGCAAAGGGCTATATATGGCACTCTTCCTTTGGCCATCTTCCTGAATGAAAGCACTGGCATGCCTGTATTTTCATTAATGCCTCATTTTTGGGTCTGTTTTGGTGTGATTGAATGCCTACATGGAATTCTAAGTTTGAATGCACTCTTCCACCCTGGTAGCTGCTTTTGGATACTTCAGAAACAGATCTTTTTGTGTCTTGGGAACGTTACTGTAAAAAGTTGGGTGTTGGTAAAGATTTTGAATATTAGTTAGACCTAGAGATCCAGTTTCTGGTTTTCCTTACAAGCTTGGCCCAGTACATGTGGAACAGGAGTCTTACAAGCACTTTATTATGTGTCTAATTGCAGTTAACTGAATTAAAAAAACCAAGTTTTTAAAAAGGCCCTCTCATCTAGGAAGTTGAGCCCTTCACAGTCCTCTAAAGCCATATATGTTCCTTTATAGACCAAAGCAAAAAATCTCTTGAGTAATGCATGATTTGCTAGCAATGATCATTAACAGCATTTGTAAGTCCCTTTTTAGTCAGGGTTTTTAGTGTTAAGAACATTGTAGCAACCCTGAAAGCCAAGACTACTCTTAGGGGAAAAGATACAAGAAACACAATAGATTCCATCACCTGGCAATACTTTTGCTTTGTTCTGTGTTCATTTCTAACCAGTTGTGAGTAAAACAGCTCGTGGACAGTGTTGTCTTCAGGTTGGCAATCTTGGTTGCTCTCATGAGTACTTGAGGCTGCTTTAACAGCAGCTCTGCCCTCGCTGGCCTGCTTTGCTGTGCTCTTTCTTACTGGTGCAAGCATCTCTGTGGCTGGTTAATGAACCAGGTATGGGGGCTGATCCGAGTAGAGGAAAAATCCATTTAATATAATACTTCTGATTTTTAGTCAGTTCACCTCAGTGTGAATCTATGCAGACAGCAGCACTGCCGGAAAGCGGGAGTGGGGATGAAGTCAGGAGCAGGTGACTGATGCAGGGAGGGCAGGCCAGGCCAGGGCTGCTTTTGGCACCAGTGCTTGCTTGTGTTGGTTTAAGGTGTAGGTTAACAACAGCCTCTGTGTGCAGTTTAATGTTGTGTTTTATCTGATTGGAGCTGTCACTGAAAGGGGAGATCCCACTGCAGTGCTGCACTCAGCTGGGCCTTCTCACTCCTGCTCTATCTAGGGACTGTGTGGCTGCAGGGTAAGCTGTCAGTGTGCTGATCTGATCAACTGTTTTCTCTTTCTTTTTGTTTCCCATCTTTAAAGTGGTGAACTGATTCCATTCACCCAAGGATTGCATGATCACTAGATCTTATGTCAGGTTGGGAGATGGAAATGCATGGCTGGGGGTGAGGAAGAGGCTGCCATCTTGGGAGCAGCCTGTGTTCACAGCTGAGTAAGCATAAATGAAACCCCATTTTATTCTATAATACAATCACCAGAACCACAGGCCATTGGCTGTCTTGTCTGTAAAAACCCTGCTGCAGGTTAAGGACTTGTAAAACCAGTGATGTTTTTTTGTTTAAATGAATTGAATTAATGGTTGGGCTCAATGATCTTGAAGGTCTTTTCCAACCTCAGTGATTCTGTGATTCAACTTCAAAAAAACTCCATGTGGATGCAGATATTCACTCTACAGTGTGTTAAATACTTGACACAAAACATCTGCTGAAGCACAGAATGTAAGTGTTCCTGCTGCAGTCTTATCTTGTGTACTACTTCTGGATTCAGATCTTTTGAGTTCAGTTTTAATTAACATGGGGACAAAGTCGAGACGTTCTGAGGGATTAGTATTGATGCTTACCTATTAAAAATGTAAGTAGAAACAGCCACAGCAATTAACTGCACTGAACTGCATCCCTGCAACTTCGACTAGGGAACAGTGTGTGAGATGTCATTTTGTGCTGCTGCTAAGTCCACAATCCCCAGTACTTGTCTTTGGGAATGATTTTCTGTGTGGGTGGTCACTAGTGATCCTGGTTAGCTCTAGTAGTTAGTCATTCCTCACTGTCTGTAGAATTAGGCACACCAGAAGTTTGTTAGTGTAGAATTAAATGAGATGCAGCTCTACTGGTTTCTGTATGCCTTTCTTGACTGTGTTTCATCCATAATGTGGATGGGATGTTATGGGTTGATACCTGTGAGCTGCCAGAAAGCTGCAAGAGCTTGTCTGCTGTTTCAAACAGCTGATCTCTAGTTACCGCTGTGTTGATCAAGTGAGTGGTGCTGTTGAGTAGCCTTTTTTGTTTGGTTGGGTTTTTGGGTTTTGTTTTTCTCATCCTCCTATTCCATGTTTTTTGTGACTTACCATATGTTCCTAGTGGAGTATAACATAAACATTAAACGTTTTTTTCTTAGGTTGTCTATGCTGGCACTAGTCTTTGATGTTTTGAGATTCATAGTCATATTCATTACACTGTTTGAGAAACTCTGCACGTTCCTTTTCCAAGCTATAGCTTGAGATCCATGTAGAACAGATGTAGATGCTTTGGAGAAGCATGTGTAAGTACCTCCTCTTAGAGTATTAACTGATGTGTGAGGCATTCCAGTGCTACACAGCACCCTACAGTGAAAAAATATTTTTTATCTTTTTCCTTTTGCCTTTTTCTCCTGCAATCCCATGTCCTCTTTTGTTCCAGGGACATGGCAAGTATGCTGTGCATCTCGGCCAGTCCTGAGTGTCTTTTCCAATCTGCTTTTCCATAGCTCCCCAACATCTTGAATAAATACTCATCATTTCTGTCTCAGTGCAGAAGCAGTCGTGCTGGCTGTAGAAGGTCTTCAGTAGGGGACAATCCAGTGCTGTGTGATTTCATGACTGTTGGTATCCTGCTGGCATGATACAGGATCATACAGCTCTGCAGCGTGGAACTGAAGATGACTGGTGGCTCAGGGGCAGACAAAAATGAAAAACAATTTCACTGCTGTTCAGTGTGGTGTTGGATTTTTCTCCTTCCCAGTGGAGGTCAGCTACTGTGTTCCTGAGAGCCTGGGGAGGCCTCTGCAGAGGAAAGTTCAACAGGCAATCTGGGTAATCAGTGTTTGGGGAAACAGGCCTTGAGCCAGAGTCACAGGAACCTCTGTCATGGGTCAGAGCCCTGAGGTGCTAGGCAGAATATGGACAGAATGAGGTGAAACTGTTTCAGAGGATGTATTTATAAAATCAAAGAAACAGAAGTGTTTTTTTTGCTTGTGTTCACATGATGAAGGTCACTTTTAGGTCCTCAGCAATTAACAAGCTAGCTCTTGAAGAAGTAACAGCCTTCTTCCAGTTATTGTGGTGAAGGAAAGTAACTTTTAGTTTAAACTTCTAAATGAACCAAGTTTGTGGACCTGAAAAGGAACATCCTTCTGTATGTGACATGTAGTGTGGGTTTTAGAGGAGCAGTGTAGGCCAGCAGGTTAAATATCCTTAGTCAGATGATGAACATGGGAAGAATGTGATCTGCAAGTCTCTTTCTTTTTTTTTTTTTTAGAGTAAAAATTCACCCTTGTTGATATTTTCTGTACGTACTGTCCAGGGAAAGGAAAGGAATGTTTACTACTGAGATACATCTTAATGTATTACTCAGCAGGGCTTTGGGGGGCAGGCACCCCTCTAGCTGGTGTTGCCACTGCTCTTCTCCCTGGCAATGACTCATTTTGTCAGATGTGTAGATGATGTATCTGAGTTTGCTGTAGACCAGCTGGTTTTTCCTGTAGGCCCACTCTGGAGCTGAGCACACTGGATATTTCTGAGCAGCAAAGTGAAGGTGTGAATACTGTAAATGAAGCAGTAGAGGTGGTAGCAGCAGTGAGAACGTGGTAACGTGGGGTAGAAACTGAAATACAAGCCCTCTGTAAACATGGAGTATATATGTACTGCTTTTTTATTTAATCATGATACTCATGCTAGCTAGACTAGAAGTTATAGGAGGATTTCCCTTTGTGTCCTGGCTCCCAGAGCCAGTGGAGAGAAAGGAGAACACAGCAACAGTCATAGACACAAACTGGGAGTGGAGGAAAAGTGAGAGGAGAAACCAGATAGCAGGTTGGGGTTATGAAGGGGATGGGCAGGGTAAGAGAGGTAGAAGAGTGTCACTCTGGACATTTCAGAGAAGGGAAACTGAATGTGGCAGCTGAGAGTATCTGCTATTAGAGGTGAAAAGAGGAAAAAAATCAGAACATCTGCTCTGCTGACCTGCTTCTAGCTGCCAACTCTTTCATGGCTTGAGTAGTTTGGCAGCCTCTGCCCTGGCAATTGTTTATACACAGATCTATGCAGTGGGACACCTTCACTCCTGACTTCTCAACCTGTGTAGGAGAAAATCTTTCCCAAAAGTCTGGGTAGCCATTTTCCTGTTCTTTTTTTTCTTCCTTGATGGTTAATAAGAGAATTCTGTCTGGCCAAAATACAGTGAATGCCAGCATTCCTTGTTCTGTTGCTGTTCATTTGAGCAAAATAAAAATAAAAAGCATCTGTGGTAAACCTGCAGTGTTACAGTATGAAACTGTATGTCACCATTTTCAGTAAGTCACTTGTTTTCCTGTGTCCTCGTGTACTTTCTGTTCATGACTTTCAAGTGGTGAACTTTTGGGCTGACACTGAGCTGACTTGACTGCCAAGCAGCATGTGGGGAATGGGTGGGCCTTATTCCCTCCTCTTGTTTGCTTGTTTGTTTGTTTTCCTTCTAATTTGTAAGATGACAATAAAATAACAGGAAGGTTAGAAATGAATTAATCTACTGGAAATGAGTCAAGTTGTGGTGAAAAATCTAAAAGCAGGGGTAAGCCAGGTTTATTCCATACTGTTAGTAAAATTGTTTTCCTTTTTCCTTGAAGATGAAAAGAGGAAAATATGGGAATAGGAGGAGTTTTTAACTTCAACTGCTTAGATCTTAATTCTAGCAATTAAACCATGACAACGAAACAAAACCAATACTATGGATATAACAACATTTTAAGATCGTGATTTAATGGCTTTTTTTGGTTTTTCTTCTTTTTTTTCCCTGTAGGCTGAACTCACAGGCATCAAATGGCGTAGGTACAATTTTGAAGGTCATGGGGACTGTGGCCCCATCATTTCAGCCCCAGCCCAGGATGATCCAATCCTGCTCAGCTTCATCCGCTGCTTGCAGGCCAACCTGCTCTGCGTGTGGCGCCGCGACGTCAAACCGGATTGTAAGGAGCTGTGGATATTCTGGTGGGGGGACGAGCCAAACCTTGTAGATGTGATACATCGTGAGCTGCACAGTAAGTTACTCTCTTCCTTTGTGTCTTGATTTATTCTTTTTTTTTCCAGTGAAAAAAGGAATTTGTCATTGAAAGCTTTGACCTGCTACCAGATGTGATTTTTGTTGCAGTGCGTGTTTTAAGACCTGAAGGAAAAAGCAGCTTGTAAATTTGATTTCTCTGCTGCAAGTGATCTGCAGATAAAGTGCAAAATAAAACTTGAAGTGAGCTTAGGAATCCTGTATCTGATGTCGTTACTTGGATTTTTGTGAAACCTCAGATGCACTTCAAACTAAGAGTAAATTCTAGTTCAAAGGATAAAAAGAAAAGATAAAATTCTGGCATAAGGTAATAGGTGGTGGAATAAAACTCCTATACTAGGGAGTCAGGTGAACTCCATGGTAGCACAGGTAAATTTGCACAGTCAGAACTTGCCACTTTGGTCACCTGCAGGATTTGGGCATAAATGGAGGGAAGTTGCAACAAGTGATTGTGATACAAGGAAGGAAGGAAGGGGAAGGTAGAACAAAGGTGACAATGAGAAGTTCACGTGATGCTAAGCTTCGTGCAACTTGGGTTGTCCTCAGTGTCTCCAGAACGTGTAGCCTTAGAAGGACAGAACAAAACTAACTTATCTGTTGTGATCCTCTGGTCTTGACTATATCCACTTTATATTCATTTCTTTTCAGTGGTGTGTTGTGCCTAGGAGTAGACCTAGTTTGCCTGAAAATTTGAACTTCTCAAAGGTGTTTTATTAGACTGCATGAAGAGGTGCCTCTCTTTCACCTTTGTGTCTTGGATGGAAACAATGGAAGTTCACCAATCCTGGAATAATGATAGTAATAAAAAAACCCCTCCCAAACAAAAAATAAGGATCAGTTGCTTGGGTTTTTTTAGTCAATTTTCACCCTGGTAGCCTTTAGTCTTTCAGATTACTTGGTGATAAAAATCTGTATGCCAATTCAAACACACAGAATACTGTAGTTGTCAAGTGTGTTTTAGTTGTCCTTTACCTCCCTCTCTCCCCTGCACTCTGTTTTGGTCCTGGTTCATTTTCTTACTCGTTATCCTGTGCTAACCACCACCCTTCAGAGGGTTACAACCTTCCTCCTTTTCTGAATACCAGATTGTTTATTTGGTAATACAGCCTGTGAAATCACAGGTATGAAACCCTCTGTATCTTCAGGCATATTTCATGCAGGTAGCTATGTGATCATGTATAATTAAAGAGGTGGCTCAGAAGTGCTGCATGAAGCCATTCCACTGACATGAATTTTTTATGAGGCACCTGTTTTGAATGAAGGCATGGGTAATATTTCTACTTACCCAGCAAAGCTTTAATAATATATGCTTTTCTCTTTGTGAAATACCGTTTATTTAATATTTCAAATGCAGCATATGGGACTTAAGTATCTTTTTATTTGAGGACAGTTGCAGGTGATAGCTTCTGTTTCTGTTCAAAATGAATGTAGCTTGTTTATATTTAACCTCTTGGTTACATCACTATAATGCTGCTTCCAGTGATCATGGTATGGTGAAGCATTTAAATGTGGGAATGGCTGAACCTGCTCAAGTATAGTGTGGAACAGAGTATAGCAAGGAGAGAGGAGCATCACTTTCACACTTTTTTTTGCCTGGTCCAAAATTTTATGAGGCATCCAGGCTGGAGCCTTCAGCACAATAACTTTTAAGTGAATTTAAATCTGAAAATTGTCTGCAAGAGCTCTGTTTTTCAAGTGTCAACAGCAGCAGTAGCACAGTGATAAAAACCAGCCTGAGCACAGTGTTTCACAACACTGCAGCCAGCTGTACTGAAAAGATGTGTCTACCCTGGGACAGTATGATGTGATCACCAGGAGTGATCCTTACTTGCAGTGCTCCCTCTTTCACAATAGAGGGGAAAGGTCTGAAAGGAAAAGATTGCACAGAGGGATGTGAAGAAGATAGGAAGTTCAGTTTGGAGATGAAGGAAGGAGGACTTTGTGTAACTCATTTAGGGGAGTGAAGTACATGGGAATTGAAAGAAGAAGAAAAATGGTCCTGCTATGTCAGGGCCCTACAGGAATTTGGAAGGAATCTGCTGCTCTGCTCCATTCCAGTGCAGGTTTTAGAATTCTTTGTCCTGCGTGTGAATCCTATAATGATAAGGTGTACTTGTTCTGTGTTAAAAGCATGTTGAAATGCTTGCAGTGACTTCTCTGATGGTGTTTTAAAGTGAAGTAACTGTCAAAATATTATCAGTTTTACTGCTGATAGAGCTGTCCTGCTCTCTGCACTAGTTTTTTAGTTCAAGCATCAGTGTTGACAAAATATTGAACATTGCATTCTATCAGAATGAGGCGTTTATGTACATGGATTCCTTGAAATATGACAAAGGACACTGGGTTCAATGTTTCATGCAGCAGCAAGGCAGAAGAAACAAGGTTATTTTGCTTTTTATTGTATAAGCAGACCACAGTACTGAGACGTTTGATAGTTGAAATTAGTTTCTTGAGTTCACGTGCTCTTGAAGAGAAAAGGCTGCTTTGCATGTCAGCATACAAAGAGAAAATAAGTAGGTAACTGAAGGAGAGGAATTGACTTGCTTGTCAGCTGACTCACCCTAGTGTGTTGTCTGCTTTGGTATAACCTAGTCATGACATAAATAGCATAGGCTTAAAATGTTGTGTGGATGGGTTGGATTGTCACTGTGGTCAGTAACTTATAGTTCAGTGACCAGAGCTTTGGTTTGGTGTTGTACTCACACCTTTAGGAGCAAAAGTCCCAGGAATCTGACATTGCCAATCCCAGTGGAAGACCAGAGTCTATCTTTGCCAGTCCTGTCTTTTGAGATGTGTGAACTTTAGGAAATAGATAATGAATTCTTACCAATTGTCAAGTTGCTCACAATATTTTAGATTTCTTTTTTCCTGCCTAGTACTTGTGCTTTAAAAGTGACATTCTCATTAAGGTATTAAAAATTTAGTGGTAATTTACATTTAAGTCTTCATCTTATATTCATTCAGAACTAAATTAGAGTTACTGAATTTTCTGAATAGCAGAGTGACTCACATAATATTGTATGACATTTAGGACTTTTGTTAAACAAATGACAAGTCCAGACTGAGACTTTTATTGCAGAAGAAGCACTTTTAGGAGTTTTGTATATGAACTGTGTGGGTTGCCCTGTCTTTGTAACATCCAAGAGAGATGATTTTGTAAACAACAATCTGCCTTTGAGAAAATAATTTCAAATAGAGGGAAAACAACGTAGTAGCTATAAACAGGACGTACTAGGAATTGTTGATTATGTAGTAGCTTTCCAAAACTGTGTAGATAATTAAATGCTGTCAGGGGAGATTAAGTAAAAACAATTATTTGCAGAACAGCTATAGATCAGTTAAATAGTTAGATTAGCTAGACAGCTGTGAATTGCATAGGTGTGTGTCTGGCACACTCCTACACTTCTTTCTCCTGCCAGCATCAGCTGTTGTGTTCTGGTGTTTATTATGGTTGGAATTTGAATCTGAAGAAAGACAGTACATCTTTCTCCTGTCCCAAGTGAAAGGAGCTAATTGGTATGGGGGTCACTGAGTGGGAGAAAAAATTGAGTGATTTTACAAATTTGAAAAAGTTGGGAGTGTTTTAGTTTGTGGAAGTTTTTTCTCAAGGAGAAATGCTATTTATTACTGCTCTGTTCCTGCCTGAAGAGGCTTGACAGGTGTTACAGCTGCTGTACCTTCTCCTATAAAGACTTTTTTTGGTAAATTCTACAGAAGAAATGAAAGGGAGAGGAGGTAGTATTTTACTGTTGGCAGGATTTTTGACAGGGAAGTTGTAGATTTGCATGTTGCAGTGATCTCATTTGCATTTGGTGACCAAGTACCATCTGGAGCATTGCAGAGAATTGAAACTCCACTTGTGGATTTTTTTCTTTTCTTCCCACTCATCTTGTACCCTGTGCATTCTGTGCAGATTATGAGCAGGTGATACCTGTTCCTCAGTTGCCTTCTTGGCTTTTGCAAATAATCCTTATGTCTGATGTTTTAAACGACCTTTTTGTCTGTCAGTTTTGTCTATAAACTTGTAATCTGCCTATTGAGTTTGTGGATATATTCAGGTTTGTCCTTTGCATCTGGGGTACAGAATACTTGAATTCTCAGAAATAATGCAGGGATTATGATGGTGGTTTAGCCTGGTTTGCCTAAAATCACTGATTCTGGTAGGTGTTGGGGATTGCCATCCTGTGTGTTCCTCTGGGAAGTTATGATGGCAAAAGAAAGGAATATGAGGAACTTTGGGCACCAGTGACAAACCCAAACACCCATCTGGACCCTCTGCCTGGCACAGCAGAGGAAACCCAGGGTGGTGACACATGCTTCATCATGCAGCTTCAAAATAGAAGCTTAACAGTGCAAAGTGCCTTGGAAGACAAATACAATTTTAGCATTTTGCTACTCTT
This sequence comes from Hemiprocne comata, assembly GCA_020745705.1. NCBI lineage: Eukaryota > Metazoa > Chordata > Aves > Apodiformes > Apodidae > Hemiprocne > Hemiprocne comata. Next base: position 12,980,988 of record CM036602.1, on the reverse strand, counting down.
GGGACAATCATCCTTGAAGTGTTGGTAAAGTTGCAGGTAACTCATTATTCTCCTTCACTTAAAATTCACATAAAGATTTTTTTCCACTTAAGTAGATTAGATTGACAGTTCTTTCCCTGCAAACCTTTTGTTGTGGGGGGGAAGGGCTTGTTTGGGAAAGGTGGTATGTATAATGTTACTGCTTTTCTGCATGTTTACTTCTTTTGAACCAAACCCTTTGTTTTTATGTATTGTCAGCAGTATTGCACCATTAATTGCTGGAGATGCTTCCTCAAAAAAAGGTCCTTTGTAGCATATTGGGTGTAGAACATCTGGATTTTGATGGAAGCTCTTGTGAAAAATAGTTTATCTTGTATTAATTAGGTAGATCTTTCTGGAGTGATTATTGTTCAGGATAATCACAGCTTGCTAGGTTTAAAAATCTAGTTCAAATTTGATCCGTGATGGGAAAAACATGGAGCTTCAGTTCATTCCTGTTTCTGAATTCTTGGCATATTGGGCTGAAGCAGTTGTGATCCCCGTGTGCTGATAAATATTGAAGGGAAAACAGGTTGGCTGGAGGAAGGCCCTTTCTGCAAGGCATCTAGGCCAATCAGTTGTGACCCAGACTTAATTTCTGCTGTTGTTTTTCTATCTGCAAATTGCTGCTGGGTAGATTGTCATGTCCAGGAAAAGCAGAGCACGCCAGCTGTGCTGTAAAGGGTGTTTCCTGAGAACAACAACTTGCCAGAGCTCAGTTTAGGTGTTTTTATTACAGCTAGCTAGGGTCCTTGATGCTGACTTTAATATTAAATTCCAGATTTTGAAGTTTATCAGTTAAGTCTTTTAAATTAAGTAACTGTTTCACCTATAAAAGTTAAATATATGGTGTTTTTCAGTATTTATTAGTGGAATAATAATGGAATACTTGTGTTTTTAAGGAAAGAAAGTTGTTTTTTTTTTTCGTCTGTTCCACAAAGGAGGAGAGAGAAATCTTTACTTTCTGTTTAAAATAGTCTATTTCAGGTTCCTTGAAGGTGCTGTGCTTGATTTACTGTAGTTGTAAGGAATTGGGAACACTTTAGGGAGATAGGAAATATGTTCCTAGCTGCTATGTAGCGAGATATGTTAATTATTGAATGAGGAGATGTTCCTGTTTGTCAAAACATATTTTAAGTGTGTGAAGCAATGTGTAAAAGCAAGAATAAGCACCCCTTGCTGTGAAATGGGTATACAAATTAAGTCTTGCTTTTAATGAAAGTGCTCTTAAATCTTTCATTCTCTTACAAGGATATGAAAGTGGGAAAGAAGGGAGTGTTTGCTGCTGAAATGGCATTATGGCCAGCTTTGATACTGACATTACCAGGAGGTTGTCTCCTTGGTCCCTGCTTTGGTAGGCTTAGTGGAAGGGTGTGCAGGCACTGATGTGTATGAAACAACTTATTTTATATTCTCTAGAATCCATAAAACCCCATAACTATTGTCATGCTCGGGATTATTTAGAATGAAACCAGCTAATCTATGAAAAGGAGTTTCTGAACAAGGAATAAAATGAATCTCGCAGGAGCTGAAATGGAAGTATTTTTGAAGGCTTTCAGTTTCAAAAGAAGCCAGGAATATCAAGCAGCTGAGTACCACTTATTAATAATTTGAAGTTAAATCTGAAAATGGTTAATTGCTGGTTCTTGAGTTAAGAGTGGAATTAGCAAGTAGGTTCATATGACAGAAGACTTTATTGGAATATTAAGTTACTGAAAAGTCTGCTTCTGGGTTGATTAAATAAGATAAGCAATTTACATTCTCTTAATTGCCTGGCATAGATTCTTTCCAAAGACATGAAATAAAAATAATAAAAAGTTAAACTTTTACTTTTTTTTCAAAAGGAGAGAAGATTTAAAAGTGAATTCATACTTTCTCAGTTTGCAGAATTGTTCTGTGACCCTTATATTTGACACTGTTAATTAGTGTCCAGTGATTGCCAGTTGAAGTTTAGCTTAGACAAAATAAACTTTTTCTTTTAAGGAGGCATATTAATTGAGGTTATTATGCCATCATTTGGGATTAAGGAATTGCTTCATGGGAAAATGCCAGCTTCTTTTATACACATGCAGTTGACAAGAGCCTTATTGTGTCTGGGCAAGATGTCTTCATTTTATGTTGTTTTCCCACCACCCCAACTTCTTCCCCCTTTTTACTTTAAATGTGGTTGATGGGTTGTAGGGAAGGAGGGTAGGAGTTGTTTAAAACAAAAATAATTCCAATTTGAGGGTCTCATTTAGAAGTCAGATGGCGCTCAACGTTCCCTTAATTCTTCTTTTCCTCGGTGGTTTTTCTCTCAGCATTAGTCAGTGAATCTGAGTGTTCAGGCTGGTATCAAATGGATACATGTGGCATTTCTGAATTCATTATCAATTCTAGGCAGTCATCTACCATCCCAGCATGCTGCCTTTTTTCCCCTTTTTACTGTCTACAGTATCCAAGTCTACAAAGTAACACAAATATATGAAATCTACCTAAGGGTCATGTGTAAGATACCCTAATTCTTTCTTTTTTTCTTTCCCCTCTCCCAAGAATTAGTATTTTAAATCTTCCTGTATTTGGGAATTGGGAGGTTTTACTGTAAACTGCAACAAATTACCTTCTGTAAACAGTTTGAAGGAAAGACACTGGTGGGAGGTAAAGCCAAGAAACTCTCTACTGAGCACCATAATTTTTCCTTTTGACCTTCCTGCTTTCAAAATATAAGCTTAGTTTAATTGAAATAGTTGAAATGTTGAGTAATTAGTCTCTCAAGTTTTATTGGCCACACAATAGTTATTGTTTTCCCGTTGTGTTTTTGTGGAAAAATGGGGTTGGCATTCATTGTGAAACATTAATAACTGCATTCTGTAGTGGCCATGTCATGGTTCTTGGGCAGAACTGTTTCAGGGAGCCTAGACTTGATGGCAAACCAAATACATTGAAGGGTGGAACAGAATTGATGCTCCAAGTATGCACAGAAAGGGCTGGAAATCAGAAACAAGATGATAATAGCTCAGAATCCTTCTCAAATAAAAGCTCAAGTGAGATATTACTAATGAATTGGAGAGAACTATTGTATAAAATGTGCTTGGAGTGAACTGAAGTGTTGAGACCCAACTGAAGTCCAACTTTTGAATGTAAATAAAATTGATGTGTTACCACAGGCAACTCAGTGAACCACGTAATTAGTTTTTTTCCATGAAAAATTAGACATTACACTGCAGCTGCAGCAGAACAGGATGTAAAGGATTTATATTCTAGTTCTATGAAAATTAAACAATCATTAAAAGATTGTGTTTTTAAAAGTGCTGCTGGAGGGGGGGAAAATTTAAAAATCCAATCAGTAGAATTTATTTTTCAGCAATGTGTTGGGCAATATCATCCACAGGAGTTGATGTTTTTTGCTCCAGGGAATCTTTTTTTTTCCAGTGACATGAACTCACTTAACTGTGTGAGGTAAATCTAAGTTAGCTTGAAGTGAAATCTGCATTAATAGAGCTCATTACTGATGTTTGTGTTTTCATGTACTGAGTAATCCTAGGAACACAGAGTAAGCTCCAGTGGCAAATTTCATCTTTAAAAATAGATGAAATGCCACCTTCAAAAAAATTAATAATAACAAATTTGCATACAATTTCATTTTGGTCCTGCCATATTTAGAATAATTAATGAACTTCTAGTGACATACACACACTGCTGCACTGCAAATAGAAAACAGGACTTTTCTGAAGCTAACCCTGAAGTTAACTCTGAGGTTAGAGGGGTATGTTTTCCATACATAAAAGTTACTTTGTTTAAAGTTCCCACTAAGGGTTATAAATCTCGATACAAAATTCTTATACCCCAATTCTGAGACCAGTTTCATTTTAAGTGGCCTTAACTGTACCCGTGCACTCACTTCTCCAAGGGTTTCACAGCAATCTGTAGTAGGAGCACAGGGGATACCAAGGAACATGCAGCTATGGCAGTGGTGAGATGGGGTACATGGTGCAGTGTCAGTGATCAGCCTTGAAATGTGAGCAGCATGGTGGTGCCCAGGGAATGGGGCTTTTGAAACATGATGTCTGTTTCCTCATGTGTACTTGAAACTGCAGGGCATGTAAAATGGCATTTACAAAACAGCATGCCACAAATATGCCAACAAAACAGTGTTTGTGGTAGCATGAAGAGGAGGAGCAAGTGCAGGATGGTCGAGCTGTAGTGTGTAGAATAGCTGAAGAAGGAGGTTGGATTCCTACCTTTGCCCTTTGTCCGTGGCAGTTGTGGGTTTCAACAGGAAAAGGGTGGAGTTTTGCTGTTAAATATTAGTTACTTGTTTAAAAAAAACCCAAACGACTGCCTGTTGCAGTCACTCCTAATGGCAACTAGAACTTCCAGTGAAACAGTGTTAAATTGATTTTGCAATAGTTCCTGTCAGTGTAGTTTGAAGGAAAGGTTTACACCAGAGGAGAGGCACCTTACTGAAATGGTTTTCTATTCTTGTTACTCTAAACCACACCAGTTTTTTTCACTCTCAACTGAGCAGCGTAGGTATTCTTGCTTAAAAGACCTCTGCAGGCCTTATTTCTGTTTCTACTGGTTTGGTATTTGCCAGTCTTTTCCTGGGTTTTCAAACTCCTGGGGCATTTTTTGCTTTGGAATAATCAGTGGGACAAAGGGGTCAAATGCAAATGCTACAGATTTGTAAAAGAAACTGGGTCAGTAGTAAACAAAGAAGCAGGCAAAGTTAGCACCTCAAACCTCTGGAGCAATTTAAGTGTCAAGTTTCAATATTAAGGATCATAGAATCACTAAGGTTGGAAGGGACCTTAAAGATCATCAAGTTCCAACCCCCCTGCCATGAGCAGGGAACCCTACCACTAGGCCAGGTTGCACAAAACCTCATCCAACCTGGCCTAAAAAACCTCCAGGGAGTGTATATTGATAAGGAGTGTCTATTGATAAACTTGGTCTCGGAAGGAAGAACAGAAGGTGGCAGACATGGCAGTTTCTAAGCAGAACTCCAAGAAATAAATCTATCTTTTTTTGTGTTTTCAAGAAAACATTTCTTTTTTATAAATTGACTTGTTCCGTGACATTCTAGTTGCTCTGTCTTTTCTGAAACTTAAGTAATATTGTTTTTACAGCCAAGGGAAGCTTCAAATAATAGATGATGGAAGTATCATTGTACAGTGGTTTTTTTATTTGCAGGGCTTTAAGAAATTCATCTGTATTTTCTAATGTTCTCTAAAGAGATGGGAAGTATGAAAATTATTATTGTGTCTCCAGGGGGAACAGGAGGGCTTATAGTCTGAAGTGTTTATGGTTCTGGAGAGCTGGTTAACCAGTTGGGGAATGGAAATTCAATCTCTTGGCCCCTTCCAAGTTCAATAAATTTATTCTATGTGATATTTTGAAACGTGTGTCAACAAAATTGACTGGAATCTGTTCTCTGAGGCAAACAAGGGGAAGCGTGTGGGTTTTTTTGTCTCTCCTGTATTTAAATGATGCTAATCAGAGGTGATTATAAAGCAAGTGTGGCTTCTGTATCTGGTTTATGTTCTCTACTCTGCTTAAGTGATGGGTGTGATGTTGGACTGTGTTGGATTGGGACCGAAGGATGAAAGGCTTAACTGAAAATCCTGCTCTTCCCAGTGATATCCCTGAACGTGCCTGCCTTAAAAGGCTGCTCATCAAGAGGAATGTGTGTTTCTGACAAAAGTTTTACAGGTTTACTTTAATATGGAATTGGCTTATTGAAAGATAAAACTTCTTTTTTATTTAGTACTAGCATTATATTTTGAATGACTTATAAATAACGGACGGATTCTGTTGCTGTCCTCAGCAGCCCTCAGTTGGTAGGCTAATTCTGGTTTTCTTTTAAAAGCAAAATAAAATTTTTCCTGTGCTGCAACACACCAAGAGCAACAATGGAAACAAAAGGGGTTTTCATTGCTGCAGTAGAAATAGATGCAGCTAATTCAACACTCAGAAAGCAAAGGTGGTTCTTCTTTCCTTGCTGGTTTCAGTAATAAGTAGGAAGAATATATATGCTGAAGCTTTGTCACTGGTAATGTGGACAGATCTCTCTCTTTCATGGTAAGCCACTTCAGAATAAATTAAAAAAATGGAAGACTGAAAAACTTTTGCCTCCTGGGACAAGGAAGTGTAGTTCAATTTTGGGCCTTTGTGCCATTTCACCTCTGTGCTGTGCAGGGCATTGAATGTCACCCTAAGCTTCATGTGGGGAACCACGTCTCTCTATGTAGGTTGCAGTATACTGAAGTATTATGTTATATATGCAGAAACTATGTATTTTGGGGATGAATTGTTGTCATTCAGCAATGTGAGGAAGGATTGTCATAAGTAAAAAGCCGCACTATTCAATAGGACACACTAAAAATGTGAAGTGGTATCCCAAAGTAATGTCAGCATTGTTCCTTCTTTTCTGCTGGCTTGTTGGTACTTCCAGTTGAAGTAAAGTCCTCTGATCCTCTGTCTTAGACTGGACAAACTCAGAGCAGGAGTTTACACCCAGAAGAGCTTTACAGTCCAAATGGAGGAGTTCCTTTTCCCATTCTTTGGGAAATGATTTGTTCAGGAGCTGATAAGCAGATGAGGTGGAGTGGAAAGCAATAAACAGCAGCGTGTTTCAGGGATGTCTCTGGAGACGCCCTGTACCTGGAGAAGCTATCCATGGACGTGTAAGTTGTACACAGAGATCCACTCTCCCAGTTGTATGTAGAATTATTACTCTTTCCCCCACCTCTCCATGCATTTTTCTTAAACTAAACCAGATTGCAGGAAGCATTATTACTTTAATTATTTCTTTAGCTCTAAACCACAGGTAAGGCATGGAAAGCAGGAAGAAAAACGTTCTGCCTGCAAGACTGTTTTTGCTCAGTTTCAAAAGAAATACACAAAGATCCTCAAATTCCTAACACCTCCCTTTCTGGTAGAGGGGTTCCTGCCTGGCCTAGTCCTGACAGTGTCTCAGTAAGGCCACAAGGTGTGATTGGGGAGCAAACAGTGCACAGGAGCACTCTGCATTTCTAACTGATGGGTCCTGTCCCAGACAAGTGTCCCAGCTTTGTGCTGCACAGAGGTGCTCAGCATTTCGTGTGGCTGATCCTGTGTTTTAGCAGCTTCTCAAATTAAAGTGCTCAGATGATTGTGTTAATACTCTAAGTAAAAGACCATAATGCTTATATATACATTACATGTGTATATATAAATATGAGACCTGTTACTAGCTTTGAGGGCAGTAACTTTTGAATTGAGTGACAATCTCCATGAGTTCAGTTTTTTTTGTTTTCTCTGTAGTTCTACAATTGTTTTACATTTTAGCTTGATTTATTCCCCAGTAGTTACCAGCAAATGGGTTATATATCCTCTGGGAAAGATGTTTGTTTTTTCATTCCCTCTTCAGTAACTTGAGTACAGTTTACATTTTGTCTGTTAACATAATGCACTGAATTTGAATTAAAAATAAGCTTCTGAACTTAAAACTGGCAAAATACAGAATCTGTAGGAGGGCCAGGGTAGATATATTTTAAAAAACCCCAACAACAAAACAAAAAACCCCCCCGACAATCAAATAATTAAAATAGAAGAAAAAAAAACTAACTAAAAAAACCCTGGCAAAAAAATCTCAGCTTATAACAAGTCGAGTCTAGAACTGGAGCACTTGTGGCCTCCTGCTTATGTTCCCCCACCCTCCCAAATATCAGAAGCAGCAACTGACTTGTTAGTATTTTCATCTGAATTGCTTACTTTAATTGGCACGTAATCACTTCCCTGAAAAAATGGAGACCTTGGATTAGTCAGATGTTGGAAAATCTATGGTAGCTATTCATTATTAAAGATACCATTTGATGTAGCTGAATGGTGTACACAAGAAACATGCTGCTGATTTAGCTGAAATAACAGAGGGTTGTGGAAGGAGCTGCACACTGATAAGGCTGCATGATTCATTATGATGTTAGTTCAGAATCTTTCATTGCTCAAACTGCTGAGCTCTGGAGTTTTGTACTGTCATTTGTCTTTGTTTTAATGGGATTAAGTAATTATGTGTGCATTTTCTTTCAACTAACCAGCCTGATAAAAGCATGCAAAACTGAATAGCCTATAAATTGTCAGCTCTTCTGTTCTAGAAAAAGTGCTTTGATTGCACTGCAGTGTTTAAATCTTGGTGCATATATTTAGATGACCTACTGAGGTGAGTAAGACTAGAGAAGCAGTTTATGTAACTAATGGGCTGAGAGTCTCCCCTCGGGAGCAGGGCTGGGGAAAAGCAGATCTCAACCTACAGGACAGAAATTTTCAGAGAACAATCCACAGCATCTTAAATAACAGATATGTAACCTCAGGCAGTGTCATAAGTGACTCTTCAGCTCTTCTCCCAAACAGTGGAATACTCTTCATTTGCACTGATTGTGTTTGGTATTGGCATTTATATTGTGGCTGTATCAGTAATAGTTTCAAATTGTGCTACTTCTTTGCAGAATCTTTGCCTCTGTCCTGCAAGGGCCAAGACTTTAACTTTTTGTTAATTTGATATCCATCTGATCTCTCCAGTATTAACTGTATCATGTCATAGGAATGACAACGGGAGCATTTGTGTTTAATGAAATTGTCAGGTGCTTGGTAGGTGATATCATCAACCCACTTAATCTTTATTATAACTTTGTACTTTCTGTATGGCGTGTTTACACATTCAGTTTTATCTTCCCTATCAATTCAAATTAAGTCTGGTGTGAGAGTTTGTGTAATTGCTTTAATGAAGTGGTTGTGTTTGCTTGCTGCTTCTTGTTTGTTTTAAGTATTGGTCTGGGGAAGTAAAGGTTTTAATGTATTCAAAATGATAACTAGTGGTAACTATGCAGTAGTCCTCTTAATTAATTTTTAAGTGATCTGCATATAAGATGATTTTTGTGCTGTTAAGATATCTCAACTTCATGCTAGAACAAACCTCTGGTAATTGGTGTCAGTGCTAGTCCCTATGTCAGACCTATAATTTTTCATTCCTGTTCTGGCTTGCAGTTCTGTTGTCAGCAGATGCATTTTTTTTCTGGAGTTTGCAGCTTATGCTCGATGGTGCAGAGTCTGAATTTTGTGGAATTGTGACTACTTAATCCCAGGTAGCCATTTAAATTAACCTGTTGCAATGATTAGTGAATGACTGTATCCTGAAAAGTGTTGTTCTTCTTATCTGTAGAGTTTGTCACGAGGCTTTCTGTGGCTGTCTCAGCATTGCACATGTTAAGCAGTCTCAGTGTAACAACAGTCACCTGTAGGACCCATGCTAGAAATGGACATGTTACCCAGCATCTCTTGGTTTTGATCTGTGGAGGAAAATAAACCAGTTTGCTTGTTTGCCTGTGTTAGAAATGGAATTAGTTTGTATCCTGGTTTCCTAACAGAGTGGATAAGCTCTACCTGACTGCTGAATCTGTCATATCTTTACACTAGGTCTCACCTGGCTGTTTGCAGGGGGTTGTAAGCTCTTCCATAGATTGCTGTAAGACTTGAAGATACTGGTGGTTACTCCTGCTTTGGGGCTTTTAGCTGCTGAGCTCACGGTGCCCAGGAACCCAGAGGTACCTTAGCCAAGCCAAAGTGTGTGGGTTTGGTTTTTTTCACCCTGGCCACCCAATCTAAGGTTCCTCAGCACCTTAACTTGTGAGGTTATCCAGGATGTGTATCCAGGAGGAGGGAGTTTTGCTCCATGATTGCTTTTCTTGGGCTCTAATAAACAAGTAGGCAATGCAGATGAGAAATGAAAATTAAGGCTTGGTTGCTTATCAACTTGACCTTGTCTCACCGTGTTTTGGTAGTAGGGGCACACTGGGCAGAGCAGAGGGGGTGTGGAATTATTTAAAAGCAGCAGATAACCAGTATCCCTTTCTGTTGCTCACACTGCTCCCAGCTAAGTCTTCATGCTACTCCTGATGTGATTAAGAATGTTGGATGATGACACAAGAACCTCTCCAAGTAAAGCTTTAGGAAGCGATCCAGCTATGTGCTTTTGATGCCACATCTGGGATGAAATTACAAATTTAAAATAAAATACAAAAAAAGAAACAAAGAAAATGCAACCCCAAAATCCCATGAACTGTAACTTTTTAAAGGCTTTTGAATATATAGAGCTTGAAGAAAATTGAAAGAGTTAAGATATTTTGTCTAAAGATATTGGAAAATAATAGAGAGTGCATTCAGAGTACAAAGGCTCAAGTTTTATTTGCTGTGGTTGTTGTCAATATGTTGAGAAACACTTAGTAAGTATTGTCCCAGCCTGTCACTGTTGAGCATTTGCAGTTGTAAATCCCTATCATAAGTCAGAAATACAGAATTTTGCAACCAAATGAATCCAAAGTTTAAGTGTGTTTTTACAAAAATGCCATCTACCACAGCTGTGGTTGTAGCTTCTGTTCAGTGTTTTAGCTGGCCAGTGTATAAAGGAGTTTTCAAAAATGTACATACTGTGAAAATGTAGCTATGTTTATGTAATGATAGTTTATTTAATGGAAGCTTTGCAGAGAATTTGACTGTCCTCTGCAGTGTCCAGAATAAGAGAGTGAGACACAAAAGAAGGGCTAGGGCACAATCATCCTAAGCAGAAATTCCGTTCTCAGATTTTTGTGAAAGTAGATAAAGTTTTTCAGAGGTGATAATCTATGTTAGTGAGTAATTCAGTGAAAGAAAAGCAGTATAGATGAAAGCTGTGGGGTAGGAGGTCCTGCAGTACACACCATATGAAATTCAGGGGTTTGTTTCAGCTGGACCAGAAGCCCTCACCATGCAAGGCTTTAAATGAAAGAACGACCCTTCAGTTCAGAATCTTCTGTTCCCTTTTGGGGCTGGGATGTATTTCAGTGTGTGTGTGGAACAGAGATCCTGGCTTTGTTGCTGCCAAAAGGAATCTCTTCTGTGTATACCAGAATTGGCAAGGTGAAAAGAGGTGATCAGAGTTGCCCAGTATCTCTGCTTCTTAAATACTGCTGTGATTCTGTGAGTTGTTGTTGTTTGTCTGCATGGATGGCATTACTGCCCAGTGACTTCTTCCCTGAAGAGACACCATGTGTCGTGACAACATGTATTTGTGTCACATACATTAGCTTGTGTATGAGATTTGCTGCATCCTGAACTTGGTGTGTGCAAGTGGAGAAAGTCTGTTCAACACGTGTACCATAAACCTGATGAACCCAGGATGCCTTGAATTGATCATGGATGTGTTCCTCTGCAGGTCTGCTGCAGGGGTGGCTTGTGGTGAGCATGTACGTGGACTGCTAATGCCTGGAAATTGCAGACAAATGTTGGAAGCCCTCATGTTTCAGGAAGTTTCTGGGTGTGAAGGGAGAAAGCAGCCACTGAAGGTGTGTAGGTTGTTCTTGGGGATGTTCGTTTCCTAATGCCAGAGGTGCTTTGCTACCCTAAACATAGAATCATAGAATGGTTTGGGTTGGAAGGGACCTTAAACATCATCTAGATCCAACCCCCCTGCATGGGCAGGGACACATCCCACTAGACCATGTTGCTCCAAGCCCCATCCAACCTGCCCTTGGACACTTCCAGGGATGGGGCAGCCACAGCTTCTCTGGGCAACCTGTTCCAGTGTCTCACCACCTTCACAGGGAAGAATTTCTTCCTCATGTCCAACCTAAATCTCCCCTCTTCCAGTTTGAAGCCATTCCCCCTTGTCCCATCACTCCTTGGCCGTGTCCAAAGTCCCTCCCCAGCTTTCCTGGAGCCCCTTCGGGTACTGGAAGGTGCTCCAAGGTCTCCCCAGAGCCTTCTCTTCTCCAGTGTTGTGCTTGTAAGTGAGGCAGTGCCCGTGTTCCTGGCCCTTCTGTTGAACTGTAAAATCAACTGCCCTTTTCTTTGAAAGTTACTAAATATTTTAACATGTAAAAAAAAAAAAAAGGGCACCACTACTGAATTAAAATGTAAAGGGGCTTTTGGATGATCTCTGGTCAATTGAAACAGTTGAGAAAAGACAAGAAGCCTTTACTACTGGCTGTTGGATTGCTCTTGAATTTTGTCTTGTGAGTCATGTGGTAATGGTTGGCTTCACACTGGTCTGGGTTAAAACTAAAATACCAGATTGTATGATTTACATAGTTCACATTTTTTGTTGCTATTATGATATTTACATTAGTCTCTCCTTGTATTTTTGTGAGGCGAAGTAATTTCTTGTTAAATATTTGGGAAGGGAATGTTGAAATACTGTGATTAGTTCTTTTATTTTGAAAGAAATAGTTAATAAATAAGAAAAGGCTTTCGGAGTGCTGAGTTTCTGGCAAGTACCACGGGTACAGAGTGTACTGAACTCAATGTTGCAGAGTTAGCACAAACTGTCTGATATAAAAAGCACGTTTTTTTTATAAACACTGGCTAGTTAACAGAGTTGTTGGTCTTAGAGAACAGCTTTAAACAGTGACTGTTGCTTTTGAGTAATATTAAATATTTGTCTTATGGTGGATGTTGTCTTAGGAAAAAAGTCACTGCAGATAACAAATAAACCAATCCTTTTATTATGCAACAGAAGTGCATTTGAGCTTCCTTGTTTTTATCTAGACTATTTCAGTTTAATCTGTATGTTTTTGGGAGGTTATTCTTCACTTGAAAAAGTCTTGGTGGTTGTTTTTTTTTTTCTTCAAAAACAAGTATTTGTACAGGTGTCCTCTGATTTCAAAATGAGCTGTGGCCTTTCTGAGCCGTGTCTTGTTTTCTCTCTGGCTCTGAGCTGAGGCTTCAGAGTGGCTGTTATTGTAGTGTTTCAAGTGACAGGAGTTGCAACAGTAATGGAAAATACCAACTGAAGTAAACATTTGCAGGAAGTACAAACCAGTGTGAATGTGTAAACCTTTCCGAGCTGAAACTAAAAATGTTCTCTGGAGTTCTACCCTCTGAAGGATGGGCTTGTTGTTTTATTTTCCCTGGCTCTCTTTTTAATGTTAAATGCTATGAAGATGTGGCATGCAAGGGGTCTCTGTACACTGTATTTTGTGATGATCTGGGGCAGATTAATTTTTAACCAGGATCAACTGGCCTTTTTATTATACAGTGTGACTTGTGTATTCTGAATTCTGGGCTTTATGTCATTGTTTCTTACTTGATCAGATGGTGTGTGTCTTTCTATCAGCTCTCTCTCTGTGATCACAGTTTGGAAAGGTGATACATACATTTTTTAAGATTTGTAATTGTGTTGGAAGAGGAGGATAAAATATTAATTTGACTTATTTAGCTCTAAAATAAAAATGCCCATTGTTTAATTGGTTTGTCACTTCAAGTTCATCCTTATTTTACCAAACTTGTTTGTAGAGCTATAGATGACCCAATTTTATCTTACTTGTGTCTACTAGACCTAATGTAATGAAATGTCTTCTGCGATCTTGGGGAGAAAGAAAACAAAGCCAAAAACCTCTTGCCAGTCTGTATAAATCATTTTTTTATATATTTATATTATGTAACTATTGAGTATAGCAATAATTTTTGATTTATAGTCACCTTCAATAGAAGCTTGATGAAAGGGAAGCATTTTCTAGCTGAATAAGTTTTGACTGGGTATGCAAGATTTGGAAACACCAGGCCAGCTTGGAAGGAAGCTGGAAATGTGACAGACAACCTTCCTGTAAAATACAGCCTTTTTCTCTGTGCATGCTGAATTTTGTGAGATTCATAATGCTCCTAAAACAACTGGGCTTGCTTTGTCACCGGGTAAATGATTAGCAATGGGAGAACCTTAAACAAGAAATAGTTTGGAATGTTAATTGTGAATCTAATGACTTCCTTTTAAAATGAACCTGAAGCAAAATTCTAGTGACTGTTATTAGGAGAGAACTGTGGAAGTATAAACTAGAGGGAGCTTGCAGTAGTTGAAGGGGGATCTGGCCATTTGGGCATAGAGGGGACTTTGACTGGCATTTCTAACACATTTTAGGGATATTTTGCAGCTTATAATGGAATTGCTGCGTGGGATCAGGTTTTGAAGGCAGTGAATGTCTTCTCAGAAATCATTTTAATTTCAGGGCTTAAAGTATGGAGAAAAAAAAAAGGATCTATTTTAAGAGAACTGAAGGAAATTCAGTTTTGATTTACTGAGTCTTAGTAAGAGAATGTGTTGGCAGCAGCAGCTCTTGTATGTAAGTGGTTATGTAGGTGTTTTAGAACTTAGTTACCTCTTTTGACAACCAGCTAAAAACCAAAACACAAAAAGCCCACAAAAACAACAGCAAACACCTTCCCCCAAGTGGCACACCTGGCTTTAAGTTTTTAGCCTCTATTTTCAAATTTAAGGCCACCATAATACAATTTCAACAGTCATCCTATATGTGACTGTAAAAATCAACTCCCTAAAGAATTAAGGGAAACTGTAAAAACAAAGGTGAAAAAGAGAAACTTCAACTGTTGTGTTCTGTGAAGAAGCAAAAATGTGGGTATTTTTTCTGCAAGTTCTTCTGTTTTCTTACTAATAATTGAGGATCTTATTTGCTGTTTTCTAAAATGGATGAGAAATTATGTGCTATTCTACCAAAACACAGCAATTGGATATTTGTATGGTTGTAAGTACGTCTGCAAATTGGGAAGTGATGATTATTCTTCCTATTTAAAGTGGGACGTAAAAATTACGCTATTGGGAAAATTGCTGGATCCTTCTTGGTCAAGTGGTAATTTGTACTCGAGTATCTGGAGTTCAGTGTGTGTTGGTGAAGGTGCATGGTGAGAAGTACTGATGGTAATGGAGAGGAATAAAGATTTTCTTAACTCAGTTAGAAATTACTCCCTCCCACCCCCCTTCAGTGTTTTTATATATAAGAAGAGCACGGTAGAAGATCTCCCCATTCATTCTGCCCCAGCAAACCACAAGAAGAGTTGTTGTTTAAACTAGATGACATATTTAGTAGTTGCCTTGCCAGAAAAACTTCTTCCTTTTGAACTGTAAATAGTTTTTCATTCTGAAATAATGATCTTTTTATCTGCATTGCATTTTTCTCCACAGCTAGTCCCTTATTCGTACAAGTTTATTTTTGTAAGGGTTTTCCAGATTTAGGAACTGCATTTGATGACTCAGAGAATTTTTTTCCCTTTGCTTTATGCCAGGTATGAGCAGCTGTGTGCTTGATAATGAGCTTACTCTGCCTTTGCTTCAACACTGCATTCTTTTCAGTGTGTTCTGGCTGAGGGGGGAAAAACCACTGAATTCTCCTCCCATTTGCTTTTTGTGTTCAGCCTACAAAAGGCAGTTTTACTAAGCTGCTGAAGCACCCAGAATATTTTTATAGAACATGGAAGTAAAAGGAGGACTTTACTGCTGTAAATAATCCTTTTTTTTTTCCTCCCCTCTGTGTTCACTTTCTCTAAACGTTGTAATTCTGGATAGTATTGTAAAAGTAGAGAGGCAACACAAAGCAGATGGTGACTGTAGTTTCAGTGCAGGAAGGCAGAGTTTTACTTGGCTGAAGGTATTTTCTAATTTCTGTCATCCTTCCTGCCATTCATGAAAGGCTTTTATAAACTCATTGAAGTACCGACTATTTTCATACATCATTTGATCTTTTTTACCTATAAAAGCAGAAGCACTATCTCTGATGTATTTAAGTACATCCTTATGCTAACAGTTTTACTGCCACTTTGGTTCACTCATAACTGCCTTCAGGTCTTTGGAGTAGCAGAACCAGTTCCCTTATGCTGGGTCAGTCCCAGCCCCTTCAAGGAAACGCTTCCCCCAGTGGATACAAGACAGCTCTAACTTCAGGCAGAGTTTTAGTCACCTCAGCTTCAGAAAACAAAGCAGCAGCCATAGCTTCCACAAGGCCAGCTGAGGCTGTGGTACGGGAAATCATCGTAATTAGAGCTGTGGAGGAAGTGATTAGATGACCTTTTGATCAATCTGCAGTACCTGCATGGGTGTAGGTACTAACAGATGCAGTCACCTGACAGATGATGTTGATAGAGGTTATGCTTGAACCTGTCTTATGATAAAACAGCCACTTCAAAATACAAAAGGGATTGTTTGCCATCTTCTTAAACAGGCATCTGCCCTATGGAAAACTTCATTATTTTAAAGCTGGTGTTACAGTGGCTAAATCTGATTTTTTTGTATGTGTGTATCAATTGCATGAAACAAAACTGTCTCCTTGTCCCTGTGTGGGTTCTTCTGTGTGAAACTGGCTCTGTATGCCCCAAACACCTTGTCAGGTCTGTGACAGTTGATTGAGTAGCTAAACGTTAGCTGTGATCCCGGGCAAAATTCCTGTGACTTAATGAGTTCAGCAGCAGAATTTATTCAGCAGTAGCCTGATGGCAGCCCCCCTCTCCCAAATGAAGAACTTCTGCAAACTTCTGCCAACCAGAAATAGCAATATAAAGCAAATAGCAAAATGATACTTAACACGGGAGGTTCAAATAGGTAGATAAACTTTTTTCAGAGTAGAGCATAAAGAGTTACCAGAAGCATCCCTAGGTGGGTCTATGCATGTTGTTACTGTTAGATGCATGTGGCTTGATTCTCATTTCTGGTGGTGTTGAGCAGAGTCTGGCAGAAATGATCTATGGTAGCATGTGTTGTGGCCAAGTGTATGTGTGCAAGTACATTGACTAGTGTGGAGGAAGACTATTAAAAATTATAGCTTCCATTTTACTGATATATTTTTGATTTAAGTTGCATGAAAGTTTGATGAAACACGCATGACTTTCTGAAAATGAAGTACAAGGAAAGTTTTGTGGTTTAGGTTTGTTAAAGTTTTCTTCCCTGTGTTGGACTTGGTAGATGTCATGCTGCTTCTGCACACCCTGTGCCTTTCTCTGAACCTCTTGGCAGGAGTTTGGCATCAAGGGGTAAACAGTCTGAATTCTCAAGATGTGGGTAGTAGTAGTAGTAGGTGGGGTGGGTTTCTTTTGGTTTTTTGATTGTTTTCTTTTCCCAGACACTTATCTTCTCATAGCCTGATAGCTACCCTCTTGCTAAAGAATTTGGGGTAGAGCTTTCTAACCCCTGGCCTGCTAGCCCACAGCATAATCTGTGAGATGAAATGTAGTATAGGTATCTGTGTAGCTTCGTAGTAGTCAGTAGGCTCTTGGGAAAAAGGACTTTTGTGCAGAAGCCTTACTCAAAATAAAAACACATTTCAACTTTAAAAAGGCTTTCATTATAAATTCAGATGTTTTAATCAGAAATGGTGTTTACTATAGGATCAGTGAAGTGTTTCCTCTCTGGAATTGCTGAGATTTTTATCTTACGGCTTTTGGGGAACCAAGAGCCCTCTGGCTGATCTTTCTTAGTTACATTGGATAACAGTGTGTGTATGTATATGCAAAGGTATATATACTTACTATGTTATAAAACCCAGCATTTGAGCAGAGTACTAAGCATCTTTTGTGCTTCAAATTTAATTAGCAACTCACCATCTCCATAAAGATACTGTTCACATTTAATGAGTATTTAATTTTATAAAGGTGCACACACAGGGGGGCGTGTGTGGGATGTGAGTTAGGAACATAGCTGGAGTTTGCTAATTGCACTCCATTCATACTGTGTTATAAAGTAGTGATCTTGGTACTTCTCTTTATTGTGCATCGTGACTGGGGCATTTGAGAGGTGCTCATTTTGGCAGCATTAGTGTTTTCTCATTTTTTCAGTATTTGAGTTGGCATGGAGAACCGAGGAGGAGTAAACAATCCCGACTATTTTAAACTACAGTTAACATTTCTTTAACTTTGAATGAAATTCAGCTTAAACTTCCCTTGTGCCAGCATTGGAATAGCAAGTAAGAAAATAGTTACCATTAAAAAAAAAAAAGCAAACGTGAAGAATCTACAAGTGTTGTTTTGGTTTTTTTTTAATGATACCACCTTGAATTAATGGGGTTTTATATTAAATTTATCCCTTATTTTAAGAAACAGACTTTTCCTTGGTGGGTGTCATGGTGACCGTTGGTAGTGGTTTTGCTTTAGAGATTTGTTAGTTTTGTTGCCTTTCATGGACTCTGTAAAATGCCTGTATAATTTAGGATTAATCCACCCTGAATTTTTTATTTCTTACTCTCTAAGGAAGATTGAGGAGCTAGAATAGTAGTAAACATAGAAAAGGTTGCTGGTCCTTCGGAAAACTCAAGTTGGGAGCAGAGAATGACAGCAGGTCAGGCAGAAGCCATGGCCTCCCCAGCAAGGTCACAGTGTCACAGTGCTGGATCAAGGAGAACAAGACAGTCCATGAGGTGGTGAGCAGCCACCAGTCCAGACCACCATACAAGTCCTTAGTGACAGCAGGTCCGATGTCAAGCCAGAAAGCCAGGTCAGTGGCTCAGGATCAGAGTTTGGGAGGTACAAATCCAGGCACAGGGAGGCACAGACCTACTTGTAGCATAAACTGAGGCTTCCAGCCTTAATCTCTGTCTGAGCTACAGGCAGCAGAAGGGGGACAAACCCCTGCTGAGGCTTCTTATAGCACTTGATTCATGCTCGGATGGCTGCACTGTCAAAGTTGGCCTGTGCCCAAGTATTTGAGCCCCCAGGGGTGGGGGGATTTGTTCAGGGATCTGACAGAATTAGGTCGGATCAAAGATCCATTTAATATCCTGCAACTGATAATGACCTAGCAAATGTCTAGGGAAAGGATGCAAGAGGAGAGCAAGAATACAGTGGTGTGTCCTCCAGTTTGTCTCCAAAATTTAAGCAACCTCCAGCTTAATGACATTTCGTAGCCAGAGGCTGTTTCATTGTATTTCAAGTCCTTGCTTGTTCTGCTCCCTAAAATTTATCAAACCTACTTCTTGGAACACCATGAATTGCTGACATTAACAGTGTCCTTTGTAAGATGTTCCCCAGTTGAACTCAGCTGTGTACTTTCCTTGGAGTGTAGTGAGATTTTGCTGGGATCCCCCTGCTCCAAGGGGGTCTAAGTCACAAGTAGTTCTGCAGGGAAGAGAAGGTTCTGCCTGTCAGCTGCTCGTCACTTTGTGCTCGTGAATATATTGTAGAGTCATCTGTTGAACTGGACTGAGGAGCTGGCTGGACTAAAATGGGAGGAGAGGAACTGAAAAACTGGTTGGGGGACAGTTTTTGGGAACAGATGCTGGATTTTATCTTCTTGCTCAATGTATGATTTCAATGATTCAACTTGTAAGTTGTGGAGCTGAAGTTTGTGAAGGCGGAATAAACACAAGGCAAAACTGAGGAAGGCCTAGAGAGGGGAATTGATTCTGAACAAGGTGGAAGCTGCCACTTCTAACTGAAAAATAAACAAGCTAATAAGGCATGACAAGCAAGATTTCCTAGCAACTACCAATTTAGAAGTGTCTTTTGGTTTGAATCTTGGTGCATAAGTATATGTGAATACATTGTTTACTTGCCTCTTCTGCTACAATAGATGAATGGAAAGAAAGCAGGCATCTTGTCTGAGAGACTGAAGGCACCATTGGAGAGGTGGAGGGAGAGCCACAAAGCTTGCAGCTCTGAAAGCCAGTGGAGAATTTTCTGGTGTAGAGAATCAGTGTTCAAGTCAAAGGCTGGAGAGGGCAGAACATGTGGGGAGAACACATATTTCTGAATTAGGGAAAGGAGAAGACCATGGTGCATTGTAGGGAAAAACCTACAGAGATTTTTGGTTGTTTTCTTGAATTTTCCACCCACCCCTTCCCCTAGCTCTCAAAATTTAGTTTTAAAGCCTTTTACAGCTTTGGCCAGAAGCCAGACGGACACTTGAAACTAGTGCCAGGACAGGAAAATCTCAAAAAGGATTACTATTCTAGTTAAAAGGTTTGTTAGACTTAAACACTGAGAAGGTTTTGCACAATCTGGTGTGAGGAAAATGAATGATTCAACAGTGTTTCCATTTAAGAAAGTTATTAACTATTCCTGGCCTCATCCCTTCATCTTCAAGGAGCAGCTGTTCAAATCATAACAGGCAAAACTTGAGCAGCTTATCTAAACCAGGTGGCATAAAAGTAACTTCAGTCTGTAGAAGAAAATAAGTTTTGTCTCTAGGCAAACAGATTGTTGCTGACTGTATCAGTGCCTGTGTTCCTGTAGACACTGATATCAGATGGGTTCATGCATTGTGATAACTATCAGAGAAAGTTGGAATGGAGTCAAGAAGCCTCTTAATAACACAAAATAACAACATAAGGCTTTATCCCAGATGAAAACTTATGATACGGGTTTTGAATAATAGCCCTCAATAATTCTGCTTTAGCAACACCCCTTTCTTTTAAAGGTAACTCGTTGATATTCAGAATTTGTTCTCTTGCTTTAGAGATGTTCAGACTTTATTCCTGGCAGCTGGGGGTAGGGTGGGGCAGGGAAGACTGATGGGACTGTGGCTGTGAAATGCTGCATGGGAACTCTTATTAAACCTCGCCAGCCTGGCTTAGATGTGTACATCCCGACTCTAACACACAGAAATGAATCAAAGTTGTTTAGTCTGCTTGAGCAACAAGCATTCCTGGGGTCAAATAAAAATTCTCTGTGAAGCAGATCTAGCAGTTCAACCATTAATTGGCCATCTTGCTCTTGATTTCTACAGTTAATTTTTTTTGGGCAGCATCACTGCATTAAAATAAAGAAAAAAAAGATAAGAAAATTAATAGGTATGAAGTAGATTTATAAAAAACCCAAGACACCTCGATAACACTATTTTGTTCAATATCATCATAGCCCTGATACCCAGAAGGACGAAGATTACTGAGGAAAAGTGTAAGATCTGCAGGAGCTTAGTTTCTTACCTACTTATGCAGTGGATATGTCCAAACTCTAAACATCTTAAGCTCTTAAAAGGTGACATGTTTTGTTTTGTTTTTGATCATTAAAGCCTGGAAGACTTTGATATTTATTATAAATATAAAGGGGAGTAATTGCAAGGAACTGTAATGTATGTATTTAAGTATTTTACTAAGTATTAAAAATATTGTTGGAGCATGATATGAAAATAACTTGCTGCATGAGAAATTCTGCAAGATACCTGATTATTCCCAATAATTACTGTTATGTAGTAAGGAAAACTGTGCAACAAACAATGTCTGATATTAACGTTGAGTCTAGTCTTAAAAGATCTGTGTTTGAAAAGGCAAAATAATTTTAAAAGCTGTTTTGTTTATCATTTCAGAGAGAGTTTAAAATCGATAAGGGGTTGGGGTGATTAGGAGGTTGCCACTACCTATGATTTGTGGAGTGTCTATTTGAAAAAAAAGCATGTTATGGTGTAGTAATATTTATAATCTGTTTAAATTCTATTCACAATGGTTTTAGAAAATGAATAGTACTAGGTGTATTTTTCGGATGACTTTTCATATTCATCTAAGATGTATTAGGAAAGAACTTCAAAATCAGAATAGAAATCATAAAGCAAAATTACTAGAGCTCTTTCCTCCTGTTCACACTCTGGCTGAAATTCTGAGGTGTGGCTTTTTGAGCATTTATAATGAAACTAAAGAGGTTGATGTTATGTGTTGCCTAAGAATTTTCAAAAGCTGAGCTTTTAACATTTTTAGGTACCATACTTTTTGTACAAAAGTCTGTGTAATGTGGAACTATGTGGGATTTTACACTTCTGGTTCCAAACATAACAGCAGCATTTCTTTCCTCTCGGTAGCCCGGTCTCATCTGCACGAGGCACAGCCTGATCTCAGCTGCACACCTCCTCTTGCTGTGCTTCTGAACCCCTGCCTTTACCCCATTAGTGCTTCCTGCATTTGGCATTGAATTTAATGTTCGCTGTCTTTTGTAATAATAATGATAAACTACCCTTTTGGGTTTCTGTTGTTTTCTTAGGTTTCTCTGAATCCATCATGTTTGAATTGGTTTTACATCTTAATCTCATTATCTTTACTGTTGCGTGCGGAATTTTTTCGAACAAGTAGAGCTGAACAATTTATGGAAATTGTAAAAAAACTAGTGCATTTATGATATTTTTGACATTAGTTTTACTAAACTTACACTTCCTTTAATGAAAATGTGTATGAAGTGTTCATAAATAAATTTAAAATATAGATTGAGCTGCTTAAAATTCTGATTTGCCAAAATAGCATTAGACTTTCAAAATATACTTCACAGCCAGAAGAGCCCTGTCTCCTAGTGAGCTTATTATTTAAGATCTTCTGGCTGCCTAGGGCACTGCAAGTAATTTTCTCTTCAGAGAAAGAGGAAAAAAAAAATTATTTAAGAAAAACCCCCTCTTGTTGAAGCCCAGAAGTTATCCTTTTAGGTAGTGGACTTTTCAAGAAGAGAGAATAGTGAAAACCAATTTCCTTTACCTTTGGTTCCATTAGATGGAAGTCTTTGGTTCAGCCCAAGTTTTCCTGCTGTGTTATTCTGTGTTCTCTGTTATTCCAAGTAAATTGTGTTCTGTGCTCACACGTGCAGATGAAGCTGATGGAGAAGGTGTTTGAGGCTTCAGTGGTCCTAGTGGAAGTTTTTTTTCCATAATAAAATTATTGGCCACCCCAGGTGCCTCTTTCAAAGCTGACTAGAAATGTGCTTCAGCCAACAGCCAGAATGTGAGCATGAAAATGTTTCCACTTTTATGGAGTGAACTAAGGGATTTTTCTTCATCCCACACCAAAAGAGAGATGATGGTTGGATATTGTTCGAGAAGTTGCTTTCAAGTATTGAGCCTGGCAAGAGATTATTTACGGGGAGAAGCTGGTAGCAATAAATACCCCGATGCATTCCTACTGTTTTTTTTTATTTGTGTTTTTGTGTTTCAACATTTTTTGGCTTTCTTGACACTTCTGAAATGAGCAGAAATTCCTAGGGCAGCAGAAATATTGACCTCTCTCTGGATAAAATACTGGTCCTTAAATTGCTTTTTCCAGCTGATCCATATGACTCTTATGGTGGATACCCTGGCGTGAGAATCACTTTTCATCCTCCTCCATAGCTGCTCTGCCATTGTGCTCCAACCAGACCCGTGGCTGTGGAGGGGAGGGCAGAGGCTGCTGGGATTGAGGTTGCTAATAAATAGATTGGTGCTGGCTGGTGGGGCTGTCACTCAAAGAATGCTCTGGCAGTGGTCCCCATCCTGATGAGTGTTTCTTCCCTTCAATAAATTTTATCAACTCTCTGAACTTCTTTGGAAAGCGTCTTCTCAGCCATTTTATTGCTTTAAATTTCTTTTTCTTAAATCTGTATTTTGTCAGGCCATTGTTCCCTGTTTGCTTTTCTTCAGAGGGAAGAGTATCTTGTTCAGAGAAGGGCAACCAAGCTGGTGAAGGGGCTGCAGAACAAGTCCTATGAGGAGAGGCTGAGGGAACTGGGATTGTTCAGTTTGGAAAAGAGGAGGCTGAGGGTGACCTCATTGCTCTCTACAACTACCTGAAAGGAGGTTGTGGGGAGGTGGGGGTTGGCCTCTTCTCCCAAGTGAGTAACGACAGGACCAGAGGAGATGGTCTGAAGTTGCAGCAGAGGAGGTTTAGACTAGATATTAGAATTTCTTTACCAAAAGAGTGGTTGGACACTGGAGTGGGCTTCCCAGGGAGGTGGTGGAGTCACCATCCCTGGAGTTATTTAAAAACTGCATGGATGAGGCACTTCAGGACATGCTCCAGTGGGCTATTTTTTGGGGTGGGGGGATTGATGGTTGGACACGGTGACCTTAGAGGTCTTTTCCAACCATGACAATTCAGTGATTCTGTGTTTCTGTGATTCACTTGTCTTTATTTTCAAATCTTGATGAAGCGAGATTGTAGAGTTGGAAACCAGCTCTGGTGACTGTTTTTGTTTTGCTTAGCCAGGGTTTATGGGTTTTCCCATCAGTGAGAGGAGATACACTCCAAAGCTAAACTTATATTTGTTCTTTCAGGACTTCAAGTGTATGATGCTTAAACATGGATCAATTTTGTAGATGTTTGTGTACTCCAAGTTGACTCCATGTTGGGATTCTGTTGGCTATTGGTGCTACTTACCTAATTCAAGTAATAGTTGATGCTTTTTTCTGTCACTTTTAAACCACTTGCTTATTTGTTTTCCCTGTTCAGCTCTCATGTTCAGTGAGGGAAGAACTCTCTCAGCTGTAAAAATATTTGACTATACTTGGAGAATATGTTTATTTATTTAAACTAAGAAATACTGTCACTAGAAAAAAGCTGAGTGGAAGATGATGAGCAGGATATATTGTGGTGTTTATTCACATTAGGGGGCTTTATTTGTGTTAAGTGAGATGAAAATTTTAAATTATTTAGCTTTAGGAGTTGGTAGATCCTATTAAAAATACCTGCTTTATTTCAGCACTTTGGGTTGGAAACATATTAGCCTGTGAGTGTTATAAATATATTTAACTGTCTAGTCTAAATTGGGTAGGTTATAGGATAACATTTATTGCGAGGAGGTTTATTTCTTTGTTTTGAGTAGAAAACCAGAAAAGGTCTGTGGGTTTCTTGGGGTCTCCTCTTCCCTGTGAAATGGCTTAATTTTTATTCTGAATCCCCTGGCTACACAGCCATGGAGAAGAGATTTCATTGCTGGCAGCAGTGAGGGTGCTGGAGCTGAGGAGAGGCTGGAGCTGAGCGATGGGGTTGCTGTGCCTGGGGCCTGTGCCCCTCTGGTCACACCGGTTCGTATATTCCCAGGTAGGAATTCTGGATTGGGAGGTGCTGGGGTTTGTTTTTTGGGTGCATAATTGGTCTTTGCTCCATCCCAACTCACTGAACTGCTGCTATTCTCTGCTTCAGAGAAGCAGGATGAATCCTGGACTGTGGAGGGAGATTCCATGTCCTCTGTAATGTTTTCCAGGGAGGAACTGGCACTCGCTCTTGCAGTGAGCCAAAACTGAAATGGTAGCGTTTTCATTTTTAGTAGCTTGTAATAATCTCTGGATTATCTACTATGGTAACTTCAGGCAAGTAATTAAAACCCTGAATCTGTTGGGTGTTGGGAATTCCTGTCTCCATTATCTCCATTCCCTCTCCCACTTGATAGGGTGGGAGAACTGATTCTATACGTAACATCAGGCTTCGTGGGTTTCCTACTGCTGTTGGCACTTGCTAGTCTCTTAGGGCTCCTGGATTTAATCTGTTAATTTTCAGGTAACCAGTACTGTCTGTGTGTACATTTATAGCTGCCCTTCAACACAGAATGAAGGTGAGTTGAGATGTCTGATGTGTTTCAAATGCCAACAGGCAGAGATTAATTCAAATCTGTGTTTGAAATAAAAAAATCCCAAACCAATAGGAGCTCGAAGTTCTGAAATCATAGTCATTGTTTGAGGTTACTCCTATCTAGTTACAGCTGGCAGGAGTAAACCCAGAGATACACAATGTAAAGGAAAACTGTGAGAACCTGCTAAAAAAAATAGGTTGCTACTTAAATTCTAAAAAAACTTGCAAGTTTCCCACCTAAAATGAATCCTGATGAATGGTGTAAGGCACTCTACTAAAAAAGAATTAAAACTATATTTGTACTGAGTAACAGTGTCTAGAATTGCATTAAAGGGTTACTTCTGTAATCTACATAATTCTTATTTCAAAGCTAACAATTCATTGTTTTTTTAAGGAATTAATGAAATTGATTTAAAGGGATTCACTCAATCCAATACCTGATAGTAGTGGTAATAGGGAAGCATTAATTGTGATCTGCAAGCATCCTCACCACTGGCAGACACAGATGACTGTGCATTTAGAATATGTGAGGGAGGAGGAGTGAGGGGGGAAAAATCCTTTCAAGCCAGATAGAGGTTTTTTAAAGGTTGGGTTTTTTTTTAATCATTTGTTGCATAAAAATGCAGCTCAGAGATTTATTAACTAGTCTGACTTCCACTGAGGGCTTTTGGACACCCTCTGACAGTGGAGCAGCCCCTGTGAGGGAGGAGGACAGCAGCAGTAGGGAGCAGGAGCTGGCTGTTTTGGGTGACTTCTGGTGGCAGACTCGGAGTTGTCTTTTTCCCCCTCAAGGAAAACACAGATTTGAGGGTTGCTGATGCTGTAAACCAAGTTCTGAAATGCATCTTATCTGCACGACACTGCTGGGTCAACACCAAGACAAGGCTGTTGACGGAGAGAACTGTTTCTTGACGTAAACACACTCGTCTGAAATTCAGTTCAAAGGATGTAAAGGATATGACTAAAATGGTCAGGATGTCTTAAGCAACTTTTATTCAGTAAATACAGTCTCACTAAAGTATTTATTACCTGCTTTTCACTAGGCATTCTAAGTGTTATTGCATTCAAGCTATTACAAAAATAAGATGCAGAAAAAGTCATTGCTTAAGTGCCTCTGAGGAATCCCTTTATTAGCTCAGACTGAGTCATGTCATCTTACATGGGATGCATTTGGCTTGGAGTTGTAAATGCAATTACTGAAGTTCGGAGTGTTTTGTCCAAGGGCAATAAAGGTGAAAACAGGATTTGATCACCACACCTGCTGAAGGATTTATCTTGCAGACAGTAAACAATTGTTCGATTTAATGGAATCTCTTTAGTAGAGAGAACAGTAAGTGCAAACATATGGAAGTTGTTCCCTTGACAGGCTATGCCGGGTCTATTTGGATACACAATGAACGCGTAGGGTTTGAATCGCTCGCATTGTAACCAGTGCTGTGACTTTGCTTTTGCTGCTTTTTTTTTTTTTTCCCCTTTTTCAATTCTGACCCAGGTGTGGGCTTAGATGGCTCAATAAAATGTGTATTGAAGTTGTGTCAAACATTTTTAGGTTGCTGGAAGTCCCGAAAGGCCATAAAGCTGACTCCTTGTTGGTCACTTGAATGTACACTGTTCTTCCAGTTCAGTGATGTTGCACGTACTTCCACACAGGCCTAAGGCTCAGTATTATATGTGATACACTAGTTCATAAATATCTGCATAGTTTACAAAGATATATTCAAAAAGCAGAATTATTTATTTCCAATTTATTTACAGAAGTGTTATTTTCCTCTTACAGGATGCTATAGTCTAATGATACTCTCATTCATGACAAGAAGCACTAGAGTCAAATACTCTTGATGCAAAAAATCTTTGACCTTTCTCAAAAATCAGTGTTTATGGAGACAGAGTAGGTGTTGGTGAGATTGTTTTGTTTTTTTTAATAGGACATTAACAGTAATGAAACAAAATATTTTTAAGGACTGCTAGACTTCTTCATTCCTTCATTCTCAATATCTGAGATAATCAATAACCTCAGAGAAAATCTTTATAGTTTTGATTTCCTGAACTAAGAATCTGATTTGATTGTGAAAGTGAAAAAGACTTGTGTTGTTTTCCCCTAGTCCCCTTTCCACTTGAATTTTTCAAGCATTTGCAAAACCTTAAGCAGTTGAAAGATCTGCAGTCACATTTAGGGGAGATTCAACCCAGTGCTCAATCAGAGCTCCTGCCAGTTCTCTGTTCATAAACCCCTTTCAAACATTGCAGCATCTTTCCTGTGGACATCACCTCCTCTGTCTGTCTTGGTTTGAAAACTGCTGTGCTAGTAAGGCTGCTACTCTTGTAGAGACAATTTCAACTGAATTGATAATTAATGAAGCCTTTTATATATTGGTGTTGGCAGTA
Organism: Hemiprocne comata; assembly: GCA_020745705.1. Lineage (NCBI taxonomy): Eukaryota > Metazoa > Chordata > Aves > Apodiformes > Apodidae > Hemiprocne > Hemiprocne comata. The sequence continues at coordinate 12,953,533 of CM036602.1, read as the reverse complement.
GTAATACTAATGCTGAGCTTATATTAACCTGGGTTTGGGCTGGCATTAGAGGCAATGATCTGCCAAAAAGCCTTGCCATCACTAGGCTGGAGAATGCCAGCAGGCTTTCTAGGCAGGTGGATCTAGGCAGATAGACTCATTCTTTAACCTGGGCATTTGATTTGAAAGTTTTCAGAGCTCCTGCATTTTAAGAACAAAAAGGAGGCTTTATAGGAGCAAATTAATTCAGATTTGCATGACTGAAATGGCAATCTAGGGCTTCAGTGGAAGAATTTGATGAGATTAAAAATTGCTGGCTAAGGTGCAAATTCATTAGGTGAACTGCCCATAGTGTTACATCAAGTAATGTTTTTAATGCAGCCTTGGCAATCCTGCTCTTCAGGAGCTGTTTCTTTATTTTTCTTTCATTGAACTAATGTTGTCTGGTAAGCATTTCTTAGGGAGTTTAAGCATGGTAAATGGCTTTCCTGGCCCTGAGAACAGTGTCTGTAGCTACTGTTACTGAGATCCCTGTCATAATTTCCTGAAACTCAGAAATTCTGCCACCATTATTCAGCTGCAAAAAGAAAAACAAAATTCTGGAGGTCAGGATGAGGTTGACCTTTCTCTACAGGTTTCTGGGAGAGGCCACGTACTAAACTATTGTATTGTTTCTGGTTTACGTTGCTCAGAATTTGTGAAACAAGTGATAGTATCACTGTTGGATTTGACCCTCTCCTTAGCTTCTGTAAATGGAACACGTCATGGCTCTGAAGCAAAATCTCTCATCACTTTTCACTATGTTCTACTTATAGAAGTTAAAATTCTGGTAAGTGACACGTGTATAAATCATTGACAAATGGGGCATACACGCTTGAGATGGTGTACATGAGATTAGTGTCCAAGGATCATCTTCAGGCTGTTAGGGCACCTGCTTCAGGTGGCCAGAAAAGGCTCTGCGTGACCTGGGCTGAGAAGGTGGTTTTGGCATGGCTGGTTGGAGATGATTTTTAGTGCTAGGACAAAGACAGCAGTCAATGCCTTGTTAATCCTGTTGGCAGCTGTTGAACTTCAGGTTTGGAGATGGGAGCATTAACACCTGTCTAGAATGGGTAAGTGATGGAAAAAGTATGGGAGAGAAGGGTAAAAACCAACACATGGAAAAATGAAAGAGCATGTGAAAAAGGAAAAGGATACTTGCTGTACTTCAAACAGTGCAATTGAATTGCATCAGTAACATTTAATTTTTTGCCATCCACCGGGACATCAAAGATTAATCTAAACCTGTTGGGTTTAGGGTTAACAAGAGGAAAGTGTGTGTAGAGACATAATTTGTCTCAAAGGTGCCTGTGTATTCTCTTGCTGTTCATTGAATAATGCTTGTGAAAAAATTGGAGTGGGTTACATGTAATAAATACAGTGATATAATTTACTAGGAATTTGTGAAGTGTTGCTCAGGGTTAAAATTGAAGAGTTTGAACAGGCATGGACTTGATGAAAACAGTTGGAGCATCTTTCATAGTTAGCAGATATTGGTCATGTGTAGGTGGACTCTTTAAAATGTAAATCAGGATAAAATGAGCTGTTAAAAGCGTACTGTGTGTAGGTTTTGTTGGATTTGTTTGTGATCAAATAATGCAGGCAGGGATTTGTGAAACATAAGAAGCAAAAATTCCTTCTTTATGGGTAGCTTTTGACAAGCAACCAAAAAAAGAGGGTAATATCTACACTAGACCTCCCCCTCCTGTAGCTTTTAATATTGCACACCTGTAGCTCAGGCATGGTTATAATCCAGCACAGGTATCCATATGGAGAGCAAATCTTTCTTTAAAGGCTGAAAGGGAAGCAAACCAGTTTTCCATTCTGTTTATCCTTATGAAAAGTCAAATATTGTGCTTGATGATCCCGCAGTTTGGAAAATGAACTGCAGCCAGATGGGGCTTGCATTTTATGGTAAAGCTGTGCCATTATCTGACTTTCTTCTGCCTCTATGAGTTCAAAATGGGAGAGTTTTAACATATGGCATTAAGTATTTCATTAGACTGACTGTCATTATTAGTGACATTGCGTGTCAGTCGGTGCTTTTAAATCAAATTTGCTGGTTTCACAGAAGTTGCACTTGGTGCTTTAGAGGAGGGGAAGGAGATGAGACTGAGGATAAAACTGCTTTTACTAGGTTTTGGAACAGCATCGTTGGGTGAGTAAGCAATAGTGAGGCGTAGTAAGCTTGCCTTTCAATTACTCTTGAAAATCCTGTACGTGTTGTGCTGAGCAAGAAACCAAATGTTTGCTTGTTAACTGTCACAAGGAGACCTGAGAGTGCTGAAAAGTGGTGTGTGTTTGTGTGCTGATGCACCAAGTGATGTGGCTTGGTTGCTGTGTACTGAGCAGAAACTGCTGTGCTTTTCTGTGCTTGCTCTTAGAAGAGTTACATGGTTGTTATTAAAGGTTTTACAGTGCTCTCGAGTTGCTGAGAATGAATTTTAATTCGTGAGCTCTTGTCATCAGGATTCTACATTTCTGTGGAAAATTGTCCCGTTTCTGTGAATTTCGGAAGTTAATGGTCACCTGTGTTGCCTTTTCTATTTATGAACCTCTGTTTTCAGAGACTCTTTATTTAGTTCTTTTAAAAATACATTTTATTAAAATAGTCGCAGCATTTCAAAGACTTTCTTGCCTTTGAATTGCAACTTAATGGAAATGGTGTCTGAATTCCTTGAACTGTTAGGAGAAATTACCATAAAGATCTCTTCAAGCCTATAATAATAGTTCAACAATAATGTTAAAGTACAGTATAATTATTTCATTTTTATTTAAATCCTGTATTGCTGGTGTTGCATTGTGCACAAGATTAATTGCTGCATAGCAATAATTTTTTCTAGCTTTAATGTTCTCCTGATAAAGAGCCTTTTTATGGGTTCATCGACCAAAGACTTTGCTCTTGGGTTTCATCTATACACTTGGAGACTGGAGGCAGTTCCTATTTCTTGTGGGTTGGATGAGTGGGAATGGGGAGGCCATTGGCACACCTGCCATTTCCACAGGAGTCCCTTGTTTTTGGAGGCTATTCCACTTCTGCTTTAGCTCAGACTTTCACATGTCAGTTTCAGAACTGTTATTGTCTGCCTCAAAACACGGTCAGATGAGACATAAGTCTTTGCATTTCTGTTTTAAAAATATGACTATGAACTGCAAGCAGGTATGAAAATATTAAATGCCTCTCCTGTTTGCAGGGAAGACTATGTGGAGGTATCTGACACTCTGCATTTTCCACCAGGGGTGGTTTGGATACAATTTCTATCCATGACATAGGAAACAGAAGATAAAGTAGTTTGTGAATTATACATAATGCAGTGATTCTTCTGGCTTTGTGCTTCTGTGCACAAAATTATTCCTTTTCTAATGTCTGAGGCGGAGCCTTCTGAGGGATTAGTTGCCAGGTCAACTTTCCTGTTTGCTGCTACCTGTTCTGGGATCCAGAGCCTGAACTCATGGAAAAAGCAACTTGCAGAGATCCTAGTGGAGATGTGAGTTTCCCAGTGCTGGAGGGTCACAGTTCATCTGCCCCTCTTAGGCAGTGGCTGACAGGTCTAGAGCAGATGGATTTGGATCAGTCAAGGTTGAGGTTCTTCTGCAGCAAGGCCCAGAATTTAAGTAATTCATTTGTCAAGCAGCAGAAATTGTACAATCTAACATACTTGGCAGTCCTTGTTCTGCATGTGATTATTGGTTTAAATATTTCTGCCTTGAAAGCTTAAAACTTCATGTTAAGTAAAATGACATCTTTGAAATTCAGGCTGTTAATAGCACGGTGCTAATGAAACTTCTGCATCTCTGGGCTTTGCCATTTTGAGGTGTCCTTTGTCAGTCCCATTGCCTTGCACAGATTCTGAGCTTAACTGATGAGGTTTTAATATGTACATCAAACTAATTTGCCTCAGCTGTCATGTAGGACTGATGACAATTATTTCTACTGTTTTAGCTACCATACTGTGCTGTGCTTCTAAGGGTAGAGGTGTAGCAGGCAGCTTTGCACTGTGATTCCTTTAACCTGGTCCTCTGTAACCTCACTTCCACCTGGTTTCTCTTTGTGTCCCTATAGAGGATGACAAAGGAGATGCTTGGAGTGCCGTGCAAACAGTTTCAGACCCTGAAGGCATTCATTTATTCATTCATGATTTATGGGCTTGGAAACAAAGGTCTTATCTTTCTTCAGAAGTAGAAGAAAACAAAATGAACAGTAGTGCCAGAAAATAAACAGTAGCATATTTCTGGTTTCAAATCAAGTTACAGATCGAGAAAACAAAACATCTAAAGCTGATCTATAAAATGGAGTTTCAACCATTTCTACATTCCTCATTTATTACACTTCTGTTATTATTATTAGACTCATTATTCCTCATTTATTAGGCTCCATAAAACAGCTGAAAACATTTTCTCTATGTGGTTTTTTAATTAAGCTCTTCTAACAGATTTTTCTCTTTTGCTTCCAAAACTTTACAATGAATTTTTGTAAGAAAGAGACTCTCCTATCTTTGCTTTAGGTTTGGTTGTATTTTACCTTTTTTTTGGTGTTATAAATATGCCAGCTTTTCCAGTCCTCTTTGTACTTATTTTTCTTGAGGCATTCCTTAAAAAAGTAAAACTGTTATTGTTTGAAGTGTTTCAGCTAGGAAGAGTTATTTCTGGCAGAGAATGTGCCTTCTCTCAGCCAGCCTGCATCTGCTGTTTTGTAACTGTTTCCTGTTGGGAAGCCTGATCCATGAGCTGTTTCCTCCCTGGGTATTTCGGGAATTAGGGTGAATGGGAATTATTGCCAGAATCTGCATGACAGGTAACATGAAGTAAATGAATTGGTTTGTGGATTTGTTTCAGTACTTCCACCTGGCCTGAAGAGCCACCCTCCTGCAGACTTGAGTGGTGAGACAGGTGAATGACACCATCACTGGGAAAGCATGGACAAGGGGGATGGGTTAGAACTGGAAGAGGAGAGACTGAGGTTAGACATGAGGAAGAAATTCTTCACTGTGAAGGTGGTGAGACACTGGCACAGGTTGCCCAGAGAAGCTGTGGCTGCCCCATCCCTGGAAGTGTTCAAGGGCAGGTTGGATGGGGCTTGGAGCAACCTGGTCTGGTGGGAGGTGTCCCTGCCCATGCAGGGGGTTGGGACTAGATGATCTTTAAGATCCCTTCCAACCCAAACCATTCCATGATTCTGTGAAAATGTGGCAAATTGTGCCTTCCCAGTTGCGTTAGCTCCGCAGATCTGGAAAGCCTGGATGCACCACTAGGTCTAGTTCACTTCAGGAATTGAATTTGTGGTATTTGTGTGTTTACAATTTAGGTGTTATAAAGGTTTAAGAGGCATTGGTAATGTGGCACGGTGTGTGGGCAGCGTGTGTGTGGGAGCTCCACTGGCAGGCCTGAGCCAGTCTCTGGTCTCCTGCTCATCTTTGTGAGAAGCAGCTGAGGACAGCGACCTCTGGCACAACTGCTCAGACATATATCTACAGTGACTGTGAAAAATAGGTGTTTTTCTTTAAAAACCTGCTAGAATAGACTTTCATATGAAATTATCTTCTTATCAAATGACGGATAATTTTCCAGTTGCTTTGCACAGCTGTGTTGCCTTCAGAATTGAACACCACTTTCATACCTACGTTTTTTTAATGGATCTTGTTGATTTTTTCTCTTCCAAGTTAGGCTTTCCTTTCTTCTGCAGTAACATGTGTGTTTCATATAGTGAAGAATAAAGTCGAACACTTCTTCAGAGCCATACTCTATTCCAAACACCATAAAAAATTTTGTACTACTCTGTAAGAAAAAGTTGGTTTCATTTTATAGGAAAATTCCTCTAGAAATTTCATTTAATCAAATCCTGAAACCTTTGTCTGACAGTCAGGATATTCAGTCATTTTCTGTTTGAGCTGTTTTTATTGGTTATTATTTCAGGAATTAGGCAATGGTTATTACTCATTATGGGAGGTTTTTCCATAAGCTACAAAAAAATTATAGTATGTTCTTTTACTGTAACTCAGAGAAAATAAATCTCTTACCAGACTTTTCTTGCTTAAATTCCAGTTAAATAGCTGTGGTAGCAGTAGTTTTTGTAAGGTTTCCTAACAAGGTCATATATTGAACACAGTCATCTCTAAAAGGTGGCAGCAGCCTTCAGAGCTGGTGCAGTTGTGTGAGGGAAGCATTTTGTGAGGAAGGGAGCACACTGGAGACAGCAGCGTTGTCCATCTTCCTGGGCATGAAAAAGCTACTGAATACACGGAATGAATGAGAAATGGGGCTCAGTTGTTGGCACTCTCCTGCTCTGCAGACTTGTGTGTAGGCAGGGCAGACTCCTTTCTTGCTGTTTTCAAGAGGCCATTTGCTGTTTTTTGTCAAAAAGAAAAGCTCCCCTTCCCCTTCCCCTTCCCCTTCCCCTTCCCCTTCCCCTTCCCCTTCCCCTTCCCCTTCCCCTTCCCCTTCCCCTTCCCCTTCCCCTTCCCCTTCCCCTTCCCCTTCCCCTTCCCCTTCCCCTTCCCCTTCCCCTTCCCCTTCCCCTTCCCCTTCCCCTTCCCCTTCCCCTTCCCCTTCCCCTTCCCCTTCCCCTTCCCCTTCCCCTTCCCCCTTTCATTTTTTTTTTTTCAGCAAAAGCTCTCCAGGCCCTGTGAATTATTAAGATCTGTTAGCACAGTTGCTCTTTCTTTGGGAAATTGGCTGTCAGAAGTAGCAAGAGAGCTCTTTGGAGTCGCTTTGCTTTTGATTAAGTGGAACAGTTGGATTGGTAACAGATTCCAGATTTTATATGACAGTTCCTCATCTCCACGCAACCTGTGCCATTCAAACCAATTCCCTGGGATATGCATGCAGAGCTCCATGCATATGTAATTATAAGAATTTGCCCTAATCATAGGCATTGTGTGTATATACACACACAAACACAAAATGTGACACACTTTAGATTACCACAGCATTCTCTTTGAAATTGTTTAAGCACAAAATGGTCAAAACCGTACATGGAGACTGATTTCATGGTGGTTTTCTTCCTAAGTAGAATCTACAATGATGGGACAAATACTGTGTCACTCAGTGTAACATAATCTGTATTTGCTCCTGTTAATAAAGTTACACTACAAATTCTTTAAATTCTGAAGGGTTGGTTTTGAAAATAATCTTTAGAAGAATCAAAACCACACAGCTTTCCTGCTTTCTACACCCAGGCAGCCTGGCAGTGTATAGTATTTTTGGTGCAGTCCATCTGTTTTCTTTATCTTCTCTAAGGAGAAGAGGATTTCTCCTTAACAAGTCCATCTTGTCCCTCAGTTCTGGACAAATGGATGCACTTGATTCAGTTTGCTGTTGAGCCCATTTGCAGTGTAGTGTGCTGTGGTACATTTGTGTCTGTGAAGGTAATGAATTTGTATTTCAGTTGAAAGCTTTTTTTGATGAATGTTTTGAAGTTTACCTCTTCTTGAAGCAGGTTTTCAGCTCTGAGGATTAGCTCACTGAACTGTTAGCATATATTAGCATATATAACTTTCTGTATGGTGGAAAGAGGTTGATTTGTTGCAGCAGCATCACATGAAATATGTTAGTAGCTTTTAAAAGGGATGTTTTGTTCTTACTGGACAGTTCTGACCTGGGCCTGTTTAAAAGGCAGAAAAGACCGTGGAGCGAGGCTTCTAAAGGGGCAACAAGACTGAGAGAATTTTGATTTTTCTGATTTCGGTGCCATCTTCTGGACTCTACTTGGCCAAACTCATGTCTGCCATTGAGTGTTTTTGGTCTCTGTAGTGGCAAACTGACTGGCTGAGCTGCCAGGCTGCAAGAGAAGCAGTCAGTGGTTCAAAGTCCAGTTGGTGTTGAAGCTAGCAGTGCTGGTTCACAAGAGTCAATACTGGATGAGAGGCAAACGTTGCACTTGGGGTTGAATAATGGGCTGCACCAACCATTAACAGCCTGGGGGCCATTGTTGCAAATGATCTGGGGTCCTGGTGAGCAACAACTTGAATATGAAACAGTAGTGATTCCCTTATGGATAAATTCCTACTGCTCTGGGACATGGTTATCCCTCTTTACTAGGCACTGGTGGGACTGCATCTGCAGAACAATTTTGAGCAGACTCAGCTGTGTTCTCTGAAGCAGACAGGGTTAAAGGAGGACCTGGTGGCTGTTCCTGGCTACCTGCTGGGCAGCTCTACAGGAGGAAGAAGCAGACTTTTTCTCTGTACATCCCCAGGAAAAATGAAAGACAAAAGAAATAAGTTACAACAAATGGGGTGAAATTTCAGTTAGATACAAAAATTATTTTTTCCCCAACAAAGATGCTCAAACACTGGAACAAGTTGTCCAAAGAGGTGGTACAGTCTTCATTGTTGAAGATAGATACTCCAAACTTGTCTAGGAGCAGCATTACCTCACTTAAGATTTGGTACTTTTGTGACCAGGGAGGTTACAGGGTTGGCCCCAGGAGGTTTTCAGTCTATATTATTCTGTGATTCCTTTGCTTAAATTGTTTCTGGATCTAGTAACTCACTTGAGGACTTACATGGTCCAGAATAGCTATAGATGCAGGGCTTGTCTACAGAACAGAGCTGCTTCTGCATTATTTTAATACAGGGTTTATCTTTAGAGATTGGACTCAATGAGAGAATGACTATTGGGAATAATTTCTGTAGTAGGTGATCTCTGTGCCCCACAGCTTCTGCTTTGTGAAAATGTCCCCTTTTATTTTAACTTGTTTTCTGAGGTAGAAACATTTTTCGTATTGTATTTTAGTCTTAAAGAAATTAAAGTTCTCTGAACAGAACCATCCAGTTTGCTATTAAGAGCAGTTTGAACATTCATGGGGGGTGATGCATTGTGCTCTGACCCTTTGTAATGTCCTGCAAGGCATTTAGCTGCTGTTCTGCAGTACAGCCTGAGAAGAAGAATACAGCACGTGCCATGCTCTCTGTCCTTTCACACTTGTTTTCCTCCTCTCTTTTACGGGCCAGAGTTGCTTTCTGTTTGAATTTAGAATTGTGATTTCCTGATCTATAGCAGTCAAGTTTCAAGATGATGTAGTTTGAACAGAAAGGGTATTTTATGCCCAGTTGTACAAATGACACCCAAATTAAAAGACTGGAGGCACTGGCAAAGTTCTGTTCCTGAATGCAGGAGCCTGTTCTAAGGCAGTCTTAGGGATTTTACTTGGTCAACTGCCTGACAGGGATGTGTGTGCTTTTGTTAGGTTTTCTTTCTCTGTATGAGAATGTGTGCTATGGCTGCTTTTAGCTACCTGCTGCCTTCCTCTTCTCTGTTGAGATTTGAACATTAGAATATTCTGTGACTTTCTGGCAGGACTTTTTAAATAAGAAAGGTATTTTGAGGGGACCTTATTCTTAATGAAGGTGTGCAGTGGTGAGGGCTCTGCCTGTGTGAGATCCTGGGTGCCAAACATGCTGAGTAATCCATTCTCCACCTAGAAATTATGTTTTAGAAAATTAGAGGAAGTTGGTAAGAGGGAATGAATAATTTGTGAGATACAATCAAGCTATTTTTTTACCCATGTTATCTGCTTCCTCTTTTAGGAAAATATTTCCTCCAAGCTCTCATCATATAAAGGTCCATCGTATGATTTTATGCTCTGAAACCCAAGTCTGCTGTTGGGGAAGTTGCTAATTAGGCAGAAAGGAGATTTAACCTGTCTTATCTTGGAAGGCCACTTCATCCTGTCATATCTACATTCAGTCCTGAAAGCACAAGCATAGTATCTTTTTTTAATACAAAAATCCTGGCTTTGTTGTGTTGAACAACATTTTCACCAGTTTCAATGGGCCAAACTTGTAGTTCCTTGTTTTCAGACAAATTCCTGAGTATCTGAGGAAAAAGGGTTTGCTAGCTACAGTATGATTACTTGGCACACATCTTTGTGTTGAGAAGTTACTGAAATTGATAAGGAGGGAGGCTGGGACTGTGTAATAGCAGCCCCACAGTTGAAGTGAAGGCAAGATTAAATAAAACTCTGTTTCTGCGCTGATAAAACTGGACACACAACTACCCAAACCACAAACATTTTGGAAAGGCTGAGCAGAAGCTCCACCAGGCAAGGTGAAAGGTTTCCTCTGAAGTAACACTGCAATTGCAACCAACAGCAAGAGTTCTGATCAGTGACTTGGGTGTTTATTTTAGAGAAGCAGGAGAAACTATCAGAGAAGCTGGGTCAGGAAAACTGGAGCCGTGATCAGAATAAACTTTGGAATGGAGCCCTAAGAAAACCTCAGAAACTGTTGGGATCATTTGTTGTGTAGAAGGAAACTTGGAGCTGTGAGCAGAACAGCTATTTCTTGCTGTTTGATTTCAGCTCTGTTCAGGGAACTGGAAAGAATTAAGGATGTAGCCTTAATCTCTTTTTCAGTGATTAAATCTTCAGCAGGTGATGTGCCTGTGATGGATTCTGGTCGGCACTGTGCTTTCTAGGGGCTAAATGTGCAAGCAAAGCTGGATTCAACTTTGGATCCATGTTGCTATGATAAATAGCTAAAATAGCTTAGGAAAGCTCTTGTTAAAATCTGTGGTTACTTGTATATCCTTTTGTGCCTTGGAGGAGGTTGGAAAGGTTTCTTGGGTAAAGCACAAGATTTAAAACTAATGTTGGATTAGATTGTTAGCCAGCTTCCAGTAGGAGCTGGGGCATGTCTTGTTCTTCTTCTTGTTTGTATTCTTCCTCACAAAAAACCCCCCACAAAACCCCAAACAAAAAAAGCCAAGATGCTCCCTCCCTTACAGGAGGGCTGTGTTTCAGGTCTTTTCTGTCCTTCTAAAGCTATTTGAAGGACATTCATAGCATGCATACAATCTCTTTTTAAAACAGGGAAAAGATTGTCCTGTTTTATTCAGGTATAATGCATTTGACTTCAAAGCAGATGGCTTTGTAATTAAGTAAGGGTAAGAAAACTGAAAAAAAGATATTTTTCTTTTTGGTGTGACCCACAGATCAGCTCCGAACAGTTCTGAAACCTGCAGAATTATTATATGCTGGTTTAAAAGGAAAAAAAATAAAAAGTCCCTTTTATTCATGTGTTCATGGCCTTCCAAAAACCACTTCCAGGTAGTACTGTGAGTAGTGTTTAAAGTGGAATTTCCATTCCAAAAGCATAGCACACAGTAAGCACACTTAGTGTTTATATGAGGGCTTAGGCCACTTTGTCTTTGTTTCAGATTACTTTACTAATTTTGCTTCCTGGAATCAGTTTTTCATGATAGCTGTAAATGTACCATTGTGAAACTCCACTGAAATACAGTAAAAAGTGAGCAATGTGCCTGTTTTTTGCAGAACCTAAGTTAGAGCAGAGCCAAAAAAGTGAGTTTGCATGATAAGGCCTCTCAGTGTCTCACTTGGAAGAACTGTGGATGTGCACAGTGGGGTGAGATGAGGTGATGATTTACAATTGGTTTATTTAGCTCTTTTCTGCAGGTCATCTTTGGATGAGGTCTGTGGAGAATGGTTCTTCTCTAGATAGAGACACTTGTGTCACGAGCCATGGGCAGTGTCTGCTGTCTTATGTCTCCTTTGGATTACAGGAAAGGCTGTAAAGAATTTAATGAATTAAGGAGTAGAAAACACAAAGTAAACACCGTGGCCAAACCTCAACACAGTACCTGAATAACCTATAAATTCAAACTAATTTGAAAAGTATGTGTCTACACAAATGATAGGTTTGAATTGCAGCACTAGTGAAAGGGTGAAGATACAAACACTTGAGCCATTATTTTCGTGCTCTAATTTAGCATTACCTGAAACTTGATGACAACTCTGAATGGCAGTTGGCTGCAAGAGTGAAGCAGCCTTTTGGTGTGAGGGGTGATGGAGTTGTTGCATATTTGCCAGACAATCAATTTTCGTCAAATTGCATTAACCAAAAATTAATGTAATAATTGAATTTATTGTTTAAGTGGAAGAACAAGACGCTTCTAAGTCACCATGGAGTGCAAGAGTTAATTTTACCTGGAATTTATGAATTGCTTATGATCTTGTAGGTACTCCATGTTGTAGTGGTGCAGATGTACATTAAATGACAACTTAATACACGTTTCAGATCTTACTAATAATGCAGTTATTCCTATAGCAAAACACAAGGAAGCCACAATGAAATAATACAATTACTTGTTGCTCTCCAGCTAATGGCTGTCAGCTCTTTTAAGACCTTTGGGTGTGTGGAGTGGTTCTGATCTTTAATACCAAAATCAGGTTAGCCCTTGGGATGGGAGGCTGTTCCAGAAGGAGAATGAATAATTAGAAATAATGTTTTGTTTTTCAGCAAATAAGACATGCATAAGAAAAAATACAAAGACTAACCTAATAAAACATTTAAGATCTTTTTCCTCATTAGAGGAAATAAATGTGAACAGCTGCAAAAAATAATCACTACCTACCAAGCTGCTGCTGTATTCAGTCTAAAAATCAGACAAATCTGCCATTTTCAGAAACTGTCATGTTTGTGTGCACGTTGGAAGGGCTACACTGTGCTCCTTCATCTTAAGCAATTAGTACTCTTTTAAGGTTCAGAAAGCAAAAAGCATGGTTAAAGAGGTGAAACCAAGATGTAGAATGTAGCTACATTTTTAAAATATCACTGACAAGAACTGGGATGCTGACAGTTCTCAGGTGAAATGTGAGAAGGATAAAAACACAAAGTCTTACTCTTTGCCAATTTGGCTTTTGATTGTACAGAGTTGTGAAGTATTCTCTCTGCTGTCTGCCTTCTGTGTTTGTTTCTCCATTTTGTGTTTTTAGTAGTGAGAGAAACATGATTTTATCAGTGTCTTCTTTCCTTGAACAAGAAATTAGTGTAAATTAATCATAGAAGTTGCTTCGGAAAGAAGCACTTGTAGGGTGGATAGTTTCTGTGTGTGTTTCATAGGTTGATCCTTCTTGTTGAATAGACTCTCACACTGAGTGTTCTCTGAGTAATGGAAGATAAGAGGGTAAGAGAATTTAAAGCCCCATTTATTCAGTAGCTTATTGTTTCTCTAGTTCATCCCTGAAAACCTCTGAAAGTTTAATAGATGACAAATATCTCAGCTTCAGAAACAATCTGATATACATTGATATATCTTACAGCTTGTATGAAATGTATTATTACACTAGAAGTAAAAAGATAGGAAATAATGCAAAATTGACAGAAACCCCCAAATCTCCAGCCTAATAGTGATAAAGGGGCAAAGAATTGTTCAAAAATTGAGATATTCCTTTGCCAATCCAGAGCATTTAGCTCTTAACCACGGTCATGGAAGCAACCTCTGCACAACATGCTGTATTTTCCAGGAGGAAGGCAGAGGAGGAAACAAGTCGGGGGACAGACTTAATTTTGTCCTCCTTGTAACAGGAGAAATATGAACTTTGTTCTTAGAAAACAGTAGAAAATGTCGTAACATAAAATGCCCTTTTTAGGCACTGTGGCTTTTTGCCACCAAACCAGGATGACATTATCTTAGATATTCATGCAGTTGTTTTTAAGCCTCTGAGGCTGTAGAGAAGCACAACGTGGTGTTTGTAGTCACTGTGTGTGTTACATGTATTGTTTGTCTGGACGTTTCAGACAGGGGCAGGTTGTTAACAGCACATGAACCCTAATGTACAATCATGTATATTGCAGAAATTCTGTTTAAACAATAATTCATTGTGCAATTTATTTTCTGTTTCCAGAAGATTATTTCCCCTTAAGCCTGTACTCTGAGTGGTATTAGAAATCTTAGGTGCTCCTGCATCTAGAAGGAGATGCTTCCAGCTATGTTTTCAAGATCATCTTAGTTTGAATCTGATCTGCTTCCAAAAGAAACAGCAAATTCCTTCCCCCTTCCCTCCAGACGTGCTTTTCTGTTCCTGTCTTTATCACTGTTAGCAATTGCAAGTCACAAGAGGTCTGTGTGCTTGTAGGTTCTGATAGAAGCTGAAAAAGAGTTGGAGGAAAAAGTGGAGATGACAGAATGGAAGAGAAGCAGAGAGGAAAAAATGCTGGAGAAAGGGGTGAGGCTGTAGAAGCCAGGCAGCAAACGTCACACGCAATGCTGGGGAACACGTTCAGCCTGTGCTGTGACATGGATATTAAGCTGGGAAGTTGTAGACCTTGAAATACCCTGAGGGCCTTCAGGGTAGCAGCCTCTAGACTAAGAAGAATGGAGACTCGAGTGTTTATACAAAGTTCAGACAAAAACTCTTTACTGTGGTTTCCTAATGTTATGCCCAAAATGTGTTTCAGAACCATCATTGCTGTTGAATCAAAGTTTTTGGTGCTCTCTGAAGAAAACAATCTTAGAAGTGAGTTCTTAAATATATAGAGCGCAGTTCTGGGAGGTCCTGAAAAAAATCCCAGGGTTTGAGTGTTAGTAGGGTCTGAGCTGTCATATTTGACCCCTGGGGTAAGTCTGTGTGGCCTTCCTAAGGTGCCAGCAGGGGAGCACTGTCTTTATTCCCAGGAGCTGGATGCTGTGAGCAGTGAGTTCTGGCTGGTGAGGGCACCCGAGCTCCTGCCCTGAGTGTTGAGTAAGCATGACTTGGTCACACATCCTTCTGGATCTCTGAAGTTTCCAGTCATGATTTTAGCAGACCTGCCTGCAGGTTTAATCAACAGCAAATGACAGTCCCCTCCTCTAACAGGGTATGTAATTCCACCCACACTTGCAGGGTGGCACGCACAGCAGCCCTCATCACACTGTGTGTGTGCACCTCAGTATGTAGATGACTTCTGCTCACTAGGAATTTTTTTATTGCTCCTGATACAGAAGATTTCTATAGTTGTTTGTTGGTTTGTTTTTTGTTTTTTTTTAATTGCCCCTGGAAGAGAGCCAGAGCAGAAGTGGCCAACATTAGAGTCTGTGGTCCTGCTGTTGAACGTGGGCTTTCTGTCTAATCTGTCTGATAGTACAGCCAGAGTGTAGCAAGATTTAAGGAGTGTCTGAAATTTGTGTAGGGACCTAGTACAGTAAATGTAGATCACTTTGTCTGATGATAGGGTATTTTCATAAGAGATTAACTGCTTTTCTTCCTCTGACATAAGCAGATTAAAAAAAAAAAGTTTGAAAGGGAAGGAGACCTAAATCCTCTAATTTTTTTAAGGTTTATTTTAATTTTCAGTCCATCCAAAGTTGGCAATAACTGGTGGTGTTTGTGCAGAAATGTCACTTCCCTCAGCTCTCCTGAATTGCTCTACACTGAGTTCTCCAGACACTGTTGTGAAAGGCTGGGGGGTTTCTTCTTTTTAAGAGGAATGAATTCACACTGTTTGGTCTCTATGGATGATGAGGCTAAAGAACAAATATTGAACTACTCAGTTAAAGCCATCACTTTGTGAAGAAGAGGAGAGAAGATAAAAGACAGGATTTCTCATTTTTATTTATTTAGAGCCTTATCCATTGCTTGCTATAATTTTTTATATTCTAAAGGACCAAGTCTTGTACGAGCTTTTTTTCCTGCACTTAGATGTTTTCCTTCATTAAAAACCTTTATTAAAAACCTCAAACCCCACCTAAAGAAACCCCCCAAACCAAACCCACACAAAAACCTCCCACAGATTCAAGGCAAAACCATACGAAACTGTTTGTATTTGAAGCATTAGTTTCTATTTCCTTATGGCTCTAGCTTAAAGGCACAGACAGATCAGGATAGCCAGTGTGGTTTGGGGGGAACTAACAATAAAATTTCCCAGTATTTTTATTTGAAACCATATTTTCTGTTCATAAATGTTATAATATTTAAAAAATATTTTTATTTAATTTACTCTTTTTTCAGATGTGGATATTTTGAGCACAGTAAATGTAGCTACGTATTAAAAAAAAAAAAAAGGTTTGGAATTCTAAAAAGTTAAACAGGTCTTGTTTTTCAAAAAATCAAACCATTCCAAATCAGTTTTAACCTAGATATTTCAAATGTGATTTGATTTGAGAGAAACAGTTCTGTGAATGCTAACTAGAAAATATATCATTCCTCTGGGCAGATGCCATTAAATAAACATGTGTTCACTACTACATAAGAATATTATTTTTCCTAATGTGGCATATGCATGACAAGCACAGAAGGCTTAACTGTCAAACTTGAAAAAAATATCTGTATAGCTAATTCTGTGCTTGCTCTTAAACTGGCTTTTGCATATGCTGTAAGTGTTGTTTTTCTGCATAAAATGCTTTACTTTTTGCTTTTAAATATTATTGTAATACTGGGACTATAATAAGCCATGAAGTGATAGGGCATCACTGAGCCTCTTTCAGGGAAATGATTTAAAGGAGAATATAGTCTGATATAAATTGGTATTAAAACACCTGAGGATATGTCAATAGAATTCCTGATTGATTTTACTGATGAATTTTGGATAACTTTCTCCTCTTCAGACATTCTGAGTGGGCTGAACAGAGTGAAATAAACAAAACACTGCACATACTTCTCTGAAAATGAGAGCAGTTGAACTGCACTTTGAAAAATGTAAAGTCTGCTTTTGTAACCCATCTTTAAAGGGAAGCTCTGCAGGCAGTTAGCACAAACTTCATTTTACTGGACTCATAATCATTAAACTAAAAACTAAAATTAAAATCTGTATTTTAAAATGAAACCTTCAGATTTCTTGCTTGTATAGATATTCTGGCCTGAATAAACATGGCAGAAGGAATGCAAGGCTTGTTGTATAGGAAGACATGTTCTAATACCTAATATATACATCTTTAAGCCCAAGATTTTAAATTATCCTCTATAAATATTATCAACAACATGCCAGAGTGAGAACAGTGCAGTCTCCTGTTTTAACTTTTGCAAACAGGCTGTTCCTAAATCCAAGTTAGGGGATGATGCTGCTGTATTGTGTGTGGTGATTAATGTGGGTGGTAGGACTCTGTTGGGATGTTATGGTGTTAATTTTTCAAACATGTTGTAATTTACATTGAAATTAATGTGATTAAAAAACCCACATTTTTTTCAACTACTTGTATATGGGCAATTATAGATGGTATTTTTTTCTTCAGTTAGATATTCTTCTGTTCTGGAGTCTCTGGGTTCTCAAGGGAGTGAGAGATTTTTTCTTTCTGCTCCTCCTGCTCCTCCCCAGAGTCCCACTGAGGGTCCCTGTAGAACCCGGGGAGGATTGAGCCTGGTGTCACTGTGGGACCATGTGGGGATGCTGAAGCTGGTGGCATCTCCTGCGAGGGAGGAGATGAAGGAGCCCTGTGAAAACTGCTTTCTGCATTTGTTCCTTGTTCCTCACCTTCTCTTTCCATCACCTTAAAACTTCCTTGTGCAGCCAACGTAACATTGACGTTGGGTCAGGGGGAAGAAGAGCCCTTACTGTGAGCAGAAATGCAAATAATAGACTAGACTTGAGCATTTGATATTAAAGAGTAGGGAATAGGTTGACTGGATTTGCTGTAAACCGTTGGAACCTGTTAGGTTTGTCAGTGCTTGAGACAAGCTAGGGGGAGAGAAGTGGTTGTAGAAAAGAAGAAATTCTAGACAAGTGGAATACTTTAGTGAAGGTGGTCTCTGGCATTTCCAGACCTTTCATCTCTTAATTCCTTTTTCCCATCTAGGCTGTCATTCTCTTTGTGTTCTTGGACTAGCCAGCTCTTCACTGCTCTCCTGGTTGGTGGCTGGTTTAATTATATTTTCCATCTGTCTTAGGAGAAGAGTGTTTCAAATAAACACAGCTCTGCTGGAGCAGAGGGGTCGCAAGAGTAACGTTTTTTGTTTGCCTTCCTTTGTCACCCCACCACACTCCTTCGCCACCCCCTAAGCTTTTGGGAGGAGAAAGGATGAGTAGTTTTAGTGTATCCTGGATGAATTTATGAAATGGGCCAGGCCAAAGGCCTCAAAAAGATGAGCTTGGTTCAGTACATCCTTTCTGTTGACAACTGGCTATAAATGTCATCTGTGCTCTGCAGGCAGAGGTCTGTGTGAGGGGGTGTGCAGCACGGGCAGCCTCTCCTCAGGGGCAGCCTCTGAGCTTGTACAGCATGAGCAAAATGAAGTGATTGCTTTTAAAAGGTCTGTGGTGAACTTAAATATAATTGTCAACAGAGATTACATTATTAGCATGTCTTCCTTTCCCAGATGCTGTACAAATATTATCTAATTAATCACATAGATCTGGACAGTCAAAATAAACTGTCTTGCAGTGCTGCATGCCTGCAGAGAGCAGGAGAAAATGCTGTTATTGTCTGTGGACTGGGTAGTCACACTGGTGGGATGGCACTGTGGTGGACTCGGGGTTCTTCATGGCTGTGGGCGTGGAGTCACCAGACAGCTCCTTGTAAGGCTCCAGATGAGAATTTTTTGGTCACAGATTCATCTGTGATTTAACATTTGTCCATGTTACAGAGCCAAAAAGTGATCCAGTGCAACGGAACTAGTTGAAAGTTTTAGAAGCCATGCAAAACAAGTAACTAAGCTTACAGGAGCTCCTGGTTAAGGTGACCTGTCACAAATGTGTGTCACCTACCAGCCATCCATTTTGGCCCTGGAAAAGATTGCTGGAGTCTGACTTCAAAAGTAGTACATTGGTAGTACCTACTAACAATGATGTGCAAAAATAAACTCAGCACCTCTGCTCAGGTCCTTGGGAGTCCTGTGTATATCATCAGTTGCAGCTTTTAATAAATTTTGCACAATGGGGGCTTATGGACATCCTGCATGTGGCAGGTTCCTTTTTAAGGTTTAAAAACCCACAAGTTTAATAATGGTAATACTGAGAATTGTCTGAGAATCTCTGTGCTGTAGATTTTTCTAAGTAGTAATCACAAGGCCTATTTAACTAACTCCATATGGCCAAAAGCATGGAGTCAGCCTTTAAGTGGGACAAAGGGTGTTGGAGTCTTAATGAAATATGCAGTAATCAGCAGGGCTGTGTTAGCTCTTTACATTATTTCACACTGCTGCTTTGAAACAAAGAACAGGATGTGGCACATTTAATGCTTTTCCCTTGAGAATCAGTTGGAGTAAAGTTCCATTTTTAATTCAAAAGGCAAGGGAAACTGTTACAGAATTAAAGATATGGATGGTGCCCAGATGAGCTATAAATAACTGATCCATGAACAGCAAAACCTCTCTAATAGTCATGAAAGGATCAATGTACACCCCTACAACAGCATACTCATCCTAAACCTTTTCTCTCAGATTTGGGTTCTGTTTTTTTTCTGCTAATTTAGCTATTATAAATGGCAGCCATCTTAACTGAATGAAACTGGCAGATGCAAGTAAGAATTGTACCTTGCAAATATAATCACTAATTATAATTGTACAATTATTAATACCCTTTTGTTTTGTAATTACATGATCTCTTCTCACTGTGTATTTTGATATTCACACTTGATGTGACAAAACACTTAATGCTCCTGCCCGTTGCCTTGTGCTTATAACCTGTGCTGCTCAGTCTTCTGAGGCCATGAAGAACTGAGTGGCAGCAATCTTGATTCTCTGAGCTCCTAGAATTATCTTTCTGATTGAGGTTCTCTGTCCAATTTACTGTTTAGCTTCTGGTGCCAAGTTTGTATAGCCAATGGTTTTGGTAGATTTTAAGGAATATCAAAGATGTGTTCAAATGCCTGTTGTCTCTAGCTGACGAGCACACCGAGACTTCACAACTCCTTGTCAACGTTTACTTGGCTTGTTTCAGGAATCTAGAAGTCTGAAAGAGGTGAACAAGCAATTAGGACCACATTCTTTGACAGTAATTCTTGGGTCATATGTCAAGGTCAAGAGAAGAGTATTGCAAAACCTTTTTGACTGATGAATCTGTAGTTCTTTACTGGTAGCAGCCTGGAAGGATGGTTCTTGTCAGCAAGCTGCAGTGGGATCCTTCTGGCCTATGTCTGTGGTTCTTGCAGACATTGAATACAACTTGTATTTCTAGCTCTTGAAGAGATGGCTAGCAGAGATAGGTGTACTTCTACAGGGGCTTCTTGGTTAAAAATAACATACCAATGAGCAATAGTTACTGTAGGGTAACTGTTCTTTTTTGGCTGAACTCCCAAAGTGAAAATGATGTTATTGTATTGAGGTAATATTTCAATCTTGATAGATTTGAAATTGCTTTTGAGCTTCCTCCTTCCCATTCTGTTGTTTGGAATAAAATGTATTCTGGTATCCACTGGGCAGCCAGCCAGCACTACATTAACAGCTTCCACTGAAAAGCCTTTATGTGTTCCAAGGTTTTAGTGTGCACTTGTTTGACATGAATATCTCAGAGTTTGGAAGGTATTGTTCCTAAGCATTATGAGTACATAATACATTAGGTACTTAAAAAAACACACAAGAAATTTAAAAAGTTCTGTTTAAAAATGTCTGTGAAGCTTTCTGTAATATTTCCTGAATAATGAATTTATTTGAAAATTGATGTAATGTTTTTAAAGAGTGGGGAAGAGTGTAAGACCCATATTTATTTTATCTATGTCTGCACGTACATCTTCATTTGATACACAGAAGTAAACAGCTGCAGGTTGATGTCTGCCACTTCTCTTTCTTAATTTGTAGTTTAAAATAGATTACGAGCTAAATAACTTTTTTTCCTCTTAACTTGTGATGATTCTGAAACCTTTACCAAAATTAGGTCACTTACAAATACGTGTTTGCACACGATGGCATCCCCTGTATTTCTGTAACCTCTCCTTTCAAAATACTCTCCTAGTCCACTCAGCAAAGCATGTAGGGAATCCTGTTCCTTGGCATGTCACTTTAGCACGTCCTTTAATCCTTTTCTTATTTACTGTATCACTTCATGATGGTTGGTAAGGGGTCAGTCATGACAGTGTTCTGCTGCCCTGTAGGCAGCTCTGGGCAGGGACTGTCACAGGGAGGAGTCACTGACGTTTGGATCACTTCTTGTAAATAAGAGTTGCTGAGAGTTAAGCAAGCAGTAAGTTCAAAGAAACTTCCATTACTCTTTTAATTTGCTCATCTTATTTACTTGCCTGGTTTGGTGTTAGAGAGCAGTGTCTCCTGCTAACAGACAGACTGACCCCGTGGGCTGTTCTCAATGGAACTTGGGCTATAAAGCCTAAACCCGGGCTCCTGACACCCAGAAACGGCGTGGAGGGTGTTTGTCTGTCTGTCTTGAAAGGCCCAAATGGTGATTTAATCTATTTGTAGTTCATGAACATCTGCCTCTAGCAAAATATTCTTAATATTAAAGTTAATATATTGTAAGGTTTTTTTGCTAAGCCCTTCTAATGTAAATTAATATCTGTACATTAATGTTATTTAAGGCTGAGGATCCAGGACAGGGGGAGGACGTCCTCATCTCGGTAGTTCTGTGCTTCTGTGGTGGCTGCAGCAAGGAGAAGCTGTCAGTTAATTCTGTAATTAGGATCTTAGCATTTCCAACATAATAAAGTCTGAGTATGAGGACAGCTTGCCAGGGTGCTATAAATGTGTAAGTGCTAAATATTGTCCTTAACCTTGTCTTGGAAACTGTGTTGGCACCAAGGGATGCAGCAGCACTGAGCCTGTGACAGACATTTTGTACTAAGAGGAAATGATGCCGTAACTTTTAAATCTTTTGGACTAATTTGTGTCTGATGTCATGTTGAAAAGCATTTTAATATATAGAGAGACCAAGAGGAAGCTGAGTGGGGTATGTATTTTTTGAAATGCAGAATAAATAGAGCATTCCAATGGTGGCATCTTGTCAAAAGAAAAGATATTCAAAACAGTTCCTGTGAAATGCAAAAAATGTCAGTAGTGAGAACATGGAGTATCATGGAATCATAGAATGCCAGGGTGGAAGGGACCTCAAGGATCATCTGGTCCAACCTTTCTAAGTACTGCTATAGTTCATATGAGGTGGCTCAGCACCCTGTCAAGCTGAGGCTTAAAACTGCCGAATGTGGGGAAATCCACCATTTCCCTTGGGAGACTCTTCCAATGTTTGATTGTCCTCATGAAAAATGTACCTCTCATGTCCAATTGGAATCTCCCCAGGAGCAACTTGTGTCCATTACCCCTTGTCTTTTCCATGTGACTCCTTGTAAATAGGGAGTCTCCATCTCCTTTGTAGCCACCCTTTAAGTACTGGAACATGGTAACAAGGCCTTTCTTAAACCCTCTTTTCCCAAGGCCGAACAAACCCAGTTTTCTTTGCCTCTCCTCATATGGCAGGTCCTCCAGTAATCTGATCATCCTTGTGGCCCTTCTCTGGACCCTCTCTAGCCTGTCCCATCCTTTTTGTTGGGTGGGGACCAAAACTGAAGGCAATACTCCAGGTGTGGTCTGACAAGTGCTGAGTAGAGCGGGATGATGACTTCTTGATCTCTGCTGGTGATGCCCTTGTTGATGCAGCCCAGCCTCTTGTTGGCTTTCTTTACTGCTACTGTGCACTCATGTTGAGCCTGTTATCCACCAAGAACCCCAGTCCCTTTCCACAGGGCTGCTCTCCAGCCAGGTGGATCCCAGTCTGAACTGCACTCCTGGGTTGTGTGCTTGTACTTCTCCTTGTTGAACTTCATAAGGCTTCTGATAGCCCACTCCTGCAGCCTGTTTAGGTCACCCTGGAGGGTGGCTCTCCCTTCTGGAGTTTCAACCTCTCCAGTCCTCTTGGTGTTGTCAGGAAACTTCATCAGGGTGCTCTTGATCCCAACATCCAGATCACTTACAAAGATGTTAAACAAACAGCATTGGGCCCAACATCGATCCCAGTTGCCAGTTTGAGGAGAAACTATTTACTGTTACATACATTGCCCGACGGATTTGCTGACAATCCATTGGAAATGTGTTGGGAATGCTAGGTATAAAACTGCTTTATCAATCTTCTTCTCCCATAGCAGAATCAATCTCTTGCTTTATGCTGAAAAATATCCTAGTGGAAGTGAACTACTTGTTAAGTAGTTCATCTGTTCTCTTACTGTTCTGTCTTGAAAAAGATTGTGTTCTGTTATGAAATATTTCTCATGCTTAAAGGTAGGAACTTCATGCATTTTCTACCAAGGTTCTGGTAGTTTTTCATAACTTGATTGATTTAAATCTTGCATCATTTTCCAGAATTACTCCTACTGACCTGTTTTTTATTCCTTTCTGAAGTAACAGGTAGAGCCCAGTGCTTTTATGGCTGAAAGTAAGTTTTGGAGACAGAGATGAAAAGCCCGCAGTAGTGACCTTTATTTTTAACTAAAACAGAGGTGGTACAATTACTTTAGACATTAAATCCTCTCTGATAATTGTTATTAGAAGTAAGCTGCATATTGACAGTTAGAATGTGTTCATGCTTCAGTGTAATAAAAAAAAAGCCACAGAATATAGACATTGGTTGTGATTTGTGCAACCAAGATATATTTTCCTTCTTGTGATACTTGCTGCAAAATTCTAGGGCAATTTTCACGTGTCTGTAGAATTAACTTAATGGAAAACAATCTCTGCTGTGATTATGTTGAAAATTAATTGGAAGAGGTGCACGGCCAATGTTGTACTGGTGGTGGTGGGTCGAGTGGTCAAGCACAGTTGGGTCAGGAAATGGAGCTGTTTAGCAAGTTGTGAGCAGAAGGAAGGAGCATAAAGATTGATACGGGGGATGATTTTTATGTAAGGCAGCTTAAGATAGTAGCTCAGAGCAATTACATCTAGACTTATTAAGCTGGGATTATCTCCCTATTTGCTACCCTCTTTTAAACAACCTAGGTATGATTTCTGGAAATGTAAATGTATTATATCTGGATTTTTATGCCAGCAAAATAGTATCTGGAGTAATTGTGTTTTGTGCTTAAAGGCAAAGGTCTCTTACATGCTGTAGGGGCATCAAATAAACAAGGAGGAAAGAATAAAAGAAAAGAAATGAAAATGGCAGTAGTGTCAATCATTGATCTGTTGGTTATGTTTGATAATTGCTTTTTATCAGGATAAAGAATATATAATTTAGTGAATTTCCAACAGGTTATGTTTCCAATTGTTTTATAGTCTAACGGGGGGGATTGAAGTAAGCAAATCTCAACCTTTTAGTAATTTTCAGTTGTAAGCCTCATTTACTGTCAGATTATGTTTAAATGTTACAAGCTAGTGAAATTCCTTGGCCAAGAGAGATCAAGCTGAGCAGGGCTGCCAGCTTGATGTGATATTTCAGATGGGGATTTTTTCATTGTTAATTTGCAGTTTAAACTCGAGCGCTGTGATTTTTATTTAGCGATGTAGGAGTGCGTGTGTGGTTTTTTTTTTTGCAGTAGTTAGGAGTTGCTTTTTACATCCCTAGCATGACAAAGTCAATTAAGCATGGCTTTCCTGCTTCTGTTGGAAGGAGGTGAGAATTTGTGTATGAGTGTAGGCGTTCTGAAGGGAAAGATTTCTCATATATGTAAAGTCAGCTTATTTTTGCTTATGGGAAGGACAGCCACAGTTCTTGCAGGCAGTCTTTTGGATATATAGCTCTATGTGTACTTAATTTTTGACACCATAATTTTCCCTTTCTGTCAACAATTTTAATGTCCATTATGGTAGCAAAATGTCAGTTAAAACAGCCTGACAACACATTTCTTCTTCTCCCCCCTGCCCCCCTCTCTCCCCCTGTTTGATAACGATCCCACAGACCCCCTGTCGTATTGGGTCAGTATCCTGAATTTGCTTGTTAGATTTCTGGAGTGTCCAGTGGAGTTGGTTTGATGAACGTGAGAGGAGGCAGTGGCCTAAGGCAAGCACAAAAGGACGAAACACTTCACTGCTGTGCAAGTGTGAGCTGAAGCTAATGTGTGCTGACGTGGGCTGCATGGTCAGCCAGAGCAGAGTTTCAGCTTAGGGCATATGAAGATTGCTGGGATCACAGTGTCAGCTCTGATTTCAATTAAGTCCTTGCAAAGAATTCCATGCATAGGTCCTTCTGCTTGACAGCTAAGGTCTTTCTTTTAGGAACCATAAATATATGGTCGTTATTTACTACAATATGAAGAAAAAATTAGGTAGACTGAAGTATAATCTTCGTATAGCTGTGTTTTTGAACAGGATTACATTTTAAAAATGAAATAAACCCTCGATTTTTTTATGTGGGGTGGATTTTATTGTTTATTTTTAGAAGTAGCATTTTGTGTTCTCGTTCCCAGCAGACCCCTGGGCTAGATGCACAGAAACATTTGGAGTCTAGAAAGAAAAGCTGCATGGCTGTGTGTGCATAGCACTGCCCTTGAGTCAGTCTGGCTAAATCACAGGTAGATGCCAGCTCCTGAGTGTGCAGTACCATGGTGTGGGTCCACCAGGGCTGGTTTCTGGGGAGCTCTGCACTTCATATTGCATCCTGCAGACATTCCTCCAACCCCTGAGCTGCTCTTGCTCCTCTTTGGTTCCATTTGATGGTTCTGGTATTTCAGCATGGTGCTACAGTGTGTGGTCAAGGCTGTCTTTGTAGGCTTGTCTATTTTTATTGCCCTTGACTCTGGACTTCCTTAAGTACGCAGAATTACAGGAGGAATATCCTTCAAGGAAGATAAATTCTTAATATTATGCCTTGTACAGTAGCTACTGCTTAACTGCTCAGAGCTTATCTCTGGTTGTTTCTACTGGCCTGCCTGTGCTGATGACTCCAGCCCAGTGGAGATGTAGTATTTCTACACGAGGGACCTGTAGAGTCTGGGGCTGAACGAAACAGTCCCAGTCAAGAAATGTTTAGAAAGTGAGCAATTAATGTGGATACACAACCTTGGTTTCTCTAAATGGGAGAACCTGTACGAAGAAAAAGTCAAGAGAGGTGATGGGTGGCCACTCCTCCTTGTGTCCTTCAGGTTACACTTCAGAAACAAATCCACGTGTGTGGCAAAATCGTCCATCCTTTGAGTTGCCTTAGCTCTTAAACTAACCTGCACTTTATGCCTCAAGCTGAAGGCTGGCAGGGGCAGGATAACACACCCTGGTCTGCCCCCTTTTCCCCAATCATGGTCTTGCATATGACACTTTTGTCTGGGTCTCGTTTCCAATATCCAGAAGAAGACAACATTGGCCGGGGTGATGTTGGTTTGTGGCTGTTTTGCCCTTTCAGATACTGCATTATAAATAGGAGCAGAAACACAGTGTGTAGGTGACCTGTTGTTAACAGGGCTGCTCAGATGGTTTCAAACACCTGATGCACAGGGGCACTTGCTGCAGAATTGATGTTACTGGTGACATTGCTGTGAGGGACTCAGCTTTCTGTTTCATTGGGAGGATTTCTGTTGACTGTGATTTTTCGTAGTAGTAGCAGATCTCATAAGCAAGTGAATTAAACAGGTTAAAACAAGGAGAACATCTTCCAAAGACTAGTAAAGCTGCAGTTCCAAAATATATTCTTCCAAAAATATATCAATAAACTATTTTTATTTTCTATTTGTTCAGCTATTTAGTAACCATTTGAGTGTTGAAGAAATTGGAATGGCAAGCACTTCTTAATGTATGTTTCTCCTCTTTCTGCATAATCCCTCCCCAAATGGGTGGGGGCATAGAAACAAAAAGGTATTTAATGAATTAGGATGGAGAGCTAAGTAGTGAGAGACTGAGGAAGAGGTTAAGGCTCCTCATTAGTTTGAGCAGGGAAGTGGAAGCCACAGGCAAGACCAGGGAGAACAATCTTTGATTGTGGATGATGAGATCTCTTCTGTTGTCTAAACTTGTCTGAGTGTTGGATGGCCGATTGGAATGGAAGGCCTTGGATTTTTTCCATTTCATATGCAATTCAAGTAAGTTTGAAAAGGAGAAGAACACACACCATTGTAAGTAGATGTTACTCAATATGAGCTAGTAGACGTAGGCAAAAGTACCACAGGAAATGAGAAATGTAGGCCAATTTTGAGGCTTTTTTCCTGTTTGTTTTTTTTTCCCCAAATATTTTCTTTGTCAGCCAAAGAAAGGGAATACTCAGAAGTTGAGGAGGAGTGACTTGGCTTCCCAGGAGGTTGGGGAGCGTCGCAGTAGTAGAGGGGGTTAGACAGCACAAGAATTCTCTTTACAAAAGTGCTGCCTCCACCTTTGGGTGCTCTTTGGTGTTTTGGTGACCATGATGGCAGGAAGTGGATGCACGTTGATCCCTGTGTCATGTGAGTGGTGTAATTCACATGTAGTTCACTGCTTGGCAGGTCTGAGCAGGCAGAAACATCCATTCATCCCCCAGTTGCTGTGTGTCTTTCAACTTGATTAAATCCACTTTCAGGAAGGAAAGTGTTTGGGAAAAAGATTAAACAAGACAGTTTAACTAATTGAAAATGAGAGAAATCCTGGATTCTCTTCATCCTAAAAGGTGTCAATTGACTGTGAACACTGAGTGTGCTTTATACTGCATTACACTTTTCTCTAAGCTAAATTATTCTTTTGTTTGCTCGTATCTACAGATAAAGTAGATTAATTTATCATAATCTTAACTACTGTTATAAGGCAAAGGCAGGTTTTGTTGCTGTTTACTCCTGGAGTCCTTGGAGAGCAAAACAT
Organism: Hemiprocne comata; assembly: GCA_020745705.1. Classification (NCBI taxonomy): domain Eukaryota; kingdom Metazoa; phylum Chordata; class Aves; order Apodiformes; family Apodidae; genus Hemiprocne; species Hemiprocne comata. The sequence continues at coordinate 12,926,181 of CM036602.1, read as the reverse complement.
TAGAACTATGTGTAGATAATGATTTTTAAGGGCAATCTGCAGCCCTGTTTTTTCAGAAATCATGTACTTGCAGTTGCTGTGCTTCTGACGTGGCCCACACGCAATAGGTGTAATTGGTTAGTAAATGGGTGGCTGGAACACGAGGAAGAGGAGGAGTGAGTCACACAGGCACTGCTGGGGGGGTTGGCAACTGCCTGATATTCAAGGTGAGTTCAGAAACAAGTAATACAGTTTCAACCATGGTGAAAAGCTAAGTTACACAAGTGCTGTTGTATTTGTTGCTGAGGAGATCCCGCTGTGCAGGTAACAGCCCAAATAAAATTAAAGAGTAGAATTAAATAGGTACTTTGTAATCTTTTAGGTAGTTCTTATGTAGAGAAACATTAAACAATACTAAATTAAAATACAAATGTATGTGTCTTTTATTCTGTTTGTGATTTGTACAACAGTTGCTTATTCTTAAATATGCTTTCTTAGATAAGTTCTTTTTCTTCTCCTGCTTACAAGCCCTTTATTTTGTTTCTGCAATGAAGATGTAACAATTTATGACATCACATTAATATCCATGGCAACTGACTGTAAAGTGAACAACATAATACATTTGCATTGCAGAATCAGCAGTGAGGGAGATGGCTCCTGTTGAAACATGGATATGTGAAATAGCTCCAACAGTGAATACAGGAGATGCCTGTGAAGGGGAAAATTTTTATAGATGTTTTTTCTCAGATCCCTGATCTTTAAAAGGAGTTCCAAGTACAAGAGAGCCAGAAGTTGCATCACTTTTTTGGTTGAATACAAAGTTGTCATTTCTTCCTGGCCTGTTCCTCTCGATGCCAGTTTATTGCTTGGGAGCAGGGGAATTCTCCTCAAGTCTCTCTCCTGTTTGCAGTAACTCTCATGGAAGAGATTGTTACAGAAGAGATTGCTATAGAACAGGACTGGCTTTAAGTTAATAATTGCTATGTGTATGTTCAACCTTAATGATGATGAGAAGAAGTGCCTGTTTGATGGTCTCTGTAAGAATACCAGTGTTTGCTTCGTTACTGTGCACACTTCCAAGGATTTGCGTATTTCACAGAGTCATCCTGCTTGGAAAGGACCTTGAAGAACATCAAGTCCAAAAGTAACCTAAATCCACCTACCATAACCTAATCTACCTCTTCAGTGCTTAAATCATGTCCCTAAGCACTATATCTATATTTCTTTTAAACACGTCCAGGGTTGGTGACTCCACCACCTCCCTGGGCAGCCTGTTCCAGTGTCTAACCACGCTCTTGGTAAGAAATTCTTTCTAATATCCATCTAACCCTCCCCTGGTGCAACTTCAGGCCATTTCCTCTTGTCCTGTCATTATTCACTTTAAAGAAGAGGCCAACTCCCACTTCTCTACAACCTCCTTTCAGGTAATTGTAGAGAGCAATGAGGTCACCCTCAGCCTCCTCTTCTTCAAAGTAAACAATCCCAGTTCCCTCAGCCTCTCCTCATAGGACTTGTTCTTCAGACCTTTCACCAACCTGGTAGCTCTTCTCTGGACTTGCTCCAACAACTCAACATCCTTCTTGTAGTGAGGAGCCCAGAACTGCACAGGGTAGCTTTCCAGTCAGTAATTTGTTCTTTCCATTCCCAGTGCTTTATACCATGTTGTGTCCTCTTCATTTATTTATTTTTTTTCTGTAATCCCTTCTGTTTATAAATAATAAGTAAATATTTTCTTATAATTAAGAAGATGCTGATTAAGAAATTAGATTTTTTGTCCCCATCTGAAGGAGCATCTGTAGTGTTCCCTGCTTGAGAAGGCAGATTGGAATAGATGGGGGGTGAGAGGGATAGGGGGTTGTTTTCCAGTAGGGAGTTTTTAATGCCTGTGCCTTGGGGCACTGCTGTGTTGTCCCTCCTGCTCTGGCCTGGCCAGTGCACAAACAGCCATGCAGTGAGCTCTTCTCATTGCCATTTTGGTATTTCTGTGAGGGGGGAGCAAGAATCTGAGCACATCTACATTGATGAATTTTATAGCTGAAGTTTCCTGTGTTGAAAGGTACTGCCACCATAGCCCCTGTAAGAGCAGGTAGCAGCAGTGAAGCTCAGTGTTGTAACCACCTGTGGAGCACAGTCCCTCCCCGTTGGGGCAGCCTGGCTAAGTGTGAATTTAGACCCCCAGACATTCTGAAACTTTCCAGGAAAGACCAAATGTGTGAAAGAGTATTAGTTAAAAATCAGAGATGCCTGAAAACATGTCCCTATCTGTTCAACCAATGAAAGTAATGGGCATAGGGATTCTCCAAGATGTTATTGAGCTGTCCTCAAGCACAGATTTGCTGCTGAGCACTTGGACTGGATTATTTTTCGAGGAAGTTATTCTGCTTTAAAAGCTGTTTCATATGGAGGGTTTTATTTTCAAAGTAGCAATTAAACTGTTCCTACTCAAAATCTGCCCTCTCCTAATATGTTTATTATTGAATGTGGTATTTTTTTTCAGAAGTTTTATTTTTAGTGTGCATGATCCTTAATCTGAAAAACAGATCCTACGGGAAGAGTCCAGGACCTGGTTACAGGCAGCTCCCTCTGCTGGCTTTTGGTCCAAAGATGACAAAAATATATATATTAAAAACATGCTTGACATTCTGCTAAGTATCAGACTGCTTTGCTGGTAGAACTCAATACATGGTGGTGTTGCACAAAAGCTGGTTTTTTTTCACTTCAGTTTAAATCATGGCAAACTACAGTAAACGTGCTTACAGAAGAGCACAAAGTATTCTGGCATGTTTCCTGGAGAGTACTAAAATCCAGAAAAGAACAAACAAAATGACAAAAATATGGTTGTCTTGTCTCTGAAGTCTTTTCTAGCCTTTTATCTTGTGCCTGTGGTTTTGAAGGTCTACTGTTCTCTCAAAAAAAGACCTGTATGAGGGAAACAGTTTGCAGGGTCATATTTTTAGAGAAACTTCATTTCAACCACTTCTGCTGTTCTCAATACTTAAATCTAAGATGCATTTTCATTTTTTTTTTCTCCTAAAAATAGTGGCAAAACGAGGAGTCTGGAAAATTACCTTTTCTTTGGAAAATATGGTACTTCATTTACAAGCATCAAGTCTGACCATAAACATTTTTGCAATGATGTTAGGTTATTGCTGAAGCCTGACCCTCTGCTTCTAACATATGTATAAACATTATAAGCTGAAATTTATTGCTTGACTTTGCTACGCAGAACATCTGCCAGCAATATTCAATTTGGTTTTGCCTGTTGCTAACTATTACTTTCTCTTTGCATATTTGGTGATTGATGGGAAGGGTTTGGGTTTGTTGGTTGTTGTTGTTTTTTAAATTGCTTCAACTTTTGCCTGAACAAGTTTGTAAGTAAACAAATTGCCAAGTCAATTTTGTAGTTCACTCCTGTGTAAACTATTGTAATGAATTCCAGTAGGGAGGTAGGAAAATAAGTAGTAAAATAAGCTTTAAAACATTATTTTCAAGTGATGTATAAACCAGAAGCAAATGCGTTTGCTCAACTCTTTTTCTAGTTTTCAGAAAGTAATATGAAGAGGACTTTCTCCAATATGTTCCATATATAATGGAATTAGTGTTGTAGTTCACACTTGCAACCTTGAGCTGTTTTGTGCTTGTGGTACATGATGCATGTTTCAAATGGGAGGCTGCTATAAAAAATATTTCCTGTATTCTTTAGTTAAATCAAAATCTTCTTTTCTCACCATATAGCATTACAAGTAAGTTAAGGAAAATAAGACTTTCTAATTAAATGTGTTATTTCTATAACCATTAGGTTAAAAAAAAAAAATAAGAAAATAGTCTGGGGGCTGTAAGCAGTGACACAGTGCCAAAAGGAAGTGTGAACTGAGAAATAAAAGCAACATTCTTAATTTTTATGCAGAAAAGTAAGCTCCAGTTAATGGAAAACCAAATATTTACTCAGTCAAATAAGCATACAAGTGAGATGAAAATATGGGTTTTTGTTTTACAAAGTACAGCCTAGCTGGGTGGATGGAAGATAGCCATAATCATGGAGAGACCAGGCAACATTCACACCCTGGAATTCCTCTATAAATGCATAGGGTGGAGATTTTGTCCTTCCTAGATTTGTAATCTTAACATAAATTAAATCTTAACATCAATTAAAAACTGTAGCAGCCTGGAAGCGCATTGCAAAGCAGCAAGTGGTAATGACAAAAAGCTGGCGTTCTTCAAGATAATATTTTGTTCCTGCCTGTAACTGTGCTGGTTGTGTAACGCGGAGGCATCAGCGCGCACAGCTGTGCGGAGCGGGGCAGCACGGAGCGCTTCCATTGTTACCGCTCCAGGCATGTCTAATGAATCGTGTTTCCATGTTCTCTTGGTCACGCTGCAGAGCGCCCTTAGCCAGGGCTAAGCCTCCTGGAAAATGCTCTTTGGGATGATTGTGGGAAGCGCAGGGCTGCGGGGGCTGGGCGGGGGGGGGGAGGCTGCCGAGCACCCTGCATTTCCCACCCGCCCCAGGGGTCAGTGCCCAGCCTTGCCCACCTGCCCCAGGGGTCAGTGCCCAGCCTTCCCCACCAGCTCCAGGGGGGTCAGTGCCCAGCCTTCCCCACCTGCCCCAGGGGGGTCAGTGCCCAGCCTTCCCCACCTGCCCCAGGGGGGTCAGTGCCCAGCCTTCCCCACCACCTCCAGGGGTCAGTGCCCAGCCTTCCCCACCAGCTCCAGGGGGGTCAGTGCCCAGCCTTCCCCACCTGCCCCAGGGGGGTCAGTGCCCAGCCTTCCCCACCTGCCCCAGGGGGGTCAGTGCCCAGCCTTCCCCACCACCTCCAGGGGTCAGTGCCCAGCCTTCCCCACCACCTCCAGGGGGGTCAGTGCCCAGCCTTCCCACCAGCTCCAGGAGGGTCAGTGCCCAGCCTTCCCCACCAGCTCCAGGGGGGTCAGTGCCCAGCCTTCCCCACCAGCTCCAGGGGGGTCAGTGCCCAGCCTTCCCCACCAGCTCCAGGGGGGTCAGTGCCCAGCCTTCCCCACCAGCTCCAGGGGGGTCAGTGCCCAGCCTTCCCCACCAGCTCCAGGGGGGTCAGTGCCCAGCCTTCCCCACCAGCTCCATGGGGGTCAGTGCCCAGCCTTCCCCACCAGCTCCAGGGGGGTCAGTGCCCAGCCTTCCCCACCAGCTCCAGGGGGGTCAGTGCCCAGCCTTCCCCACCAGCTCCAGGGGGGTCAGTGCCCAGCCTTCCCCACCAGCTCCATGGGGGTCAGTGCCCAGCCTTCCCCACCAGCTCCAGGGGGGTCAGTGCCCAGCCTTCCCCACCAGCTCCAGGGGGGTCAGTGCCCAGCCTTCCCCACCAGCTCCAGGGAGGTCAGTGCCCAGCCTTCCCCACCAGCCCCGGGGGGGGTCAGTGCCCAGCCTTCCCCACCACCTCCAGGGATCACCCAGCAGGGCCTGTGCAGGAGTGGGGGGGTGGCCAGTGTGGGGGGCAGGGGAAGGCTGAAGAGGACACTTGACTCCTCAGAATTGCAGTTCAGAATGGAATCATCTGTCTTGAGCTGTGCATTTGTTTTTAAGGCAAACCTGTGCTCAAGAAGAGGGAAGCAAGCATCCAACTACTGCTTTCCAAAACGATCTATCTGTATTTTAAGAATGACGTCTTGCATATTTTATAAATGAGAAAAGACTTTTGGTTCCTTTCGCTTTCCAAGTATGGATTAATACAAACTGTATTTTTCCAAAGAACAAGCCTGGTGTTACTCTGGTGAGGGCTGAACTTGCTCTGATTTCTCTTTAGAGACTCACAGCCCGTGTACACTCTGTTACCTCCAACACGGCTCCTCGACTGTAGGGGGTGTGGGAATACACCCCAGGTGCTATCATCAGTGAAAAACAACATTTCTGTTTAGAGAAGAAAAATACAAGCCCACATACTCACTGCTCTATCCATGCAGAGAAGAAGATCTTACTGATGCAGATATAATTCAGTAGTTTTATTTCCCTTGAACCCAGAAAGATCAAAAGGCAGAAGTGGGGGGAGTTTGGGTGGGACGAGGGTTGTGCTGGCTCCAAGTTGTAGGTGGTCAGTGAAAATGGAAGGAAGCAAGGAAAGCTTGATGATTTGGAAGGAGCAAAGCAAGTGCAGATAGTAGGGATTGTTTCCTGGGACTAAGAAAGCATAGGAATAGTTTCTAAAAAATAACTTTCCTTCAAATTTTTTGGGTTGCTTTTATGTTCTTCTGAGAAACTGCTTTTTAATGCCCTTATACCAAAGAGCTGAAGAGGGAAACAAGATGTAACAGAAAGTGAAAAGTTCAGAAATGTGGGAGGAAATGCTACAAACTCCCAGGAGTAAATTTAAGCAAGTACTTATATCTTAGTGGCATCCTGAGCCCTGAACACTTTGAAGGAAGTTGGTGAGAATCCCACCAACCTTTTAGTCCATTTTCACTATGGTTGCTTTTCATCTCTGGCAAATACCTTTGTAAAGAACTAAACAGTAGCTGGAAAATAAAACTGCTTAACACAATCAAGTGGTGGGACAGATGCAACAATGTAAATCAGTGATTTGGGGGGAATTTTTTGGCACATAAGAGCGGCTTTCACCCTGCAAACAACTTCTCACTTTGTGGTAGGAAGCAGTGCAAACTGCATAAAAATTGTGCTACGTTTATGTTCATTTCACTGCTGCTTGGGACAGAGCTGGTGATTGTAAAAAACATTCAAAGCAAAAACCACACAGCAAACTTCACTGTTTTATTTGAAATCTCTTCTATCTCTGAATCAAGCTGCTCTGCTCTCTGGCATAGTTAATTTTGCATTCCTGCACAGAAAGCAGACTTGAGCTCTAATTACACAGAAATGTTTATACAGGTTTCATAGATAATAATTTTGGTTTTGGAGAAGTTAGATATTACCCCTGGATTTTTGGAATATTTTGAAGTGAACTTCTAAAGAACCAGAAGCGATTACATATTTTGTGGGATCAGTTTGTTCCTAGTGCCCTTTGAAATGTTGCACAGTTAACCATGATACTGAGAAAATGTCACTCCAAAGATCTGTGTTGTGATGTGTGACACTGGACAGGCAAAAGAGACTGTGCAGGAGTAGAGGAATGTGAGAGTATGGGGCAGGAAAAGGAAGGGAATGTTACATTTAATGTGTATTTTAGAAAAAAAAACATTTTGTACCTTCCAGGAGTAGTGAGGAAGTGATAAAAGTAATGCTTTAAGTAGTGCTAGCATAATCCTAAGTGCAGATAGTTACCTACCATCTGTTTTTCAATAAATAGCTATTATGCTAATTTCTGTTTCAATGCACAACAATTAAAGCCTCATAGTATTCCTGTGATATCCAACAGCTGTTGCCTTTGAAGGTTTTATTTCTCTTTTTCTGAAGTGCAACAATTTTAGTTTCATAGTCAAGTCTGCTTGAAAGTGTTAGTTTTTATATTGAAAATTGTCATCCATTGAAATGCAAACTTGGGCCGGGTCTGAACAGCAATCTTCAGAGTCAGTCTGCATTAATATTCTGATTTCTCTGGAAGTGTGGTGCAGAACTCATGCTGTTAAGGATACCTTGGTAGGACATGGATTGTAGCTGCTTCTGTGTGGGCACAGTGCATATTTTCAGCCTCTGTTTGCAAATAGATGAACACAACTGGATTGTTCTGGGGAGCCTTTCTTCTGTATCAGTTCTCTTTTGGCTGATGAGTTGGCTTGGGAGCCGGAGAGCCAAGATGAATTCTCAGTTCTGTAAGAGTAAGCAGTACAATTTCCCTACAATCATAACCAGTGCAAGGAAATTAGATCTCTAAGTGGGTTGAATCTGATTTAGTAATAAGTCAATTTAATCACTAATGACTTCAAACGCAGATTTTACAAGGTGATCAATGGCAGTATAACAATGATCAATCAATAGCATGGCGTTTAATTGGATTTTTATGTGTATAATATAGTTTTTCAGAATTAATGTACCATTGCATTTCTTTGTTACTCTTTTCAACTCAATTTTTTTAGAAGAAATGATGCTTCAAAATGCTAGTTGGCCTTTGAAATATTTTTTTAAGGGCACAGTTAATAAAAATTACAATGAAAAATTAAATGGTTGCTTTTAGTAATTGAATTTCTGATTTTGTCAGAGTTATTTGGCTGCGTGTTTTTAAAAACTGTATCTACACAGGGGGAAAAACCCCCACGTTCATATTTCATGGTAACAAGGAGACAAAACAGCACAGAGTAAGAGGGAACATGCAGTGCTCTGAGTATGGATCCTGAGCAGCTGAGTAACTCCCCTCCCTAGGCAGTTTGACATAGTAATCTTCCCTCGACGTAATCTCCTTGTCCCATGTGTCCTGCTTTCATCTAGCACTATTTCTGCAGTGTGCAGCAAGAAATTGATTTTCAGTAATTTTAATGGCTGAATAACTGGTCCTGTCCCAGAGTGTTTTTTTCATATTTGCAGTGGCCAACGTGGTAACTGAAGTCAGTGTTCTGGATAATGGGTTTCATTAGTTTTGATGCCTGAGGTAAAAAAGCAGTAGGTGGGAATAAAGACTGGTTTTGATGTCTAGACGTTCATTTCAGCTGTTGCTGCAATATGATACATTAAAAGGAAATATGTAACACAGCTCTGAGGAAATGTGTATTCTTTGAAACTAATTCTACTTTTAAACTGCATAAGGCAGTGTGACCTGAATTATTAAAATGTGGGTGGCTGAATTTCTTAAAGGTAGAACCATCTCTGCAATGCCAACACAGTCTGAACTTGCTTTTTCTCCTTCCTTCCTAGATTTCTTTTAAGTAAAATATGTCAGTTTGGTCACTGAAGCAGAACAGAGATCTTATTATCTTTCCAGTATCTCTGCTGGGAGACCTAAAGTTATTGAAGTATTTGCTTTGATATTTTGCTCTGACTTCTCTCCTTGAAATTTTTTTTTTTTTGAGAACATGGCTGGCTTCATAAAAAACCTTAATATCTCTGACTTGAAAATAAAAGACCCCAAGCCAACTAAGCAGCTCGTTAATGTATGTTTAAATTATAAATTTCTAGTGTAAGACTTAAGTTATTGTAGTTGCCTTTAATTCTTTTAACATCTGATCTGCCAGGGTAAACTTAAAACCAGCACAAGTGTCCTATTCCTCTTTCGAACCTATGAAAACAAAATTATAACTAACATTTCACAACTTTATATAGGAAGGCTATCATTTAATTCCCATTCTGTATGGAGACTAGCAGTGAGATCTAGCACCTCAGTCATAAACCATTAAAAAAGTCAAATACACCTTTTGTACTTTTTGGATTTTCTGCTAATATCTTGACAAGGAGAACATAAAAAGTATTTTCTCCGTGAGAAGTTTGTTTGCAGTTGGAAAACTCTGCATTGTTTCATTTTTTGGGTGTTATAACCAAAACATGTTTTACTTTATTCCTGTGCATGCTTGCTGTTTGGATAATGGAATAGGCAGTTGCTCAGCTGTAATAGTTCTTTTATTTTTCCTACACAGTGCCCTGTCAGCCTACACAGAATAGTTTCTTGCCATTGTATCTGTTAAAGCATTGCTTTGGTTTCCATTACAATCTTCACTTTGATAACTCTTATATATTGAAAGAATGATGCCTCTTCAGAGAAATGAATAGAATATTATTGTACAAAGCTGGCTATCTCAAGTCTTTTTTCTTTTTTTCTTTTTTCTTCCCTTTTTTGAAAGATACTGAAAATGTCACGCTTCTTTTTGGATCCATATGGTTCTTTAGTGCTGTCCATCTCCACTGGATTTAAAGAGCTCGACTGAGCAGTTTATAGAATTCCAGTTACTAGCAGAAATGTTGTGACCTGATCTTCTTGATTTCCCCCCCCCCACCCTGAGAATCCAGTTTTCTAGAGAGCAAGTGTTAACAGATGCAGTTGTTTATTTTGAGAGGTGATTTCATTAAAAAAAAACCCCAAACAACAAAACACACATGGCAGTTGCTTATTTTGGTGAGAAATGTAGTGGTAGAGTTATCTCTCTATTGTAGGAGAAATGGTGTGAAAGGGATGAACAGCCTGTTTTACAAGAAAGTAAATGCTACTCCCAGTTGTCATCCTGGACTATTCTGGGATGTGCATGTGCTGGGATAAGACAGTGACCAACACAGATAAATACATATGTACACAGACAGATAGATAGCTCTCTGTATAAATCTATCACAGTAGAGGGTCAGTGATCTGACAGGTCACACAGGTGAGAAGGAGCTTGGACTCCTGGAGGTCATCCAGTCTGACATCCTACTCCAAATGGGATTGCTGCAAACAACGGATCAGATTAGTGATGGCTTTGTCTGCACGGGTCCTAGGAGTGGTGACCCACACTTTTGTCCCATTTGCTGCCTCTCCAAAACTTGTGTCCTCTCTCTGACTTTCATGGAGGAAGAAGTAGTTACCTGCTCTACCGCAGTCTTTCTTTTACTAAAATTGAATCTTTACTTGATTCTTCCCCTTGAAGCTTTCTTTTTTGAAGATGACTTTCACAGCTGTTGTACAGTGTCAAATATGTTGCCTTTAAAGAGAAATATTCACTAGAGTAGCAGAAAATGCCTCCAGGACAGGATCTAGGTGCTTGGCACAAGGGTGTTTCTGAACCTGCACAGCACCTGTTTCCTGTGAGCTGTGTGCCTGAAAATGCTGTCAGGCAGCACTGAAAGGCTGAGGGCTTGAGTTGGAAGCATCGAGTGTAACAAGGGTTACAAATAATTGTGTAGACAGAGACCAACAATTATTTCCTAGTCTTCAATCATCTACAAGGAATTTAAAATATTCTTCAAAATCAAATGCTTGGTACCATGTGAGGAACCTCTGTGATTTACAGTCTCATCTCTAGTGTTTTGCCAGGTTTTGTTACTGGGCACCATTTGCATCTTGAAATTTTAACTTGCTCCAGTTACTTAAACTTTTTTCTTTTGGAGACTGGATCAAGGAGCCAAAGAGCAGAGGGGAAGTGGAATGCTCAGGTTACTTTTTTTTCTCCCAATTTTTACTGCAACAGACATATGTGCACACTTTCAGTTGTGAGATGAGCACTTTTAGTAGGATAAATAACTATTAGAGGTAATTGCAGTAAGTGTAGTCCATTAATATATCTGGGAATCAAAGGCATTATTTATTATAGGAAAATGGTTATGAAGATGTCTTACGATACACTCGGAGCTAAATGTAATAGGGAAATAATTTCATTTCATATATAATTTATGTGAATGCCAAGTAATAAGAAAGCCAATTTGGAAAATTAGAATATTGAAGGATGATACTGCTCCAGACTGCCCTCTTGTCCCTGTCCCACTCAGCTGCTGCTCCTCAGCCAGTCTGATGTCGTTGGCTGACTTGACCCTAGGGACTTAACGACACAGACCTCCACTGCCAAGTTAAGATTGCTTTTTCCTGCTTTTCTGAGGCTTTGGGACACATTCCCTTGCATGGCCATTCCTTCTCCTGAGTGCAGGATAGCCATGAATGCAGCTGTGGTGTTGTGTAGAGAGGGGAAGTGCTGCCAATTGCCATTCCCTCATTTTCAGCTGCTTTGCTGGCATAGGCAGGCCTTTTACACTCCACCAGTCCTGGGGAGAGGGCTCTCAGCTTGGGGAAGACTATTAGGATGGTGTATTAGAAGCCCAAAGAAGAGCAGTGTCACAGTTAAGCAGGACCAAAGAATACCATGTAATATCCAGTACCTAAAGAATTTGGTATTAAAATTATTCCACTCTCCTGAAAAAAAATTACCTTATAAACAGTGTAAAGCAGTATGATCTTATTTCTTCTGGAGTCAGTGGAAAAATTACACTTGCACAAAATAGTTCTGAGAGATGTAATAAGCTATTCTTTAACTGGGTCCCATTAATCTGCTGTGCATGCTTGGGAGTAGATAGTGAGTTATGATGAAGAACATCAGAACTGGCTGGCAGAATTTTCCTCTAAAACCATGGAATAGATTCCTGTCTCCCCCATTTTGCAGGAAGTTCTTAATGCAGGGCCAATGCTGGCTTCTGGCATGGGTGCTGTGATGGGATTAAGGTGGAACTCAAGAAGAGCTCAGTGCTGTGTAATAGGGAATTTCTTTTGACTTTTAAAGATTGACAATTTCATGACACTGTCCATATATTTGAGATTTTATTTAAATATGAAGTTTTCATAGAGGTGAACTCAGGTGTGATCTCTTTCATACTGTTAGAATGAGTCCAAAGATGGGCCACAAAAATGCTTTGAGGGCTGGAGCACCTCTCCTGTGAAGACAGGCTGAGAGATTGTTCAGCCTGGAGAGGAGAAGGCTCCAGGGAGACCTTAGAGCACATTCCAGTTCCTGAAAGGGCTCCAGGAAAGCTGGGAAGGGACTTTGGACAAGGGCAGGGAGTGAGAGGACAAGGGGGAATGGATTAAAACTGGCAGAGGGGAGATTAGATCAGACATTAGGAAGAAGTTCCTTACAATGAGGGTGGTGAAGCACTGGAACAGGTTGCCCAGTGAGGTGGTGGAGGCTCCATCCCTGGAAACATTCAAGGTCAGGCAACCTAATCTAGTCAAAAAGGTCCCTGTGCACTGCAGGGGGTTGGACTAGATGACCTTTAAAAGTCCTTTCCAACCCCTCTTATTCTATGATTCTATGCTATAACTGTTTAGGTATTGAAGAATAGTGTAGTTTCTAAGTGCAAGCCTGGCACAGTAGCTCCTAGGCTTCAGTGGCTTTGACCGGTGTGGAATTCATACATCAATAGTTCTGAAAATGCATGGAGATTCCAAAGTTACTTAAGAATACCATTTAAAACATGAAATCTGAGGCCTTGTGAAGTTGCATAGTTAGTAAGTTTTTGCAAGCATTAAACGGGCCTTTAATGGTTTCACAAGGAAAGATACTTGGCTTGTGCTTGTGCCCAAAAGCTCAAGTCTGTCTTCTCATTCTTCCTCAGAAGTAACTGTGCTATTTGAGAAGGTGGTTTAGGTACTGAAGCCCTGGCTTAGTGTATCACAACATGATGCTGATTAGCATGTCACAACATTACATATTCAGAAAAGGTGCTGCCTCTCGTTTGAGGTTATATGACTTACTGGGAGAAGCAGCAGAATAATGAACAATGCTGGGTTTTGAGGCTTTGAAGCTGCAGCTGAAGACTGCTGGCAATATTGGTATTTTTCATACAGCACAAGCTCCTTAGAAGCATTACTTTAAACATCACTGTAGAGTAAACTATACTTAGATAATAATCTCTGCATGATAGACATGCTGTTGGAAGGTTTCATCCTTTAAATTGGCTAAGGAGGGGTGTTAACTATTCAGTTCTTAACATGCTGTAGAGTTTTATGTTTGCATTTCTAAAGATCTGCAGAGTATTCCTGTAAAATTGAAATGACAGAACTCAGACAATTAACAAATTCTTACTCCTCAACAAAGTTATTTAATCATCTGTTTTCACTCTGTAGCTCAGATTGCATCTTCTGGCTGAATGAGATTTAGAATCTGCTACAGGCATACCAGAAATAGTTTTATTTGTGGTGGTTTTAGCATCCAAAGGCAATGGAGTAAGGACAGCAGGTATTGCTGAGGTTTGTGTATCCTTCAGGCACTCTGTTGGGTGAGTTGTTCATGCTGCACTCCACTCGGGAGAGACTGATTCTAAAAACCTCTGTAGTTAGTTACTGAGTTTACAGTTTTCATTTTGGAATAAAAAACTGTTGTGTATTTCATGTATTTGCTGTGTATTGCTTAAACTGCAATAGTTTTAAGTCAGTGTAATGGAGGAATTTCACTTGAGAGGTTCAGGAGAGTTGTTTAATGTTTAAGTTATGTAAATTAAATTTACACCTGTAATGATTCACTTTGTTTCTTGATTGTCTGCATCTGTGGTTAAGTTTTCAAGTATCTCTCAGCAGTCATGTCAAAGAATGATCTTGAATTCCTCACCCCTCTGCTTTAATATTGAATGCTATGAACAAATGTGGTTGCTTTTATGCTTCTGTCTTGTCTTTTTTTTTTTTAAAGTTGGTGTCTTCTGCAAGTAAAGATTAAAGCTATTTTGGCAATATAGGTAATAGTTGAAACAGTTTCATGGAACATGCTACTATTGAAAATTAAAGCTGTTGGAGTTTTGTTTTTTTTTAATAAATGTTTGTATTTCACTCTTCTGAGCATGTTGACATTTCATGTTTTTGTAGTGGTGGAAGAAGGATTGTGGGAGAATGGACTTTCCTATGAGTGTAGGACCCTGCTCTTCAAAGCAATTCACAATCTTCTGGAAAGGTAAGAAGACCTCTATAGCACTCAAATATTTCACTTTGTTAATGCAGGATACCTACAGGCCATTTATATTATTACTGATCTTAAACCACATTTTTAGAGAAACTTTAGCTTAAGAGATGCAGGAAGGATAGAGATGGATCTCAAGTCATTGACTCTGGTAATGTGTCATAAAATGCTGTGCAGAGCCATTAAACACTCCTACAAAGAATAATGATATATATTTCTCCTTGCATTCTTGTTGGGGAGCTGTTTCAACAGAGAAAAAAAGAAGTTTTCACCTTCTTGAGGTGCTTGCAGAGTATCTGACCTCCAACCCATGCAATGAGGTTAAACAGTATATATCTTAACAGATAACATTAAAAGATCTTAACTCGGCTTTTCCAGTCATCCTAGTTACGTGCATGTTGCAATTGGACTAAATTGGGGCACAATATTCAGGGTGAAGTTTAACAGTTGGTGTCTCTTGACAGGCCTAAGGTATCCTAGCATTGCTTTCTTTTGTCTTGATCATATATATATATATATATATATGACTTGATAGCAAAGTTACTCTGTGATTAGTTAATGCACTTACAGCTTTTTCTTCTTAGCCCAGCTATCAACTCTTAAGCTTACTGAAGATTGTCTCGTTATTAGGCTTTCAGTGCATGACATTGCATCTTGGACTACTGCATTTTATTCCATCTCTGTTACTGCAGTTCTTCAGGTCATCATCACCTTCCTGTATTATATTTCAGTTCTTTTTACAAATGCGGAGATTTTTTTCAGAATTAAGTGTCATTAGGCCATTTCCCCTTTTTCTGAATAATAATAATAATAATAACAACAAGAAAATACAGTGCACCTCTCTGGTACTTTTGTGTTACAGTAATTTTGCAGAATATAGCATAGAATATTATTTCTTTCAGAAAATATGCCAATTAAAAATACTTTTATCTTGTCTCATTTATATTCTACTTGCTTTGATGTGGATTCACTAGTAATCAGGCTTGCATTATGTTCCTGAGGTTGTGTTTCCTTGAGTGTAGTAACTGTCCCCATGACTTTCAGTCCATATGTACTAGCAAGTGAAGTTTGAATGAAATGTGTGCATGCACACATGTACGAGGACTAGTTGTTCTATTTTCTAACTCATCAGTCTTTTTAGGGGATTTTTACATAAGTAATCAACTACTTATAGTGAATAAAAGCATAAAAATGAAATTCCCAGGCTGGAATGTTCTAGTTCTTTTGTAGCTTTGCAGTATAAAAGGAAAAAAAAAAAAGTTGTATGTGTATATTAATCTGTGGTACCCAGCCAGCTGACTTTTAAGTATGACTCCTGCTGGATATTTTTATTCATTGGGCCTTTTTAAGCTTGTGAAGTAAACTTTTAATTTCTTTTTAAATAACTGAGTTGACATCAGTTGGCAGAGTAAAGCAGAATGGTTCTTGCCCAGCTGTGACTGAAAAGTCTTCACCGCTCATTTTCTCTCAGCAAATGTTTGAAATGCAGCTGGCCACCACACCTCAGGTGTTCACCCAAAGCCTCGTTTCATGTCACCATAAGCTGGTCAGACTCCAACCACAGCCTGGGCCTCGGGCCCTTGGAGATGAGGGTCCCCTTGCTCTCCAGGGGGTGCCGAGGTGCCTGAGAAGATCTGCTGACCTGCTCCTCAGCCAGAGCACCAAGAACAGCCTGGCTTCAGAAGTCTCCTCATGAAATAGTTGTCAAGGTGACTTAGGATCATGTTTAACAAATATCTGTACAACTAGTTACCTCATTTTTATAGCTGAGTTCAAGTTACACCCTTTTTTTCTATTCCTTTCTTTTGCTTGCCATACCAAATCTTAACATCGTAATTCTTTCATTTAAAGTAACAGCAGTAAGGTGTAAGCTTTATTAAAAGGAGAAATAACACTTTAATTTTTAAAGACCCGTTTTATCCTGCGTTTAGGAAAAGCCTGGTTAATAAACAAGAAGACTTGAACTTCTTTTTGATCCTACGTGAAAGAGCCGGGACTGTTGCCTGTGCTAGAAGTTTCTGTGGTTTATTTTGCAGGTAGTTTCTTCCCTCAGAAACCCCGTGTCCCACCGAGGTGCAGTTTCCCAGCGGGGCAGGGGGGTCGCTCCGAGCAGTCACACCTGTGGGTCCCGGGCGGTACCAGGAGGGCAGCGAGGAGGGGCCGCTGCTCTCAGAACCGGTTCCAGCCGGTTCTGGCACTCGGCGAGTTTCCCGCCAGCCGCGGGAGCGCCCCCCCGAGAGGCCGTTCGAGGGAGAGAGCAGCAGCTGCTGAAGAAAGGGGAGGAAAAACTATAGTGAGAGGAAAGGCTGGAGGCGGGAAGAGCCACGGGGCAGGTGACCCCCGCCGCCTCCTCTGCCCCGCGCCTCACAGAGCGGCTGGGAGGGACTGAGGGAAACCGGCCGTGAAAACAGAAGTTGTGGCAAAGGTAGAAGGGAGGAGTGGTGTTTGGTTTTGAGTTAACCCTGGGAAGGGCAAGGAAGGGTGTTTGCACGACTGTTGATCTTTATTCTCACTACCCAAATTAATGATTGGAAGTTGGTTAATTGGCAGTTAATTCTGGAAGAAGTAATAATTTCTGAAGAAATAGTACTCAAAATATTATGGTATTATTTCATATTCTTTAGTGTACCCTTGTTAGGTTATCTTTTTTCATAGAAAAATCAGAAATATGAGGGGTTGAGTGACAGTGAAATGCTCTAACAGCTGTTCTGCTCAGGAAGAAAATATCACTCAGCCTCAACTAGAGAAATAAGCCAAGGAGTTCAAGGTATTTTATGTCCTTATTTCATATGATTAAATAACTGCTTTTAAGTGTACACTCATTTGGAGTTTTATGACCAGTGTTTTATTTTTACACAAATCCATTGTTACAGCTTACTGTTAACAACTGGTTACCACTGAGTGCTCACACTGCAAAAATAACACTGTACTGTGATTAATTGTTCTCACGGCTGAATCTCTTGAGATCCACACTTCTGCAATCATGTTTTCCATTTTGTATGGGATTATACCTTAAATAACCTGTGATGTAGTTGAGCATGTGAGGGTTGGCTGATTTTTAAGGCCGAGTCTACCCACGAAAGACTTTTTTGGTGGGAAAGTAGCATTAGATTGAGACAGTTAAACTGGGCATTGTGATACATGATGATGTGGCATTAAAGTGAGCATGTGATGGAGGAGAGTTTATTATATTCATTGGTAGTACAGATTATTTTCTTTAGGGATCTGATGTAAACTTCACAGACTTCCTTTTGTTTGTATAAAGTGCACTGACACTGACAGACTTTCTCTGATAGCAAGTAGTTCCTCGGGAAACAGTTGGTAAGCAAACTTTTTTTCCCATCAGGAGAAGCAGGGTCTTTAGATCTCTGCTGGTTTAGCTTCCAAATTCAATTTAAGATACTGGTATGTTCAACTAGGCTGGATTCTTTCTGCTTTGAGAAGGTGCTCTTTGGAATTTTCTTCAGCCTAGCTTTAGCTTTGGAAAACCCTGCCAAGATTGTACAGAAGAATTAGGAGCATATTAGTATCTACATTGTCTGTCATCCATTTGTCTTCTAGGTACGCTTTTGAAGTATAGATCACATGAGTTTTTTAAACCTTGCAGAATGTACTTTTCCAGAAGGTTTCATGTGACTTTAAAATGTTTGTTTGTTTGTTTTGGCTAATCTTTAGCATCTGCTATAGAAATAAACTATTGAAAAACTTTGAAGAATGGAGAAGTATTGTTCTTCCATCTAAATAAAATTCTGATTAGACATGAAATGTGTAGGGAGTGCTTGCTTGTTGCTTGTAACCGTAAATAAGCCACTAGCAACAGTTTTTCTAGATTTTTGAAACATATTACCTTACTGAAAAATATTCCTTTGTAACAAATTTCTGTATGTGATCCCTTGAGGATCTGCATGTTGAATGTATGAAGCGTACTCACATAGTGTTGGCAGGTTGTAGTGTGATTCATCTGTGCAAGTGGACTCAGAAGGGCATCAAGCAGTCCTCAACCTGTCAGCCTAAATTGGTCATTGATCACTTGGCATCCTCACTGTTAGTTTTTTAAAAAGTCCTAGAATACAGAGTTTCTGTAAAGGAATTGTGCACTGAGAAAGGGACCATGGAAAATGAGCAACTTACTGCTCTGAATTTAGTTCCCTGGGTGTATGTTTGCTGGAGTGATTCTGAGAGAGGAAACAGTAATTATGGAAGTTTCAGCACCTGAAATCATTCTGTGGATCATGGAAAGGAAAAATGGTTTATTGTTAATATTTGCTTAGTACAACTTCCTTTCATTCATATGCTATATTCTGCCATTTACATGCCAAAAATGGAATGCTTATTCTTTATCATTAAGTCTGAGAGAAACACTGTATAGAAAAGAATCAGTGCTATGAGTTGTCTTTGTTCAAGAAAAAGAGTTTTAAAAATAACATGTTGGATTATTCCACTAAAGTAACATGGACAGGAAAAGATCCTATTGGAGGTGAGGGGAAAATGCATGTGTGAAGATCAGCATCAGTGACAGCATCATGAAATTGGACAGTGATTCTCTATGACTAATGTGGGAAAACAGAAAGTGGCAAAATTACATGGAACTCAAAAGCTACAAAGTTAATTTCAAAATGATGGAAATTCAGCTGGTTAATCCCTTAGATATATTGCCTTCAAAGGCTGCTTTTAATTACACCTTAAGATGTAACTAGTAATTGTTGCTGTAATTATTTTCTAGGTGCTTGATGGATAAAAACTTCGTAAGAATTGGAAAATGGTTTATAAGGCCCTATGACAAGGATGAGAAGCCTGTTAATAAAAGGTAAGGTGGTCTGTAGATCAAGTAGTGTTCCTGTCAAAGCTGTGTATTACATGATGCTAATTCCATGCTGCATTTTGGTGGTAGTTTTTCCACTTTTTTACCATGTACCAAAACCACAAACACTATTTGTTCACTAAACTGGTATGTAGAAAGCTGTGAAATAGTATTTCAAGTCTTGTTGTGATAATTTAAGATAAGAAGGTGAGGCTGGTATTTGTCCCTTAACTCTACAGAAATGTCACTTATATCTTTTGAATAGCATCTGTCTGTTTCTGTCTTTATACAGCAGAATTCCAGGTAGTTACATCAAATGATTTGAATTTCTGGAAACTTAACCCAGCCTGACATTTTAAGCAGGAAAATAAGTAGTGTATAGATTTACTTATCCACTTTCTTTAGAGATGCCATCCCTGATGCACAGCTCTCACTGATGAGGCAGGCTGGCAAATCAGAGCTGTATGTGTGATTAATGCACTTCTCTTGAAGCAGCACAACCCTGGGAAAGGGCTGGCTGTCTCCCCTTGCTCACTGCCAGTAACTCTCCTAGCTCTAAAGGTTACAGTGTTGTCAGGTCTTCTGGTACTTGCATTTATAGGCATCCGCTAAACAAGTTCTGTCAAAAATAATCTGAGTTAAGCTGAAACACAGATTTTCTAACGGGAATCATTTTGACAGAACTGGGTTAGGAAGTGACTAAACACGCAGCTATCCTGGAAGATTTAAAGGTAATGAGCAAGTGGAGATGAAGTGGGCTGGCAACTTCTTGATCCAGCGTAGCTACAGTCACAACAGTGTGTCTGATGGCAGCTGTAGGTACAGGTGGAAGTAATTCTGTAGATCATACATACCTTCTCCCTCTCATTGCTTGATCTCCCTGCATTGTCTTACAACAGCAATGTCAGACATCTGTTACAGAAGGAAGCCAACCTTAGTATTACACTGTAAGAGACTTTGTGCTAGCCAGGTACTGCCAAAAAGCAGTTGTTTTAAAGATACAATGCAGTAATTAAACATGGATTTGTTTTCTTTCTGAAAACAGAAATCATTAACTTAGCATGGGGATATCTCTGCTATTTACTCTCTGTAGCTAAGTAGATTTACACTGTGTGTGTGTAACCTTTGATTTCACATGGATCTATGGCAAGAAGCCATTGAGAGGTCCAGGTTTTTCCATGCCTGTCTTTGTCTGGGCATACATAACCACCTTCCTCCCTTCTGTTTTCTCTGCTAGTTTTCTGATCACACCGATATCAAGTTAAATTTTCTGGAAGATTAATTGCCTAAAGTGATGTAAGAAGTAGTGTCTTTTTCAGATTCTGGAAAAGGGAGACAGCTCCTTTCAGCAAAAGCTACTTGTTTTATCAACTTTCTTGCAATCTTAGTGAGAGATTTGTTCTGTTCCTGGTATGTATCAATTTAAGAACTGAAGCATCTGATGCAGTAGATGGTGTCTGTCAAAACCAGCAGCAACACTGGCATGGAAGGTATCATTACTTGAGAATTCTGGCAGATTAGTAGGTCCTGTGTCTTATTTACATGTGTGTAACACTGAATCACCTGTACAGTGGGGTGATCTGTAGAGGATCATTACATTTGTAAAGATATGTACAGTATGTACATAAATATACCTGGTCTGGAACATGTTGCAAAAATTGAATTAGTGTTCAACTTAAGTTATGTTTGCATTATTCCTGTATATAAAACTGTGAGATTTTAATAGGGAATTCTAGGGTTGAAGGGTAGACTCTTGATTGTTGTTGGTTTGTTTGATTTTTTTTTTTAATAGAGTGTGCTTGTCACTCTAGATCCTAGGGATAGACACCATTTTAAAAACGTTTATTTAGCAATACTAACTATGGCCTAATTTGAGATAGGTTTTGTGTTGCTTCAGGTTGTTAATTTTTCTGCTATAAATAAATCACTGGAATTAACTCATCTTACTGAAAGAAAGGAGTGTAGACTGCAGAAGTTAACAGTAGAGTCAACTGTGGACAGTAGTAGCAAATAGCAGGCCACTTTGGGGATTGATTTGTCCAGACACTTGTAATCTTTTTAAGTTGTGTTTTTCTCAATATAGCACAAAAAGTTATATTTGCACAAATTAAGTGATTCACGTTAATTCCATATCCATTCTTGGTGAAACTCTTGCTGCAAGCAGCCACTGGCTTGTAGATAAAGCAGTAAGGAGCAGCTGCAGAAAGAAGAGGCCCACTAAGAGTGTGTAGGTATTTTAGCCCTGGGAGTAGTGCCTTCATAACCCAAAAAAGTGGTATTTTTAAAAATGGTGGCCAAATCCCTTTTCATATATAAAATACTAGCAATAAGTTGCATGTATGTACAGTGATTAGGTTGAACTCTGGAAACAGGTAATCCCTGTTGAAAACGCATGCACTGTTCTCCTTGAAGGGGGGAAAGACATATATATACACACACATATATATATATGTGTAAAAGAATCTATGTAGATATATACCCACCTTGAATGGAGAAGAATTGAGCAGGTGTAATTTGGGCGAAGAAATACAAATGGTTTCAAAGTCTGCTTTTATACTTTCCGTTGTGGCAAAGTTCATCATCTCAAATTTCAAACATCCTGAGTTACTAAGTTCATTTCAGGAGTATACTGAAAACTCTTGGACTGGGTGTAAACAATGGGGAAGGAGTTAAAAGCTCAGGCAGCTGGCTTTCAGGGCCTACATGCATTCAGGGCCTGTGATTTTTGTGAATGGCACTAGAGGAGGAGGGCGGGGAGGCCTGTGATTTTAGAATGAAGTCAAAGAAGAAGTGGAGCGTGGCAGTGGCCGTGACCTAGTTAGTCCTGAGATGTGAAAAGAAGGTCTAAGAACAATAGCTGACCTTCCGAGGCAGTATTAGGAACAATATGCAAGATGAGCTTTTCTAGTGTTTCCAGGAGTGAGGGAACAGCAGAGGGAGTTTTGTTTTGCTTACAGTGCAAGCCAGATGCTTTTGACAGGAAATTCAGTGCAGAACTTATGGGTTTTCTTTCCTGAGTACCTCTAATGTTAGTGTGACTTACTAAACAATTCTTCATGTTTTATTGTCTGCTCTACAGCAGCGTGTGTCTAAAATATGTTTATGTGCTACTGCTGCAAAATGGCAAACTTGCTTATTTATCTACAAGACTTCCTAGAGGTGATCAGTATGGTTGGAGTTTACAGAATTTGTCTGATAGGAGGCTTTGATATTGCCTTCCTCTGTGTGCTGAAAATTCATCTTCACGGTCTATTCAGAATCACTTTCCAAATTTTGTACTGGGATGTTTGGTTTCAGAAAGCACCACCGTAACTTGTTAAACATCTTACTGAAAAAAACTTTGCTAATTATTTTAGTGATTGTTTTCTTGATGTGAGGCATGAAAATGGGGGGAAAAAACCAGCTTGTTTTGAACTGTATGAGCAACTAAACGTAAATTGTGAAGGTGTTTTTAATTTGCTTAAATGTAAAGAATGTGTGAAAAAAATGTTGCTTTTTATAACTTATTGATGGGCTATTGCTTCTTACAAAGTCTGTTGGGTTTTTTTAGCCTTAAGAAGAAAAAAATTTCTTTCAGTGAAATATTTTGAAGTAGAGTTTGTCTGGATTTTTTTTTTTCCGTTAGTTGAGAAGACTGAAAGCTAGAAAGGGTATCTAGATAGCCATGTTATCCTCTGTGTGCTTGAAACTGTGAGGATGGAGGAGTGGACTTCCAGCTAGGCTGCAGTGAAGTAACATTCTTTAATTTCAGTTTGCAAACAGGTTTCTTTTTTTGTTACTGTCCCATAAGACAGTTGATGATGACTCCATCATGGCATGCTGATAGAATTCAGAAATTTCAGAGTTAGGAGTGCATGGGCTGTCTCTTGATAAATGCAGAATCCTAAGCATTCACATGTCAGCTTTCCCCCCTTATATCTAATCCATCAACTTTTACCAGTGTAATGGGGTTCAGTCAGTACATCCATGTCCAGTTTTGCTCAATACCTATGTTTGTCTCTTTGCAAGCATCAAAATCAGGCATTAATCAGTGCCATCAAAACCTGAAGACTCTGAACACACTAAGCACTGCTACCTCTTTGAGAACCTGGAAATCATAATTCCTTCAGTTTCCTGGGAGTAGTCATAGGACTTATCTATGGATTATCTAGATCAGTGATACCAAAATTGATAATCAACCTTGTTGCAAGCTGCATTCCCTTTCTGCCACGTTAGGGGCTCCTGTCAGTCAGTACCTGCATCTGAAAAGGTCAGATTTAGTGAGGAGGAGTTGGGAACTAGTGGAACTGGTGCCTGTCTGAGGCTGGAGCACTTTGTCTGAATCTGGTATGGAGGCTTGGTCCTGGCACACAGCATGACACAGACAATGTCCTTTGGCAAATGGTATGAAGGTGTTTCATTAAATGATGACCTAATGCCATAAAAGCATGGTAAAGCAGGTTTAAGTGATCTTTCAAAATTTTAAATAAGATTTTAATTCCTCAGCTGAGAAATGGTAACTGATTGATAGTGCACCTACAGTTCAATGCAATGCAGTGAGAATGTGTCAATCTCAAACCAGACATTTTAATTTTCTTGAAGTTGAGAGAAATAAGCCTTATAAATTGTCTCAATTCTGCAGGTTTGTGTACTTGTATTTTAACAATATTTTTAAAAATTCGGGGACACGATCATGTGTTTCTTGAAAATGGTGTATAGTGATACTATACTAATACACATGCACAGTGTTGCCAACTAACACCACCATAAATGAAGAAAGACTAGGAAGGAAAATAACAACAGTCTATCTGATTTAATTTCAAATGTGTGCTTATTCCTGACTTGTCAAAATAAATGTGATAGAAATACTGAGTAATAAGAGACACCACGTATATTTCAGTAATTCTTCCTGTGTTTAAGAGGCTTAGTTCCCAGACAGGTATTTTCAATATTTTGAGGTTTAAATTCTGAAATGTTATGTTCATCTTAGCTGAGTTTCTTCTCAGTGTTACTTACGGTTTCAATAAAATCATATGCCAAGCTAGTGTGTTGTACCTGTGGTTGGTTGGTTTAGTTTGGTTTGGTTTTGTTTGTTTGTTTTTTATTAGGAATCTTTTGTGTGCTAAAGCTGACTTAATTCTTACCTACCCTGAAATACTGGGTAGTGTACCCAGTGGAGCACAGTCTGCATTCATGTTTTAGCAGAAGGAATAGATGTAAAATACAGATTATGAAATCAGTGTTTTAACATGCATTTTTCAGCAAAAACTGGTGTCACTGATACAGATTTGCTTATATTTGTGAGTATGTTTTAAAGTAATTTAGTAAAATGATATTCAAGTATATTAATCTAATACCACTAATTAATATAATGTATTTTTTATGTTTTGTAGATAGAAGACAGTAAAACATTATCAGTAATGTAGGGTTATTTAAGGAAGATTTGGGAAAATGCTTTTCAAGCACTACCATTTTAATTACTGTTATCACAGATACGTGCTACTGGAAGTCTTGGGCTATTTTGTTTGTGATATATTCCAAGAACCAGTATGGAAAATGTCAGCACACTGTGCAGGAAAAAAGCTTTTTGGAGTGAACATCTTAATGTTCATGTGCTTTGTTACCAAAGTAACTTTCTAGATAACCTGTAAATTAAGGAATGTTCAGTATTCAATGGTATGATTTTTTCCGTTTAATAATGAAAATAATAGAACAGTATTTTCTAAAAGATAGTAAGAAATCTCACAGCCCAAACTTCAAAATTTTCGTGGAATGTATTAAATGTATGACCCAGTTTGCATTACCTCTGCACAGCTCTATGTTCTGGTATGTAGCTACAGCTGTTATTTTTTATGAATGTCCTTCAATAAATGAAGCAGTAAGCTGGGTTATTACACTTGTAGCAGCTACCACTGAGGACTACTTTCTTCATGATAATAACCCACCCTTTTCATTGTCCTTTCCTGGGGTAAGAGCATTATAGAGATAGTGGCAAAGCAACCCCAGGCATGATTCTTCAGATTCCTTGACCCTTGTCAATCAAGATAAAGTCCTGGGAACAAGAGAAAGGCTCCCTAGGTGGGGTTATTGATAAGGTGTCACTGGAGCAGTGCTGGATATACCCCCTGCAGTTGGTTCAGTGATGCTGTGGGGTACCTTGCACAGCTGGTTCCTGAATGCATGGGATGGAGCCAGACAGCCAAGTTAAAACATACAGGTCGTTGATAGGTGTCCATTGGTTGTTCAGTTCAGGGGTATTTTGTGTTTTGTTGATAAACATGAGTTTGAAATCCCTTCTTTGCAAGTGTACCCTTGTTTTCATAACTGGGGTTGTATTATTGCAGTGACCTCTTTGTATGGATGCAGCATTATCTCAAAATGGGACTGCTGCTAATGAAATGTGTTGTATTCACACTGTGTCTGGGAGACAGCCACAATGCAGACTGTGGGTCCTTCATTTCCTACAGAAATTCCTGAGGTGAGCAGGGTGGTATGAAGGAGCTGGGTATGCAGCAGAATTGGCAAAGGTTGATGATCTGGCATGGCAGGGTCTTGTAAAAGGTTGTTGGTAGGCTCTAGTTGTTTGGCTCCTAGTGAGCTTCCAGCACAGAAGCAAGATACTGCTGACCAACATCTACCAGTTTGAACAGAATTCTTATACCTTTTCATCTCGAGAGGACAATACCTTCTGGCCCACTGCCTTTAAAGATCCCGTTGTCCTGTGCTGTATTTTGAGCCAGGAGAAATATTCAAGGTGCTGTCACAGAGTATCATGGAGCTTTCACAGTTTGGATTTTGGTGAGGTGCCTGAGACTTGTGATTGCTTTTTTCCTTCTGAAATACTCTGAATCCACTTACTTTCAGTGTATTTTCAGTTTCTAAATAACATTTCCTTGTAGGATTTTGAGGAAGGCAGGATATATGGGATGTGTGTGGATATCTGTGCTTGCATGTGCAGCCAGTTCCACAGTTCAGGTCACCTTTTGACCACTTTGGGGGATATGATGGCATATACTTCTGTGGATTCCATTTTGTAATGCAGATCAGTTTCCTCTAGAATTTTGGAGTTAAGGATCTTTTTACTGATTTAATGAATGTACATGAACAAATATATGAAGTTGCTCTTGTAATCTTTTAACTTCTGTAAAACCTTCTCTTGTAGTTACTACAAATGTTGGCAACATCTATTGTATATACAAATATTTATATTTAAGGTTACTGGAATGCCTACATATATTCCAAATATTTGCAGTATTTAACATAATTGAAACACTACATTTTTTTTCACGCTCTTATAACTTTTAAAAGACATAGTTGTTTAAACAGTTGAAATGTTTTGGACTAGGGCTATCTAAATGGCAAGTAGTTCAACACAATTAGAGTTGTATGTTTCTGTTTGTTTCTTTTCTCATTTTTGTTCCTTATTTTTATTTATGTAGTTTAGAAGTGACTTATTATCTTAATTAAGTGTTTTTTGGATACACTTGTGTGAGTCACTTGAATTTCAATAATTATATATGAAGCCTGGCTTAATCAGGACTTGGTGACCAATTAGTGAAGTCCCACTAATGTTTAAGCTCCTTTTCTCATTATACACTCACTATTGGCACTGTATATAAAGGATAAACTAAGTGCCCCTGATGTGCTGTTAATTAGATTTGTCAGGACTCCCAGTTGCACTGTCTGCCAAACACAAGCGTTGTCACTTACTGTATCAGTAATAAATTGACTTAAGGGCTTTTGTAGATATTTAGAGAGCCTTAGTTTTGAATACTTAAATCTGTTGCAACTATAATTGTAGTTCCAGCTATAGCTCTGCTTCTGCAAGAATGTCCACAAACAAGAGATACCACCTTTCTGGATTTTGTGCTTAAACAGGTTTAAAATCCTTGTAGGCAGTATGTGGTCTTTTGGTCTATAGGATTTGTTTTCAGGCCAATTCAGAAGTAAGTACACTTCCTTGTATTCCTGGATAAAAATTGGTGCCTAAAGCAAAAAAATTCTTCAGGAGAGAAAACTTCAGTTGAAAGCAATTCCATTGAACTATTACAGTCAACAATAATACCTTTTAAATTTCTTTTTCTGACACTTTTATACCTCTTAAAAACAACTTAATCTTGAAATACAAGGTTATTTATTCTTAAAATCTGTTTTCTTAGACTAATGTTCACTTAGTTTTTTGCTAACCCTTATTTTCTGAAGGCTCAGTCAAAAATGGAATTGTACTGCAGTGTTTGAGTCTTTTTTTTTTTTTTTCTCCTCTTAGCCAGTATGGAACCATTTCATTTTTGGTTAATCTGTCTGCTAGCACACCTTCAAGCATTAATGTAATTTTCACAGTCATGTTAAATGTAACTGGTTGAAATACTTATTTCAGAATCTATTTTCTCCTTTCCTTCCTGCAAATCTTTCTTTCCCAGTCTTTCTCTTCATCTTACTCTCGGGATTGGTTGTGTGTATCTTTGTTGAGGTCTCTGGAGTGTGAGCTGGGGCAGGTATTGTGCCAGCACAGTGTTCTGTGCATCTCTAGTCTGTAGAACAAGTATTTTAAAATACTGCAAAAACATGTCATCTGTGCACAGTGCCATGCTGTCTGTTAGGCATTGTGCAAGCAGGTTGCTTATTTAAGAGATCAGATTATGTGATATAAATGGAGTGTTCTGTGGCTGATATATCAAAGAGTTAGGGAAATGCTTATTTTTAAAAGATGATTGGCTGGAACCATTTGTGAAGTTGAAGAGAAAGCTGAATTAGTGTTCTAAACGCTTTGTGTTTTGGCTTATTACATTTTCAGATTCAGGATAATAATGCAGCTTTAAAGTTGCTTCTCTTTGTTATTAATTTACTGCTAGTTTAGAAGAGGGTGAACTTGAATGAAGACTTGGTATGTCATATATAATCTAAATAAGGCTACATAAACCAGTTCTTCTGTGAAAGACTAGTAATATAAACAAACTTATGTTCTTTCCTTTAATAATGAACCTGTAAGCTGTAGGCCATCCTTTTTGTGACTAAAATGAACATTGCAGAGGACCAATCTGCTGATGTACAGTAATTACAGAGTGGATACATCTTAAAATGTATCACCATTAATGAAGTCTGTTGGCTTCAATTTACTTGGCAACTGAGTAAAGCAAACTAAGTTCTGAAGTATGGCTCCAGCCAGTTGTTGGAATACAGAAGTAATGCTTGCTGAGGATTTCGAGTTACTGCTTCCCACCTTGCTCCTTGGTTCTGAGGGTTTGTTCTTTTCTCCTGCAGAATCATGGTACCTTAACTCAGTTCTGAGCTCAGCAGTATTTATTTTTAAACCTATCTAGACTGGGAGGAGCTGTAGTTAGAGCAGTTATGTTTGGTGCTACAAACTGGCTAGTGCATTAAGAAGCCACTGGTTGTTATTCTTGGATGCTTTCTCCGAGTGCATTTTAGGAAGAAGTATTGATTGGTGACTAGGCTTTTACTTTTCATCTTTGAAAAATCCCAAATTGCAAAAAAAGTTTAGCTTTTCCATTGAGAAGAGTAGGACAGGATGGGAGGATGAGGGTCAGGCAACAGATGTGCCAATAGTTTCCTGCATACTTCCCACAAACTGAGATTTTTCAGGTGAATTGTTGAGGAATGTTGCCCTTTGAGGGCAAAATTTCAGGAAAAGTCTCCTGTCTGGAGTTGCACAGTACACCTCGTTCCTTCAGTCTGAACTTCAGATAAGTTATAAGTGGTCTTAAGCCTGAGGCAGGGTGAAGAGTGTGTGCGAAGCAGGTCATTTCTCAATCACAAGAGTGACTTTGTAAGTTCTAAGTGTATGCATGAGAAATTCTGGACCAGTGAGCAAACAATGGATACCATTTTGAAAAAGAAAACGAGCCACTTGCTGTACTTGGGTCTGAGTGACTAGATTGACTTCAGGTTCATAGAATCACAGAATCACTTAGGTTGGAAAAAGACCTTTAAGATCATCAAGTCCAACCATTACATACCCAAGTGGGTGTGTGCACTGTGTGGCTCTCTTGATTCTGACTTAGGATGTAGGCAGTCCTGTATTCCAGTCACAGCAGATGTTATATTTATGTTTTCTTTCTGAAAAATCAGTAAGCATAACAATATTTGTAGTAGATCAGACTGCAGTTAATCTCTCTGGACTTTACCCTGATAATAAAGCTGAGGCTGAGTAATTACTAAGGAGTAGACCTTTATTTCCAGCTGCCTGGCAAAGAGCTCTTCAAGTATTTACAAACTAATCTTCTTTACCAATATTGTGCGTCATACTGCCACCTACTGCCACCAGGCTGGGTCACTGCAGCGGAGGATCCATCCAATGAGGGCTTGCCTCTGTGGGAAAACGTGGTCCAAACTGCTTTGTTATAATGACCCTTCTGCAGATTTACCGTTATAATGCTTGGGTGTGGATACTGTCCTTCAGGATTTAAAGTACTATTTTTGGATTAGCTTCTATCTGTTACGAAGAGTTTACATTACATAGGAGAAAGGCACTCTAAATCCTGAACTGGTGTTTGTGTAGAATTACTTCAGTCAATATTTTGGTCAGGGTTCACCTATCCAGGGAATTGCAGATGAAGTACACTCTGATCTCAAGTCTCTCATGTGGCAATGCATTTTGATCCTTGGTGATGCATAAGAAAAAAACCCAATCATTCCTCATACATCATGGGCTTTAGTGAT
This sequence comes from Hemiprocne comata, assembly GCA_020745705.1. Taxonomy (NCBI): domain Eukaryota; kingdom Metazoa; phylum Chordata; class Aves; order Apodiformes; family Apodidae; genus Hemiprocne; species Hemiprocne comata. The sequence continues at coordinate 12,896,495 of CM036602.1, read as the reverse complement.
GTCTGAACCTCTTCTGTCTCTGACTTTCAAGAGATTTTCTTCCTAAATGAGTGGACTTCCCCCTTTTCTCCCCATCCTTTCTTTTTGGCTTGTTCAAGTTTTCTGTTGATTTCTGAGAACCAGTTCAGACTTGGACTGAAGAGCAGTTTTCTTAAGGTATATTGTGTAATGATTGCCACCTTTCATTGCTAGACACCAGGGTATTTGGGAAAACTTCAACTTGCCATTGCCCTCCCCAGTTTTCTTTTTTTATTGGTCTGCATGTCATGGTGACAGTTCTTCTTTTGGAATTTCCTGCCTGAGGCAAAGGGGAAGGTCTTTCCTGAGAATTGGGAGCCACCACCATGCAGGACTTCTAAAATACAGTCCCATGCTCCATTGCATGGCGCGGGAGAGTGAGAGACTAATCCTTATGGCCACTCTGACTGCAGTCATGGTAGGACTGTTAGGAGAAGAATCTTAAAAGGACAAGATGGTAATTCAGGAGTAGATTGAATTTCCCACCAAAGGAGGGAATTTTCTGTCATCTTTGAAGAAAGCAGGCTGCAAAAATTACTTTGAGGGATCTCACCTCTTTTTAATCTCTTTATGTCACCAGCTGTTAAAGACATGGGGAACTGCCAGTGTTTTTTGGGTTATATCAGTACCTTTAATTATGTAATTTCCATCTGTTGATTGGAAAGCTGAGGGAGAAGATCTGAAGGAAGAACATTAAAATATCTTTTTTTTCCTTGTTGAAAGTTCCATCAGTCCAATTTATGGAATTTGATGTCTGATGTTTCGAGTTATCATTTTACTAGTCTTTACTAGTCTGTAGAAACACGTCTGCATGCGCACACGGTGTTGCTTAAACCGCATTTATGATCGGATGTTTTGGAGGACGGTTCATATATAGTGAAATGATTCCTAGAAAAAGATTTAGTTTAAGAAGGAGTGGAAATGTTGTCTGAGGAGTTTCAGATCCGGTCTACTTTGGACACAGCCATGAGACAGATGAGGCATTTAACCAAGTACCATAAAAAGCAGTGTAGTGTAGTCACTCTGGATGTTTCAGGAAGCTGTCTGCTAGTACGTTCCTCTAGTATCTTACAAAGAAATATACCCACATACTCCTCTGCAATAATCCCTTAATGTAAAAATTGTCTGCAGCAGTGGTCAAAAGTGGAACAGCTTAAGAAAGACTGTAAGGTCATGCCAAGAATACAGTTATTTTTCTGTACACTTGGTCAGCTTCCTGCTGGTTTTGGCAATACAACTTGACATATTTTTGTGTTTAACAACTGTTGATGAATTTTTCTTTTGTGAGTTTAATTGAGTTTGAACTCACACAGAATTTCAGCATGCACAAATACTTGTTGGTAATTAATACCATAGCTCATTTATGCAATGGGTGGAAAAAAGTCTGGAGTTTTTGTTGTAATTTTTTCATTAATTAGTGTGTTCTTAGTTACATTCTCTCCTTCATACAGGAAGCAGAAGACCTATCTATATTCTTTTTTGTCTCAATCCTTTTGATTTTAGTACATCTACTCTATTCCTGTTCAGTTAATCTTCACAATAAAGGCTCCTTATGTATTTAGCTGTTCTTTGTATGGAAAACATTCCATATTTCATACCTTTTTTTATTACCTCTTTGTGCATCTTTTATCTCTACTGTCATTCCTTTGGATGGAGGCGAATCAGAATATCACTTGTTTTTATATGAATGCTTTATGGCTTTCTGGGCTCTTTCTGGACATTGTGTTTTTTTGTTTGGGATTTTTTTGTTCTTTCTGAACTGATGTACCTGTATAGAAATGTTTACTCTAGATTCAAGAACTTCTTTCTTGGTCAGTAATATCTTACTCAAAGTCAGAATCCCTAAGACAGAATTACTATTTTTTTTTATCCTGCACCTTTTCTGCACATTTATCTATATTGAATTTAGTGTGTGTTTTTTTTCCTCATCCTGTTGCTGGTGAAGTGGCCCTGAAGTTCTCTCCCTTGAGTTCTGGCTTTCATGTTTTTTCAGTATTACAGTAGTAGCAGAATTTGTTACCATGCTCTTCTCCCTCTTCTTCTAATACCCATTATTTAGCCTTAATAATTGTGACATTTATTATAAATGCAAAGTTAAGTGAAGGACTGTCTTAATATGGTGAAGAAATCAAAGGAGGCTAAGTGATCTCAGGAGAGGCACTTAAGTAGCTGTAGTGTTTGTATAAATGAAAGAGCTAAAAGAACTAATTAAAGTAAGCTGGAGCAATGTATAAACTACTCACACAGACCTGTTTGATACAGTTTAATGCAAACCTGCAGGACCTTGACTGTATAACTCATAAAAATCAATAGAGAAATAAGTATCTTACTTATGGAAGTTACCATAGAAAGAGCTATTCTACTGAAGGAATTAAATACTGTGAAACAGTTGATTGAGAAATTGTACTGGCCAATGGGTTTAAATATCCAATCCCTCACCCCATGCATCACATTTTAATTTTATTTACAGGACATAACACTAATACAGTTAATGGGACTAAATCTCTATTACAGTGAGTGTTTTCTTCATATGCAATTAGGTGTGCAGTACAGCAGGCCTTCCTGTTGCACTTCATTTTCTTACGTCCACTAGTCTTGCAAAAACGTGAATGTTCACAGTCACATCACACATACACTGGTCATTTTAGCTGCATTCTCATTTTCCCTTTATATAGCAATTATATAGCATTTATGATCTTTGAAGATTTATTTTGGATGTAAATAACTAGTTCAAGAGTATTAAAAGAAAAATCTAATGTTCCAATGACTGGTTTATGTGAGCAGAGATGTTTTACTTTGAGCTGAAAAATAAACTGCTCAGACCTTTTAGAATGTGGTGTCATAACAGAGACATGAGAATAAGAGTGTTAGTTTAGTGATTTTTGTTCTGTTCAAGTTGAAAACTGTAAATCACTGTTTAGAGACTGGACTGACTGACTTTGCATATTTTTTTTGAAAGGTCTTTGGATTATTATTTTTAAGAACAGCTTCACATACTGCAGCTCGTGCCCTTTGTGTAGTATTACAGAAAAACCTAACTCCCCTGGAGAACAGATGGACCAATACACTTTTCACTAACCCTCCATACTTATTTTAGAATCTATTTCTGGAACAGTGCAATCAACAGCAACAAAAAATTAAAAATAGCATTGATCTATTTTAAGGCCGTCATAATGCCTTTCTGCTTTCTGGCAGCATGCTGTGTGTTACTTGCTTGTATGACCTGTCTGCTACTTGGAGGTGTGCTTTTATTTTCCCCTCTGCTCCATGTTTTGCAGTTGACTGCTTTAATAAAGCTGAGCACACAATTTGCTTCATGCAGAACTCGAGAGATTAAAAAAATCCTTGGCTTTTACCACTTTTGGAGCTGGGACAGTCATTCTTTCTCCACTGTATAATGTTACAAGAGGTTTTTCACACTTAAAAATTTTCAGAGTTCTTTTAATAGGGTTAAGCATTATTCTTTAAGTTATGAAGTTTATAATTTGAAGAATCCAGACCAAATTCTTTTTAGTATAACAATGTTTTGTATAAATGTTAAGAAGCAACTAGAATCACAGTTGAAATCAAGGGCTTATGCAGTTGGTGAAGTTGCAGTAATTTCACCTGTCTTTACCCTTTGCAGGTACGTACTTTATTGAAATTCCACTACTTTGTTTTGAAAAGTACTGAGCTGACTTTATTGATGTGATTTTACTGCTAAGCTTTTAAATATTATTAGTTTTTATAAAGGTCTCTATAAAAGCTAGTCAAATTAATTTTACATACTGCATTGGTAGCTTATTAAGGCAAATTATTAAAGCAGTTTATAGCAAAAAAATGGAAATGTAAACATCTATTAAGCAAGAAAAAGATGTGGTTAGTTCCACACATAGAACAACTAGAAGATCAGAGATAATCAGCCTTATTAATTAAACAGTCAGATGGCACTGCAAAACAAGATCAGTGTCACTCTGCCAAAAGCAAGCAGATTGTCAACTGATCCATGTAAAAGACTCATCTCTCTTCTACTGTTCCTAAATCTATAACATTTCCATTGTAGTTAGAAGTCTTGAGAAGCTTGTTTTGGGGAGAAGTTAATAGCATCTATGTGATTTATATGCAGGTAGCTACTTGTAGGGTCTTCAGACATGTTTAGGCACCTACTTAATGCTTCTTTCAGTTGAACTTGGGTGTTACTTGTTTCTTTAGGATCCTGCTTGCTGTTTTTTCTTTCTTAGAGCAACCAATGGCTTTTAAAATCTAGCTCCAAAGTTAGTTAATGACCTGAGTTTTGTGTTCAGAGTGAGTAAAGAATATTAAATCCAACTGAGGGTTTGTGATATTTAGTGTTTTAAATAGCTGAGTGTTTTTTGAAAAAAGGTCTTAAACTTTTTTTGAAAGTGTTGTATGAAAGCTTTGTCACTCCTGCTAGCTTTCTTTCATGGTCAGCTTCTCAAGCAATCTCTGTTAAATGAGGAAAGCTTTTCCAACTGTCTTTGGGAACAGCAACAGAAGTTTGTATTTGTTCAGTTATTTTTGTTATGGATAGAATTTAACTTTGCATTCATATGGCTGTGTGTGTGCATATGTGCATAATCTCAAAATATAATTTTTATGCATGTAATTTCAGCATGCTAGAGAATTTAGTTCATGAGCAAAAAACCCTCAGCTGACACACTGCTCTTCCTGGCTTTCTTTGTTTTGAAACAATCCTGGAGCATCTGTCATTGTTTCACACAATTTCCTGTAAAGCTGCCTGTGGCAGTTGTGCTCATTCTTTATTACCCAAGGGCTTTGCTAGCTATAAAATAATGTATCTGACTACCTAATAGCCTAATATTCCACCTTCCCTGGAGAAGTGGGAGTGGAAAGCTGTTTTTACTTTCTTTTTTGCTGACCATGCAGACCTGACTCTATCTCAGAAGCTTTTATCCATGTGGTCAATGAAGTAGAAGGGATTTCCTCTGATAATGGCTTTCCTGGCTACTAGATGGCCCCTTTCTATATACCAAGGAATGATGCTGATCAAATTATGTTAAACTTCTGCCTTAGTACAGATGACACATCTGTATGTGATTATCTTTTTAAAAACTCCTTGGTTTTAGCTTTGTTTGTTTATTAGTTCAGATGAGGCCCCTTATACTGAAATAAACTGTAGAAACAGTACAAAAACATGGTGCCTCGATGCTGTAGGGCCATGGTGGCACATGTGCACACATTACAGCTTCTGTACATCTCTAGAGAGAGAGATGTGTTGCCACTGTTCTTTTTGAAGAATTAAATTACCCTTATATGTGTAGGTGCTGGACAACCCCAACCATGGACCTGGTGTCCTAGTGTGGTCTATAACCTGGTGTCATTAAACCCAAACAAACAAAACCTAAACACAACAAAAAAACCTGTCCTTAAAAAATAAAATTCAGAGAGCAAAGGAATACTTAACCACTGTTTAATTATTTTTCTTTCAAGTGAGTTAATTGCAAATAAAAAATGCTGATATAGGTTTGACTTCTCATGAGGTAGGCCTCATGAGTAATGAAAAGGGAAATAAACTAATGAGAGTAATGGTCAGGAAACACAGTTTTGGGGGTGGATTTCTCTTAGTGAGCATAAACTCGATATGCATCTGTCCTGCAGAAGTGCAGCGTGTGCTGAACTAGGGCAAGTAATGAGATGAGAAATGCATTTTTGCATGTTCAGTTACAGCATCATGTAAGCAGTGTTGTATGTCATTCATGCTGGTTTTAATAGTACTCTGACTTCATCTGCAGTTTGATTACTTCAAGTTCCTATTTAAAAAAACACTTGAGCCATGCATAATTTCAGAATATCACATTCCATTGAAGCCATTGTAACCACATGATTGTTTAAAGTTATGTCCTTCCTTGTCTGGCTGAATTAGGATACAGTCTTCATTTGTACATTCCAAACTCATGAGCAGCTTCAAAGAGATTCTTTCCCCAGCCAAACAGCCTGCCAGTGATACTTCATCTTTCTGATCTCAATGTGCAATTGAAATCTCCATTTTAAATTGAGCAACTTTTTTGGACTCTTTCCTAAAGTAGGTATTAGCTATGTTTGGAATATAAGATGGTGCGATTCAGTGTAAAGGCTTAACTGGCCTATAAGCTGCCTAATTAACTTCTGGACTTTCCACTTGCAAAGCAGTTTGACAATCCTGAACATGTATTAATAAAACCCCTCTGTATGTGCCAACACTTACAAAACCAGGAATTGTATATTCATATTACATTTATGTTATGCTATCATGCTAGATACTTATTATTCCCATAATTTTTTTTATTAACTCAATAATTGTATACCAGTCATGTACCTGTACAGTCTTAAAACTTTCCAACATGACATTAGGTTCCAAAGTACACCCTGTGTTTGGCTATATTTACTCACAGGATGAAGGGTGTTAGCTTCTTCCTCCCTGTATGACCTTAGGTTTTATTTGAGAATGGTAATGTGTGGGTGTATATGTCTCTGTACATGTATTTAGAAATATAATCATCTTCTTATCACTGTTGTGTTCTTTTTTCTAATTTGATTCTGTGTTATTGTTTTGTTGGTAGAATGCACACAATAGCTTGCATTTCAAGAAACACTTAAACAGTCATATATTTAGGAGCCTAATTTTAGATTAGAGTTTTGTGGCCAGGTAATTAATAATTTAAGTAAATATTTTGATTTTTCTTGCTGCTTGCTCTGACCTAGTCTTCATTGCAGGTAGTAGCATTTTAAGAATCACCTAAAAATATATATTTGATTAAAATTTTGCCTTTCAGCAGTAGCATTAAGGAAACATTTGCTAATGATAGAAAAATGTTAGCTGAGCTGTTCCACTCTGGTCATTTTAATATTGGGAGAGTGTCGTTAGATGTAAGAAAGGAGTGCACGTAGTCTGATTCTTCTTAAAGGAAATAAATCACTCTAATGCAGAGTTTATATTTTATATCTGTTTCTTCAAAAGCAGGTATACTATAGGGTTATTTCTTGTTTGCCAAAATGCCATTGTGCTGGGCTAATCAGTTAAAACACAGCCACCACCTTACCATCAAAGTCTGGAATGACACAAGAGGCAAGAAGCAAACTGTGATGCAGGGCTGACTTCCATAAGAAATGGTGGTTGGACCACTCTGAGCAGGAGCATGATACTTGCTGGGATCACTGTGTGATAATTTGCCTGTAAGTGTTAAGCTGTGAAGGGAAAGACTAACACAGGCAAGCAAAGTTAACAAGGACAAGGCAAAATTGACATGGATTTATTCTCTCCTCTTACCCTCCAGGTTTTAGCAGCTCACTCTTGCTGTGGTTAATAGCTCACCCTGTGTAGACCAGCACTGTGAAATACTGCTATACTCACTAGCTGGAGCTGGTTGGTTTAGTTGGTCATGAAAAGATCTAGTCCTGGATTCAGACAAGCTGTATTTACCCCCTCTGTCAAGGGAAACTTGCTGTAGACAACTAACCTGAAAGAAAATAGCAGTCACAGTTTGTTTCCCTGCAGGGAAAAGGAACTTTCTTCTGGAATAGGGTGTTAGGGTTCGCAGCCCCCCCAAGTGCCTTGTGTTGGATCTGGTGCATCTTGCAGGCAGTTCCAGTATAGTCATGTTGAATTGCAGGGATTAGTGAAGTTTGTGTTCTAATGTCAAGTGTTGTCAGTGGAAAAAAAAAACAGTTTTAACATAAATTTTTCCTTTGTTCTGCTGGGACTCTACTTAAAACATTAACACCGGAGGTGTATGCTAACAAAATAATGACACATTCCTCAAGTTTATCCCTTTTTTTGCTGTTGGTTTAAAAAAGAAAATAAATGAATGACCGTGCCCTGAGGTACGGGGTGGGAATGCCTGAAGGGTAAGCTGAAATCTTAGCTTCTGACTACTCCTTATATTGTTACTTCTTTTTAACCCAGGCCACCTCATTTCTGTATGAGAAAGGGTGGCTCTTGTGTGTCATAGAGAGAGAATAGAAAGGTGTAGTACAAAGTTGTCTTAAATAGGCTAATAGGACTAAATGTCAGCCTTTCTTCCTCCTGCCCTCTGGAAGGAAAGGGTCAAATCATGTTAGTATTTAAACCAAACTAATACTGCTGCAGAGTATGAACTCTTTCTGGGAGTCTGGAACTCACACACAGGCTTCTGGTTTATATGTGCCTCCAGTTTGGTTTCTTCAGCTCAATGGTTGCAGTGTGTGCTTGAAGAAGAAAAGAAGTAATAGAGAAATCTGTTTCCTAAGTGACCTAAATAATTCTCCTTATTCCTAAACTCATCCATGTGTTATTTTTTGCACATGCAACATTAATAGGATCAGATAATATCAAAGACTAGCTTTTTTTCATAATTATCTGTTTAACCTTGTGATTGAGGGTAATGTATCTTCTCCATCTGTTACTAATTCAGCTGGAGTAAAACTAGTTTATCTGTTTGGAGGCTGTTGCCTTAAATGCTGATGAATAACCGTGAGAAGCCATGAATAATGTAATTAACTGACTTCATGCCATTTTTAAAGGTAAATACAGTTATTGATGCAGGCCACCAGTGTGAATTCTAGGTAAAAAAAAATAAAAAATTCAAAGCTGTGTTAATTGTGATAGATGTTTTGCAGTCATTGTGTGAAGGAATTTTGTAAATGCTGTTTCAGCTTCCGTGTTCTGAAACTCATCACTGCACTTCACACTAATGAGCAGACTGGGGAAAGAAGCCAAGAAATTAATGGACCATAGAAACTAAATTACCCTTTCAACCCTGAAGGAAGTCTTCCTTTGTACTCAACTCATGGATTGATCCTAACACAAGAAAAACAAACTTTTGATGGCAGTGTCTTGACTTGGTATTAAATCTGCATGTTTTTCACAAAACCAGACAGTTTCTCTAAATAATTTTCCTTATATTTCTTTCAAACTCCCAAATATAATAAAATTTGGCATCTAACTGAAGTGACTTTTTTTTTTCCCCTCCTCTGCTCCTTTGAATTCCCATTCTGGAAAATTGAAATATTTTCTGGTTTATGAAGAGAGGTTTAGAACTGGAAATTCTAGGGCTAGCTTGGATCAGTACTGTGCTACTTAACGATCAGCCTTTGTGACTTTATAGAACAAATTGCAAGGAAAAACATATTTAACTACAAAGTTCTTGTGAGAGACATGTTTTTGGGTACTTTAAGAATCTTGGTATTGTTTGCTGAAGAAAAAAATGAAGTGGTACAGAATCCAGTCCATAATTGGTTTCATATGGCTTAGTTCTTTTGCAACAGCTGGGGAGTGTGTAGTGTACCCAGCCAGGGCTGTATCCTAGGTGTTACAGAGGCACCCTTAGGTAGCTACAATCCCAGCTGTTACTTGCAGCCAGGCACTGTTGTTATTGTCAATTTTCCCAGCACTGGTCATTTCTTTAAACCACTGTATGTCTCACTCCAGTGATTTTGTACTGCAAAAAATGTTGCCTTCCTCCCAAAACCCAGACAGAGGCAGTATTTTACAGTCAGTTACGTGTTTGTGTTTTCACTCAGATGACCTTATTCTTGCATTTCACATGTGTCCTATGTGATAATTATATGTGTACTTCTACAGAGATTTTTGAAAAGGTGAATATGGATGCCTTGTTTCAGCAGTCACTATGAATGTGTAATGTGTTTTCAGTAAGTGTCCCTCACCATTCCCACCTCTAAATGCTGACTGTAGTGACTCGACAGCTGTGACTACTGAAAGTTCTCTCTACTTAGACTTTGTGAAGGAACGACCCACCAAACCTGTCTAATACTGGCATAGCTGAAATTGGCAAGAATTACTGTCTTACATTGGTTTAAAGCAGCTCTCAAGAAGTCATTCTAATAAAAGGTAGCTCCACTCACACAGATTCATCTCTAACAGTGCTTTTGCCAGCATAGTTACATCTGTGAGGAGTGAGGGGGTTGGAGCTTTCCTCTTGAAGTCTTGGCTATGTTTCAGTAGGATTTTTACATGTGAAAATCATCACTAGGTGTTCCATGCTCTTTTCAGCTTCAGTGTAATTGTGTTTGTTCTTTGGGTGGTTCTTTTTATTTCCAAGAAGAAATTAGTGAAACGGGTCAGGAGAACAGGCTAGATGTCTGGAATGAGATGAGCTGTTTCTAACTCTTGTCAGCGTATTCTTAGGAGTACCAGAAAGAAGGGCTTCCCTTGAAGCTTGGTGGAGGACTAGTTGTGTGATTGAAATAAGAAGAGTATCATGTTTGTTCACTACATACTAAAAATTTTGCAATATTTACTTGCCAGTTGCTAGCCATTACACCACTGCTTACCTCTCAGACTTAAGCATTACCTCTGGGATGAAATAGCAGTAGATTAATGTAGGATTTTTGATGCAGGCCTTACTTTGAAACTGCCTACTCGTGTGACAAAAATAATTTCTACATATGAATATGTAAATACAATTTTTCACAAACATATAATTTAATCTTTATCATTGAAATGTTTCTTCCTCTAAGCAGTTTCTTGTTGAAAGTAACATTTGTGTAAAATACAAATGTGTAGCTTTTTACATAATGAATTCTGTATAACACATACACACTGACAGAAACAAATTGTCTCATTACTGATACTCATAGCAAGTTGCTGACTGTCTAAACATAAAATGTTCACAACTTCTTTGATTTGTGTATTATTGGCCAGTGTAACAAAAACCCTAACACTGGGAATGTTAATTTTACACTTAATTTTTACACAAGAGCTGTGTGAAATTCTGTATTCCAAGGAAGTTTTATTTTTTCTCAGAAAGTCTTTCTTAACTAATAGTGTCTAAAAGATGGAAAAAATACCCTACAGTATGTAAGAAATGTAGGGGCTTTGATCCTTATAAAGGCCATGGAAGTACCAAGAAAGTGGATGACTCATGCCTGTTGTTAATGTATCTGGGGAGGTTTCATGTTTGGCATGATGGGAAGGGGCTTTTATTTTTTTTCTTTAAGTTTTAGCAATTCCTGTCGAATTGTGTTGCTGATGGTTGGAACAGAATCACAGTTACTAACTTAAAACTGGGGGACTTCTCATTCTGGTAGTTTGGGCTTTGCTTGGGAGGGCAGATGTGGTGTATGACTCCTGCTTCCTCAAGATCATAAATGTTCTGCTCCTCGGTTTGCTTTTTTTTTCTTCATTTTAATTCTTCATGGGCTTTATGAAGTTGCTTAATAATGATTTAATCAAGAAATTTAGATGTCATTGGGTTGTGTACTGAAGTCTAAGTGATCAGGTTTGACCAAAATTTAGAATGATGAGATGAGAACATAAATCAATTTCCTTTCCTCGTTCCAGTCTTTTAATTGTACTGTCATTTAGCAAGCCCTTGAAGGCTCTCTTTATTTCTCTCATTAAAGTCCCAATCCTCTGTTTTTGCAGAAATCCTTTGGATTCATTAATTCATACATTCAGTATTTTTTCTTTTGTGGGTAGATACTAGATTCTCATGGCATCCTGCTCTCTAATTAGCAGTGAATGCTAATAGCCATTCCCTCGGTGCAATTCACAGGTGCAGGTATTAGCAGGGATGGGTTGTGTGTGCAGGGAGGGTCGTTGTGCCTTTTCTGCCCTGAGTGGGGCTGACACAGGGTCTTTGAGCTGGCCAGCTGTGCCTTGGATACCTGCAGGGGGCTGGGACTAGTAGTTCTGTTGCCTTTTATTCCAGAAACTGGAACAATGTACAAAATGGGAGCAAGAATTGTTGAGTTGTGTAGCAGTACAGTACTAGCAAACAGTTTTATTACAAATACTAATACATACTGACCTTAAATTAAATGGTAAGTGAATTGAATTCCAGAGATTTGCTTGGTTTTGACAAATGGGGATGAGAGAAGTGATTTTTTTTTTTTAAATTAATGTTGGGGTTTTTTTTTGATAAAACATTAGTCTCCCTTAAGTAGTAAGGACACGAGCACCTGCTAAGAGCCATACTTGTCAGTATTGGCAGCTGGTGCTGCATTGGGAACAAAGCTGAAGGAAAATCTCGTGTGAAGTTGTTTCTTGCTTGTCTGCATTCCTATCTGCAGTGTGAGCTGTATCTTAAAGACATTCCTACACTGATGTCATTATTTTTGCCTTTGTGCAGTTAGCCTAACTAACTAACTTTATGGATGTATCTAAAGAATTATTTTCTACATCTGCTTTTGATATTGTTCCTGAAGCAGACTGTGTATAAGAAGAAACAAGAGACATTTTCTCATTTTGGATATTTTGTTTAATTGCTTGCTGTAGTGTCTTAACTTAACGAGCAATTTTAGAGCCTTCTGGTTTTTTTACCTTTTTCAGTCCTAAGTTGTGGTAATTGTGTTAAACTTAGAAAGTAGTTACTGTGGTATTATCTTCTGTTCTGTGTCTTAGTCTTACCAAGTAAGCTCTTACCTGGTCTGCAGACTACTGAAGTAAATGTTACAGGATACATTTGATTGGCAAAATGTTCCTCAGACACAGGAGTGCTATTGATAACTCTTATTAGAGACACCATTCCCTGCCAAGTGTAGTGCCACTAAGTAGTTCTTCAGAAAGCTTCTCATTGTAGTTCCACAGGGATCTATTACAAAGCACTAAATGCTTTTCTTCTTGCAACTTAGTTTTTATGGGGGTGAAAGAAGAGTTAAAAATGGTTAAAAAAGGCTGTTGTTTTTTTTTCTTTAGCCTTTTAGAGTGGTGTTAATAAGCTGTAGAATTACGCCACAAGCTTCATTTTTTTCCTTCTCTGAAACATGATATATGTTTTATTATGAAGACATTTCTGAATGTCTTCTGACCTGTTGTTCAGGTGCTTTCTTTAAACTGATTGGCCTCTAGCTTCTCTCAGTCTGGTGTAGTAGGATTTTCCTTATGTTTCCATTTGGTGGATTTATTACTGCATGTAAGAAGGTGCAGAGTACTAATAGTTGGAAGTGGCAGTTCTCTGCTCTGTGTAGATATGTGAAGAGTGTTTTACTGCCAAATACTGAACTAAGTAATTAAAAAACTTATGTAAGCTAATGATGGACTTAGTTGGGGGTACAATGGCATTTTAAGAGGAGTTTTCATTTCTTTCAGTCTAACATTGTTTAAATTATGGAAATGTAATTTCTTCAGTGGTGGAAGAGGTACACTACAGTGGGGTTGTTTTTCATGTTCTCTGTCTAACAGGAAGGTACCAAAGATGTGCTTGCTTTAGTCTGCTCTTACTGGAGAGTAACAGAACAAGACATAAATGTATGAATGCTGTGCCTAACAAGCAGAGTTCTCAGCAGGAATGCAGCAAAATCTTTTATAGCTTCTGACATGTTATCTGTTTTCTGCTCTTGGACATAGAGTACCCATGTGATTTTCTTTGCAAATGCATTACCAGTATGCCCTTTTTGCAGTAAGATGGAGGAGTGGGGGAAGAAGTGAGGGAAACTAGTTCATTAATTTTCTTTTAAGAGGAGAGAAGATCCAATCTGAGATGAACAGCATTCAAAATCTGTTTTTCCCTATTTTGCACGTCGTATTATTGGGGTGAGGAGTAGGGAGAGAACATAGGAAGATGATCTTCATGAAGAGTAATTGTATGTGGTTCTGACAGTGGGAAGAGGCTTCTCCATTATGAAATGAAAATGCAGTAATGACATTTTAATCCTGAGATTAAAGGTATTTAAAGATACTGAAGCCTGGTAGTGTCTATTTATGCTCTGCTTTTGTTTTTTTTTTTTTTTTTCTTTTTTTGAACAAATGTTGAATTAAAGAAATTTAAGATTAGATTCTGGGGCCTCCATACAGTGTGAGTCAAACTTGTGCTCTGTGTTTGACCATTTAACTGAATTATTAGGTCCCTTCCTTGTACAGAAAAAAGGCTAGAGAGTTCTGTGTTTCTCATGTGCCCAGAGGAATATTAAGCCTAGAACCTCCTGGATTTGTTCTGACAGGGTTAACAAAAAAGATGACAAGAGGTAAGAGAGGTTTGGGGCTTCAAGCAGTAACACTCTAAGGTCTGCCAGGCTAGACCAACCCAACCCAGCCCCAGCTCCAGAAGAACCTGAGAACTCCCCCAAAAACCAAACACAGCAAACCTCCACAAACAGAACTACCCACTATCCACTATACTCCACTTTCCAAAATAAGTGGAACTTGATTTTCCTTCTCTAAAAACAAGGAAGTAGTACATTTTGCAAGCTTAATATTTTCCTTTCTTCTGTTTCCTTAACTTGGTAGCCTATTTCATAGGTCATGTTTTCTACCTGCTGAAGAAAGTAAAACCCATCCAGAATTTTGTTCTAAGATAATCTTCTCTTTCTGATTAAGTCCTTTAAAAGAGCAAATCAGTGCTAAGGAAAAACTCTGTCATTTGGGAGTGATGTTCATAGTGCTTCTAAGTATTCTTGGTGTGTATTTTGGCCATTTTGAAGTTTGCTGTTAAATCTGCTGTTTCTTCCCACTAATAGTAATTTTTTAAAGGAAAGTAAAGCCTTGTCTTTATGAAGTAATTACTGTTGTTGTTGATGGTATTGGTAAAACTAAAGCATCACAAAAGAGGAGTCTTTTAATTGTGTGCAGAAGACAAAAGCCTGCAGCCTGATCCTCAAAAAATTTTAGCCTTGGTAGAAATGCCCACTGTCCTAATACAAATAATTTGTTAATCTGAAAGTAATTCCTTTAATCTGACTCAGAATCACTTGTAGAAGGTAATGACACTCATGAAAATGTTTTCAGGTCATCCCTAATACATTTCCTTCATATTTGAACTGTAGAAGTGAAAGCACATATACAGACTTATTTAATATCTGAGTCATTGAATGAGAAAGCCAAAGACTGTAGACACCTAGAATTTGCTGACTATTTTCTGCTCACTGATTACATCTCTGGACTACATGTTCCTCAGAGTTACATACCTCTGTACTCCATATACTCTGGTGTTCTTTTCATCTGTCATGGAAAAAAAAAGGAACAATAGAAGAATATATTTATCAAGAAGTTGTACCTCAAAGCCTTTTCTACACTGGGAGGATTTTGGATTTTCCCAGATCACACTGCATTTCACCACAGGGAGGTCTCACCAGTAATACTGCTTTCCAGCCTTTGTTTTTTCTCGAAGGAGCAATAGGCACCCTGCCTAAAAATAAATCCACATCCATCTGCACCCATTTTGCTCTTGATCCAGAGTAGGATCTGATCACAACTACTAGCACGTTCTCTGAAATTCAGTTGTGCTTTCTGGAAGGTGAGCGTAAGTCCATGGTGAAAAAACAAGAGCACTTGGAGGGAGTAGAGGGCCTTTGTTTTAACCCTTGTGAAGTAAGACTTTTTCTCATTCTCTCTCTTTAAGTATGTAGCTGTTTGGGTTGTGATACACTCCATTTCCAGTTAGTCCTTGTGTAGAGTGGCACTGAGACTGTCGCAGTTGCTATGGTAACAGGGTTTTAGTAGTAAAGCTGCAGGTGTGATGTCACTAGGGCAGCTTTGCCTCTTTTTTCCCCTCAAATTGAGAACAGAGTGAATTTACAGATATTCTTAATCAACATTGTGTGACTCCATTCTGTACCAGTTTTGTGCAAACAATTGTGTCTTACATTTTAGACTTAAAGTCTGAAATAAAATGCAAGTGTGGACTGAAACTTTTTGTTGTTCTCTTGATAAGGACATTTCCACAGGGTAGTTCTATCATTTCCATGATAGTAAGGTCAGAAAAGTTTTTTAGGCAGAATAAAGGAACTCAGTAGTACCTGTTTGTGCAATGCCTCTATTGCCATCTGTAAAAAATGGTATCTCTGATTCTCAAGACCTTCTGTAACACCTGAAAATAGTCTCATTGTACAGTGGGATTTTTTAATAGGTCGCTAAGCATCAACAAAGGAGGCTTGTTTTTTTTCCAATAGTTACATTGGTGGGTAGCCTGGATATTGAGGAAATCATACACCCTAAAGGAAAAGGTGAAATAACTTGCATGTTCTCTACTATTTTCATTCATTTGCAATCTTAGTATTGCCACCCTATTCCACACAAAAGACCACACATTACAGCCTTCACTCTGACTTTGCTCTTTGCTCTTCTGCTCATGTGTATTTACGTGTCCATTTTTCAAGATTACATGAATGTGTCATGCAATAGTTGATTATGCTAAACCAAAGGAGTTTGATAATGGTCTGTGTGCAGGCAGCTGGTTAAGTGCATGATGAAAGCCTGTCATCTCTGTGGGAACAGTGTTAAGATTATGCAGCCTATTGTACTTGCATTTTCAAAAACCTTCTCGTGTTCCCTGGTAGAAATCAGACTGGTGAACAATCTCACCATTTACTAGAATATTTTCAAAAGGAAGTGATTCCCTCCTTCATAGAGCATGTAAACACAATATTCCTTCACTCTGCCCATCTTCAGATGTCAGGGATGAACAATGAGCCGTTCGATGTTACCAAGAGATTGCTGTTTTCTGCTGCTTGCTCTCTCCCTTGTGGGGCAGAGGGACACCAGGACAGAGAGATGCTGTAACTGCTGGGATGTGGTGCATTCAGACAGCTCAGGGCTGATACACAGCTCTAGGGAGCAGAGTGAGTCCTGGGGGAGGCTGCACATTGTGTAGAATGCTTGGCACAGTGGGAAAGATGTGCCAATACAGAGACCAAAGTTTGAAGAGGCAACAGAGACTCTTGCTGATGTTATGGAAGAATTTCCTGGTCGGGATAATCTTTGACCATCCTTTTTGGTATCTTGACTTATTTCCAATTGTCTGCTCTTTGCAACAGCACTAGTTCTTTTCCATGGTAACAAAGGTGCTGGGAAGACTCACAGGCGTGATTGCTGAACTGTTCCAGGAATTCTGAACTGCTAAGAAAAATATTCTCAGGCTACCCTTGCTCTTTCTGAGCTCCAGTGGATTAGCAAGTCACAATAGTATAAAAGATAATGTATCAGCCATTGATTGAGGATGTACATCTAAACAAACAAGCTTGCTTTGGGCAAAGTTGCAGGAGGTTCTTTCAGAGGGACAATGTGAAGCAGTGGAAGTCGATTCCTTGGGAGTGAAGTTTTTTTTTAATCTGTCGAAGTAGCTTCTCAATAAACACCGTGTGTGTTTGTGCTTGGTAGCTGATGAGACATTGTTTCATCTGACATGCCAATGTGAGAAGCTAAAAAAATGAAAATAGAGGAAGTGGATGTACCACTCCTTTTATTCCCATGTTTTTAAGTATGGTATAAAACGTTTTCTATACGCTAGGCTGAAGAAGCTTGGATCCTGAAGCTGCAGACTGTACTGAAGGATATCAATGTGATTTCAGTCTAACTTACTTCTCTTCTCCCACGTTTACTGGTAACACCTGTTTTCTCTGTTTCTGAATTCTTCAGGAATAGGATGGTCATGGTAATAGCTGTAGCATGGACTTGATGTTCAAAAATTTTGGCAGGCTGTCAAGTTAGCGGGTGGGGGGGAGGTAGGGGGAGAGGAGGAACCAGAACTGGGAAGTGGTTATTTTTTCTTCACCCTATAATTCATTCAGAATTTAACAGTATTTAATTGAAAGCGTGAAGAGAATGTTTCTGACCTTGAGGAAAATCCTGTCAAGTCTCAGTGACCTATTAGAAATAATGAAGTCTTAGGGGTTTTCAGAAAAGTTTCATGAACCTTGTGCAATCTAAACATTTCAGAGGTACATGTAAGTGTGGCTAATTTACCTTACAATAGTTTGAGCATGCAGTTTATGGAGTTCAGCTTTTCCAGTCATTTAGATTCCCTTTCAGTACTTTATCTAGTGAGACTAGTTTAAAGATCAGGGCAGACTGAACCTTTTTTGTCCCCATGCTGTTTATATGTGGGTTTGCATTGTCCACTGAAGCTCAGCACTACATGTGTGTAGACCTCTGCACACAGTGGCTGTGCACAGGCAAGAGCTGTGTGCTTCCTGCCTGGTAATTCATAGACTAAGCTCTTTGACTAATTTCTCCTATTTTGTTTTGTTTTTTTGGATTGTAGTAATTTTGAACTTGCAAACAAACGTGCCATCACTAAAGTAGCTAGCCTAAAGTTTCAACCATTTCATTCCTCTGTGTGGGTGAGAATTCAGTGCAAAATTGATGGTTGCAGCACATTCCTGCCTAAGGAATTGTTTGAACTGGCAGAGATCTTGAGTCAGCAGCATAGATGGCAATATAGGCCAAGACACTGGGTTTTGAAGAGTCTGAGCCTGCTTAGGGCTTGCACAAAGTTCTCATGTGCTTCAGAATGGAGAAACCAGTAACTGCTTATAGATGGCTCCCTTCTGCTTTATCACAACTAGGGACTGAATAAATGAGCCTGCTTTTCCTTTCTCTGGTGGTCATTTTGTTTCAGGGTCTCCCAACAGGCATGGGTGCTGTTCACCAGAGCTCTCTGTTGGGCTAAGCACACTTGGCAGCACTAGTTGTGGTTCTTGCAAAGCACATAATTGGTATGCAAGGCATTTATATAAAATACTTCTCACTGCAGACATGTTTCTGTGTGTGTTGGTGGGGCTTTTTTTATTTTAGCAGCAGTGTGAGACAGAAGCTTGTTCTTAATTCAAGGGAAAAACTAAGGAGGAAATAATTTATATTAAAAGATTAATTGGTGGAACTGAAAACAGGAAATCTTGGATTTAGTGTGATAGAATAATTATTTTTCCTTCATGTGATTTTCTTGAATCATGTTCTTGGAACATACTTTCTTTAATTTTCAGATAATTTGTTTATCATATGTCTATGTAAATGTTTAAAATACAACAGATCTTGGACTGATGTACAGAAATAATATTTTCCTTTAATTTCTGTTCATTTGAGCTTCATGTGGTTTTGGGAGGTGTTTTTAAGTACAGTTGATGTGAAGTAATTTTTCGTTTCAAATTTTTTGCTTGGTTGGGCAGCTTATAGAAAAGGTGAACTGCTTGGCTCATTTTCAGATTTACCTTTGTATTTAAACAGACAAATCCTGTGTTCATGCTGATACCCTTCAATGTGTTATTTTGTGGGAAAATAAAATGTCCTATCCAGTTCTAATGTTGGTGAGACTGTACGTGGTTTTAATAGGCCAAAACCTCAATCCCTTCTCCCTTAAGATTGTGTTGCAGGGGTTTATTGCTTTGGGATGATGTCCAGTGTCTGTGTTACCTGTCTGAGTAATGATTTCCCTGGCTGACAGGTGCAGCTCTCCCTATCTTTGATACCAAGTTATTTTCCTGTACCTCATAAAGACATTAAGTTATGATCTTCATAAAGTCCAATGAAGCAATGCAGTGTAACTGAATTTGCTAGAACTGGGTATGTGTGCTTGGCAAGACAAAGTGAAATCCTGATGACAGAAGAGTACTCCTAGAAGGAGGAGGGTTGTTACAGCACCTGAAAGTTCGGGCTTTCAAGTCAAGAAACAAGAGGGTAAACAAGACATTATCTCCCAAAATTACTTTGGGCCAATTCAGCATTAACTCACACCAGAGGCAGAAGAGCAGAGGACTAAGGTGATACAGAGAGAAACCTGTACAGCCATGTTGAGAGAAGAGAGGAGCAGTAGGTAGATGAGGACTAGATACTAATGAAAATAATTATCTGGGACCTGCAATTGTAATTTTTCTTAAAAAAGACAACATTCAGAATATGGTTTGGAGCTGGAGCACTAGAGAATAGAAAGTGAGTATGGTTGACTGAATTGTGAGTCTTTATTTTTAGTGCTTCATATCCCTGCTCATGCAGTTCTTTCTCTGTTACTAAACACTGTTTGTTTCCCACCTGTTCCAACTGCATTCGCTCTCCAGGGACCTCAAATGGGAGACAGTAGTATGTAGAAGCTAAATTATTTGGAGAGGATTCAGTAATTGACTTAAATGTAAAGGGATTAATTGGTATCTAAACTAGTCAATTAAACTCTGCTCTGACAGTGGAAAGATCACAAATGCATGGCAATGAATAAATCAATTCATTTTCCATAGTTTTAGTATTTTCTACATGTGCAACCATCATCCTAAAGGACAGCTGGTAGCAGGTTTACAGCACAAATTTAAATGTGTATTAGTAGGCATTTACATCTTTTGCAGTCTCTTTACAGGCAACACAGCAAAGGATAATGTTCTCTGAAACCTTGCTGTAAAATGATTGGAGTCAGGTCTCTTAAAAGTTTGAGTCTATTCCGTGTAAGTCATTAAACCTTGTGCTCTTTAATTAGAAAGACTTGATTATCTTAAAGGTCTTTTCCAACCCAGAAGATTGTATGATTCTGTAAGTGTGAAGCACATCGTATACTTAGTTCTTGGTACTTGAGCAAGGTGTGCAAGTACAAATAATTGTAGAGAGGTTTAGATACTTTGCTTTGCAGTTTGGAGTTTTCTGTTGGTGAGGTTTTTATTTATTTAATTCAGTCAAAGTATAATTAAGGTTTATTTTTTCTCTTAGGGGACAGAAAAGGCATTGTCTTACACTAGTGCTGTCCTCCTGCCAAATTTAGGTGTTTAGGTGCAATTCCTATGAATATTAAAGCACTACATCAAGATTGGCATCTCTTCATGTTCTGTAATTTAAATATTGGGTTATTATTGTAGGTTTCTAACCACGTAAAGATATCAGAAGATTTGTTTTGTGGGATAAACGAACACAGAGGGGAATCAAATCTTCCAGCACTTGCAAATCCTGTTTCCATTTGTCATCTTTAAATTGATCTAAAATGGTTGGAAGTTACCTAGCTTACAGGTTCTAAGAACATGGCTGGTTTGTCACTGGAGAGCTCCCAGTGCTGAAATTTACCTGCCAGAAAAACTAAAAATTGGCTCGTACTGGGAAGTGGGTACATGGGTTTAATACCTGATGATTTTGGGTGTTTTTAAGATTCTGTGAATTGATGACATAAAACGCATGAAATCATGATTTTGTTTCTACTTTCCCCTTGTGATGCCCATGGTAAGCAGCTGTTTGAAAGCACAAATCAAAATTGCATTAATAGTTTTTAGATATTGAGAATAATATTCTTTTTTCTATGTTGAAGCAACCAACTCATCACATTTCCCCCTGTTGATTTACTGCTTTGTGAATGAAACTGATAAATGTAATGTCATCTTCAGTGAACTTAGTGACAACAAAGTATGGGTTTATATTCTGTTTTCCCTCCCAGTTTCCCCTGTTTTGTTTTATTTTGTTTTTTTTCAAGAATAGCCTTTCTGAATGGCCTAATCTAATATAATGCTACTTTGGATAATAGCATTCAGCTTTCATGGGGGTGAAAGGAAGAAGGGTGCATTAACCTAGATTAGCAGACAGCAAAAATAAGCCTATGTTCAGAGGCCTTGCTGAGAAGGGGAGTAACATTTGATATGCTGTGTTTTTATTTTTATAACTTATACATCAAAAGTATGCTATGTGTTTGTGCTCTGGTCTCTTAACCGTGGTGACAGAGCCTGTGTACGAGTGTGGGGAGCATCTCTGAGCAAAAAAGTAATTGAAACTGAGATCCAGCAAATCAATTGTAGTGTCTAATAACTTGTGAATTCCTATGGATTGAGATGACCACACCAGTGCTTCTCAAATTAGTCCAAAAGCAATGAAGAAGTCCGCATGCTCATAAGAAAATTAGGTTCTATTATTACAAGAAACATTTGTATTTTCTTTTATGAGATCTCAGTTTTCATTATTTTTGAACCCCATTTTAAGGATTTATGTACAATGAGCTTACAGTCTTTGAAGATTTTGGACAAAATAATTTTAAAGCTGTACACAAACCCTCCCTGTATTTAAACAAATGATACAAGCAGCTGTGTGGCAGTGGCAGTGTCTGACTGGCTGCTTCACTTTCTTTCCTCATGGTATTAGCAATCTGAGAATCATCTTATGTTCATGTATTAATTCCCCTTGTACTTTCTACCTTGTAGCTGGGTTGTTGTAGAGCAGTTGACAGCTGGTTTTGTTCTCACATTTTTTAGCTTTTTAGGTCCCTCTAGCCTTCTTTGAACAATTCTGTGGTAGTTGGTTTGACTAGATGTTCCCACACTGAGAAAACGTTCTGTTGGTTATTGAAAAACTCAGAGCTGACAGACTTACTGGCTTTGAGTGAATGTGTGCAACAGAACTGCATAAAGGAAAATAATTGTCTAATATGATTCCTCAGGGACTGATAATGACTTGTGACTTTACTCCTAGAGTAGTATTAATTTATGAAAGTGAAGCTCCTAACATAAATGTGCTTTGATATTCTTACATCCCTGTGTGTGTTAAGTATTCTTTTTGTTTATCAGCTGAACATGATTACAGCACTAGCTTGACTTAACATATAACTAGTGCAATTAGGGTGTAATATTGAAAACCTATGCTAATGAATTTGAAAGAAGACATCTCATTTTCATCATCCACACTCTACAGAGTGACTTGTTTAATAGGTTCTAGTGCCTGTCATGTATCAATGTCAAACCTCTCAACATTTCCCTTGTCCTTTCCCCTTTCTCCAGAGGGGCAGGAGGACTTTGCTGTCCTGGTTACAGTGTCCAGCAGAGTGTAGGTGGCACGGCTACAACTAGAAGAGTAGGTGTCTGGTACAGGATGTTTCAGTAGCCCACCAATGCCAACATGCAACAGCTGCTAATTCAGGAGCAGCAAAACACAAATATTAATGGAAAGGGTGATAATTTTACCCTCTTTATGACTGCTTAAAGCATTTTATGGGGATAAGGGGGAAGCTTCAGTTATATGTGGGTCTGTGACCCACAGATTAATCATTGTGTAACTGTCCCTGTCCATGACTCTAATGCAGCTTGCTTTCTGAGAGGAGGCAATTATAGCTGTATTATCTGTGAAAAAATTACCAAGGAAAGCTTAAATTTAAGGAGACCCAGGTTTTAAACTTTGCAGTACTGAGCTGTTAAGAAAAGGTCAGTTTATGCCTGAGGCTGAAAAAATGGGAGAGTTGGTTGGCAAAGCTCCTTCAGTGCTAGTCAGGCTTGTTCTTGAGTCTTAGGTTATTAATATTCAAAAGGATTTTTTTTCAATCCTGATCTCTAGAGCACAACTGCTCATGACAGTTCTAAGGTGATTTTATGCCTGCATGGTATTTCGTAAAATGCTAAAACTAACAGCACAAACAGAGGGCTTTTTTGGAGGTACCCTGTGTACCTTAACATGTAACTTACTCATGTGCCATTAATGTTATGTGTCACTTTGAATTTATGAGCTTATCTGGCTGCTGCATTCCTCTTAAAGAGAATTAATCTTCTATGAAAATCAGTTTTCCAAAGGAGTCCATTTCAAACTCTGTGTGATTCAGACAAGGAGAGGTGTCAGAAGACTGATAACAGCAGTGATTTTACAAGTGTTATATGCAATTTTTCCTGATGTTGGTATTTTGAGTATGCTAAAGCAAGAAGTATTTGGATAATTTTCTAGTTAATTATCATTCATTTTGTAGTTATTACCAGTTGGTGCTCTTCTTTTTAGAATAACTGGTAATACTGGTACAGGTATAAACAAATTCCTGGCTTTTGTTAAGGACATATATCTGAAGAACTCAGAATTTCCAATGAAAAAATGTATCTTCTATTTCAACATTAACCCGAATGTACCTTTAATAGCTTTCATGGGGTTTTTTCAGTATGCTGTTATGTTTTATTATCCAGACCATGTCATCCTGTAGTACAATAGAAATAAGGTCACAACAACTTCTGTGTTTCCTAAATAGAGCAGGATCCAGTGTCTCATCACAGTGAATTTATATTCATAATGAAAATGACAAACTTGCCGAATCATTTTTCTGTCCTGACATTTTAAATAACTCAGAATAGTTGTAGCTCTAAATCAGCACTATTCTGAAGTGTAACACAAATGTAAAAGAAAATCATGCATTCAGTAATCATTAGTGCCTCAGGCTCTCCTTGTAGTGTGTTGCTGACAACATCACTTACCACTGCTGAGGGGAGAATGTTGACTGTGATTTCATTGCAGAAATTTTATTTCATAGATCCATGAGGCTTTTTTTTTTTTGTCAATTTTATCTGGTATTAATAAGATTTAGTAAAAATCTTATTAAGCAACACAATTTGTAAGTGATCTGAATTTCTGTTAGAGGGAAACTATTTGTGTTTATCTCATCATCTTGTCTGCAGACAGTATATTTTCTAAGCTGAAGTGCCTTAAATGTTCATGAATTTTAAGTATTAGTAGGAAGAAGCACATAATCTTCACCTATTAGTAGTACCATTTGGATTCCTGTAGTTTGATCTGCAGGTGGCATCCTATTACAGGGATGGATCACATCCCATTTGCAGAGCAGGAATGATGTATAGTTGTTTTGAATGGGTTGTGCTTCTAGTCATGAAGTGTTAACTACAAAATACTGCATTGCCACACTCTGATGTTAACTGGTTCATTTTTCTATTAGCAGATGTATTGACCAACCTCTCTTTGCCATCTGCTGTTGTCCCATATTTCCACATGTGTGACACAAGGATAAACCTTATATCCTTGATCCAGGGGCTTTCAACCTTCTTTCTTTCTCCACGTTACCTTTGGAAGGCAGGATTTGTCTCTGGATTTAGAGAAAGGAAATATGTAGCAGTGGTCATGGCAGCCTGCTACCTAATTGAAATATTCAGGAATGTTGTGTTAATTTATATTATTTCTGTAGGACCATCAACAGTCCAAGAATTATTTCAGGTCATCTTTAAAATAATGAGAGGCAAATTTTAGATCAGAACAGCATTACAAGCCGCATTATATACACACATGCAGAAAGTGATCTGTTGAAAAGTTTCCATGTTCAACATGCAGCACTTATTTAATACAGAAAAAAATAAGATTTTTAATGTGAATATTTATGGGATATTTTCACTCATTATGGTGTAGTATTTAGTTGAGGTTCAGAATAAAACTGCTGCTTTGGTTGCACTTGGAAGAAAATATTAATGCCAGTAGTCTGGAGGAGCTACTCACACATTTTAAATAATCCATTAATAAAAACCAAACAAAAGATTAAACTCTGTTTTAATGAATTGTAAAAACATGTTTATTTTTCTGTATAGGTTTCAGAGAAAAATAGAGATTGCTATTACTGTAGAACATGTTCCTCCCTGCAGAAGTTGTGTGGCAAAAGCTCAGTGATCTTTCCCAAAGTGAGAACTTCTCTCCTCCGAATCTTGAGCTCTGTCACAGTATAATTTACTTACAGTGTGTAAGCCCTCTTCTGTTGTTCTGCGTGTAGTCCAGTCCATCTTTGTTAAGGTCATTAAAAAAACAAACATGGAACTAACTTAGTCTAGGACATGATGAACAGCCAGTGCAGAAAATGCAGAGCAGTTTGTAGTGTGTTGATATCCAAGGTTATGTGCAGCGTACGTGACCTTTCCTCCAGCAAAGACACGAAGCCAGTCTTGTACGTAGAGAGACTACAGTGTAATTACTCCTCAAAATGTTAGCTAATGTGATGTGCAGCAGTTTCCCCTTGACTTGTGGAGGTGTTCATACTGCTGTGAGCCCTGTCATGCTGCAGATTGATGTATCCATTTGAAGTATAAACTCCAGGATCCCTCCAGGCTAGCAGGTCATCCTGTGCATACATTTATACGGAGGAAAGAAGAGCAGGTTGTTAGAGATGGGATCAGGGAGAATCTCAAAAGTGAGGCATCTATTAGCCTTGGCAAGAGGTTTTGTTGGTGACAAGTGCAGAAGTGTTGAGATAATAAGTCTGTAACACAGAAAGTGTTTAGATAATGTTATCTAAATGCTTGCTGCATTGTGAAACTGTTATCTTACTGCTTTACTCCACCACTGGAAAAACACTAAAGGTAATTAATATTTATACTGAGTTTCTCTGCATGTTATACATTTAAAAAAATATCCTACAGCATGTGTCAGACAACATATTAAGTTATAAAATATAATTAAAAGACCTGTGTAGTTCTGGAAACTGAGAATCTCTGCCCCTCCCATCCTTTCCTACCCCCTTTTTTTTTCCTGAGAAAGAGAACAAAAGAGAAAAGGCATAATTCCTAAAGTGATATTGTTTAATCTGCACCTTGGCCTTCTGTATTCTTATTCTGTGCCATACAAAGATTTTCTGACCTTGGGCAGAAACAGCTACGGAAACACAGATTGGGAGAAGCATGGTCAGAGATTTTCCCTGTGTAACCAGGTTTCTCCCAGGACCAGTTTCCCTTGTTCATGAGACAACAGGGTGTGTGGCAGGGGAAAAAAAATAAAAATGTTTCAAGTCCAGTGCTACAGTGGTGCTGCAACAGTGGGGGTCAGGTGGCTCTTGAGAAGAGTTCCCCATTAGTTCTCAAATGAACTCCTGCTGCAGTTCAATGCCACAGCCCTCTCTCCAGCTCAAACACACACCATATGGTGGATGCAGCTGGGCAGCAAGTCTTCAGTTGTCAGTGGTGAATGTATGGAGTTACAGAGCATGAGGAAGGCTCCAGGTTGCTGTTTCACCTATTTGGGTATGGGCTTGCATCTGAGGCCATAGCATGGAGAATGCAGCTGTGGGAGTTCCATGCCTGGTACAGAGATGTGGTCAGCTCTGTGCTGCCTGTCATTTGTTGTGAGGCTGTTGTATCCAGAAAACTCTGGAATTGCCTTGTGTCTGGAAATGCTTTGCATTTTGGTTTAGTTGTGGTTTCTGCAAAAACTGCCACTAATTATGCAATGTTTCTTGACCGTATGTTGCAAACTACTGAAGTTGTACTTCTGAATAACTAACTTTGTCTGAGAAATGCCACAGAAATGTTTTGCCTCTCAGACTGCGTCTACACTAGTTACTAGACCAGACAGGTCATGATCTCAAGAACTGGCGTGCTACCATCCAGACTGCTTTCCTGGTGGTGCATGCTCCCTACTTGGCTTTTAGCAGTGGCAGCAAGCACTCTGCCAAGGCAATGCCCAGGAGGGGTCCTGGGGATAGCACAGCCAAGGACCATTGCCAGTAAATCGATGTGGACAATGCCACTCTTTTGGGGATGAAGAGGCTTTACCATCTGAACATGATATTTCCCCTAAGGGACAGATGATGTGTCCTGGCCTTCTTTATTTGCTGCTATTGATGAAGTCTCAGGTCCAGGTCCTCTTCCGCTCGGTACGTGTGAAGAAACTTTCTCTGGTAACACAGCTCCCTGACAGGTCCCAGTTAGTAGTACCAGTTCCTAAACTGGACCATTGTATGTCCTAGAGAAATGTACTGGAGATCATCTGGGCACTGAGCACATAATTTCTCTCATTTAAGGAGAATGCATTGGAACAGAAGGTCTGACTTTTGTAAAATCAAAGCAGAAGGCCTTTCTTCTCTCTTCCAATTACATTCAGTCTGTGGTTGTTTGGGAGCTTGTTCAAATTCTAACTTCGCTGAGGATATTTATTTCCAGATTATTTAAAAAGAGGTAATTTTCATACTGGGCTAATAATTAACTCTCACCTGTTCCAGAGTGTTACTGACTGCAGGTGTGTCTAGGTGCTGCCATCTCCTGTCCAGACCACCACGGTGACCTGCCAACAACTGTCCTGTTGCTTTAGACACATTTAAAGGAAATTACTTTATTATGCTTTCATTTAATGTTATGTTCCAAGTCTAAACAGAGCTTTTTCATGCCCTCTTTTTTATACTGTGCATCAAACAAGTGACTAGTCTCATTTGTATGACTGTGTTCCTAATGCATGTGGCTTCCTGCTGTCTCTTTTCTGAGACCAGACTTGATAAAGCTATTTTGGGGTAACTGTGAGTTGAGAGCTTTCAGATACCAATCCTAATTTCGAGGGGAATTCAAACAGCAGTACAATTTATTGGTCATAAAATATAATTAATTGTGTGCAGTCAGTGGCTTGATGGGCAATTGCTTGTAAACTAGAGGAATCAGCAGCTTGTGGCAGGGAAAAGGAACTCACTCTCATCTGTAGAAAAATAAGTATTTATTTAACATTCTTATGGCTTCTGGGCATGTAAGTAGGTTGCCATGTTCAGGACAAAACCTAGCTTAGAAACTGTATGCTGCACAGCAGTGAGTGTTTTTCAAAATAGAAAAGTGCTTTTCAGTCAGTTGTTTCAAATCATTAAAATAGTAACAAGAAAATTTGTATCATAAAACTATTTTTGGAATATCCCTCTAATAAGGAAGAAAATAATTGTGGTGTTCTTTGAAGTTTTTTTTATACATTGTTCTTGGTGCCCCCCCAAATCCCAAAGAGGTAATTGGTATTGGCATTTTTTTATCACTACATTCCTCAAGTAATTGCATTGTCACCCAGAATGAGCTAGTTTGAAATCTGCTACGAGGTTCAGTTTGACTTCATACACAGATGTACATTCAGTACTTACATTCAAAGCTCATTTATGAACTGCAAGACTGGCATTTTTTTCATTGAGATTTTTTGTATGGAAATGATCTCTTTAAAGTTTGAAGGCAGACTAGTGCATTTTCCACTGGGCAGTTATAAACCTGCTAACAATGGAAAAGCCATCAGATGTTGTCCTTTCTCTGCCAGTGTTGTGTAGTTTAAACCTGATTTCTGTATTTAAGTAAATGTAATGTAATATTGTTTCCTTTTAAGTCATTTCTAGTAACTGAGGGATTTGCATTCATAAAGATTATGGAAGGTCCAAAGTGCTACATTGACGTGGTGTTCAGCTACATTTTTAGGCTTCTCAAAGGTGATTTAGGGTGATGAAGATCCCAGGGGAAACAGTTGTCAGTTGTAGGTGGTGAGGTGCCAAATTGAAGTTCTGATTAATGTAAATACTCTTTATTTGAAGATTTTTCTGTGTTATTTGGGGAAAAAAAAACTTGTAATACTTAGGAGAAGGACACAGATCTTTTCTTTTACAAAACTTGATATGCCATTGCTGGTTTGGGGTTTTTTTGGGCTTTTTCTTGCCAATTGCCTTGCTCTTAAAAGGGGGGGATGTAAATACCAAGAACAGATTCAAAATAAGTGAAATGGCACAGGAGATTTGTCACTGTGTAGTTGAGGAGTGATTAGTTCTTTGTTTTCTTTGTATTTCTATTTATAGAAGCCTTTTATTTAAACTGTTATTTTAATTTTGGCACGTAAGTCTCTCAGTGCATTCAATGAAAATATTCTTGAAAGTATACACTCAAGTGTTGTGCTGGCTCAGTATCAGAGTGCTCAGCATTTTTCAGACCTTAGCCTTAGTGCATCTATATTTGGAAATAACATATATTCTATATATGTTCTTTATATTTGGTTTGGGTAGATGACATCCTGAGGCAGCCAATGATCTCTTGTAAAGAAAAGAAATGTTTCTGAAAAGGTATCTGTGAGAAGGAGACAACAATTCCTGCACAGTGTGCTGAGAGTACCATTACAGAATTGGCACTATTTTAAAATGTCTCTAGTTTTTATAAAATAGGAGGAAAAGAATAGGTCTGTCTTAAGTTGGTGTTGAAATTTTTCTGATTAAAAACTGTTACCAGCATCTCTGGTGGCACTGTTTGTATGCTTGAAAAGTACCTAGGAAAGGGAGAAATTAAAACCCTCAAACCCTATATGGTAGCTAGCTGAATTATCCACCTGAAGTGTATTTCATACTAAGTTCATGGTTACATGGCCAAGCATTTTCACTTTATACTACACCCAAGGCATAAATAAGTTGAAATGCCTTGAACTGAGTCAGGTTTCTGGAATGGAACTTGTAGGGAGTACATGGCAAGTTGTACTCCCTTGGTAGGGATCAGGAATGTCCAGTGGCTTGCTCAGAATGGTCACTTTAACCTAAAGAGACTTCATCCCTTCTTCCTTCCCTCTGGGTAGCATCATAGGCTTCAAAACACAATTCTGAAGCTGTTTTTGTTCCTCGTGTAATTCATTAATATGTGCAAAGTAAATGTATCATTCCACTATTCAAAACTGGTAGTATTTTTATTATTGTGCTTGTTCTGAACAGGTGCAGATTGACAGTTCAGGGTATTCCAACAGATTTTGTAGAGCAGAGGAAATAGTTGGGAAGCCATTTCACATGCCTCTCTGGTGGTTTCTGGTATTTTGAATGTCAGGGGGATAAGAAAGAGTATAGAAATGAGTAAGCTTAGAAACCTGGAAAGATAGAGGGGATTCTCAGAAGCCTGTCAGCTTCAGTTTTTGAACAAGGTTGAAATAAATTTAAATAATATTAAAAAAACCTGTGTGAATATGGTTCTGAATGTTTTTAGAAACTAGTCTGGTCTGTGTTGTGTGTTTAGCTTTTTTATATGTTGCCTTTGTTAGTACAAAGAGTAGTATGGTTGTTAAGAAGACTGGATTTTGATAAAACACAGTTGGAAGACTAGTGAGAACCTGCACAATTTCTGTATTTTAGAGCTTTAGTGTGAAGTATATGTAGGTCTTGATGTCTGCTGTAGAGCTATAGCAAAACCAGTATGAGAAGTAAAGCCTCACTGCTCAGTCTGCTTCTGAAGGATGTTTTCAGCTTGGTAAATTTTCTTCTGCTTGAATTTGATTTGGAAATCTGTCTCCCATTTGTAGCGAGAATGATTTCTGCAGCTTGGTATTTAAGGAATTGTGTGAAATGTACTAAAGACAGGAATGTCAGGAGGCTGGGGTGTACATGCCTGAGTGGAATACATCACAGAGTGCTCTGATGCTATTTTCTTGAAATAAAATTCATATTTGTTACTAAAGTAAACATATTACTCAGAACCTGCCAGAAGCTTATTAGGAATGTAGGAAGTCCCCAAGCCTTGATCTTTTATTATTTTTGGTCTTGAAAGCTGAGCTTATAGCAATGACTGTGGCACCAGAGGGAGCACAGCATTGATGGAACTGTTTGTGCTCTTGCAAAAGCACTGCGAGGCTGCCCGGGAGGAGGGCTGGGGAAGGGAGCAGTGGGAAGGCTCAGTCCTGGCCCCGGGCTCATGTGCTGGGCAGGGGGTGTTGGTGCCATAAGGACTTGGTAGATCTGCTTGGAAAAAAGAGTACTGGAGTGAATGAGATCAGCTGGTTCTCTTTCTATAGCTGAGCATGGTTTACTTTGCATCCAGTGCTAGAAATGCTCCATCTTTCTCTAATGAAGTATATAGTGCTGGCCATGGGTAGTAACATTCATTACTATTATTCCTTAATCTCTCATATTTGTGTGAAAGTGAAATAGGCTAATACTGTCACTCATTGTGTGCACTTTTAATCTGAGCCTGTTTAATATTCTGAATTTAATGATTAATTTTGGTGTTAGCTGATTCTCAGGTGAAAAAGGTAGTGATGTGCATTCCCTTCCCTACAAAACCAAATCAACCTTCTGTCTTTCAAACTCTGATTTAGTCTATTTCTTATTCTGACAGTGTTTATGGGTAGTTGTGAATGTTGCATAAGGCTGCACGTGATTTTTTCATGCCAGACCACTTTGCAAGAGACTTGAAAGAGTCCCTGTGTGGTCCCAGAAGGCTACTTTTTTGCTTCAGTTCAATAAGTACAAGCAAGACTTTCACAGTCAAACACTGTAGGAAGCTTGCAGAATCAGGAGGATTTCTGTGTAATATCCTAAAGACAGGAGTTGAAAATTACTACTTTACAAACAGCTTTGCTCTCTGCTTTAGAGAGGCTGACCTGCTGCACGCTGAACTCTTACTTACATTTATTTTTGGATTTCATTTATGTGCAAAAATCCACTCTTGTTTGGGGTGGTTTTTTGGGCTGTTTTTTTGGTTTGTTGTTGATTTTTTTTAGCATTAATTGATTTATTTTTCTTCTTAAGGCAAGATAGCTGGATAAAAATACCTGGAATCTATGATCCATTTTGTCCCATGTCCTGTCCCCTCCTCTCCCATGCAAAGTAATGATACATTTACTTCTGCAACACTGATGATAGAGAAATTCCTTTCCCATGTGAAAATTTAGATCTAGTGAAACCTTTTATTTCATGGAATTAAATGATTGCTAGAAATTACTTATGAATAGGTGATGGTAGCAGCAAGGAAGCCTAGCTGCTGTCATTTAAGTAGCCTTTTCTCTCCAGGTTTTTCTTAGCTGACCATTTTATTTGAGTTTTTAGTGGTATTGTATGAGGCTTGCAGAAGAGTCACTTGTAGTACAGGATGAAAAGTTGTTCTACATAGTATGTAGACTCATTCAGAGATTTAGTGAGATTAAAACAGCTTCCTATTCTGGACCATCAGTGCCTTTGTTTAAAAATAGCTGACAGGAGTAAGGCAGTTGGTTGATTTAAATACTGAAATGAGATTGTTGTAGTTGCCTGTGTTATTTCTGTTTGGTGAAGGTAGTCAAGAGCTATCTTTAAGTTTCATTATGGCTGGCCTAGTGCCAAAGCCAACAGGTACAGAGCTTTGTGCAGCTATTGTGTTCAACAGAAAAATTACTACATAATTACCACTTCAGCTCTGTAAATTTTTAGTTGATGAAAATGATGATAAAAAGCATGAAATGTGTTTTGTTTTCTTGTGGCTTTGTGGAAAGGAATATTTAAGCAAATAGCTATGATGGGAGGTCATTCTATGGGTAGAATAAAGTGGGAACATTTTAAATACCATTTATTTCAACTTAAGTTGAATTGTCAGTGGCAAATTCACAGTTCACCTTAGACTACTGTCAACTTCTTGTATTATTCATGTGCTTTTATTTTATTTAATGGAGGCTCTCCTCAGGTGTTAGACAAACATCTTTCCTGTTACTTTTTTATTCCTTTTCAACTAAAACCCATTGCAGTGTGAATTTTGAAGAATTTCTCAAGACCTTTATTTTTACTACTTGAATCCTGGTTAAAATCCCATTTGTTTGTAATGATCTTACTAACTGAAACAAGTAGGAAGACAAATCTTTGAGATAGTTGCCAACACTGTCAAATAGTTGACTTGTCATTTTCTTGTATGTTGTTGCCAATCAGTCACTGAACCTGTATTCCATAGCCACAAGTAACAAAACAGCAGAGGATATGTTTGGCCTCTAAGGCTATGGAATCACTGCCTCCAACAAGTTCATTAACATGCTCATAAATCTGGTTCTTATTTGTTTCCTCCAGTGAACATTTGTCCTGTGCCTTCACATTCTTTCTCCATGGGGAAAGCAATGTGTGCACAAGTGTGGAGATTGCTCAACACCAGCCCATCTACCTGATCAATGAAGAGCATATCCATATGGCCCAGTCCTCCCCCTCGCCCTTCCAAGGTAAGTGAGCTGCATTTGGAACTTTCTGTGCTGAGCCTCACTCCTGTGTGGCAGGGGCATTGCTCCTGGGGGTGCTGTCTGTAGAGGTGAACCAGGAAGATCAAGTAACACTTCCAGTGGGTTCAGTTGCTATTGGAGAAGTTGTGGATGTCAAGGAAAATGTTAGGACTTCAACACCACAGTCAGCCTTAAATGGTATGGGAATTTTCCACAGCTTTCAATTAGTTAGCATTGTTTTTAAAGCTATATGTGTATAGGAAGTAAAACAAAATCATAATTGTTTAGAAAGAATTGTTATTTAAGAAAATGAGTGCACTGATTTGGTTTTCTTACACGGTGCCTAGGTCAGTGGGCTCAAATCTGTAACTTCAGTGCTATGTGAATACAAATACTAAGATTGTCTAATTTAGGAGTACTTTCCATTTATAGATTGTCAACTGTTTTGTTTTTCAAGAAGAAAAAATTGTAAGTCTGTAAAAATGCATCAGAAACAATTAAAATCTTGACGTTTTGTGACTGTTTATTTGCCAGTATAAGAATTACAGAATCAAGTTGATGGCTTACTGAATTCATGATGCAGTTGTGCTGCAGTGCTCTACATCAAAAAATATGAAGAATATTTGAGTCATTGAGTTACACTGTCTTTAGTACTGTTGAAGTTGTAATTTCAAAGCAGTTAAAGCATATCTTTATAAAATGGAACATACTGTAAAGAAACACCCAGAGACTATAAAATGAGCATTTATAGAGATGTTAATTTATAGAAAGTTTATTGAAAAACATTTTGTTGCAAAATGTAAAGCTCAGACACTTAAGTCATAGAAGGTTTTATTGAAGTGAACTAAATTCACTGCTCTCAAGTCAAATTTGACTGAAAGCAAAATTGGGTCTGAATGGAAATACCTGTTGTTGAGAAACTAGTTCTCCTTGTTTGTCATGGCTGTAGTCTTCTTTTATGTGGTTATCTCTGTCCTTTTAAATGCTGACAAGTCTCTAGTACTGTAAGTTCCTGGTGAAAACCCTGTTGTTGAGTATCTGTCCTCTGACTTCCATGTATGGTCACCCCTTTGCCATGGCAGGGGCTGTTTCAGCACTTTCAGAGTAGTTCATTGTGGAAATTGTTAAACTAAACTGCAAAAAGGTGCACTTTTAGCTTGGTAAGGATGGCTGTACAGGAAGCTACTGCAGTGTAACACATCTTGAAATTCACCCCCTTGCCTGATTTTGCAGAAGCTTTCCCCTGAAGACAGGTCCTTAAATCAGGAAGTGAATGGAACAGTGACTCCAGCTGGGAGGTAGAGCCTGGCTGCTGCTTGGTAGAAATACTCATACTGCAGGGACTGTTGTTTCTTCCTTTGCAGTTTTGGTGAGTCCTTATGGTTTAAATGGTACACTCACGGGCCAGTCATACAAGATGTCAGACCCAGCAACTCGTAAATTGATGGAGGAATGGCAGTATTTTTACCCTATGGTGCTGAAGAAAAAAGAAGGGATGAAAGAGGAAGAAGAGTTGGGATATGACAACGATTTCCCTGTGGCAGTTGAAGTCATTGTTGGTAAGTTTCAGTATTCTGCCTGAAGGATTATTTTCCTCCACATGATTTAAAAAAGAAAATCTAATTAATCAGAAACAGCCTTTATAATTTTCCTATCTTCTCTTGTAGCTCTCTTGACACTGTAACATCTGACTAGTTATCTTGCCTCAAGCTTCTGTACTCCCTGTATCCCATATGCTATTATTCAGAGTATCAAGCTCCTTGTTTCAGCTCTGTACTGGTTAGATGTGTATTAGTATGTGAAATTCCTTAGCTCTTTGTATTTTGAATAATAAGTTTTGTTTAATTGACACTGAAAAGAAGTTGGAAGTAGCTAGGGCTGATGAATATTATCAGGTATATTTAAGACTTCTGTTTTTCCATTTCTTTGTAGGTGGTGTAAGGATGGTATATCCTTCAGCCTTTGTTCTCATCTCCCAGAGTGACATCCCCATGTCACAGAATGCTGCCAATACTGGAGGCCATATAAATATGGGACAGCAGGGGTTTGGAAGCATGAAAGATCCTGCTAGTACCTGTGGGATGCCTCTCACTCCACCCACTTCTCCAGAGCAGGCTGTTATGGGTAAGGAATAAACTCAGGAGACTTGAGTCAGTTTTGCATAGTTCACGATAAGAGAGGGTAAGGAAGTGAACAGTAACAGAATAAAGACAGGCAATAGACTTAAAATTAGGAGAAGACTTTCTCTGTAGGTCTGTGGCAAATTAAAACCAGAGCTTTAAACACCCCTGAAGGGGACACATCTTTAAACAAAACTTTGAGTTTGGTTATGCTGTATTTTCTATAGCTTCAGTATCTTTGTGCACCAGTGTGAATACCTGAGAGACTAGGTTCTGAGAGTGTTTGAGACAGATTTTGCCAGTGTTGATGAAGTGTTGGTTTTCTTGTGTTGGGATGGGAGGAAGATGTTGATTCACTGTGGTACAAGAGTACAATGAACATACAAGAGTATGTTGCTCTTTTATAAAGAGCTAGAAATACAGCACTCAACTCAGCATAAGTATAATCAAAATTTACAAATGCTAGTTACTGTTTCTGCCTAACACAGTTGGGTTTTAATGAAGTGCCATTCAGAAGAAATGCAGAAGTCTCTGGAACTGGTAATAAGGAGCTGGGCTTCCCAACTGAGGTCTGCTATAGGCTTGCGTCTTACACAGATGGCAAATAGAGTGCTGCTTAATATTTGCAAGTGAGTCATGTATTCTGTCTAGATAGGGAATCCCCCTTTCAAACATTTGGATCCACAGTAGTTCTAATCTCAGAAGCCATCCAAATGCTTAGTGTGTGGGGTAGTGGATCCTTAACATCCTGCTTCGTTGAAATGAACATGTATATTCTGTTGCTTCTGAGAAATGAAAACAAATATCTATAACCTGTCCTCATCTGGAATACAGGCAAAACCTTAAGATTAATTGCTGTCAGTGTGCTTATGCTGTAACAAATGCAGGACTGCAGTTTCAAGTGAGAACTAAAAGACAGAGGAGTCAAATGTCTGAGTGCAAAGTTCTAAGATAATAAAGTAAAAAAAAACCACAAACCAAACAACAACTGATACAGAATAAAGAAGTGTTGTTTCTTCGCTCCCCCTCAAAATATGTTTTGAAGGCATGTTTACAACTAATTATTTCTTTCCCCATGTAGATTGTCTTCTGAACTTGCTCTTTACAGACTTGCAGTTACTAACAGAATTACAAGATAGTTCAGGCTGGAAGGACCTCTGGAGATTGTCTTATCCAACCCTCAAAGCAGGATCAGGTAGAACAGGTTGCTCAGGACATTGCCCAGGCAGGTTGTGAATATCTCTGAGGACAGTGGCTCCACAGCCTCCCTAGGCAACCTTCTTCCAAGGCTGACCATCTTCACAGTCAAATGTTCTTTCTGATGTTTCAGTGGCACTGTCTCTATTTTACTCTATGCCCATCACTTCTTGCACTTCACTGGATACCACTGGTTAAATCTTCTCCCTGTCAAGTATTTGTGTATGTTGATAAGATTCCTCCACCAGCTTTCTCAGCCTCTCCTTGTAACCTCTGTTAATATTTCACAAGCACTGGCATGTTTTATGCTTTGCAAATTACTGTTATTTGCAATTGAGTTCTCAGCTCACGGAAGGTTCTCTGGCTTGAGTCACATTAGACAATCATTAGAGACTGCTCACCACAGGGCAACCTTCTGCTTGAACTTGTACATTTTTTTGAGCTTGGAGCAATAGAAGTGTTGAAGAACTGAAGCTCCTACAAGTTCCTGTGAGACTGTGCAGCCAGATGGAGATAAAGAATCCTTGTTACACCCTCACTGAGGTGTAAGGAGCTACCAAGCTAGCTTAGCCTTTATTAGGTAGCTCTGTCACATCAAGAGGATCAATCTTGGTGCAAAGTCAAAGAAAACTAATTATCATTTGCTTCATTGCCATGGAAGTACTTGTTTGGATGTACTTGTCCGTGAACATTGTGTATGAGGACAATCAAAGTATGAAGTATTTCCTGCTAATAATACAGGATGTGAGATTTAAATCCACTTTTGAATACTGTTTTTCAAGGCAACAGATAGTTAAAAACCGAAAAATGTATTAGTAACTAAGATGGTTGAGTTATAAATAACAATCTCTATGGAAGTATTGATGAATATTTTAATGTGCTATTGCATTTTTAAATTTTTTGGGTCCCTGTTGAACTTATACAATATCACTAGGATATTCTGCTGCAGCATATTTATAAACTTGGTATCTAAAAGGCATTCATACTGTCCAGTCTAGCAGTCACAGTTTCTGTTTGGTCTCAGCTGCTGTTTGAGGGCAGTATGGAATTGTATCAGAGGGGTGCCTCCCCAGCTAATAATGAAAGTATTCCTGTGTATTATATCCTCACCATTTTAAAAGACCTTGAAAAATAGGATAAATGGTTTGGAAAAACATCATGCAGTTCAGTATCAGTACATGGGATACCTAAATTACATTAGGCTGAGACACGTGAATCGTGCCCTCAGTTCTGCCCCATACTAGTAGAACTGTGGTTGTGGTACCATGTCCAGTTTGGAACACTTGAAGATGTGAACAGACTGGATGGAGTCCAGAAGAGTGCAGTGAGAATGATTATAGATCTTGCAAACAGGACCGACAGGAAAAGGTGGAAAGAAGTGAGGTTGTTTAGTCTAGAGAAGAGAAATTGGAAGGAGAGGTGGTGTAACAGTATTCAGAGACATAAAAGGAGAAAAAGAGTGGTCTTTTCTCTGTAACCAATATATAGTGAACCTAAACTGGAGCAAAGCAAAACTAGGTTAAACATGAGGAAAAACTTTCTCTGAGGAAGGATAATGAAGTGTTAGAATTAATTGGCTGGTGGGAAGCTACAGAATTGCCATTAGTGGAGAAGTGGGTGGGTTGTTGAGGTTTTTTGGAGCTTTGCTGGGGGGCTTGATGGTTTATTGTTAAAGAGCAGAGTAGTCAAATATGTTGATCTAGCTTTGAACAGAGGATGGACTAGATCTCTTAAGGTCTCTTTTAGTCACGTTTCCTATGGTTGCATCTAAACTATGTAATGAACCAAATTGCAACTGAAAGTAGGGAATGACATTTTTCACATGTAATAATGAGAGAGCACCATAGGATGGGGAAGTGACCTCTGGTGAGTGGCTGGTTGCATCCTCCAGTAGTTATACCATTAGATGACATAGTTATCTGTACCTATTCCAGTATTTTGTCAGTGATTTCCATGGATAAAAATTGGTGTCAGTGTATGAGAAGAAAATGTTTTTGCTTGCTGTGATGTTCTGTTCCTGCCATGCCACGTATTGCTGTACTGCGTGGTACAAAAATACTACAGAATTTTGGAAACCAGTAGATAATGCACTGAAATGTAACTTGAAAGCTCTGGTAGCTCCTTGGTTATCTTCTTGTAGCTCCTCTCTTTCCCTTCCTGTCATCCTTTTTTTCTTCACAGACAGTTGTAACTGTCCTGCTATTGACGCACGTGATATTTATGGTGCACATTATGTTTGTTTACATACACACATTCTTCCCTCCTCCCTGCCCCCCAAAGGAGGACAGATTTGCTAATTCTGAAGTTTCGATCTGTTTATTTTTGTATGCTGTCAAGTTTGTGATGTTGTAGAACATTTAAAAGCCAGTGAAATAAATTGTTAGAGCCACAAGCCTCAGTATGTCTGGGGATTTACGGTTTTTACTGTCGCTCTTAAAATTAGAGTTCTTTGTGAAAGACTATCAGGGAAGTTTTACCTGGAGGAAAAAAAATAATTATAAGCTTAAAGAATCAAAGATAGGCAGTTTGTGTACAATTTTAGAGGTTATATTTTGAAAGTCACCTCAAAGAAAACAGCAGAATTACCTTGATCAGTGACGTGTAGCAGTGAAATCTTTCAGTGTTTCATTCTTAAGGCTTCTTAAATTGCGTCAGGCAGAAGGACAGTGTGTTCTGTACACTGATTTGACCTTGTTAAAATGCAGCATATCCTCACTTACTTTCTCCCAGAGCACAGAGCAGTGTTTCTCAGCTGCCAGGCCAAGTGAACCTAAAGCTCCCTCTGCTGTTGTAGTTGGTTTTTGGAAAGATGACTGTGGTGATGTCAGTTAATTGAAAACAAAAACACCTTTCATAGTAGAAAAAGAAACATCTGCTCTACAATAGCTGGTGAGGTTTCTGCATCACAGACAGAAGGAAATGAAGTGCAGAATGTAAATCAGTTTTCAGATTATTAGCATGTTGAAGTAATATCTTTATCTCTTCGATAATCATGCAGTATTACTGAGAATCTCATGTATTATGTTAATACTAATGATCAACTGTTGAACAATTTCTCTACTAGTATTAACATTTTACTAAAGCAAGTTTTGATTCTGGTATTTCAATTTGAGAGTATTATAAAGAAGTAGTATCACACTAATCCACTCATTTCTTCATTGAAGGTGAAGAACTGATTCTTGCTTTCATACAGTGTGTGTAAATTCCTTGCTTTCTTAATGGATGCTTTTAGAACCATCCATATTACAATAAACTTAGTCTTTAAAGCAACTCATCAAAGACTGTATTAATTCAAGTTTATCATCCAGGAAGAACTCTGCACTGTTTCTTAGTGATGTGGGGACTGTATCTATTAAGCAGCAGAGTCACATGAGATGCAGCACTTGCATGATGGCATTGCACATCTACCTGGTGTAACCCACTGCCATCTCTCTTACCCCTAAGCCAAGTGTTGCTTTGAAATATAGTTTAATCTTTTGTAATGATGCTTTAAGCATTTTCTAGGGAATGTGAACATCTGTGTAGTCAGCAGCCTCATAAGAGGGAAAGTCTTCTCAGCAAAATGTATCAGGTGCATTAAGAACAGCTATAACATGAATGCTTAATTTGTATTGCAGGAGAAAGTGGCTGCTCTCAGAGCAGTGTCAGCCATTCAGCTGTACAGGAGGGGACAGTCAGTGTGCACAGTCCAAAGAAATCAGGCAAGATTACTCCCAAATTTCACAATCATATGGTTCACCGTGTCTGGAAGGAATGCATCCTCAACAGGTCACAGTCCAAGTAAGGCAGTAATCCTTGTTTTATTTTTTTAACGTCAAACGATACATAGATAAAATTGTAACAGTTTTGCCTTAGATAATGTTAGCCCTCACAGAATTGGTTTTTCCACTAATCAAAGTCAATGATGCAAAACAGCATTATCAAAGAAAATTTGCTACTGTGCTCAGCTGAAAACTCCTCATAATTAGCATTGTGTCTGCAGTTGTGTGTCTTAATTATGCCAGTCTTTGAGGTTACAAATCTATAATATGTGCCTTCAGCTAGATGCCTTCAGATTTATTGATTGCAGTTGCTAGCTCCATTTGTAGTTACTAGGCAGAAAGTTGGGTGACAGAAGAACGAACAATACATAATTGGTATTTACAACTCCAAGGGTAAGATTTGTAAAGCATTACATGTGTTTGACAAAAATTCCAATTGACAAGGATATGGTAAATTAATGTTGTTAGTATCATAGGCCCTTATTACTGAAGATGTAAAATCTATTTTTGGCATGGTGTGCCCTGAAATCTTCATTTTTCGTTATTTTCCATGCAATTTCCTCATTAGATATGTCAGAAGAATGTCTGGATTCAGTTCAAACTGCTTGCTTCTTGCTCAAGCTCCAGACAGAGCTATCTGATGTAGAGCTGGTACCACCCTCCCACATAAACAAAACTTAAGTTTTAAGGAGTAGTAGAGGGAACTACTGTTAAATACAGAATTCTGTTTCAAAGGTGAAGTAGAAGGAAGTAATTTATTTGAGGGGAACGTGTGAATTTATGCATATGCATTTTTTAAAACATTGTTTTTCTAAAGATGGTAACTACTAAAATAATGTTATCTTCTTCAGGAGGAGTCAGATTACAACTGCAAATTTGGAAGAGGAAGTTCCTAACAATACTGTTTCTTGGGATTTTGTGGATCCAGTCCAAAGAGTCAGTTGTTCTTGTTCCAGGTGAGCTTTGAAGAGAGTAAAGCATTTATCATATTGGAAGAGCCCTGTTTAATTCAGAGGTACACTTAGAAAAGGGACCTATGCTTTAGCTGAGAGAAGAGGAAATTCTACTATCAAAGCTGTGGTCATCACTCATATTGAGGTGATTAATATGCATCTCGTATCATTGTCACTTGCAGTAGTCAACTTGAGTAGAAAAATGATCCTAGACTAGAGAATGAGGGCTAGAATCACTCAAACATTTCTCACTTGTAATTAACTCATCCTTCAGGCTTTTCAGAAATGTGAGCTTTAAAGTTTGGAGTAGTGAGACTCACAGTGAAGAGGGCAGAAGCTGCTGAAGTTACAGAGCATCCTGATGGAGGGATAATGCTGCTGTCCCTGTTCAAAGGAAGAGGAAAAATATCCCTAAGAATCACATTACTCCATACACCTCTAGTCAGTCTGCCATCACTCACCAGACACCAAAAAACACCCCAGAGAATATAACACCTTTCCAGCATGGTCATCTACTGTCAACTGATCAAACAGGGGTCACAGCTCACTTACACAAACACTTGAAGAGTTTATTAAATTATCTGTCATCTTTGAATTCTTAAAGTTCCAGCACTACTCAGGAAAGGCAAACCAGCACCACCATTTCTGCTTAACATTGTTAAAATTATCAGAGCGGTGTTACAGGGCTATAAAAAAATCAGCTTCCAGTGAAATAGTCTTGTGAAATGACTTTTACTGTTTTTTTTTTTAATTCCTATGGTCACCATCGACTCGTAAGATGTGACCTAAAGAAGTTTTTTGTGACCTAAAGAAGTTATTCCTTAACTGTGCTCAGATGTAGATGTCATTCATTTGATCAACCAAACACTGATCATGCTATGCTAATCCCTTTGGTATTTTTTTTTCTGCCCTTCCCCCTCTCCTGTCCTCCCCCAACTACAAATAAGGGTCTTTGCCAAAATAATAATAGTCAATAATATAATAATAATAGTAATAATAGTAATAATAATAATAGTAATAATAGTCAGCACAACAGCCAGTGATGTGACCAAACTGATTTTCTGCTTTCTGTCTGATTGAGGCATAGCTGGTTTTTAATTTTTATTTTCACAGTGAGGCAAACTCGAGAAAATACTGCTGTTAATAACAGTAAAATTAACATTGTCTGACCAAATCCTTACATCTGTTACCTGCCACAGCAGTCTCTGCAGAGCTTTCTGTGCAGATCTGGCTGTACAGAGAAATTGAGGAATGGAGCATTCTCATAATCTCTGGAGGGTTGTTGATTAGAAATGCCCATTGTCGAAATTGGATGAAGCAAGATTGTGTCCTTGTACCTTTTGTGTTTGACTTCTCATGAAGCCAGTTCTTTGTGTGTTTAGAAGAGATAAAGGGGTGCAGAGGAACTGTGCATCACAGAGGGCAGAGTGTTCCACGTGGAGACTCTGCTGTATCCAAAAGGAGAGTGCTGATCTTCTACAGCCTTGCTCTTTACCCCTGCTTATTTATTGCTTGTATTTATATACCCAAGAATGTGGAACAGAAATACATTTTGTCAGGTTGCCAGGTGTTTCCTATGGAAAACTGAGGTCCAGCCTTGCCTGGAAAGCATAGGGAATCAAGAGTGGATAGTGGAAACCTGAATCTATGGAAAGGTTCAGCTGCATTTGCATTTTCACACTGTCTCTTAACACCTCCAGTGATAACTACATCATGGTGAAGTTAGTAAACACTGCAACTGGGAAATGAAAACATTATCCTTAAAGTGAAGGCAGTACCTGATTTCAATCAGCAATAAAAAATGTCCGTATAGTTAGATATTGTTTTAATCATTACTGTGCCCATTCTATATATTGTATAAATGAGACTATAAATGTCAAGATAAGATCTTAAATATGGAGTCTTAAAGAATTGTCTGGTCCTCAGCATCAAATTAAATCTTCTATAGATCCGAGTTAGTGTGTTGAAGAGCAGAACGTCTGAAATAATTTTCTGTGGTCAGTTAAAACACAGTGAATGATGGAGAATTAGGTCAATGAAATGTTACAAGAACACGCTCAAGGCAAGTCTTCAGTTACTGGGGCATTAGCTCCACGTTCTGGGTGATTGCAGCTAAAGACCATCTGCTGCAGCAGAGAAATTGCAACATGTCCTGATAACAGCAAAGCCCACAAAGAAAGCCAGGACAATACCACACAACGTGGATGGTTACAGGAAAAAGATGTAGCAAGTACCAGGAGGTGTGTTTGTACCATTTGACAGCTGCTGTGTGCTGCAGAGCTCGTGTGTTTGCACAGCTAAGTCATAAAAGCAGAATTGGTTTTCTTCTTTCTAATAGTCCACTTGCTATAATGCAGTTGGTGAGTAAAAAGCATAGTATCTGCTTTTAAATGTTTTGGTGCTGTCCTTGATACTGTTATTTATAAACAAAAATAGGGATGGAATGATTTATTTTGAACTGGCGTTTCACTTTCAACAGTTCTA
This sequence comes from Hemiprocne comata, assembly GCA_020745705.1. Lineage (NCBI taxonomy): Eukaryota > Metazoa > Chordata > Aves > Apodiformes > Apodidae > Hemiprocne > Hemiprocne comata. The sequence continues at coordinate 12,852,925 of CM036602.1, read as the reverse complement.
AATATTAAGCACAATACATCTTTCAATTGATGCTTAGCTAAAAAACAAACAACTAAGCAAAAAACCCCAAACAACGAAAAAAGGCCAATAAAAATGTGGGCAGAGTCAGATGTCCCTGTTGTAACAGCCTTGGGGACCATCAGGTATATGATGAAAAAGCTGTTTAGCAGAACCTGAAATACTGACATTTACTCCTGTGCTTCCCAGGCTCAAAGGGACTAGATGCAAACTGAAAAAAAAAATGTAGTGTTTTAAACCAGTTGGGAGTTTGTATGTTACTGCATTTTTGGTTTTGAGTATTTTCAAATATTTATTCATGCTTTTTTTTGTCAGTTGGTGGTTTATTTTGGTTTTGTCTTGGTCTTAACTGGAATGGCAGAACTGCCAGAGCTGGCAGGGACCTCTAGAGATCTCCTGGTCCAACTCCCCCCTAAAGCAGGACTGCCCAGAGCACATCCCACAGGACTGTATCCAGGAGGGTTTGGAATGTCTCCAGAGAAGGGAAATCCAGAGCCCCCCTGGGCAGCCTGTCCCAGGGCTCTGTCACCCTCACCTTAGAGAAGTTTCTCCTCCTATTTCAGTGGCACTTCCCATGTTCCAGCTTGTGCCCCTTGCCCCTCGTCCTGTCCCTGGGAACCACTGAGCAGAGTCTGGCTCCATCCTCCCTGCACCCACCCTGTGGATACTTAGAAAAGCATCCATCCTGCCATAGATTGCATCTGTGAACAGAACTAAATTCCAGTCGGCCTCCTTTGTACCAGATGCTCAGGAGTGTGCAGGAGCAGTGGTGTGGTTCCTCAGCAGTCATTTTATTTCCAGGCTCTCTGTCTTTAGGGTAATGAAAACAACAGTAGCTTGCATTTTTTTTGGCTCTACTACCTTCCACTTGAGCAGTACTAAGCTTTTATAAACATTAAATCTTTGAATGCTGTTTTCTGGAGGCTGTCATTTTCCATTTTATAGGTCAGAGAAACTGCAGCCGAGTTGGCTGGAAGGACCCAGTCCAGGTCCTGTGACTATTGCAGAATCTGTTAAAAGCTCAGGAATAGACAGAAGGTTTCTCGATGCTGTTCTTTGAGTTTTGTGGGTTTTTTTCCTTTTCATTGGATCAGATAACTGTATAAACCCTGCAGTGACTTGTTTCTGCCTCTCCTTCCAGGCACAAGGTTTTCAAACAGCGCTGTGCTGCTGGCTCCAGCCGTCCCCCATCCATCAGCCAGCCGGGATTCAGCGTGGGGACATCGTCCTCATCGCTGCCACCTCCTGCCTCTTCAAAGCACAAAACAACAGAGAGACAGGAAAAAGGAGAGAAACTGCAAAAAAGGCCTATGATGCCATTTCACCATCGGCCCTCTGTGACTGAAGAGCTATGCATGGAGCAGGACACGTCAGGGCAGAAACTGGGATTAGCAGGAATGGAGCCCTCTTTAGAAGTTCCTAATTCCAGAAAATACGAGAAGCCGCTATCGATACCTGCTAGAAATCCAAGCAAGCAAATGAATATGAATCCTATGGATTCACCCCATTCCCCCACTTCCCCTCTGCCTCCCACACTTAGCCCCCAGCCAAGAGGTCAGGAAGCAGAGAACCTGGACCCGCCTTCCGTTCCTGTAAACCCAGCACTCTACGGCAGTGGGCTGGAGCTTCAGCCCTTGCCCAGCTTAGATGATAGGACAGTCCTTGTTGGACAGAGGTTGCCTCTGATGGCAGAGGTCAGTGAGACAGCATTGTACTGTGGGATCATGCAGAACAATGAGTCTCTAGATGTGTGGAAGAGCTATAGTGTCCCATCAAGTGATGATCCAGAGTTCAGGCCGCCAGACCTTCCCTGTGAGAGATACGATGCCAAGATGGAGATGAACTCAGACAGCACTGCCCTGAAAAGGTGAGAGTGCACATCCATGCAAGTGGGGGCTTGATTTCATTATAAGCATGACTAAACTGTTTCCAGTTGAAACTGAACCAAGTCAGAGTCTTCACTGTGACATCAGTTGATGTGTGCTGCAGATAACATTGAATACTTCAGTAGAAATGTGCTATTATAGTATACCTTATTTTTTTCATATCTGGCTTTCTGTTGCCCATTATAAGAACTGATCAATCTTTTTGCAACTCGTATCACAGTAATTTGAGTAAATGTGAGAGTTTTATTAAGCTTATATCTTCTAATAATTAAAAAAAATAAATAAAGTGTTTAGTTACACAACCTTCCAGCTACATACATGCTTGGTTTTGAGTGCACTAGTGTTTATGGCACTGCAGAAGCACTTCAGTGTGGTTTGTCCAATTGTGTGGGCTTAAAATGGAAGTGTACCACGCTTCCTGTGGGTAGTAGCTGATACTATATCATGGAATAATACTGCCTTTTTGTAAACTCACTGTCAGATCTTTGAAATTGATAGAAGCTTTACTGTTAGCTTCAGCCTCTGGAGGATTGAAACTGAAAACCCTGATGGTCTGAGACCCCTCTGGTCTGTACACAGAAAAGAGCAAATGCTTATCTCCTGTTAATGTTCCTTTAGAAAAAATACAGTTAACATACAGTGTCTTCTTCAAAGAACATGACCTCATCTTGAAGGAATTTTTAGCTATCTCTTTTTTTTTAAACATGGATTTTTCTTATATCCAAATATATTTATTCATTTATTTATAACTTTAGCATAAGAATTTGAATTAATTTTCTGTTGGCCTAAAAATTATTTTGCATTCTGGCAATGAATGGATGTACCAAAGAGAGGAGTTAATGAAAATGTATAAACTAAAATTAATTGAGGAAGAATTTTCGAGTTCTGACAACACTGATTTTGTTAATTACAATGGAGTTTACTAGGCTGAAAAGGTTATGTGTACTTCAAAGTGTTTTGATACATATAGTGACAAAATTAATTCTTTGTTCAGTGTTCCAAAGTAGAAGTTCTTAATACATGATGTTTAATACTAAATGTAGGCAAATGCATCTTTTATTTGAGGACAAAAACTTATTTCTGCTAGATCAAGGAGGATGGAGTGAGACATGAGTTGTATCTGTGTGTGACAGCTGTTATTTTTCTTTGCTTTAAGAGGTGTGTTTATGTTTCATGATGGCTTTGTTTGCTTTCTTATTTTTACTTTCAGGCTCTTGGCACAACCTAATAAACGGTTTAAAATTTTGGAAGAGCAGAAACCAGTGCAGACACTAACCTATCTTGACCCCTTGCCTCTAATACAACAGCCTGGAGAAGGCTTGGGAGACACTAGTGATCCTTACACTTTTGAGGATGGTGATATAAAGTACAGCTTCACTGGCAGCAAGAAATGCAGGCTTGGGGCTGAGAAGGATCCTTTGAAAAAGAACAAGGTAAGGTGTAAATCCAGAGTCTTTATCATGAACATTCTTATTGGACTTACAGAACTGTAGCACAGTATTAGCTCTGCAGCTCTCAGAAGACACAAGCCTGTTCCACAGACCGTAATCAGAAAGATTCTGTATTTTTTTTCCTGCACCAAATCACAGAAAAAACCTTCATTTCACTGTGATGTTTTTGAACAGGCATTTACTGGCATCCATCTGAACCTGTTGGTGTGTGGAAACACTGCTGGGGCATGGAATACTTCCTGTTTATCTATATTCAGCTTAACCAGCACCAGGTTCCAGATTTAAGCTAACAAATAAAATATTTTGAGCCTTATATTCACTTGTAGAGATGAAAAAATTTGTTGGGCTTTGTTTTGTTTTTTTTCCTTGCTTAAGCTTGACATGTTACCTCTCTGCAAAGCTCGGATCTCTCCAGCCCAAGTTTATTTTTCTTCCCTTGGGCAAAGTTAGTGTAGCTGAGAGGATTTGTGGCAGGGTTGCTCTATTGGTTTGAACATTTCCTTTTGAGATCCTTTTCCATATGTGAAAGAAAACAATTTGTTCACCATTCCATGGTCACCACCTGCCCTGTATGCATGATACTTCTAATGTGTCTTCCCCATTATGGAGCTGTTTTAATGTCTGGCTCCTCACTCATTTGCTCATGTGGGGGTAGCCTCCAGGCTTAACATTCTAGATTTGTTTACTGGAGAATTTGAGGTGGCAAATTATCTGTCCTGGCTATAAGAGTTAACTGATGTATGTGGAATCCTTTTTTGCTTCTCAAAGCATTGAATCCAGAGCCCTGAGTTTGGTTTGACATTGGAAACCAGTTGTTCTTACGTAGTGTAAATTCATATCAATTAATAACTCTTGAATTGTTTCTCTAGTCAGAAGATGGAATTGGTACCAAGGAGATCCCCACAACGGGTCATTCTACACCAGTTCCTGATGGAAAAGATGCCATGTCTATTTTCAGTTCTGCTCCTAAGACTGGTGAGTAAAAAGCCCTTTTGTTTACTCTGCAAGGCAAAAATATTCAAAGCTCTGCAATAAAAGCTGAAAGGAGAAATCACAGACTGAACATTTTACTGTAACATGAGAGCTGTAGACATCCTGGGATGGATAAAACTTGATTCTGCTTGTCCTTTTTATAATACAGTATGTTCTTTGGTGCCTGCTTAAAACTTGACTACATGGCTATTTGTAGGCCATGTCATAGAAAAGGGGCCTTGGTGATTCTTGCTTGTCTTCTGCTTAGAGTGAGAAATCGAAAAAAGGCAATTTTGTGTTGAATTTTGTATTTCCTTTTTGACAGATGCCCGGGCAGACAATGGTGCAGGCCGGGCGGGCTCCGGGAGCCTCACCCAGGTGACAGATCTGGCTCCATCACTCCATGATCTAGATAATATCTTTGACAATTCAGATGAAGACGAGCTTGGTGTAAGTCTTTGTAGGATTGGGTTTGGCACACTTGAACTTTGGCCAAAAAACCAAAGGAGGGGAATGGAATCCTAGGGGGGAGAGATAATCCCTAATAGATTGGAGGGGCAGGGCATAGAGAGGTAGACAGGCTTGGATTTTAACTCAGAAGAATTGCTAGAAAAGAGAGGTTCTTTCAGGAGATGCATCAAAGAGAGAAGTAATCACTGTGTATAATTCAGGTATATAAGGAAATCACTGATGTAACATCAGAGTGTGTGTTGTCTGGCAGTTTTTCAGTCATGAGGGGAACCTGTGTACAGCCAACGTGCTGACACAGTCATTGCATAGGCAGGCTCTAGAAATGCTGCCACAGGTAAAGCAATGTGGTTGCTTTTTAAATGCAATGCATCTGGTTTCATGTCCTTAGCTTTTTGCCAGTATTTTGTGGCTTTTGGAGAGCTATGGAAAAGATGCTAGTTTCATTAACCAGTGATCTGATTTTTTTTTACCTTGCCTGAGAAGCTGCCCAAAGAAATATCAGTTCAACCTTCCTGAATTTCAGTAATTCTGTGAAGCAGGTTTCTTTTTATTCCTACAAGCAGTTTATTTCAGTGCAAAGAGGAATAGTTGCTGAATATTATGAAAAGCAGAGTTACATCAGTTTCCAGGAAAAACAATCAAGACACGTGGAAAGGCAAACATTTGAATAATTACTATATTTAAGATTAATCTAATATAGCCATAATGATAGAGAAGGTGATTTCTAAACTTCCTGATGGTAAGTAGTAGAGTTGAAAAGTCTAATGACTGGTTCTTGGCAGTACTTTTCAAGTACACCAATATATTTACTGCTTCTCCCTGTGCTGTGGGTCCACACAAACTGCACTTAAGATGTCACAGTTAATATGCAAATCAGCTAGAGAAGTGTCAAAATAAAAAATTACCTTTTACTGTGGAGTTGGCCTGGACAGACCTGATGTTCCTCCTGTCTTAATACTTGCATGTGTCGAGCTGTCCCCTCTGGCAGTCAGTTCGTGGCACTCCTGCTTCTCTCTGTGGTTTTCTCTTTATTATCTTAGTGTAGCCCAAATGTGTGAGCAAACAGTTGTCACATTAATCCCAAGCTCAGTGTTTGTGAAAACATTTTCAATATAATTTGCATGTATATAGATAGATATGTATGTTTATATGTATGTATCTGTATATTGGGGGCTGTATAGACAGGGAAGTATTTCAGAGATTGATTGTTTTAGTGTTGAAAGAGGAAAAAGAAATCCAGACTCCCTGGGGGGGAATAATGAGAGAGCAGAAAAGTACACTTTGTTTCTTCCTTGTGAAAGCTCATTCAAGAGAGTTTTCAGAATTTTAATAGCTTATGAATTGTAATGTTCTGTATATTTTTTACTATGGTATGTGATTGCTTTGCTTCTAGGCTGTGTCACCAGCTCTTCGGTCATCAAAGATGCCCACGGTAGGATCTGAGGAACGCCCTGTAGGGAAGGATGGCAGAACAGCAGTACCTTACCCACCAAGTAAGTACCAGCACCTGATGACTGCTTTGTTGACAGTCAAAAATTTAGCAGGAGCCTTACAATGTCACTTTTTCAGGACTAGTATTTTGTTCCGTAATTACCAGATGCCAATATTAAAAGAGGATAAGCAGATTTTAATAAAAACAGTGGCTGGTAATACAGACATATTTTTTTAATCTGCCTGCTGAGATTTGAGTTGTTCTTCTTTTGACATTATTGGCTTGGATTGGAAGTATGGGAGGGATCTGTTGCAAATCTTCATTTAGAAGAAGGAAACAGCCTCAAGTTGTAACAGGGGAGGTTTAGATTGGATATTAAGAACAATTTCTTCCCCAAAAGGGTTGTCAGCCCCTGGCCCAGGCTGCCCAGGGCACTGGTGGAATCCCCATCCCTGGAGAGATTTCAAAGCCATGTAGATGTGGTTCTGAGGGACATGGGTTAGTGGTGGCCTTGGCAGTGCTGGGTTAATGGTTAGACTTTATGATCTTAAAGGTCTTTTCCAACCAAAATGGTTCTATGATTCTATTTAAATAAGAGGCATTTCTCTTGAGATGAAAGAGAGAAGTGTCTATGTATGTGTGAGAGAAGAAAGGTGAGGATTTTTGGTGTAATACTAACCAATCATATTATGAATTACAAATTATTTAGTGGTGAGCAGGAAGAATGTTTGATTTTTCTGGCTACTGTAAGCAGAAATCAAATCTCTCTGCAAATCATTCTTTAATGCCTTCTCATTAACTTTAGCTGGTAATGAGAACAAATTGAGGAGAAGAAAAAAAACAGTCAGAAGGAGATGAGTCAGAGTTTTATGGAGCCATAAAAGCTGTGCTGATTTACTCAAATGTAGAAGTCTGAAGTATACAGAGATTGGCTTTTGACAGGTTTAGTTGATCCACAGCTTTTTAAAATATGCAAAGCTTTTTCAAGCATGACACACATGAAAATGAATAGTGACAGTTAGCCTGTTGCTGTAGGGCCGGGGGATCTTTTGGAATTAAACTTTTTTATGAATCTGCACTGCAGAAATTTGCTAACTGGAGTGAGTTCGAGTGTGTGAAAATGAAATATTGTGGAGCTGTACAAAGGAAGTTCAATAGATACACCCCAGTTGTGGTTTGTAGCTGTCCCCTTCACACCGGCTGTTGAGGCATAAAATACCTGCAGGGGACCAAAATGACTTGTACATCACAATAAAGCCCTACTGACCACATTTGATTTTAACCTTCCTTCCTGTCCCCCTTTCTCCAGTTTCTAAAGCACACTTCTCTTTGCTGAAAAAACAGAGACAGCAGCTAACCCAGCTGGCAACCTGAAGATTATATTTCATTCTAGCATTGGGTGGAAAATAGGTTTTTTCCATTCTGCTGAACCTGTTTTTAACATGAATTTATCCAATATTAGGACAAGACTAAAGTCTTCTAGATTTTTCATTCAAAGGCTGAGCAAGGGAATTAAAAGGAAAAAAAAAAGATGAGTGGGAATAATTCATAGCCCATTATTTACTGCTCCATGTTGTGAAAGCCTTTGGATTCAGCTTTGCCTGTTACCAGTGGAACTCTGTTTTGAGAGGACTTCACCTGTTGGAATTGGAAGGAAAAAGAGTGTAGCTGGGGAGAAGATACAAGACTATTCTGATTTTTGTTTGATTGCACTACATTTTATTCAGCATCTCCGTTGGGGTGTTCTGTTTGTTTTGCTGAAAGAAGAAAACTATAGGAAGGCTGATTACATTATGTTCGTTTACTGAGAAGTAATTTAGGGATTTTCCTGGTGTCATGTCTTGTGATGCAGCATTATAATTTTTGGCTTCCTCTGACACTTGTCACTTTTGGATGCCTGGCAGTCTGATTGTTGAGCAGAATTGTCTGTGTTTGTGTTAGCAACACTAGCCTGTCTGCTCTTGAGGAGCTGTGTCACTAGGGACCCAGTGAGACTGCAATGACTGTCTGTGGAAAAATGCAGCTAAGTGCACACTAATTCCAAAAGCCTCCTGTTTTAGGGCTCAGCATCAGCTCGAAAAAAGGGAAAAAAACCTACTTTGTATCCCCATAGTAACCGTTGCTGGGGTGAACTTTGCATTAACATCAGTTAATCCATTATGTTTTTTGTTGTTGTTTAAAATTGTGTGAATTGTGAATTTGTGTACCTACCAGTTTATTGTTTCTGCTGAGCTTTTAAAGTATCCCTAAGAATTTTTGGAAGTTATCTCTAGCTTTTAATCTAGATTTATACTGGTGTCAACTGCAGTCATCTCTGCTAGGCTTTAATTGATGAAATAGGTTCTTCTGTTGTATTGGATTTCCTTCAGAATTTCTATTTCAATGATTAACAGTGTGTTATTTCATCCTATTTAGCTGTGGCAGATCTCCAAAGGATGTTCCCAACACCACCCTCTTTAGAACAACACCCTGCCTTCTCCCCAGTAATGAGTTACAAAGATGGAATCAGTTCAGAGACTGTGACTGCCTTGGGAATGATGGAAAGTCCCATGGTCAACATGGTCCCAACGCAACTTACTGAGTTTAAAATGGAGGTGGAAGATGGATTAGGTAGCCCTAAACCAGAAGAAATTAAGGTAACAAGCCAAAGATGTGGTCTTCTTATCATCTCATCTGTGTATGTTTTGATTTTTATAAACAAGTCACACGTAGTGTGTGTAGCAGACCTACTGTAACAAATGTGAACAGGATCTGTAGAAAGTACATATCAGTCTAGTTGGGAAAAAAATTTCTTCTCTGATAAGAGAGCTTTTAAATTGTTTCCTGATGTTAACTAGAGGTGTTTTTCTTCTTGTAATTTTATATTTGTAATGTTTTTGAGTATTCTCAGGTAACAAACAGTATTGTATGTGAAATGAGCCCTATGCCTAACTGAAAGAATGTATGTATTTGAAAAAACATACTTGTGACTTAAGTAGCTGTTAAATTACTGATTTCTTTAGATAACTTTTCTGTAGCACCTTTATGTATAGCCACTCCTTGCTGCCAGTCCCTGGGGATGCAGCTGGGATAAAATCATGCATGTAGAAGGGCTGCCTTTTTCTCTCTGAAATGTTGCCTTTTTTGGTTAGGGTTGAAAATCTCTGAGAAAGCCCAGGGGTTGAACTTGCTCTGTTTCTTCTTCAGCTGATGTTACTTCACAAGTTTTAAGGCCAGATGGGACCATTCTTATCTGACTTTCTGTATAACACAGGTCAGGTAATGTCACATAGTTACTCCTATATTGAGTCCTATAGTGTATCTGAGTAAAGAACTATTTTGAAATGGGGACTCTGCTGGGTACTGGTACTCACCTCCCAGACGTGACATATCAAGACGTATCCATTTTTCCATAGCATCACATAAAGGGCTTAACATAAGCACTTAGTGCACATTGATTTGTATTTCATTGTTCCATCTTCAGCACAGGTGAAGAGGTAGGATAAAATCATTTTGCCTGCTTGTGTGTATTCTTCATTACTTAACTTTTGGGGCCAATTTTTGTCACTTTTGTCAAAATTACTGTTCCCATATTTCCATGCATATAGCCTGAGGGTTTTTTTAATTAAAAATGCACATTTTCTTGTAGAAATACATATTACTTTGTTCTGCAGCAAGCTCATTTGTACACAGGTGATAAAAAGGGAGGTAGGCACTGGAACCCTGTCTTTCTGGTAGCCCCCAACGCTGATTTTATTGCCCAGTTCTTCTTCAGGCTCACTCTGTCCCTGATCTGCCACAGCCAGTTCCTTCTACTTCAGCAGCCATTTCTTTCCCCAACACCACCTCCTTCCCTCTCATTTTGTGCTGCTGTGAATGTTGGAATTAACCAAAGGTTTGTTTTCAAGCATCTGCACTGCTGAGAGAATGTACATGGCAAGACAGAGCACTTGCAGTTGCATGGACAAGAAGTGGCTATATATCAATCCGGGAGTACTGATACAGAACTTTTTTCTTAGGATAAATGATTTAGTCAGCTATGAATCAGCAGTTTTTCCTGCGTGGCAGTACTGGTGTGCTTTAGGCAGACTGAAGGTAAAGCACAGGCAAGCCTTGGGGTGACTTCCTTCTTAAGAACACTCATTTTTGTCCCGGGGGGGGGGGAGGGAGTTCAGGCAGGTTGTTGCATTTCAGGGGTTTTGTCTCCAGAGCATGATCAAGTGTGTGCAGTCAGCCCCGGGAGTCCCCAGCTCACAGGGCTGCACGTGGAGTTGACACTCGTGAGGGGGCTGAGCTGGTAGAGAGTTTTACCAACAATTCTGTTGAGAAAGAGAGACTCTGGGCAAGTGTCAAGGAGTTGGTTATCAGGGCCCCCCTGGTGAGGACAGTTAACCACCTGGAAAGCTGGGCATACGTAGTAAGAGTGCTTGGTTATTGCAAGGTCTCTTCTTCCTTCTACCCCAATTTCCTGACTTGAAGGCATGAAGAGAAAAGGCATCTTCTTCAGAGGTTTGGCTGAAGAACAGTGGTCCATTTGTCTTTTATAGTTTGTGTATCCACCAATTTTTATATCGCCATAGAAGTTTGAAATGTATTTTTTATAAGGTTTTTTAAGACTTTGCCTTGCCACATACCTTGCTGGTTGTTTCCTTCTGTTTCTGCAGTAAAGAATTTGCTTAAGACTAGGATAATTTGGGTCTGGAAAGAAAATCTGTACTGGGATTTGTTAAGATGGAAGGTTTTGAGTGGGAACAGATTGTAGGGTGTCATTGATAACTGAAGCTATTTTAATTTCCCTCACAACCATTTTAGGAGTATTAAGATACATATTTTAATTCTGCCTGATAACATTTCCAACAGCACAGTTTACTTGCTTTTAAGTGTGTCACACCTGCTCATGTACACCAGTGGGGGAAACAAGCACCTAAACCCATTGCTGATCATTTTGAGAACATGGAAGTAGATTCCTTGTGTTGATTATTTAGCAGCTGAAGACAGTAATCCACACATTTCTCATCTCTCAATGCTTGACAAGGTGCAAGGGAAAAATTGCAAAGATCTAATGAGTTGTTAAATACTGAAATGCTAAGAAAGACTACTGTTACTGTTTTAATAATGATTTTTACTTTGCAGTAGTGCCTCAAAAGGACTAGCTTTTTTCTTCTGAAAGAAACCTGGAATAGTCTAGAAACTCTGGCTGAAGTTCTTTCCATCATTCTCTGCAAACAAACCTGACAGTCAATGAAAGTCCAGTTTGACTGGACTTCATTTTAGATTTATATTTAATATTATGTTTACTAGACTAGTTGTATATTTCTGTTTAATATTTGGAATGTGTAAAGTGTCCACTGTGGATTATATTAATCCCCAACGTGGGGGTTGTTTAGAGAGGCTGATTGAAGGCACCTAAGGTTTTGTCACACAGTGACTCTGCCTCTCTCCATTATCAGTTTAAAAGTCTTGCAAGGATCAGTCTTTCAAGTGCCTAAATTAGGTGCTTAAAGTTGGGTAGTATGAAAATTTCATAGTACGATACTCACTTTTCAGACAAAACTTATCTTAAATGAGTCTAATCTGCTTGTGGAATCTGCTGACATTAAAGTTGTGTAGCATCTCCATGTAACAAGGAGCCTCAGCTGAGTTTCCTTGAATGTTTTGTAGAATGAGTAAATACGCTTAATTTTGGAAAAAATGAAGTTGTAGAGGGTTCAAAGAGTGCCACAGGTTTTAAATGAAAATAAATATCTAAATATAAAGAGCAACCTTGCCATATTGTTGTAAACAATGTCACTTGGATGTTACAGGATTTTTCGTATGTGCACAAAGTTCCATCATTTCAACCTTTCGTGGGCTCCTCCACGTTTGCTCCACTGAAGATACTGCCCAGCCAGTGCCTCCTACCTCTGAAGATACCAGATGCCTGCATTTTCAGGCCTTCTTGGGCTGTTCCTCCTAAAATTGAACAACTTCCTTTGCCACCTGCAGCCACTTTCATTAGAGATGGTTACAAGTAAGTACAGTCTTGTAGGAAATCAGTTTGTCATGCCTGTACCCAAGATGGCTCCTTAATTAAAATGTTTGCATATATTAACAGTGCTTTTACCACACACCAGAACCAGACAATAACCTGCAAATGTATTTTTAAACCTTCTGTGTTTGTTGTTTTCTGAGATAAAAAGTTATCATAGTAGGAACATTGGAATTCATAATAGGTTTTGGAAATGGGTGGTTGTACAGTGTGTCCACTACACTCCCTAGTGCTTTTAAAAGAACAGGAACATGTGACACTTGAATTAATTGCAATTACTGTCACATGAAAATATTGTAATTCAACATAACCCAGAAGTGTTCAGGAAGAAAATTGGTGCAGTTAACCTCTCCTGTCTCTGTGTTCCCATTGCAGTTGGCAGTTCTCTAGCCTGCAGGTAGGCTCCCCTCCCGTTGGTACTCCTGTGTTCACCTGGGGCTTCAGTCTGATGATATCTGGTCCTGAAACACCAGTTTGCCTTCTAAGAGCTCTTCAGATACGTTGTGTAGGCCTGTGGCAGCTCTTTGCTCCACCTCTTTGTGTGAGCTCCTCTGAGTTCTTGTGATTTAACCTGAGTGGGTCACATCTGGAGCTGCTGATCAGATGTTGAACAGATATATATGCCATCCTCCCCTTTCTAAATATTAAAATAAAAGATGCCAATTATGAGACTGCTGTGATGTACAAGCAAACAGTGCTATTGGATTTAAAACCTTGTATTCCTTAATCAGTTCTCAGAAATTAGCAATGCTTATGGAAGAAATTAATTACTGGAGATTTTGAATGCTATCAAGAAGTTCACCATTCAGTTAATAAAACATCTTTAAACACATAGTAATAGTCCAAAGGTCTCCTGCTGCAATGCATTCACTCCTAGAGGAAGTAGCTTGTATCTTTAAATCAGTCTGTAAATCCTTTAAATCAGTCTTTTTCCAGCTCCAAAGGATCCTTCAGTATTCTCAAAAGAATTGCAAAAAAGAAATTGTAAACCCTTGAGAGTGCCTAGGGAGCAATTTAATTCGCAGTTTTTTTGTAAGAGTAACTGATTCACCAGGCCTGAGCTGGTTATTAATTTCAGGTATTTGTTGGGGGGGGGGGGGGGGAGAAATCCTTTCATTTTCAATATAATCCAATTAGAGTGAAGATGATTACTGCAGGCTTCCAACAGAGTGGTGATTGCCAATCAGGGTTTCTAGGTCACCTTTTCATGTCAGTCCGAGGCATTCCTTATGCTTTAGATTCACAACTCCTTCAAACCTTGCTTCATTATTTTTTTCCCTCTCTTGCTTTAAGTTGGACATACATCAGTGCAAGGTAATAAAATTATTTTAAGGAATAAGGTCTTTGCTATTTTCCTTTTCAAGTCACTAATGATATGTGAGCATTAAGCTAGTGCCCCTTTAAATAACACACAAAATACACAGTAAGAACAGACAACAAAAAAACCTGTTTCCCCTCCTTTATCAAGAGCGTCACTGAGTTCTCACACTTTTTCCTTGCCCCAATATGTAATGCACAAATTTCAAGAAAAGGAAGAAGCTTATTAGCAGCTTGGAAAGAGAAAAGTTAAGGTCTTACTCTTTTGACTGGCCCCATGTCACTTGTTTCCCCCATGTTACTTGTTTCTTGATATAATGAGTCATCGCAGAAATGAGAGAGGTATCATGGGAATGTGCAAACTGTTCTTAGGTCACTTGAATTTGGCAAAAAATGACAAAAATAGAGTAATAAAAAGCAGTCATGACAGAATATGACCCAAAAATACAATTCTTAGCTTTACTTGACTCGAGTTTGTAATGGCAAGTGTCCTGTTGTGCTGTAGAGTGTGTAATCCTAAATGGGCATTTGCATTTACAGTATCTGCAGTTCTGCTGTCAGTTACATCCCACTGAGAGGTGATGTGAGTGCCACATCCATGACTTCTGACAGTAATGAAAATTATGGTTTCTGAAATAAAGTAAGATTTCTATGCCTCTGAAAAACTTTCTTCATTTCTACTGATGTATTATCTCTTTGCAGATAATTGTGTTTAAAACATCAACTACAGTTCTTTCTCTTTTCCCTGGAAGAGTTGGAAAATATCCCAAAATCTTGATAATTTCTCTAGATAATTCTTCTCAGGAGCATTTGAGTTTTAGGCCATGAGAATAATCTTTAAGAGGGCTAAGTGTCTGAGATAATAGCTTTTTTTCTTAAACTGATAAGAAACAGTGGTGGTCATGATGAGAACTATGATTTTAGTTGAGAGACACGAGTACAAGTTACGAGCAGAAGGTGTGTTCTTTCTTTACTACGATTACAATGAATCCCATCAGTTTTCATCATCTGCTTGTAATTAAAAATAAGTTCTGACAAAATCAGTCTGCACAACCAACCAGTTGGTGATGGCATGTGACTGTTTCTCATTTCTTTCTTGTAGCAATGTGCCTAGTGTGGGGAGCTTGGCCGACCAAGACTATCTTCAGATGAACACTCCTCAGATGAACACGCCAGTGACACTCAACAGCACGGCTCCGGCCAGCAACAGCGGAGCAGGGGTGCTGCCCTCACCAGCGACTCCCCGCTTCTCTGTCCCCACCCCCCGCACTCCCAGGACCCCGAGGACTCCCCGGGGCGGGGGCACAGCGAGCGGCCAAGGGTCTGTCAAGTACGACAGCACAGACCAAGGGTCACCAGCCTCCACCCCTTCAACAACCCGGCCCCTGAACTCCGTGGAGCCCGGCACGGTGCAGCCCATCCCCGAGGCCCACAGCCTGTACGTCACCTTGATCCTCTCGGACTCGGTGCTGAACATCTTCAAGGACCGCAACTTCGACAGCTGCTGTATCTGCGCCTGCAACATGAATATCAAGGGTGCTGACGTGGGCTTGTACATCCCGGATTCATCCAACGAGGATCAGTACCGCTGCACCTGCGGCTTCAGCGCCATTATGAACCGCAAACTGGGTTACAACTCTGGGCTCTTCATTGAGGATGAGCTGGATATTTTTGGCAAGACCTCAGACATTGGCCAAGCTGCAGAAAGACGACTGATGATCTGTCAAAGCAACTTGATCTCTCAGCTGGGAGAGGGAGCTAGAAGGACCCAGGAACCCCCGATGAGCCTCCTCCTCCTCCTCCAGAATCAGCACACGCAGCCTTTCACATCTCTGAGCTGCTTGGACTACATGTCCTCCAACAACCGTCAGACGCTCCCGTGCATGAACTGGAGCTATGACAGGCTGCAGGCTGACAGCAACGACTCCTGGATTGAATGCTTCAATGCCCTTGAGCAGGGCAGGCAGTATGTGGACAACCCCACTGGTGGAAAAGTGGACGAAGCCCTCGTCAGAAGTGCCACTGTGCATTCTTGGCCTCACAGCAACGGTATGGGTAAAACAGATACTTTGTTCCTTTGAATTTGTCTCCTCCATAAATTTGTTTGAAACTTGCCCATCCCGAGCCACTTAATCTTCATGTGGGAAGTAACATGCACAAAAGTACTCTAGACATAAGATTTCTGAAAGCTTTATAAATGACATCTAAAGTACCAATAATCCAGTTGTCCTTAGACTGTGTGGTCTAAATTGTGTAACAATCTGTAGCAAGAGGACAAGGGGGAATGGATTAAAACTGGCAGAGGAGAGATTGAGGTTAGACATGAGGAGGAAATTCTTCACTGTGAGGGTGGTGAGACACTGGCACAGGTTGCCCAGAGAAGCTGTGGCTGCCCCATCCCTGGAAGTGTTGAAGGGCAGGTTGGATGGGGCTTGGAGCAACCTGGTCTAGTAGGAGGTGTCCCTGCCCATGCAGGGGGGTTGGATCTAGATGATCTTTAAGGTCCCTTCCCACCCAAACTATTCTATAATTCTATGATCTGTGGAAGTTTGCAAATCTGAAGCAGAGATGCAAAAACAATTGAGTGGAGGGCAGAATTATGGCCCCTTTTTTTTGGAGAACGGTATAAGCAATTAAAAATTGCTCTATATGGAAGTGTCACCAAGGATAAAAAAAGAAAGTGATTTTATAATCAAATATTACCTGTTTGTGTGCTGAAGAGGCTCTGACTTCTTGTGAACTGAGCTGGACAACTAACATTGAAAGGTGTGTTAGAAGGACTGTGATGACAGCTTTATTTCAGCAGTGTTTTCATAAAGTGCCATATTGAATGCCATCAGGCTAATTAGAGTTGTGCAGGTTTTATGGGCACTGTGAAGAGCAATACTGAAGAACAATAGACCAAACAATGTTGCCACCTCAAAATAATGCTTCCTGTTCCTCACTAAAAATGACTGATGCTCCTTTGTCCTTCGCAGTGTTGGATATCAGCATGCTCTCCTCCCAGGACGTGGTGCGCATGCTGCTGTCCCTACAGCCCTTCCTGCAGGATGCCATCCAGAAGAAGCGAACAGGAAGGACCTGGGAGAACATCCAGCACGTGCAGGGACCACTCACCTGGCAGCAATTCCATAAGATGGCAGGACGGGGAACCTATGGTATGTAACTTGTGGATGCCAAGAGCTGAAATTAAAGCATAGCTGTCTAGAAATGGGCACTTTGTTCTGGAAATGTCTTAGAACAAATGGGCTCTTCGTGTGGCTTTAACATGCCTGAAAAAGCATTTAAAGCACATGCTTGAATCATGTCGTGGAGGTTTTACCTTCCAGAATGATGAATATTTAGAGGGCAAAAACGCTGGGTGAGGATCAAACTCAAACTCCCTGCCTGAATCTGTGTTTTGGCTTGTACTGAAGCTAGCTGGAGTATAACTAACAGGAACAGAGGAAGCTGTTAAAATTGTGCCAGTCATGGGGAAGAGAGGATTTCTGAGCTATACAAATACACACAAAGTGGGTATCCTTGCTGGTTCTAAGGTTTCCCGTAGTCTCTCTAAGAAGTTTCAGTTGAAGTATCTCCTGGATGACCCTTCTCAAAAATCACAATCACAGACCAGATGTGTACCTGCACATTTGCAAAAAAATGACTGACATTTAAATACCTATTTCTTGCCTGCAGTTTTTTTCAATCTTCACCAATGGAGTCTTGCTTAGGTTTTTCCTGCAGTTCTATTGTGCTTTGCTTTATTTTCTCTCTGTTGGTATTTGATATATTGCTGCTTTCCTTTGGGGCTTGGACACCTTGTGGTGAATACAGCTCCTGTCTAAAGCTGGTGTGCTTCAGGAGGAGTACTTCTAATCTCAGGATTTTTCCAGCATTTGTCACTCTAAGTTAGGCTTTGTCAGGTCCTACTAGATAATAAGACCAAAATCACCATGTACAAAGTAGCAGAACCTTCCATACAGATTCAGCAACTTTTACTGAATGTTGGCTGTTTAATAAAGTTGGATTATATTCTGCAGAAACTACCTGGGTACATTTTAGCTTGAAATTTTCCACAGTATTTCTTTTAATGAGCACAGTGTGTGGGAGATGCCATGTTCCACTGCATGGTTCCTCTCAGCTCTGGCAGCAAGTGCTCTGGAGCACATCCTATGGAGAGGAGCAGGAAGCAGATTTTAGCATCATGATAATTTTGCTCAGTAAATGCTTATGTATGCTTCCCATATCTGGGAATAAGTTTGCCTAATCATTTTACTTCGTAATTTTGCATGACCAGGTGGGGAGGTAGATGAAGGACTGTAAAATCAGATTTTATGGATTCATGTTATTACTTTTGATTGAATAGGAACTTGTAAGATGTGGTTATGGTTATGACAAAGTAAAACCATGAGATGAAGCCTCGAGAAGGGCAAGGCATGTATTTATGGTGCACTGAAAGATGTTTTATTGCAGCTTTCTAGGAAAGTTGAAATGATGCTTGGATCAGCTCCCTCTTCTGAGCCAAATGAACTTTGTTTTTATGACATTTCTTAAGTACAATATAAATCTTTCTTCTCCTTCATTAAATATTATTTTCCAAGGAAGAAGGCTGGGATTTATCAGGCACAATATGGCCTCTATAGGTTTCCACTCTATGGTCACACTTCTAGGAGACTCAGCATGGCAAGGAATCAGGGATTTCCAATATTCCTGTAAAAGAACCCACTTCCTGGTACATCAGAGAACCCACTGCACTTACACCAGTTATTTTAACATTTTTTCTTTCTTTTTTTCTCTTTGAAGGCTCTGAGGAATCTCCTGAGCCTCTTCCGATCCCGACTTTACTCGTGGGTTATGACAAGGACTTCCTGACAATATCTCCATTCTCCTTGCCATTCTGGGAGAGGCTGTTGCTAGACCCATATGGGGGCCATCGGGATGTCGCCTATATCGTGGTGTGTCCAGAAAATGAGGCCTTGCTCGATGGAGCCAAAACTTTCTTCAGGGACTTGAGTGCTGTATACGAGGTTGGAAAGAGGAACCACACTGGATTATTTCTTCTTAAGTGTTATTTCTGCTCTATTGCATGTTCATTGGGAGAAACCCGTGGGGTTTTTTTAAAGTAAAAATAGTTTGAATAAGAATTTTTTTTCATTGTGAGGACTTCCTGCACTTTCAGAGTCCAATAATACGATCTAATTGAGTTATACTGTGATTCTCTGTGGATTCTGGGGTATTTGTTGCCATCTGCTCCTTCCAGCATGCATTCTCTTAATTTACAGAGGATATGACACTAGGATTCATTCAGTTGCTACCATGAAGGGCCCAACCAAACCTAAAAAGCAAGGAGCAGATTAACAAAATTGCATTCTGTAATTGCCAGGCTGGAGATAAAACCATCTCCTTTTTCAGCATGTGCATTGTGTACCAAGGAATGGGCAAGATGACTTTGTAACCTTAGTTTTGCTGTAAGTGCAATTCCAGTCAACAGATAAATGTAGCCTTTTGGTTTTAAATTTATTAATAAGCCCCCAGATGTGTGCTGGTAATAAAGGGTTTATGCTACAAACCAGGCTGCATAACTTAGGCAGGTGCTTGGCAGCTGGTTACAAGCATTTCTTCTTTCCTCACCAGATGTGTAGGCTTGGCCAGCACAAACCAATCTGCAAAGTGTTACGAGATGGAATTATGCGGGTGGGAAAGACTGTGGCACAGAAGCTGACAGATGAGCTGGTGAGTGAATGGTTCACCCAGCCCTGGGGCACCGAGGAGTGTGACAATCATTCCAGGCTCAAACTCTACGCCCAAGTTTGCCGGCATCACCTCGGTAAGTCCAGCACGGCCCGGCCGGGCTGTTTGCTTTCTGGAGGGTGTTTGCAGGGGATGGAAGCAAGGGGCCTTTTCTGTAGCTACAGATCCTGATCTGTTCTAAAATTTAAAAAAGGTAATAATGAGGCTTTATCTTAATTTCTTAATCAATTTCATGTTAAATTTGCCTACTTTAGAAGGTTTTATTGGTGTTCATCAGCCTGGTGATCATACCAGAGATTCAAAAGCCAATTCTTTTTTTATTATAGAAGTCAGTTTGGTATAAGTTTGTGTCTCAAAGATGTTGCACACGGGACTGAATGTGTGAATTGATCTGGTTTATATGCTACTGATACTTGTGATCACACCAGCGTGGCACAATGATACGTGTGATGCCTTCTAGCATAACATTTATGTATATAAAAGGCAATTCACTAAAAATCTGCAAAAGAAGAATGAGTTAACACAGGTGAAAAAGAGAAAGTCAGAGCATCCTTGATGACCAGAGCCTCAGTATACTGAGTGTGGATGCTTGGAACCACATTACCCTGAAGACGTGGTCTCCTGGACCTTGTATAGGCTTATTTCCATCTTGAAACAGTAACATATTTTAAAATTCTAGTTTTGTTGTTGGGTTTTTTAATTATTTTTTATGGAAACTTACCGTATTTATTCCTCTATAACATAATATCAGGTGTGCTTGTTTCATGGAATGTGGAATTTTGAGTGTGGAAAAGTACAGTTCGTTGGGGTAGTGTTAGAAAACTGGTCCTGGCTGAGCCTGGGTGAGTCCCTGGACTCATCTAAAATTGCTCCCAAATTTCATCTGGGGAGAGACATGGCTGTTTCACTCCAGTATGGGTCTAGAAGCAACATAACATGTACTCTGCGTGTGACTTAGAAATGGGATATTAGCACAAGACACAGACCCATCCAAAATGTTACTGGAAACACATTTGCTGACACAGGGGTGGTCAGCAAGACAGGCAGTGATCATAGAGCAACCAGCCAGGTGAATGTTGCATGCTGGAGCTGAAATTTGCAAATGTTTTGTTTTGTTTGTTTAAAAAGAGCCAGGAACTTTAAAGTGATTTCTTGAAAAGCACTTGCTCCCTTTGCTCTGAAAAAGGTGTGACAACACTTTAAGCCTGTGTACTTTGGTGACTGGTGATCTGGTTTTGGAAAAAAGTTGAAGCAAACCTATCAGAGTTAGCTGGGCAGTCCTACAGACTGCTGAATGCTCCCCCCTGTCCTTTGAGGAAAGTTTGGCAGGACATCCTAGGACTCATCTGTCTCAGATGACCCTGTTGCCTCCTTCTGTCTGCTTTTGGTTTTAATTTATCACACAGCTGGGAGGGAGGAATTATGACAACACCACTTGACATAAATACCCCAGGCTAATGTGAAGAGATACATAGCATGTGCACAGCCAGCTGAGGATCTGGGCTCTTCAGTTCCACCTGAGGCAGGGTATTGAAGCTTCCCCAGCTGGTGATGACCACCTCTGAGCCAATAAATAATGAATAAAAAATGAGTAAAATAATATTTATTACTTAGAAGTAATCACTGCGATGTCTCTCTTTCTGATACTGAGGAGCAGGAATAACTATATTGAAGTTTGTCATTGTTGTAGCTCAGATAAAAAGGACTTCTAGACGTTCAGTCTGACAAGGATAACCTGTAGCAGCTGTAAAGCTCTTATCCCTACACAATCTGGCCAGAGGTAACAATCTGTCAGTACCGACTTGTATTCTTAAGGCTCTGCAAAGTCAGTCCAGTTCTCAAAGACATTTGATTCCTATCAGTTAGACCCAAAACCCTTGGAATGGATTCCAAAGTAAAAATGTATAATGGAGATCATATTCACTTTGCATTTTTATACTGTTGGGGTATTCTAAAATGGCAGAAGATACTGTATGACTTGATGGTTAATGCAGTTCCCTGATCTGACAGACTGTCAGTAACCTCCTTTCCTCTCCACGTGCACTGCAGCACCTTACTTGGCCACCCTGCAGCTCGACAGCAGCCTCTTGCTGCCACCCAAGTACCAAACCCCGGCGCCAGCGAGCCAGCCTCAAACAGCACCTGGGAACACTGGACCTGGACCCTCCAATCCAACCTGTCTGCCTGCTGCTGGGGCAGCGCCGGCGGGCAGCTCGCTGAGCTCCACGCCCAGTGGTGGGACCACTAGCCTTCCAGCAGGAAGCAGTTCATCCTCTGGATCCTCTGTGCCACAGCTGTCAGCATCTTCTGCAACACCTGGGGTGAGCCAGATGGCCACTACCTCTACTCCAGGGTTTAGTGGTAACGTCGGGTCAGGGCAAAGCAGCAGCACTGGGGCAAACACAGCAGACCGCTCACAAGGAAGCACAGCTCCTGGAGGAGACACGGAATCGGGTCAAAACTTACCACAACAGCA
This sequence comes from Hemiprocne comata, assembly GCA_020745705.1. Classification (NCBI taxonomy): domain Eukaryota; kingdom Metazoa; phylum Chordata; class Aves; order Apodiformes; family Apodidae; genus Hemiprocne; species Hemiprocne comata. The sequence continues at coordinate 12,831,162 of CM036602.1, read as the reverse complement.
ACAAGAAGGACAGGAAGGGTAAGTTACTTTAAGTGCTTAAGTGACTCAAAGTGCTCTAATAGAATCCACTGTTCTCCTGGTTTCATGCAACCTTTAACCTTGTATAGACCCTTGGAAGGAGAGGAGCCTCTGATGTGCAGTGCTCCGACCAGTTGTAAATGGAGCGGGGCCCAGTTTTGTTGGTAGCAGTGACTGATAAAGGGGGGGTGGAAAAAACAAACCTCCCCTTTTTCATTTCAAGAAATAAGGCTTGACTCAGCTGGTTGAACATGGGTGTTGTGTTGCTATTGGGAATGCCTTGGAACACCCCACCTGCCCTGCATGTGGAAAACCACAATGTGTCTCCCAGGTTCTGTGCTGTACCTGCTGGCTGGGTCTCACAGGTGTCAGGTACTGCAGGGTATCTCCTGTTGCCCTGAGTGCCCCTTAACCCAGGCAGATCCATCACACACCTGTGAAGTTAACAGATACAAAACACAAGTCAGGGATTTCTTCCTGATTTGCTTGCACTGCAAGTGTTGTATTGCAGGCAGGTTTACTGTGAGGTCAGGAAACAGGATTATATTGCCGCTGCTTTAAAATAAATCTTAGCAGCACAACATTTTGAAAGACTTAATTATAAAACAGTCATCCATCAGGCTTAAAAATTAGGAAAAGGTTTTTTAACATCTTATGTAAGTAACTTCCTGAATGCACGTGTGTTTCATTACTCTCATAACAATGCACATTGCTAATAGTCATGCTCCATGTTACGGAGTTCCTGTATTGTAAGTGAAAAGCCTACATCCTGGTGTAGTTGGAGTTATCCTCAAGACATCTGTTCACTGGATCTCTGCAAAATACCACTGCATCAGCTGCAGTGTGGTGTCTGACCCAGGCAGCCTGAGCTGCTTTTACCACTTCCAGATGTCGAGCCTCTCATTCATGGCTGAGGGAGGGAGGAGTTTTACCAAGCAAAAAATGTCCAGTTGCTCCTTCCAGTGGAACCTTTTCTGCAACTGAACAGAGGACTTCAGCATCCATTAATATTACTTGGGCATTTTTCCTCAGTTCTCAACTCTGTCTTTCCCCCTTCCACTTTTCCCAAAAGAAAACTCTGAACAGCACCTAAAACCAGACATGTACCTACAGAAGGAGAACCCACAGAGCTCATGTTAGCCAGCCTTTCCATATTTTTCACACACAATCTATTGTGATTGCATTAAATGACATTACGTTAGGCTTTATGGTAAGTTACCTTTAATGCATAATTAGTAGCAGGTATTTTGGATGAAGAACTGCTGTGACTAAAGGTCCTCTCTCCTCAATCACTGTTGTCATCTTTAGTTTTGCTTCTGACCATGAGAATCACCAAGCACTCCCATTTTCCCTCCTGTGCCTCAGCCTTGCACACCTTTACAGAAGAGCAGTCGTTAACAGCTGTAACCTGCCTTTGAATGTTAACAACACTCCTGTCTGTAGCGTTACAGAGAGGGAGAGGATAGGGATTCCCACCGAGCCCGACTCTGCCGACAGCAACGCCTACCCCCCAGCTGTTGTCATCTACATGGTGGACCCTTTCACCTACACTGCAGAGGAAGAATCTGCCTCCACCAACTTCTGGCTCCTAAGTTTGATGAGATGCTACACAGAAATGCTGGATAACTTGCCTGAGAATATGAGGAATTCTTTCATTCTCCAGGTAACTCTGCCTTCCTCTCTGTCCTCACACTGGAGACTCATGTTGTCACAGTGTACATACCATATCCTGAAAATTTCAAAATGGAAGATAATGTATAAAGTTTTGGTGATATTTGCAAATCATTTTGTTGCCAGTACAAGGCTCTATATTAAAAAATAAAATGGCTATATATTAAAAAATATGATTGCTTAGACAAACAAATTGCTTTTGTTTTGATGAAGAAATTAATTTAAGGCAGCCACAGTAGCCTGGCATCAAATCTGTTGCATGATTCTAGCAATCCTAAACACTAGATGCTTCCTGAAGAGGGATTTCAATTATTTGCCATTGCCAAAACCATCCAGTTGCTCCTTGGATTACTTTCCATGTTGGGTTGTTTGCTTTTCTTATTCGCTCTGATTTATACTTTTTAATCCAGAAGCAGTAAGTGAAACCAGACACTTAATGCATAATTTAACTATTGTATTGTTGTTATCTGCTTCTTAAAAATAATTTAGCATGTAACTTGGCATATAATAATAGTTACTTACTATGGAATTTCTGAAGAATTGAATTTGTGTAGTCAGAAGCAGAGCTTGGCCTATTGCCCAGCCTGCCTGTTGCCATCCCTCCTCTGCTCCCACACAGCCTGAAGAAATGAAAGGGAGGCCAGAGATTACAGCCTGTGCACTTACATGTGCAACACATGCAAGCACCAGCCTGTGAATTATTTCTGAATACATGAATGCTCAACTTTGCTTAAAATTATTTTATTTTACATTATTAAAAAAAAAAATAAAAATAGAAGTTCTTAGAGTGCCTCAAATTGGCAAGGAAAACATTTGTCATTTTTGGTAATCTTGACCTCCTCATTCCCCAAAATGATGGGGAAACTGTCACCCAAATATATTAGGCTTGGGGTAGAACTGAAAATCAGATTCATAACTTAATATTGTGGAAGGCTGAAGGGCTATTTAATTGATTCAGACCTGAAGATACTAAAAATAAAATAGCCACTGAGATTGCCATGTCTGAAATACAAGAACATGTAAACAGTGTCCTGAAACTCTCTCTCAGTCTGTGTAAGACAACTAATGAGTTTACACACTCTTCCTAAGTACTGTTTATTTTCTGGGTGCTTACCCCTTGTTTCTTAAAAGGTGGCATTTTGCCAGCGTAAGTCAAAACAGAAGACAATTTTCTTTAAGTAAAGGGTAACAGGATATAGTTACCAGCACAATATTCCCACAGCTGTACTGTAGTATACACAAATATAGGGTATTTCAAAACAAATCAAACCCAAATGTTCACAGATTCATTACAACTCATATATAGAATGGAAAAGCCCAGCTCCTGAAATTCTTGGATAAAAAGTTTTCTTTTAAAAACATGCAGTCATATTTAGTAAGTAGAAAATGCTACCAGAGTTCCAGTGGTTCAAACAAGAGCCAGAGTCATAAAGGTTTTATTACCTAAGTTTTATTACTAGTAAAAATAATTGCTAAAAGAATCTGTTTGGGTCTCATAGTGTTAGATGCAATGTAAACATTTTGTATTGATGGTTTCTGCTGTTCCAAAGAAAAGACACACGTGTAGAACACTGTGGTTTCCTGGGGTGTAATTCTGACTTGAAAAAGGATTTGAACTGCAAAGATAATTTTTGCTATACTCTGTTTGCTTCTCAAGGATGTTTCTCCTTCCTGTTTTGTTGTGCAGATGGGTCTTAACCCCCAAACTCAAACCTCATGAGCTGATCTTACTGTAGTTGGTTTCTTGCTGGTTGAATGTGTGAGTTTAAGTATCTGGCTTCATGGAACTTTCTGAAACAAATGCAAATGAACAGCAGCATAAGATTGTTGAGGTTCCACTGTTCACTAAATTGGAAAGGAGAAAGAACCACATCAATCATTATAATAGAATTTAAATTCTGCTCTCTACAGTCTCTTCTAAGACTGACACCCAACTGCTCATTCCCACATGACCAGCAAACAGGTCCCAATTCTGACCACAGACTGTGGAACCAAACCTGCCTAAACACAGAATTCAGAATACTGAGATTACATAGTAAAGGTGACTGCAAATCAAAATGTTGATCAGAAAAAATGTTAAAAAAAAAAAGAGGTGTTTGAATATGGATGTTTGGTTTTGGACTGAGGATTTTAAAAGTTTAATTAAAAAAATGTCATTCTCATTCAATGATGTTTATATCTCAGAAAGCAAAATTCCTGTACAGCTCCTGTAGCTGTGCTGTGGTACTGGTCAGCTGGTGTTGCCCTGCAAGAGGACTCATCTGTTACATTGGACAGGAGGAGTCTTGGCTTTCTGAGAGATTTTACAGCCTTAAATACATCATTGTGATGGGAAGAGCAGCTTTGTGTCAGGGAATGCAGTGGCTGGATGTTGCAGCCGTTCCTGCAGAAGGGCAGCAGCCCTGCCAGGAGCCTACAGACACCAATAATTCAGTACCACAGACACAGTGTTATTAACTGCCTAATGAATGTGTGACTCTGGTTTGATATTAATGAACAGCTCTTTGAAGACTTCAAATCATGTTTTATTGTTTACATGAATTTTCTAGATTGTGCCTTGCCAGTACATGCTGCAGACAATGAAGGATGAGCAGGTTTTCTACATTCAGCACTTGAAGTCTTTGGCATTTTCTGTGTACTGCCAGTGCAGGAGGCCCCTGCCCACCCAGATCCACATCAAGTCTCTCACAGGCTTTGGGCCAGCTGCCAGCATTGAGATGACCCTCAAAAATCCTGAGGTTGGTATTGGTGTCAAGAAAATGAAAGCCTGCTAAGAAACTGTAACCACTTCAACTTTTTAGGAGTTTTTTTTTTTTTCAAGCTATAGAAGATGGTAATAGAAAGGGAAAAGGTAAGGAAATACTAAATAGAAAATAATAGGAAAAATGTCAGACTACTTGCTTTCCAAACATTGTAAGCTGCTGGTTTTGAATCATAAAGTAAAAGGTTAATTTAATGTGTGAAAAAAGAGAAAGTGTATGTCTTGGGACTCTGAGACATTCTGTAGTTTTAGTCCATAGGACTCCTACAGTAAAGTGTTTATGTCCAACCTTTATTTAGATACATATATATATGCATATATATGAAATAAGTTCCTGTGCATAATTACAGATATTACATGAATTCCCTGAGGTAATGGAGAAATTCCCCTATTTCAGTGGGCTTATCTTTCATCTGCTTTTTAAACTGTAAAAATGTTTCTGGGATCTCAGGGATTTCAAAAGAATAATCCATCCCACCTTCCATGAATGTTTTTCATTCTTTGAAAGATAACAATGACTGTTTTATGTAAATTGAATGGACCAAGTAAACACTTAAAGACTTACCATGGGATAAAGACATGCTTGTTAAGGTTTAAAAACCTAGTTTCAAAATCATTATAAAACCAACCTATCAGCACATTTCATTACTCATGTAAAACCACAAGCTCTCACTGAACATTTCTAAAAGCAGTATCACCCCAGGCATCTCCTCCTCCCGTTCTCTCCTTGTGCTTCCCTCAAAAGGTATCTGTTCAGCAGGATGGATTTTGCAGCAAGTTACAACAGTCACACTTCAAGCTATTTAGGTGTAAGGGGAAGAGCAATAAACTTATAAGACCCCTGCAAGGATCTCCCTCTAATTAATGTTCTTGCAGGGTTCCCAGGGTGCTGTACTAGGTGGTGGCAGCAGCAGAAATACAATACCCCTTAATGTCTCTAAGAAAACACCATAACTTAATATTCCTCTAAACTGATTAACATGCACTTTGCATTTCATGTGTTATTTCCTGATGAAACAAAAGACACCAAAAAAGAGGCAGAGGTTTTGATGAGCAGCTTGCATTTAGCTGCTCATGTGAGGTGTCTGCTTTTGCCATTTTCCATGCGTTTCCTGTCAGTTTGCACTGCAGACTTCCAAGCTTTGCCTGAAAAATTAGGAAAATGCCCTGACCATTTCTAAATAATTGAGCATGTCTGGTCAGGCCCATCATGTTTTCAGAGAGGAGTTACAAAGCAGGGATGGGCTTGGGGCCGACCATGTGGGAAGCAGCTTTGCAGAAGAGTCCTGTTGAACAAGCTGAAGGTGAGGCAGCAACGTGCCCCTGCAGCAGAGCCACCAGCAGACAGGGCTGCCTTGGGAAGGGTGCTGGCAGGGCAGCAAGGGGATTGTTCTCCTCTCCTCAGCACGGGTGAAGCCTCACCTGGAATGTACTGTGTGGTTCAGGGCTCCTCAGTACAAGAGATGTGGACAGTACAGAGCAAATCCAGCAAAGGGCCATCAAGGTTAAGGGGTGGGAGCATCTGACAACTGAGGAGATGCCAAGAGCTGCAATTGTCTGACCAGGAGGGCTCTGATAAAAGTGTACAAATACCTGATGGGAGGGAGTGAAGAAGGTGGTGCCAGGTGCTGCTTAGTGGGGGGGACCAGAGGCAGTGGGCACAAATGGAAATAGAAGAAATTACCTTTAAACAAAAAAAATACAAGAAAATTTTTTTACTGTAGGAGTGATTGAACACGAAGTGGTTGCCCAGGCAGGCTCCCTGTTGTGGGAGATGATCTCTCCACTATCTCTGTATGTCCAGTGATGGAGACACTCAGAGTCCTGGGCAACCTGCTCTGATCGACCAGATCAGAGGATGGGACTAGATGATCAGAGGTCCGTTCCAGTCTCAGTCATCTGTGGTTTTATGACTTTTTTTTTAAATAAAAGATGGATTTAATAACATCTTCATGTCAAACTCTGCAGGAGGACTGCACGTGTATTATTTACAATGCTAATTTGTGTCTGCTTATCATTAAGTGGTGTTGAATGGCCTTGATTTCTTACAACCTTTTAGAGGTTGGTTTTCTGAGGGGTGAGGGGTAGTTTGTTTCTTCAAGAGAATCACTATCACATGTTTAGCAGATCTGATTAATCAGTTCAGTTCTGTTTCGAAAACCAGAGTATTTCTGAAATTAACCTGTCAGCTTATAAGACTTAAAGCATTTCTGACATCATGCCTGATGTTTAGGAAAATCTGTTACACCCAATGCCCAGATAAAAACTGTACATGAAGTTTGAGCACTACAGGAATCCTCTGTACCTCCCATCAGGTCACCTTGTCTGTTGCTTCGTAGATAAGATGTGAATGGAGGGAGGTGAGCAGATGCCATCGATTTTAGCAGAAGGATAAACAGGATCACAGGTTTAAACTCCTGCCTGTCTCAGAGATGGGTATCACCCTGTCCAAAGACTGTTTCTTAGCTTAGTTTCCCTGTATGTTTGAAGAAGTCTTAAGTAGGTTCTGAAGTGCATCAGTTTTAATTAACGGAAATGATTTCACAGAATCACCTTGGCTGGAAAAAACCTTTAAGAGCATCAAGTCCCACTGTTAACCTAACACTGACCAGTCTTTAAACCATATCACCAACTACTATGTCTATATGACTGTTAAACACCTCTAGGTATTTCAGATTTGTCTATAGCCACCCTTTTCACAGTAATCTCTCTTGACTATGAATGCCTCAAATCTATTGTTTCAAACTCCCATTTTTCTGTCCTCGCTGCCTGTCTTTGTGTATTTCTTGCATTAATTAGGTTTTGATATATGTGATGATTGTGTTGCCTTTATTGCAGAGGCCCAGCCCAATCCAGCTGTACTCGCCTCCTTTCATCCTGGCACCCATCAAAGACAAACAGACAGAGCTGGGGGAAACATTTGGGGAGGCCAGTCAGAAATACAATGTGCTCTTCGTTGGGTATTGTTTGTCTCATGACCAGCGTTGGCTTCTGGCATCCTGCACTGACCTTCATGGGGAATTGTTGGAAACCTGCATAGTTAATATTGATTTACCAAACAGGTAAAAACCTTTATTTCTTACATGATACCTGGATCTATAGTTGTCATCCCTCATTCTCATTAGCTTCTTGCACGTCTCTTCTGATTGTGTTTCCTGCTGATGTGATCATGGTAATGTTAGTGATAACATTTCAGTTGGCACTTTCATAACATGAACTGCAGAGGACCAAAGTTGCTGTTACACTTGTTTTACAAATGCTCCCTACAAATTTAGCTTCAAGAACTGGTGTGTTGCTCAGCAAATTGACACCTCACATGTCACTGCAGTGTCAGCACTGAAAGCAGACACAGGCTTGTTCTGCTGCTGTAAGAGGTGAGTTGGGCACTGCACAGAACTCGGGAACTCCTGTAGAGGGTGAGCAGTGAAATCATTACATAGAGCAGAAATCTGAATTTTGTCCTTGATTCTCTTCTTCTTGTTCCTTCCTTAACCTCCAGGTCAAGGAGGAGCAAGTTGTCTGCACGTAAAATTGGTCTGCAGAAGCTGTGGGAATGGTGCATTGGGATTGTGCAGATGACATCCCTGCCTTGGAGAGTTGTCATCGGGCGGCTCGGCCGCCTGGGCCACGGGGAGCTGAAAGGTAAGAGATGTCCCCAACGGGTGGCTTCTGGAGTGAAGACAGGGCCTTAGTGTGCCAGGCAGTGACTTACAGAAGTGATCAGGAACCTTTAAAACCAGGAAACGGAGAGCGAGAACCCCGGCCTGGCACTGCACTCTGGCAGTGGTTTGCATCGACAATTTGCACTGGGTTTGACATCACTCCCTTGTGTCTTGTAGCTGTTGTGTAGATTAACTAGTGTTTGCACAGTGTATTTCTGTCTGGAAGTCATGGGTTCTGTCACATATTAGAAAAAGATCTGAATAGTCCTTATTCTAAACTTCAACTAAACAAACCAAGAAGTCTTGCCAAAAAAGTTACTGAACAACAACAAAAAATAAATAAAAAATCACTTATTTCTGTGGTATACAAAACTAACTGATCATGAGTGTGAAGCAGCAGTGAGGTGCTCTCTGCAGCCTGCAGAGTTCCCCAGATTTAGCATTCCTGTCAGTGCTGTGGGATCTCAGAGGGAGCTCTGGCACGTTAGGTGCCTTAATCCAACATGGGTCAGGATTGCCTTGCTTCTCTCCAGCAGTCATTCCTGTCACCAGTATCAGTACCTGCATTCAGGTCCTTTCTTCCTCTGCTGATGGCTGTGGCCACTGCTCAGGTTTGTGTGGTAACTGATGAGAAGAAAATGAGGTTCTGAGGGGGTGCTCTCAGCCTTCTCCCATCTCCTGAGTTGGAACATGAAGATAAATTAGACAAGAGATAAAGATATTCCATGACTGTTTGTCCTTTTACATTAGTAACTGAAGGAGATATGAATTCCTCTGGTTGGCTTATTGTAAGAGAGTCTGTGTGTCATGAGATGGGAAAAAACAAACAAACAAACCAGTGCACAATGAATAACAATTCAGTCTGAAAGCACAAAGGAATACTGTGGGGATATTCCCAGGCAGAGAAGAAGAGTTGTTGCCTGCCTCAGTAGGGGAATTTGGTATCCATCACACACACAGGTGTTAAATGAAGGCAGGAAAACAGATGAGGAATTTATTCAGCAGCTTCTGCTTTTTGGACAATGCCATTTAAATGGTTACATGTAGTTTATTGAATGTATATGTGCACCTCCACTGAAAGGTGCTTGATTTACTTGATCACAACGAAGTTGGAGGCCTCTCCTCAGGCGTTGGCTGGGTGACTCCCTCTCACCTGCTGCAGCTGTGCAGCCTGCAGAGCCACAGGCCCTGCTCACACACACACTTCACAACAGTGCAGCAGTAAAAGAAATGCAAAATGTTACTGGTATGTTGCTATTTTCAAGCACGTCCCCGGCCATTTCAGCACCCCATGGTGTTCTACTCTGACGTTTCTCCATTTCAGACTGGAGTATCCTCCTTGGGGAATGTTCCCTGCAGACAATCAGCAAGCAGCTGAAGGAGGTGTGCCGCATGTGTGGCATCTCCTCGGCTGACTCCCCGTCCATCCTCAGTGCCTGCCTGGTTGCCATGGAGCCACAGGGGTCCTTTGTTGTGATGCCAGGTAGGTTTTATCCAACTATTTAAATGCCATTGAAACTCTTCATTGACATGAAGAGATATGATTTGTTTCATTGAAACATATCATGCTTGACATGTAACATGACTTTTGGGAGGATCTGAGACGAATGAGAAGACCTTGACTGAGAAGACCTTGACTAGCAGGGCTAAATGTAGTAGGAAGAAATAGGCTGAGTCAGTAGAAATCTCAAAAATACCATGAGGAGATGCTACACTGGGAGTGTAGGCTCCTAGGGGGAGAGATCACTGTGTGCCCCTGTCAAACTGCTGAACCTTGCCTTGGGGAGGTGATGTTTCCAGGCAGAGCAGTTCTCATCAGCTGAAACATGATGCAGGAGGACTGCAGACACTGCAGTAGTGTGAAAGAGCAGGAGTCTGTGTACGTGGGAGTGAGGATAAACCTACTTGCCTTTTCATATGCTCCAGTTAGCTAGAGAGTGCTGTTATAAGCAGCAGTCCAGAGTTAATCTGAAATTAAATGAAATTTTGAGGTTCCCTTCACTTATTTTTTGTATTACGTAGGGATATGTTTTGTCATGTACATGTGAAATATCCTTACAAAGGTCTCTTTTTTAGTTGAGAAATAAAGATTGCTACATGGAACAGAATTAAAACAGCTTGACAATTACTCATAAAACTGAGTAATTTCAAAGCAGAGTTTTTGTAATGTGAGAAAATAGATGGCAAGTTAATGCTTTTTTCATGTCAGCCGAAGTGGGGTATAGTGCATAATTACACAGAGGGCAAAAATAAATTTCACTTGCTCATTTAACAAGTAAATCTTTGATTAAGGGGCAGCAGAATGAAAGGAAAGGCAGGGCGTTGTATGGGAATTCACATGGCTAAATGTTATCTACAACTTGTGATCTTCATTTCAAGCTCTTCTAGTTTAAACTTTTTTTTAAACACTTGTATTAGCTTGCAAACCCAGATGAGAAATTAATTGAACACAGAACATACATTTGGAAGATGATGCAAATTAATCTCTCTGCTGTTCTCTTCTGGAAGATGCTGTCACCATGGGGTCAGTGTTTGGCCGGAGTACTGCACTGAACCTGCAGTCATCCCAGCTGAACACCCCTCAGGATGCCTCCTGTACACACATCCTGGTGTTCCCAACCTCTGCTACTATCCAGGTGGCACCAGCAAATTACCCCAACGAGGATGGATTCAGCCCTACCAATGGTGAGTAGGCAGGTGTCCAGTGTGTGGGATACCTTGTGGATGCTTGGTGGCCTGTCCAGAACATCAACAGAGCTGAACTGCTCATGAGTGACAACTGAGTGGACAAATGTTCTCCCATGGCCCCAGACCACCCTGATCTAATGTAAAGACAACAGCACTGCACTTTCTGCTCACAGGATAATATACTGTGTTCTTCTCAAGTCTGTTTTTAGATAATCATACTGATGTGTTCTAGAAGTGATACTGACCAATCAATAGGTGAAATGCCACAGAGTACAAAGTGCTTTTTCTTATCATGACTTGATCAGGCCAACTTGGTGTTTGCAGTAATGGTTTGCTTCGTGCCTGTTGTGTACAGAGCTTGTGAGGAAGCAGGTACTTGGTTTAGAATCTCAATCCTCCTGTAAAGCAGGCAAAACAGACCAACCTGGGAATTCTTTATGTTGGCACTGTCCTTTTCCAGGCATATTTAACCCTACAGTTTGTGTCAGCAAGACTCTGGTTAATACTTTATATCATATAAGTATTTTCCTGTTTTGCCTTAAGTACTTAAAAAACGATTGTAAAATAATTTCGACCAAGAGTAACTACAAACATTTACAATAGAAGTGTTTGGTGAAGAGGGAAAGTATTGAGAGGAAGAAAGGGCCACTATTGTTAATGAGTCTGCTTTGATCTGTTCCTCCTGGAATTCCAGTGGGCCTCCCGAAAGGGAAGTCACCCCTCTCACTAGCAAGGCCGCTGTCCTTTCAAGGCCCCAGCTCCTGACTGAAAGCTTTGCTGACAAATATTTAACCTGCATTAACCTGCCCTTTAGTGCTTCAGATGCTAATTAGAATCAGCTACAAGAACTGGTGTTTTCCAAAATGGTGTTAAATTTAATTTTCTTAACTCTGTTCTACTTAATGATTAAACTGCTTCCTATGCTATTAGCCATCTCATTTATGCTTTGGAGGCTAAGCAGAGCATGACAGGAGTTCTGTTTTGTTTGCTGAGGTCGTAGGACAGAAGTTAATAAACTAAGTTAATTCCTTGCTTTTGCAATCCAGCATTTCTCTTCAGAAGATGAAAAACAACTACCTGCCTATTTCAACCTTAGGACTTCAGGTGAAGCTAGTTCCAGACACACACATTCTTTTCTATTTTCATGCAGAGTAAATTCTTCTTTTCCAAGACAAATTATTTATTATAATATGTAGAAATGCAAGACTCCTGTGTAGGGCTCTGTGTGTTTTAGTATAAATTCGGCTGCAATTCTATTATTCCAGTTAATTCAGACAGCTCCCACTGTCACTTTCTGTCCCCTAAAATGTACTTTAAATCATTCTACTGTTGAAACGTCTTTGCGTGCTAAGAAATCTGAGTAAGGAAAAAAATCCTACAAACCATCTTGTGATGGTTGTAATTTTTTGCTCAGTGTTTATAATGTCTTAGCTTTCCATCATGAAGTCACTGGTGGTATCACAACCCGTGTTTCACATGAGTGAGGGAACATGCTTCTCATTGAATGCAAACTCATTTTCACTAGATCTTCACGTGCCCTTCCCACGTATTAACATAATCCAAATTTAAAATTATGATAATACAGTGGTATTTAATTTCTGAGATAGAGGTAAAATATGAAAAGCTGTGTTGTATGAAATCCTGGTGCAGGATTGGAAATAGTCACAAAGGGTGATTGCCTGTGAGTGCGGGGCAGGCCTTGCTGCCCTGCTGCTCCTGGGAGCTGCTGGGGCTGCTCCCAGAGTCTCTTGAGCAAACGTGCCAAAGAGCAGCACCTGCTGGGAGCAGGATACGTGGCTTTGTTTGATGCATTTCAAGTATTTGTTGATGGATTTCTGTGACCAACTGCAGAGAGGTGTAATTTTTTCTGTTCCAAAGTTCAGTTTGGATTTTTATTAAGCCGGTATGACAGGATTCTTGTTCACTCTCTGACCACTGTTAAACTCCATCATTCTCCCAGATGTCTGCCAAGTTTTCCTTTCAAGTCTGTGCGGTTGCACTCAAAGGTACTAAGAAGGATTAAACAGTAAAGTGTTTATCTCTGCTTTCATCTGGCTTAAGAGTATGTAAAAAAAAAAAAGGAATGATGATAAATTAAAGGGAATGGTAATAAATTACCAAACTTTCTTGACAAAAGTGAGTAAAGCACATTGGAAATTGTTTTTCTCTTTTCCTTTTCAGATGACATGTTTGACCTCCCATTCCCAGATGACATGGACAATGACATTAGAATTTTAATAACAGGGAATCTTCACTCTTCACCAAATTCCTCTCCAGTTCCTTCCCCTGGATCACCATCTGGCATAGGAGTGGGTTCTCACTTCCAGCATAGCAGGGTAAGGCTGCTGCACTTCAGGCCATATGCTACTTAACATAAAACAACAAAAAGACCCAAGTCCTCCGACAAAATCTTTTTCCCCTGTAGATTCTCAAACCTAATTAGGGCAACAGCAAGCAGGAATTAACATAGAAACTGAAGGTGGAGGGAGAAGCTTTATTTCTGTGTGGCAGAGCTGTATTGACCCTGTATAAACTTCATCTGTACCCATCCATTTCTTTCTGGAATATCATATGGAATGTCCCTGGCACAAAGTGGCAAGTCTCTGCGAGAAAGGAAGCCCTGACAGTTGTGTTCACAGGCATTTCCAGGGGAGGCAAGAAGGGCAATAATTATCCTCAGAATAAAACCCTCCCCACAGAAACTCTGCAGGTGCTGGATGTTTATGCAAATGTTATTTTCTTAGGAAAAATTAGCCCAGAGCACATCATGTTTGCCAGTTATTTTTGTTTGAAGTGGCTTTTATAAAGTTACTTCCAACATCAGTGATTACTTAAAATGCAAATTATTTTTGGTAATTCGAGGGGTTTTTTTAACCTGCTGTAGCATAATTTGGATCATGTTTGATGGGACCCTTTTACTCAGACATGTAATTGAGTAAGGGACTTACCTGTACTGTTAAAATGGCTTCCATCACATCTGTAGAAGTTGGTCACACCATCATTTCCTGTGGAGAAGTTTTATTCTAGAAATAGTACATTTAAAGCAATAGCATATTACTTTTTTACTAAATAATGCAGTATTATATTAAGGAAACAGGCTAACTTTTATACAAGAAACAGATAACTCCATGCATTTAGAAGTTCTGGTTTAGTGGTCTGTAATAATTTCAGAACTAGATCTGGATCTGTGACTGTCACTGGTGGCTTTAAACAGTCTTATCAAAAGCAACTGTAAATCTGGTATGAAAGGAAATACATGATGAATACTTGGAGGAGGTGATGTACAACTAAGATACTTGCCCCTGGACGATGCCACCCATTCAGCCTCTGCTACAAAGCAGTGCAGTTTTCTAATGTAAGATGTCTTAAGAAAAGAATTCTCACTCCCTGAAAATGATGAACTAAATGGTGTTAGTTTTACCCCCTGGAAGGAAAAAGTCCTGCCTGTATTTTCCTTGCAACCTCTGCCAAAATGCCTCAGTGGTCAGCTTAATGCAGTCTGTGGGTGAGAAACTACTTGTGTGTCAGCCACAAAAATGCTAGTCCTGTGTTCTGTGATCTCGATACACAAGCACCTCACCTGGTATTAATACTCCAGCCCACTTTCAAAGGCTCAGTGATTGCACGTTACTGTCACTTGGTTATTTCAAACTGGTATGTGGGCAAATTAAGAGTTTTAAATTCTGTTTCTAAACCCTCCAGCCATAAATCACAACTCATCACTCTTATTTAGTTCATTTAACAATCTGTGTTCTGTACCACTTTTAGAAAAGCCTTTACAAAACCTGTTCTCCATGGAACTCCATCCAAGTGGCTTAAGAACAGCACTGAAAGGTTAATGACCAAAGAGCTCAGAGACCTGGACAAGCCATTTCTAGATGAACCTGTCATAGTAATTCAGTTTAACCATTAACAAAGGCCTAGTAATTGATGTGTAATTTTTGGTTTTAAAAAAGCAACAGCGTGTGATCATTACCTTGTGGGTCGAGGAAGGTCGAGCCTTCATCCATGTAACCCATAATTGATTGCTGCAGTTCAGCAGTGCAGGTCCTGATTGCTCAGCAGCCAGTTTCCAGGGTTGCTGTTGGGCTTCCTGAGTGCCCACAGCCAGGTGAGCTGCAGCCTTCTCCAAGCTTTATGGACTGTTTAACTTCCTTTGATTCCTGATCAAGATATTTCTGCTGGAGAAAGTCCTGCTTGAAGGACTAGCAGTGAAGGCTTTGTCATTAAGTTGGTTTCTGTGTAGTGGAATTTTTTAATTTCTTTTTTTTTTTTTAGCCTATTGACTTAAAAGATGATTAGGGATTAAATGAACTGGGAGAAGTTCCAAGCTAAAATATTTCGCAGGCGTCTTTTGGGTTTTTCCTCTAAGAAATAAAAGAAAAACAATAAAGGGAGTTTACAAAAAACTAAAGGCATTTAAAACAGGAAGGCACTCTAGAATGGAATGGCAGTCACCCTTTCTGAAACCTGAGAGACACCCTTGTAGGACTGGTGATGTGGCTCATGGTATGTCAGGGTGTGCGCAGACACACGGGCTGAGGTAACCAAGCTTACACCGAGTGCCCCTGTCCCACAGCCTTGGCTGGGGGATGGACCTGTGGGAGGTCCATCTAGCTTTTCCTCTGCAGAAATAACATCACAAACATACATGCTGACAGGCAGTGACTCAAAGTCTGGTGAAACTAGTTTTACAGTTAAGTAACTGATAGAAACTAAAAAGCAGGACAGCTGTTTCTTCTTCCTCACACTTCACCTCAGCTCGGTGGTACTAAATACAAACACAGCACAGCATCTTCTGTCCATGTGTCCATAGCAAGGCATAGCAAATGGAGCATTTTTTTCTAGGCTATAAATGCAACTAAAAGAGAAAACACAGCCAAGCTTATAAAGATGCAGATATTCCTTCCATATTTGAGTGTGCAATGCATCCTTCCACTAGCTGAAGTGAGAAAGATGTCCAGTGCAAACTGCTGGGTTTGGTATGTGTAGGAAATGCCTGTGAGGCTTCATGAACTTAAATTCAACACTGCTCTGTGCTGTGTGTGCACAGGAGCTGTTCAGATGGCAGCCAGAGCCCAGCACCTCAGCTACTCTGCAGCATCACATTCCACAGTCACTCAGTTCAGTTTAGGATGTCAGCACTGCTGGGGAGTCTAAAATGGTTCTGGAACATAAGACTGGAGAACTCAACTACAGGGGAAAAAGGAAGGGATGAGACTACTCTGACTAAGATTCATGAATGGCTAAAGAACAGCTCATTAATAACAAGACAGAACTGGATTAAAGACTAGTAATTAGTAAAGAAAACTAATGAGTGGGATGTAATGACATAAAACAACAAACCTGACTTTTCAACTCCTTTCAGAGCCAAGGGGAACGTCTCCTTTCCCGAGAAGCCCCTGAAGAACTGAAGCAGCAACCTCTTGCTCTTGGATACTTCATATCGACTGCCAAAGCTGAGAATCTTCCGCAGTGGTTCTGGTCATCCTGTCCTCAGGCACAAAACCAGTGTCCCCTCTTCCTGAAGGTCTGTCTTGGTATCCATTCACAGGGGAAAGAGAAAAATAATTGTATTTGTAGTCTATGAATGTTCTTTGAAAATGTCGGCTTTGCCCGTTACCTCAGCCGCGACAGTACTGGAAACAGAAACACAACCTTAGGTTTGACTTCACTTGACACAGCTGGCTATTAGAACTTAATCCTCTGATCCTAAAGCCCTTGCCTAAAAATGGGATTGTTTGGCAGCTTCTAAATACAGAATCAGCAAAGCTGCACCCGGTATTGCAGGAGCATCCCCGTTTTCATGGTCAGCCTCAGACAGGAGGGACCTACCTCACCTTCCAGAGCTGCTCATGCTTGTGAGACAAGCGGAATTGGCTCAACCACTAGAGATTTGACTGGTCCCTGTAGCATGTCATGCAGCTTATCTGAATGACTAAAAAAATTATGAACTAAGGAGCTTGGAAAGAAGGTGAAAAATCTGCCTCCAACAGCATCACATAACTAAGTAAGCAAACAACATACAGAATAATAAAGATACTACCACTTACTTCACCCATTCCTAGCTTAATTAACAAATACTAAACATTTTTGCAAATCTCTAAATTCTCTCATCTGTGTCTATCAGGCAATTATCAGAGTGTTGTGTTCAGTATCTCTTGATTCTTTCCTCATGCAAAAAAAAAGCCATTTCAGGACTGCTGTTAACCATGACTTGCAGTCAGCACGGCAGGCTCTGTAGTCCACACAGCACCTGCACCCCTGAAGTACTGAGCCTTACTCCACACACCCTGCACTCTTCATGGACAGGACTCCCTGAAGCATGTGCTTTTCTTTAAATTGACAGAACAGAGCTCAAAAGAATATGAAAAAAAAAAAAAGCACTGTGGTTTTGGAGATGAAGTTTTATGCAAAACTTAAAGCTACTTTTTTTGTGTGAATTGGTAATGCAAAGGCTGTGTTTCAGTTCCAGCAGTAAAACCCAGTCAGCAGAGCTCCAGGCAACCTTTTGAATTCTTTCTGTAAGCTTGTACCAGATTTGTACTAGAGAAGGAGCCACCACCCTTCCCTGCGCCACCACCCCCAGCCCAGCACAATTGCTCTTTCAGATCTAGGCTGAACTAAATGTTCAGTTTGACTTGGAACACACTTTTTGGTTTGGACAATTTTTAATAAAAGCAAAGGGAAAGTTCATGCAGGAACTTGTACACCGTTCCATGAGCAGAGGGTGCTGTCTGCTTTGTGCTGCAATGAGGAAACTTGTATGGCATGTGAGGCACATGGAGTCAAGTCATCTTTGTCTGCTTTGGATTAAGTATTTTTGAGCTAAAGCATTTCACCTCTAATGTGGGTACCATAATTGGAGGAGAATAAATGAGAGGTTTTGCCCCAGCAGGCTGTGTGGTGTATTAGGCTGCCCACTTGAAAGGCTTACATGATTGCACATGATCAGTATGAAATCCCTTTCCTACTCTTGTGTAAACTAATGCACGAGCCTTGCTCCAGAAGAAAGATGAGAGAGATGGAGAAAGTGTTCCAGCAGAGAGCAGGACAAAGGCTGCACTAAATGTTGGACACCCCACTGCTGTGTGATGGGTCTCCTATGGGGAGAGTTTGAACAATCAGAATGGTTGGTTACTGAAATACCGAAAGAACCGTGGACACATCCCCAGTGTTTCACCTCTTCACTTCTTCCCTGACCAAAATCAATAACAGAATTCAGCATTGGTTTTTTAAAGATTCTTGATTCCAGTCAAAAGAGAAGTCAGTGTATTAAAAAATGGAATCAGTATGGAACTCGGAAATACACATGGTCATGGTGGGTTCAACAAAAAATTGTTAACCTTCCATGCTGTCCTGAGACAATTCAGAATACATTTGCTCACTGTCAATCTTCAGAAGTACTTGCTATATGAAGAGCTAATTGTGCTTTTCTCCTTTCCACAGGCCTCATTACATCACCATATCTCTGTAGCGCAGACCGATGAGCTGCTACCTGCCAGAAATTCTCAGCGAGTCCCTCACCCCCTTGACTCTAAAACTACATCAGATGTCTTGAGGTAATTAATGCCTCTTAGATTTTGCATTTCCTCCCTAAGGCTGTGGGGACAGAGCTCTGAAACTTGAGAGGGACCTTTCCTTTTCAACCTGGCACAAGGATTTCTTAGCTTTATCAACAGCCTGTAACTCTGTGCCTGCATGGGTGGCTCAGAGCCTCTACCACCCGAGACAGGACGGGGAGGGTTCCTGCATCAGTTTGCCATCCTACTGTACAAAACTATGTACAGAAAACTTACAAACAGCTTTGCCCTACCCAGTGGACACCTCGGTTTGCCCCCTAAAGATTGTTCTGTTTAGCTGATGGTCTCATTTGGACTGTGTGTCAATAATTATTTTTACTCACCAAACTAAATTGATTTATAGGCAGAACTGGTACTCTCTTGATACCAGTATCTTAGGAATTGGGATATAAAGGAGACACTCTTCCTGAATTAATACAGGGTTGTGTATTGTTCCTTCAAACCTAAATTACTCTGATTCCATAATCTCTCCTGTGTACTGGTGAGGGCCTACACTCATAGCTTGGCTCAAATTAAAATAAAAAAAAATAAATTTAATTCAAATAAAAATCAAGCTCCTTTTCAGTGATTTTGCCAACACCACTTGAAGTTAGTACAGCCAGGCAGTCCTCGTGACATTCTATCTCCAGGAAACACCAGAGATAAGTTGAAACAAATCATCTAGAAAAGACAAGAGGAAAGGAGTAAACGATTCCAGTTAATTTCTCTCTGCATTTCTCTTCTGCAGGTTCGTTTTGGAGCAGTACAATGCACTGTCCTGGCTTACATGTAACCCTGCCACTCAGGATCGCAGTTCCTGCCTTCCTGTCCACTTTGTGGTGCTCACTCAATTGTACAATGCCATCATGAATATACTTTAATAGATAGAAAAGCACTTGTTCTTCTGGCTTATTCTCCCCTCAACCTGAGAAACGTGCCACAGTCTGCAAAGATCACAATTTTGCTTCTCTTCAGACCAGTCCTGTGCTGTGCTTCTGTTCCTCCAAAAGCACATGTGAATTCTGCAGTGTTCAAAACTAAACTACCCATTTACATCTCTGGCAGCTTCAGTCCAAAATCTGGGAACATCCAAGAACAGTGAACACAGAGTAACCTCAAGCCAGTGTTAGTTTGGTGGCCCAGTAGCTACTGGTCAGTGTGATTATTTTTTTTTTAATATTTTATTTTTTTAAGGAAGACTACAGTATCTTTTTGCATTAGGAACTCTGATCAACAACCAAGAGCAGTTTCAGCCCTGCAAGTATAAAGAACTTGTAGTGACCAGTTTGGATTGTCCAAAACTTACTTTGTTGTTTGATCATCAGAAACTGGGACTATGCAGGAGGAAAAACAAAAACAAAAAATTAAAAAAACCACACAGTTGTAGTCTCGTATAAATATTGGAGTTTTCTGTCTACCTGGAGTTCCTGTCAGAGTGGATTGGGATGAATGCATGCATTTGTTACCTGTCCATGTAGATATGAATGGTCTGGAGATACTTTATTTATTTTTAGGTTTGGGGAGGGGAGGGTTTAAATTATAAAGGACCAGGAACAGTAGAATATCTTAAAAAATCCAGCTCCGTTCCACTGTAGGGTTATTTATCTACATACCTCTGACTCTTCTGACCTAGAAATCAAAAGTGAAGCTACTAACAATCAAAGTCCAAGCTGGGAAGGGAAGTGTATTCTGGTAAGGATGTGCTGGTATTCTAAGGAACTCCCCCCTGCGTGTAGCCCGGATAGAGCAAGGAATGGCCAGTGTTTAATGAAGGACAACACTACCTAATGGAAGAAGAGTGAGTGAGAGGTAGGGAGGAAAAATACTTTAAAGCCCAATGTGCGGGCAGATGGAAAGTGGTAAATTAATCTATTGTAGAGCTATGATTGAAATATATTTCCAGTAAATTTAGTGATGCTAGAAAACTATTTACTGAAACCCAAGTCGCCCTTTAATTCTGGGCAGACTCGTCCATGTACATATCCAAAAATATGGTTTTTGTTTACACTAAATCAGTTACAAATCTGGTGTATTTTTTCTGACTATAGGAATATTATTTCAAAGAAATAATTTTAAAAAATTATATCATTAAATTAGTACTTGAAGTTATACCACTGTGGTGGAAAAGTTACTTTGTTTAGTAAAATGATTGCCATTTTAAAGGTTAATGGCTAATTGAAGTATTTTTATGACTCCTTCATTCCAGGCTTCAAGGGGTTTATGTTTAAACTCCGTTTTCTAATGTTTGTTGTTGCACTGTGCAGCAGGCATGGACTGCCTTACGGGAGGGGTCGGGCACTTTGATCAGGCTGTGTGACCTACTTATCTATCTGTGGAGGAAAAAAAAACCTACCAATTTTAAAGTTCTTCCGAAAGATTTTCATGTTCTGGTTAAAAAAAATGAAATTCTATGATTTTAAAAAGTATTTTTCTTGAGATAATGTAACATTTAAAACAAATTATATAAAATAAAAAATAATTAAAAAAAAAAGAATTGCTTGTGTAATGAGAAGGTGAAGTCAGAGAAGAAACCCGTAAATGGATTATTTCATTCTCTGCACCAAACCTCCCATGTGGGTATCCTCTTTGCAATGTATAGGTTAAAAAAAAAAAATCTGATATCAAACCATTTGTATCTAATGTGTACAGTGTAAAATTGACTTTAAAAATATTGCATTACTATTTTTTCTTAATCAGAAAAGAAAATTCTCAAGGCCTTTTGAAGAGCATAAAAAGATGAAGATTGTAAACTTGTATAAAAAAATTTAACTTGGGGAGGAAAAAATGTAAAGTAGACATTTGTAATCTTTTACCATTTGGGGGTTATTTGTTCCCAGGATTCATCTGAACTTTGGATTATTATTTTGTTTGTTCTTTTTAAATGGGCCGTTTTTATCCAGGGGTATTTCTTCACCAGAAACCTGGTTCTAAGCAAAAATGAAAAATAAAAAAAGGGCAGCAAGGAGTAGTTTTCATCTGGTGTCTTTTATTTAATTTTTTTAAGTTAAGAGAAGCTGGTGACATATTTATACGTTTTTGTGCAAAATAAATGAATGGCAATAGATTTTAAAGAAAAATCTTATGTACTTCTGTGTGAAAAGTTCTGTAAAATATTTCCCTTAAATATGCATTATTTTACTTGTGAGTTTTTTACTGAATTAATCTGAAATGTACAAGCCCTGGCTTTCCTACAGAGTGAAGAAAGTTTGTTGTTTTTTTTTTATTTCTAACTTTGGAAATTCATGCCTAAATCAGAATTATTATTACAGTTGTTTGAGCTAAAGGGAGAGGGAGGGGGTGGGGAATGTCCAGCATGCTTGTATGTATATTTCAGAACCTTTTTTAAATGTAAAAGCTGTAAATTTCTGGGGAGTTCTGAATTTCTTTTTGGTTTTGTTTTTGTTTTTTTCTCTCTGAGCATTTTGCAGTGAGCTTCTTTTATATATAGCCAACAATTTGAAAGAAAACAAAAAAAAATGTGAAGTTCATTTTAAATCTACAGTATATCGCTGGTACAATACACTAAAAAAAAAGACTTTGATAAAAAGAAACAATAATAATAAAGACCTCCATTTTAAATGTCATTCATATATACCTTGTGGATGAGAGCTATATACTTTTACACACTTTTTTAGATGAATAAATTATTGAATTACTGAAACTGTTGGTGGAGTTTTATTCTTATGAGTACTGTCTTCAACTCTTAAGTTGTAGCATTCCCAGTGAAGGAGGGCTTGCAATACAAGGTACAGATTCCATGAGATATGAATGGAACTAAAATTAATTTCAAGGCTCTTGAATACTTATCTGAGAGACATGCCCTGCTGCCTGCCCTGGATGAACCCAGTGCCCACCTGCCTTTTTGATTTGCTGCATGGTGTTGAAGCCAAGGCTCATGGAAAGGTGCCAAGGTTCACACTGCAACAGGACCCTTCTTGAAAATGGAAATCAAAGCAAACCAGAACAGACTTCTAATTTAAATTCATGTTTGTTCTGGGAGGAATTTTGGTGCCACTAACGTAAATGCTGTGAAGAACAGATTGAAAATTCTGACAAGTGGTGTGGATGAAGG
Source organism: Hemiprocne comata (assembly GCA_020745705.1). Classification (NCBI taxonomy): domain Eukaryota; kingdom Metazoa; phylum Chordata; class Aves; order Apodiformes; family Apodidae; genus Hemiprocne; species Hemiprocne comata. Next base: position 12,808,728 of record CM036602.1, on the reverse strand, counting down.
CAACCTGGGATAATCTGGTGGCATGTGAGCAGTAGCTGCTTTACCTTAGGAACTCTGATCAGTGGTGCTTCATCAATGACAGAATTCCTTTAACAGATTTCAATGGTGTCTCAGTCGTGTGGCCTCCCACCCACAGCAGGATTACATACAGGATAACTGAAGTGCAGTCAGCCCCAGATGAAAGAGTAACATGAACCCAGAGCTGCTGCTTCAGCTTGCTCAAAGCAGCTGGAGAATCTCCATGGACAAGCTTGGGACTCAACTGGCCACATCCTTGAGCAGCCTGATCAAATTATACCGTTAGACCATTTGACTGCAGGACCAAGGCATTCTGTACTTAGCAGATTCACTTCTAAACACAGATGTGCAAAAAAAAGGAGAAATTAACAGCTAAACCCCAAGCCCTTTCACAGTGCTACACCTTAACAGGACCAGTGGTCTAATCTGCATTCATCTCCCGTAAGAATAGTTCTGGAAAACTTAGATTCTTCAGATAATAGATAATTTTCTGTACTTAAATCATTGACTAATCTGTGATGTCCCCAAGTATATTTTAAATACCTTGCTTTACTCTTAAACAAGAGAAAAACAACAGCAAGGTACAACCTGCCCCTTCCTTTCTTGGCAGTTGTGATGACACAGTTGGCCCTGGCTGGCCTGGGCTGCTGGTGGGAGCTGCCTCTTCAGCAGGGGGACTGTCAAAATGAGAGTTTCTACAGACCCAAAGTGCTTTTAGAACTGATCTTTGTCCCTCACTTTCTTGCAAAGAGTACGAAAAGAACTCATTTTCCATGAAGAGATGGAGCCTGCAGTTGTATCCAGTCACAGCTCCTGCAACTCTATCAAGGAACTGCCACTCAGTTCACGTGAGGTTGTTCTACGTGAGTAATTGTTTTTAGCCCTCTTATATCTTGGTGCATCTTATTTCTAAATTTAAAATTAGATTTTCACAATAATAGTCCATCAGATTTAGCCTTTTTTTAATTTTTAAGCTTGTATCTTAGTTCACTGTTGCTAAATTGTTAATTCTCTTGTACAAGGTTTACAGAGTAGTGACACTCCAGCCTTCCGAGTGCTGTGAGGAGGGACATACTGCAGAGCAGTACTATTTAATTGGAAGTTACTTGTGGCTAATTCACTGGCTTTAAAGACAAAAACTACCAATTAAATATTCTGTTCCATGAGAACTGTAAGAATTGAATGAAAACACTAAAATCCCAGTTGATTTGTAACCATAAGGTAACATTTATGGGTGTTATGGGCACAGTGCTGTGGTGATGGTCTCTAATACCAATGAAAAAAAGGTTTTAAAGTTTAGGCTGACATTAAACTACTTTTCATTTTCCAGCTGCCATTCCTGTTTTTGGCAAAATATCATGGCCACCTAACAACAGCTTAAGCACATGTAGAAAGCATCAGAAGTCATGGAAGTAAACATTAGGTTTATGGTCAGTCTCTCACCATTTAATAGTGGAAATAGAAACAGCCCTGAGATCCCCAAACAGGAAGTCTTTGGTCTTGAACAACAAAGTGGTATTTATGAAATGATGCTGCTTCCACTTCCCTATTTTGAAACTGAACCTTAACACTCCAACAAATGTCTGTGGGCAGACTCTGTTTTATGCTTAACTGACTCTTCCTCTCCCAGGTACCAAAGCAGCAGTCCCACAGGGCTTCCCAGGGAGACAGAAACCTCAGTGCTGTTTTAATGAAACCTGACATACTCTTCAAATACCTCAAACAAGATGACACCAACTTCTGTGAGAGGCCAATTCTGAGTACAGATTGCTCTGGGCTGCCAGGGGCAGAGATCCACCTTACCCATGAGTCCTGCTCAGGGCAGTGGTCAGGTACCAGTTCAGTACACGTCAGTTCTCACTCTGGTTCTAGACTGGGACTTGTCAGCCAACAGGCAGTCTAACCATGCTATAAGCATATATAATATAGTTTATATAAGCTATAAACATATAGTATATGCTCATTTATCTGCTTAGTGAAAAAAAAAAAGCTTTTTTTGCCTACGAGAACTGCCTGTTAAAGTCTTTCAGAATTATCATACTTTGCCGCAAGGCCCCTTCTAGAAAGGCAGTGTGAACACTGTAATTGCTACACCTTGGTCCAAAGTCTTTCTCCAAGAGTTGTTCTGCAGCAAGAATCAAGGGCAGCACCTGCTAGAATTCACTGGCTACCTCTGCTTGCTCCACAGGGTGATCCCACAAGGCTCAGAGACTGGTTTAATTACTGGCATTACTGGGCTCTCACATGGCTCTGAAGACACTACAGCATCTCTGCTGTTAACACCTCCTCCACTCCCAAAGCCATGTTTCAGTTTTCAGTTCTTAATCAACCCTCTGTCCCCAGCCTCCACCTTTACATCCCAGGAAAGTCATTTCTGTCCTATTCCACGTGCCCTTTTCTGTTTGACAGGCAGTTCATTTCAGAAGTATCTGCTTCTACAAGATATTTGTCATCTACGCATCAACATCATCTAACCTCACAGTGATACTCCAGCTGGTTCATTTTAAAAAACACAGACCTGCCAGCAGAAAATTGATTCAGCCCATGTGGCAACTGTAGCAGGCCTAGGTCCTTCAGAAATGGAATTTATTTTCCTTACATAGTAAATTAGGCATATGTTTAAAAAGTCCTACCAGCCTGACACTCTCTTTGTTTTTATTTAAATATTATGCCATTGATAAAATGTCAAACTGCTGTAAAGCTAGGAATAAACTACATTCTGAAATGCATTGCTGCTACCTCCAGTTCTTTGAGAACTTCCTGCCAGCAGATTCCAATATCCAGAATCCCAATTGAAAAAGGAAAAAAGAAACACCCCCCCGCACAAAAAGAAGCTCAGAGGTTCCTTCAATTCTGCAAAACATAATCCCATAGAGGAGAAAAACCCATAAATCCCAACATATTTCTTTTTACCTTTGCAATCGGATGAATACTTTAAGAAGTCTTTTTTAAGACAACCAATTTTTTAGTTACCTGTGATATCCTGCGATCAGTCACAGCTGTGACATGTCACATTAATCCCATCTATCACATTCCCTGTGTCGAGGTTGCCAGCAAATCGCGGTCATGTCCCTCGATGTCCAGCAGGGGTCACGTTCTGATGGCAAATGAAACGACAGATTCCTCATGGAACGGGCTTTAAAAAACCAAATTAAACTACACCCATCTACCGAGCTGGATCATTAAAGGTCAACCACGCGAGCAGGTGTGGGTTCATTGGTCAAAGTGCTCCACCCCTACTTGTAATCAGTTTCGGTGGTAATTTCATTAGTGCCCGGGGAAAAGACAAGTACAAGAGGCAGGTGACGGGGTGAGGTGCGCACGGCAGGGACAGGGAGGCTGTTAATCCCAGCGGGGTAATGGCCCATGGAAGTGCTAAAAGAAAGGTGCTGTGAGCAACTCTCTTAGCTGCTGGGTTAAGCAGCGTTTTAGAGTTAAAAGTGATTGCCCTTGTGTTTCCCTGTTCAAAGCAGGGAGCGCGTGGGGGCAGCGTGCTGCAATGACACACACTGCTGCACAGCCGGGCGTCGAGCAACGGGCAGGAGACAAAAGAAACCAGAGTGGGAACACGGAATAGGCAGCGTGCAAAACTGGTCTCAGGGTGACTTTAGTAATAAATAACACGGAGTTCAAGTGGAAAACAACACATGCTTCAGAGCGGGCCTGAATCATCAAGATCCATGCTGTTCTCTACTGCAGCAGAACGCCAGAGGGAGGTAGGACACCTCGCTGCCAGCAGTGGAACTGGAGATTTCCACCCCCTCAATCATTTGTTTGCCCTTCTCTTAGCATTTTATGTTGCCGACTTGTTTTTTGCTGTTGGGCCTTTTTGGCTAGTGAAATATTGCTTCTATTTAAATGACTCTTACTCCCTCTAGCACACTCAAGTGAACACAACACTTTCCATAAGTGTATTTTTGCACTGAGGTGGTAAAGCCTTCCCTCCAACAATTTCATTTAAGAAGCAGGGAGAATGCAGAGGGGGAAAAGGCAAGCAAGGGAGAAGGGGGAATTAATTAAAAACGGAAGAAGGTGAATTAAAATGTTTCATCAACCAACCCAAGAACACCTACATGTAGAAAGTGGCTCCATTCCATCCCTGTGGGAGGTAGGCTTCATTTTCCCAGAATATCTCTGCTTCTGTTAAATTATTGAGACAACTTAGAAACCTGAGTCTTCTGTCCATACAGGCAACACAAATCCTTGTAGTCTACAGATTCTTGATCAGGGAGCTGGGCTTAGGGTAGAGCCCTCCACTGCAATTACTTTCTTTATACTTTTGACACTTGTTCTTGCTAAATATTACACTGTAAGAACCCAAAGCCCAACTTAAGAGTCTGCACTCCTTTTTGCTTAAATAAGAAAGGAAAAAAAAGTTCCTATCCAATATCATTGCAAAGGAAAACCTGACAGCAAAATCTTAGTGCAAGTCAGAAAGTCAGAAACCAGGTTTTTCTTCTGTTACACAATTTGAAAACACAGTGGTTCAGTTCCTACTGGGGATCATATAGGAACCTAACAGCACCCTTAACAGCACACACATGCACCCATGCAGGCAGGGAGCTGGACAGAAGGTCTTGTTCTCTCTGCTGAACCCAACAGCTATGCACAAATGCACATAACCAGCCAAGGTGCCAAGCCAAGATTTGCCACCTTCTCCTCAGCTATCAGGCAGAGCCCTGCAGAGAGCACCAGGCCACACTTCTACCTTTCCCTTCTCTCCTGGTTCACACCCTGCTTCCTCTCCTGCAGTCCCAGTTAGATCTCTGCCCACTCTGGCTTCCCTCCATTGTGGTGACATGTAGCAAAAAGCAGGGGAGTGTTGTGCTGTCTCAGGTTCACAGGCATTCCCACCAAATCAACTACCAGGGCAAGCAGACAGCAACCCAGGGTACCTATGGAGGTGAGGGGCACTGGCACAAAGCATTAATGCATAACCTCAGTATGCCTGAGGCCAAGCAGTTATGGAATGGAACTGCTGTTCCAAGTTTCTGTGCAACTACCAGCCACCAGGTTCAGCCTCCTGAACAATGGATTTCCAATTATTAAGTCTCCAGTTATACAGAGCAGCTCCAGATTTAATAAGCAAATAAGGGACCACACTAGAAGGACTGGGCAGTGAGGAAAGATCTGAGCTCTAATTCTAAACCTGCCAAAACTGATGTGTGATACTGGGCAGATTGTTGGCTTTGTTAGTCCTCATCTGTAACAATCATAACAACACTGCTGCACCTGCCTGGATCTCCAGTTCATTTTAAGTGAAAGAGCCTCAGACAGACGAATGCAGAGGTTTAGTCTGCAAACCTTAATCCATATAGTAAAATGATATAAAATTATTCAGGACAATGGCAACTAAAACTTCCTGCAAAGAATTACGAAAGAGCCCAGAATGTTGAGCACCTGGCCAATAACACGTCAGAAGGAATTCATAGTAAGACAAAAAAGTTTTCAAAAAAATTAAGCCAAAAACATAGATGAAGAATTGCCTTTAAACTAGGACACAACGTTAGGCTATACGATGAATTAGGATGTAACATTCAAAAGATCTCATACTCACTGTAGGTATTTCCATGAATAACAGTAGCATGATGCCTTTGAAGAATGAAATGAAATGTTATGACTTAGAGAGTAAGACAGAATTCACCATCAAGCCACTGTACACACACAGATTTGCCTGTGCCTGCTCCTGGGGCCATCCAGGCACAGAAAGGATATAATAGCACTGCAAGGGTACAGAGAAGGATAATAAATATGATCAAAGATACAGAATGCCCATAGTAAAAAGGACTAAACAGACAAGGATCAATACTTCAGAAAAAAAAAAAAGGGGGATGTCTGAGGTTAAGCAAAGACCAACAGGGAATATTCTCACCACATGAGATATAGATGTCCTCTAAAATCTGTAAAGCTGTGCTAGTTTTGGCTTGGATTGAGTTAATTTTCTTCACTGTAGCTAATACGGGGCTATGTTTTGGATATGTGCTAAAACCAGTTTTGATACAGAGATGTTTTCCTTTTTTTTGGGGGGGTGGGGGGGACACTCAGGAGAAGACAGCCTTACAGGCTCCTAGAATGGCTTGGGTTAGGAAGGACCTTTAGGGATCACCTGGTCCACCCCCCACCACAGGCAGGGCCATCTTTCACTAGATCAAGTTGCTCAATGCCCTGGCCAACCTGGCCTTGAACACTTTGAGGGATGGGGCATCCACAACCTGTTCCAGGGTCTCACCACCCTCCAGAGCAGAGGCAGTTCCCTCAGCCTGCCCCAGCCACTCACCATCCCAAAGGGCCAGGGCTGGGCCCACAGCCCACACGCCCCTGTCTTTCCTGGCCTGGGAGAGCAGGAGGGAACAGGGGAGTCCAGACACAGTTGCCAAAGTACCAAATAAGAGGGAAGGAAAGGATTTTTATTGTCACTTTCTTGGTTTATTGGAGTTTTAAACGATTTTGTGTCTATTTTCTTGAAAAGAACTAACGAAGCACCTAGAAGGGGCCAATATGCTGAAGGCCAAAGCAGGCCTGCAGTCTTCTGCTTCTCCAGATGAGAAGATGGCAAATGTGAGCCTGCAGGCCAGCCAGGTGCAGAGGAAGGAAGGACCTCCCTCTACCCACCCTTCTTTTGCAGCACCATTTTAGTGGTCAAGGGATTGTTAAAAATCTATGTGAGCCAGAGGGAGACTTTCCACTGCCTTCGGTGGAATTTGGATCAGGCCTAATGCAAATGGTCCTTAAAGAGCTCGGGGAGAAGAGGGAGAAACTTTGCAAGGTCTAAGCAAGGCAGGGGGCAAAAAGGCTGAGTGCCATGAAGATGCTGTCACCATTGCACTTCATTAGCAGAAGGACACGTTGCTGGTTTCTCAGGGTGGATGGGAATAGAGCCCTGGATGTGATTCACATTTGGCTACTGGGAAAATGAAGGGGAGCTTTACCAGCTGTGTGTGTGAAGCCTCAAAACATCTCAAATCACAGCAGCTACCAGTCCATCCCCAAACCCAAAGGATCTGTGCAGAGCTCTGCTTACAGACTCAGTTCTCAGCCCCTCCCAGTCCTGACCAATGAGATTTAAACGTTTTGTGACTGACGATCTTGCAAAGAGGGCTGGGATGTGGTTGCAGACTAGGTGTCCTCTGAACTGGGCAGATAATCCAAAATATCCCTGTTTTGGCTACTCAGAACTGCCAGGGGATTGGTGCCTCTCGTCCAAATGGTGCTTTCCAGCCCCACATTCCCAACTTTGGGCCAGAGCCCTTCACAGTTGGCTTCTCAAGCCCCAAATCTGCCTTATAAGCTACACTGGATATTATTAATTTGAATCTGTGCCACCCCCTTCTCCCATGTGCCACTGACTGCAGGGGCTTTGGTTGTGTGTGTGTCAGCATCAGGACTCCCTGAGTTCAAGGCTCCTGCCCTAGTTTGGCTGAACTCCACTGCCCCTGCAGATTGGGACTGGCCTGGCATTTTTCAGGTGGGAAAAAGGTAGTTCTGCTATTTTGGAGCTACCAAAAAGCATCAGCATCTGTGTTATAGCAACACCTAAGAGTCTTGCACCAATGGTCTGGGACTTCACTCCCAAACAACTGCAGGATCCTGATGAAGTGATAAAATGTTTGGAAAAAAAAAATGCCATGGACATTCCAAAGGGCCATAACTTACCTGGCCAGCATCTACCAAATACTGCTCAATATTATGCAGCACTCTCAAGGAGAGGAAAGACAGATGAACAGGCACTATAGCTAAACCAGCCACTGTATCAGTCGTCTGTACAACTAAACAGTTGAAGCCAAAGTACACTCATTTAATGAGAGATGAAGAAGCTTCTGACTCCTCCATCCCACTGGGGGAGAGTGAGCGAAAGGCTGTGTGGTGCTTAGTTGCCTGCTGGGGTTAAACCACAGTAACAGGCCAGGACAACTAAGTACAAGGGATGAGGCCCACCAAGGATGTATCTCCCCTCACCTGAAACAGAACCAAGACCAATCAGTCCCCTGCACAAGACTCTCCAGCCAGAAAAGACCACAGCAGAAGTGTTGGTGTTGCCACTCAACCACTGCAATCATTGCTCAATGGCTCAGCTTCATTCTGCTTGTAGCATGGCAATACACACCAGGAAACAGGAAGGCCTCCAGGGCAGGGGAAAGTGGACTCTGACACCCCTTCACACGGAGGATTGACCTGAAGAGGCGTGTGTTCCAAAGCACCTCAGGCCCTGCTGGTGGAGGTGGTGGCAGGGATGCAGCCAGCCAACCTCTAGTGGGGACCCGTCTGCATTCTTCCTCTCGAATTCCCTCTGCTGGTGACTGATTTGCAGCTCCTGATAACAAATCCCCTCTGGAACCCACAGGAACAAGCCACCACTTGCACACTGCCCCACCCAGGCCAAGCAGTGAGTGCCACCTCGGCAAGCCCTGGACAGCTGCCCTGGAGAGCTTCGTGGCCCAGTGTGATGGCTCCCTGGAGGGGACACAGGGCAGCTGTGGGGGCACAAGGCACAGCCCTCCCAGGAGTCACACAGGGCCTGGCCCTGCCCAGCGGGGTGCCAGGCACTGTGCTGAACAGGAAGCTTGGCTGTTGGAGAGAGTGAGCACTTTCCTGCCAAAAAATGGCTTCATCTTGGGCCCTGATTCAAGCTACAGTCTAGTGAAAAACATAGATCCGCTGTTGCTTCAGTAGGTTGGTAACAGGCAGGTACTGCACCTTCACTTCCTTTTTTCAGGTGGACCAATAACACCTCTGGCTGTGCTACAGGTAAGTGCCTGGTTTAAATTGGGGTTTTATTGAAGAACTGCTCTTCCCACTCCCAACCCAGAATGCCTAAGAAGCTTGGTTAAAATTTTAGCATCATTAACACCCCATCAATGCTGTGTGAAACATGCCTGTAGGCCAACACTGGGGAAGTGTCCATCTGGAATCCATCCCTGGCATGGATCAAAGTCACACGAGACTGGAGATTCAGGAGACTGCTGTGGGGAGAGGAGGCCTGTGGGGGTCAAAAGCATTTCAGACTTCTGATCAGGTCTAGCTGTCAGTAGCCAAAGTCTCTGTCCATCAATTATGTTCCAGCTGGCAGAGGGGACGTGGAGGAAAAATACCCTGTTGTGAAGGGAACTCGGCTCAGTTTTGACCAGAACAAGCCAGATGAACTTTAACTGCTTTGCAAGATGAAACAAAGCTGAAGCTTCCAGCAAGGATCAAGTACCACCTGAAGAGGAAAAGTCTGAACTCTTGCAATTAATCTGAGCAGGAAGAGGAAGAGCAGGCATTCAGCAGCTGGCTGAACTAGGGACCAAATCAGTACAGAGATGGGACAGGGAATGAAGAACTTCATCTACAAAGGGTCTGCTTTGTCCCTCTCATACTTTGTATCAAAGAATCAAAGAAGGAACTGTAAGATCTAAGACAACTTTTGCCTGATTGATTGATAGGAAAAAAATGCAGGCCATCAGTGAATTCCATCCATGATACACATCTGCAGTGCATTCAGGGACTGCACAAAGGAGAACAGGCACACCTATCCAGCTGGGAACATAGCTGCTGTGCACCGTTTCCCTTATTGGCAAGAACCAAATTCTGAACATCTCCAAAGAGAGCTGTGGTTCTTCACTGACCAGAGCAGCACAGAGGAGGGGAGTTTCTTATGGGATAGTGCCTGATAGGTTCCCACAAAGTGAGCTGGCTGAAGTTTAAATTACCTAGTTGAGAGCAGTGAAGGACTGATATGCATGAACTCTGTAAGGTTCAAATTACTCAAACGCCTCCTCTGCCTTCAAGACTTTGGAAATAAATCAGAAGGGGGCTGATTAATTTCCAGCTCACACTCTGCTCCCCCTAAAGGCTCAAGGATGTAGGCATGGCATCTTTGGTCCAAAAGAAGACCTTGCAGTTGTGCCTCTCTGTTGTGCCTGTCTCTCAACAAATGGCCTCCTTCTCCCAGAGATTTTTCACTGTAACAGCACTTGGCCCTCAACACATATCAACTGATATATGGTGCGTGTCTGGACACACTTGGACCAGTTCTGATTCTCTACTCCTTTCTTCTCTCCCCTGATTTCCAAATAGCCATCCACAACTGTTTACATTGGCAATGACTGAAAAAAAAACCGTCTGAATGAAAAGGAAAAATCCATTAGGAAAAGCCAGCTGAGTGCTAAAAGGCCCCTAATCAGTGGAAAGTTTAAAGAGCACTGGTCTGAGAGGGGCTGCGGTGCCTTCCCAACACCTTCCCTGCAATGTGTGAGGCTATGACATGTCAAAGTGAAGCCCCAAACACAGGCACTGTGCCAAAAGAACTGGTTAAGTTAGGGCTGAGGAGCATGTCTATGTCCAAGTGGGTGGTGGGTTATGTAGAAACAACTGCATCAGAGCGAATAACTGCAATCAAATAAATATGATTTCCCCTAGCTGGTTACAGCTCACAGCCTTGGCTTTTATTCTCAGTCAAAAGTAAAATAAGAAAGGTTTAGCTACAGCTCAGAGTTACACCTTGATCAAAGCAGGAATTTAAATATCAAGGGCCAAGGCAGGTCAAAGTAAGAGGATCTCAGCAAAGCCAGCTGGGGCAGAAAAGCAGTGCTAGAAGAGGATCTGATGCTGTGAAGAAAGGAATGCCCCCAAAACCGTTGTCCTCTGTGATGTGTGAAACAATAAATTCAGCCAACAGCTGGAAAAAGCAGGGAATATGATTCAAGCTAAAATGCAGCTGGTCAAGAAACACCTCTCAGCTACTGATACCAAAGTGAGAAATGACTGTTCACTGAAGCTATATGAGGTATCTAATGCTCCAGCCTCTGGGTAGACTCAACTGCTTTGGGTTGCAGAACTCTCTGTATCTCACCACCATCATCTAACATTTCACAAGTCCACCAAATGACAGATTTCAAAGCATTGTACAGAAGCTAACAAACTGCTCCTTTCCCTTCCCCTATGAAGAATAAAGATGTATGTTTTTCCTTCAAAAAGCAATTAAAATATTTGTAATTAATCTACTGCACTACGAACTGTTTTTTTAAAGCTTGATAAAAACAGTCAGGATTAGTTTTAGTCCCTTCTCCTTCATCTTCTATAGCTTTTAATCCAGCATGTAAGGAAACTCAGGCACAACTTAGCCTCTAGAAAGTCTATGCCAGTAAAGGATGCATAAATTGCAGGCCAAAGGTGACCTTATGGATCAGGAAAGCCTACTCAAGCCAATTGTAACTTTTGTAGGCACTGTACAAGTTTGTCTTCAACTGCTGGTGATCACGCTACCTGCAGCCTAAATCCCTGCCATGACATCTTTCAGAATCTGTGCTAGCTAGCTGAGGATAGCTCAGTACATCTACATAATATCCAAACATGGACAATAATAGAGACCAGCAGTTTCATTGCTGCATCTGGTATATACTCTTGGAAGGTGCTTTGTTTTCTGAAACCAAACCCTTTAATTTCTCATAGAAGAAAAAAAGGATTGGGTGGAGGGCTTGGACTAGTGGTACAGGTCACTACTGCAGTAAACATCATCACTTCTGTTGCTCAAGATGAAGAACAGGTAAGCAAGTTTGACTACTTGAGGCAGAGACAAAAGGGAGACAGAAAAGGGTGTTTTGATACAACACTTCAAGCTGTTCTTTATCTTTCACATCAGTTATGTAGAATCTCCCACTCTATACAAAATTCTAAGACGTGCCTAAAAAAGTTTGATAAACTTAGAACTCTCATATTGTTTTGAGATACCCAAAATGTCCTAGTGGCAACTTTGAAAATTTTGCCTTTATACAGAAAAGCAAAAAGGTATTTTTGGTGCTCTTTGAAGTCCTCCCATAACTCTAATGTTACTACAGAATGCAAGTCCAGTGAAACATCCTAGACTAAGAAGGCCATGGCATTTCAGAGAAGTATCTAACACAGTGATAATTTAATCCCCTAGCTCTAGATGAGATCCATACAGCCAAGAATGACTCAAGTAAAAAGACTGCAGCATCAACTGAGTTTCCCTCCAAGCAATTAGAAAATAAACTGATACAGCTGTGTCCTGAACCTTTTATTATCTGTCACAGACAGCTGTAGAAAGGCCCATTACCTTCAAATGGGCAGAAGCAGCAGGTAGAGATGAAATGCCTTTGAATTAAGTGATTATACTCTTTGGAATAGCCTTTCTCCCAGCAACAAAATCTGGAAATACCCAGCATGCCTGCTGGAGCAGAAACAGTATGCACCCTGGGCTTTCCCAAGAAATACTGTACCCTTGACAATGTGTAGGTATGTTGCTGTAGTAAAACATCCCTACCCGGGCATGGCTCAACCCACTTCCATTATCTTCTTGTTAGAGGACTTGAATCATTCAGTGTTTTCACCTGTCTCTGCTGTCAGCCAATCCTAAATTACCATCTGTGTCTCTTGCTGGCCAAGCCCATTCAACCTTTCAGGTATACATAAAGAGGTATTTTTCAAACCACTTGAGAGTCTCATGGGTTGATAAATAGTCGTGGAAACCTTTCCCTGAATTTTAACAGAGGAATTAGGGATATAACCTAAGCAAGAGCACTATACTGCTCTATGGTGAGTAATGGCATTTGCTGACTGGTCTCTTTGTCTAAATCCTTGCCTGAGAGGCATCTTGTATATCCTTGACAAGCTCTTTTTTCCTGTGTGTCCCCTCTCTGTTAGCAGTGAATCCTCAAATCTCCTGTTTAGCTGCCATAAAAGCACTGCTGTTCCTATTCCCAAACTGACAACAAGCCTCCTTTTTACCACCTGCCTACCCTTCTACTTCAATACTCTAATTTAAAAATTCTTCCAGGCTTTTTGCCTGGGACTGTGAATGCTGCTCCAACATGTTTGTCCCAAGTACAAAAGGAAGGGTTGCAGGAACAGTACAGAGTAGGCACAGGGTATGCCACAGTTCATGGTGAGTGGTCCTGACCCCTTCCATTTGCAAGCTCTTTCTTCTTTTCCACCTCGGGTAGAAAACAAGGGCTGGTGGGGCTGTCTCCTGGTGAGCTAGTGGTTTTTTGCCTTGCTGTTTCTAGGACACACACTTATTCTAGCCAGGTTGAAATTCTTTGACTATGTAGGTTAGATTTGAATTTGACTGTAAATGTGGTCAGGTTTCAAGCTGTGCTGGGTTTTTTTATAACAGGCTGTACTAGCTGTTTTTATTCCTCTAAGAAGAAAATACTTTTTACTGTCTATACTTTGCTCTTATAATCAACAGCAGATACTACTCTAATTTCTGTATGTAAATTAATCAGGTGCCTTGATTGAATATATTAAGAATGGGAAATCTTACATCACAGAATGGGCATCTACTCTCTAAATGACAAGGTATTTCACATTCCTTTATAGCCCCTTCTAGTCAGGGTCCTGAAAGTAATCTAAGATCAGAACTGAAGCGTGTGATCATCATTCTCTAAAACGGCAATAATCTTAACCTCTTTGTAAAGAGAAGCTGAGGCACAGAAGATGGAACTGACTTGTCAAGAGTTGCTCAGGAAGCCTGGAAGGCTTAATCAGTAGTGACCACCTAAACTTTGATTCATAGGCCTATACTTGTGGGTACCCTTTCCTGACCTTTGCTTGTCTAACCTTCACCTGTAAGAAAACCATTTCTGGGGATAAGTTCTTCATCTTTCATGGACTGAAAGTTCAGTCTAGTAAAAACATGCTGCCAAGAAATACTGGCTAAAGATCTGGTGATATGCTTAATAACAGCAGTGCTGCCTGGATGGCAGGGAGGCAGGACAGAGGTCAACCATAAGTTCCATGACAGAAGTCTTCTGTCCTATTTGACATCTATTCTGTAGTCCTACTTGGCTTTCAAGTACCTCCCTCTAATAATGAGAAATCTGTGAGACACTTAGTATTCTGGAATGCTTCACAGATGCACTGAAAACTCCTTTATAAGTCATGTATCAAAGAATACATTAATAGATCTTATGCAGAATTGATGGGAGTGAAGTTTAGAAAGCAAAAAAGCGAGAGAAGTGTGTGCTTTCATTCTCTGTCCTTTTTTCCCCAGCTTTTTCATCTTGACACTTCAGTGCTGTTAGACTCATGACTTGCCTCTGACTATGACCAAGGTTTTGCCTTTCCTCACCAGCTGGGAGTGTTACAGCCACCATCCCTGTGGCAAGCAGCTCTCCTAGCCAAGTTCAGATGCGAATCTGTCACTTTGCAGAAGGCCTCTCCTGTCTCTTGGGCAGCAGGAGTCCAGAAGACTGAACAATTTGTGGCTCATGTACATCTTTGGAAGACCCATGGTCATAAAAGCCTTTCTAAATGGGCACTTTACTGACAGTGCTCACCTTTAATGGCCTTTTTGTGAAGTTACAGCTTGGCTTTTAGGCCCTTTTTGCAATTTATCACTTAATCCATACATGCTACCTTGGCCAAGAGTTGGACAATGAGGCCCACTGTGTCTGGTTTTGCTATGGAGCAGCCAGAGTGGCTTTTAACTAAAAGAATGTATCTGAAGGAGAAAAATGTAATCACCTTGAATTCCCAACTGATTCAACTTACTTAAGGCAGCTTTGTGGACACTGGAGTGTGCAATCAATGAAATAAAAACTGAAGCTGTGCAAGGATGGCAGAAAGGAGTAAGAATGTATTTGCCTTTGCATGTATAAAATATGGGGGGAGAAACTGCAGGAAAGAAGGAAACAGCTACACTTGCAGCTAGGTCTGGAAAAAGACCATTTTTCTATGATATGAGATCTTTCATGATTAAATATAGGGATATATTAGATTGGCAAGGAAATACTCTTACACAGCCTTGAAATCAGCTGGAGGCCCTTCTAAAGAGCCTTTCAAAAATCATGTGTCTTCTGGGACAGATCAATCCGATAATCCATTTGTCAGCTCCTTTTAGGAATTGGAGGTGAAAAGAGGGAAAACTGATCCCCCTGCCAGTCTTCTAATGCTGCTGCACAAAGGATATGTGGTTTACCTTGAAACATGTAAGCCCAGGGTGCCTTGTCGGCAAAAAAGGAACAGCTCAAACCTTGCTGAGACTTGGAATACATCAAACTAACATGCCTGACTCCTACTAAAAGGCTCTCAGATACAAAAGGAAGAGGTGTATGCACACCCTTATCTGGGGGGAAGTGGGAAGGACACCTTCTCTAGGCATCAAGGAGATATATAACCTGCCTGCTGGCACTGTCAGTCTTGACAGAATCCCTTACCTACACCTCACTGAAACCTACTTGTGATCCTGCACATGCTTCCTCTTTCCAGGGTGCTGACTACTGTGAATCCAGTGGGAGCAGGGACACCTGGTACAGGGAAGGATTTGGCTTCAGTTTGGAGAAGGGGTATCTATTAGCACCTTTTGTCTCAGGAAGCCTAGTAACTTGCCACTTCAAGGTGGAGCACTCAAATGAGACAACCTGGTGAAGGGTAATCTTTGTTTTCCCAAAACTTGAGCTGTCAAATTAAGACTTTTTTTAAATGAGATGACATTTTTGGCTTAGGTTCCAGTTTAGCTAATGTGGAAAGCTACACATCTCTGGAGGCTTCTACAAGCAATTCAAAAGACAGAAGTAAAGCCTCTAGAAAGCCAGTAGGAAACTATATATTTCTGTGGAATTTATCCCACTTTTATTTGGCTCTAGATACCTAAAGTAAAGCCACAAATTTGGCAACCAAATAAGTGGGTGGTCAGTCCAGTACTTTGTAGAGTAGCAGCCACTGACCTCTGTTAATTTTCTTTAAACAGTTGATCCATTTCTACACTTAGTCATTCTACCCACATCCTGATTTTTATCAGGCCTTCAGTCTTCCAAAGAATCTCCCCCAGAAGAGGAAATAGGGCACATTCCCCCCTGTAACTTAAATGTGTTACAGAACCAAAGGAGGTAACAAGAATTTGGCAACAGTGGCATTTGCCTGTTAAGACTGAAGCCTGAATGACTGTGTGCAGTAGGCCTGTTGAAGCATTAGCTCCATTTGCTTTTTGTTTTTTAGACCCCACACCTGCCTGCCATTTAGCTGCCTCTGAAGGCTGGCCAAGGGACATCAGATCAAATAATAAAAGCCACACTGAAGTAGTGTTTCAGCTGAAACAGTATGAGAGGAGGCGAGATGGGGATTGGAAAAGGCTCCCTATAAAAGAGCCCACACATACATGCGAGAAGGTCATTAACTCGTGCCTTGTGCTATCTTTGCAGTCTCCGCTCCCTCTCTCTCAATTATTACATCAGAAGGAAATGAGAGAGCACTTTGCCAAATACTAATGGACTTGATGTTTTCATAATCTCAAGTGCACAACAATCAGAGCTGTTTATTTTCCAAAGAAGATGGGAACCAGGGGAGGAGGCTGAAGACTGCGAAGAGGTTCCAGAAAGCTCGAGCCAGTTCTATATTCATCTCTTGCTCCATCTTTAGCTGCCAGGCTGATATTTATCTGAATCATTCACTAGATGAGGCCTTGTGCTTCATCAGGAATGTATCAAAAGCTTGTAGAACTGCAAAGAGGCCTCATAGAAACTGTATCATTCTTCTGTTATGTCACTTGTGCCATTCTGTTATGGAGGAAAAACCCTTAGAGAAAGGCTGAGACTGAAAAACAAGCATCTAGGAATGCTCTTGCAGTGGCAACTCCAACACTCATTTCTGAGGAAAAGAATATTGACAGTAGCTAGATACCATCCTGCAGCCAGTGCTCCTGTGCTGTTCCTGTTGGCAAAACACTTCAGCTTAAATTAAGGAGTTTAGTATGCTTTTTGTGTGTCTGAATGTAATGATACTGCTGTATGTTTGTTGCTGAAGAGCAGCAAGAACCATTCCTGGATGAAATGTGCTGAGGAGACATGAGAAGATATGACTAGGTTGACAGGAGGGGTCTCTGCAGTGGCACAACAAAGTCAATTTTGGTTTCCTGTTGTCACTATCCAGTTTCTCCACAATCTGAGAGCTGTGTGAAATCCCAGGTCTCCTTTTTTTACAGAGCGTGCTTATCAGGATACTTGTGCATCCTTAGATCTATGCTGGTGTACAAATATCTAAGTTTCCCCAAAATGTCAACTAGGACTGAGACTTCCAAGCTGCTGTTCCACCTCATGGACTTGTATTGAGAGTTCTAGTCCCACTGGTAGTGTGTGACTCAGGCTATGGAAGGCATTTGCTTTTACTAAGTGAAGCTGAAGTAATCACTAGGAAGATAAGGATACTCTGTGCCCTTCCCTGCTGCTCAGAATTTGGAAGGTTCTGCCTTTGACAGGAGTCTTAAATTCTCAGTCCCTCTTACAGTGAAACAGACACCAGTAACTAGATTATGTACACAGGGGCTGATATGGAAATGATTTACCCAGTCACACCACAGAGTTTTCCAAGGATCACCCAACAGCATCTTATGTTCTGGTACATCACTTTTCGAAGGTCATAACCAGAACAAAGGCTCTGTATAATTTGGAAGAGTCTTTGGGCTGAACTGGGACTTAACATTGCTAGTGTGTACATATACTTATTTCTATGAGCAACTTCCAGGAACTGCCTGCATCCATCTATATAGGCACATGTTCTGGGCCCTTGACAATTCTGCTGGGTCCAGAAGAAATAAGGCTCTTCATTACCACTGTTGAAGCATTTTTCCCCACTATCATAGCATTTAGATTCGAGCTTTCTTGTATAGAAAAGTGCTTACCATCTTGCTTCCAGCAAACCTAATGGTGCATGCAAGATCAGAAAGTTTTACTGATAGTAAAACAAAGGATTGCCTGAAGACTGAATAAAACAAATGTCGAGTAGGAACGAAGTTTCTGGACCCCATACTAATATCTAAAATCAAAAGGATATTTATAAACGGAGAATTAGAGTATCACACAAGACAGTCGCATAGAGGAAAGGCAGCCGGTGCCACTCGGGCACAGCAGCTCTGCCGCAGCTGCCCGGCCTGGGGTCGGTCCCGGCAGCCCCCGGGAGGTGTCGCCGCAGCCCCGGGCTGGGAGCGGTGGGAGCGGGACGGGCAGCCCGCTGTGACCGGGGCTCTGCACCACCGCAGCGGGGCTTTAGCCCACGATAGAGAAAATGGTTTCTAAAAAGGGGTCTATGTGACAACTGAATTTCAAGTGCTAGAACCAGACTACGTGGGGAGCCTCCTCTGTGCTGCTCTCTCCCCCTGCAAATTTTTCGTTTGCCCATTCAGAGTTGTTGGTGCTTCTGATGTGCAGGATTGTACCCGTAGGCCAGGGTGGAAGGTGCGGGTCTCTACCTGCTGCCAGATGGGATGCCTTCTGTATGGTGTGCTTTGTATTAAAGCCTAATAAATGTTGAAATACAGAGGGATCTTGGCCTTAGTCTGATGAAAGATTTAATTTTGCATACGGAAGAGATCTGATAAAGATCTGATTTACTTGTATGAAAGCAAACAATTTAAAGAACGCTTTCACTGAGGACATAGTTGTCTTAGGGTTGTGGGACAGTGTCTTGAGTATGGAAGGCAGCACTGGGCATCTTGTGGACCATGTCAGTAACTCCATGATTTTCAGGTGTCATTAGTGCCATTAGACTTAAGAAGTTTATGTAGCACTGCTGTTTGTTATCATTTTTTTGTACTTGAAAACACAGCACCCAACACAACAGATGCTCAGGACCAGCTCTAGTGTGGTGTTTTCAAAGTATAAACTGGGCAACCATGGATAATCTAGGGTGGTGATTTGTAACAATGCACATCAGATGAAGATGTTTTCCATGTGCTGCTTTGATGCAGGTATCACAACAGTGAAGCAGACAATGAACACTTTAGCATCAAGCTTTATAGACATCTTGCATCCCAAACAGGATTTATAAGCTACTGGGACACATGAGACAAATGTAGCTGAGATAGGAAGTGATGATTATTCCTTGCATGAAGTTAAACTGTATATAGGAGTACTGAATGTGGATGAATTAACTGCCTGTGTCACTTTCAGAAAAAGCAAGTATCTCAGACTGTAGAGAATATACTTGCTGGAAGAGAGATTAAAAAAACCAAACAAAAAACCCCACCACCAAACCCTTACTGAAAAAACAAAACATGAGGAAATCACTCTAATCCTATAAAGCTGATAGTTGGAAATTTACCCAAACCATATCATGAGTAGGAAGTCCATTCTCCAAGACAAAGCAGGTGGGGATGCTTTGTGGCTCATGTGGATCCTCCCTGTGCATTCACTTATGCACTACTCACCAGAATCTCCTGAAAATCTCCAATTCAATTGAACCAATCTTCTCCCATGCCTTAGTGACATGTTCTTTCAATCAGAACCACATATCTTAATTCCAGCAGAAAAAAGTGTGTTAATGAAAAGGAGAGGCAGATGGCATCATGGAGTGCTTGGCAATGTGGGCAGCAGCTAAACAAGCAGGGATGCTTATGCATACCCTGATAGCTGTTCCCACACCATTCCTGGTCTGCAGTGCTGTTGTCTCTCCCTCGTCCTTGTCTCTAGCAAACCCAGCAAGGTTATATGCAGTTTTTCCCATCACTCTAACAATGCATTTCAATCCTTGACACCCACTGGTGGCCCTTCTGAGGCATCAAACCACCTTGTTTACTGTTGTCTGATTCCTCCTCCTAAGTATTTCTGGATACAACATTCAGGAGTTCCCCTCCTAGGAGTTTTGCTTGTGTTTTAGATCTCTGATATTGCTGTTAACGTTGCCCCCTTGTTTCCCTTTTTAAGAATTTCAGTAGGTAGCTCAGGCAGGTGCTTGTCTCACTCTAAGCAGTGGCCAAGGGCTATTTAGTGATTTGGGTTTATACAAATCACACTGCCTGCCTAAGGAACAAAGTACCTGTGATACATGGTAAAAGCACAAATTCTTCTGTTAAAAACAGGTTTGTGTTTAAAACAAACTAATGTACACCCAGAAGTTTCCTCAACAATGGCTAGACAAGAGCTGCCCAGCCCAAACTAGCCAGCTCCCAACTGTCAAAACTTTGTCTCCTTTGAGCAATTGTTCTGCTGGAGGGGGAGGTGAGGGAGAAGAACAGTGTGGAGGGTGTTAGTTTCTGGTTTAACAGTTTTTCAGAATCAACAGAGGGACAGGAGTAGTGTTACGATTCCAAGCTCTTTTGTCTTCAGCTACTTTAGATCACAGTGGGTTTCTTACATGTTAAAATCTCCCTACTAAAGCTTCTCGTGGCTGGAGTACTTGACTTCCTGAAATAGTATGGAGCTTGCACTTCTATTGCATTCTCTCCACTGTAAGTGTGTGTATGTGGAAAGATGCCCAAGACATGAACCAAGTACATAGGCTTCAATGCTGGTGACAAAAGGAGGTTAACATTTGCAAGCAACTAATGTAATTTCTCTTGGTATTAAATGATTCTTTCATGACCAGCTATCTGCACTGATAAAAGCCTTTGCTTTTACCATATAGTTAGGCATTGCAGGATTCTTCTGTTTAGCTTATGTACCTCAGGGCTACAAGTGCCCAATCTGCTTGCTGGGGCTCACTGTGGTAGTTCTACTTATGGTCCTTCAGCATCATAGGACTAGATGCAAGCTTGTGTCTGTGAGGAACCCTGGGAAAAGAGGGTAAGGGTTGATCCAGCTGTGGGACGTTGAAGCTGTTCTCATAGGCTACTCCTGACTGGAAAGCTGAAGGTATGATGCCTTAGAACAGGAATGGCCCATTAGCAAATCTCAACTACTGTAAGAGGGGAAAATATATTAAAAAGTCATCCCTTCTCCTGCTAATTTTGGAAATGGATGGTTTTTAATTAAAATTACTTGTAACAAATCTGTAATTGTGGGTTAAGACCCACAGAAAGACTAATGTAGTTCCCTTTAAAAAGTGAGTACAAGAGTGGAGAGAGATCTGCTAGAGGAGCATTGATAGCTAAACACTTAAAAGAAAAATGTGTAATGGAAGACATGTAGATAAATATTCTGCAGCCTTTTGACAGCTTTGGAACAGTGTTGTTCAGCTGCAGCATCACTCAACAAAAAAAAATCTGAAGGTCACATTTTCAGCTTCCCAGAGCACTTGAATCTAGGGCAAGTGTTATGGGGACAGCTCCAGGTCTGCTGCTCTGCATGGCATTCTTCCTTTTGTGCATCACCATGGTAAACAGTTAGGGTTGCCAGGAGCTTGGATGCATTGTTTGTCTCACAGCCTCATCCGCTCTCCCCCTCCTTCACCAAATGCTTTCTCAGTGATTAGTTACTGAGTGGAAGGGGCTCCAGTTACCATGCAGCCTGCCATCTCTCCTCTTTTTATTGGAACTAATATCCCACCTGCGATGATAAGGTTTAAACTTGTTTAATCTCCCAGCTTAGCTGTGGCGTTTTAATATTTTTAAAATGGTTGTTTCAGAAAAAGGGGGATTTAAACAGGTTTTGAATAAATAATAAAAGCCCTTCTCACAGGTTGCAATGCAGGCTGGGAGGCATGAACCATTTTCATCAGGTCAGATTTCATGTTGGGTTATCCCAAGGTGGCCTGACTTTGTGGCTATGGATTTACAATGAAACAGTCAGATGCAAAGCAGTTTATGGAGGAGAAACTGCTTTAATAATGCATTTCCTGCTCAGCAAACAGCAGATACAATGACATTCGTAGGGAATGGGAAAGGGAACAAAACCTCTCAGAAAAGGAACCAGTTTCTCCCTGGAGTTTAATAAATTTTTTTGCTCCTACAACACACTTGGGGAGATAAACACTGACCTGAGAGACATCAGAATGCACAGATTTCACGTGAGAAATTAGACTGGTTTGTAGCATCTTTGGCCTGATAAGCTGATGCCCCATCTGCATTGTTTAAAATGTAAGGGAAGGGAAATAGGGTCTCTTTCAATGGCAAAATTTCACTGGCACAAACCTAGGTCTCTTCCTCTGGAATATGTTGCATAATGTGCATTGTGCTGATGATGTGTAGAAGACCTTAGTTTGCCTCCCACTCCTTTGTCCCCTGGACTAGGACTGCTCCTGACCTCTGTGAGCCAAATTAAAGCCATAGTACCCAGGTGTTCTGAAGAGTCTTGTCCTCAGTCCAAGCCATTAATAGGCTGACAGAAGCATGTGTGCATGATGGGGGGTTGTGAAGCCTGTAAAACTAAGTAAGACTTTTATAGCTTTGTTCAAGACCATTCTCACTTCTCCTGAGTACTTTGGCACAATTTGTGTTGGAATTGGAGTAAAGCATAGTGGATCAAGTAGAGATGGCCTACCCTTTTTTTAAAGGCAAAAGTCTGACAGAAAGCAGTCAACAGTTCTATGGCTCAGAAGAGTCCAAGCAGCACCAACTGGATGACCTTAGTGCTGTGCAATTCTTTTCTCGTGGTCCCAAAGAGAAGGTGGGCACAGAGCTGTTACACAAATGCTCTTTACATGATTTCTGTTCTGGGCACAAGCCCTGTCAAATACAGTAATTCTGTGTCCTGTCTCCAAGTCATACCAGAAGGGAACTTGGCTGCAGTCAGCTTCAAGCAAAGGGAGAGCCATCATGTCTCAAAGATAAATCTCGCTAAGCTCTGAGTTTATCCTTGTGCAGATGGATTTAGTAGGGCAACTTGCATAAACAAAACTAGCTATAACTAGATGAGCTAGCCATGTCAGCCCAGATAGCCTCCTCACTAACCTGGCTGAGAAGAAGTGGACACCCAAGTCACTTTGGGGCAGCAATGAGGACAGCAAAGAGGATAAAATGTTCATTGGTGTGTAAAACCCTCTATTACATAGCTGAAATTACCTTTGAGCTCCTCCAGGAAGCTTTTATGGACAAACCAGCAAATAAGAGCAATTTACTTCACAGCATATAATGATATTTCCAGTATTCCTACCTATTCAACATAAACAACCACAGGCAAAAACACATAAAATCCAGATGAGATTGGGTTAACAGATAACACTAACAAACCACTGCCTCCGTTGCATCTTCTAGTTGGGGGAAAAGAGGCTGTTTCAGCACGTTTTCAAAAGTGCTACTCTATATTTTTTCATCACCTTAAAATAGCAAAGAATTATCCCTATCTTTTTTAGCAATGCCACAGAAGTCAAGTAAGGACTTGCTACATATACTGTTAACTTAGTGAAAAGCCCTGTGGGCAAAACCTAAAAACCCTGAACTGCAGTTTTCTGCCTCAACATAAAAGCGTCCTTCCTCACCAAAACCAAACAAAATCCACACCTAAATTCTTTATGGAAAAGATGTGGTATTGCAGGCTGAAGGGAGTGTATAAAATGGGAAAGACCTTTTAAAAAGGAAGAGGTGGGATAACTGAAACTGGGACCCATTTTTTCTTCTGAAATGAAAGTAGGGAAGAGCTCAATAGATTGTCAATGAAAAGACAGACAGTTTATTTGAGGATCATAAAAGGGGGAGGGGGGTGCTTAAAACATAAATATTAAAGTGGAACTTGAGCTGCAGGACAACCAAGTATCCTCCCATGTAAGAGAACTATCCATATCTTGTCATCTCACGTGCATGGAAGAAGCAATTTCCTCAAGGGCCCTGTACTAATTAAGAACTTGTTCTTCAGCTCCTTGAGTTCAAGTCAGTGTTCACTGGGGGGAGAGTACAGAATACAGAAGGGCAAATGTACAGTTACAATTTTTAAAATGAGGTGAGGCCTGATTTTAGTAAAAGAAATATCTGGCCAAGTGATATACAGCACCTAGCTGGAACTTCACTAAATCAGACAACAATGCAGGAAAGCTCTGCAGTTAGCCTGACACTAGATACCTGTATAAATCCTAACCAGCTCTGCCAGTAAAGCAAAGGTTTATATCATATTCATAATATCACTTGAAGACTATTCCAAGGCAAAATTTCAGATGTCATAGGCTGCTACAGTACTTTGGTTTTTCTACCAAGTGTGTTTTTTCAAATAGCATCTGTTCCTCCACAAGGTTTTATGTTCATTTTTTCAGGGTATACTAATAGCAGCTGTTTGGTTTCAGGTTATCCAAATAAAGACAGTGGAATAATGACTTTAAAAATGGCTATAACTCTTCGTGCTTTGTACCAGCCAGTGCATAAATGAGCAATACTCTGATCTGTTTCATAGACTTGATTCCCTTTCAACACTCAGTAGTGTCAAGTAAGATTATTCAATTGTCTTAGCTCTTCTTAGCACACTTTGTCTGCAAGAAAACTTGCCTATACTCTGCCTTAGCTTTACGACAGCATCAAGGAGGAATCTTCAGGCTGAAGAACGAACAATAACATTAACACCCTAGGGAAGACCATTACAAGCAGCAGAAAGTCCCCTCTGCAAAGAGATGGAGTTAAGCTCACAGAGAAGGGCAACACCAACAGCCCTGAGAGAGAGGCTGACTACCCTATACAAACTGAGATTTCCTGAGGAGCATTTAAAAAAACCCTAAAGCTTGATATATTTGGAGGAAATACTAAACCTGTCTGTTACATTTATGGGGGATAAAATTTGCAGATAACAGAACTATTATTGTCCTGATCCTCCTCCTTTTGGTGCTGCTGAGTACAGTGTCTTTCACATTAGGCTGTTGGGATGATGCTCTACGTCCTAGGTAGAGGAAATAATTCAGTAGGACTTATGCTAACTTGTCTGTTGCATCAGTAGGAGTTGAAGTTTGTTTGGGTGGTGTTTTGTTTCTTGCTCAGATTAGAAAATCTGATGGCAGATCTAGCTACAGAAAATAGGAATAATATAAACTTGTAGAAATTGGAATCTGTACAAGGGGGTCTAGAATGCTACCAGCCTGGTTTGCAATCAGTTTAGCAAAGGAGCAACTGAACACACTCAAAACAGGAAAAAACAAACCAAATGGATACAACCATTCGTGAAGCACGTGTTATTCTTTAAGTGGAAGGCCATTGGAGGAAAGCAGCATCTGGAATTTGAAAAATGACCAGTTTAGTACAGTGAAGTACTATGGTAGATTTCTTTGGCAGTAAATCTGACTTGGGGGTACCAAGTCATGGCCTTGGGTGCTGCTTTTGGTTATGCTGGTTAACTGCTTGTGGGGCAGCACTATAGACTGAATCCTGAAACAGCTACCTGTAAAGGTTACTTTGAACCAGCAAAATGGATCTGCTTCAGCTGACCATCCAGTCCTGTGAATCACTGTACTGCTGAAAGCCCATTTCTAGCAGCTCAGATCAGTAGTTAGGAGTATTGGGATGGGGGAAGCTAGGGAAAGAGCTACTACAGAGGAGTTTGCTGCTGATGGAAGGATATTCCAGACACACACTTCCAATTTTTAGGGATTTGATCTGCAAATCTCATCCTTCATGAGTAAATCCTACACTCAAACAGACCTTGTTGACTTCAAACAATATCCCAAGAATGCAATTTGTAACAAAAATAGCAAAGATTTAAGCTTCTGCATTGGAAGAGCACTTTTGTTCAGACTTCATATTTAAAAACACATTATGAACTAAAGGGTATCTTTCCAGATAAAACTAGCCCATTGCTCTACCTGACATGGGTTCTGCATTGCATTTGTGCAGGGAGCAGCTAGCTTTTCCCTGCCAGCCCCCAGTGTCCTCAGGTGCAGGACACGCATATAATTTGCTCTTGTACCTCAATCAGTGAGCAAGCAGAAAGACAGAGGAAATTAATTTATCTCGTTCCTTTTCCCTCTGTCCTATTTTGTACAAGAGCCTTTTAAAAATGTTTCTTACTATATGATTATGCACAGCAGGGGTTTGTAACAGCCTCATCTTACCTCAACTACCTCTGCCCTTGCTGTGGAATGATTAGTTGCCTTGGCAATCTTCTACAAGCAGTGCTCAGGAGCTACAATTACAGTACTCTTCTCAGTAGTGATCCTCTTAGTTCCTTTTCTTAGATGTTCATGACAAGGATACACAAAAAGATACATATAATGGATTTTACTGCTCCAGCCTTGTCTCCTGCATCCCTGAAGGAAGCAAATGTGCACTATCCAAACCTGTTTACTGTGCAACAAGGAGAAAAACCTTCTGTTGGCAAAAAATGAAATGCTATGTTAGCTGGATATCACAACCATTAAGTTAGTCCACCTGAGGTGGCAACTCAGAGTCCTGTATAAACCCTGAGGACTAGAGCAAGGGCCTCCTGGGCCATTCTACAGCAAAAGCAGCTGTGAAGGAAGCACTGCCTGGTGCTGCATTATAAAGAACTCAGGTCAAGTGAGCTTAATTTGCAAGTAAAATGACCACAAAAATGATCACAGCATTAACTGGCTCTGCAGACTCAAGATAAATGTCAGAGCAGTAGCTTACACCAAAATGGGAGGACCAGTTGCCTCAGCCCCTTCTTAGTGTGGAGTTTACAGGCCAAATCCTGTGCTAAACTACACCAGTTGCATATTATCTGTGTACAATAGTGACAGACAAAACCTATGTTAGCTCTGTGACATCAGCAAGAGACACTAAGATCCAGAGCACTATCTTCTCTACTGTGTTTGATCTGCTGGATGTGTGTGTTTTTTTAAAATAAAATTCTGTCCCTGAAGTTGAAGGTGACTGTTAACAGGAGGAGCAAAGCTGTCAAACTTCTCTCACATAGTAGATCACTATTTTGGAGAGAAATCTGAGGACAGAAAAGAGGCTAGTTCTACCTCTGCTCTCTAAGCAGTGCATGGATGCACAAAAGGGTCATATATTGCTTAAATCTACATGCTGTAACTCTTTATTGTATGCCTCCACTTGTTGTGAGTCTGAGTACCTGAAAGCAAAACCCTCCTTGGGAAGGGAGGCAAAAGCACCTGGTTTCCTTACAGCTGAGATCAGCAGGTTTGCACAGTGAGGGGAAGTTTTCTCACCATGCACAAACCGTGGGACTTCATACCAGAAATGTCTAATTGCAGCTGGCATTCTGGACACCCTCAGTGCCTCTGCCAGTGGGCAACTGGCTGATGCATGACATCCCTTCAGACACAAGCATAGTAAAAGAAAACTGCACAGCAGACTAAAATGCTGAACTGCTGGTTCAACAATTAAGAGCTTACAAAAATTCAGCAATCCTAAAGCCTAAACAGTTCTAACTGCTACAACACAATTTTTAAAAGGAACATAGGTTTGCAATTTTGTTTGTGTGGGTCTCCTCTTTTCCCTCAGCTGTCAAGTGTGACCAGAGATGCTCCTCTGAACCAAGATTGGAGCCACCAGCAGCTGGCTGACATGCCACTGTTAATTACAATCTTTGTTCTCAAATGCTGCTCAGATTTAGGAAAGGGTGAGAAATGCCATGTCTGAGGGCCATGAAAACACTGTCTCATAAGAAATATCACTAATGCTGAACACTTCCAGGCAGATCACATAAATACTTGCCATACACACACAAATCCAAATCTGACTTGGAGGAACAAAACTCCACTGACAATAAAAGTTTTTGCTTCAATTGAGAAACTATATGAAGAATATAAGAACCATTCCTTACATTACCCTTCCAGTACTCTATTGAAGGATTCCTGCTCTTAAATGGGTGTGCAGCGTTGGTGAAGAAAGTGGCAGCCTGTTCTTACAGCACTAAAATGTGCTGATTCTTAAAGTCTGGGAGAAGCCAGAAGTGTTAGAGTGAGTCTGCCAACATAAGTTCTGAAACTGTCACCATTCACATTAATATATTTAATGAATTGAGGTTGAAAATACTTCCATACATCAGAGCAGGCTCTTTCCAAGATGCTGTAGCAAAGTGGCTTTGCATTAGAGGAGAGGACTGCAAGCCTTCAGTGTGGTATTCAATGTGAGGGCTTTGTCTCAGGGTGATGTTCAACCCAATACTGAAATTGCTGCACCTGGAGAAGCCCTTTGGTAGGTTCTTTCTGGCAGGTGCACGTGGCCTCTCTAAGGCCTGGCTAGTTGATGATTTAGGTTGTTTTGGGTTTTTTTCCTCTTGAATATTCATTACCTACATGAAAATATATTCATTTGTTTCCCTTGTGGCTGAGGCAATTCTTGTTGGATTTTCCATATTTGTCTTTGTATTACTAGTGGAATTCTTTATAGCCTAAAACTGATAGGGAAATTATATTGTACTAAGCAGTTCTGTCCAGGAATTAATCACGAAGTGAGAAGTTCAAGTAATATGCTTTCAAGTCTACTTTTACAAATTTTACATAGGCATATGTAGGGTAGTCAAGTTGCTAGTTGCTGTTATGCACTTCTTTATTCCTAGACTAGCCATCTTTTTTCCAACATTCATTTCCTCAAATGATGGAGGCTGGTCAATGATGGAGGAGTCAATCAACATGATGCACTCAAGACAACTGGTTTTTATGGTCACAGCATTGTGCTATTTGTAGTCCTCCAAACCTATCATTCAGTGACACTGCTGCTATGTCAGGCTAATCCTGCCCTGTGGCATTTGAGGATTTATCAAACTTCCCTGGCTGCTTATATCAAATAAAGAAATATAGTTTGGAGTGATTTTTATATTGCAAATCAAACAAATTCTTCATAATGAGCATAGGCACCTTACCCAAATGTCATAAAGTAAAATCTTAGTCTTGCCTTTTAGCCTTGCATATCACCAGCCCTTGCATAGGAGTTTACATCTTCAGTTTGAATATGAATTTATTACATAGGCCTCCCTGTGCTTGGCTGGTGGTGGGATTTATTGAACACTCTTCACCTGCACATTTCAAGGTGCTCCAGAGTGTCTTCATCCCTGTCCTCAAATCTCGGTTAACAGTCACTGAGTCATAGCTGAAAACATTTTAGACACGAGCATTTTAGGTATCTTATTCCTGCATACTCGTAGGTGTCAGGTTCTGCTTATACAGGGCAACAGTATGTTCATCAAGCTCCTTCAGCCACATACTAATCCCAAAGCTTGAAGACAAAACTAAATGAGAAAAAGCAAATTTTTGCTTGATACTAAATGGCACAAGCCAAAGTTGACTGAAGTCAACTGGAAAACATCTTCCAGGCTTTGAAAAAGTTTTCAGCATGAGGGTTTTCATTATTATTACTATTACTCCAACATCAGGTTTCCTGGCTTCAGAAGGAAAATAAAGGGAAAGCTATTAATCTGATCTGTTTTGGTAAGTTTTGCCCATTTCAGATTACATTAAATCTCTGGACCTTCAGTCAAATACCAAATGCAACACACAGGTACTCCTGACCTTCTCAGTCCCAGCACACAGCCAGTGGGGAAGTTGATGTTTCTTTTCCTTCTAAGAGCCAAGCAATGTACTCAGATAGCTGGAGCAGGCTGCTGCTTCAGCAAGGACCCAAGCTTGGTTTTGGCCAAACTAGGGGTAGCATTAATCCACCACTTCATTGCAGCCACCTTCAGGGCAGAAACTGGCAGCCATTTAACATGATGCAGGAATATTAGACAATAGTTCAGGGCAGAATGCAAAGAATCATGTATCCACTGATAATTCAGAGAGACATTAATGGAAAGAATATAATTACAGCTGGAATTTGGACAGGATATCAGGATTAGCACCTCTGTAATGTCAAATAATGATGCAGGATATTTAGTAACTGTGCCACCCAATGAATTACATGATCTTTGTCACTAACTGTAAGGCTGCATTTACTTGGGAGCTCTTATCATTGATTGCTCTGTAATCCATTTAAAATGTATGGAATTTGACAAGATCCCTGGCATGCAAGCTACAAATGCACTTAACTAAATCTCAAAGAATCTATGTATCTTTACCTTCTTGCCCTTTTCTTTTTCTAGTGTTTGTTGCACAGTCAAAGGAAACAGCTTTTACTGTGAATGATGATTAATAAGCAGCCCTGTTGAAGGGTGATGTAGCTGGTGTTAAGAACAGGCTCTTTTAATAGATGTTTTAAAATGTGTTCTAACATGTGAAAATGATAGGCTGTCAAATCACCATTCAGGTGTACACAATGATGATAACATCCATTTGCAAAAGATGGTAAGGTGAAATACACACTTTCACAGTATGAAGATAAATAGTGAAATGTACACTTGTGTGCCTCTATGTAAAATAACAGGAAAAAAAGAAAAAATCTTTTTAGAGTGGAATCATGAGTAGTCTAGACATCTCTCTTGCCTTGTGCTTGAAATATCAACTGAATGGGTCTGATTTGCCATATTTGTTCTTGAATTAAAGATACAAAGCATTTGCAGTATCCCTTTATCAGCTTACCAAAATCCTTCCACAAGGGTGAAGGCATCTCAAGGCAAGACTTTGTTTAAAGGTTATGGCTACAGTTTCAGTATGCCAACTTTTAGGCAGAAACCAGAGGGGATCTTTTTGAAAATAGCACAATTAATGGGAAACTGTTAATGAACATGAAGTAGGATGTCTGGTTTGCTTGAGATCAATATTGAAACACCACCTTTCCTGTTTGTGTAGGATCTTGACAAGTAGTAATTCAAGGTGTGGGTTAGTGAAAGGATAGTTGTGTTTTTCTGTTTTTTTTGGAAATTATTCTGCAGTCTCCTTCCCTGACTGATACGTTGACCTGAAGAACAAAGTACCCAAGCATTTGAGGTTTAGCCTTGGATACATGTAGTGATTCTATTAAGTTGGAAGAGGGGAGATTGAGGTTGGACATGAGGAGGAAATTCTTTGCTGTGAGGGTGGTGAGACACTGGCCCAGTTTGCCCAGGGAAGCTGTGGCTGCCCCATCCCTGGAAGTGTTCAAGGGCAGGTTGGATGGGGCTTGGAGCAACCTGGTCTGGTGAGAGGAGTTCCTGCCCATGGCAGGGGGTTGGATCTAGATGATCTTTACTGTCCATTCCAACCCAAACTAATCTGATTCTAAACGTGAGTAACAGGCATTTTCCCATTCCTGTTGATGTTACCTTTTTCAAGCATCTGTA
Source organism: Hemiprocne comata (assembly GCA_020745705.1). NCBI lineage: Eukaryota > Metazoa > Chordata > Aves > Apodiformes > Apodidae > Hemiprocne > Hemiprocne comata. The sequence continues at coordinate 12,778,030 of CM036602.1, read as the reverse complement.
AATGTTAAGTTCTTGCCATTTATAAAACGTTTTGATGTTGAGTTCATATTTACTTTTTCTGTTTTGGTTATGTGACCAAGAACTGTGCCCAGAACATTTCCCAAAATAGCATGGGAGACCAAAGATAGAGCTGCCAACCTTTTGAAGAACTAGACAACTACTGAACTCTGAGACTGTTGCAGATGTACTAAAAATCTAGGGAAACTTCCTGTACTGATTCTTTACTCTTAAGGATATTTAGTTAACAAGATAACCTGAGCATTTTGTGGTAGGATGTCCCAGTCAGCTGAGTTTCAATGAGAAAGATAGAGGGCCCAGCAACATGCACACTGTAGAGAGCTCCTGAGTCCATCAGGAAAGTTAGTGTCACATTTGAGTAAGGGTTTGCATGTACTGATGGTACTCAACTGGAGCTAGAGCCAAAATGAAAGAAGCCTTCAGAGATGTGCTTCAGGTGTGTATTAGACTTTCACATAAAGGCTTGAACTCATGATGTAGCAGCTACAGACTTCTTAATGTTCAAGGTTACTATAATTCTCCAGCTTGATAACCTTTAAATAAAACAGATATTTAGAAGGGGATCCCAATGTTTTAGACAGCATCTCGGTGGGCTAATCAGGCTAAACGAGGGCTAGATTAACATACCTCTAGCTATGTGTAGCCAATTTAATCCAAATCTGAACTCAGATCCTGGACTTACAGCTCAGGAAAGTACTGAAAGTTATTTTAAAAGTGAATGTGAATTCTGGTTGCATGACCATTTTTAAAGTAAAAACAATCACAACCACTGATAAGGAGACAGTACTTTCTTTTTAGAGACATCTACTTTTACTTTAAAATATCCTGCAGATTCTCAACTGTATTTGTTTTGGATTAAAAAGTCAGGATTGTCTACTCTTTCCAGATAAATTCATGTCCTTTGGGTAGGTCCTGAATGTTCTTATGTATTGATCCCAGATTGAAAGGCTCATGCCCTCGTTCAAACAGATAAGAGTTGTTCCTTCTTTTGATTTGGGGAAAAAGAAAACAAAAAAGCAGTGCCCAGAATGCCAGTTTGAATGATGTAGGAAACTTTCCTCACCTGAGTAATTACCCTGAGGAGACATGGGTAGATACCCTATGTGGAGTTGTTCCAAGCTCTTCAAGCATCAAAGAAGCAACCCTCTGGCTTAAAGGTGAGAAAATGATGCCCCGAGGCACAGCTTCTGTGTCAGGCAGATAGTAAGCAATGGGCTCATAAAAAAAAAATATTTGAAGAAAGGTAAAAAAGAACATGAGGGAAAGGGAATAGATTCTTAATAGCTGCAAAGTAAGGCTTTTCGATCACAATCTCTGACAAAGAACAGCACTATTTGGGCAGTAAATCACTGTGGCCCACTGAGAAACCTGTGCTGATAAGAGTCTGACAGGCCAGGGAAGGGGTTCAGGGTGGCTTGCAGGGAAAATCTTTCATTCCAGACACACACACCAGACCAGCAGAGGCAGGAGGAGCAGGTACAGGCAGGCACTTGTGAACAAGAGGGTGAAATGGGATTTCAGTTTGCTCTTTCTACAAAGAGGATAGGAAAGCCCCTCTGTGATGCTGTTATTTGGGGAAAGAGAGGGCTGCCTTAAGATTCAGATTCTTCTACCTACGTTTTGTGTCTCCATCAGCTCCTGGGACTAGTGACAAAACCCTAAATGACAGAGCATCAAGGCAGATCTACCAGGGTTTTGTGGAACAAGCTTGAGCAAGTACCACTCGTTTGATGCCAGCTAAGTATGGCTGTGGAAGGTATTTGCAAATAGCACAGCTGGATGCTTGATAAAAAGCCATGAAGAAGGAAAATAAAGTGTATAGGAGCTGGTCAGAATTGAGCAAGATAAGTGAACTCAGTCACAACACAATGTCACAGTGTGTTCAGAGATCACCCTTCATGCACTTGGTATGCAGCTATAGCAGGATGAGTGACCTATAACACTGTACATTTCTTATTAAACTTGCACTTCTTTTAACCTGCTTGCTTTACAGGGACACAAATCATTGCTTCCCTTCCCATTCTTGCTGTTATGCACTTTATTTTTGCCCCTATAGCAAGAAGGAGTTTAATGTGATGTAACTTACATCTCCTAGAGGTAAGAAAGAGGGATATTGGAGAAAAAGTGGCTAATTGAAGAGTTAAGCACTTTTCTCTAGATTTCTCAGAGTACAGGTATAATTTTTCACTGTTCTGCAGAATTTGTGGGAGATATTTGAAAGACCTTAATTGAAGAGATAACTGGAAAGGAAAATAACAACAAAAGGTTTAAGAAAAGCTCAGGCAGATTTTTTGTTCCTTTGCTAATGGTAGGGACAGATAGGGAGGACTACACTTTGCCCTTGATACTAGATACTACCTTTGATTCTGAGCTTCATATTATTCCATTTTGACTGTACCTGACTTCCAGGGCTGCTCTATAGCATAGTGTACATTGTCATATTTCTCTTATTCTCCAGTGTTCCTTTTATGTTCCACCTCTTATGTTTTGGTGAGTTAGATATAAGGACTAGATGATGAGAAACCCTTTCACGTAGTGGTTTGACCTGGGTCATTTCTGCCAGTCCTGCAAAGGTATTTTGTGCCCACAGAGCAGCAAGAGAGGCTCAAAATGCACCATCAGTTCTTCTGAACCTCTAAGCAGTTATGAGTTTCTCATTGAGGTTATTCTGTGATATCTTAAGCTACAAAAGAGCATTGCTGAGGTTGTCTCCCATTTTATGAGATTTACCTTCCACTGGTTCCTTGTGATCAACACTTGCCCAGAACATCTTGCTGTGCCCTGTTTTTTGCATTTTACTGCCAATCCAGCTAACTTGGCATTCACATGCAAGGTTATAATTTACTTGTAAACCTCCTTGCTACACTTGAGGAATGGTTTGAAGCACTAAACTGTGCTACAAATGAGCAAAAATACAGTTAGAAAGTATTAAACAGAGCTAAAAACAACAACACAACAAAAAACCAAAACAAAGCAAATAAAAAGCCCCCAACAAACAGCTAGAGTCTACTGTATCTGTCTACTAGGGAAAGCTTGAAAGGGGAATTCCGGCTTCTGCCATTGTAAATAAATCACCAGCAGCAAGGAGGTACTAACTAGTTAGACACGGTACTTTCCCCAGGAGAAAAGTATCCTGTTATATCAGTGAGAAACATTCTAACCTGAGGCAACTGATCTTAACAGTTCAATGCCTTAAATTTTGGGAGAGAAAAGAACAATGATAGTATGCTCTTCATTGAGGCACTTGCCTCCAGAGGCCTCTGCAATTCCACATTAGATGAACAAGTCACTGTCCTGGCAAGTGCTTACATGCAGCACAGTCCTGTAACCTCACTGATCGATACTGTTTAAATTGGGTAAACCTTGTACATCTGCTCACTGCAGAAACAGGGTCTTAGAGCCACCATCAAATCACACAAGTGGAGTCAGAGCAGGCCACTGCTAAACCTATCCTAGCATCCTGGCTGTTACAATGGTTATTAGTGGATGCACAAAGAAAGCTTATAAGAAACAAGGCAAAGTAATCTTGTACCAACTCAGTCCCCCCAGGAATGAACAAAGTTACAAAGGGATGACTAATTCCCTCTGAACACTTTCACCTGAAGAAAAGCCACCTTCTTTACTTTTCGTCTTTCCTTTGAAACTGCAACCTCACAGTCAAGACGTATGCAGAAAAAATGTCTAATGTGTTAGGATAGGGAACTCCCTCAGCAAAATTACCCCATGTTGACAAAAAATAACATTGAGATGACAAAAGAACTTCAACTAAAGGAAGAGTTAAAACAAAGCTGAGGGTCTGACAAAGTCTTCATCCCTGTAACTAATAACCTGGCTTAAAAAAAAGCATGCATTTGCTTCTTGACTTAATCCTGTATCTTGCATCTTCCTCAAGAAAGCACTAGCACAAGGCTGTTGCCTATTGGGACAGAGGCTCTTGATCACTCAGGTTTAGTTGTATTTTATTGTTTAATGAAATCTTAAGAGACTAACTGTAGTACATTGTTCAGGACACTCAGATGCTAGTTGCAGGCTCAGATTACTTCAGATAGAAAAGGACAATGAAACTGGGCCTTCTAAAGCCTATGGTGGATGCTTTCAGTAAGAGATAAGTAAAGGAGTAATGGCAAGTGCTTCTATGAACATAACTTCTGGGTTTTTTGTTTTTCTCATGAATGCCCACTCTTCTTCCTCCAAGAAATAGCTAGGTCTGTTTTGTTTTGAGGTGGAATGTCTTTCTTTAATACTATATTTAATACTAAATTTCTGCCTCATTTTAGTAGCAAAATGAATAATTTCGTATAAACTAAACCTGTTTTTTATGCCTTGATTTGGCTATCAGAAGCACCCCTCCCCAGTTAAATTAGTCATTGAGAGGCTTAATCGTGGGAGATTGACTACTCATCACTCTTGGTTGCAAACAAATAACTACCAACTGAAAGATGTCCATGCCCTTTGGCTCCTGTTAGAAGATAGTCTGTGTTCCTCTATTCTAATACTCAGCAATGAGCTATTCAATGGACTTATTGAAGGTAATCAAAAAAAAAACAACCTCCAGACACAGAATTTTAGATCTAGATGCTTCAAACTGCAGATGGGAGGTTCTCCTGAAAGTTCTATTAGGCCCTTGTCTAAAAATCTGCGCACTAGACAACTTCTGTGTTTCTAAATCTGGTTTTGGAATATTCTTTTTTCCTATCTTCAGCTTCTGAATATGAAATATTTACTCCAAACTAGAATGTCTCTGCTTAATAGAAAAAGAGAATGTAGCTACATGAAGACTATGACTTTCCCCCTAGCCAAATCTAGACAGAGCTAAAGGGCCAAACGTAGTGTCACTACAATACTGAAAACATAATGCAGTGAAAAATTAAACGCTGCAATGATCCAGTGACAAAAGATCAATCTCCTACTCTATCCTCTAATGCTGCTGTCACTTTCTTCCTTCTCCTTCTCTTCCATCTCCTGCTTGCCCCCAAAAATAGCTAAAGATGAACAAGTTGTAATCTGAAACTGAGCGCATGGCCATCCAAGCCACTGCACTGAGAACACGTGCAGGGGAAAGCAGATCACATGAATTGAAAGAAAAAGCAAAGAACTTTTTTACTTCTCCTCATTCTGGGTCAGTACCTAACAGAGAATTTCTATTTTAATAACATTATTGCACCTAGAAGAATGGAATTTATGCACAACTACCAGGATGCAGAACATAAGTTGCTACTGTTTATCATTTTTAAAACATACAGAAATACAGGTGGATCAAATTGTGATGTATAGTAACTGTGGGTAGATAATGCCATGTTTTAGGCTTCATACTTGGTGATTCAAAAGAAAAAGATCTAATTTTACATGTAATTACCTCACTATCAGTTTCTAGAACCTACTGGCCACTTAATCATCCAGTGTGGGAGGCCCTCATCTGAGAAATGGAGTATGAATGTGGGCAGTAGGGAAACAAAGTATCTCTAAAACTCTCTGACCCATGTACGCACTCGGGGATGTGTCCTCTTTGTGTATCAGCATGTGTCTGTCTCCTGCAAGAACACACTTACTTGCTGTCCTGTAGACCCTGAGAGTTAAGAACAGGTACAGTTGAAAGTCCTCTTCAAGCCTTTTCAAGGTCAGAATGCAGACGCCCTGCGGCAGCTCTGACCTGTCTCAGCACAGTACAGATACTCCACTGCTCTGACAGGCTGGCAGTTCATCACCCAGATGAAAGGCTCTGATCTCCCCTGTTTGTCAGCAGAGCTGTCACAGGTGAAATTTTGCAGATTTCCAAAGGTAGGTGAATTACAGAGTCAAACATGACTTGGGGCAGAGGCAGAGAGGAGGGCAGGGAGTATGCAGTTATAATTCCTTTAAGTTTCAAGATGTCTTAGGCATGGTACTTGGTGCTCTGTCTGACTCTTGCCCATGACTGTACCGGAAGAGGCCTAAGGGACAGTTCTTGGAATTCTTCAGATTGTCAGGAACCTGCTGCTCAGCTAATGGGCTACATGTGGTTTTCCCAGCTCTAGGGTTTAAGCCCTGTAATTGAGTCATCTTCAAGACTTTGAGACTTCCAATATTCATTAAGTAGGACCTTCCGAGCTCCAAAACTTTACTTCCTTATGCACGGAACTTTACTTAGTTTTCCATCAAGTCTTATATTTCGAAGTACTTAGGAATCTTTTAGCATGGAAACATGAATCCTGTACAGACTCCTGATACAGGACTCTGAATCTGCTGGTCATTCCAGTGCTACAGTTCAGAACTGTCTTAAGCTGTCAGAATGCAGAATGAGGTCTAATTTTTGATGTTGAGTTGTGAATAAGAACAACAAACACCAGCTAGTCCTATTCCTTTGTCACAACAGAAACTTGGAAACAGCCACAGACAAATGATCAGTTGAAGCACTTCTCAAGAAGAAGCAGCAGACATCTCAGGAAAAGCCTATGACTGACAGTAGATAAGAGAGGTTATAGGCTTATCAATCAGGAAAACTAGTTACACTAAAAGCAAGAAGTACAATAAGTGGAACTGATCAATCTGTACACCACTAATGTATTCCCTAGCTAATCTTGCTGGTATTCCAATAATAATTTGACAGGGTTCTTTCTCCAACTGGTCAAGCATTTAGCAAATAAAATATACAGCAAATACTAGTGAGCTTAAATAATACATTTTCCTCCCCTTTCCATTGGTATTCAGGTAGCTTAGTGGTGTTCAGAAGGGTAGGAAGGTAAAAAAGGATTAAATACAAAATTGACTGACAGTGTGACAGCCAAGTCCAGTTCATTCTAAACAAATAACACTGTGATAGCATGAGTGATGAAAGCAGGTCAATACTCTCTGCAGAGGAAATCAAGGGTCAAAATGCACTACTTGCACACTCAGACTATTTCCATCTTCCCAGACATAATATGCCCTCTATATCCTTGTGAGATTCTAGTTGTCCCACCCTTAGTCTCCTCTTCCTGATCTCTTCAACCTCTATGCTAAAACTTACTTTCCTTGTGAGGGAAAAAAAGTGGTGAAAGTGATCAAAATTGATTCATTTAGAAACCTACACAAAGTATCAGTACAGGAACTGTCCCAAGTAACTGAACCAGTTTTAACTCTATGAAACAACTATGTTCTAACTGATTGCCCAAAGAATTTCCCAGGTATGTTGCTGTGTATGTACTTATTGCTTTGGCTGGGCAAGTGTCAAAGATACAGGTCTACTTCCCTTGCAGTTCTGGGCTCTGCCACTTATCCCAACCACCACTTATCTGAGAGGAAGGCAGGATATTCTCAAAGATAACTCTAGTATGCCAGTCACAACATTGATGTGGATGTGATCTCTACCTTAATCAAGGTGTTTCAAAGTAGAACAGAAGCAGCTCAGGTTCATATAATACGCTGCTGTCAATAGTGAGGAAAGGATTAATGGTTAAATGTGCAACCACTTTATTTCAAATTTATCTATTCTAATTTGGGAATGAACTGCTCGAATGAAGTATCTCTAAATGCCAGCAAAAAGGTTTGTGGATTAGGAACACTGAACTATTTTCAGAGATGCAATCTCCCAAGTGTCCCACATCTTGGCATATGATGAATGCCCATCATGAAAATAAACATACCACTCTACTAAACGTGGTTTTATATACAAGAATAGACAAACTTGTAGTTTACAGAAGGCAACATTTTGTCACATATAGGGACCAGTACCAAATGCTGAAGATGAAGGTGAAATAAAATAAAATAAAAACTGATAGCACAACTTTGCCCCAAGGAGAATTCTTCCTAATTGTGAAAATTTAGAGAATAGCTGGAAGATGAGTTCAGACTGTACAAAAGGAAATAGATATCAAAAAAGGGACACATGCAGGCAGAGTTTTGACAGTTACACAGATATGTATAAGACAAGTTTTTTCACACAGGCTAACTTTCTTTAGAATTTATACAATGACTTTTACATGTATGGAAGCAAACAATATGCTTGGCTGTGACAGAACACCACAGAGGGCTGCAGTCTCACTAACACCATGTAAGCCTCTAAGTAGCAGTACAGGGTGAGCACTTTCTGAGGCACTCCCCAGTTTTCATAGCACAGCCCATCAGGAGGGTCAGAATGAAGCCTCAAGATGAGTGGCTACAGTGCATCTGGAAGGGGTGTCTGGTTTCTGAGCCAAGAGGCAGAAGCAGGACCCCAAGGGAAGGCTCTGTCCCTGACCCCCTTTGCCCTCCCTTGTTCTGATCTTTATTGGGCCGTCTGCCTTGTAGCATCAAAGGGAAAAGCAGGCCCGTGATTTGTCCTACAACAGCTCTATAAAAAACATAATTGCCCAATAACCCTCTGTCTGCAAACCAAGCCATCTTCCTGTTTCTTCTCTCATAAAGACTATTTGACAAGCCTGTTCCATCAGCTTATAAAAACCTAGAAATAGTTGCTTTCCCTGGAAAGAAACTTTGGAGAAAACCAGAAACTTTTTTCTCTTAGATATGTAGAATGTGTTGTGTGTATATATACATGCATACACCCTAAGATGTCAACAAGTAAAATATGTAAACCACTTAAGACAGCCATACTGCCCACTGCCATGGCAAGCAAAAGAATTATTCCCTCTTAAAATCAAGATGTAAAGCACTACATATTGAATTTGAAGGGTCAGAAATGTTCTGCACTTTAAACTGAACAAAAGAGAGGTGGAATATGTGCTAATAAATTAGGAATGGAATGATCTAAAAGTGATCTAAATATCTCAGCGTTATTCTGAAGTTGCACAGGATCAGAAACAATTTAAGACTGTTCTTTTTTTATACTTTTTTCTTCATAAAGAGCTTTTTCCCCCATAATTTCTGCAAGACTCACCAACAAAATATAATTCTTCAGACCTCCCTTCAGTAAGGATGCTGATGTAAATTGTCCAGTCACCTTCTGGTTAGTGTAGGGAGTAGCTCGTTCAGGCGACAGTCTGTCCTCAAGCATCCTTGAGAAAATACAGAGGAAGTCCAAATTAAAATGGGTATATCTAAGCTTTAAATCTAGATCACTTTGTGCTTCAGCCACTAAAAAGCAATTTTAAGTAATCCTTTGAATAATCTTGCTTCTGACAGTTTTTAAAAGATCAGTTATCCAACAACTAGTCTGTCACAGGTTTCATGTGAAATATTTAACATAGATAGGCAATTAAGATTTGATTTGTGGTGCTGAGATTTACACTCCTGGCAAATGTAAGAATATTGCATTTTAATTTACTTTCAATACAAAATAGTTGCTTTGATATGCCTGAGAACAACTGCCTTGGGATCTGTTCCTCCCAAATGATGTCAAGTAAGAATTCATCTACTAACATTAGTGCATGAAGGATCAAGCTCTTCAAAAACAAATAAAGAAATAATTTATGATTACTGCTATGGGCCAAATCTTGAAGTGTTTACTTTATTACACATGCAAGACTGTCCCTGCAGTCAATTAGGGCATGAATGAGAAAGGTGGTGTTGCAGCTAAGGGAAGATGCTGATTTCAGATTCCACTGTTTTAATCCATGGATTTATTTTATTACTCTGATTTCACACTGGTGTATTTCTGGCCTGGGATTGGATTTTTGCAGTTCTGTGTAAGCAAAAAACCCCAAAATCTGAGACAATGATAAAACCAGAAACACCAAGGTGCCTGTGTAGCTAAAGCCATTTTGAGATGATGCTGGAGGTTCTGCTGCTGCTCATTTTACAGACAAAGCTTTTTTAAGCTTGTGTGTGAATTCAGGGCAATGGGTGCCTTATCCTTTTTTTCCTTGACTTCTAACTTCTATGACAAGTCTGAGGTGCACTGCATAGCTTTTCATCTAATATGACTCATAATCTCACCTGAACTGTTCTGGTAAACTGTACATCCAGATTTCCAAGTGACAGTAAATAGTGCTGTGTGCTATCTATCAATAAGCTGGTGTCCTTAACCAACAGCATCACACCTTAGATTCAAGGAAGGAAGGACTGAAATTAATTCAGCTATGTTGAATATACCAGTTCCAACTTAATTTAATCACCAGTCTTAAGACAGTTGCTGCAGTATCTCTTCAATTTAGTCTTGACAGAACTTCAGCATTGCTGTTTAAAATTGGTGAAGTTCATCAGGCCAATTTTTTTGAGAAATAGGGTGGATGAGTAAGAGCTAATAGTTTCTTGGACTACTGTTGTAAGTACTCCTGAGTCAGCTAGTCTGAAGTCAGTTCAGCTCATGTGATTCAACTTGTTTTAAAACAGACTAACAACTGGGGTTGTACTTTGGCCTTACTATAATACATAGCTATAATGCTGAATGATGTCAGCAGCTACAAATGGAAAGTTTCAAGTAATATAAATTATTTCATAGTACATAGCATGTACATATTTTTTCTAGATTTTTCAGTCTTACATAGAAATAAAGTATTTGTTTTCCATTTAGTTATCCTGCTCCTAAATGCCTCAAAGTATAAACTGCAACAAAAAGCAGCAGACTGAGTCCTGTACTTGTGGCTGGTCTCTAATTTGTATTCACATAACTGAATTGTCTCTGTGGAACTGAATTGCCATTACAATTATCTACCTCCAGATTTTCAAACAGCTGCCAGTTGCTGCTGACTAACAAGCTGGTTCCAACATTCACTGTTGATTTCTTATCATGCATTGATTTATTTCTGTTCAGTGGACTCCTGTGATTAGACAATTGAGTTGTCAAAAAAGAACTACCTTCCAAAGCCTGTGCACCATGAGGCCAATGTATCTTCATGTGGGTCAGTACTCTGTGCCTCCCCAGCAGATACCACTGCATCTTTTCAGTAGTTACACTTCTAAAAGTATCTTCTACCTGAAGAGGCCAGGCTCTTCAGTATTTATCTCCCTTTGTATTTAGTGGAGAAGCAAACACCCCTCCCATCTCTTAACAAATTGGGAAGAATTCATCTCCCAGCAGCTACATTCAGAGTGATCAGCCTTGTGTGGACAAGAGTGCCTGTGGCCTAACAACCTAGCTGGCTTGTACTATAATGTGAGAAGATACAGGAATCCTATTTGTTGTCTCAAACACTGTAAAGCCATCCTCAAAGAACTAAACCAATTCTAAAAATACAAAAGACTAAAAGAGCTTATCACCAAAAGTCAGTGTCTGCCTCCTTCTCCTGGTGTTTGAACTCTTCTTACCAGTCCTCTCAGCACTTCCTTCTACCTCCTCCCTGGATAGCTTCTCTCTTAGATGAGCTAAGTGGTGAACACAAATATTCTTAAAACACTTTCAGAAGTGATGTATATACACTGAGTGAATACTGAGCTCAGCCTGTGATGAGAAGATAGCTTTTTTGGTCAATGAAGACTTCAGGCAGAGTCTCAAGTGCAAGTCATCCAGAATAGCAGACAGATAGTGGTCAGTGATGTACCTCAGTCATCCCAATCTCATTCTACATACTGCCAAACCTAGGAATGCCTTCTTTCTTCCTTGTGTCTACCAGCAGTCTTGCCTTCTGTTCAGGAGCCTACTCCTCCCACCCAATTTGTCTCAGACTCCCAGGTGATTTATTATTCTCCTCTTTGCCTGAGCAAACTTCCAGCAGCGCAGCTAGCCCTGTTCCTGTAAAACTGCCCCTTCCTTCAGCCTTCTTCTAGCCCCCTGTGCCCTCTGCAAGTGGCATGCCAGTCTTAGGAGCCAATTGCTAGCACAGATACCTCCACCTGGGGGAAGCAGAGAACTACAAAGAGCTCCTTACTTTTGGAAGGTTCCCGAGTTCTCTTCTGTTTCAGGCAGGAAGTTGACTCCTAAATATGCATTATCAGACTCCAGGCTTAGCAGCTGTGCGAGGTCCAACACCAGCACTGAACAACCAGAACTTGGCCTAAAACCTGATATGTGCAGGAGTTCTCACAGAGAAGAGGCATTGTCCTGAGAACAACAGGACTGGCATCGCCTTTGGGAAGACTGAAACTTAGGAGTTCATGTGCACTCCTTCCATCAACAGCTTCTCTATGTAAAAGCCCATCCCTGAATCTGCTTAAACCTCACACCTCCAATCCATCAATCTTGATGGTTTCTTCCAAGGAAGAATTAGACTCAAAGGTGGGGTTTGACCTGTAGCTCTACATGGCTTTGGGTGCAATACAGTGATGTTATAAAAAACAAATGGCAGGATGCTAAACAGATTCATCGTTCTTGAAGCTGGAATGGTAAGCTTGCCTGGGCCATCAGGCTGTAATGAAGGTTGTTACATACATGGAGTGATTACTAAAGCAGTAATTCCTAATTCTACAGTATTGGAGAAGGAAGAAAAGTATACAATTTATAATGACATATTATTAGTATGCAGTATTTATGCAGTAAACTCTATGGACTTCTATGAGGGAAGCAGAAAAGGACTGGATACAGCACTCAGCAGGGCAGACTGCATGTTGAGGGAAAAAAAATGGAAATAAATGCCTGCTCTTAAAAAAAAATAAATCAATGTGTCAGTGGTAAAAAACGTCCACAAGAAGCAGCAGGAAACTTATTTACAATCTCCTACAAAGATGCTAGTGTATTAAAAAAAATGATAACTTGCCTTGAAACATGAAAAGCCTGATTGGGCCCATCTGATATTTAGATCTGTGGCCCAATGCCTTCAAGACCAGTGCTTACCTTTAAGACTCCCAGCTCAGCAACTGTTCCACAAAGTTGTTTAAAATGAAGGTCTTGATCCTGCTTAGCAAATCTGCATGGTATAAAGTTGAGCTAAACCAGAACCTTGTTAAACAAAATAAGGTTCAGTGCTGGCTTGGAGCTCATGCCATACAAAACTGAGACTCAAACTAGAAGCAGGCAAAAAAAAGTGGAAAAGCAAAACTTTCCTCTAGCTTCATCGTTCAGGCTCTTACACAGGGTGAAAAATAAACAGCCACCAACTTTATAGCAGCAGGACTCGGAGTGTGCTACTGGGAAAGCCACTAAACCTTTAAAGGAGGTACCTTTGGAAATATTTTATAGACACTCATCTCCCCAGCAGGAAAGTTAGTGCTGGAAAGACACATCTTTAACAAATAAATAATAGTTTATTAAGTCACTTGTCTCCACAGCAGGAAATAAACTAGGGGGTGGGGAAGGAGTGTGGTTGGGGTGACGAAGGGAAACAAAAAACGTTACCCTTGCAACCCCTCTGCTCCAACAGAGCTGTATTTATTTGAAACACTCTTCTCCTAAGACAGATGGAAAAAATAATTAAACCAGCCACCCACCCCTTTTATTAAACTCCTTTGTGACCACCAGGGATGCGATTAACATGGCCACCATAAAAACCCAGTCCCCTACCCTCAAAATAAAGAAAAACAAGCAAGAGTGAGACACCGAGCAGGGCAGGAAGTAAATTAAGAACCTGCCTCTGGGGTGGTAAGAATATTTTTTAGAGTGCCTGCTGGAAAATTTGACAAAAGAATCATAGTAAAGGGGTAAACATTCAGTTTATCTCAGCTAGGCCTTGAGGGCTCATGGAAAAGTCTTCCTCTTATGCAATCAACTTGCTGTGGAGGCACTGTGTGGAACTGCCATAGCTCAATAGCAGAGTAAGCATGGAGGCTACACAGCCACTTGTGAGGACAGAATGCCAAGATAGAAGTTGTCCCAAGCTTTCCAAGTTTGGACACTTGCCCAAATCCTCTGATGTACCAAGTGCAATCATGGAGGCAATTCATATGGTGGTAGGCATCTCATCCATTCTTTTTATTTAATTCACTGGGCTTTTCTATTTTCCTTCTACTGCTTCTTTTGAGGCATTCTATGCCTACAGAAGGCCAGGCCTTTCCCCAGAAAAATCCATCTTCAATCACACAGTGCAACAGAAGAATGGATTTCTCCAGCTGATTACATAGCACCATGGCAAATCTAGGTACATGGATTCTATGCAGCACATTTTTTTCCCCCCCCTACTAATGCCCTGCTACAGTCACTGGCACCTTAGCTTCCAGTCCAAATGAGCCTCACTTTCCAAATCTAAGATATTCAGGTCAAGCAATCCCCACCCCTTTTGTGAAGACTCTTTTGTAATCTCTTGAACTCCACTATTCTGCCTGTCATCAGAATCATGGGAAAAACAAGAAATCTTAAACCTGTCTGGGGCTATTGACATGCATTCTCATTGGCACAGTGGCTACACAACCAGATGGAAACAAAATTGCTGAAAAATATAAGGTTAGAGTGGACTTTCTGTATGTGCCTCTCTGCAGTTACAGAAGTCCATGCTGGAGGCACCACTGTATTTAGATGCTGACTTTGCTGTATTACTTCCATGTTATCTTTAGTAATAAACTCACACTTTCTGACTGTTAGGATTACCCCTGGGGAAAAGGAGATCAGCCAGAATCAGTATGTAGAAGGCTTTTCATCATAGCAGCCTGACTAAAAAAATGCTATGCCTAGTATCTATCTGTACATAATGGTGATCACAAGCCATGCCAAATGTGGCAACCTAGAACAAGAAGCTGCCAGGATAAAATGATAGGCATCTCTATGGCGTATCTGCCAGCTTCCCAAACCAAGTATTTCCTCTCCAAGGTTGCCAAGGAAGCTCCCTGCATACTGTCATCATATAATATGTAAGGAAGCACTGAAAGCATTTTATCTTGTGAGAATACATTCATAGAAAATATTCCTTGATTGTATTTGATTTCAAGCTGACCTGGGGAGCAATTTGCTTACCTTCTATTAATCATAGACTTGAATGTTCTGTTTTCTTTTCCTTAGGAAAAAACAGGAGGCTTAATGGCTTAGCCTTAAGTTGTTAATATAGTAAGCTTGTGATTAGTATCCCCTATGCTGTGGTAGATGTTGACTGTAGGAGGCTAAGTGATACCAGCTAAAGCAGAGAATGAACAAATTCACTTGTATGGAGAAAAGGTGTCCACTGAGTTGTCACAGTGACAACAGTTCATAGTGTTCTATCAATATGGAAAAGAAAGACAGCTGGAATGCTTGTAAGAGGAACATATAGCCCAGACTGACAATTTGGTATAAAGAAAAGGACTGAAATAGATGTTCCCACTTTAATAAGAGACCTTCGTGAAGGAAAAATGAGGGAGTAATATTAGCAGTGCATAGGTCAAGATCTCCCCTGCTCCCTTAGTAAAATGGAGATTTTTTTCTTTAGTAAATTGGTTCAATAATGCATGACTAGTAGGAACAGAGGGATGAGGGAATGATAACTCAAATACTCTCCAGTTAAGTAAACAGTGAGCAAAATGAGAAAGGTAGGTATTAACTATATCTAATATTTGATAGTGGCACTCTTCTTAGGAGAGCTGAACACACTTGATAAGCACTATATCACTGCTATGCATAATGTTGATAATTAGGGTTCTGATAACTAGACTATTCTATGTGATTGCAGATGCCAGGAAAAATGAGGCTAGTAGAGTGTGGTTCAGCAAAAGGGCACTAAGTCAGGAAACTGACTGTATTTATTGCTGGCTCTGCCACTGAAGTGTTTTGAGACTGAGTAAATCACTGTCTCCCTATCTATAAAATAATAAGGACAAATGGGTTTCCTTTTTAAGACATATATTGACATAAATGGATTAAAAAAAGTGTAAAAATGAAATATGAATGTTAGTAGATACCTGATATTGGACTTAACAAAGCATTACTTGAACATACAGTCTAGGTGGAAGGGGGAATATCTGCTGAGCTGGATATGGAAGT
Source organism: Hemiprocne comata (assembly GCA_020745705.1). Lineage (NCBI taxonomy): Eukaryota > Metazoa > Chordata > Aves > Apodiformes > Apodidae > Hemiprocne > Hemiprocne comata. The sequence continues at coordinate 12,762,360 of CM036602.1, read as the reverse complement.
CTCATAAAAGTATATTTCATGACTATGCAGAGATGACAGCATGACTTCAATGTACTTTCTGGATGGCTTTTATACAGCAACACACAGTTCAGGACAATTGAGGATATCTTTACGTAGCTATTCTAATGTTTAGTTACTGACCTATCTACTTTTAAAATAGTTTTAATTTACATGTATCACATTCTCAGCAGGGATTACAAGTCAACATCCAAACCTCAAGATCTGAGGGAGGAACTGATCTTGCCAGAATTCCAGCTTATGGTTATTGGCAATCAAAGTAGTTCTGTTCTGCTGGTCTGACAATCAATCTGTTCATCTGGCAAGCAGTTATTGAACAGTTGTGTGCTGGCCCTGCTCACTGGTATTTTATCATCACTTACAGCATTCATCCACTGCTTGTGGGGATGGATCTCAAAAGAGAGATTTTCAGGGTTTTAATCAATTTCCTGAGTTCTGCCCATCAACAGTGTCTTCATTTCCTGCCACTTTATAAAACAGGGTTAAGTTACAGTCACAAACTTGTTTTGGGTTATTCTAAGTAACTCCACCGAGCTGCTTCAAGTTTACACTCATCTGGGATCCTGCTGCAAAGAGTATGGGGATTGATGGGAATCTTCAGCAGACTCTAGATCAGGTCTTCTAGCCTTGATTGTACATTGTTCAAATCCATCAATGTTATCATTCACTTGAAAAGTGATGATTTCCTTTGACAATTTTGTCTTGCTCATGCCCAGATCTATGATCTATGCATAGGACATTGTGTTTAAAGGCATCATCTGTTGTAACTACGGCTTTTTAAAAAAGAAAGGTGTTTTTTTCCTTTTTTGTGTTATATGGCAAGTGAATAATGAAAGCAGATAATCTAAACCAGCGCATACTACAATTAATGACATAATCTGAGGTGATACAGGGGAATTCATGTGGGAAAAATGGCTCAGCATTATTACTAAAGTGACCATGTTCAGTAAGATAAGGTCAAGTAGCTGTGCTGCCAGGGACAGTCTGTCGCTTCAAGTGGTCTCTAGATACTGCAAGGTAACAGCCTATGTAAGAGAAATCCTCAAGTAGGTTTTTCCTGACATGAAATTTTGGTTAAAATTCTGGAAAAAAGTGATCACAATACTGAATTTACGTACCTTATTTCCAATTTCATTTTAACTAAAATAATAATCTTGCAAGTGCTTCAACTTGTAATCAAAGTAGAGCAGGTTTGCTTGTACTTGGGCAAGCCTCATACATTTTGATTCTGTCATCTCTCAACTAATACATAATTTTGTTAAATTCAGCCCAGTTTTGACAGATAATCCAGGGAGATGATGGCTCAATTGTGTCAGGAAAGCATCTTTCTAGGAACTGATATAAAAACCAAAATGTCTCTGCTCAAATCAACCAACCATCTGTCCATGAATTATTGATAGCTTTTCACATTATATTTGGGTCTGAAATTACAGCCCTTCCTCTTCATTTTTTCTATAATTTCTTAGAATTATTCCCATTCTTAAAGAAGTGCTATAAAGCAGGAAACCCTGATCCTGTACTTCATGTACTTCTGAAAACTTGGGGTGAAATTTAATTAACTGTCAGGCATGAGGGGACAAAATACGTATTTGCTTATACTTTCAAAGTACTGTGCATGCTCAGAAGTTCTAAAAACCACTGTAAAGCTTTACTATGACTAATCAATACTGTTGTGCCATTTGAGTGAAAAATGCATTATCAGGCAAATTAATATGGATTTCAGGCAGACTGGTCTAATTAGACAATATCCATTTACTTTATACCATAATAATAAACTATAATAAACAATAAATGAAAATGGATTCGAGGAACCTGATCAAATATACATTTAGTTCAACATACTGTTTCCATTGTCTTCAGTACTCACCACTGTACACATTGTAATGTTACAGAGTACTGAAATGAAGAGATTTAGTAAAAGAGGCCTTTGTTACTGGAGAGGATGTTATTTTTTCAGCATGCAGAAATCCTAAAACTCTGCAAGGTGCTAAGAATAATTAACACATCCCTTATTTCATTATATATATAGTTTAAATTGCTGGGCTTTGATTCACTTAACCTGCTATATGACTCCAAGTAAGATTTTAAAGCATGCTACAGTCAAATGAGGTGTATGCTTTAATGCTTGTGCTATATGGGGGCAGATTTAAATTAGTAAGCACGAAAATCTGTTATGTAAATAAGGTATATAAATGCAAATGGATACCATAAAATGAGTTATTTTGCTATATTTGTTTTCAAAAGAACTGTCATGGGCAAATAACATCAAAACTGAAAACTCAAGTGCTCTGCCTTTGGGAAAAAAAATCAAGGTTGCCCATATACAACTGCACCTACAACGGAGCCTCAGCCACAGATGTATTAATGAGAAAAAGAGATGGCAGACACAGTGATTATGTGCTGTTTTTTTCTGGTTTGGCCACCTTTTTCAAGCAATTCTCTTTAAAATTCAACAAAAAAAATTCAAGGAAAGTTTGGTTTGGGTTAAGAACTCAGGGGGAAAAAAGGTGAGAAAATGTGAATTTGAAAAAAAATGGAGCTTATAGCCTAAGTAAAGATAGCTTATTCAGTTAAAAAAATATTTTGTATAATTGTGATAATGCAGCAGTCTGATTCTCTTTGACAGTGTGATCATCACTCTTTCCTAAACCACTGTCTATAAAATAATAATTAAAAACTATCTCCTTGTTTAGATCTGTAGATGTTCCACTGTATCTTAGCATATTGCTGGGAAAACCTTCAGACAAAATTAGTCTAGCAATGGCTCTAAAGCAAAAGACATGCTCTGATCTGGTTTGATTTTTGAAGCAGTATGGAGAAGGAAAGGTTGATTTTTGATTTGGTTCATCATAAGATAAGCAGGTCTTCACAAAACTTTTATTCAGGCTTATCTTGAGAGAAACCCTAACATCCACACAATGGCAGTTTGGGTAGCTCCTAGCCCTGCTTTTGGCAAGTGGCTTAAACTGCAGCTCCTACTGTTGAGAGTTACTTAAACACTGTGTGAGCTGAACATAAGAATCAGTGGAATATGTGATTTATTTCTCCACAGAATTCCTAAAAAGGACTTGTAATTTAGCTGTGCTGGAAACCTGCAGATGGACAGGGCTAAGAGAAGAAATGGGAAGAATTTCACATCTATAAGGATAAAAGGGAAAGAAAAGGCTGTAGCTGAATGATTTTATTAAAAAAAAAAAAAATCTTGCTTTGGTTACTAGAACCATTAGAGGCATGATGTGATAGCATGTTTATTCTTTTCTAATTATGGATATGCCTTTATCTGCAAGTCTTCCTCCTCCTCCTCTGCTAACTGCCCCCCTCCTTTTTCCTCCTGTCCCCTGGGGCAGCACTGTGGTGGGGCTCAATCACTCTTTTATTAGTTGTGATATACTGTGGCTAATTCCCTTAATCTGGACCTTGCTTTCCTATAAAGCCCAGACCTCAGGTATTGAATTTCCCTGATCAAAGTGCAACCAGTGTGGGACACAGCAATCTCCACTAAACAGGGGAGCTTGGGAAAGCTTGTAAATGGAGTCAAAGAAATACACACACACACGCACTTGCAAGATGGTGCAATCAATTGGTAGAACAATCACGTGTGAAATATTACTGGCTCCTTAAAGTGCTGGTTCTGGGATTTACTGCAGTGTATTAATCTGCTATGCTTAATGCATTGACCTTTCACCCCTAGTAATTCAGTAGACGGTGCTTGAATTGCCAGAAGCTAATACAATGGATTAGGAGCAGAAAGAGCCCACCATATTGAAGTGCTACGGCAGCCCTAAATCATATGACCACTAACTTCTCCATCTTTCTTAACAGATAGTGCCAGACAATGTGGCTACTGCAGAAAGGCCTGTATTGACAGCAGCATTTCTGGAAAAGGAGATAGTGGAATAAAGGCTTGTTATAACACAATAGAGAAGGGCAGTCTTGTGACTGAGTCACAAGACGTGGATTTGGAAGCATTTGTTTTATTTCATGCAGTCGCTCTCTCCTTGTGTGTGACCTTAGGCAAGACAATTCAATTCTTAGGATCATGTATTTCCTATCTGTAAAATTGGGATAATGGTACTTGCTTAATTTTCCCAGGGGCAGTGGGGAGGCTTTGTGCATTGACATTTAAAAGGCACTTTAGGATACCAGGACTGAAAGTGTTATATATTCATGCAAAATAGTATGATGTTCAGTTCATTAAATATCCATATAGATGGAGAAGAGAGTGGAAGAGACCCTCCCTTCATGTGTACACCAGGAAACTCAATCACTAATCTAAAAGTTTTCTCTTGAAAGCACTATATTCATTTGAACCAAAAAGTTATCTGAGATCTAAAAGTGCTATGCAAAGACTTGTAGAAATATGTAGAAATAGATGACATGGAAAGCAACGCATATCTATATTGGCTAGACAATCAAATGTCCTTTTCCTGCTTCCTTGGTCATTCAAAATCTCTACATTTTATGTACAGAAAACCCTTTGGAATTCAACTTCCAATGTTTACTCTTCAACGTTATCCTTAACTAGTCCATATAATTTAAGTCATACAGTACAATTGAATTCAAGAGGAGTGTCCAAAAACCTCATCAAGGAGATTATTCTGAGTAATTGCTATCAAATACTATTAAATCCTGAATAGTGTTAAGCCCCCTCCACCCGCCTGCACAGGCACTCTCATTTAGGATTAAAGGGACCTTTATTTGATTTGTTTTACTTCAATACAAAATAAATTAGTTTGACCTGAATTAAGGCCTCTTCGATACTCAGGAAGAGAATCTACACAGGGATTTACTATGCTTTAATTGGTCCACTTCAAAAGTTAATTTGGATATTTTTTCCTGACATGCTCAAACTACTCCAGAGTACATGTGTCATATTTATAAAATGGTGCAGAATTTAGAGCACAGGGCTCTGTGAATATGCATTCAGAATTTACCACTTCAATGAACTCACTGCTGTGTACTGCTTGGAACTGGAGTATACTTATAATGATGAATAATGATGAGATTCACTTCATCAAACTCTGGTTATCTAAAGTCAGGTCTCTAGTCTAGGTTTGCATATGCTAATTCAACAGAAACGTATGCAACTGTAGAAGACAAGGCCATCCCAGTACGCATCTCCGAGGTTGCTGTTATGATTGCTTTAGCTCAACGTAAGAGGAGACTGTCCCCAAACAAGTTCAGCTCATATTCCCTTGTCCCTGGCTGCATATTTCACCATCTCTCCTGTGCCAGCGTGCATTCATACAGCTGTGTAACAAATCCAGTCGGGAAACTGATCCCACTAAAACCAACTCTGAACAATAACAACAACAACACAAGAGAAAAAAAATTAGTTACAGAGAGTCACTGCATGATGACTTAGGAAGGCTTAATTTTGTTTGTGCAACCACATCCTAGAAAAAGCAAGATTAATTTTCCAGATATTTTTTCCACTCTACCAATTATACAAGCTTTGCAAGTTAGGTTTTAGCAAACCCTTAACTTAGACAATTGAAGAGAGAGAAACCTAGCCCCAAGAAATCACACTTGTGCAAGCTCCTATGATTGGAGTAGGTCTGAGTTTCTGAGCCATATTTATATCTCATTCCTTGCAGTTAAGTGTCTTCAATTTTTGACAGCAATCATTGGCAAAGACAGGTGGAAACTTAACTGCCTAATTTATAGTACCTTAAAGGGACCTGGTTTTCAGAAGTGCTGGGAGCCCACCTTGTGAAAAGCCTCACTCATGTAGGGTTCTCAAAACTGCTCACCGGTTTTGAAACTCTTGGCCCTATCTAAAAGGAGTTACACTAATTTAATATTTTTTTCATAAGAAGCAAACACATACATATTTTAGTCAAGCCACATAAATATTAAGAATTTTATCTGTGCAGCACTACTGGTCATGTGACATGCAGATCAGACAACACACTCTGCATTTCAAGAACATCTTGACTCAAAACATTTTGGCCAAAAGGCCTGTGTGCCCAACTTGTATGTCTTTGAAACCAGAGCCCTTCAAATCATAACTCAAAGACTTGGGAGTAGCAAAGGGCAGAAGAGGTGAATGGCTTAACAGCTAAGAATGGATCTGAGCAGAAGGGATGTCACAGGGCCGCAAGGGACAGTTGGGAAATTTCTTTGCCCTGGTGGGTTGTGGGCCCTACTGCTTGCTGCCTGACATCAGCCACTTGGAATGCCAGTAATATAACACCCATACGACACTCCATGCTCCTGCCGTACAGTTTTATTGCCCTGCTTCCACTCTCTCTGGTTTATATCGGATTGTGTTTTCCAAAGACAGGCAATAAAGAGGGGAGGAGGGGAAGAGGGATTTATAGCCTGCTAAACTAAACTTCCCTGGGCTTGCTGTCCTCTGTCCCAGCCCTCCTCTTGCTGCCCTGACTGGTCAGGAGGAATAGTGCTTAAAGCAAGGTCTTGGGGCGTGAAGGACGAGGCTTGTCAGAGACTACTTGTGTTCTCTTCTTGGGAGGTCAGAGCACACACCGGTCATCCACCAACACACTTGCTTCCATGTACCAGGCACCACTCCATGCTGTTATGGAAAAGTGTGTACTTTTTTTCACATGCTAATAATCTTGAGACCAATGTTGAATGGCATACTTAGAATTTGCCACACAAGGCTCTCGCTGTTTGTGGAAGGATTGTAGAACAACTTAAGGCTTACAAAAATCTGGCTTAATGCAGGCACCTTTAATACTTCAGCTTCTGTGAAATTATTGTCAAGGTCTCTGCCTCAAGAGATTCAATGCAAAGGTTGGGCTTGCTGCATGTGTGATTCCAAGCGCAGTATGATAGCACATTGTAGCTTGGGTTCTTTATATTATAGATCTAACAAAGCTGGAAGCTTTTAGAATATGCAGATAAAAGATCTGGCTAGTCCTGATGATGACCTCCAAAATCCCACCAGTGCTGCTGATTGTCCCATTCCATAGTCCTTAAGGTGAATATACATAGCTAGAAACAATGGCAACTATAATTCTCTCAAGCACTTCTCTTTCTGCAAGAGGTAGCTAGAAAGGCTGCCATTTAGGCCTATCTGCTTTGTGACAGGCACAGTAACAGCTCAATGTAATTTTGACATGCTCTATAAATATAGGGGTGAGGCAGGGAATGGGGGAGAGAGGGGAAGGATGTGAGAGAGGGAGAACCATTTCCACACAGCACATACTTGGTGAAATGCTCACTCAAGGTAGAAGTCTCTAAAAGATTTTTATCTGAGGTGACTATTCAGTGGACCATTCTGTAAACTCCCATGCAGTTCAGTTTTAAAACATCCAGTATTTTCTGGGAGTTGGGATAAATAAATGGAATTCTTCCTTACTGGATTTCAAGTGTCATGTGCTATAGGTCTGAGATTCACAAAGCAACTTTGTGAATCAAGTCACTGCATTCAAATAAGCATGGAAGTTAAGTGGGGAGATGGACAAACACCAGTAAAATACAAGCACATGGCACCATGTAAACAGTGAAATTAGTGTGCTCCACTATCCTGTGATAAAACTGTCAAGTGTCTCTCAACTGCCTGTCACTGACAGAAATTTTAAACCATCTCTTACTAGCATGATCTCACAGTGCCAGGTGCTCCCATCTGGTCTCTCATTCATTGCTTTCCCATCACCTCCACCTTTGACAGCAGCCCCAGCAGCAGTGGGGAAGGTGAACACACCATACAGTGGAAGGCATTGCCTCAGCTTCTCTGGAGGGGTGTAACAAGTAGTGATGGGATGAAATGTGAGATGATGAATGGACTCTGTCAGGAGCTATGCAAGCATGATGTTCAGATGGTTTAAGACAGAGCTGAACAAAGGACAAGAGAAAATACTGGGGAAGAAAATTCAGCAATGGCAGAGATGAGTGGTATAACTTGTATTACTTTTAGGGAGAACTTGGTTTCAGCTCGGTATAAGGGACTGCTGTGTGCAACATAAAAAAGGAAGGGGCTGTCTGTGTCTGGACACTGGTTACTTCTCCCAATTGTATTTGCAAGGTGAGCCTGTTTTTTCACATGGAAAGCAGATAGATTGCTCCAACTTGAGATTTTCTTTCTGGTTTTATTTTGCACTCGGGTAGTAGCTCCTTGTAAATGGTCTCCCTAAGGGTTCTGAAAGGAAAACGATACTTAGGCCAGGGTCTTGTTTTTATACTTTGTTATCCATTCTAAGGAGAAAAAAAAACATACAGGGTAGGGCAGGGGGTGGGATAGAAGGAAAACCTGATATTTGGAAGTGTTACTGCTTTTTCCTAGTTCTAATTCCAGCCCCTTCCCACCACACTCACTGAGAAATCCCTCATCTCTCTAGCCATAGGCACAAGATCTTTTTATGTTGGGCACTTAAAATTTACCTACCCCTGTGTACTTATGCTAGCCACCTTTCTTCTTGCTTATTGGCCAAACGGTTTGTGAATCTTTGCTTCTGTCCAGTTGTTGCCTGCCTGACAGGCCATCTGCTACACAGATTCAGGTGTAGTGAGGGAAGAGCAATGCAAAGATACTTTTGCAGATGACAGGGTGGCATTCAGGAAGCTTATGACACTGAGTCAAGTGGAATGTCTGTGTGAGGTCAACTCAAGAGAGGAATCATCTGCTATAAAGGCAGCAGAGATTGATACACAAAACACATGGGGTACTGCAGAATCTCTTCTGGAGAGTCCTGCCTGACTTCAGACCCTGTGGGATGGCATGGGAACAAATGCAGCAAGTATAGCTGGAACATCTGTTCAGCCATGTATCCCTCCAACAGTTTTCATTTCATGCCCTTCACTGCAGTAGTACGTGATCACATTTGAAATACAGAAAGGATATACATGTCTGGATATAAACTGGAATTCAAATCTGCAGTGCAAAATCAACACCTTCTGTGCACGTGAAACTGTGAGCAATAAATTGCTACAGTTCCTGGAGAGCAGCAGGCTTCTGGGGACTCCACCAAGCACAGTTTTTCACTAAGGTAATTCAATGTCCAAAGGTTCAGGTTCTGGGTTTAAGGGGGAGAGATCTATTTTATGCTGCTATGAAGAGTAGTAAGAGACTTCAAATGGCTCTAGAGACTGGAACCCAATCAATATTCATGCTCAAGCTTCACTAAATTTCAGGGAATGTAACCCTTGTATTTTCTGTGGTGCATCACATAGATGTGCAAGGCTTGAAGTTGGCTCAAAAATTCCATGGAACACAAGCTGAGCATCTAAGGTAGAGCCTACCTTTTGTTGCAATGATAGGTCGTGCTAAATGCAAACATGCCACTTGCAAGTTACTCTCTAGATACAATTTCCCCTGTATTACAGACCAGTAAGCAAAGACAACATTGCAATAACTAATTCCTACTTCTTTTAGAAGAGATACAGTCTAAACTGGCTAAGGACTTGCTTTCACTTATTAGTTCCTGAAAGAACAAGTAGCTACCCTGGACACTTCTAATTTCACCTGGCATTTCTCTGTTCTTCAGCCACAGCACATCTGTTCAGGTAGTCTTCAATTTTCCTGTTTTGAGGGACAGCAAGAGATAGGGCACCATTTATACTCCAGAATTAGGTCTAAGTGGGAGTTATATTTGCATGTCCTGCACTGATCATCTACATGGATATTAATTGTACTGTTTGTGAGTGAGAATGCAAGTGCTGTAATGCTTTTCAAATGTTACTATGGCTTTTTTTTTTTTTCAGGGAGCTTCACATTCAACTTCTCTATTCTGAAAAATTTCTCTTAACGCAAACCTCTGCAATGATGCCTGACAAACACACTGCTCTTTAAACACTTACAGAATCTCAATCTATCTTGAATGCTGCCATGACTTCAACTATAGCCTGGCAATACAGGAGTTACAGCATTATGTCCTGCCAGGTTTTCAGTATGTAAATCCGATATAAACATCTCTCCCGCCTTCCTGTTTTTATTTCCTGATTGCCCTGCATTGTATCTAATCCATTTAACAATTACTTCATCTGAAGTATTTCTGGTGAAATAATGAAAACAAATCCTGGATTCCTCTCCTCCTCTATTTCTGCTGCTTATTAACCCAAGGTGATTTAGGACGTCCTTCAGCCTTACCATAATTTAAATTTATTTTGGGAGCTGTGTGCTTAGAGACATGTGGAAGAGGTTATTTATTCCAAAGAGCCATCCAGCAATGATGATGTCATAGGAGCCAGCAAAATTCCATATCAACTCAGTTAGTTTACTACCAAATCACTGCCTGCAGTTTCCTATTTGTGGTGGCACCTGCTGATATACAGGGTGCCTGAATACAGTTGGTATATACATTGCTTCATTTTTATAAATACATAAAATTAGGTTTTTGTCCTTTTACTTTTGGCCTTCTTTAAACCCCTGTTAGCAAACTTTTGCAGTTTTGTTTGCAATAGGCAAAGATCTAGCATAAACAAGTTCCATCTCAATCTAAAGCAAAATGCAGCTCAGCAATGGCAAGCTGAACTTTGCCTACTACCTTTTCATATACAGTAGCAAATGACAGATTTGTGTACAAAACAATGATCTATAATGAAGAGGCCTTTTTCAGACCTGTTTCTAAAATTCACAGCTTGCTCCCAAGACCAGCAGTACACAATCTTTCCTCTTGGTTCTGAGGCAACATACACTGGTAAAAACTACCTGAGGTAACAACAAGTAGTTGTCTCACTGTAACTTGCTGCTCAGAAGTCTAAATATCCAAGCAGTGGAGAGTCTCAGATTTATTTTTATGGAACACAGCATAGAGTCATGCAAAACAAGGCAGAAGGGAATCCTAACAGGTCATCTAAGCTCTCTCCTTCCCCAGGATAGCTGTATTTGCACTGGTCCTGATAGGAAGTAAGGTTTGGGGTTGGGTGGGGTGTTTGTTTTTTTTTTTACAGGCTGAACTACAGGTTCCCTATACAGTCTTCAGGAAATTATTCAGCATGACATAAACAAAGCAGTGTAATTCCTCTGTCTCTCATATGGATATTGAGCAGCTTAAATATTGCTGGTAAATGCTGTAGGACCTTTGCATTGCTGGATTAAAATGCATATGATTGCTGAGGGTGCCTGAAGCGTATTTTCTCATGGTTTGAGTTTTACCATCAGGTTCAGTGAGACTTAAAAAAATCTATGGAAACAGTGTCTGACTGTTGAGAACTGAATTAGGTCCCTTATAGTACTGAGCTGTTTGTAAGTGGACTGTGATATTCTGAAGTATCAAATTATGCATTATTACTTGTAAATGTTGGTGTGTGATATTCCTTATTGCAAAAAGTTCCTAACTACCCTGCTGTAAATATCCCATCTGCAAAGTCATGCAAAGTGGGTTAATTACAGGACTCAGGTGATGTGAATACCATACCTCACTGGTTACCAACCAGTACATTCCAGCTATGTCATGAACAACTGTACCATTCAGTGTGTGCTTTCTGCAGTATTCAGATATTAAATTCTCCTTCTGTAGGTACTGTGCTATATAACCTGAACATTCACGGGCCTGCAGAGTATCCTGCTATGATTAAGTCCATAATTCTTTCAAAATTCTAGGATATGTTCATAGAAATATTACTCAACACTTATAGTAAGTACAGGAGTGGGGCACTCTGCTACAGAGGGGTCAGAATATTATTGGGACATAATACCAGCAATGGGTATGAAATAGTTATTTGCTACCTGGGAGCTTGGGCAGGAAGAGATGAGTGTAGTAAAGAGGGACCACGCTTTCAGTGTAAGGGTGAGTAGGTCATTTTGTAGTGGGCATGTCTCAACAAGTAGTCTGCACCGAGGACCCACATACCTTGACACCTTTCCTGCATTATATCCTGAAGCCAGAGGTGATCTCACTGGTCTTTTTATAATTCTATTTTAATTTACACCAATCTTTCCTTTTTCTCTTTCACTTGGATGTTACAGGCAGCCACTGGTATCAGACCACTTTAACATGGTCTTCCCCATGCTTTTTTTTTTTTGGCCTCAATGTTTCCTAGCAATTGCTCTCCTCCATTCTCTTAACTTCAAGCAAACAAAGCAGATTATGTCCCATGTAACAGGACAATGTAGTCTCTAGGAGAGAATTTGGCTCTTATCTGTTCCTCTCCAACTTCTTTAATTCTCTTTATAGATTTCCCCTATGCCAATTCCTCATCTGTTACTCCTTCTCTTGTTCACTTCTTATTCCCTTCATGGATCAGAATCTTTCCTATATCTGCCACAGACTTCTTAAGGTGTCCATGTATGGTTAAAGGGTCCTATTAACAACAGGGATTGTTTGTAGGACCTAATTAGATTTCCACAGAGACAGCCTTAATAGGCCCTTTTGGTTTTTTGGATTGTCCGCAAAGCACTAGTGCAACGGCCGAGTTCATTTTGCTTGGCTGTATCAGGCCATATATCACTTCCTTTTCCTTCCAGTCCTTCAAATAAGCTTGTCTCATTCTTATTTTGGTTTCAAATTATAGATTATAAATTTCACTTCTCCGCACTTTTCTCTATAATTTGACCCCGAGCTGTTGAAACTACTTGGAGTGATTCCCCCTGCCCACCATCCACCCCCATTGCTGAGGGTTTCGTATGAAAGACAGCCCAAGCTTTAGGAACAAATGACGTCCCTCAGACCAGCTGTGTCTAATAAAACCCCAACCTCCAGCTCTCACTTCCCTTCCTCAAAAGGATAAAGTTGATTTGAAAGTGCTGACGATAAGATACATGGGAACACAAAATCTGCTTCAGTCAACAGACCAAGGCTGTGCTCTGTGACATCATTGTATCCAAGAGAAATGATGCTGTCAGTTCCTCCACTGCCCCATAACTAGAAGTTATTACACTTACCCTATAGAAGGGATATTGGTTCATTTAATTTAGCCTTGTTTAGTCTGGATAGAGCTATTTTCATTCCCAAAGTGCCATAATGAACACTATGGGTTCCCCTCTAGGCTCTATTAGAATCCATCGATGTTGTTAAAAACTTTCTAGCACTGGATGACACTTGAAACAATTTTACAGTAACACTGAGGAGTATTACACTGGGAAAACATGATGACATTGCACTGGGAATGGCCCTGCAGCTCCTGTGGCACACATGGGCAGGACTGGTAGGCACCATGAGCCTACACTACTGACACTTACAGGCTGGATGTCCTGGCAGGTAGAGCAGAGGTTGCCTCCAGGTGGCTGTATGACTGGGTCCAGCTGTACCAGAGAGCACATGAGGTTTCAAATCACTCTATTTATCTGGGCAACCTAAAAAGAGAGCAGAGATGATTCTTGGAGCTGAGTATTCAAAAATCTTCAGTTTCTTTATCATCAGCCAAAGTAGGGTATTTCTGTAATACTCAGTGCTGCAGGAAAAAACAGTAACTTGGATCTTTCTTTCTCCTGTTGCCCACTCAAGATTTATTCCTTCAGCATCTCCAAGTTCATTTAAAAACCAGCAGCCCTCCCTTTTCTGAATATCTGAAGTATCAATTCACACTTTTAATCTATTCTACTTGCATGGCTTTGGGTATTTCTCTAGACAGATTTCACTGAGGACATTTTCCGGAGCTCTTTTATGTAACCCACTATTTCAGTGAAATTTCTACTATAACTGGGTCTCAGTCAATTTGGCTCCACTCTGTTTTTTAGTTCCATTTCATCCTTCAGTTACCAAATGAAACCAGCAGATACAGACAGGGCAGCTACAGGTGATTTGAGAAAAACAGTCTGGAATATTTTTAAAGTTCAGGAGACATTTCTTGTTTTAGCTACAGAATGAGGAGATTTAACTGCAAATTTAATGCCTTTGTTACTACTATTCACTGTGAAAATGTTGATGACCACAAGGAGTAAGTGTATCAATGCTCTATTCAAGTTTTGAATGAAGACTGCTCTTGGCCATTCCCACATTTCATTAGGGGCCTGGTTCTGTAGATATAACCCTTTTCTGTCACTGAAAACTGCTTAATTTCAATGAATTCAGTGGCAGTCAAGGCTACTTATGAGCTTCCAGAAAGGTCTGAAGATCTTATAGAAGTGAACTCTTAACCGCACACAGGTGAACAGTCTAGGAGGGACAGGTGGAAAATCACAGGCTTTCTCACAGCTGCTAACACCCATGGTTCATTTAGCTATTTAGAGAGAGACTATCAGCTTGGTTTTGTCCTGAAACTGCTGCTTGCAGAACATTTTATACAATGTAATTACAGATTACTGTAATAATAGGGCCTCTGCAAGTTCCATTGGAAGACAGCTTCATTATCTAACAGATCTCATTATTCAGAATATTCAGAAATGTTGCTGATGCTCAGCTAAAACATAGTAATATCTTATTAATCAGAACTCCAGTCTTTTGTTTGTCTTTCTACATTACTATGGCTCTTCATTGGTGCATACAAATCTGCAGTGACATAGAATAACATACCCTGTGGTGAGAAAGGCACTACTGTACATAGTAAAAGAAATAAGTTACAGGGACTGGGAAGCATGCTGTATAAGATAAGTACTTTTATTTGTAGTCAGCATTGAAGATCTGCAGAAATATGGGGCTTCTGTAGACACCTATTTTTGCAGTTATCCACTTACGTTGACAAACAGTTTGCTGCCTTCTGTTCTAGTGCCTACCACATTTTTCCTCCTTATTCCCTCAGAAAGCCCTCTCCTTTCTGTTGCATCAAGACTGAAATCAACCTCCTGCATCTGTTAGGGCATTCCCTTCAACCCCAAGAGGGCCAAGCACAACTGAAGAGGTCTCAGAAATCAGCCCCTCTCCTTTGTAGTAGCTCACTATAAATTTGACCTAACAAAGTACCATCATTTGATATTATGATACAGAAAATTAATGTGTGAAGTTGTTCTTTGCAACAGATCCTTCCACAGATAAAGTCCTAGGGTTAATCATATACAGCTAAAATAGCAGAAAAATCACATTTCATAGGTACTACTATTCTGCTGCTGTGTAGTGACAGTTTTTTGGGCCTTTACAAGGATTTTTTTTTTTTCATAAAGGTGACAAAGTTCATAATGTAACTGGCTTATTTCAAAAATATTTGCAAGTCCTAATACTTCAAATAGGTCCATAGAATGCAATGCATGTCATTTTCTGGACCTCAGAAGTAGGTAACTCAAAGGCAGTTACTTTGCATTTGTTTCCCTTGGAAAAAAAAAAAACACAAACATATATATATATATACAGCGTCACAATGCCATCAATCAGCAGAAATGCACAGATCACAGTTGGGATTTTCCCTGTCTCACACAAGCATCTCCACAACTCCTCTCCCCACCCGTTACCTTAGCACCCCCCCCTCCCAGGATGGCGGACTGCATGCAGACAAGCACAATGCCACATGGCAGCCCTTCCTCCTCATTCTGACACGACAACCCTTTCTGAGTGCAAACTTCCCACTTCCCTGGAGTACCCCTGGCCCTGCAATGGGCCCTGAGGAGGTCCTTGCAGATGATAACTTACCTGCTGAATTAGCAAGCCTGCCTCGAACTGATTGGGTTTGCTCCTCTCAGCGGGGGGCGGGTGAGCTGAGCTGAGCCTCCCTTGCTGGGGTCGAGACCTCTTAGGAGCGGTGGGACACTGAGGAGTTAAGCCAACCTGAGGCGCGGAGGGGTACGGAGGCACCGGGTAGCGGTGGAGAGGCTCTGAGGTGAGAGGGGCACGCGACGTCCCTGAGGCGCGGAGGGGTATGGAGGTACTGAGTAGCCGTGAAGCGGCCCTGAGGGGGGAAGCGGCACGCGGAGGGCTATGGCGGCACTGAGAGCGGTGAAGTAGCCCTGAGGCGGAGAGCAGCGGGCACGAGCGCGGCACGTCAAAGCTGACGGAGCCTGCCGTGAAATGCGGAAGGTTACGGAGGCACCGAGTAGCGGTGAGGCGGCCTTGAGGCGGGAAGCGGCACGCGGAGGGTACGGCGACGAAGTGACCCTGAGGCGGAGAGCAGCGCGCACGAGCGCGGCACGCTGAGGCTGACACGGGCTGCCTTGAAGCGCGGAAGGTTACGGAGGCACCGAGTAGCGGTGATGTGACCCTGAGGCCGGGGAGGTCACCTGCGCTGTCGGGCGTGCTCAGCCGCCGGGGGCCGGTAAGCGCGGCAGGAGCCTTCGAGGGCTGAGGGTCCCGGTGAGGGGTGACTAGCTAGTGAGTAAGGGCTGGAGAATTCATTAGTAAATTCGGAGCAAATTAAGTTTTCCTGTATTTGTTCTTTGTGAAGTGTGCTACAAATGACCTGAAGCTTCTGATTGTGCTATTTTAGAGTTAAAAAGCAACATAATTTCAATGAAAAAGCATGAAGATTTTATTTTTTTACAGCACTTGTGCAGAAAAGCATGTTTGGTTTTCCTTATAAAGGTAGGCAGCTTTGTTCAGCTGCTTTTCTTTGAAATGTATTGAGCAGATCCATACCTTTCAGGTTATATGTTTTGCTTCCCAGTTCCTCCCTGTCTCTTCTGTATCCTGAGACAAAATTGCTTCAGGAGCACTTGGTGACACGTATCCACTTAACTCAGTGAAGCGGGACTGGCTTGTCCAGGAAACCTGGGAATATGCACAGTCAAATATATGCTTACAGTACAGTTGTTCAGTAATAACTGCCCTTACTTGTAGAGTCATACAGTGAAAGAGCAAGGCTCCAAGGGACTCGATGTCTGCGAGACCTGGGCTAAAAATGAATGTTTCATGTGATGAAACATTAAACAGTGGGAACCAGATGAGAGAAGCTGAGTACTGATGAGAAGATGGAGGGGTTGGACAAGCCAGGTGTGACTGAACATTTATTTATTTATGGGAGAAGCTCAACACTGATATCACATAACCTTTTTGAATCCTCGTAGAAGTAACATCATCCCTTATATCTAAATTACCTACCATTTCAACTGTAAATGAAATTTTGGTGGGTATTTATGCATTAACTATAAAGGTTATGCCACTTAATAGAATTGTAACACTGAATCTTCTGAGTGGAGCCAGAGTTTCTGTTTTAAGAAACATTTGTCAACATAGTTTATAAGGAGTTCTTCCTCCCCAAGATAAACTAAGTAACAAATTGAATGTTGGTTGGGGTTTTTTTTACTAATTTAAATGTATCTATATTAGGGTTATTAGGGTAACTAACTGTATACCTAGCTAATACCAATATTCTCATGTGACTTTTAAGTATAGGCAAGGTCTTAGTTTTCCATCCTAAACTATTATTGTGGTAGCTATGAAATTAGTCAAAAGACATTGTTTTGGAAAGCTGAATGAACCTTCTTTTGATGGAAACGGGAACTTTTAACTGAGTTGTATCACAATGTGATTTCTAATAGCAAACTGTAAAGACAAAATATTTTTTTTTTTTAAAAGAGGAAGAACAGTTGGAAGCCTGTTGTGTCTTGCTGTTTCCCAGACAAATGTGATCTCATTATCAAGTGTTAGTTAATTGTTAAAAAGAAAACAAAAGTTCTACGTAGAACTGTCCAGATACGTTAATTTAAATTCTGATTCAGTTATAGTTGCAAGCTGTGTGACTTGCTTTAAAGAGGCTTAAAAAGATGGTGTAAGTGGACCCAAGCGTTTAATCATTGTAGAATCATAGAATGGTTTGGAAGGGACCTTAAAGATCATCCAGTCCCAACCCCCCTGCCATGGGCAGGGACACCTCCCACCAGACCAGGTTGCTCCAAGCCCCATCCAACCTGCCCTTGAACACTTCCAGGGATGGGGCAGCCACAGCTTCTCTGGGCAACCTGTTCCAGTGTCTCACCACCCTCACAGCAAAGAATTTCCTCCTCATGTCCAACCTAAATCTCCCCTCTTCCAGTTTTAATCTGTTCTCCCTTGTCCTCTCACTCCCTGCCCTTATCAGAAGTCCCTCCCCAGCTTTCCTGTAGACCCTTCAGGCACTGGAAGGCCACTATGAGGTCTCCCTGGAGCCTTCTCTTCTCAGGCTGAACAACTCCCCCAAAAAACCCCCAAATTTGCTATTTTATAACTAATATTCCTACTGTAGTCCTATTTTTAAGGTGGGAAACGTCAGGGAAATAAGTACTTTAGTAACATCTATGCTATTAACAGCACTAAGAACAGCCCTTGTTTAGGTGGTGGTTGCCCCCACTGGGAATTGTTCCCAACAAAATGATAACACAAATGATTGACAAGGCTTGAAGGACATCTGGAAATGAAGGGCATCTCATCCACCACCAGGGGAGGGCCTGGCAGTTTTAGCTTAGTCTGGAAGTTTAGTCCTAGCCTGTAGCTGAGCATGATGATTGCATTCTGGTGATCTCTGCTGGAAGAGCCTGATGCTGACGCACTCTAGTGCCACATGGTTCTTGCTGTGAGCCGTGTGGCTGTCGGCTCACTCGCTGGCAGAGCTGTAGCACTGTCTTACACCCCATCTCCTGCTGTGAGTGCCTCTGAGTAGAATAGGTCCTGTGTGCTCCCTGTCCAGCCCTGTGCTGTGCTGAGGCAACCACAGTGCCCTACAGAGACTCACATGTTCTACTGATTATCCAGCACACTTAAACTTTGAGTTATAAGAGTGACCCCAGCCAGTTGGCTGAAAAAATATATTTGACATCATTGAAAATGTATGCTGCTGCTGAAGCATGGATTTTAATTTGAGGAAAATGTCGGCCGTAATCTAGCATACATTAAAAAATATATCTTTTTATTTCCATATGGGTCACGTTAAGGAAAATATTAAAAAAAAAAAAGAGCCAACCCTATTATATGAAGTCTCATTAAAGCAGCCTGGAAAAGTTTAGCCAATTTACAGGCTATACATCTTAATCTCCCCAAATTACAGGAACGATAGAAAAACGGGTGGTTGAGAGGGAAAGAGAGACCAGCAGAACCTGGCCGGGGGCCAAACAATGGATCAAGTAGCCCTTGCTTTCACTTGACTGCTACCCCTTGTTATTTAAAGAAAAGAAAGGATTTTTAAAGAAAAGCCTGGAAATGGCAAAGCATGGAAGGTACTTCCTTTTCCAGATGAAAACTAAGACCAAAGCTTGGTTATTTTAACATGGTGCCTTGCCTCAGCTCTCTATTGTCTAGAGACAGATTTCTGACAATTCCTGAGAGGAAACAAAGCATTTGCAATTCTGTTCTTTCTATTCTACGGTAAAATGGGGGGGGGGGGGGACACAACACACACACACAGTGTGGCACATGATAGGAATGAGACCCGTGCATTAGTAATAAACTAGAGAATGTCTGTCTTACAGCTTGAGAAGGTAATAACTGCACATCTTTTTGTTTATGTGCCTGGCTACATATTAATGAAACTTCTGTCTTCTATAGTTGTTGGCAGGCAGGTGTTTAAGTACTGACTGTACCATCTTGGGCAGTATCTGCAGGGAAGCCAAGGGTGGAATGGGTATAGAGATGCTAAAGAATGAAGAGATAAAATGGCCCGAGGCAAAAGGAAGGAAGCAGTCAGAAACCATACGGCAGAGAGGTAATTGTTGTGACGAAATTCAGTGCTGTACATGTGAAAAACAGCCTAGTTACTGCTTTTGCTGCTGTTGCAGGGCTCTACTGCAATGGTAAAAGTGGCTGTATGAAGGGGGCATAGAGAAGTTGGGGGAAATCACTGTTGCCGCTTGCATTGGTCTGACAGCTTGGACACTGCAGAAAGCATTAAAAGGAGTGAAGCGTCCTGACCTGAGTTAACAGATGTGTTAAAGCCATCAGAGGGACCAAACCTGATTAGCAGAAAGGCAAGGAGAGAAGCTACAAGATCTTGAGTGTTTGCAAATCAACCCACTCTTTGCTAAAGCCAAGACTGGTTTAATGCATGCATCTGTGAAGAGAATGGGGTAGAGTAAGAATAGGACTACAAGAAAGGTATTAGGTTGGTCTAAAAGAAACATTCTGTTTCTGTAGTGTTTTCAGTGAGTATGACCTTGAAACTGCAGCTCAGACCAAAAATGTATGGCAAAAATTGATGGTGTTTTACCCTTGTGGGTCTGTTTACAGTTGACCAACCTCATCTCGTGTTTCTGTGGTACCTAGAAAGCACACTGGTGGCAAGCTGGCTGGCTACCTAGGTAGATGAGGGTGGAGGGGCCCACTGTTTACCTCCCTGTCCTTTCAAGTTGATATTATGCTGATATTATGCTGATATTAACCTGCTGTTCATTTATATACTTATTAGGCAAATTACAGATGACTGACAAAGCAGTTCTATACTTTTTTGGGCAAGATTGTCTCACTGAACCATCTGTTTTATGCTTTTAGGTCAGGGTGTCTACTGTAGATGAAGTTGCTGGAGCTAAGTCTTTTTCTGTGCTCTAGTAGGCAATCTTTCATTATGGTTCTTCATGAGCTGGGGATTGAAATACTCTGTTGCTGCCTTCCTATTCCTCAAGCCCTCTGGCCAGGGATTGCACCATTATCCAGGTAACAACCAAAGGGAGGGGTTACACTTATTGTGTGGCCGGCTCTGGCTTGTTTGAGGAGTTCCCTGCTGACTTGTTTGCTCAAGGAATCTTATGGATTGGCAAATGGGTTGCACAGCCTGCTTTCTTGTATATTTGAGAGTGGTTTTTGCATGTATGTATGTATCTATTTACCACGCCCTGCCTACATTTTCTTTTCCATCGTACTTTGAAATGTTGCCCGTAAGGGCCAAGGTGTTTTGTGTGCCTTCAGTGTGAAATGGGTCTTACAGTATGTGCATGTGGTAATGTTAATATGGGCGTGTCTTGGAGGCAAGTTTGTTAATACAACTAGAGATAATGGCCTTGGTAATAACTTGAAGCATCCTGCTCCATTACATTATAGACTCTGTGGAGACAAAGAGATTAGGGAGAGCAAGGAAGATTATTTCATGAAACAAAATATCATTGTAATTTGTTAGTCTTAAAAAGTTTGCCAAATTTGGTGGGAAAAATTGGAGGCCTTAAATATGCTGAAGTTCCTACAGCTAGACTTGATGAATGACTGTCTCCGCTGTATTAGTGTCCAAGAATGCACAAAACGATGTATGTTTGTATAGGCATTTTGTTTAAAATATTTGTAAGTGATCAGTGGCACATTTGGAGAAAAAAAAAGCAATTCTTGGCTTTGTAGAGGTCTGCTAGGATAAGTAATAGTGCGTATTTTCTCCTGATTAATTTAATTTTTTCCATCCCTGTTTTTGATCCTGGCTTTTCTGCAAACAGACCATAGAACATCCCAACTATTCAACATTTGTGCATTCCTTTTTTCATCTTAAATGCAAATACTTCAAGACGGGGGCCATGACTTCTTATATGTACATACCGTGCTTGATACAGTGACATCTCAGTCTGGACTGAATTTAGTTGTCTGGGCAGTGCTTTTTCCTTTGTAGAGTAATTTATTTTCGATAGAGATTTTGGGGCCACTTTAATAGTTCCTTGTGTAATCCATCTTTTGACATGTTGGAGTAAACATCTAGGTTTTCCCAGTATTTCCACTGAATTTTCATTACTTGTCACCAGTTCCTCCAGCTGTTCTCCAGCACATGATACAACTCTGTTAGAAGCTTAGTGGCTTTCATTTGAACCTAGCTCCTAACATCATCTCAGGTAGACTTACAGACATCATAGATTCCTACTGATTTAATTTGCTTTTAATTGGTAATGAGAAGTAAAATTAACTTTCATCCAAATGTGTCTCAATATCTGACATATGCAGGTGTCTGGTCAAGGTCTTGTGACAGAAGGAAAATATGTACTTTTTTGTTTATTAATATCTGCATTGAAAAGCTAGTACTTGTGTGATGTATTTCTCTGGGCCACCAGGAGGAGGTGTGACACTATCTTCCATGTGTTTTCTTATGACTTTCTTTCACTGGTTTGCTGTTGTTGGGTTTTTGTTCGCTTGTTTTTTTCCTAAAAACTTTCTTAGTCTGCAATTGAGAGGGTAGATGGTTGAGAGAGATGCTAGGGAATAGAAAGTCTCTGGAATTCCTCACTGTAACACTGACTCTGTTCTCAGATGTAGAGCTTCTAGGATGCAGCCTTCCTTTAGTGGAAGTTGACTGAGGTAGTCACTGATTCAGAGCTTATCCAGATCTGAAATCTCAGTGAATGCTGCTGTATAAGCAGGCAGATGTTGTTGGCAATTTCAGAATAAATTCACTTACAGGTTTCAGTGTGCTCTTTCTGGTGTGTTGTGACTCTGTCAGATCATGTATGTTGGTAATTATGACTTGCATCACTAACATTTATCTTGTCTAATATTAGAGTAGTTGCACACCAGAGCTTGCTGACTCATGGTGTCTGTGTGCAGTTCTAAGGTCAGGCAGTACTTCCCCTGTCTGTGCTGTCCACTGAGTATCAGGGAAAGTTGCTTTCCCAGGCACGAAAGATTCCCTAGAACGTGCATACCAGGATTTTATTAATAAGTCACAAGGAGTGAAACGCTGATCATCCACTGAAAATCAATGCAAGCTTGTTAGCTGTTCCACTGGTTTTTGAAAGGTTCTAGTTATGAGACAGATGAAGGAAGAATCAGGGCAATGCTGTCTGCACAGCATTCAGAGTTCTCAGAGGAACTGAGAAAATAGGATGGAGGCTTGAGTGGTATTGCCTGTGACTTCTATCAGCCCTTTGAACCTACTTCTAGAATCTGAACATACAAGTTCAAAACCACAACATTAAGGGATTCTCTCCCACCCCCTTTTTTTTAATTCTTTCATTGAAACAAACTCCATTCAAGGAGTGTGGGTAAGCAGTGTCTCCAGTTCATAGTTTTATGAAATTGTTTACCATCTGTAGATTAGCTTTACTCTAAAACATCCAGAGGGGGAGGAAAGTGATGGAAAAAGAAGGAAAAACACATGCTAGATTGTACTACATTGGTTGATGTATCTCAGCAGTTTTGAAGGAATGAGTTCAAGCTTGGGACTTAGGAAGATAGATATTTGATCCTGCCTGGCCACCTGCTCCATAGATGACGTGGGACGACAAGTCCCTTTACTTTTAACTTTCCCTTCTTCAAGCACTGTAATAGACATACTTCCCAAACTAGTGTCTGGTCATTCAAAGAAAACAACAGATAACTCTTACATATTAGTTAGGTTCTTGTTACTTTAAACTTCCTGTTTTCCTTTTTGGAAGATTTGGGGCCTTTAAAGCTCTTTGGCCTTTAAAGCTCTTTCAACAGGAAGGTTTGAAGAACAGTTAATATTGTTAACCTTCTGCTGGTGCTCTTTGTTTACACTGTAAATGTGTAGTGGTACACCTGTCTTGGAGCAGTGTGGGATTGTAAGAATGGAGGGACTAACTACACCAAGACATTTTAGTTTTGTGTTTGCACTAAAACAAAACTACTAAAAATTGAGCCCATTATTACAGAACATAGGTTCTTAGTGGTACAGTGCTCTTATTTTATCTTATTTGGAGCTCCTGAAATCTTCTTCTACCTATACTCTTTTTCCCATATTAAACATCATAGCAGGACCTTCTAGATTACACCTATATTTGTGTTGTTTGAGTATTGGGAAACA
This sequence comes from Hemiprocne comata, assembly GCA_020745705.1. Taxonomy (NCBI): domain Eukaryota; kingdom Metazoa; phylum Chordata; class Aves; order Apodiformes; family Apodidae; genus Hemiprocne; species Hemiprocne comata. The sequence goes on along the minus strand of CM036602.1, from coordinate 12,738,939 downwards.
AGGACTGTAAAAGCTGCTGTATGTGTGTATGTGCTTAATGTAAAAGGGGAAGTTTTGAAGTCTTAGAATTCTTCCTTGTCTAAATTATATTAGCTACTAACTAGGGATCCATTTACTGTATTCTGCATAAAACCCCAACCACTGTTTAAGGGGAATCTTGACTATCCCCTGAGACTGAAAGTTGGAAAGGAAAGAATGCTTGCTTAACCTGCTGTTTCAGTGCTGAACCCATTTTTTGGGACAGCATTTACTTAAGGAGAAAGGTCGAAAGATTTTGCTGATTGACCACAGCCAGAAGAACTGGCACACTCTCCTGAGACTACTCTCCCTCTCACATGGGAAGGAAGTTAATCAGTTCCCTAACATGGGCCTATGTCTTTTACAGTACAAATATAAATATAGAATCATTTTGGCTAGGAAAGACCTTTAAGATAATGCCACAACATGATTGTGCTTACACTGATGTTGTTTTTCTCTACAATGGAGATTAATGTGTGTCAGGTGGGCAGAGCCCAATGACATATCCCGTCAGGGAGAAAGTAGGTAAGCATTTGCCTGTCCTATCTTTACTGCTATTGTAGAGATACCACAGGCACATGGAGAGTGTTTAGGGCTGGTACCTCAGTAAAATCTGATCTAATTTCTGCCCTGCTGCCCATCCACATGCCATGTGGAGCACTGTGATTGTTGATGGTGTAGCGCATGTGTAGGGTGCTAGAGTGCTTGGTCATCTTCTGTCTTTCTGTCTGACAAGAGTGGATCACAGTCCCCAGGCCCTTTCTCCACAAGATAAAAATACCTGAAAATTAAAGAATAAAGTTTTAAATGAGCCTGACTTTCAGACGTCTACAGCTGCTGATCTTGGTAGATCATCTGTATTTCAATTTGTGGTTGTACCTGGTGACTTTCATTTGGCATCACTACTACACTTGGAGAGATGTGTGTAACTGAGATTTGCATTTGGCTCTTTTTGTCTGTTATGCTCTTCACTGCCCTGCTTTCTCAGTGCTGCCCAGCTCTTCTTTCTAGTCAAGAGAAGGATGGAAGAAGAAAAAAATCTGATCCTGAAAAATGCTGTATACTCTGGTCTAAGGAAGCCCCCTTGATGGTAAAAATATAATGTGAAGATTTCAAAACCAAAGAGTTTTCATATTGTGCTTTCAGTTGTCTGATTTTGAAGAACTGATCTAGTCTCTTACCAATCATAATTATTTATTAAAAATTACTAATAAGGTAAAAATTAAATCCAGAATTCTAAGAATCAATGGACTCATATGCCTTAAACATGTGGACACTTTTGAAAGTTTGACCTTGTCAATACATCCTTCATCCTTTGAACCTCTGTCTTGATTTTCTAGAATGTAAAGCAGGCTAGGGGCACAAGCTACTACTATACATGTTTGCAGTGTCCCTCAGCACCAGGCTCTCATCTTCTTTGGAGTTCTTGAGTGCTTCTGTTGTGTTGCTATACAGTGCTTTTTTGAACCAGATCTCTGAGATACGCTGCTTAGGCACCAAGTTTGTGCAGAGCAAATGTCCTTGGATACTGTTCACCTCTGAAGCAGTTGTGTAGGCCTTCCACTGTACTTAAATTGGCAGGGCTTCTGAGACCAGCATTAAATGGAGACAAAAGCAACTCTATCTGTCATGGGGAACAATGGAATAACCTTAGCTAGTGCTGCAAGAAAGCAGGTAGGGAATGTCTTTGTGCTGTGCTAATGCTGGGAAGTTAGCAGAAGGAGTCAGGCATACAGCTCCTGAGAGCTTCTGGAAAGCAAGAGGAGTGAGTTTGCTTTCTTCCTTTTTTGTGAAAGTTTAAGTTGATTCTCTCTTCTATTGCTCCCCTTCCCCCTCTGCTCCCTAAGCCTGCTTTTGATTTGGTTTTATTGGCTAGTGAAAGGAATCATTTACTAGTCAAGGGCCAAGCAGTGACAAAGGAATGCAGGTAAATTAGTTTCAGTTCCTATTTCTCCCCGTCTTCCTCCTTTGGAATTTGAGCTTTAGAAAATAAAGTCTTTTTACCCATACCGCTCCCCCCCCAGCCTTTTTCTAAAAGGATTTCCCCCCAAAAAAACCCTTCTCTTTCAAGAACTTTGTTTTTGTAACTAAGAAAACCCCCATTAAAGTACCTAAAATGTCAAGGTGTACAATACATTCAATGAAATCCAACTGAAATGCATTTAAAAAAAAAATTATATTTTCACATGCACCTCAAAAATGCAGAAATAAACTGCAAGTGCCATAAAGCTTGTTTTAATGAATAACTATGTACACACTGGGAAGTTTTACATGCACATATATCATGATTCAAATGCTAAAATATAGTTAAAGTTTAAACATTGTGCTGAAGAAAATATGCAAAAGAACCTGCAGAGAATCACCATGGAGAAAACCTGTATGTTCAGTCTTTTACCACTCAGTATTATTGAAGTATTAAGCACTAAACTAATAGTAGTAGCATTCAAACTGTCCATTCCCTTCCTTCTTTTTCCTCTATGTATGTGCTTTCTCTTGGACAAAATGCTTCAAATGCACCTGGATGTTTCACCGACTGCACTCTTATGCAAAAATCTTTAGAGAATTGAGGATGCCTTTTGATGCCCTTGGTAAATAATGTAACCCAAAATGCTACATGATGTTAAATAGTACAAGGCATTGTGTAGCATTAATGACAGAAAATGATCTGCTTCTCTTTGGCAGCTGTTTCTGTTAGTTGTTTCCACATTCTTAACATAGAAATAAAATAATCGTTTGTCTTTTTTTAGTGCACCAAAAAGTTGCTTGTTCAGCCTTTTAGTTGTCCTCATAGACACGTTTTGTGTTTATGTCTGCGCAACACAAACTTGAAATACAAAAGCACTCAGTTATGCCTAAACAACAATAAGGTTTTGGACACCAGCTGGAAGAAGCCAGGAAATATAAGTTAAGGCTGATATTCCCTCCTTGCCTCACACTATTGTAAGTACGTTTTGTGGGGAAAAAGCACAATGATGAGAGAGGTAAGAACACAGCGTCAGACCTAACACTGCATTTCCTGGCTTTTGTTGATTTGTGTCACAACCTTAAAAAATTGTCTTCAATTTCCTCAAAAAGGAGGCAAATATATTTTCCAGAATGTTGTAATATATACAAACATAATTTATCTGTGCAGCCAGAACATCAGCTATTGGGGAAGTAGATTCTGAATTTGATAAGAATTTCTTAGAAAAATCTCCTCCTGTATTTTCCAGCCGTGTTTAAGTAAAGCTGCTTCAGTTTATAATTTTCAACTGGTATTTAAATGACCTTTGGAGACTAAAGTATTCCTCTTCCCATAGGAGCTGTTTTTGTCCGTTGGAAGATGTGTGTAAAAAAGGGAGGTCTTAGTTGTGTGAGAACAGAAGGACAGGACGCTTGTTCCTTGCTTGGTGTGAAAGAAAAATGTAGATCGTGCTGTCCAGGTGATGAATGTCTGTGTGTGTGCACCTACATGAGTGACAAATTGTAGTGGCTTTTATCAGGCATAGTTTGGGTTTTTTTCTACTTCACAATTTTGTCAACAGAATTTGAAACACTTTCACATGTGCACGTCTCTCTACATTTTTAACTTTTCAGACAGTTTACAAGGCAGACACCTTCATTGATTATATATTAAGCCTTGTTTAAAATTCTACAGATTCTTTAAAAAGCGTTACTCTTAAGTGCAAACTCAGGTTTTGAACTGAGATGTCCTATATAGGATGATAGTACCAAGGATGTACAATATTTGTACAGGTTCCCATTCTGAGCCTATTATTATTATTATGCAGATGAGTTTGATACACTTTATATAAGCATTTTGAAATACCCACCTTAAAAATACTAAATTTCTTTAATGAATTTTAAAATTTTCTTGAAGTATATACAAAGAAGGAAAAAAGTATCAGAAATGTCAAAATCCCATGAAATATCCAAGTGACTCAAGAATTCTTGAGCCTGATATTCTCTTTACTATTGAATAGAAATACATATGTGCTAGTAATCTAAAACTTAAATAGTCATATTTCCTGCTATGGTGAACTCCTATTTAGTTTCTCCTGAAAGAATGGATTGGGAAGGCAGAGTTTACACAATATTAAGAAAAATAGTGAAGGCAGTAACCGTGAAATTATATAACAATAAAAATTGTGGGATATATTGGTCCAAATTTGTGATTAATTATACATCTTAAAATGTAAAAATGTTACAATGAAGTCTTTCTGCCTCTAGCAATTTTCACCAGATAAACAAAGGAGTTTAGATCAACAGATCTTCATGTCTCAAAAATGTCAAGATTAGTTTTCTGTTTTACACTCACAACGATCATTTTTTGTAGTGAGTTATGTCTTAATGAAGCAATAAAAGAGATTTTTAATAGTCTACCACACTTTAGCTATATTGATTATACAAAGTAAATTTCGCAGCTTTGAAACCAAATTGAACTAGGTAGTTTTATAATAATGATAATTAAATCGGTGTATGGCTACCAGTTTTTTATTCAGTACATTTTGAAATGGTTATACACATATCCAGCAGACTTTTATTTATGTGGTGAACACTTCCCTTGCTTGAGTATGATACCAATAAACATAAAAGTTAAAAAAAATAATGGGAAGCCTGTCATAATGATGGTTAGACTATCTGAAAAACTAACCGTTTTTATTAATAAGGAGTTTAAATAATTCCAAGCAGTTCTCCATGCGTGCTCACAGGTTCGCAAGCCAGAGCTATAGGAGATTAAAATCTTTTGGAAGAAGCCAAGGTCATATCCCAGCTGAAGTTCAAGGGGGAAAAGTGGAAGAGAATTGTTTTTTTAAAACCTATTTGCAATAACTGGGGAGTTGTGGCGCTCTTCTCTGCCCAGCCCGGCTCCGGGCAGCGCAGCGCCCGGTTGTGCTGGGGAGGCCGCCAGGGGGCACTGTCACCCCACGAACGCCTGCGGGCCGCGGCGGGCTGCAGCCTGCGCCTCAGCCAGCAACCACCGAAAGCTGAACTTTGGAATCCTTTCTGTCTTCAGATGTTCCAAACCAGTATTCCAGCAAAGGAAATGAAAAAGGGAAACTAAACGAGCTTTCTCCCCGCCCCCTCCCCCCCCTCTGGTTTCTATTTGTAATACTTTATTTCTACAACAAGCGCAAACCACTAGAAAGGCAGAAAACAAAATATGAATTTTTCCTTCTTCTTTTCACTGTGAACCTCTGTAAAAACAATTTTAAAAATTCTGGACTATATTAGATGGTCTGTTTCTTGTTTCTTTTTTTTTTTTTTTTTCTTTCTGTTATGCTTACTGAGCTGTTTGCATTTTAATTTTGGAGGATGAGGAAAAGAAGAAATAATGTTTTGTAGAAATACACAGAAATTACCAGTTGGATTAAACTAGAGACAGCAGCTGATAGCATTAAATCGTTATGTTTTATGTCAAAATACTACCAAACGGGGCAGAAAATTGTACTGGATTTAGTGGTAAGAAGCCAAATATATCAGAAATTATAGATTTCTTAAGAAGGAAAGAGTGTGTAAAATTCTGAAGAAAAATGAAATTGCATATATGATAAAGATTGAATTTTAATTCTACATCAAACATTATCTTAGATTCTGAAAACAAGTAAATTAACTAAAAGAACTGTAGTTGATGGATACATTTAATTAGAGTTTGTTTACCGTGGGCTATATAAACACTTTTGTTTCTATAAGGGGAAGGATTTCTATCTGCAAGTTCTGCCTTGAACATTTCAAGTTAAAAACAAATGTTTTAAGAAAAGAAACTAACATAAAACAGCCCAGTGTTGGCTTTTGTGTCTTTGTAAACGTCTGTGGCGGTTTCTCCTTGTCTGAGGGAAAGAGCCATTCATTAAATTAAAAGTGAACCAGTTAAACTGGACCTTTCATTGAAGAAAGTCTCCCAGTGATCCGTGCTTTATTTGGTGGATTGTCTTACAACACAAATAAACCAAGGGGTTTTTTATCTTGGGATCTAAAAATACTAGAAAGAAAGGAAATCCAAGCAAGGCAGAAAATACTAGGAAATAATTTCCTATTAAACAGACCTTCTGCCTCTGTATATCTCAAATCATGAAAGTACACAAGAGAGAAGGGCTCATATTCCTTTCCCTCTAGGTTAAAAGCCAGTGACAGAGGAAATCGAATTCAAAGGTATCGTCAATGTTTGCAGTGTTCAAAAATAGATAGAAAGAAATACACACTAAAAATCCATCACAACTATTTGTTGGCAGCTAGCTACTAAAAGCAGATGATGTTGGTGTGTCTAAAAACGATTGAAACAAGATAGGATCCTGTGTGCAATATATATACTTCAAAAAATGCATAGATATTTAGGACAGGTTCAAAAGACTGTTGATTTTCTTTTTCCTGAACAAAATACTTTATTTATTTACATAGCTGTTTTGTCTGACTTAAAACAAATTCACACTTCATGTTCTCTTTTTGTCTTCAAGTATTATGCATAGCTTTACAAATTCTGTTTAGGAACATTGTATGACAATAGGCAACAAAGAAACCAGTGTAGTTTGGAAGAAACAGTTTGAGAAATATTTTTTCTTATGTTTTTTCTGCTGCAATTGAAATCATAGTGGTTTTATTTATATTTTTATTTTTGTGAGACATTTGCATTGCATATTTCCAAGATTAAACTGTTCTTTATAATTGGATATTTAATAAGAAATGAGCAGAGTAATGTACTCTGAGATGCAGGACTGAAATTCAGAAGAAAATGGACTCTTAGACACTGCAATTGCATGAATACATAGCTGATTAAATTGTGGAAGGCTGTTAGTCGTTTGATAGATTTTGTATTTTTGGACAGTGAAACTCGAATGCTACAAAGGACTGCAAAGATGTCCTGAAAAGTCTCTTGATCATGCTTATGAGCACCCAAAAGGCACTTAATCCTTCTACACTTTGCCTACAGACACGTATATTCATGTACATTCACAATTTTTATCTTCTGTGAGCCCTAAAAATAGCTTTGCCTTTTTATCTTTGCTTGTCAGCAGTGTCCGTACATAAACACTGCAATCTCATAAAGTCTCTTTTGTACCCACAATGAGCTTCTAATTAATACTGCATATAATTCCACAATATTTATTATTAATAAGTATTAATACAACTTTAAAAAACTACAGAACCATTCTCAGAATTATGACTGTGATGTAGCATGTCTAGGATGAAAAAGTGTACAGAAACAATAACTACATTTCTTGTTTTCTTGGCTTAAAAAAAAAAAAAAAGTACATAAAATGAATCAACACCAGGACGTTTTATTAACTATATCACTTTCCTGTGCATGTGATTATTTTTAGTGATATGTACATGATTGTACTGAGTGAGTAGTGTACCTAAGTTAAAATAAAAATCTGCATATATTCATAGACACTTGTGATAGTATTTGCAGGTTGAACCCCTAGTAATTTCATGGACCTTCCTGGGCTGACAGAGCTATCAGAGGAGTGAGAGGGAGCACAGTGGGCCTAGGAAGGGTGGAAGTCTGTCTTGTGAGAAATTAGTGATAAAAGCTAATGGGCACAGATGGAGAAGAAGGAAAATATCGGTTCTCTTTCTCTCCAGAAATCTGCTGGAAGTCTGTGATGTTTAATGCTGGGAGAAACAGTAGGAATTTTCGTGTGTCAGCAGGTTGTCTCAGAATGGAAGGAGTATGGGGCTCTGCAGCTTCTGCTCAGCCATCGTGGGAGTCATTGCTTCCTGAGAGTTCCTCCCTGAGAAGGTACAGTAGCCACTCTGTGTAGAATTTTGTAAGACACCTTCTACCATTCACTACTGAAATGCAGCTGTTTCTAGGGTAAAGCACAGTTTTCACTGAACTGGAAGAATACATAATGGTTCAAAAATTTATTTCTCAATCCTTTACCTTTTATGGGACTTGCAATACAAAGCTAAAAGTTGCTATGAAGTGGGAAAATATAATCTCTGATAATAAATTTATAAAATAAGTTCATACTGATTACTTATCTTGAAAATTCTGGTCCAGTACAAGTTAAAAGCTAAACTAATACTAACCAGTCTAATACAGAAGGATTTGTTTTGTCTTAGACAAAAGTACATTTCTGCCAGCCATCTGATGTTAGGAGAGCAGATTTTCTGAAGCCTTTAGTTCTCATCTAGGCAAATAAATAAGGATTCTAAATATTTTGTTCATCCAGGATACATCAGATGGGTTTAGCTCATTTCAAAAATCTGTCTAGTCACTCTGGAGCCTATTCTGAAAATCTGGCCGTTTGTGCAAAATGCAGCAGAGTACTTGTAAGTTAACGTGCCAACACAGTACACAAGGGCCATCTATTCCTTGGTTGCCAAGTGTTCCTTTTTTCAAGGTGGTGATCACTGGTTACCTGTGGCATATAATTGTGGGCTACCGTATATCTGATTTGTCCAGAAACTTTGTTTATAAACAGAAAGGAACTTTGAGCTCTGCCTGTTTGCCCAGGATTTCCTGACATTCAGCAGTTTTGCTGGAATTGTAGTTTTGCTGCTGTTGCTAAATGTTCATGGGTACCCAGAGATGCAGCTGCGGGGTGTTCTCACGTGCAGGATGGACCATCCGGTACGGTCGGTCGGGGCAGGCACAGTGAGCCAAACATTCTCAGCCTGCTGGACTGACCGCGCATGCTTGCAATTGATTGTGGGGCACATTCAGATTCGTTGCAGAGTCACTCTGCATGTAAGTGCATGTTGCTGCTTAAGAGCCCTTTCTATGCAACAGACCTTACTGTGAACAGTTTACAGTGTTCGTAAGAGAAAATTTCCAAATGCTTTGCACACTTGAACTTCAGACAGTTTCCTCATCCTAATTAAGGAGTAGGAGTGTGCCAATCCTCTTCTGGCATATGAGTGTTATTTCTGACTGATACAGATGAGAGAGGTTTGCTGTAGCTTAACAACAGTCATGCTTTGAATAAATGTTTGGTTTATACAGTTAAAAAAGTTGTATGGGGTTGTAAAGGCCCAAAGGGCATAATCTGTACTATCTGATCCATTTGTGTTAGGAGCTACTACTCTGAGGCACAACACAGCCACTTGATTTCTTAAGCACCTGAAGAGGGGGAGAGGCAGGGGGCTTAAGGGTAGAGGGGAGGGGAGCAAACAAACCTTGGCCAAAGCTTTCACAACAGAAGTTTCATTGTTTTAATTTAGAAACTGTCAAACACGTAAAAGTTGCAATTTTTTCCAGCATTTCCTTTAGCACATTTAAATCGCAGTTGTTGGAAATCTTGTTACAGGTAAGAATGTACTTTTCATAAGTTCTCAGAGAGCAGTGAGGGATGCAAAATAAGAAACAAAAACCTTTTCCTGATCCCTCCCTCCTCCCGCAAAGTCACTTAAAAATGAGGGGATTAACTATTATGAATCAATAGGAGGCACTTTTGAAAGAGAAAGCATTGCCATCCAGATTTGAGGGAAATGAAGCATTTATTGGAACAAAAATACCCTCTTTGTTCAAATGTTACTTCACTGAATTGTGTATTCCCTTCTGAAGAGCATGAAAAGCAATTGAAGAAAATGTTTAATGCCACTCTTCCTTTCTTTACCACTCATGTCTTTTTCTTCGTCTTCCTGTTTTACCTTCTTTTCTGTGTCCATCTTTCTCACTAAATTACTAGCCAATGCTTTTCTAATTAATGCCACTTTAATTTAATGTTTAATGAAGCTATGTCTATGTGGGGCATTGGATTTCTTTTTGTAATTCTGGCCTGACCATTGAGATCAGCAGCAACTGCACAAAACTGCGATGTCCCTTGGGGCACTGAACAACAGTTTGAACTCCGTTTTTTTACAAAATTAAAGTGTCTGGCATGTAGCATTAATAGAAAGTATCCTCTTCATGAAGTAGCTGTACCTATTTACCCTGCAGCTTTCTGAATCAGTTGGATACGTGTTCGCTTTCTTCTAAATCATTAATGTGATGGAGTTGGGTGCAACATTATTGTAATGCAGCTGCAAATTGAGCTAGAAAAACTATTTTAAAGAAAAATGATGACATAATGCTGGCAAATTTTGTCTGTAAGTACGCCATAAGCATTTATTTAATTATATCTGTCATTGGAAAATACTAAAAAATGTTGCATCTGATTATATTTCAGCTTGTGGGTTGTTTACAAACAGTTTTCAGATAATTTTTTCCATGCATACCCACATTTTTTGAGGCAGTTGGGTCATCTAGATCATGGTACTATTTCTGTCCCAGTTGGTTACATAGCTCACTGTGTCAGAAGAGCCCCGTCAGCAAGTCTACATGTGCACTGACAGAACAGACCCTTGTACAGGGGTATAGGAGCAAAATTCCTCGTAACATTTTCTTTACCCAGAAACAGTTTTTCTAGCAGAATATGTGTTTACGGAGAAGAATGGTCAAAATTGTTGTAATTATTGCTGAAGGACTTTGTGTTTGGTTCTTTTCAGGGGAACAGCATATACTAGTGTTCCCCAAGAGACGGTGCTGGTCAGCATGGTCTTATGAACTGGTTCATCCTGTTTTTCAGGAGCACTGGGAAGCATAGTCCTCAGTTTGAGGTATCAGGGAGGGACATGCTCCATGAAATCTTGAGGCACTTGTGTGAATTAGCCTCAGAACAGCAAATGTTCTGTGAAGTCTCTCCGAGCAGCATGAAGCAGCAGGCTGCAGTGTGTTTCCTGGGACTCACAGGAGGGAGTGAAGGTGTGGTGATGGGCAAGACAGGTTTTAAATGTCAGTGTTGAAATGCTTGGCAGTACCAGATCTGTTCAGAGAACTTGGGCTGCGATGAGTCCGTATCTGAAACAATCCAGGTAACATTGTCTGCAAAGCAAATCCAGGCAGATAGCTAAAAAGAGCAATGGCACAGGTCTTGGTGTTATCTCCTAAACATGCACTTACTAGTATGAGTTAGAGGTGGGTGTTTGTTGTTTCCACTCATATTATTCCTTTCTTGTGTTTTTTGTTTTTTTTTTTTTTTTTTCCAGTAGGCTTGGAAAGACAATGTCGCTTTCAGATGTGTGATGAATGTTGTCTGTCATAATCTAGCTCTTAATGACTTTATGGCTCCTCCTGCCATGGCAATTAAGTTTATTCTCTGCTGGCACCATCCTGCATCATTTAGGTGAAGACAGAACATTATTAAGGACCATCATTTTAGTTTTCCCAAGAGACTCTGCATTGAAGCAGGAAGTATTTAGGACACAGTTTAATTTTGAGGTTTGTTTTTATTTCAGGGGAAAGATTTGTAATGTGATTATGTCTTTTTACATGATAATGTGCAGGAGGAGGCTACAGATTAGAGTGTTTAAGGGAAACTAAGAAACTACATGCTTTGAGACACATGTATGCTTCTTACATGACTCTCGCCCATTGCTTCATACAACTGCTATTTACATTTGGAGCTAGGGGTTTCTTTAAAGGCTCAGAGCCCACAATTGAGCCCAGATTTCCAAAAGTGCTTGGCACCCAGCGGTTCTCACTGAGACATTTTTATGGCCAGATAATCAAAATTGCTCAGTGTGATGGAAACTAGGGAGTTTTGAAAATCTAGCCACTTATTTTAATGCCCAAATGGAGGCTGGTTTCTTCAGGAAAGCTGTTTCATATATTACAGTTCCAATGACTGTGTATTGATCCTGTAAGTACATTTTTTTCTCTTACGGGCATACAGTCTATCATATATGTGCCCTTCAAAAACTTCCCCATTCATTCTTCCATATAAATTGTAATTACATTAGTTCCATTGAATTTGGAAAGTTGTTGATACCATACGAAGGAATCAAAGTTCAAATGAAAATCAGATCCAGTAATTATAGGATTTTTCTACAAGCATTTTTCTTTTCAGACTTGGCTTGGAAATGAAATAAAGACAAGAGACGCCCGTTTCCAGGTTAGGAAGCAAACAAGACCAAATTGTAAAGGGTGAGGGTTGCTCAGCTGAACTGCTTCTTATAAAGCAGTTTGACAGCTGAAAAGAAAAACATTGAGGTAACTTGTAAAGTGAATAAGCTTTTAGCTGTTACATTTGCAATTTTCCACTTAGTGTTGCCTGTCCTACTGAGCAGACAGACTTGGTAATACATAATATGCCAGTAATAATAGTCAGCATTTCCTTTGTACCGTGAAGACATTAACTAACTAGCCTAACACCCCTGCAAGGTAAGGAAACAGTATGATTGCCACCTTGCCTCTGGCAGAGCAAACACACTACCAGAGGTTAAAGTCAAGGTTTGCCAAGAGAGTTGCTGGTTTTATTGTTCCGCTCTCATTTCTTCTAATAGTTGCAGAGCCACCTTTTAGTGTTCCAAGAGAAATGCTTCCTCTGCACTATGCCAGGGACCTGATCCTTATCAACAAATGTGCTGTACCATTTGTGATAAGGTTTATTATGAGTATTCCGTGATGGTCAGGGTATTTCACATCCACCCACAAAAGGAGAGCCTGTTTTACTTAGGTAATTGTTAGACATGAATGGCAATTCCTATGCTTCCTAGAATTTCAAATAAGTGCAATTAATAGCAATCTCTATGCCTCATAAAGTAATTTGGCAGTAGGTATAGGGAAGATCAAAATGTCTCATCTGCTGGAGGAGTGGTATGTGGATGTAGAGTCAGCAGAAGCCATTACTGAGACAAAGAGAGGTGGGGGGCCGTGGCTTTGTGGACCCTGTGTTAGGTGAACCTCCTTGTGCCTCATGCTGGCACTAGCTGCCAGAAGTTCGACAGTCCCTGTAGGGGTTGAAGTGGCACCTGGGAGCCATGCAGCTTCTGATTCTGAGGGATCTGGTGTCAGATCTCTGAGTGTAAAGCAAAGCAATTGCAAGGCTCAGTGTTCCAGCTAAGGGATTTATTCTCTTTTCACTTGCTGCCCAGTAAGTAGACCATGTTATCAGAGTAGATCATCCTAGCAGAAGGCCTTCCTTTGGGCCCTCAATCAGCTTCCAGTGCAGTCACCTATGGACTTTCAGTTTTACCTTACTCCTGTTGGAACAACATGGTTCCTTGCTAGCTACCATCTAGAAACTGACTCTTTGCTGAAGGTTGGGCAAGGCTGCATTTTCAAAAGCACTCAAGTCATTTTTCCTAGCCTCTGTGCTATTACCAGCAAAGATACTAGCACATGACAAAGGTACTTATGCGTGTGAGTCTCATTAAAAGTCAGCAGATGGAATCCCTTCTTTGAGTATAATCAGGTACTTACCTCTTACTGATTTCAGTAGATACAGGTTTATACTTATTTTTAGTATTGGACTATGTCTATTCATTAGAGAGATTTTCAAGTTCCCCTCAGGCCCAGTTTTCCCCACCATGTGCACCCTTATGCCTCTTAGTTTGACCACTAGCTCTTCTTTTACAAACTCCTACAAGCACTGTGGAACTTCTGTTTACAAGGTTTGGTACACATTTTCCTGGGAAGGAGTGACCTTGGCATCATCCCACTCCTCTTTGTTCTTACACTGTCAAACATACTTGTCCACTATGCTCTCTCAATTGCTTGTAAGCAGTAAACTCCAGATACAAGCCTGGGAGAGGTGGTTTGTTTGCAAATCTATATTTAAAAAGACTTCATTTAGCTAATAGTAAGCAACAATGTGAGTAGCTTTAGGGAAGAGAGAGGTAAGAAGTGGCTTGCGTGGTGTGGGTTGATGAATTCAAAAGGAATTCGTCTTTTAATTACTTTGCTACTTTTGAAAATGTATGCGTAAGACTTTCCTCCAGACAAAAGGAACTTAAGCTTTTTAGACAAAGAGGTCTCTGACTGGCTTGGGGCGTTATGACACTAACTGGTTGCAAGTTCATTCTGTTGCTGGATCAGCTTCCTTAAGCAGTCTTGTTAAGAAACCTTTGCCAAAAATGGTATTTAAGGCTGGCTTAACATGGTGGTAAACGAACTCTTTCATCTGCTTTCTTCCAACAACAAGTGCTAGCTTAAAAGTAAGGAGCTGAAAAGGGCGAAATCAATGCTATGTCAGTACACTTTTTTAAAATAGCATTACTAGTGGTGGCTGACACTACAATATGTTAAAATACTTTGTGTTGTATGCTACAAAATACACAAATGGTTTGAGAAATTTTTATTGTATGTCTTCTTCACTCATGTGGCGTGTTTATGACTTCTTTTCCAGGCTAGAGTTTTTAAAATCTAGTCCTTCTCTGCTTGCTGTCTTTCCCTCTTGGTTTTGATATTCTGTTTTTGCTTGGAATGTCTCTCACAAACTCAGAAACTTTGTGTAGTTCTTCCTCCTAATATGGTTTAATTTCTAGGATTGTTTGATATCTTTATGCTATTTAGTGTAGCAGGCAAGTTCTTGTGAATTCTGATGGAACCACTTGTTTGCAACATAGCTCTGCTTCTCTAGTTTCTCATACCAGGTGCTCAAGAAGATTATTACAATTAGTCCTTAGGAAGCACAGGTTTCCTACAGTTCAGAGATGTTAGTTGACTGTGAAAAGCAATTGATTTTTTTAACAACTATATTAACTTTCTTGTTAGGAATGTTTTCTTTCCAAACAAAAAATGTTGCTTGTTGGCTTGCCCGCCCTTTTTTATTTTTCCCTGTAGAATTGTTCTACCTGATTACTTGTAATTTTTGTTGTTACTTTACAGTGAAAGGTGAGGTTTGAAATTGGGCCAGTTGATAGTAAGTGTGTATTGGAGACCTCAAATACGATTAGCACAGGGTATGAAAACAAACATTCATGTCTGCATAATTTGTGACAGCATCTGGTGGTCTAGAAAACAGACATGTTAGTACTCTTCAGGTCCCCATCCACTGCCTCTGTGCAAAAAAAAATAAAGTAGTGTTGTTAATTTGGTAGGTAAACACACTTGTGATCACATACACTGATCACTTGATGACTGGCAATTGCTATCATTAAAAGAAGACCAAACAGTGGCCACTTCCTTGGGGGTCATTAAAAATCCATTGGCAGCAGCATGCAGCTTAAATTTACAGCTTGATCTCTTGCTCTTGCATTCTGCCTTCTTTTGCCCTTGTAGTTTCCACTGGAGAATTACTCACTTCCTTATCTAAGCTGTTTAATTCCCCTGGTGGGGTAGAGTACAGACAACACCTCTTGGTGGAAATAGTAGTACCATCCACCTTAATGCATATGTTTCCAGATTTCCTTGCATTGTTGTCCTATTCTCTTTCTTGTTTTCCTACCAGTAGTTTAAGTGGGAAAGAGGAGAGAGGTAATAAGATTGCTGCTGAAGTCCCAAGCCAGATCTTTCAGTATATTACTTTAATGTAATTTCAGTTGTGAATCTATCTTGTGTATAGGTTTAATGCAGAGTTAAGTCTGCAGAATGAATGATTTAATTGCCCTGTGGAGCATGCAAACCAAATAAAATTAAGTCCACATGAGATACTATCATAGAATCATAGAATATGCTGAGTTGGAAGGGACCCATCAGGATCATTGAGTCCAGATCCTGTAGGGCACCCCAAGAATCGCAGCGTGTGCCTGAGAGCATCATCCAGATGCTTCTTGAACTCAGGCAGGCTTGGTGCTGGGTCCACTGCCCTGGGGAGCTTGGTCCAGTGCTCGACCACCCTCTGGGTGAAAAACCTTGTCCTGATATCTAACCTAAACCTCCCCTGATTCAGCCTCCTGCCCTTTCCCTGAGTCCTGTCACTAGTCACAGGAGTGAAGAGATCAGGACCTGCCCCATTTCTTCCCCTTGTGATGAAGCCACAGACTGCAATGAGGTCACCCCTCAGCCTCCTCTTCTCCGAGCTGAATAATCCTCAGCCGCTTTTCACAAGTCATCCGTTCCAGACCCTTCACCATCCTCATGACTTTCCTTTGGACACTCTCCAATAGTTTGTCTTTTTTATATTGTGGTGCCCAAATATAAAGGTGCTCAAGGTGAGGCCGCACCAGTGCAGAGCAGAGTGGGACAATCGCCTCCCTGGAGTGGCTGGCAATGCTCTGCTTGATGCCCCCCAGGACATGGTTGGCCCTTCTGGCTGCCAGGGCACACTGCTGGCACATACCCAGTTTGCCATCAACGAGGACCCCCAGGTCCTTTTCTGCCGTGCTGCTCTCCAGCCACTCATTCCCTAGTCTGTACTTAGCATCAGGGTTGCCCCATCCCAGGTGCAGAATCCAGCACTTGCCCTTGTTAAACTTCATGTGGTTGGTGACTGCCCATCTCTCTGACTTGTCGAGGTCTCTCTGCAGGGCCTGCCTGCCCTTGAGGGAGTCAACAGCTTCTCCCAGTTTTGTATCATCATCAAACTTGCTTAGAATTCCTTCGAGTCCTACAAGAAAAGGGAATTTTAGATTTGCATCCACCTTAGTGTTATTAAATCTTTCCGTATTTGGGTTGTGTCATGTTCTAGAATTTCATTAAAGCCTTATCATTAACTAAAGGGTCAAATCTCTAGTCTCCATCCTGGTAGAGAGTAGCCTGAAAATGTGTTTCCTAGGTATCACAATGGCTAAGAAAAGAGAAGGCATATAAAAATAGTACCCACTTTGTTCTTTTTGGAATCTGAAGTTACTGGTTGCTTTTTTGTTTGTTTATTTGTCTCTTTGGTTTTAAGATCTTAAGACTGACTTTCAAATTCCTGGAATTGTGAATTTACACATCAGTTTTGCAAATATAGGAGGGGGCAGTTCTTAATTCTCTGGATACTTAGACTTGTGTAGTCCTGCTGGGAAGCTGCTGGAAGTTAGTGGTGGAAGGTTCTACACTTACTCTGAAAGGTGCAGTCTGGGAGCAGCATTTGTTCTACAGAGAACTCAGATATTACATGGCGTTTGTAGCAGTGTATGTAAACTAGGATGTTGAAATTCTACAGATATTCCTTTTCTGTTGGATGTGCCTGCAAATGCCTTGGATTCAGTAATTCATGGAAGAAATGTCTTTGCTTTGTAACCCTTCACGCAGAGTTCTGTGTCATGCTGTTTGCAAGCCCAGAATTAACCATTGTAAAATGAATCCTTTCTACTGTTGAACAAACATACCAAGGCCTTCTGATATTTCACTTACTATGTAACATCACAGGCTGTGCTGCTTCAGCTGAGCCTGCTTAAGCCTTTTGTTTCAGCCAAATGCACACCTGCCAAAAATAACATGAGGGTTCACCAGCCAGTGTTTCTTCAAACAGAGTGCCGGCGCTCCCACATCCCAACCGAAGAATGTTTGTGTGTTGCTGCTAATTTCTGCCAACAGATACAAGGAGTGGGGAATGCAGGAACTGCCACGAAGTTTCTAGAAGAACAAGGTTTGACATACTTTGGCCAAAGAGAAATCCATAATCCTTAAGGAACAATGATTCAATTTTCATGGAAATCAGTGTAAGGGAAAGGGAATGGCAAGGAGATGTGATTCAGATTCAATGGGATGTATATAAAGTAAGCAAAAACAGTTTCTTAGCAGAAGGCAGTTTGCAATCTTAGTCCCATTAGGATACATCTGGAATGTTGGCATTTACTGCAGTGGAGTTGCTGTGGATTTACATGAGACTGACATCAGACTGGCTCACAGGAGCAGCTCATCTGACTTTACCCACTGGTAACTGAGGTTACGATGGACCTCACTGAGAGCACGTCTAGATTTTGAGATTAGCATATTTTCAACCACCGTGTCTTTTCCAAATTTTCTTTTTTGAGGGCAATCAGCATCTGCTTTAAGGGTATTCAATCACTTTTCAAAGGGGAACAGTCCATAGGCAAGGCAACAATGTGTTGTTACAGTGCAAGCCACCATCTACTAGAAATGAGACATCTATTGATGTATCAGCTGTAGAAGATTTTCTTGTTCTGTAACTAGGGAATTTCTTCACTGCTCAAATAAGATCCTCTTGGTAAAAATAACATACAATAGAATGGCTACTCTCTCACTGATCCTACAAAGTACAGATTGTGATGTGTATCTTGAGATGGAGGTTTTTCTGTTGAAGAATAGTCTTCCTGTGTTAGCTTCTATACTCTGTAAATGAACTAAGGAGAAGGACATCCAGGATTTAAAACGCTTGGTGGGAGAGTAACAACTAAGTGGATGTTTTGTGGTGTCCTCCTCATTGTTAAAACTACTACATAATCTTAAGTGGAAACCCCAAATGAATTTGATGAGTTAATGGGTCGGTTCCTTAGCAGGTATGATTTGTTGTTAATGGAGCTATAATAAGGCTGTGTTGATTTGTACCGTGAATCCAATTCTTTGAAGTAAAGAAGTATAAAGTGTTAAGTATTCTCTATGGGTGTGCAGAATTAAATACTGTGCTTAAGGGATGTGTGTATACATAAGTTAGAATTAATTTTTTTGGGCCCCTGACCACCTTTATGGTGTGTTGTAAAGAGAAAGTCTGGGAAATTCCCTTGTTAATCTACCTCTAAATGTTCAGTAGCTCCTCCTGTGACTGATATGGTGAGAAAAAATTGACCAGGTTTGTGTCTTCTTTTTTTTTTTTTCCCTTAAATGGTTCAAAAATATCACTTCAGGTGAGAGAACCAGTAAATTCAGTAAGAAAGAAGTTCAGACTTTTTGGTCATGGAGTTCCTGGGCTTCAGTGCAATATAAAGTGGTCTAGATCTAAAGTTCTGGCCTGTCTCAATCTCTGGTTGAAAGTAATCCTGAAATGTCTGTAGGCTTGCAGTGAGCCAGTAGCTGATAGCTTTTCCTGATAATCTGAACTGACCCTTGAAATTAAAGCTCAAGGAAGAACCAGGGATGTGAAGCACTATGAGAAAGCACAAGAATGAATCACTGGAAATGGGACCCCCCACTCCTTCCCAAATAGATTTTAGGTTTCTGACATTCCATTTGTTTTTCTCTGTGTTCTTTGCATAGAATATTTCATTGCAAATCACTGTACTTCTCTGTATCTTGCACGTCACGTGTGGTGGGATGGCACTCCTTACTTGTTACCATTAAATTGACTGCATTAGTCATGTCTCTAAGTCATACAGATGCTCCAGAAGAGCAGGCAGTGAACTCTGCTTGTGTGTCACCTGCTCACTCTAATAGGTGATTTTTTTTTTCCCCCCACTTTGGTGTCCTTGTTTTAAGTTTTCATAAGCTTTTTGCTGTTTTGAATTGTATTCATTTGTATGGAAATACAGACATAATGACAGCACTAATGGGACAAACCTTAGTAACATCCCTGTTGCAACATAAGGCAAATTTACACAGTAGGTTAAAATATCTAACCTTACTTTGAAAAATGTAAAATTTCATATTTGTGTATAGATGTGCCCACTGGGTGGAGAGTGTGTAGCTGTCCTTTAAATATCATATTAATCTGTGCAGCATTAGAATAGAAATATATTTACATCTGGGACTTCGCCATCAATTATTCAGATAATTTATTATTCCGTATATTTAAAAGTTGAATTACTGAGGAAAGTCAGATTTTTCTGACAGTGATGTTTACTAATACTTTCCATTTCAAATTTACCTGGTTGGTCTGGGTTGTCCTATGTGTGACCTTCCCAGCCATCCATACAGAGTCTTCTTGATTTTGTGTGTGGGCACTTCTGTAGAGCAGATACATTTTGCAGATAGAATATTTCAGTTGGAAAGGACCTTGAGTGGTTATCCAGCCAACTGCCTGACCACTGCAGGACAGACCAGGGCTGAACCAAAGCTAAAGTGTGTTATTTAAGGCATTGTCCAAAAACCTCTTTCACACTGACAGGCATGGGACATTGACCACCTCTCTTTAGGAAGCCTGTTCCTGGGTTTGAACACCCTCTCTGTAAAGGAATGCTTCCTGAAGTACTTATGAATGCTTGCTAAGTACTTATTGTGTGTTCTGGTTTTGTCTTCTTGTTTGCCCTAGACTCTTATCAGTCTAGCAATTGAATACATGATAGTGCTGCTTCAGAACCTCAGTCTCTCTTATTAGTAAGAGATTGCAACTTGAAAAAAAGAGTGAACATCACTGGACTATACTGAGAATTTAGTAGAATTTTGGACCTTGTCTCTCAAGCAAGCACTAAGTCTTTGAATATCATAGATGTTTCTTTTTGATGTCCAAAAAAGTCTCAATCAGAATTTACAGAAAAGGTTCACTTTTGGAGATATAATTTGATTAAGTTAAGTCCTAAAAAGAAGTCCAACAGCATAGCTTCTATTTATTTGTGCTTCTGCCTTGCTTAAACTCTACTATCTATCACCTTTTATAGCAAAGTTGTTTGAAACTTCCTAATTTTTTTCAAAATTGGATGTGGTTGATCTGATCCACTGTAGCTGGTCTGAGTCGGTAAGGGAAGTGAATGTGCTTAGCAAGAATTCAAGTGAAGAAACAGGGTGTGTACATAGGTCCTTATTTCCTGTTACCATCCTTACTAGCTGTTATTCTCAGTTCTGAATTTGAGCCCTGAAACGTTTGAAATGGATAAATTTCAAATGTATAATATGAGTTCTATGTACTTTCAGTTAATACTTTGGTCCCCCACCAAAAACAAACAAACCCTTCTCAACAGAACCAAACACTAGTCCTTAACTAAAACATCTAAAATGAAAAAATTTCTTTGAAATGGAAACTCAAGTGTTCTATTCTGGATTCCAATTTTACAGGGAGAATGAAACCCTCAGGTCAAGGGGGTTTATAACCTAATTCTGAGGTTCTGAGTGCACTAAGCTGAGTAGTGTCAGTTCTAATTAGGAAATTCAGTACGTTTGAATTGTTCTGTAATTTTAATCTCTAGCAGGCAGTATAAACACACAATGATGCAATAAAATATTAAATGATCCTAGAGGCGAGAGTGATGGAGATTTTCAGCATTTAGAGGGGATCCACTGACAGTGCCTTTGAAACTTGAATCCAAGGACCTGATACAAAACAGGTAATAAGAAGAGAGTGCAGAACTATGCTGCTTTATCCTCCATAACATGATGCTCAGTTGAGCTTTGCATCCTTAATATTGCCTGATGGAAGGCTTGGTAAACTGAATGGCAGGGAGATGGTTATGGTGCATCTACAGAAGTTGTTTAATTTTAGCAAGAGTCCATGGTCTGCCAAGTTTGGAGAGCTCCTATACTGGTTTAGTACTTAAAATGTTTTTTTAACTAAATTGAAAGTAGCTTGACTAGGGTTGGACAATTATTGGCTCCTCTGTCCACGTGAAGGGGATGAGAAATGAAGTGGACACTCAGGTGTTTGTTCTCCTTAGAAAAGAGACTCTGGTGTTGGTATATGCAGTAGAACACTCAGCCTTCCCTTCCCCCTGCATCATGACCACTTCCCCTTTGCCAAACCTTTATATAGAGAGCGAGGACCTATAAATAACAAGGGAGCCTATAAATAAATACAGCTGTGAGCCGACAAAGGCTTCTGACAGATGATGTTTATTGAATTTCTCACGTGTGGTCCAGTTTTAATCCAACTGTGGGGTTTGCTAAGTTTTCAAAATATATATTGTATCCAAGCCTGGGATTACCCTCTGTTGGGCAGAATAGGGAGCTCTCTGGCTAGCTAAGTAGAAGAAAGGAATGGGTAAAAAGAAGAAGGTGTTTTTTTTCCAGTGAAGCTAAACTCATGATGTTACCTTTAGATAAATCAATCCAAGATCTGCTGCCTATTATTTACATGAGAGCGTTTATGAGAGAAAAGAGTCATGTTTTTGCAAAGTGCTGGCTGAAAAATGACACCCCCCCTCAATAATTAATCCTGATGTCATTGTCCCATAAATGCAGTAATCCACATCTAGGTTTAAGTACATTTTATTGTAACATGCAAGAATTGTAGTCAGTTAGGTAGGTATGGCCTGTTATGGTAGGTGCTGTATGGACAGGATAATAGCCTCAGTCCTGAAGAGCTTGAAGTCTTCCACTTGTGCAGAAGTTCCAGGTCTGCTGGGTGCAGAGTTTGTTGGATCTGACCCATAGCCACCATGGGAGCTCTATTCAGGTAAATTGACAAAGCATTAATTACTTCAAAGGAAAGCTAATGAGGCAATAAACCACAAGGGTGAAACTCAAATGGTTTATGGTACCATTAGTAGACTGAAATGGAATTGTAATTAGAGCAGGGCAAACGATTCATAGTCCACAATTTATCCAATGGATTTAGTGCTTGTTTCTGTTCATGAATTATGCACAAGTAGACATATTTTAGGAATGTATTCATTGTTAGAAATTGCTCAGCAACCACTTTATATGGAGACATTTCTGCCAATAGCAGTAGCCCTGTACAGTTTGCATCTGGTTTCTCTTTGCTTGGGGGCTTTGTTCATGTGTTTGTGTTCTGTAGTGGGTCACTGAAATACTATGGTGTGTTTACTTCCTGGAATTTTATAGAAAAAAAAATTATTGTTCTGGGTTATGTAGTAGTTACCTAAATTTTCTGAAGAAACCTTTCTTGATCTTCAGGGATGTTGTTTTTTTTTTGCGTGAGAAATAGTCTATTTGTAAACAGAGAGAAGGAACAGTAGTAGAAAAGGAACCTCAGCAATACTTGCTCAAATATCAGTCCCAAAAAATGAATAAAACTTGTGTGTCCAAATAAAAGTGAGGCTCAAAAATTATGAAATGGGCTCAGCATAACTTTGTTCCACTCCTAAGATCTTGACTTAGGTGCAGAATAATTCAAGCATGCATTTGAGTGACCTCAAACTTCAAGGCAGCATGGGGTTGAGCTTGTAAAATTCCTCTTGGAACTCTTCTGGTTTGCATAAAATACTTGTCTAATATAAGGGAAGATCCTCTGGCATGGAACATCTTTCCTGTCTCTGCTATGATTAACTTGGAATTGTTTATGCAGGGGAGCAATGTTACTGAGTGGGATCTAATGTTTGGAGATGACTGTGTGTTTCTATCTACTGATCCTCCTTGTCCCTGGATGATGTGTTTGTGTCTTCATCTTGCTGCACACTTACTAGTGTGTAGCAGACTCCTTTTCAGACCAAAAAATACAGGCAGTACTTCTGAGAGTCCCTCAACTATCCATTGAGATGTTCTGGTGGGTCAGAATATCAGTCAAAATGTCAGGGCCACTGTTTTTTGATACAATCCTGTTCTCTTCAGAAGAGACAGAATTAACCCACAAATCTTTCTTTTCTAAAGCTGCTGTATACACTAGCCTGTTAGTCAGGGGTTTACTTCTGTGTATCTCAGGTGACTGACAAGCTTGGTTTCTTGGAGTGGAGGTGCTTTGTGCTGCCCAGTGGTCGCCTGGCTCCATGCTTGCCTTCCTGAATAAATCATGCATTCTCCTTTCTGTATGACATGTTTAGTTCCATGATTTAAGAGCTTTAACATATACCTTGTTTGTTTTTGCTTTTGTTAATAACTAATCATGAATTATCCATGAATGGACTAATTAGGCATTAACCATATATTCCAACCAAAGGATCAGATCTTTCACAGACATCTGTGTAGGTAGAAACCTCTTAAAATATCCGTGGGCTGGGAATGTCTGCATGTATTAGGAAAGGTCTTGCAAATTCTGGCCTGCAGGGTAGTTGCAGCATAGCTCAAAAATCAAAACAAGGCATACATGGAACAAATGCCTTGTAGGGAAAAAAGCTATGATCCCAAACTATGAGAATGGTGAAATATGGATCAAGAATTTGGTAAAATATTATCTTTTCAGAAAAGACAATATTATTTGAACTGGTTTTTATTTTTAATGGGAAACTTGGAGTGAAGCTCAGGTAGAGTGAAATGCAGAACAGAAATACGTCTCACGTGCTGTGAGATTGTTTTGTGGATTCGGACTTTTTTTTTAAGAAAAGAAGCAGAGAGAGACTTCATAACAGTTTGGGTCTCTTGTATTCCGGGTACCTGTTAACACTATCCTGCTGTGGTAGCTTAAGATTTCTGCATGCAGTGAAGCAATGGGGTTTATCACTAGAGTAGAAATGAAGGGAGCAGAAACTCAAGGAAGGAGTCCTAGAGTTGGCCTCCATAGACATTGAAGCAAATACCCATGTTGCAAATACCATAGAACCATGATGATGTAATATTCTTAAGTGAACTGTGTGCCAAACTAGTTCTGGTCCTGTTGCCTGACCACAGGGAGCCTCATGTAGTTCTGTCTGCCTTATGTTGTCTCTCTCAAGAAGTCATTAGCATCTCTCCAGTCTGCCCTTATCTTGAAACATTTTCTCAGGTTGCTGATACCTGCTGGGTCTCAGAATGACAGTACCAAATTCAGCATCTTGGTCCAGTAGTTCTGAGTCCCAAAGGTTTCTAGCTGCCGGGCTCCACACCAACACCATTGCATGGTCTATTGCCACTTCAGATTTTCTATGTCTTACTTAATACATGACCCAGCAAAACCCAGCAACTCTAAGTGTACAATAAAATCACAAAGTTGTCATTTAGATGTTTGAATTAAAAAGATTGTGGAGTCTGTTTCTATCAAATGACTTTTCTATGAAATATTAATAAGCTTGGCTGGGATTTTCTAAGAAGAAAAATACCACGAGGCATAAATCTATATTAAAGACTAAGCGCCTACCAAATGGAACTTTATGCACATTTGCTGTGGTTTCTCGCTTTCTTTTTACTCAAGTGTTACAGAGGAAAGCTAGCAAAACCCACAAAATTGTTATTTTCTCTCTTCCATCTTTTAGCCCCTAAATTTTAGTTTGAATGCTGCTGCTTTCTGTAGCATGCATTTCTGGATGCCTGACTAAAGCGCAGATGACATGATACATGATGAAAGCCAAAGGGTTAATCTTCTAGGGACTCAAGACTAATAGCCCAGTAATGCTCACCCAAGAGGGGATAATTGTGGCTGTTTCAGATCTCAGTCATAGTAATTTTGTAATAATTTGGAGATTTCCACTATATCTTTGGTAGCAGTAGGAGTAGCTTTTAATAAGGGACAGCAGTGCTTAATGTTGATGTCCTATATCTTGGATCAAAATCTTGCTCCTACCTGTCCTTTTTCTGCTACTGCAATAATCAGCTCTAGATTTTCTTGATAGACCTACTGCAATCAGGTTTCAGCACAGTCCTGCACATGTGTCCCCTCCAATTTCTTTTCGTCTCTGAAATCAGAGTAGGAAATTTCAGTGCAACTTGTGCACAGTGATGTTCAACAACACTGTCAGCAGCAATACTTAATGACTTGTGTGCTGGTCTGTTTCTGCTGCAGTCATAGAGTCATTGGCACCAGGGCCCACTCTTTTTTAAGACTTACTTTCTTGTCTTCATCTGTTAATGTGGGAAGTGACTTAATTTCTCAGTGTCACGAACAAAGGACCCCTTAATAGTTGGGCCTGTGTTTCCAGGTGCTACCATTGCTGAATACACTTCAGTGAAGAGTCCACAGCTATTTTAGGTCTCTGCAGACATGTTTGGGACACTCATTGGAAATGAAACCTACACAACCTTAGCTTCTGAAACCTCCTGTTGTAGGTCTGTATGTGGCAGAAATTGCAGGAATTCAGAAGAGACTTCTATCTCTTTCAGATTAGCCTTAAATTTTCATTAAAGCTCCTCTTTGCAGCTCCTGCTTCTCTGTCTTGTTTATTATTTAGGTATAAGAAAGTGCATATTGCTTTTGTGGTCATATATATGCATGTGGTACCCGAGTGTTTCTGTATATATGTGTATTTCCATAGATGTATGCATATATAGGTGCAAATAGGTACATTCATGCAATCAGACAAGTCATAGAAAGTAAAAATCATAGAATGTCTTGGGTTGGAAGGAGCCTCCAAAGGTCATCCAGTCCAACCCCCCTACAATAAGCAGGGACATCTCACACTAGTACACCTTGCTCAGAGTCCCATCAGCCTGACCTTGAATGTTTGCAGGGAGGTGACCTCCACCATCTCTCTAGGCAACCTGTTCCAGTGATCCACCACCCTCATATTAAAGAACTTTTTCCTAATGTCCAACCTAAATCTACGCTTCTCTAGCTTGAAACCTTTACCCCTTGTCCTTTCATTACATGCCCTAGTGAACAGCTCTTCCCCAGCCTTCTTATAGGCTCCTCTCAGGTATTGGAAGGTCTCTGTAAGATCCCCCCAGACTCTTCTCTTCTTCAGGCTGAACAACCTCAGCTCCCTCAGCCTGTCTTTGTAAGAGAGGTGCTTCAGCCCTCTGATCATTTTCGTTGCCCTCCTCTGGACACTCACCAGCAGGTCCACATCCTTCTTGTGTTGGGGGCTTCAGAGCTGGATGCAGTGCTCCAGATGAGGTCTCACCAGGGCAGAGTAGAGAGACAGAATCACCTCTCTCGATCTGCTGGCCACACTTCTTTTGATGCAGTCCAGGATGCTGTTGGCCTTCTGGGCTGCAACTGCACAGTGGTGGCTCATGTCCAGCTTTTGATCCATTAGTACCCCCAGGTCATTTTCCACAGGGCTGCTCTCTAACATGTCTTCCCCCAGCCTGTATTCATATCTCTGGTTGCCCCGGCCCAGGTGCAGGACCCTGAACTTGGCCTTGTTAAACCTCATGAGGTTCCCCTGGGCCCACTTCTCCAGCTTGTCCAGGTCCCTCTGGATGACGTCCTGTCCCACTGGCATATCTACCACACCACACAGCTTGATGTCATCAGGAAACTTGCTGATGGTGCTCTTAATGCCACTGTCAATATTGTTAATGAAGATATTAAACAACACTGGTCCCAGTACAGACCGCTTAGGAACACGACTTGTCATGGTTTTCCATCTGCACATCGAGCCATTGACCACTACATTCTGGATGTGACCATCCAGCCAATTCCTTATCCACTGAACTGTCCACCCATCAAACCCATATCTCTTCAACTTTAGAGAGAAGGATGTTGTGGAGGACCCTGTCGAAGCCCTTGCAGAAGTCCAGATAGATTACACCCATACGTCTTCCCTTGTCCCCTGATGCAGTCACTCCATTTTAGAAAGCCACTAGGTTGGTCAGGAAGGATTTACCCCTAGTAAAACCATGCTGGCTGTCCTGAATCACCTCCCTGTCCTCCATATGCCTTAGCATGTTTTCTAGGAGGATCTGTCCCATGATCTTCCCAGGCAGGTGAGGCTGACAGGTCGGTAGTTCCCAGGGGGTCCTCCTTTCCACTCTTTTAAAAAATGGACATAATGTTTGCTTTCTTCCAGTCACTAGGAACTTCATCTGACTGCCATGACTTTTCAAATATCATGGAGAGTGGCTTGGCAACTACATCAGCCAGTTCCTTCAGGACTCTGATATGCATCTCATCAGGTCCCATGGACTTGTGTATGTTCAGGTTCCTCAGATGGTCACAAATCTTGTCTTCGCTTAGGGTGGAAGGGACTTTGTCTCCCTGGTCTCCATCCTGTGGGTCATGAACTTGAGAGCTGTGAGGAGAGGGGTTGCCAGTGAAGACTGAGGCAAAAAAGTTGTTGAGAATCTCAGCCTTCTCCTCAGCTCTTGTTACTAGTTCACCACTGTTGTTCACCAGAGGAATACACTTTCTTTAACCTTCCTTTTCTGGTTTACATACCTGTAGAAGCTCTTCTTGTTTTTCTTTACATCCCTTGCCAAGTTCAGCTGCAGCTGCACTTTGGCCTTCCTGACGTCATCCCTACACAACTGGGCAATGTCCCTATACTCTTCCCATGATACCTGTCCCCACTTCCACTGCCTGTGTAGTTCCATCTTGCCTTTTATTTTGAGCAGGAGGTCTCGACTCAGCCATGCTGGTCTCTTGCCTTCCTTGCTTGATTTCCTACACCTGGGGGTTGAGATCTCTTGCACTCTATGGAAAGCATCCTACCCATAAGCTCTCGACTTGCTCATGGCTATTCTTTACAAAAGACTCTTCACACTCTGTCTACTTCTTTACATAGAAGGCAACACCTCCACCTCTTCTTCCTCTCCTGTCCCTTCTGAAGAGCTTGTAGCCATCAATAGCCACACTCCAGTCATAGGATTCATCCCACCAAGTTTCCATAATTGCTGCTATGTCGTCGCTGTCCTGTAGCACAGTAGCTTCCAACTCTTCCTGTTTGTTGCCCATGCTGCGTGCATCGTATACTTCTGACCATGATGTGTGAGCAACACATAGGTGTGGGCATGGGAGAGTCTGTGCAGGTCTGCATTTGTCATGTAGTTAAAGATGTGCATGTATTGGATTCCTCACTGATGTTTGTTGCTGTGAGAATTCTGACTTACATCCAAATTCTCTTGTGCAAATGGTTTGGATTTTGAGACTTGCTAATATGCTCTACCCATCTCTCTCTTATTGAAAGAAAGAAGAAGAAAGATGGAAGGCAGGAGAGAGAGCAGTGTAAAGGTCAGCTAGCACTGCAGCCTGACTCAGAGATTTATAACCCTCCAAATTCTCCCCCTCTCTGGCAGCATGTCTTTACAGACTCACATTATCTCTATTAATACCAGCCACAAGGTCATTACTCAGGCACTGAGCCTTCCTCCAGCATAAATATTTATACAAGGCTGACCTGCGGCTGCTGCGTTTGCCTTTTATTTGATTTCTGCCGCCTTTTGTGTCTGTCAGCTAATGTCTTTAGCTGCTCTGTCTGGGACAGAGGGAGCTGAGAGAGGAGCCAGGGAGGGGTTAAGAAAAGAGTGAAAGAGAAGAGAGTGGGGGGAGCACAGAGAGATGGAAAGGAGAAGAAAGAGTGGTGGGGGATATACAGGAGGTTGACATTTTGTGTGATTCCCATTGATGGAGACATAATAAACACTTTATTTCACACCAGGTGAAAATTTTTAAGAAGTCTGTATTTTGGAATGAGATTGCAAAATTTGTGAAAATTTCCTTTTACCTACTCAGAAGATAGTACCAGAATCTTTTATGTGTCCAGTGTTGCTTTTCCTGGAGATAAACGGGATTTTTGAAGCCCATTTCAGAGAATCAGCTAAGCATGCCTTGCAGGTAGACATGCATGAGTGACTGCAGAAATATAGTATTTTGTAAGTTTCTATCAGGCATGACTTCATGGATGTGCATCTATACAGACCTTCACATTTAGTCTAATACTACTAATACTACTCTGAAACGTTGTTTCTTAGCTGGTGTCAGAGTCAGGTGCCAATACCTCTAGTGGCCAAAAGGGAGTTGAGGTTGCTCAGTTTCTTGGGGATACATGTTCTAAGGGGCGAGGACAGTCTGAGCATCTGTGCTGTGGCCTTGTGCTTGTCCTTTAGCAGAGTTTTGTCCAATAATGGCCAGGTATGTATTGGAGTTTGGGAACTGGAATGGAAAATTGAGAAAAGTGTGATGCATGCCAGTGATAGGTTAGAAGTAAGTCTTTCAAGTACAATAAAGCCAAAGGGAAAAATCATGAGTTTAACCATGTACTGAAATGTGTAATAGTACAACCTGCCTTAATTCCACAAGGACTTGACTTATAGTGGCACTTTAGCTGCTGGTGTGTCCCTGATCCTCCCAAGCTGAAGGCATTCAGTGCAGTGGTAGCAGAGATACCCATACCACAACCAAGGAGGTTTACTGTGGCAATGGATTAGTACTGCCTTAGCTTTTGTTATTTTGAATCACTTTAAGCCTGGTAATTTTTCTTCATTAATTTTGCTTTACTCTGTTTCCCTTAGCTATTGAGTCACAGGTCACAGAGTCCATTAGTTGGGCCATAGATTGTACCCAGTATAGCAAATGTTACAGTCCACTGTGATGGTTTTTGTTGTTGTTGAATAAATCCTGTTCTGCATTTGCACAGGAGGATTCCCCGTAATACCCTTTAAGATCTCAGTCAAAAAGACTAAAATGAGGCTAACTTATATATGGCCTTCAGTTATGTTTCATGTGCTTTCTGAAAGATTCCTTAATTGCTTTCTTTTCTCCTTTTGAGAGTTTGAGAAGTGTGACTTTTGCCCTGCCATCAGGATGCAAATCCTACTCAGTGCTATCATGTCAGTGATGACTGGAGAGGCTCACTGTGGAGAGGGAGTGAGGGTACTTTCTTAAACGTGTTGTCTTTTGTCGTTACTGTAAGCAAAGAGTTTTGAGCTTGAATCCCAGGCAAACATCCCTTTGTGTGGTCTTGGTCTTCCAGCCTGACTTGAGTTGACTGAGCTAATAACCTAGCTGTAATTCTGAGAAGCTTCTAGATCTTACTGTGTGCAGCTGCTGCACCCCCTTCTTGAATACAAAGATCTTCAAGTCTCTGAACTGTTTTGTCAATAACATGGAAGTGGCTTATTTCTACCTACCTGCAGATATTTTTCCTTTATACTTTTGATTCTTAAATACTGCATTTGCACAGGATCAAAGGTGCTTTTTTGTCTCCGAGTATGTTACAACTCCAAAATTAAAAAACCCAAACAAACAACAAAAAACCCCAAAACAAAACTCAAAAAACCCCAAATGTAATATTTTTTTAGCTTGTTTTCTTTGTAGAAGTGCAGGAGATTCATGAATGTGTCTGGTGATCAACCACACCATATTCAACTGATTCTCCACAAACCAGTGTGCATAGCTTGTTGGAAGCAATCTGGATCCTTTCAGATACTTGCACAGAGCCATCGCTTGGCTCAAGCTGAGGGTCTTTTCAATATATTAAATATTTTTCAATACAGCTTTTAAGTCTCTCTGCATATATAACTCAGGCTTTAGACATGCTCTCAGAAGCAGACACTTATGAAAGAATAGTAGAAACAGCTTGTGTTTCAAATAGCAGTCTTCATTATGAGTATATATAAAATTAGGAGTATATATATACACGCATATATAATATACACCACAAAATCATGTAACTTGCAGTCTTGCTTCAGCACTTTCCAGCAGCTTCTGCAGGTTAAAGTCCCTATCTTACTGGCCCAAGAAAGCAGAGGAAGAGAAAATAACTAGGTTTATTCTCACTGTTGGGAAAGTGAATGGCTAGGCTAGGGGTAAGATGAGTTGTGAGCGGGAAAGACAGTTGGATTCTGTGGATGATAAAGAGAACAGGGTATTTGAGGATGCTTTGGATCATTCTCTGATGCATTACTGTCACTAATGGTTAGATCCTGTAGCTGAGCTGATGCAGGTGAGAAAGGAGGGTGTGGGACTCTTACAGGTCTGTTCACCCCCAGGTTCAGGCCTATGCTAGCACAGGTTGGAGGCAGCCATGTTGTGTGAGGTGAGTGAGAGTATGACACCTCATGCTTACATCTCTCCCACCCGACCTGGTAGATGAAGCAGTGGGGAAGGGAATTCCATAGTGGAATGGAAGGTGGGGAGTTCTTTAGCAGTTCCAGTGAAATTAGAGAAAGCAAATTTCAGCAGGAAAAGTGTATAATGTGCACAATACAGTCCGTCCTTTCTTACAGATTGTGATACTGAACACTATTTCTCTTAAGCTGTCTTCACACTTTCCTCTTTGGTTACTCCTGTCAAAACAAAAATCTACATCCTGAGCATGAAAACAGAAGTTCGTGTTGAAAAGCTTCAGCTGGAACTATGGGAACTCTGAAGCTGAGACTAATGTGCATGTGTGTGATGTGTGTGTGTGCACAAGGGCTTGCACACACCCAGTAGTTCTTTGAGCCAGCAATGCCATGGAAAGATCCCTCCCTGTACTGATTCAGATTGATCATCTGTATTGTTTTCACAGAATCATATGAATCATAGAATTGTTAGGGTTGGAAGGGACCTTAAAGATCATCTAGTTCTAACCCCCCCTGCCATGGGGTATATTAAAGAAGATGGGAAAATCAAATTTCCTGAACATTTCCAATCTTGGAGCTTTGTAAAGCAAAGCTATGAAAGACAATTACAGGTTTCCCAATGTAACAGTTCTTGTTGAAAAATTGCAGATCTTCTGGTTGAAAGGAAGTTTTAAACTTCTTTAAACCGGTTCTTTCCCCATTATCTTTTACTTCAGCTGATCAGCAAAATCATGTTTCAGTGCATCCAAAATGAAACTCCTTTAGCACCAAATGAATTTTTATTTCAAAACTTCAGATAATTGTATAATGATTTTTAAATGTGAGCACTCAAAAAATCACAGAATCATTTCAGCTGGAAAAGACCTTTAAAATCATCAAGTCCAACTGTTAATCTAGCACTGCCAAGTCAATGCAACACTGCAGAATTTCTAGCTGATGATTTAACTGATCCAACCAGACTTTTTTGGGGGTGTCTTACTGGATTACATTTTTTTCCAGAATTTCAACTTTTCATCTTTTGTGAAGATGCGGGGAAAAAAGAAACCTGCCACTTCTTCCCTGTGCAGGAAAACAGTTTAGTGATCTTTTAGCCTCAGTGTCCTTACTTCAAATCATGCCTTCCTTAGATGTCTCCTCAGGTTCGTACAGCTATAGCCTGTGGTGGCTGTGTATGTGCTATCGGATGTGTCTCAGAAGTATCAGTGAAATCCTGAATTTAGTTGGTGTACACGAATCTCTCTGCTTAGAAATGCACATGTGTGCATGCTCACATATACACACACACATTTAGTTTTAGTCTGAGGACCACTGTCTACTCTCACTTCTGCCCATGCAGTATGTCCATTCTTTGAATTTGGGGTAGTGACTCTTTAATTCCCTCTTTTTTATTCTTTTTCCCATTTTATTTGGTACTTGACTGCCTTATCTCTAAAAGCTGAAACTGCTTTTCCTAAGCCAGTCTGGGATTCTTTACAAGAAATGGTAGTAAATTCATTCAGGAGCTCTTTGCTCTGGTTTACTTGTCTGCTTTTATTCCAGTGATTTAAGCAAGTTATGGAAATCTTTGTTTGATAGCATATTAACAGACACTTTTGATGGAGTCAGAGTGCCCTTGTCCTGTATAGCAGTTTAAAGTAGGGAAAACAGGTTTTCATTTCTTACCCATATGACACATGAGTTCTCATTTAAGAGGCAGTGAGTAAAATAGTTGTGTTGTGCTGTTGGGTGTCATTTCCCAGAAGAGATTAGCATGAAACCAATATGGAAGAGTCTTAAGATAACTTCAGTTCTGGCTTGCTCTCACACAGTTCTCAGCCTATGATTCAGGGGTGGTAAATGACTCCCACCATCTGCCCCCCTAGTAGATTTGGGCTTTAACTCTCCATAGAAGGAGTCACACTAAATGTGCTGCCAGTGCATTGTACTTGAACTTGGATAGCCTGGTGGAGCTTTGTGGAGTCTATGTATAGTAAATACCTTTCTTTAACTGCAGCTCTAGGAGATGATGATTTGCTGTAGCTCTCAGTCAATTTTCCTTCCTGCTTTGCTGAAATGCCTGGGATTCATGTAGGGGGTTTCATTGTTGCTTCCTTTTTAAAAAATTTATTTTATTATTAGCAATATAGAGCATCTAAGCCTGTTAGTAACAAAAAACTGCATCAATCTACTGCTGAATTTTATTATAATTGACAAAGTCCACCTGAAACTGATCAGAACAGAGTGAAAGTGGAGGATAATAGCTGTTGAGTAGCTAGTTAGAGGTAGATATACCTCAGGTACTTTGCCAGTATTTTAATTGTATTTGGGTAATTTTTATTCTAAAGCTGTGCTTGTGAATTGTAGTGGTGGGCAGACACTGCAAATGTACATATTTCAAGACACCAGCTTCAGTCCCAAGTCTCTGTGCAATGAAGCAATTTTCAGTGCCTGTATGATGAGAAGTAATAGTGACTTGTGAGCCAGGAAACATGAGTTCTTAACCTGCCTGTGGTCATACACCACATTGATTTCCCTTCTTGGTGTCTCAGTGTTTGCATATGGAATCTGGTGCTAAGGATACTTACATTGCTCTGTGAAGGCCTCTCTGATCTGTACATGTTTAGGAATGTGATGCACAGCATGGTCTGTTTCTTAAGTGTATTGCCTCTGTTTAAAAAAATAGAAAGCATGTAAAAGGATTGAAATTTGAACACACTGAAAGTCATGAAAGAAACTCTTGCTGTCTGGTGGATAACTGAAGCTTGGGCATTTTGATACTCAAAAATAAAATTATCCATTTTTTCTTATTTTGTTTTTAAAAAATGTGACAATTGCAGTACAGTTCAGGTAAAATCTTAAAATAAATCTCTCAGAGGCACCACATAAAGCAAATTTCTTGCTCTGAACTCCACTCTTAACTCTTATATAATGTGAACCACATGCAGTTGCTGATGTGTATGTGAGTGCACATTATGTGTTCCTCTATGTATTTGGAGGTGGTGCATTTTGAAAATATATATAAAGGATGCTGAGCTTAGGTGGACATGACGGGCTTTTATGTCTTTGAACTTGAGCTCTGAAATGAAGCATGCAGGTAAGATCGAAGGTTTGAACAACAGTTTTCTATTCAACTCACTCACTTGGCAGATGATAAATAGCAGCATCTTACAAGAAATCCAGTATACATCAAGAAGTTTTGAAATAAGGTGAAGCCATGAAACAGAATATAGCATCTATAGTTGTGACAAAGTGTTTGCTCGTTCGGTTAGAAGTACCATTCTCTGCAAGCACTTTAAGTTGTTACTTCAGCATACCAAAATGACAGCAGCTATTGGTGTGCTTGATTACGTGTGTGAACAAAGGATGATATACAAGAAATATCCCTGCTCAGAACCTGGATTTCAGGATTTCCTTAGTGTTTATACTCCCCTATACTATTTGGAGTGCTAGGCCTAGTATTTCTAAGGGCCGAAGTTCAAGCCCTGTTTAACATGAGCTACAGGGGGAGTTTCAAGTGGGAAAACTTCCAGCCACTGCTGGAAGTTCTCTCTAGTATGCTGATGTGAACCAAATGGCATTTATGTAGTTCATGGATCTTGCCTGCAGAGTTGGGAAAAGTGTATTTGCAGGGTTAAAGACTTGAGTAGGAAATGCTGAGACACTAGAGGAGAAACAGCAGGGGAAGATGCTGATACTGTGATAACTATTTTAGTTAAGTGATTGGGCGAAGGCCATGTGGAAGCAAGGGTTGAAGTGCAAATGGTCTGCATCTTCTAGGCAAGGCATGCATGGAAGCTACTGTGTCAGATATTGAAAGGGAGTGACACAGCTGTCTACACTGTTCCTTTCCCCTGTGTTGGGAGCATCTCATTTTCACAATCAAAGATTATGTCTAAAATAGTGTAAGTACTCAGTGTTCCCTTAGCTACAAAATACCATCTTTGCTTGATTACTGGAAAGTCATGCTCCCACAGGGAGCCACGAAGCTGTAATGGAGTTGAACACAAACATTTGTGTTGTTTTAAAACCCTGGTGTAGCATTGCTGTACAACTTTTGAAATGTCAGTTCCTGTAAATGCTCTGAGCCTGAGACCAACAGTGCAGAAAGTGCTGGAAGAACCCGTTGTGGAAGTGAAGTTTACCAACCTCTTCAATGTTTCATGCTAGCTTCACAATGATCTCTGTGGCTCCCTGCTTCTTCGATGGCTTCTAGCTTTCTGGTTGTGACATCTCTCCTGATGTGCTCAGACAGAGGGAATATGCAAAAGGACGGCTGCAGCTCTGTGCTCAGGAGATGTCATCTCCAATTGACGTCAGGCAGGGGAGCAGCAATTAAGGCTCCAGCCGACTTTCTGCTCAAGCTCCAGGCACACTGGGGGAGGAGACGAGAGAGAAAGAAGGTATAACAGAAAAGTAAGATAATGGGAAGGGAGTGAGAGAAGGAATAAGCTAAAGGTAGAGAGCAGGAAGAAAGGAAACTACAATATGAAAGAATAGAAATTAAGAACAGCATGGGACAAGTCAGGAGGAAAATGGAGAAAAAAACCTGAAACGTCTTGAAAGGGAGCATGGTGAAGAGAGGGGAAGCATGAAGGAAATAAGGGAATGAGCATGTGACTGCACAAGAGATAAGAGAGAGGAAGTCATAGAATGAGACAAGTGGCAAGGAAATCAGTGTAAGCAGAAAGGTAAGGACAGCGTGTGTGGTTTTGGCTTTTGCTGCTGGCTGATGGGAAGAGAAGCATATTGTCCTAGTTGTCCAACTGTGGTTCTGGAGAATCCCTTTATTCCTGACTTCCAATGAGCTACTAATGAGCTGCTGTTTCACAATTTTGTGTCAGTGGGGAAGAACAACTTTATAGAATTGAGAGGTACCGGGGCTGGAGAGAAGGAGAATGAATGCGTGGTCTTACAGTGCCTTCTCCCTACACATCTGGAGAAGGCAGCTCTGTGTGGCATAAATGCCTCCAGTGCCCTAAACCAAGGCACATCTCAGTTAGACCCAACCTTGTGCATAGTGGACATTATGTGTAAGAGGTGGACCAGATAAAAGATTTGTTTATTCATCATCAAAGTTGCTATTTGACAGGTGGAGGATCTGCATAAGGCAATAACACATAATCTCTGTCAAGGTGCAGCATGGTCACATAATGCAGCAAATTTGTGACACTAATTTCTTGCTGCTGAGATACAATGTTGCTTGTGTGCTACAAAACATTCCCAGTATACCTTGTCATGGTTCTGTGTGCACTGGTGGCACTCAGTGCCACACAGTGGCACTCCAGTATTTTGGACTGTAAGCCCCAATTCAGAAGCGCTCGTGACATCAAATGCTAGCAGAACTGTTTGGATTTCTTTTGATGGCTTGACCTCAGTTCTGTCACAACCCCATCTTGTAATCTTTAGTTCAGTAATATCTGATCTAGAGGTTATAATCAAGATTCATGAACCTGTTGATGATCATAGTACAAGCATACAGGAAGAAATAGTCTGTGGGGTTCTGTTCTGCCCTGTGTATCTCACATTGTCTGACTCAGTTACCATAGGCTCCTTTGTAATTAACAGAGAGAACAGTTCAATTATTTTTGAGAGCAACTAACCAGATACGTCCAAGACCCCTTTTTCACAATGGCTAGCTCAGAATTGATGCTTAAAATTAGGATTTTGGAAGCTAGGCAACATGTATCTCCCCTGCTGTGCCATGAAAAAATTGCAAAGTTACTAGAACAGATATTTCGGGGAACTAAAGTACTGAGAGATTAAGGCTTTTGAAATTACAGCTGAATTAGGGGTTGAATCCCCTTTATGAACCCCAAATGTTTTCCTACTTAATAGCATTACAAGACCTCTTCTATCTTTCCAGTTTTATTGCTTGAATACTAAGGGGTGTCCAACTCTTAGAGCTGTTGCATATCTCTGTGACTTGCTTTGGGGTTCACCTGTCCTTTCCCTCCTGCTCGGCATCATCATGACCTCTTTGACAGTAACTCTGGTAAAGTGGGATCTTCTATTCGTAGGTGTTTTGAACTTCTTCAGTGCTGAAGCTGAGTGTAAGATCCTCCAACCTTCGTCTTCACCCATTTTTATACATGATTACACTCTTGAGGAATCTGGTGTCTTTGTCTGTAATTCTACTGTTGTAGCTTATCTAGGCACAGGTATAGGTGACAAGCACCATGAACCATCAGTGACTTGCTTTTCTTTGCCTATTCTGGATTCCTGACTGGCTAAAGGAAACCAAGTTCTCAAAGACTTTTTCCAGAGCATTCTCAGTGCACCAACTCTTAAACCCTGAAATACAATTTGGAACATAAACTTTGATGGGATTATTAAATCTAGAAGGTTTAGCTGCAAAGAGCTAGACTGTTGCCAAAGCTCCATGCTTTAGCTTATTAATAGTTACTAAATTAGGGTGAGAGCTGGCAAAGGGCGAGCAGAGAGCAAGATGAAGAGAAGCAAAACCCTTATGCACTGGCTATCCTTTTTAGTGTTTTATTCCCCCCATCTGGATTTCCCCCTGCCGAGCAGCAAAATGGGCGTCCAGACCTGCGAGCAGTGCCAGACAGCTAACTAGGAGCTAGGAGTCAGCCCCTGATGATATTTGGCATCGGTGGGCCTCTTTGTGCCAGTGGTTTAGTGCCAAGAGTAATTGTGATTTACACCCATTGCCCCTTTGGTGGCAAAATGGTTTTGATTAAGTGCATACCACATTTATTAAGTCTTGCACAACCGAGCACAGGGTCTTGGCTGGGACGCCGTAAAAGGCAGTGAGATTTACACATCTCGCTGCAGGATTCATTTAATCTCTTGGGGATTTACTGACCTTCAATTAGAACTGTTAAGTACTGTTTACTTGGTACCTAAATCATACAGGGCCCAGCTAGAGTTTCTTTTTTGTTTTCATTAGTAATGTTGTGATTAAATGTGGGAAGAGAAGGGAAAAGACCCAAACACAGTGAGACCCAGAGAATACACGCCCTAAGGAGAAAGACTTTGAAGGTTTTAAATCAAAATACTGAACAGACTGGACTCATTTTTCCTTAATGATCTCTGATATAGGAGACCATTGGTTCAATGGGAAGACAAAAAGTTACTTTATGGGAGTCATGTACATATTGAAGGGCACCTTCTTCCCTTTCTTTGTGTTCACCTAATCCAATGGCTGTGGAATTAATGGAAGGATAATTTTCTACATCAGAGAGCTTCAAAATAGGTGTTGAAAGAACTTCTCAGGTTGGACATGAAAAATTTATCTGCTTCACTGCCAAAGCTCACTGCAGTTATCTACAGTTAAGGTACTTCTCTAAAGTTAGCCAAGTAAGAGCAGCCATGTTATGAAGTAGGATTCTTATTCTACCTGTGTTCCCAGACTGTATTCCTAACCACTTCAGAAAGTCTCCTGTGGTTCTAAGGAAAAGGTCTTCTGTCTTTCATTGCCAAATACGCAGAATTTTGGGATGGCATAGAGGGATAGAAATGCAAATTAAGTCTGTCTGAGCCTATATTACAGAGCAAAAATTTCAGTATTTCAGGCCTAGGTTACTACACAGTGATGTTGAATCTGGTTGATTAACATTGCAGCCACAGAAAGGAAGTTAAAAGATTTTGTTTGTGAATGGAGCTCATGTTAGCGGTGAGATTTTTCTAAAACATCTCTTCCTTATTAATAGCTTTTGGTCTTCCAGAACATTGTATTTTCAACAACTGGCTATTAAGTATTGGCAAATTGTGAGCATCTGGGTGTGAATACTCAAAGTTCAGAAGTGAACTAATTATGGCTAAGTTTTGTTGGCATGCGGCATCTTTCCACACCCTGATTAGGTGAAGCACATACAGCAGCACCTAGGACCTGTTTTCTGGGATGTAACTCAAGTTTCACAATCTGAAAATTCCTTTTCCACAAGCATTTTTTAAATGTTTCTTTAGAACTTGGCTGCTTCTGAGATTTTTCCTGCCAAGACACTGGTCAGCTGGACTGTTCATGGAAAGTGAACCCCAAAGGAACATGAACACAGGCAAAGTGGATGGGTTGGATAGACATAGCAAATGTGAAGCTCCCATTAGTAGCTAGCAGCTCAGGCTTCTTGCTTCCTCCTGACGATTCAAATTAATAACCCAGCGCTCTGTCCTGTGCTTTTTCTGGCATTATGTCAGGAGCAAGGGAATGAGGCATGGAGGGCTTCAAGGAAACAGTGAAATGGTACATGGCTTTTAAATTTAAGTTGTAGAAAATTCACTTGAGACCTAAATCAGAAACTGAACTTGCATCTCCAGTCACATCCAGAGATATATAGCATCTGAACTGGAGGACATGAAGATAATTCAGATTTTGGTCATTGACCTGACTTAAATTTAAGTCCAATTATTTTAAGGTGCCTCAGTGAACCTATGTATGAATTTTGGATTCTGATTTTTACCCAATCTCATTGTTGTAATGACTGTTCAGGAACATGTGTGTGCACTCAGTGGTAACTAACTGAGTGAAAGGAAAATGTCCTCTAAAATGTTTTCCATATTGGTGGCATTAGGCAATGCAAAGCCAGCGTGAAACCAGAAGGCAAAGAAGAGGGGAGTAGGAGGTCTCAAAATGATCACATTTTTTAAACTGTATTGGCAGCACCTTACTCCTATTAAAAAAATAAAATGCAGATTTTCTGTTTCTGTAACTGCATCACCTCCTCATGTTCTGGCAACTTACTTTGGTTAGGTAAACATGGAATCATTCATCTTAGAGCTCTAGTTTTACTGAGCCTCGTCAAATTTGTGGCTAGATTTGCAAGTGCCATTATGTAAACAAGTGGAAAGAGGCAGTTTATAAAAGACTGCAGTGGTGAACAACAGGGTGTCATCAGGTGTATAATATGGCCAATTGTACACTTGGAATAAGTGTAATTGGAAGTGAAATGTGTCCAAGAAGTTCAGCAGTTCCTAAAAATGAGGCACCCAAAATATACAGTGGCGTAACTGACAAATTGTACGTGGTTTGGTTTGCATGTTTTCATTGTGTAGGAATACTCCACCCCACTGCCAGGACTATAATGATTTTATTTTTAAACTGGGA
This sequence comes from Hemiprocne comata, assembly GCA_020745705.1. Taxonomy (NCBI): domain Eukaryota; kingdom Metazoa; phylum Chordata; class Aves; order Apodiformes; family Apodidae; genus Hemiprocne; species Hemiprocne comata. The sequence goes on along the minus strand of CM036602.1, from coordinate 12,698,908 downwards.
CCTTCACAAGCCCATCATGCAGGTCCACAGGGTCCTTCTGGAATTCTAGATCCAGCACAGTCTTAATGCATGCATCATGGTGCTTTATGACCAAACTTCAGATTGTCCATAATGGGTCAGAACAAATCCCCAGGTCTTCATTTGTTTAAATACTAGAGGTGCCTAGGTTCCCTAGGTTTTTTGTTGATGGTTGTTGATCCTAGGCTTGAAAAAAAGACAATGGAATAGGTGGATGAAATTTGCTGTGCTATTGGCAAAGGTAATTGGCATTATTAATACACACTTGGTGATAAAGCAGGGAATTACTTGACTAAGCAGGAGCAGCAATAGTGTGGCAGCAATTTCAAACACTATCTTCTCTCACCTTGTTTCCTATATGCACACTCAAGTTGTGAAAAGGCATCCTATAGTGTGCGTGGCAGTGCCAGCTGCCACTGCTGGCAGGGTGGTGAGTACGTTGATCCAACGATGACAGCAGGACAGGCATTCCTCTGCATTGCTACTTGAGATACATTAGGCAGTCCTACAGCTCCTGAAAAGCTTCTCCTGCCTCAGTGCGTGCAGTCAGCCCAGGCCGGCTGTTGCTTGTTGATGAATAGGAGGTGCTAATCTCTTTCTTCCTAAAAGATCTCTTTGTCCAGAAGTGTCAGGATTTAATTGACTTGTTCACACTTTCTCCAGCAGACTCTAACTTGTAACACTTCCTCCACACCCCACCCCCACTCTTCGGTTCACGGTGTCAGCAGGGTTGGAAGTGTTTTAACTCCTTTACAGACAATCCTTCTCCATACCAAGGGCACAACTGGGTCGACTGTTGGCGGTTAGCATGCTGGAAGCTGTTAATCCTAAAGGGTGATTGGTTTTGTTTGTTTTGTCTGAAAGGATTTGGTTCAGAGCACTTGAATGCTTGCAGGGAGTGAAGCATTTGCTGTGAGCAAAACATTAATACTTGACTGGAAGTGGAACAAAAAAAATGTAAATTCTAGTTAATTTTTTCCCTTATATTTGCTCAAATCTATTATATCCTGGCTTGTCTTTAGATATTAGTGTTGTAATAGCACCTACTGGTCCCACTGAAAGATTCAGACTCCACTGTGCCCAGCACAGGCACAAAACTAATGAAAAGCAGTCTTATTTTCTTTAAAAATTTTATCCTCTAAGTGAAGGTGAATTATAGTATAATGAACGAAGAAATTGTTCTCCCACTTGTTAGAGAAACTAAGTCACAGGGAGATTTAAATACATTTCTTCTTCTTGTATGTTTGAAAACAAATACAATTTGGCAATGCTGTTAACCCAGTATCCCAAGAGCTTCAGATACCGTGCAGCCCACTGTGCTGACCAGGAACTTTAGAAAAGTGTGTTCTGTGACCAGCCGTTGCCATGCTACAGGACTGGACTGAATCCCTTTTAGTCTTATTCCCTCTCCCTTTTCTTGTCTTTGTAGTCTTTGAGCTTCTGGGACAGAAACTGTAACTTTCTAAGTGTTTGCACTGTACTTACTATGCAGCAGACTCAAGCTTTCTTGATGTCATTGAACAATAATGACCAGTAACTGAAAGGTCCTTGGTGGTGAGAACATAGATGGAAGTGGGTATTGTGGTCAGGCTAATATCAAGAGCCAAGAAGGGCGAAGGTAAGAGTTCAGAGAACAAGTCTATGAAAATTAAGATAGGGAAGGAGGTAGGGCTGAAGCAAAATCAGGGGATTTGTCTGGGGAGAGGAACCTAGATAGACCTGGCAGATACAGTCATTGGGCAGATACAATCATTAAGGGCCAAAAGGTCCTTAATAAAGAACCAAATAGCCATATGGTTGCTCAAAGCTATTGAAAAGATTTAGCTCTATAACTGATTGTGGAACAATCATTAGTTGGACCAGGGTCTGGGGAGACTCTTGTGTGTCAGTGTATGTAGTACTTACACCACCTTTCTGTTTTTGGAGCTGAGAACTGAGACTGTTGAATAGCCTCTGCAAAGTTTGTGTCACTGTTAAGTAATTGTTCCAAAGAAAGTAGGGGATTGCTTTTTATTTTGGTTGGTTGAGTCATAGCCAACAAATACAAAAATCATTCCATGGTTATCTGAAAGACGATGTCATATACAATGGCAATTAGAAATATTTCCAAAATTAAACCTCCAAAGGAGGAAGTGAATTACAATGCAAGCAACCTTTGACCCTAGGGAATCATAATGGCTTCCTGGATTTGGAGATATTGAGATATTATGAGCTAAAGCCAGAGAGGTACTGCTGCTGGGTCATAATAAGTGTTAAAATTAGAACACAATGTGGTAACCTTGGGTGTGTCTTTTCTGATCTGAATTCTCCTCCCACCCACACCTCTGTTTAATAGTGATGTGTTTTGAAAGGCTTGTGTCTGGCTGCCTTAATGTCTAGGCATCCACACCAAGTGCATCAGCTTTGGTAGTTATCACTCTGCCAGACAGTGTGGGCCACAGTCCAAAATAGTACAAAAGTACTTGTTTACACTTAAGTATGGGAACAATTCTGCCAAAGAAAAAAACAGCTACTATGCTGGAGTCCAAGGAAATTAGATGTGGGTGCATATAAGTTCCCTGTATCTGAGAAAGCTTCATCTCAGTTTTGGTTTTGCTTTGTTTTATTTTTTAATTTTGACACCCTGTCTGGGCACAGGCCTACACGCTCTTGTTGCCATATACACCACATCTTAGGCTTAGTATTCCTACACCAGCAGTACCCAGAGGGGGCTGGTCTCATTGTACCAGGCTTTGTACAAGCACATAGTAAAAGACAGCTCTGGCCTAAAAAAAAATTAGTCTAAACAGACAAGGCAGACAGTGGGTCTCTCTTGGGGAGAGTGACAGAGAGATAAGCCGGCCTAGGAAATGTTAGGACATTTAAAATCTTTTCCTGTTCTCTCTCAAAGAAGAAAGAACATTATATTTGGCTACATACACGAATCCAGATTTAAAAATAGCCAAGTTCCTTCCTGACTGATGGAGAAAGACAGAAATGAGCCAAATTTATTGGCTGCCTAGCAAGCTTGCATTGAATTTTTGCTTGTCAGGACTCCCCCAAGTAATTGTGTTTTTATGTACAGGTTGGTCGAGGGAGCATTTCATGAGCAAATACCTTGATTTATGCAAGGATATCTGTATTTGCAGGAGAAAAACAAGTCAAATGTTTGTTTGAGCAAATTCCAGCCACGTAAATATTTGAGAGATGAAGCCAAGGGGGCAAGATTGCCATTAGACTGATTTGGGAGCGGGATTTAGTTGAAGGACAACATTTTAAAAGCACCTAAGTGGCAGAGGAGCCCCAGGGCAAGTCTTCCCCAGGTGGGGCTTATTAGGGGGAGTGCAGGATCCTGCTAATGTAGCTGGGCTTCTCCTGGGTGTGCAGGGCACCCAAGCAGTGCTGGGCTGTCCTGGGTGGTGGATTTAGCAGCTTAGGGTCCTCTGCCCTGTGTGCTGTTGTGTGGTATTGACTTTCACTGTGAACCATTTTCAAAGGTGATTTAGACGTGAGCACTGGATTTACAAAAGTATTAAGGTGTCTATCTTCCGAAGGCAGTGGAGGCTGGAAGCTTTAAATACCTTTTTGGAGGGTCTAAGCCTCAGGGCCAGATTTACAAAGCTGTATAGATATCTGAAATGCCTGGTGATCTTCACAAAAGCACCAAATGAGTTAGACCTGTCTCCTTTTGACTTCAAAGTGACTTGTAGAGATAAGAAGGTTGGTCCTAGATCTGTCTCTTAAGCTGCCTATATAGCTTTATCGAGTTGATCTTCAGGAGTGCACAATCTTACCTTGGAGCCCAACTCAGTCTCACTGAAGGTGAGAGTGTTTCGGGTATTTCTGAAAATGCTGCCCGCCAAAATGATGAGTAAACTTCAAGACAGACAGAATTTTGCTGCAGTGAAACTACTGGCTTGCTTGAAATCCAGTGTGCTCTGCATACGCTTTACTTCTGAGGAGAATGGGGTTCCCGTGTTTCCCCTTGGAGTACAGGGGCTTTAGGAGTGAGAACATTATAGAAAACTAAACATAGAAAAGCGAAATGAGCAATGTGTTTAGGGAAAGAAGAGTAAAGGGAGCATCAGCTAGTGGAGTGGGGGAAAGGAAATTGGGAAAAAACCTGGGCCAAATGGGCTTCTGTGCCAGGATAGCTGAAACAATTTGTGCAAGATATTCCTTGTCTTTGCCTATAACTGAAGGCTTTGAGCACAAAGGAGAATGTTCCTCTTGTATATAAAGCTGTGTAAGAAGCTCCAGGTCTGTGCTACTGGGGAAGGATGTTTCCTACCAACAGACTTTATGGCTAGACTTACCATGTGGCAAGGGGAACTCTGGCATCAGCACTGCAGGTCATGTAAGCAGCCAAACTACCAAAATTCTTTTTGCCCTTTACTGTTGCTATCACAGTCATAGCTGTCCCTGAAGGCTTTCTCATGAGATTATGCTCTGCTGTTCTGCAAGGCTGTTAACAGAAGAATGGCTTGGCTATTCTGCCTGACAGAAGGGGAAAATAAAGTAAGATTTTTAACTGGCTTTCTTCATGTCCAGTTGTAAAGATTCAGCTCTTTGTCTTGCCCCAGTGGCCTGGCTATCTTAGATCTGATTGCCAGAGAACTGTTGAAACAGGTCCTCATCTAGGATGGAAAGTCCTTTCTCCTGATTGAACTACTGAGGGATTAAAACCAAAAAGGACAATGATCTGTGAATCATGTTGCACAGAAGACTCCGTCATGCCGTGAAGTAGCAACAAGGGTTTGCTTTAAACTGAAATGGATGCGGGTAAGATTTAGTCTGGTCTCCTCCCCTAAGGTGCCTCTGTGATGGGTAGAGTGTGGGCTGAGTAGCCACAAGGCTGGCTTTATTCCCCTGGGGCTGCACCACAGTCACAAACATTAAGGGTAAGGGAACATGGCAGGGAGGAGGAGAAGGCATGTCCCTGCTGACCCATTCGAGCCATCATGACGTGACAGCCCTTTCAGAGCTATGACTGTCCGGCTGACAACAGGGCAGTGACAGCTCTTTGTGCGGCCTGCTGGCTCTCATCTGCCTTGAGGGCTGGGAGGAGAACAGCCAGGGCAGCTGCCTGGAGTGGCTTCCTTACACATTCTGCTCTTTTCAATGCCAGTGAGGGCGTCTGAGTGAAAGAGAGCACAGCAGACAGGGACTGAATGACACGTGCCAGTCGTGTTGGCTGCAGGGTCTTCAGAGGGAAGGAAACCAACTCTTTTGTTCTCCCCCAACATCCCCAGCTAGAGAGCCACCCTCAAGGCTTGCCTCCTGATGCAAGCAGCCACTTGGTACATTCTCTTCCTTTCAAGTCCCTTCTCAACACAAACCTGTTTTGCTCCTGTTTCCCACTTTAGCCGCTTTCTACAATGTCTATATTGTTATTTCTCAGTTGAGCCTTGAAATATTCCTCCTGTAAGTGCTTGCAGGCTCATTTCCACACAATAAGGGCAGTTAGCAATTTCTTCCCATCCCCATCTGCTACCTGCCTGCGCTGTGGGACCCAGTGAATAGCAAGAGGCAATTTTACTTGATGCTTCTGACAATTTCTATTAAGGAAAGCTGAGAGTGTATCAATTAAATAAATATATTATATAGACATGGGCAGCCTTCAGGATTTGTTTCTATTTTCTGCAGCCCCCCTTGATGTCATGCCTTGAAGACATCTTACCTCTGGTAGCAGCAGCTGCCAGCAGGATAGCTGTTTTGGGTCAAGGAAGCCTCAGTTCCTGCGAGAGAATGAGCAAAGCTGAAGGAAGAAGGAAAGTGGCAGAGAAAGATCCCCTTTGGGTACCAGATAACAGATATTGGCTCGGACTTGGGAAACAGCATATAGGAACCAGGCTAAATTTAAACAGATAAAGAGGCAGATAAAAGGAAACATGCAAAGCGTTACGGTTTCTGAAGCTAAAAATCATGCTAGTCTGCAGCAACTGAAAGCATTTCCCCATCATTTCCAAGCAGCCTGGACAAAGCACCAGAGAAAGTACACTCTGGGCTGTCCTTATGGGCTCTTCTGGCCAATGTATGTAAGTGAGATGTGGGGAAGCTTTAGGCAGATTATTGTACAGTCTAGAGGGTGCAGGACTTCGGTAGCTTGAAGCACTCATCTATGAGAGCAGGCAGTGGGGTTGAATTGGTAAACCTGTCAGTCTCAGACTCCTAACATGAGAAGGCTCACTGAGCTCCTCCTTTGAGTTGCAAAAGCCAGTGCGATAACAAGCCTGGGAAGGTGCAGAAGGAGACAGAGATGCCCACTAAGGTGAGATCTGAATGCTGCCTCAGGTGGGAGGAAGGGGTACCACATTGAAATACAAAGGGCTGGAATTGCAGAGTTGCTCAGCTGAGACTGGGTGTCTGATACCCTTGAAAATCATCCTGTCAAGGTGGAGCCTCTGTAAATAACACCAATTGATGTTTTAGGCTAATTCTACAAATGTTGAGCCTGAAATGATGAGGCAGCAACTTCTGATAGGCTTGACTTCTGGAGGTCTTGACAACTCACTCAGAGAGACTTGCAGGATCAGGAGGTTTGTTTCTTCTGCAGCTACAAACAAGGAATCATTGTGTGTGTGTGGGGGGGTTCAATTTCTGTTAGTTCACCCATGGGGAGCCTTGCAGAGCTCAGTCTGTCACCTCACCCAGTCAGTGTGTAGACCCAGCTGTGCAAGAGGAGAGGTAAGCTTTTTGCTTGAATGCTCTATTAGAAAGACTGAAATTGTAGTCAGTAGAGAAGGTGATCTTCAGGCCCATTTTGCCTTCCCTGAAAAGGCAACTCCTGGTCTGCTGATTTCTGGTAGAAGCAGAAGTATGAACAGGAGCAACCTACTGTATGATTGAGCCCTTGGAATCCTGTCTGATTGTTGTTGGGCCAGAAGTGAAGATACTTATCTGACATTTGCAACTCAAAAGCTTAGTGTCATCCCATGGCCCTCTTTAGTTTTGGACTCTCAGGTGATAGCAGAGGCAAGTAAAACTTTTCTCCCTAACAACTAGCCCAGAGGCTTTAACTGTTACCCTTGTTTGTGGACCTGCCCCCTGTGTTATGCAATCCTGGTGACCCTAAGGCTAGTATGCAGAAATGTACTTCAGCTTTTCAGAAATATTTTTATTGCAATTCAAAAAGCACATGGCTGGTTTGGATGAAGTTTAATGTGGGGAATTCTTGTTTAAGAACACTAAATGCTGGATTTTCCTGGTATTCCATATTAGCTGCCTCATCCTTTCTGAGTACAGACAAGGAATATGGTCTGATTCATATTCCCACGTGGAATCAGATCAGGTATCTGAGTGGTTTCTCCACATTTATGTTTCACCAAAGTATTTACAAATGAGGGCGTTAATTCCCTCAGTTTTTGAGGTTTATCTTTCCAGATGTGTCAGGCTAATTCAAAGGCAGGTTCACTGTTTCTGGGGCCAGTTTCATCTTGTGAGGTAGCAGACCCTCTTGCTCACTGTTGAGAAGTGTACTTGTTTGATGAAAATTCTTCTACTTCAAGAAAGTGATCTGTTGTGGTCAAAGGGAAATGAAAGTACTTGAACTGGTGACAGCTGAGCTTCATTACATTTTGAAATTATTATAAAGTTCATAATAATGTGTTAATATAAACATAACTGTGTTTTGTCTGTGCCCTAGATCTGTATCTAAGTTACACAGATTATGTGATGTCTGATAGCATTATAACATCAGATGCCTTTTCTCCCTGGATTATCTTGAATTTTGTCCTATCAGGTGGATGGATTTAGTGATTCAGCAAGTCCTGTTTTTTGTAAATTTCTTCAAAGGAATTAAAAAATAATAAAAACTTGAATGGATTAGGCAAATAAGAGCCATAAATAGGGACAGAAGGGAAAACCCATAAATCTAAAGTAGTTTTACAGGTTGAATCCTTGCCTTTTGGATCTTAGTTTTTATTGCCCAAGGTCTTACTGAGGAAGGAAGAGCAAAGAAAATTTTGTTTCACTAATGGAAATAGAGAGAGATGTTTTCACAATTCTGTGCTTTTTTTGGTATTAGTACTGAGGGGATTTTTCTTGGATGCAGCTTTCTTTAAAACTGTGGGGAAAAGGAAAGTTGTTCTCTTACTGCCCCTGCTGCTCCATCCCTTTCCCTCCTTCCCCCTCCTTTCCTCTTGGGTTCCTTGCCTTTCATGTCTTTGTTTGACATCTAGGAAAGAATCATGAGGTGCTGAATATTATTAACTTCTAAACACCTAAGAAATCAGTAGGAAATCGCAAACATTTCGGCCCCCTGACAGTCTCCGTAAATGACCTGTCCGAAATCCCTCCCCTTCTGAGATGAAAAGAGGGAGCCAGGCAGAACGGAGGAGAGAATGGGGAGAGCCAGGGAGTGAGAGGGATACTCAAAATAAATGAGAAATATGATTAACTTACTTCCTTAGCTGGGTCTACAGCTGGTTTTGGGTATTTAATAAACAGGTTGACACTCCAGGTTCCCCTCATTAGGTGATCACTAAGGTCTGGGCTGTCATAAATCAAAGAGCCAGGTTATCAAGGCCTGTGATCTTTAACTGTACAGGGGCGCCCAACTGTCTGCCATAACGAGGGCTAAAAAGTGCAAGCTGTAAAGAATTAGCTGGCTGCAGCACTTCAATCCATGCGCAGAGGCATGAGCATTGTGCTGACTGTGGAGTGATTGCCCAGGTATGGACGTAGATGGGCTCCTCTCTGTGGACTGACAACAGCTTCTGTCTTGAAAAGGAACATGTGAGGTGGTGTAAGAAGTTAAATGCAATGGAGTGCAAATCTGCCTGAGCTAGACAGTTTCTGGCTGTTTGTGGGGAAGGGGTTAAAGAGTCATCTCAGTTTATGTGTTCATGGAAGGGAGAGGGATGGTTTGATTCCTGGGTGACCAGAGGAGCTAATTCTCTTAATTTGCTTCAGGAACCAGGGAGGAGACAGTGTGGCCCAGTCTCCTTCCACCTGTGTCATTCAAATACTGAGCTAGGCAGCACAGAACCTATGTAAAATGTTATGTGATTTAAGAGGAATTATTGCTCTGCAAGGCATACTGCTTTGCTGGGGCAGCTTGAGCCTGCACTGTTCTTTGTGAAGGAAGATAGGACCTGCATAACACATTTTTACATTGCAGGTAAGACAGAAACTTGCTGAAAGTTGGACTGCCTGAAGCCTACAGCCTTAAGTTTTGTAAGGAATATGGCACATGCATAAGTTCTGTGAACCCCTGAGTAAGGCAGAGCATCAAACCACTCAGGTTTTGACAGCAAATATTAGAGGCTCTGAGTTAGAGCCAAGTGCAATTACAGGGGTGAAAAAAATGTGGTCAGTCTCAGGCCCAGCTTTGTAAGAATATGAGAGAATTTTTAGATGTTGGGGAATATTCTCCAGTTCTTGGTTTTCCCACGTTTTGAATAGCAATCGTCACCCACAAAACCAGGAGTTCTGGAGGAGTTTCTAGGCTCATTCTGCAGGACAAGATGCTTGCTGACATAAACACCAGTTGTGAGAAAGAATTTAACTTTGTGCAGCTCTTGTGACTGCAGAATATGCTGGAAATTGAAATGAGAAATTGAGGAAAAAGGAAATAAGAGGGGACCTCCCAAGGAGGACCTCAACCAATGTATGAAAAGTGCTGGGTTCCTCAATCTATATTGTTACTGACTTTTGAAAGAGCAAGAGCAGGGACTATGGACAGAGAATGAGCTGAGTATTGTCAAGCCTTGTGTTTTTCTCTTGGCAACTGATAGGACAAGTCAAATATCTACATGCATCTGGAGGAAGCTTGAGGCACAGTTCTGTGTTAGAGGGTGGGAATCTGCACAGCTCCAGGGGTAGGCAGCATCTGTGGAGCTCAGCAACACCCTGCAGGGGGTGGTTGTGGCTGTGTTGGTGGCATCTCCCTAAGCCATCGTCTGTGGAGCAAGATAGATGCTGTCAGTGTGTCTTAGGCTGCTCATGTGGATTGGGGGTGCTTTCAGTGGGGCTCCTGTAAGGAACCACATAGGGAAGGGAAGAAGCTCTGAGCTATGCTTATTTTCAGAATTATCTCCTAAGCTGGGCCTCAGCTACAGCTTGCTCCCTTGGGCAAGAAGGATGATCCTCTGTGGAAAAAAGACTGTGGGGAATGAGATGGCACAGAGATGACTGCTGTTTTCAGGGACTGAAAGCCCCTAGAGCCTCATCCCAGCAAACATACATTCATTGAAGCAGCTGTACACCTTGTCACATCTTGTGTGAAGGCCCACATCTACCTGTCTACTAGATATTCAGCTGATAGGATAAGTGATGTCCCTAAAGTTAAGTCACAGCTGAAATTCCTTGAGGGGCTCAGAGAGTGCAGTTTCAGCTCTGCTGCAGTCACTCCAGGGCATTCCATGACTATTTATAATGGTGTATGTGGGTTTACTGCTTTACAGATTGTAATGCAACTCATTGCCACGGGGGAGAAAAATGTAACACTAAAGCATGACATACTGCCCCTTGGACATCACACCGTGTGCTTCGTGTCAGGCTATGAGGTGGAAGCGTCTGGTTCACAACAGTGATTTCAGGGTGTTTTCCTACCTCCTTCTCCTTTTTTCCTCAGTTGTATTACATGCTAGCCACATACTCTTGTCTTTAATCACAGAAGTGTCTCTCTTCTGCAGAATCAATTAAAGCTGTACTCCAAAAGCAAAAATCCTGAAAGAATCTATTAATACAAATGCATCTTTTTTTTACCTACCTCTGATTTCAGTCAGGGATATACAGATTTTGGAGGAGGTTGTAGACAGATGTTCAACTGTTCATGAGACAAGTTTGCATGTCACGTTTATGGTTTGGCAACAGAATATAGCGACTGAAATTTCAGAAGAGCTCAGCACCTAACCTGCAATCAGTGTAGTCTGTTCTTTGAAAACTAGGTCTGTGCTTCTTGATAACCATATAGGATTTACCCATATATCTAGAGGCTTGCGTTAGATTCTTTAAAAGTGCTTAGCTGGTTTAGAATTATGCAGAGAGATTTTACAAATGGTAGATAGAGTAATACCTTCTTGAGAAAACTGATAGGAGTAGAATGCCTGAATACCCTCTCTGCCTTCAAAAATAATTCCATAGGCCCTGTATCATTGAAGTGATTTTGAAAATCCCATCCTAAATCCTGAAGTCTGTTCAGCTCTTTGCATTTGGACATAACTCTCATTGGCTGTTGTGGTAGCTTTTCTTGAATAGAGTCTATTTTGTAAGTCTTTTTTCCAATAATGAACTTTCCAAAAGTATCTTGAAATAAAAAATCTGTGTGAAAATCATTTATGTTACACATAATGTGGGTATATTATGCATTTGGACCAGTAGATTTTACGTTCTTATATATATAGTCTATATTATTACTCACTGGATTGTGTGTCAAGACTTTAGGTTCTTGAATTTCAACCAAGCAAGTGAAAATCTTCTAAGTTATTGCAGGAAATTGCCAGCACTACCAATTTGTAAGGAGTTTCCTGTGTTATTGTTAACCAGTTCCTTTCTGTACCATATGTTAAGGCACAGCATGCAGTATGTTTGTGGAGTGTTTGCTGTCCCATCAAAATCAGGACTGTTGAAGTGTGTTTAGTATGCTGCATGTCAGCGTTACATACCCTTGGAGAGAACAATTCCTATCTTTAGATATTAGAAAAGAACTACTTTGCTTATTATGTTTAGCTTGTCCTGTTTTAATACCTAGGGAAATATGAGGATAACTTTTATTTGAGTGTCAAGGCATGCTAAAGGAATCAGAAGTTAAATATTTAATAACTTATTTGTAGTCTTTGTGTTTTCTGTGTACTAAACCACTGAAACTTCCTGGGAAGACTGGACTGGATCTCAAAAAAACTACTAACTAGTAACTCAGTAGGATGCTGCTGCAACTGTTGAATTTAATTTTGTTTTCCACTATTTTATATGCAGTAACATTCTTTTCTTCTGACAAAGGCATTTGTTGTGGAGAGCAATTCTGCAGAGGATTTTTCATTATCCTCCTGGCACAGTGGAAGAAAAGAGGGTCTGAGACAGTCCCTATCTGAGTAGGTAGAAACACTCCTTTGAAGGAAAGATTGAATGACAAAGTTCAGGCAAGACAGACTTACCCTCTGGAAAGGCTCGAGCTTTCTCTGGGCTCAGTCAGCCTGCTTGCTTCTGGCATTCTGCAGCTCCAAAGCAGGTTGCACCTATTTAGCACAGCTGAGCTCAGAGTCTGTAAACTGTGTTTTAAAGGTTGGTAAGTTCTCCATACCAAAATGCAGACAGTAATGGGGTAAAAAATAATTTGCTGACATCCATTAGTCTGTCTATACATCACTTGTCAGTAGGTCCAAGTAAATTTAATGCAACAGCTACATGTATCACTAAAAAAAATGTCAAGTTTTGGCATGGCATACCTGTTTCTTTTAATGAAAAAAACCCAGAACAAAACAACTAACTAATGTACTTGCATTGCACGCTGAATACTGTAACAGAAAAAAATTTACCTTCTGATGTCTTGAATGGAGTCCCAGCCTTTGTCAGTTGTGTAGTATATAGGTGTATTAATATTGGTCCACATACTGTGCTTTGCACTTGCAAAATAACAAACTGCTTTGTTGAAATCCATTTTTTTCTGGTGTACAACATAGCAGCTATTTAAGGGAAAAGAAGAGGTGAGTTTACCTCTGGACTGGCTTAGAAACTGCCAGCTATTTCACAGGAAGAACTGGAATATTTGGAATATGTGTTTTGCCTGAGCTGGAATGTAGGCTGGGCTGCAAATGGAGGAGTTCTGTAGCTCTAAATAGAGGGAAACTAGAAAAGTAGTGGGAGAAGAGGATTTGTAGGGCTCCAGAAGGCATGTTTTCTGATTTGAAGTATGATGCAGTACTGACACAGCTCTAGTTCCTCTGCTTCTGCCCTTTGTAGGTGTTGTTTGCTTTTCTTTCTCAGCTTTTTCTGTCTAACTTTATTAGTGTCCCACTCCCTGATGATTCTATAAAGCACTGGATTTAATTGGATGTCTGTGTATCAGCATGAGCTCTATGTTTTGGGGCACAATTTAATCCTTTGTTTCTGTAGGGTACCAATGAGCTGTGTCCAAATCCTCTGGTACCACTGGAGAGTCATTTCTAGGCAACTTTTCTGCTAAAAGACAGAGCTCTGGGTTTCACATGTGATAGAATTAACACCAGGCTAAGTGCTACTTCAGCAGCTGGTATTGCTTCTGTGTTTCTGAGTTAATTTTGTCATGAGTAAGCAGATGTCATCATCATATTAGACAAACATAGCTTAGAGAAGACCCCTAAATCTAATTTCTTCAGCTGACTCTTTGTTATTTGTAGGACTTCATTGTTGTGCCTGCTTTAGCTAAGGTCTGAACCAATTAAGTTTTTATTTCAGCTGTAGCTGTTACTAATATTACAGATTTTAAAATTATATAGAGATTGCTGAATGTTAGATAGTTAATGAAGATTCAAGGCTAAGTATAGGTACTGAGGAATGTGTTAAGTTCTCTGTCATTTGACATGTTCTGCACAAGACCAAATTAAGCTATCTAGTAAAGTGTTTCTCCTCTTTATAGATGTTCTTATATGTGGTGTCAGAAATATTTTTAAAATAGTAATTCTGCAGTCTCTGTCATGCTGACTTAATTTTTTTAATGAAACCAACTTGAGTAGTTCAACTGATTTTAAAGGTGTTTTTATGGGACTAAATACTTGCTGAAGAAGCTTTATGAAAGGAAGTGCTACAATCCATGATGCAAGGTGATTGTTTCATAATCCACTAAGGTGTGGGCCCTGCTAGTTCTGCATGTGAAGGGTCTGTGAAGGGCTACCTGAACAATGCCAGGGAGGAACATAGTTAAAAAGGGAAATTGAGGGTTAGGATACTGCAGTTATTTAGTAACTTAAAAATGTTTCATGCACCTTCTGATGGTTCACCTAGAGGCTCTTCTAAGGTCAGTATTTGTTCAAGTTCTATTTGTGGAGAAAGAGAGCAATGAAGAGCAAAGCAGAAATCTCTTTCAACATATTTAACTTGTTACTAGTTTCTTGATATCCCTACTGAAAAGGAAATAAGAGGAAGCCTTGGAAACCCAAGCGTTTTTGGCTGCTGTTAAGTCAGGAGCACCCTGGTGAATTATTTTTCCCTTCCCCAGTCAGAACTGTGGCCCAGACTGCAGATCAAAGAAGAGCAGCACTTTGGTTAATCTGGCATAAAAATCTACTTTACCCTAAAGAGTTAAGAAGAAAAAGAAATTGAGGCCCAAGCTCCATGGCAACTGTGAGCTAGATTTTTCAAATAGTTGATAACATGGTTTTGTTTGGTTTGTTGTTTGTTTTTGTTTGTTTGTTTGTTTGTTTTTTAAAAAAAGGGATCTGGAAAGATCTATTGCTACCATATTGGAAAGAACATTGCATCCCAAGTCACGGTTGTTTCCTTCTATTCTGGGAGTGTTCATAGTGGTGCATAGATAAGCTTCTGTCTTTTTTTCCTCAGACTGTTACAAAGAACACAAGGTGGGCAGCTGATAGAACTTTAGGTCTGCTTCAGAAAACATGTACTGAAGATGCAAGCAATGGTTTTCATCTTTGAATCTCTTCTGCATCACATGCTAACTTTATAGCCATCGAACCAGGAAAATCTGACATGGCAGGTCACCATTTGTTGTGGGTTTGACCACAGAGCAGACAGTGCTTCCTTCTGACATTGAGATATTACACTATGTTTAGAGAAAATGCTGCACTGTGACCTTGCATGGCGCTGTTGGGTTCTGTGCTGTCAGGTGCAAAACTGGCTAGATGCTTTGCTGGGGGACTTGAAAGCTGATTCAGGATTCCTGATTCTCTATTCCTGGTGAATCTCACAAATCTCCATCTTTCTAATTAGATCAAAACCTTCAATGCCTGCCTGCTGCTGAGTGTTCTGGGCTTATCAGTGTTTTGGTTCAGGCTGGTCCAAGTAGGGAACTTACCAGCTGGCAACAAGCAGTCAGCATCTATCTAGTTAGAGCATACTTGCCACCATCAGGAGTAGCAGTCAGGCTGCTCTTTATGATTCTTACATCTTTTGCCACAAAGGATTCTTTACCTGCAGCTAGTAGTCTGGTGCAGTTACACTATCACCCAAACCTTGCTCATCTTTTATCACAAGCTGCTTATTTAACCACAAGCCGAAGTCCTGACATACCAATCTGGTCATTTTTCCTTTTCAGAGCTGGACAGACATGTTCTGGTGACTAGAAATCTCCATAACGAATTTATGGCCAGTAGGTTGAGTGTTGTCTTGTTTATGTCTGGGCGTGCATACTTAGGCTCTCCTTGAGACAAATTTGTCTGAAGTCCTTTGAAGGGAATTCTGTTTGCTGCCTATGAGGCTGGATCATTCTATTTTGCATAACTATCTGTTTTATTAGGATATTAGTGACACAGGTTAGTCTCAAACCCAAATATTCTTACTGTCAGCAAAGCTGGTTACATGTTGTTCTACTACGAAGTGGTCAGAGAAAAAAAAGAATGTCAGTCTCTTTCATAACCACTGCTTGCCTACTACAAAAGAATAATCATGTCCTGTTCTCTCTTTTGGATGGAAAATACAGTTCCATCAGTCTTTTTCCTTCAGCAATGTTTTTGAACCTTCTTATCATTTGTGATGGTCTCTTGTCTGTCTACACCTTTCTTGCAGAGGGGTGGCCAAAACTGGGTCTCTTGGCTTAATGTGAGGCATGCCTAGCACCTACAGGGAAAATGTCATGGCATTTCTCACCTGTTAGTACATTCTGGGATATCTTCCTCCTCTTTCTCCCTTCCCCTTTTTTGGTGACACCAACTTACTGATGAAAATTCAGTTTTCATTGTACTGTAGGTTGAAGACCTTTCTCTGAATATTGCTGCCACTTGTTTGTACCTGTTTGAATTTGTTTATTATGGATAGAACATTTTGTATCCATCTGTTTTGTTCTGTCTTGATACAGCTGATCTTTCTTACCCCGATTTATTGAGTTTGACTTGTAATGGTACCTTCCAAAATGGTTGCTGGAGGTCTCTGAGGGCTCTCCATGCTAATGACTCCTGAAACTGGAGCTGAACTGTTGAACTACATGTGAACTGTCCTGTCAGTTTGACAGCAAATTGCTGCTAATTTAAGAGTATTTTCTAGGTATCTGTATGCCCAAATTGTGGTGATTTTAATCTACATTTTATTTCCCTTGTATGCTTTGAAAACATTAGGTGGGCAAGGATTAAAAACACTGATTTTTTTACTTTACTTTTCAAAGTAAATCACCTCTAATGCTTCTCCCTGTAATCACTGAGACTTACCCCATTAGATGGAACATAATAAATGGAACATAATTTGTTCCTGACCATTCTGTATTGACAGTTTTTCATCATCCTATTACCTTCCAGTTACTTCTTAACTGATTGTTCAAAATTTTTTTTTGCATCTTTCTAGATAGTGCAGTTAAAAAATCTGTAGTTTATTGAGTTTTGCATGTAAAGATGGATCCTTTGCTTGCTTTCTGTTTCTCCAGAACCTTCTTGTCCTCCAGAATTGAATGAAGATTAATACTAGTTATTCACAGATTAGCTGTTTCAGCTACTTTTGAAGTGCATTACAGCAGATTTCATTAGCCCTACACACTTGTATTCAATATAGGTGGCTCAGGGTGACCTGACTGTGGCTTCCATGGAGTCTAAAATCTTTTGAATTCTCTCCCCAGACCCCATTTTTGCAGAGAGAGGCCTGCTGCCATTCCCAGTTCCTGGCTGTACATGTGTGTGGTGATCCAAGCTCTGTGCAAGCACAGAATCTGTTCCACAGCTTGGATAATTTATGACATTTCCTTTTCTCTCTGGGGACAGACGATTTAGCATTCAGACCCCCAGTTGGGATATACTGACAAAAGTGTTATTTAACCTGCCTTGTCTTTGTTCTGGACTGTGTCTTTTTCCCTGATAGGAAAAAATACCTTGAGTCACCATTAATCTTTTTCTGAACTTGTGAGTAAAGAAGGCACTGATGACTTTCTTATTCTTTTTCCTCACTACTTTTTTGTTTGGTGTATGTAATTTCTTTTGCAGTTCTGTCCCTGATTTTTTTTTCCTCTTCCATATGATCTTCCTTGATATTAACTCATACTCATGTGTTGCTATTTTCATATTAGTTTTTAATTTTTGGAGTTAATTAGGGTCAGAGACATTACATTTCCCTTCTGTCACTTCGCTGCTGTACCCTTAGTATAGTCTGTTCTGCTAAGTTCCAGCTTCACTTCACTTTGCATTGGAAGTCTTTAAGAGATCCCGTGTCTACCAGTTTCTCTAGCTTGCTGGCATCTCCTGGTTTTGTAGTCCAGTGTCCTCTTCATTGTCTAATCTTTCTTTCAAACAGCAAAACATTAGAGGTCATGATTCTTTTTCATCCGAGTTATCTTCTGGTTGCAGTTCTCAGCCAGTTCATTCCTGTTAGGTAGGAAGACTTTAGAAGAGCTAATGTCATTTTTCAACTCCTCCACCTTTTGAAAAACCCCACTGTTCCTCACACACTTGAAGAACTGGGTAAGCAGACTGACTGGCAGCATTGCTTTTCCAGTGGCTAACTAACTAACTTTCTATGACCACTATAGACGACTCTTGTTTTTGCTGTGTGGCAGTTTCTAACCATGCTCTATGCCTTTTTCCTCCCTCCAACAAAACATACAATATTTCAAATTCCCACTAAAATTAAAGCTCAATCTGATTTGATGGTGAACTACATTAAAAAAAAAAAAAATAAATTAAACTGCTGTTTTGCTTCATCCATGTTTTTGATCCCTTGTCATTTGCTGTTAGGGAACGAATGTGATGTGTGTGGATTTTTATTTGCATAAGACCACAGGGAATGTTGTGTTTGATCTGAACGTCTTAGTCACAGGAGAGCAAGGAGATTTGGTATGTGAACAAAACTATTCACTATTCTCTTGTGTAAAGGGCTTTGGACATCCACTCAGAGAGCAGAAACAACAGCATATGACTTATGTGCCCAATTACACACTGTGTATAAATAAATAGCTGAACCGAACAGTTCACAAATGCTCTATAGTCTGAAAGCAGCCAGTTAAAATCTGCAGCAAAAGCCAGCATGCGTTCAGAGAAATCAGGCTGCTTTAATGCTTTGTGGAAACAAAAAAGGGCTAAATTTGCAGCTATCCCTAAGGAATTATCTGTGAGCACTATCTGCAAATAATAATTTAATCAGCTTATTTAGCTGCCCATGGTCACAAAGCTGTAATTGATTAAAAATGATCCTTTCTGTAACAAAATAAGGCTGCAGAATAAAAATGAGATTCTAAGGCGATTCTAATGTGCCCTGCTCTGGCAATATGATAAGCAGCAATTCTGTAGAAAACCAAAGAATCTCACAGCAAAAGGTTTGGGGACTGTTACAGAGAAGTCTTTTTTTCAGACTTTAAGATGTTTTACACTGAATTTGGACTTTTTTCTTTCTCTTTTTTTCTTTTACAGTGTAGTCATGTTTCCTAGGGAGCTGAATGGGGGAGAGGGACTTCTTTCAAAGGCCACATGGCCCACTTCCAATTCTGATAGATAAAGTCAACTTGCTTGGCCCCACCAACAGGAAATAGGATGCTGCCCCTTTAAGCGGACTGTAAGGAGTATGGAATTACGGCTAACTTGGTTTGGAGCCTTTGTGTAAGGCTTTCAGGAAGAGATAAACCATTAATCATGCACAATTACTCTGACCTTGCATGAACTAAAGCCTCTCTGAACACATAAGATTACCGTCTCTGGGGACCTTGAGATACTGACACGATCAGCTCAGTATGAGGGCACGGGAAACTGCTGCACAAAATGGCTGAAAGCTTGGTCTTTATTTCCTTCTCTTAAACTGGAGTCTTTCTTTCCACTCAGGATAGGTATTTATCTTTCTAACACGCTTGCAGTGTAAACTGAGGAAGAGTAATTTCCCTTGAGCCAGGGTTTGGGTTTATGGAATATGAGTGGAAAATGATAGAAGTGCTTTAGAGAATAAATTACATTTGTTTTTTGATCAAATGTTTCCTTAAACTTACCGAGGTGGAGCGCTCTACTGTCTCTCTGTGGGGGACCCTCTTTTTCTCTGGGGTTAGTACAGCTCTTAGCACAATTGTTGTGGTCGTTGGCAGAGGTGCTGAGGTAGTTCTGCAGAATAATATATTTTTGTTGGTGTTACTGCTTTCCCACTACCATCCTCACCTGTTTTAATTAGATTTTAGAATGCAATTTTCAGGGCCAGTTTACATTCTCTCTAGTAGTCTTGTTTAGCTTTTCCCTCACCTGTTAAACTCCTTAAACAAACGTGTCTCTCACATGTACTCTGATACACTTTCCTCTCTTATTTCCCCAGCCTCCTGGCACTAGCAGCAATATGTAAAATAATAATAATGTATGAAGGATTACATATGTAATTGCTAAGTAATTATTGATTTCAAGTTGTCATTTTTCAAAATTAGAGAGAGCTGAAAATGCACATGAACAGTTGCAGAAGCTCAACTGACTTACTCAGTGAAATGCAGTACCTTGTTTACATCTGACCCCTCATCATGTGTTTAATCCCTACAGCTTCATTCACTTATCGTGGTATAATTTTAATAAATATTTTACTTATGTATGTGATCTTTTTACACTGTTATTTACTGAAGTTCCCTTTTCACTAAGGAGAAATCATGTGTGCATTTGGATCTCTAGTAGGAAGTTTATACTGCTTTTAACTTACAAGGAGTAAGGAGCACTTTGAGGAGTAGAAAATGTGTGCGTGGAGAAGCACTTGTCTTGCTGATCCTGGTTTACATCTTTAGAAGATTAAATACCTTCTAAACAGAAATGGTGTTAGTCTTTGGAGAACTGCAAATGGGTTTTTTTTTAAGGTTTTGATTTTACACTATCTAGGAGTATTTGACTTGTAGAAGTGATATATATATTTAATTGTAATTGTGTATATATATAAAATTGTATAAGCGATTTAGAAGGTAGGCATAATCAAAATGCTACAAGTACAGTGGAAAGGAGTGTTTTTAACAGATAAGATATCTGACAGGAATGTCAAATCTGTTCCTTCAGGACATCAGTCGCTCCTTAACTGCTGGAGGTAAGGAGACATTATTTTATAAGGAAGATTTCTCTAGATTGCTTGCTGCAAGATTTCTGCACAGTGTTCCTGAGCCACGTTCACAGTCACTGTTAATAGCAGACTGCTGGATTTGGTAACAGCTGTTTTGTGTTTTATATCAAATGGGTACTAGAAGGTTCCCTGTGCCACTAGGTGTTGAGGATGAGAGCCTGGTTTGAGGGAGCTGTCCAGTACTAGCTGGAGAAGCCCTATGCTTGCTCTTCTCCCTGGATATTTTTAAAGTTCTTTTTTCCCCTTTCTTTTACATTTTCCACTAATGCACTCTGAAGGTGGTGCCAATGACTACATGGCCCTTGATTCTAAGAAATCTTCTACAGAAAGTAAACTAATTGGAAAACAAAACAAAAACCCCACAGGTTTCCTAAAACAGAAAGGGTGGAAATTAGTGAAGACTGTAGAAATTAGCAGAAGGAGGGGAGCATCTAAATGGAAAAACACCAATTAGAGGCCATCTGCCAAATATAACAGTCTGTAAGGGCAAGTTGATTTTGTCAGTGTCACTAAATCAAGATGTTTCTGAACATTGAACTTGCTTGTATTCAGAACAAAGAGATACTGAAAATATGAAAGCAAGATGTTAGCTGACTGGGCAAGCCCCTGTTGGAATAGATTGCCATTGCATGTGGTTGATTCATAATTATGTGGAGTGTGCAAACTGAGATTGCCTGTCTGTCTTCAACTAGCCTGCATTTCAGCCATGAGTTAGTGCTCTTAGTATTGTTGAGTTTATGTAGTGGGGAAGGATAATTCCTTTCACTGCAGCAGTTTTGGACAGTCCGTGTTTTGCAGGATTTCAGGCCAGATGTCTGTATTGGTCCCTTCTGGTCTTAAATATGTGAATCCATGAAATGATCTTTTGCTGAAGTGTGCTGAGGCACAAACTTCTGTTTGTGCTGCTGTGGGACCACAACTGCTCGTGGCACTCTTGAGCAAGTTTGGCACAATGCCAGTTTTCAGAGAAACATGGAGGATCAGCCCTGCTCCTCTTTTAGGAACGGGGCTGCAGAAGGGATAGGAGTTAGTTGTGAGAGGGAAAAGGCAGAAACTTGGTGGTAGGAGGGGATGAGGGGAGTCTGTGCTGAAGCGCATGCTTCACTGCACATGCTGTCAGGGACAAAATCAAACAAAGGTAGATTCTCATCTTATGTAGGCCGGCTTCAATTAAGAGTGGATCAGCTGAAGTCAGTGTCAGAGTTACATCACAATAAAGCTTGACGTGTTATCAGGCCCACATTGTTTTTCTGCTTTGTTTCTAGTCCTGTTGCACCTCATTGTAACCAAAGATGTGGAAAGATCCCCTGTAAGAGGTTTTAAAATGGAATAGTTTACTATTTGAAGGGAAAACCAGCCCACTGCTTCCTGGTTGCGGTCCAGATGCTTATTCTGTATCCTTTAGTACAGCCAGTGCAGTTGTTCCTGAGACATCCGTTAATGAGTTGGCTTTGATACTGCTGTCTGCACTGCCAGAACCATAATATACTCCATGTGGGCCCACAGGCTGATCCTCTCAAAAAGTATAACAGACTCTACTTTTTCCTCTTGCTATACTGCTAGGAGTACTGATGCTTATTACCTTAAAACTAGCTCAGCCATGTGTATTCAAGGTATTCATGCTTTGGACTGAAAGCGTGGTTATTCAGCTTTAGATCTGATTTTAAAAAATCCAAAACCTGATCAGACAGATTCTGCAAGTCCTGAACCTGTCCTGGTTTTGCCACTCTGTATTTGAAACCTGAAAGCCTTTGTGTGGGTGAGAGAGATAAAAATTAGGAGAGAGACACTCAGGCAGCACAGATCTAGGTAGATTCTCTGCTGCTGACAGTCTAGGTAACTCAGTTAAACCAGTGGAATAGTTGGCTGAGGGACTGTACTAATACTAAAGAGAGAACTCTAGGGGTTAAAGGCAAGAGCATCCTTTTTATAATTAGGACAGATCAGAAGTGGAGCAAAATGTTCTTGCAGCTGAATCAGCTGCCCTCTAACCAGCCTGGAGTCTGGAGCTGGGGACTGATGGACACTTGTACAGAATGCAATTTAATCTGTAATGGCTGAGGAGGACTCCTCATAGTCTGCGGCAAATGGCAATTATTGTCCCTTTTTGTCACATCCCACCCAACCAAAGAAAAAAAAACAAAACAAAAACCAGGAAAATTAATGAAAAAAACAACAGGGAAGGATCCTAACTAGCATGCCCTGCCTCCCCCTTTCTGTTTAAAAATCCCCTGCAAGGTAGTGACTGAAATGAGCTGCCCACTATAATAAAATCTCCTGAGCACCAATGTGAAACAAGAATTCCTCCCCCACACACATGCATGCGCACCCCTTTTCCCTAATGAGCAGGGAGACGCCAGCTTGGGGGCTGCAGCCAGTGTTGAATTAGCAGAGAAGGCCATCCAAAGTGGGCTGACTCCAGCATAAACTGCCTTAAGTGTCTGTTTATTAAATCACACCACCGCTTAGAGTCTGCCCTGCTGCCACATCAGAGCTGTCTGCATACAGACAAATCCTGGGCAGTCCCGGGGGAACTTGGTCCAACTGGATACTGGTAGTAATAAAGCCGAGGGGGAGAGAGAGCAATCCACCACCAACAGGCCCCTTGTTAGACTCCATCATGTGTTATTCTTCAAGAGCAGAAAAGGCTTTTTCTAAGGTCACTGTTTGCACTTCTAACAGCAGGGAACTTGGGTTTCTTTCAGCTGTAAAGTCGTCTTCCTCTCTCCATTTTACAAAATGTAAGTCATGGCAGGCATTTTCTTGCTAAACTGGCTTGTATATGCACTGGAACAGTGGCTTTTCTATACCAGTTCTGGTTGGGAAGTGTGGCCTTCAGCTTCAACTCCCCTTGGGTTAACAGTGAGAGCAGGTTGTTAATGCCTAATGATTTTCTAAGAGAATTCACTGATGTCAATCTATGTAACTACTGCTGCTCAAACTTTAAGCCATCATACTAAAGCAGGGAAAATCAAGATACTTCTGTATATTTCTACAGTGTGAGGTACAATGATTCTGGATGGGATTTCTACACATGCATGCAAAACAGTAACATTATGTACAGAAGAGACATATCCAAGCTGTAAATCTTGTCTTGTTGGTCAGAAGACATCACTTCTTTTCTGTTAGTTCTGGGAGAAGTTTACCAAGAGCCCTGCCATATCCCCTTCTTTCTCAAGGACTAGTTCTTAAATACAATGGGAACCAGGCCTGCTGGTTTATGACTCCTAATGCTTATACTACCATTTTGACTGTCTTGCTCCCTACTGTACACTCCCAAGATAGGTCATCTTTTCTGCATAAATCCATGAGGAGAAACCTTGATAAAAAGTGGATAACCTTCTCATTCCATAAGGAAGCTGAGGATAAAGTTTTCAGAAAGTCTCTGAAATAGTCAGTTTGTTCTCATGAATTGTAAAGGTTTGTTGAACAGCTCTTAATTTTGGCACCCCTCCACTTAGCAGAGATCTTTCTTTGTAATACGATTTTTAAACTTGAAACAAGTTTCATCCATGTGTTACCATGCTAGGCAATTGAATGTACAGCATGCAGTTCCATTATTGTTTATTTTAACAAATTGGTGGATACTTCCATACATGTATTTCCTGCTCATCCTGCTGTTCTCTGTCTTCCATGAGGGATTTTTGCTGCATGCAGGCTTCCAGAGACTCCGCTGCAGTCCATATGGCCATCTTCTATGAGAGCAGGTTAGGAGTCATGGTCAAGCATCCTTTTTTGAGGTGGCCCATTGACATTGTAGAAGAGCAGCAGTTGTTGAGCTAATTTGTATGAGGAAGAAGCTATGCAAAGTTTAATATTAAAGTGGTTGGTTTAGCTGACAGAGAGAGAGGTGGGCTGTTTTCCATTTCCCTTTAAAATGTCAAACACTAATAGTCTCTTCCGATCATCCTGAGATTGCCAAATAATTGACTCCTGCCTACAGCAAAAACCTCCCTGATCAACAAAGCAGGAAGCTGATGACAGCAATTGCCTGAACGTGTCCAAATTAGTCAACCCCTTGCAACCCCAGCAGGGTCAACAGTGGCAGCTCAGAGGTCGTGGGGCAGCAGGAGATGGAGGTTGAAGATTGCCCTGCTTCCTCTGCCCTCTCATGCCTCCAGGACATAGCAAGGAGATGAGGGATTCACAGCTGGAGCAGCCAGCACCTGAACTGCATGTCCAACAGAGATCTGTTTATTCAGAAGATCTGCTGTATGTTAGCCAAGACACAGGGTTAGGCTAAGAAAGGAGGAAGTGCCTGTCTTTGTGAGCGGCAGGAGAGCAATTGTGTTCTGTGTGGGGCTGACCCAGTGTCACACAGCTCCTAGTATGTTTTCTCTTCATGTCCTCCAGGGTTTGCTTGCTTTGCTGCACAGAACTGACAAATTTACAACAAGCTGTTGTATGACCCATTGCTAGATTATTTTTTTCTGTGCCTTCATTTGTTCTTCTGCAGCTGTGCAAGTGACTGCAGAAATAGTTGAGTATGTGAATGTTGCCCTGGTAAAGCCCAGTAAAACTTGAGGATGTAGAGTATTTAGGAACACGTGTACAGCCCAGAATCTCAGAGAGAAGCCAGAGAAGGATGCCTACCAAGGTATTCCTTAGTTGGGTGCCTCATCACTACAGCCACTTAGATGTGCTGGGTTGTTTGATTTTATAAATTACTGGTAGTAAATCAGCAGAGAATCTCTGGCCCTGTTCCCCTCTGTCTTGTCTTGAAAGGACTGCTAGTGTGCTGGTGGCTTCCTAAAGGCAACTCAAGCATTTAAGGGTTGTGGCATTTTTATAATATTATTTTAGGACTTGGAGAGAGGACAGAGGGAGAAATAGAAGCACTGTCTGAGCTTCCAAGCAATACTGCTGTTGTTAAGGTGGGATGAGAAAGTTTTAAGACCAGGCTCTTTGTATGCTAGCCTGTATTCTTATCTATTTCCTAAAGCAGAGGCACTGGGGGTGGGGAGCCTGCCCCTGACAGCTCTCTGGGTGCAGTGCTGCAGGTCGGGACCTCTGCCCACAGAAGGAGCACTGCCTGTAGGCCTCCCACGTCTCCTCACAGAAACCTGGGCTGGATGCTCTGTCACACTCTGACAAAGGTCACTTTTACATCCCATCTTCTAAAAGGTCACAGCATGACCCCAGGTGCAGGAGAAGAGGAGGAGGGAGAAGAAGGCTATCTTTTTTTTTTTTAATTTATTACTACCACTGGAAAAAAATATATCTTGCCTTTGCTCTTGTACTGCCCCCTCTCTCTCAACCCACATTGGCATCTTCTCTTCCTAAACGCTACAGTTTAAGTTTTGCCCTTGTAGGCTTAACTGGCTGGTTAATGGATTTTCTCCTCTTTCCTCACTTAGTTCTATCTGCATAATTGTAGCTATCCTATTAATACCCCTTCAAATTAATAAGCAAACACTTCCAACCTTACTGTGCCCTGTGGATGTAAACCCGTAGGAGCACAGTTCTTCACTGCAGTTTTTGTAAGATGCATGAGCATACACATAAAGGTAGTTTTTCCCCTGAGGGCTGGGAGGGGGGAACAGAACAATCCTTCTCTGACTCATTCTGGTATATTGTGGTAAGTGGATACATCTCCTGAAGGGAAAACTGCTTTCTCTTGCTCCTTTCTCTCAGCGTTTACACATGTCAGTGAGAGACAGGGATGGGAGGTATAAGCCAAATCGTCAGATGTCACACACTGTGCTGCATACTTGTTTCCCAGACTAGGATTTACTGAACCAACTAGAGGATGAAAATAATTTCTGCTTCTTGACTTAAAGAAGGCCTGATGGTTAACAAGACATTTATGTTCAAACTGTATATGGCTTCAATTCAGGATTAGTGTCTTTAAATGCTGGATCATCCTTCCAGTGTTATTCAAAGTTATTCCTTGTCATAGAATTTGCAGCAGCATTAGAATTATTTTCTGCATGTCACATGCTGATGGGAGGGGAAAATACAGGAGGTTTCTTAGTGCTGGACATGATTTTCTTCAGAAGCTACTGCAGTGACTTGTTACAGATGCTATTTGTAGTCCTTCAAACAGAAGTGAGAGATTGTGTTTTAGAGACATAGTTGACTGTGTGAGGATGAGAACTTGATACAAGCTATTTGATTTGTAGAATTAATTCTTCACAATTAATTTCCTTAAGATGTTTAAATAGAGATATAAAGAGGTAGAGAAACATGAAGAAGTCATTTTTCAGAGAACTCTGAACTCTTGTAACTTTTATATAAGAAACAGCCCACACCTGGCTGGTCTTTGAAAAATAGTCGATTTCACTTTCAGAACACAATGTAATAATGTACATCTGTCTTAGATATATGTAAGGGCTCTTACTATTCACATATGAGTCACATCTGAAAAAAGTGTTGTTTTTTTTTAAAGATAGCGTTCCTTTAATAAAGGTACATGCTTTAGCCCAAAGTAATTAAGTAACGAAGGACCAGCTTACTTTTGAATTGTGTGAGTACCTTAAAAAAATCCATTCCTGATTCCTGACATCTCAAAGGAAATTTATGCATCTTGTGGACTACCCACTTGGCCAGACTACCTGTTCCTGACCATTAACTAACCAGACTGATGGAATTCTTATGTTTTAACCAGGCCACAACAAAGGCAAAATCTGTGGAGAAGCAGTAACTTTGTGTAAGGTCAAAAACCAGGTCATGGCTAAGCTAGGAATACTGGTGAACTGGGCTACCTGTTCAGCAAAAAAAGGAAGAAATAGCCATGATGAAGAATACCCAAAGGTACTTTTCCAGATTCCCAGTCAGAAGGGAGAGTGTTCCACTAATTGGGTCTTAAAAGGTCTTTTCTGTTCCGTTGAAATTCTTATAATGTGCCCCTCACCAAGGTATGAGGGTGTCTGTCTAAGGATGTCTCTCTTCATTCTTCTCAGCTGTGTTTATTTTCCTCTCTCCCCTTGCCCATTCTTTGCAAGTTCATGAAGAGCATTCAGAGCCCATGAGGGGGTCTCTACAGATCCCCTAAGAAGATTAAGCTCTCTGAATATTTCATGCCCCTGATTGACAGCTCTTGAGGACCTCTTGTAAGCCTGGCGCCCGTATTCTTGTTTTAAAGAAAAAAAGAGAGAGAGAGACAAGAAAATCGCATCCACAGAAAAAAAAATTGATCCTATGGGCCCGACCTCTGCTGACGGAAGGCACTAGACGGAGGCAGTTCCTCCCGGACATCTCCCCCTCCCTTCCCCTCCCCACCAGTCTCTACTGTGAAATAAAAGGAAGGTAATGGGATTTTAAGAGGCAAGGAGTAGTCAGACGATGTGGTTGCTGCCCCCTCCCCCTCCCCTGAGCTCCAGTGCTTAGGCTCATGGCCCCTCAAGAGCTATTGTGAGCCTCTGTCCCTGACTCATTCCGTGCAGGCGCTCCTCCCTTTCTAACAAGCTGACCTAGCTGAGCCGATGGCCCCTCATTAGGGGGTGAACTGAAGAGCGAGCCCTGTGCTCTCCTGCAGCCGTTTCACCCCATTAAGGGTTGCCCCCTGGTTGACAGCGGGAAAGGGAGCCGACGACCTGTAAATTCTCATCGAACCGCTTTAGATTCTCCCTTCCCTCTTAATCATCCCATAATAGGCAGCTGAGAAGTTTCTCCTTTATTTAGAAAGGCAGGGCCAAGGAGATCTCCTCACATGCTGAGTTTAGGAGACATTCCTTGATGGAAACAGGAGGATGAAGGGGGAGAAAGGGAGAAGGAAACAGGTCCTAGCCCTTCTTTACACCTGGAGCTCAGCGAGATTTACTGCCTCAATTGCTATTAGATACCAGTGTTAAAGCCAGCAAGGTCCTTTTTGCTTCTTACCTGATGCTAAAGGAGTAAGTGCCTTGCACAGAATCTGTCCTTGTAGCCAGGTGGCATTTAACCTGGGAACTGTTGAGCTTTCTTGTGAATTGTGAATTTTACTGGGAATAGTAATTGTAAACTACAGAAAAACTAACAATGAAAGGCCCCAATCCTTCGACTTGCTGTTTGACTTCAGAGGCTCACCTGGCATTCTCAGGATCATACCTCTTCTGGCTAACACATTTACAGGTGTAAATTTCTTGTGTGGCTTATCCAAACTTGAGTTTGTAGGCCTTTGCTTTGGCTTGTTTTCAGACCAAAGAGGAGCAATTTACAGGATTATGTTGCTAGGATGTGTTTCAGTTCTGCTAACAGGTGTGGGGAGAGAGAGAGAGGGGAGATGCAGCTTGTTCCTTCTCAGAGTGAAAGCACTGGAAACAGTTATGGTTTTGGCTGCCTGTGTTTTCTGAATGTAAGTGAAGGTGAAACTTTAAAGCTTTGTTTTGAACTGTGGCTGAGGTGGAACAGCCTGAGTAGGGAAGTAGTGAGAGTGAGGGAGCCTTGTCATAACATAAATGAACATAATCCTGCACCAGTGCTAGATGAGAGTGATCATCTTTTCATGGCTGCAGCACATTTCATGTCTGCACCTCACAGATAGAGTACTTCTTCCGTTCTTTGGACTCAACAATGGTTGTGGTTATTGGTCTCTTACTCTAGACTGAAAGGAGGTTTTTTTTAAGATGTTGTTTATAATATGTTTTAGATCCCAGAGCATGTAAAGGGAAGGTTGTATTTGCTGCCCTGAGGCAGGTGTCTATTGGCTGTTATTGTGAAGAAAACTATTAATTTTCCTGAGATCCCCATTTCACTTATCTCTTGATGGGCTTTTTCAAGTTCAGAACTAATCAAAGAGCAGGAGTATCAGCCATCTCAGATCTGTGACAAATTTATTTAAGCTGACATGACCTGCCTAAATACCTTATGGAATTTTAACTGGGCATTTCAGGCAGAGACCAGTTGAGTTTATGCCATAACAAGTCAATCTCCCACTTCTGCTTTATTCCTTATGGTGCAAGGGTGGGTGGAAAGGAATCTGTGAAGTCCTGTGTTCCCCATGCAGTGATCTTCACTGATAAAGAAAAGGTAGTTGCTACAGGTGGGAGTAAATGAAACAGAGGGCAGAAGGTCCTAGCAGTGTTTGTTCTGGACTCACATTACTTAGGGGAAGGATGGCCAGGGAGGAAGAATAGAAAAAGAGAAGCAGATAAGTTAGAGGCCATGCAAAGAAATTGGCACAGCTTCTTGTTGGCACGTTTATGGAATTCATCCATGGTGCTGGGGATCCTCCACAAATTTGGTGCAAAGGGATTAGGACCATGCAGGTAGACAGAATGGCCACTGCTGAATAATTGTGAGACTCTACCAACTTCTGCAGTACTCTAATCTTTTCCTTGCTCAAGAATCCAGAATTGCTGGATTCAGTTTCAAGTCTCCTCTTTGATGTTAGGCATGCCTTCTCAGGGTGATTGATCTGCAATGTAACACAAAACTTATATTAAACTTGAAAATCCTTCTGTATATATATATACAGTATTTCTCTGTGAGGTATGTCTGGACACTCCATTAGGACTCAGGACCATTTGAGTAGTGGACTCTTCAAGTTACGTGTAGGATATTATATGTAAAAGGCACAAGCAATTTTATAAAGCATCTGTCGAGCCAGTAAGTTATCCAATAACATCACCTATTTTAAGTCAATTATTACTTTTAACAGCCAATTGATGTCCCATGTACTTGCAGTAGCAATCTTGGTGGAATGCCAGTGCCATTCCCAATAGTGTTTATCCTGCCAGCATTCCCTGGATGGGGTGTACAGCTTATGTTGCAGCTCGCCTATGGCTACAGCTCATTATTTTGGTTTGGGGGAAGAAAAGAGCATCTGGGTGTTTATAACCATCATGGAACAGATTTGTACACAAATAGAATCAAAGGAATCATTAGCTTTGGATTAGTCTCACCCCACTGGTGGTAAGCTTTAGAAAGGCTCAATTGTTGTGGCACAATATTGTGACCCTGAGTCTAGTCCTTATCTCATTTGTTCTACTGGTGCTGTCAGATGTTCAGGGTTCCAGCCTGCACCCTGCCTGTCAGCCCTCTATGCCTGGGAGTGCTGTGTAGACAGCAAACTGTTCAAGAGCAGTGCTAGTGCTTTTGGAGGAATTTGATCCTCTCCTACTGAAATGAAATCATAGAATCATAGAATCATAGGGGTTGGAAGGGACCTCGAAATGGTGTGACATGGACTAGATTTTCATCTTGACTGTAGCCACTGTTATGAAGTGGAAAAAGCTCAGACTTCCTCACAGCCCTACCAGATTCAGGAAGAATCATATCCACAGTTTTCTTTGTAGTGGTACAACCTCTATAGACAAAATCCTTGATCCAAAGTCAATGAAACCTTTTTATAATTAATTTCGGTTCTTTGACTTAAAGCAATTGTGTGAGGAATTTCTAATTCCTTAAAATCACTTCCTCTACTCAGCTTTGTCAGGCTGAGCAGAACAGCTGAGAATGACAGAGCCTGCAGACAAAGCTACCCTTTAGTCATTCAGGCTTCTTGCATGGTTTGCCCAGTCTCTGTGATAGACACAGATAAGGAGCTCTTGAAAAGTAACTGAATGCCAACATCCTCTCATCACTCCTTTTTCAATTTTAGATGAGCAATAAAGCAGGGAAAACTGAAGGTCATTTTTCTTGGTGGCAATTGGAGGTGAGCCTGCTGGCCTACTTGCAGATTTTTGCTTCTCATGAACCACACTGTTTCATCTGTAATTAAACAAGTGACGTTTGTGTTGGAATGAATCTGCTGATGTTTGGGGCTGATGGGGTATTTTCACTACCCAGCTGTTAGGTATCTACCTTCATTGTTAAAAATAGGAGACTAATCACAGTTGCTGTGCTCCTGCTCCAAATGCCCTGTGGAAGCCTGCCTGCCTCCATCCCGCTTCTATCTGCACAGAGACTTCAGGGAAAAGTCCTTTCCCTAACTTAGATGACTGGGGTATATAAAGGCAGGCAGTACAAATACCCCTCAGTGCTACAAGCTCCTTTCCTTCAGGAGAACTAGAAAGATCCTCATGCACTGGTATGTTGCAATGGTCAAGAAGGTTTTGGAATTTTTTTCCAGGAGCAATTTTTACCTCTTATTTTATATTAAGCATGGTGGAGTACACAGCCTAGTTGTAATACCACTTTTTTTTGGTCTAGTCCCACACAGGAAAATATTAACAAAGACATTCCTCATCTTCTGTTTTTAGACACCTGATATCGGACAAACATTTAGCTCTTCAAAACAATCCTCACCTCTCTACAGAATTGTAGAATAATCCAAGTTGGAAGGGATTTTTGGAGGTCATGGGATCCAAGCTCCTCTCAAAGCAGAGTGGGATAGCAGCTGAGGATCCTGCTATCCATTCTTAATCCCATACAATAAAGAACTGGCTCTTCCCATTAAGATTTTGAAGAGTCAGAATTGTTGCAGTCCTGCCAACCCTCCCTTCTGGAGTGCTCTTTGTGTAGTAACTGTGGCAAAAGGAGACTGACTGACCTCTCTGTCATAGAGCAGAGGTGGACTGGGTTTGCTGTGGGTCTCTCAAAGTTGCAAATTCATGTCACCCATCCAAGTGGAAAACTGTGCATAGCTGTGGTGCTGGATATGTTAAACAGTGGTTATCACAGTAATAATAGGATGAGAAAACTAAGGTTTTAGGAATAAAAGAATGGTAATGGAAAATCTAGGTTCCCTATTGAGATGGTTATCCATGTTTAAAACCAGAGAGGAATTTAAACTGGGTTTTTAGGGTTCCAAAATTTCTGGATCATTTTTTCCATTTTCATTTGTGGTTAGGAATAGAACCAGAATGACCAAGATACCTTAGTTTCTTCTAGCATTTGGAGTTACAAGCAGACGTAAAAATATCCTAGAAATCACACACAAGATAATAATTTCCTCAAAGGTTTGGAGCCCAGTTCTGCAGAATTAGGAGGTTTACTTCAGTTTCCAGTAAGACAAGGCCTATGAGTGCATACTTGGGTCAAATACAGGGCCTGGGTTTGCAAAGGTCTGTGTGAGTGAGGGCCCGTAAAGGCAGGATTGGGGTCTTGAAGATTTTCCCCTCCCCAGGTTGCACTTGTTGCTCCATGGAGTTCAAGGCAGGGACGGTAGAATCTTACCTTTGCCTTCCCTCATAATAGAAGAGATTTTCACTGAATGTTACCATATGTCTTGAGAATGTCCCCTCATCTTTGAGGGGGTGAAGATATCACCAAAGAGAGACCCTGGCCTTTTCATCCAAAAGTGAGCTTTTCTACAAGAACAGGGATCACATTTACATTTTCAAATGCTGCATTTTGCTTTCAACAAGCTTGCTAAAATTTGGAATTGAAACGCGTGAAATATTTTCATTTGGGTAGAGTGAGATTATTTTTAAACCAATTGTGCCAGTAGTAAGAGCTGTAAACGGAATATGACATAATGTGCTGTCAGCTGTACGTGTCTGAAAGCACATGGGGAGGAAAGAGTTAAGGATTCTGCTCTATGAGCCATCCACAGCAGGGAATGACCCAGTTTAAAAGGGTTAACAGTATTTGGTTTTTCAGAACTATTTGTTATATCAAGTTAGTGCAGCAGAGGTCACACGGGTCACTGTGCCTCCCCCTTCCCTTTCCATTCCCAGCCCCTACTCCGTTCCTTGTTTCTTCTCTAATCTGATGACCTCAGACACAGCTCTTTCCTTATGATGTTCTTGACAGCATCTTCAGACAATATGCAGCTCGACGCCAGTTGTCTTTCCCTTTTTCTCCTGTCCCTCAGGAGAAAATCCTGAATGCTAAAAGGCACTTTGTGCAGTGGGGAAAAGCCTCAGTAATTTGTTCTGTGGTTTTGGGACAAGAGTAGCTCAGAAAACAGTTTTCCTTGTATATAGCATGCTTGTCTTTGCTTCCTTGTGTGTTTCTTTCTGGTTTTTTATTTGTTGGTTTGGTTTGTTATTTGTTTGTTTGTTGCTTTTTTTTTCTTCGTGTGTGATTAAAAGGCTTCTGTAACTCCTAATTTATCTGCTGTACCTTCTGGTCTCTTTCATCATATTGTTGCTGAGTGTCTCTTGCAGAAGTTGTGAGTGAATGCTTTTTTGGGACTACAAGTTCACGTTTGCAAATGGTAATGGAAGTTTTGCCTGGAATTTGCATGTGGATTTAGTAACCAAATGAGATCACATTTGCTACTGTAACTGTGAGTGTTAAGTATCGACAATGTTGCTGAGGAAGTTCTCCTCATCCCTCTCCTCTGACCTTCCTCTTCCAATCAAAGCTTCTCTTAGATTTTTGCCACTGTAGATTGATGACCTACTTCTGAAGGTACTGAAGGTCCATAGAAGGAGGACTCCTGAAAGATAAGAAAAATTTCAGGTACTTGTTGTGTTTTGAAAATCAGGCTAGAATCAGGTAATAAACTATCATGTTTATGTATTTTTTAGACTTGCCAGCATCACTGTGTTAACCTTCTGTCACACCATCAACAAGGTACAGAATACAAAAAACCTTACCTGATATGAAATCAGGAAAGGTTTCATTTTCCTGGTTGCTCAGTTGCTTGTGTTTCACTGTGTTTCTCATTCTTCTGCACCTGTGCCTCTTTTGACATCCAGTCAGCTGATTTTTTTAAGAATGTTCCTTGCATCTCATTTTATTCTGTCACTCATTATGCAGCCAGAGCTAGGGGAGTTAAATGTGCTCTTGGGGGCTAAAAGTACTAAGAGCATAATGGACTATTTTTCTTCCTTTGCTATGGTTTGATCTGGTTTCTGAGGAGTGTGCTTTGCTTTTTTAGAGGAATGGGGTAGTCTGGTTCTGGATGTCCTTCATCTCCTGAAGGAAATGAATGACCACCAAGAAGGTACTCCTGGTAATGTTAAAGCTGTTTCTTGCTGCCTTCCCAGGGCTGGGTAGCTGCCAGACCTCAATGTTTTTAACAAAGCTGAGCGATCAGTGAGAAAAAATGCATGTGCATATTTGCTTGAATTCAAAAGCAAATTGCAACTCGAGTGTACTTGTGTGGCTTGAGTTTGCTTCCTGGTCATGTTCAAGTATGTAAGTGCTACTAGTTTGAATTTTAATTAGAAAGCAAAGTTTAAGACTGTGTCTTCTGTTAGAACGTTTCAGAGAACGTTCCAGAGAAACCCAAGATTTTTAGTTCAATCACCACAAATGGATGTATCTGGAGAGTGGACTTTTATATTCAAAGTTTCATGTAACTGGCGAAAGCCAAGTTGCAGCAATAGTTGCAAAGTTGCATTGTCAGTTTTTTTGAAGTCACAACTTGCTTCTCAGTTGATAAGTTACAAAGTCTGTTTCCCAGTAGCATGACCAGCTGACACTGGGTAGGAATCAAAATTACTATTTTGAGTTGCACGCTTTGCTGGATAAATGAGAAGAAAAAAAAAGGTATTTTTTTTCATACAGCGTATGTGGCAAGTTGCTTATTCAACTCTAATACAGAGCATGAGGGTTGGAGGCAAGATAGTTACACGTGCAGCTGAATATGAGCCAGCAGTGTGCCCAGGTGGCCAAGAAGGCCAATGGCATCCTGGCTGGTCTTAGAAATAGTGTGGCCAGCAGGACCAGGGAGGTGGTCATCCCTCTGTACTTGGCATTGCTGAGGCCACACCTTGAGTACTGTGTCCAGCTTTGGGTACTTCAATACAAGAAAGACATTGAGGTGCTGGAGCATGTCCAAAGAAGGGCAATGGAACTGGTGAAGGGTCTAGAGAACAAGTCTTATGAGGAGCAGCTGAAGGAACTGGAGCTATTTAGTCTGAAGAAAAGGAAGCTGAGGGAAGATGTCATCGCCCTCTACAACTGCCTGAAAGGATGTTGTAAAGAGGTAGGCACTGGTCTCTTCTGACAAGTAACTGGTGATAGAACAAGAGGAAATAGTCTCAAGCAACACCAAGGGAGGTTTAGACTAGACATTAGGAAGAACTTTTTCACTGAAAGGGTTGAACATGCTGCCCAGGGAGGTGGTTGAGTCACCATCCCTGAATGTGTTTGAAAGTCATCTGGACGTGGCACTTGGGAATATGGCTTAGTGCTGGACTTGGGAGAGTAGGGTTAATGGTTGGACTTGATGATCTTAAAGGTCTTTTGCAACTGAAGTGATTCTATGATTCTGTGATGAGTGCCTGATAGCAAATGTGGTAACTGTGGAATACTTGCTGCTTTTCCCATAAGGTGGTGAGGGTGTAGTTCATGTAGTGTGAGAGGAGTCTGTTCAGACACTGTGCTCAGGCAGTTCTGAGTTCTACTTTCAGCTTTGACATTAACTCTAAGCAAGTTAGCTAGCATTCCTGCCTCAGTTTCCCTATGACTTAGTTGGGGATTGTACTGTGTATTCATTTACTTCACGGAGATACCGTTGCTTCTTTTTACATTACAGCAATTTATGAATGGTTGGTGAGCAACCACAACGAAAAGGGTTTGAAGTAATAACATTTTTGACTAATAGATGTCTTCAGCTTAGCAGTTGTTGAAAATATTGGAAGAAAATATATCTGTTTCACCTGCTTTAACCTTAGGTAGAGCACTTTTACTGTTTCACATAACCTAGGATAGTATAGGTATTGAATTCGTTATCATTATGTTTCAGATCTTTGTTCTAGATTCTCTGGGAGTATTAAAAATCTTTGTTTCAGGGCCTGCTCAGATGTTTCAGAATTCTAGAGAGTCATGGGGTTGCTGTGCCATTTATTATTAAGTTCTCTTTGCATCTCACCATTGGCCTGAGGACTACAGGTTTTTGGAAGCACAAGTGTGGAGAAGGGAGGAATTGAACCCCTTTCAAGTTTTCAGTTGTTTTTCTTTGTTGTTTTTTGGGTTTTGGTTTGTTTGGTTTGTTGTGGTTTTTTTTGGAGGGGGGTATTTTTTTTTCTTAAAGAAAAAGGCAAGACGCTTTTCTGTCATTGCAGCATTCTTCATACCCACCAAGCAATCTAGCTCAAAGGACAGTATCGTAACAGGGAAACTTCAAACAACAGAAAGATGTGTACAGTTTCTGTAGCAGGGAGGAAAGCATCAAAACAGGAATGGAAATTGGCAGGAGTAGCTCTGAAAGGCCAAAAGTTTCCAGCTTAGAAAGACAGTGAGAGAGGAAGTCAGTGAGTGCAAAAGGATTCCCTCTCTCCCCACCTCTCGGCCCCCACCCTCTGTCCTTCCTCCACACCCCACCCAGGGAGATGGGAGAAGAAACTTGGCAAGCCATCTTGTCGCCAATCAATCTGTGGTGTAACAATTAGCACTTAAGCAGCACTCACGCTAAACACAGGCTCAGAAAACACTTAAAAAGGAAAAGAAAAAAAAAAAAGCCAAACAAAAACCAAAACCCCAACACAACAACAGGGGAAAGCTGGAACAGATCAATGCCATGCTGAACAGGAGGCACCTAATACCCCATTATTGACGAGGATGATAGGACTTTAAGTGTGTGCTCTCCATGCTGAGCAATTAGCCAGCAGGACCACTGCAGTGAAGGCAACTCCACCACAAGAACGCACCCTCCCCTGCTGCCCACCACTTCCCCCAAGAGGTGTTTGATGACAGCTTCATTTGTTAGCGTGATTCCAATAGCTGGCGGCGCCGGCATCCTTTCCATTACGGAAGAGAGTGCGAGGGGAGGCTGGGCAGTAGGTCTTCTCCCCCCACTCCCCCTGGCCTGTGGTAACAGAATACAGTAGACACGGAGTCTGTCTGTGCACTGGCTAAATTGATTGTAATGGGTTTCTTAACGTGGTGAAAGAGCCGACTGTTTTCTCGCCTCTAAGAAAGGCTGGAGGAAGGAGGAAGTGACTCCAGCGGCTGTGGCGCAGTGGATGAAAGTAAACTTTTGTTTGGTAAAGACCAGCCGACTGCAGACTGTCTCTGGCCTTTCAGCTAGCTCTCAGCAACACTGTTTTTTAGAAGAAAGGAAAGAGGGTAGAAAACAAACTGTCAGCTTCCTGCCTTGGCTCTTGCTCTCATAATAACCCTGCTGTCTGGCTGCACTTCCCAGAAGCACACTGGAAGCCTCTCAATGGCATGGAGTTTGTTTTCAGAAGGTGCCTATGGGCTAAGGCTTTCAAAGGGAATTCACACATGTGGAGAGTAGGATGTATGTGCTTTTAAATGCTGACTATGAGGCTTACCTCAGAAAGGTGTGCCTAGCTCCTGTAACAGGAGAAGCTACAGCCAAGCCTAGAGAGGATATGGCCTTCTGAAGAGTATCCAGACAGCATCTGTTGTTGATAAATTGGTGTTTATCTGGTAGCCCAAGAGCTATCCTGAGACCTCCCAAGTGGAGAGACTTGTCCCAGGTTAGACTGTGTCTGTGCAGTCAGATAAAACAGTATCAGTCAGTTATACCAGCTTGTCATAGCAAGCACAGCAGGTGCCACTCAGGGACTTCAGATGCACAGTCTGTGTTTCTCAGTTGTGCTGAAGCCTGCCCTGCTAATCTCTACTGCATTGTTGCCTAAGCTAGCTGGGATCTACCGAAAGAAAACAGTATTGGGAGCTGCCCAGAGTAACCTGGCCACTTTCTATCCAAGGAGAACCATTGTGTAATATATGAGCAGCCTTTGTCAACAAAACAGATGACACACAGATGTTCAAGCTTTTCTGGGAGGTAGTGCATGTTGTAGTAGCTCTCTGTGCAGAAACCTGTTCAGCTGACGTGCACCATCCCCACATCAGCACAGACCATTGGGGTAGCAGAGGCTGGTCTCTTCAATTGCTCGTTGCTGGAGATATGCTTTGGTTCTCTTTTCTTTCAGTGGAATGAGTTTTTTAGAGATACCACAGACTGACAGATACCACAAAAGATGAGGAGGCCCAAACACCTGGTGTGTGGGCACTGTGCCATATTGTTAGGAAAGAGGAAAAGAATTTAAGTTCAGCATCACAATGATGTCACTTAGATTGCAGGTGGTTACACACCTTCAAACCCTTGCCTGGTTCACAAAATGTATTTATTATCAAAGTTAGATTTTTGTGAGTAAAGAAAGGGGGCTGAAAAGTACAACTTCCTGTGCCATTGTAACCAGAAGCTGCTGTTTGCTTCTGACCAGGAGGCTTTAAGATGATGCCAGATGGGGCCATTAGAGCTGTGCAAACAATAAGAAGCACATAGGGGAGGCTGCTAATGGGTTTCTTTTGGAAGCATCAGCTGGAGCTGCTGAATGGGGCACATGACCTGTTAAAAAAAGCCACTTGAGAAATCTCTATGCCTGCTGAAATGATGGGATTTTTTTACCCTCCTTGTTTATGCCAACCCACTGAGGATCTGACATGCTGGATGCTCACACACTTGTGTTTGCAGCTTTGCTCACTTGCCAATATGCTTTATGGCTTGTGCTATAAAGCACTGAGATCAATGGGCTGGATGAAGTGTCCCAACCACATTGTTCTGAACAGGGAAGAAACCACATTCAAGGAGATGGCTTCCACAGAAATGTTGTTTGATTACTGCTTCTGGGAAGGGGAAGCCTAGTTTTAGTGCAGATCCTTTCCGTGGTTACAAACTGATATTTTGCATGGAAAGCAAGCAGCACAATTAGAGATGGTAGCAGAAGACTTAAGTTCTTTTGCCCTGAGGTCTGGTGGGGGCTTATGTGCTGCAGAGGTGGTGGAATAGCTTGTCAAAGCTATGAGTTTCAGATCACAGGAGGATCAGCTACTGATTCACTTTTTCAGTCTCTTCTTTGGCAGAATACTTGAACATCCTGGGTTGAGTTTAGGGAGGCTGTGTTCGTTATCAAAAAGGGCGTTAGCTAAAGAGTGTGCAAGACAGAACTATATTAAACAGTTTCAGTGAAGAATTGTGCCTTTAATCACAGCAAAAATAGTATCTCAAGTAGGTGTGCTTTTATAGCTGCCCACGTAGATCTGCTCGCTCTTGTTCAGTTCATTCCTATGACTGCGAGCTCCTCTCTAAGTTCGCACATGGAAGGATTGCAGAGCTGGCCCTCTGCACCCCCACCACTGGAGACTCTGGATCTGACAGTGCTTCTCAAAGTTTAGTGTGCAAAATGAGAGCAGGAAAGCCTTACCACCATGGCTCCCTGCACATAGATATAAGCAAGCTCACAAGACATGGGGGAGAATCAATTCAGTGATTTGCACTGTGTGTTACTTCATTGGGTTGGGTTTGGTTTAAAGAGTAGACTTTTCTGAGAAAATGTAAAACACTGATTCTTTACTATTTGAAAATATCTTATGGTTTTACTATGAGCAAGTCTGTCACCTTACAATGCAG
Source organism: Hemiprocne comata (assembly GCA_020745705.1). NCBI lineage: Eukaryota > Metazoa > Chordata > Aves > Apodiformes > Apodidae > Hemiprocne > Hemiprocne comata. The sequence goes on along the minus strand of CM036602.1, from coordinate 12,659,631 downwards.
TACTATGCATCACCATTCAAACAAGATGGAAATTGCAGTAGAATCAGAGTATTTGTTCCCTATAGGGATGCAAGTCTTGTTCTCTTCAGATGATTCACTCCTGAATGGTGCGATTATATTTATTTCATAAATGATATGATATAAAGTTGTTGATAAGATCTTGTTCAGATAAAGGAAATTATAATAGAATAGACCTTGGAGAACACCTCAGGAAAAGCATGAGGTGAAACATTACATTTATGTTCATGCTAGTAGTGTGCTAATTGGTTATCAGGGACGGCCAGCAAGAGCAGGGCTGTTCCATAGGAGAAAATAACCAGGGAGCTGAAGGCTCCAACCCTTTCAAACTGGTGTTTTACACTGGCATGACAAACAGAAAATGGAATGATGCCAGAACCTCCTAGAACTTAGATCTCACTTCAAAGGAGGCGTTTCCTTGAGTTTTTGTAAGCAGCAGTGAAGAACTGATAAGGGAACTTCCCATGTATCATCAGTTCTCATTGCCTTTGCTGTGTGCCTGTAGCTGAGGGAGAAGAAAACCTGGCAATGTGGTCACTGCCACTGTAGTTCCTAAATCTCCAAAAGTGTGAATATGCAGTTCTGCAAACCCTTCCCATCCTGTGCCTGTGCCTGGGAGTCTTTCCCATCTGACAGGAAACATCTCCTGAAGGAAAATAAACTTGAAGTGTTTTCTCTCCCACTTGCCACCTTCCAACTTTGGTTGCTGAGAGAAGAAGAGAAAGGCTTTTAACACCATCCAGTGACCCAACCCTAAGTACAGTCTCCTGGATTTGATCTAGCTGGGGAGACAGGAGGTCAGCTCCAGGGGCCAGGAAAAGTGAGAGAAACCATGTCAACAGGCTGCTCCCGCAGTGTCTGAGTGGTGAATGATGAGCGTGTGACACGGTAGAAGGAGCGAGGGTGCTCACCTGGAAAATGTTGCACGAAGCCTGTCATGGATGTTTAAGTGCTGACAAGATGTGTCTGAGATAGCCTTGCAGTGCATTTAGGATAAGAGTAATCTTTGTCGTGGTTCCTGGTTCGGAAGTAAAGTTGCTGCCCTGATTCATAGTGGGGGAATGAGCAGCAAGTTACAGCTTGATGAGGAGGAATGAAGTTATTTTTCAATATGGGATAATGCTGCTTTACTTCTGTAATGCCCGAAAGGGCAGCTGAAAGTGGGGATTTGATTCTGCCATCTTCCCTCGATCCATAGGTCTGATCCCAAATCAACTGAAATCAGCACAAATTCATTTTTCCTGAACAGGTTTTAAAGCAGGCTCTATTTCAAGAACAGCCTCAGATCAGTAAATCCTTTGCAACATGTGACTTCTTTCTGAGGAAAATATCCATGGGATGAATCGACAGGCTTTCAGTGGTCAAGTGTATCCCATGTTACCTTCAGGAATGTTGCAGATCAGGTTGGAGACAGGATTGGGCAAATCTGATACCCAAGGACTTGTTAGTAGTCCTGTAGGAGTTGCTGTACTAATATGCAACAGAAAAATCAGACCAGCTCTGGGTTTTATAACCAAAGAGCATATGTACTGTAATATTGTCTGTGAAGCAGTGAAGACTCATTTAAACTAAGCTATATTTGTCTTCAGAAATGGATGTGATACAGCAGTGGTCATGAACACAGTGCTAAGCAGTTTGTCCTGCTGATGAGCTATGCTCTAGCACTTTTCCTCTGGTATCCTGAGTCAGCTTGTTCAAAGTTACCTCGGTTATCTATGCAGTGGGCTCTGCTCTACTCTGGAAATGATCAGCAATGTGTAAGGGGATTATTTGCCCTGAAACCCCTGACATGCTGTCTGCCAGTTAAGAATCAAAGTAATGTAAGAAGTGTGAAGGCAAAGAACTTACTACTAGTTCTAGTAGTATGAAGGGAAGGAATTTACTTTGGGAGGTAAATTTTCTATAATAAATTGTCTTAAGAAATAATGATTTGATGGGTCTTAGCATGTGCCTCCCAATGTCTTGTCAGGAAAAACACATACACTGTGGAACCAAAAATGTCTTTTCAAAAGAGGTGACATGCCTATTCTGATGTCAGTATAAATTGATAGAATGCATTCATCTTCCCTGGAGTTTTCCTGCTTACAGTGCAATAAGCAGCAGATCGTTTTTATTGATCTATCATCAACACTTCAGTGAAATTAAGGAAAAGAATTGGAATTTTTTACTGCTTATATGAGTGTGACTGTTTTTGTTTCTCTTCCTTTGTTTGTTGCTCACACTGTTAATGGCTTGACTTCTGTCATTCTGCAATGGTCAGCTGGGAGAGCTTTGTAATGTTTAGCCCTTGAGCCTGACCTTCCAATCCCTGCAAAGTCCAAAGGAGAGGAAAGAGTTTTAACTGAATTTAATTGGGGTCGTCTTTGCCCATCAACCTCTTCCTACTCACCACCTGGGGGGTTTGAGCTGGGCTCCTACTGGCTGGTGGAGATGGAAGGGTGGAGGGGAGAAGATATCTCCACGTCAGAGCCGTGCAGCTGTCATTCTGGGTTACTGAGCAGACAGGAGATGGTGCCTACAGGAAACAAAGATGGTTCCCACCTGTCGAGAGATAATGAGGATGTTTCTGATGTCAATAAATGTTTCCTGATCACAGCAAAAAGCCAGTACTCTCCACAACCCACTCATGAACAATAGGCAAGTAGAAGAGGTGGAAGACAGAAGTGAAAGAATCAGGGTATTGGATGCAGATGAGAGATGCAAGTATTGAAAGAAAAGAGAGAGACACTATTTGATGGAGAGGTAAAAAAAAAAGACATGGGAAGAGCAAAAGAAGGAAAAGAGAAAGTAGAAGACGTGGCAAAGGAGAGAAAACAAGGATGTCTGGATGGAATAGGGAGGAAGGGAAGAAATAGATGGAAGGAACCTGAGATGACAAATATTGACAGCACATTGGAAATGCTCCAGAAGAAGCAGCTAGAAGAATAACAGAAGAAAGCACTACCAGGTGGAGAGAAGTGATTAACCTAAGAGATCCTTTTCATGGAAAAGTTTGAGAAGCCCAGAGTGATGAAGGATGGGACAGAGCTTGTTAGAGAAATCTTGTGCAGAGAGGAATTAAGGGAAAGGAGGGGGAGAGAGTACTTCTGACATTAATATAAAATTTTTAATCTTACTCCCGAAGTAGTCTATTGACTGAAGAGAAAAAATGAGATGTACTTCAAGTTGGAAGATAATAAAAGAAGTGTGGATAGGCAGGAAACCTGAACCAGGCACTGTGTGATTGTTGTTGTTGGGCATCCTGTGCTAAGATGGATGTGCTCTAAAGCACAGCATGGATGTGCTTTAAAGACATCCTGGGAGTGGGGTAGGAATGGAATTCAAAATTACCAGAACTTCAAGAATTTTCTGCTCATATAGATGGTGTATAGTTTCAAGTGGTATTTTTTTAACAAATCTTATGCTCAAGTTGGTACAATACTATCAAACTGATTACATCAGTAGGATCTTTCAAAACAATCTAGCTAAAAAACCCCCTGTCTTTTGGAGATGGCACTACTACATGTACCTGCTTAAACCTAAACCATTCCTTCCTAAGAGACTTAACTAATTGGTGCTTGGACTACTAAGCTATGCTTGTCCACAGTCTAATCTTTGAATCAGAGAATCCTAGAATCATCATTACTCTGTCCATTCTCTTGTTCTCTTCTTGAAAAAGTATAATCTTACTTTGGAAAATTGATTATTTCCCTTCCTAGTATGAAATATGTTTAGAGGTTCATATTTATTTTCCATGTTTCTGTTGTTTTTAAATTGCCTATGAAGAACAGTACGTGGAATAATCATGATACATAATGTCATTTCAAGAGTGTGATTTGTCTCATTTTGGTCCAACTGTCTGATGATCTTCCACCACAGCTCTCCTGTGGTCAGTGTGAGAAGATCAGCAGCTCCAGAACACAATTCGACTCAGCTTAAAATAGGTGTCAGAGTAGAAATGAATCCTATTCAGATCAGACTGTCCTGTTAAAAACAGGAAGACATTTGAATCTAAATATTTGTGTTGGTACTTAGTAGCGGTTGTCCTTCACGAGTTTAAAAATAAAATAAAAGCAAAGAGTGTTCTGGCCAAACATGTCCTATTATAGCACTGGTAGCAGTGCTCTATCTCAACATGGTGTCATAAAACAGTGTGAAAAGCTACCAAATTTAAGAAAGTAATTTCAAATTAACTGGGAACACATTAAACCAGATTTTATTTCTTTTTTTCACTTCTGTATTGGAAATTCAGTCTCATCAGATACCTGCAAAGCATTGTTCTGAAGCAGAACAAAGCTGAAGTAAAAATGTTAAAACAGTACCGTGCTCCAGTGGTACACAGGAGCATCACTTCAGAGTTTCCAATTATCTTCCTCATTTCCCAGCATTTGCCACTGGCCAAGAGCAAGAATGGGAAACCCACCAGCTCTTTTTCTAGTCAAGTTTATTTCTGAGTTAAAAACACATTATTAGTGTTTCATTCCCCACAAAGATGTTGGGTGCTCCCCTGTGAAATGCCAAATGAGTTGGATCACCAGTGAGGCTTTTTACTGGAGCTGTCCTGCTCTGTCCCTGTTTGAAGCTGGGACGTGTGACAGTCACAGCGAACAATCACAGCTGAAGCTCAGGGAGGTCAAAGTGACATGGCCCTATAGTTTCACACTCAAATAAAACTTTTAAACGAAGACATTGGGGTCTTTCTCTCTCATCCCCAACCACCCTCTGCTCCTCTCTGCTGCCCTCCCCCTTCTCTCTTTGAAGAAGTGCGTGTTGATGTAAGTGGACAACACAGGGAGTCAATAAAGGGGGTATCGGAGAGCCTAGGAGGAGATTGCCTGCAGCAACAGAGAAGACACAATTACTGCAACAACTGTCCAACCAACCACAGCCAGGAGACTCCACTTAATCTAATTGAGTGTGAAGGCAGGCTGGAGACACAGGACCTGCTCCTCCATCCCCCCTCCCATAATATAGACACTATTGGCTGCTAATTGGCGCCAGTGGGCTGGTGCTAATTGTACTGATGTCTTGGTCTGAGGACAGGCATGTGAAGGATGAAGGGGTCTGCTGGGAATAGGAGGAGGGGAGAGTGAGGGAGACAGTGGTCATAAAAGTTGGAACAAGGCTTTAATTTCATATCAAATATTTAAGTAAGTGAGTGGAAGATCTGTGAACTCTCTTTGTGGTAACCCGCAAAGGCCTTGGAGAATAACCACCCCCCTGCCTCCAGCCCTAGCAATGAGCTATCTGAAATGCTGTTCCTCTTCCTCCTTAGCTTTGTTTAATTAATTGTGAGAATTGCTAACAATCCTTTATTCATTTTCATACCTTCTCTGCTTTCTGTTGTTGCTGCTACTTTTTTTAATTTCAAAGATTCAGCTTTTCCAGCTCTAGGGCTGTCAAATGTTTACTTGTCTTTGTTCCATGGAAACTTTGGCTGAACAGAATGACAGCTAAAGCTGTGATCATGTTCATTACCCTAAGGCTGGATAAGGTCTGATCTGTACATGCAAGGCCAGGCTGAGCAGTGGTGACTGTGTGTGGTGCTGGTCCTTAAATCGGTCCAATCACACTTCTGGTGGTTGAGTTTTACATGTATCAGGTGTTGGTGAGACTTGCTTACATAGAAAGTGTTGATGTATTAAACACAGATATACGTGGCAAAGTTAAAACAGCTATTTGTACTCCAGTCTGGGTAGAGTTGGAGCTGGATGGTCATATGGGAGTTGCATATTTCACACAGGTCATTCCTTTCTCTTTCTCAAACAGAATGCACACTATCTGCATATTAAAATGCTTTTTTTGCTCGACTTTTTTGTAGGCAAATGTGTGCTCTGTGGACAACAGTGCCTATGGAACAAGTTACTGTGTGCTCAGCCTCTTTCAGCTCCTTGTCCCCCCAGCTTGTGCTAGAGATGGACACTGTCTCAGAGCTTTCAGCAGCAATGCTTGTGCGAGTGCTGCCAACCTGTGTTAGTCAAATCAGTGTGGTCGTTGGGGTAGTAAGCTCCTGAATTGTGTGTGGGGCAAGTGGGGCAAAAAGCTGGGATTGGAGCCACTGATAATTTCTACTTTACAGTTGGACTTGGCAAAATGTGTCCATCCTTTTGTTTTCATGTTAGGACTTAGTTGGTATAATTATGTAGATAAAAAGTCATACTTCTTGCTCCATAAAAGTACAAGTTTTAGCTTTACCTGAAGTTGGAAGTGTTCCAGCGTGCTGCACTGCATTAGGAGCAGGTCTGCTGTTGACTGTGACATCTTTCAAATGTCTGTTACAAAGCCCAGAGTTGTGTTTGCAGGAGCTAGGTTGTTAACTTTGGTATTTTGTCTATTTGATCTAGGCTGATCATATTCCATTTACATATATTTTTTCCTGCTGACTATGTCAAGGTTTTCAGCCTTCATCTGTCCAGGTTCTGAAGAGCAGCTCTTTGTTCTAGCATAACTTGCTATTACAGAACTCTCTGTTGTTTGCTTGAGTATTTTCCCCTGAAATCCTTTGTTCTTTTTATGCTCCCAGGAATTCTGCTACCATATAATTTGTTTTTCTAGAATGCAGATTGGCAAGGGCAGGAAGTGATATCCTACAATACACCTGCAACGTATTAGAAATAAATTGTCATTTAAAAATACATACATATATCTTTTTTTTATGCTGAGTAGGCCAAATCTTCACTAGTTACACATTTTAAATCCCAGCCTGCCTCCCCAAGAAAATGCCAACCCCCTCACCGGACTAAGTTGCTGATATGTACAGAAATAATTATTTGAGCTTGGACCCCTGACTCACATCAGGATTGGAGCTGTGAATTGTATCTGCAGGCAATCTTGCTTCTAAGTTTTTAATCTCTAAATAGGCAGGAAAAGTCTAATTAAGCTTGTGCTGTGATGGGAGCAGAGCTTCTGTGAGAATTAGTGGCTTGCTCACCACCCAGCTCTGTCAGTGTGTTGGATGAAGGTTTGACTCTGGGATATGGTAGGGTCCTCTTCACGCTGGGAACACGTTGGCAATCTCACTGGGAACCCTGCCGTGTATTGTGGCTGCCACCATTTGTTTAGAAAGTCCAAGTAATAGAAACTTGGAAGTGCCTTCCTGCAACCTTGACTCTGTGTTGCAGCCTGTTTCACCTGAATTCAGGTCCTGTCACATCAAGATGCTGCAGGGATTTGCCTGAGCTAAGAGGGCTAGACTTGCAGATGTTTTAAGCTTTCCTCCCCTCAGTGTTTTAAGGTCAAAGTGACTTAGGTACCTGTATCTTCTTTTTGAAGGACCTTGTGATGCAGTTTCCTGCCTGACTTAAGAGGGTGTGATTGTGATTGTGTGAAGCAGAGCAGTTCCTCCAGGGGTACATAGTCTCATCCCTGGCTGTGTGTTCCTGTCATCTCATTTGAATAAGCTCAAATAGTTAAGTGACTGTGAGGTGGTTTTGAAAACAAATCCCCTGATTTTATTCAAATAAAGTGTTTTCTTTTTTAGTTTGCCATTAGTTGGATCAAGGACTGTATGTGGATCATTCCTTCCCAAAGGAGCAGGAAGGGAAGGTGTGATCAGAAGAGAGAGGAATGATCAATACCTTGTTCTTGCTAGAAACCAGATGTTCATGTCCCTAGTTCCTCCTAAAACTGGATCATAACCACAGCAGTCACTTGGGCCTTACAATGCTGCACAAAACAATGCATAAATAACTTTAAAATTATCATCCTCGAGCTGTTGTACTTATGTTACAGTTGTGTGGCATGTAACACAATGAGAATTTGACTTGTGTGACCTCAAGGCACTACTGCTATAAAATGTTCAATATTAAATAATAATTGCAGAAAGTACCTTAATAGGTTCTCTTGGTAGAATGTTCTGAATACTTACATATATCACAGGCCACTGAATTCAGATAACAGTTTCAATCTAAAATTAAATTTTAATGCACTGATATCTAGGCAATTTTAAGCTTTTTATAAATTATCACAATGTACAGATTCTTGGGTGAAAGGCATCCAAAGTTCTCTGCCTCTTTCTTCCTCTCAAAATATAATCATAGAACTGATGTATGAGGCATTTAAACTCACTTGACAGCACGTCACTTTTACTAAGGAAGGCGGAAAGTGAGTGAAAGCTCCAAAGTGATTTGTTCCAAAACCTAAGTTCCAAATCCCAAGCTCATGAACAATCCGTTCTGTCTTACAATCAAAATATGTCGACCTCTTCCATGCAGACACAGACTTCTAGAATATGGCATCCTTAAGAAAGCTTGTGAGCTTGGTAGAAAGGCAAACCATTGTAGATCAGGGATATATCAGGCCAGACATGTACCAGGTAAAAAAAACAAATGTTGTACATGGCTGTTCTTTCTCAGTTCAGTCTTCCTCTTCAAAGTAGTTCATGACTTGTGCAGGTTCATCATATTCAGATGATGTGGCATTTACTCTAGAGTTATTGGTGGATCCTACAGGGTGTACAAAATACCTTTAGCACCAGAGCTTGAATTCTGCTTATTAATTGGCTTGTTTTCCTAGTCACTGTGGATGTATACCTCTGTAGTGCAGTGTTATTCTGAGATACCCAGGCTAGCTCATAGCCAGCTAAGCAAAAATGAAGTGGCATGGTTGGTGAAAGCTCTTCTAAGACTGTGCTCATGTTTTCTTTCCTTCCTTTTCCTTTCTTCTACTGTTAATTTTCATGCTTTCCCTTGAGTCAACATCAGTGATCTTGCAGACATGCAGTAAATCAACTCTCTGATCCACCTGAAAGCTTAGATACTTTCCTTTTCCTTGTTTCCTTCCCCCCCCCCCCCGTTTTTGCTCTGCTCATTTGCAGATCAAAAAGCTGAGTTGGTTAGCTGGGTAGTGGCAGGATCACTAGTGCTGATGGAAAGAAAGCAACAGAAACATATAGTTAGGAGCACCAAGACTCTCCCTTTGTGGTCTTAGTTTGGTTTAATCCACCTATAAACTTAATCCAACAAATGTAGTTTGGTTTCATTCAGATACTCCCTGCTTGACCACATAACACTCTAGAGGTTATGAAGATCATATCAGTGAGTTCATTTCTTGAGTTAAATAGATCTCTGTGAGGGATCTCCTTGCTCTGCAGCACTTGGATCTGCATCAGCAAAGCACTTGCAGTCCATGCACTGATGACTCAGGTACTCACAGCCTGGCAGGTTCTTGGGTGCTTTGCTGAGCAGGATTGGATGTGCTGTAATGTTGAAAATTAACCATAAAGTGGAATGCCTGTAGAGCTTGGGTCTTGGGCAGGATCTCTGCAGCACCTTTGTCCTCTGTCAGCTTCCAAGCATTTGGTGCAGGAGACTAAGCCCAGATCTCATAATTCACACCTTCAAGCATGAAACTCCCCTTTGGCATCATGCTGAGTTTGTTGAACCTTTCAATCTATCTAACTGAGCTTTAAGAAAAGAGAATATCCTGAGAGCTTTCCCGTAGTTCAGCCTAGGGTTGTGTGCAGGGGTTATTTCTAGGAAAAACAATAGATGATACATTTCATTGTTCTCTGAATTGGGAAAACAAGAGAAGCTGCTATTCTAATGGAATCCTAGTGACAGCAGAATACTTCCTTACTTTTAATGGATTAATACCCCAGAACAAAACTAACCCAGAGTCTCTGCTCACTTCAGCAGGCTTGGAATCAGGACTTCAAGCAGAGGTCAGAGCATTTTCTCTTCTGTGTATTGGCTTTAACTGTTCAGTGCCAAATGTGGGAAATGGAACTACTGAGTCATTCTATCAGCTTCGGTCTCATTTTTCTTCCTTCAGGGGACTTTTGCATTTTATGCTGCAATACTGCTTTGAAAAGCAACTGTGACCAAAGAATAGAGGAAAGAGCCCACTTTCACCAGCTTAAATTGCAGAATAATTTTTATTTAAAGCTCCCCCTCCATCTAATGCCTTTCCTCTGCACATGCATTGTAAGTGAATTCATGGGTGCTGAAAGAGGTTAGTTTGACAGGCCTAATGGTTCACACCTTCTGTTCAGCTTCCTACTTCAAACCAGTCCAGGTTGAAAGAGGAGAGGTCAACAACTTTAGTGTAAGGCTGAGATTACTGGGTTGGGAGCAGGAAGTATCTCAGCTGAAGACCTCTCTCTTCCATTAACCAGTGGAAGAATTTGCTCCCTTGGTGTTTTGTGTGTGATGTGAGACACTCAACATAGACCTCAAAATGTGTTCTGAAGTCATCTCTGGCTTCCCTTTTAGACAAGCAAATTCTTACAGAGCTGCTCAGAGTGCCCTGTTGATCTGGTGATATCATCACTCTAGGAAGGTTCACTTGCCAGTGTATTGCAGTAAGATCATTTTTACATGGTAAGTAGCTATTCATTACTGCTGTGTTAATGCTGGTACACACAAACACTCTGATTGAAAGCTTGGGGCGAGCTCAAGAGTGCTGAACGTGTGTGCATATTAAATATCAGGGAGCTCATTAGCTACACTTGCAGGGGAGGGAACGACTGAGGTTTCCTGAGTGTCTTTGCAAACCAATGAAATGAAAATGCATCTTTGTATGCAGAGCAAGAAACAACACAACAAACACAAGCATACATGCAAGCCCACTCGACCAAGCAGATGACTGTAGAATCCCTCATGACCGTGCCTGAACAATTGCCCTTCTCAGACACAGGCACAAATGTACCAAGTGTATCACATTTGGCCCTTTTACCACTGGGTGTAAAAACTGTGACTTCAGAGAAATTAGAGCCTGTATGTGTGCACTAAATAATATCTGTCTGTGTCCGTCCCTGCACTTGCAAACAGAAATACTTACAGGCACATGCAGCACACACATTACTGTCACAGCACATGCATTTTTTCCTTTCTTCATCAGAATAAAAAAAATCCCATTGATTTTTACTTTTCATGCTTCCGTTACTAGCTCCAGCTAACAACTGCCACTGCTGGTTCTTATCAATATTTGATGAGTAGGGTGAGGTGGAATGGAGAAGCCCTGTGAGTTTCTCCTCCTAAATGGTCTCTGTGAGGGTTGAGGTTTTTGTGGCTTTATGTTGATTTTCTCTGTCTGTTATACTTTGCTGGTTCAGGTCCTTAAGGTAACTACTACAGAAAGACAGGATAGAAATAGGACATCTCTCCCCCACCCCCTTTCCCTTCTCATGCCTGTATCTCTGTTTGCACTCTTGAGAGAAGGCTCATTGATGATTTTGTGGGGTTTTGAGTTTTTAGATCCCCTGTAAAATACATGAACAGTGGAAGGTAAGGCAACACTTGTCTGTGTAGCTGACATAATTTCCCCTTAACTATTTTTCCCAAGCTTTACCCAGCTAACTGTTCCCAGGAAATAAGCTCTCATTTTAAAAATTATCTTTCAACTCACAAAATTAATGACAGCCCTGGTACCTGACTAAATTTTGCCTATAGCTGTAAAAAAAAAAAACAAAAAACCACTCAAGAATAGAGCAGCATCCCTTCAGGGATAACAGAGTTATACTTCGTCATTTATTCTTCACTTGCTGTAAAAAAGAAGTTCCTGTAGTACCTAAGAGAGAATTTTCTTTCTTCTTTCTTTTTTTTGTGCTTAAGCACTAAATACACCTTTGTGGATGTGAGCTTACCTCAAAAGAAGGTCAAAGGTTCATTCGTTACTAGAATGAGAATTCAGTGGTTGGCTCAAAACAGACAGCATTTCTGCAAATGCTTTTCATACTAAGGAGTTGAGTTAAGTTTAGAAACATGGAATCCTTTAGTGCCCTAGAGGGGCAGTACAGGAAACATGGCACAGTCGGCATTGCAGTGAGCTCTGTGGGGACCTGGGAGTATTTGACACACACACAAGGTGAGGCTCAGAAGAGAGTGTGACACACTGGAAAGGCTGGGCTACAAGCTCTGGAGAAGGCTGCCAGCCATCCAACTGCTGCGTGTGCCACCTTATTTCTAGGTTAGTGTCCACTCTAACTGTGCCACACAAACCTGTAGATCTTTTTGCAACGTAACAAGCTGTCCTTGTTATAAAGGAGGAGAGGGAACAAGCCCTGTCACCCCTCCCTCAGGTGGAGGTTGGAAGGGCTCATTGCAAGGAGAAGGAGGCTTGTCAGTTAGGTTCAGTGTAGGCACAGGCATCAGAATCTCATCTGTACTGTATGAGATTACAACCAGGGAACCACTGAAGAAGGAATTTGAAAATCTGGGAATAAAACCTTTCAGTGTAGCCATCAATAGCCTTACAGGAGTGACTGGCAGGTCACTTAAGGATCTGTGCAAGTCTTGTATTCACATGAGGCAAAAAATAATAGGAAGAGCATAATTATTATTTTTTTTTCCTTGTTTGGAATTCCTGTAGTAAACATGACTGTTTTGTTTCTGAAAGAGTCAGGATTTAATTCTGAATTTGAATTGTAAATTCTGTTCAAATAAAATGCAACCTAGAAATCAGAGGATAGAGGGAAAAGAGAAGGACAGATGGACTTTCCTTGTCAGTCCCTCTGTATTGCTAGAATATATTCTCTCCTTACAGATTAGCAAATTTTACAAAGAAACTGTAAAATGGAACTAAAGGAGGATTAAACAAAAGAAAAATGCTGCTTCTCCATCATTCCTTCTTTTCTTTTTTTTTTTTTCCTTGATCACATATCACAATCAGATGATGTTAGGAGTCATTATTCCTGAATTTCTAATGACCCTTCACCTCCCTGGGGTGCAGGAGCAGTTGCCTCCAGGGTGCAGAGGTATCTTGTGGGTCATTGCATTGCTCTGGGGCTCGCAGTCAGCCTGGCTCTGCTCCTGTCAGCCTTTGAGGAAGGCTGCAGATCGAAGGAGAGCCAGCAGGACAGCAGGCAGCCTGGGTTATTTTCAGACATCCAAAGAGGCCTCGAGTCTGGGTTCATTAAGATCTGTAAGCCCAAAGGCTGTGCAACTAGTGTGGCAAAGACCTTTGGGTTTTGATCCCAAGCCAGGATTTCTTCCAGTGATGGTACCCTTTCAGTCCATGCTGGATGGTAAGAATCTGTTGGTTTTTCCTAAGAGGAAAGATGAGTGTCTTACTGTACTTTGCATACACGTACTCTCTAGACTAGAGTTTGAGGGTGCTGCTTTTTTTTTTTTTCTGAAAGAGAGAATTTTTGTATCATTCTTCTAAAGCCTAGTACATTATAGATCAAGAATGTCTTTAATTTTTTCCTTTTTCTCCCCCCTCCCTCCATATTTTCATCATGACAGTGGTGTAGAAGGCAGGAAACTCCATCAATTCCTGTGGAGAGAACACACAATTAATCTGTTAGCTCACATGCAAGGGTTTGGATAATTAGGGAAATGGAATGAGTAGCATGTATCAGATTTTCCAAACAGCTCAGCACCCATATAGTGCAGCAAAACAAGGTTAGCATGATTGGTTATGGTATTTTTTTGCTTTTTTTTCCCCAAAATAAGCTTTCAGTGTCAGGTACTGCACTTATGAAACTTTCACATTGGCCACTGAACTCTTGGAAACCCAGATAAATTCTTTTGAAAAACGTGGCCCCGTTTATCCTTGTGATCAATCCCAAAGTACCATGAAATGTGTGGAAGGAAACGTGACAGTTTGACAGAGGGTGTTGGCAGTTGCTCTTGCAGTGCAGGCATGTTCTTTCCAACAGTTTAGTGATGTTTTTTAAACTTTTTCCAAATCTACAAGTGATTTAGACCCCTTTTGAAATAGACACATTTAGAAGAGGAAACCTTTGCTATCGATTTATCAGACTCTTCAACTTAAAAACTTGAGAATTCCCTGCACAGAGAGTTCTGGGTAGGACTTTTCCATTTGGATTTTTGTGCTCAGACTTGCAGCAAGCCTGTGCTCTGACTGGTTAAGGAAAACCAGTGGATCATTCTTCAGTTTGTGGTAAAAGAAAATAAATCAAGGATGAATATTTTGTATTAAGCAAAACACTTTTTGCATATTTTTAATGCTGGTTTTTGCATCTGGGTACGGTATAAAATTTCAAAAGTTATGCAAGTCTGGGCTTTTTTGAGAGATGTGGTGGCTTCATTTCAAATAGAAGTACCGAGGGATGTCGTGCAATTTCATGATTCTCTTCCTGTGGTGGCAAATCCAAGTCTCTCCTTGTTCTGCACTGTATTCTAACTGTAAGAACTGCTTTTGAAATGAGCATTAAAACATCATCTGGAAGACAGGTCAGGGATCCAGTTAAGTGACTGAAACATCTGCAAACGTCTAGGAGGCAAGAGAAAACATGAGAAGCTTTCACTAACCCATGTAGAGCATGGCCAGCAACGCCAAGTGCCTTCTAAATATGTGTGCAATCTACTTCAAAACAAGTAGCAAGAGGCAGAAGGGGCAGTACCCAGGCAAAGCTGTTGGGATGGCAGCTTTTCCACTGCAAGGCATAAACCTTGGGCTTGTCTGGCACATGCTGTAAAATGCTGCTAGTTGAAGAGCAAGAGGGAATAGAGCCTCTCAGAATGCAATTTTTGCCCTGTTCCTGGGATGTTCTATGGATGACACAGGATAAGCAAGCATGTAAAGGTCTTGGAGTTTTTTGTTTGTTTGATTCACTCAGGTGAATTTTTATTTGTTGGTTTGTGCTTGCCTTTTTTTCTTTTCAGGAGACCGCTGCTTTTAATTCTCATCTATTGCCCTCCATCTTTTGTTGGTGATTTTAGGATAACTGGTGTCCAGCATTCTGGCTATGGGCCGTGTGAAAACCCCGTGCTGCAGACACTGTTAATCCAGTGCAGGACAGGTTGGCCATATTCATTTCAGATCTGCAGATGCTGAGGAAGCCTATTATCCACCTTATGTACAAGTCTTATAGAAAAGCTGTAGCTGAGTCCTTGGAATTTAGTGAGAGGATCTAGTATATACTTAAAATGTCACAGACATTTTAAGCTGGCAGTGTTTGTGAGAGCTGTCCTAGCTGATCACTCATGTCCTGTGCTGTTCTTTATCCAAGTCTTGAGAAAACCAAGCATGGTTAAATGTGGCTGCTTCTGGTTTACTGATCTGATGCATCTGATTAAAGGTGCTGACTTGTCTACCCATCCTTTGGAAATCTAAAGAATGTGCTGACAGTCTGGATCAGCTCTTTATTTCTCCAGACTCAGTTTAACATTCAAAGCTGTTTGTTGACCAAAGAGCTTTAGGAGGTTGGAGTCCTTTCACCTTGGAATTTTTGTCAACCTTTTTCCTTGTAGGTCTCTCCTACTAGTGAGCAAGTAACTGGTTTTCTCACTGGTTAGTGCATATGAAGTCTGTGAGCAGTGTGAAGTCACTGGGCAATGCTGGCATCAGGTGTTTGTGTGGGATCAGGCACACTCTGATGCCAGCTTAATAACTGTGAAGTGAGTTGGGTTATGTCATCTCTAACTTACATCTCTCCCTGTTTCTTGAACCCAGGGTCCATTTTGGATAGATACAGCAGGCTGATCTTCTCCTTAATCTTGCATCTAAAATCTCTTCCAAACACTGTAGCTATTGGGCAGCACATGAACAGGTTATTCTGGGTCTTAGAGCGATCTCTGACCTGGTTCTTCTCCCAGGCATCGTACCAAGTCCGTTCCAGGTGGTGCAGCAATCCACTTCAGGTTCTCTTCTGTCTTCCAAATGATTTAGCAAACCACATCCCTTCTGTAAGAAAGAAACGATCTCTCTTCATTTGTAATACCTTTGCTAAAATGTGCTGTACAATCATGTCTCTAAAATATATGAGGCGATAGAGCAAATATATTGAAAAATAGCACATACTTGGCCAGTTTTACTAATAAGTAAAAGATATACAGGTCTGTATATGACAACTGTATGTGTTGAAATATATTGAAAACATATTTGGATCATTCCATATATACTGAAAACTGGCCAAATCTGTAAAAAATGTAAGCCTGTTTTTTATATATTACATATTTTAAAATCATTTTCCCTAATAGATAGCAAGGAAACCTGCTATGAAGATGTGGGAAATACTAACCATGCTTTATTTTTTCCTGATGGAAACCAGTGATCATGGATGCTGTGTCATTATAGACATTGCAGTAATAGTTAACGTGTCTGCTAGCTAATAATTTGTGTACTGGGCCTAGCACAAGGGTTCATTGATCTTAATAGAGACCACTCAGTAACAGTGAATTCTAACAGTAACAGCTCCCCTGGCATTGCTGGTGCTGATTTAAGTCCTAGTGTTTCTTCCTCTGCAGTCTCTTTGCATTAGCCTGAGAATGGATGGGGGAGTGGGAGCACGAGTGGTTGTGACAGCTCTTAGGGGGAGGAGCGTGCACGTGCTTGCTATTTCTAGAGAGATGAGAAAATTCTGGAGGATGAGTATTCAAACAGTGAGTCTTAGAGAAGGGATGTGACCCCTTAGAGAGTGCAGCTGTCCTGGCCTTTGCATGAAAACAAGCATGTCCATTTATTGTTAGCTCCTGCTGGCATTTGTAAGCATTCTCTAGATAAGACTAGAGATGTCTGGATGCCCTGGATCCTCTGGGAAGTGCCCTTTTGCAGTATGACACATAACCTGACAGGATTATCTGTGATTAGAGCAGAGCTGTAGGCACAATGCAACTGGGGTTCCCATGTCCTTTGTGTTTGCTGGGCTCACTGTGCTGCCCTGCTTTGAATACTCCAGTAAATGTCAAATAGCTATGAAAGATGGATATGACCTTCCAAATTAGCACTCTGTCCAGCCAAGCCAGCAATCACCCCTTTCTGGAAAGCTGTCGGGGTCTGAATTATCCTTTTGAGTTTTTATGGGTGTGTTGTTAAATCTCTGAAAGACATGAGGCCGGAGACCCAGAGGTTTTGCCATGGAAGATCTAGAGCTTTCTCTAACTCTCCTGCATGTTCTAGAAGCAATTTGATCCCCAGTGAAGATGAGAGGTCCACCATATACACGTTGTGTGCACAGCACATGTGTTGTATGTGCCTTCCTGGTGAGAGTTAGGATGGTCTACCGTGCTGATGTACATGTTGCCAGGGAAACTGTACTTTGGGTGATGGCAATTGAAAGTAAATTAGTGTCCTCAAGGTAGAGTGATGAGTGTTCTAGAAACAGTAGGAAGGTGTATGGGGCGTTTGAAGACTTGCGAGGAGAGCTGGTTCTGATCAAGAGTTAGGTGGTGGACACCAGCAAGAGCTTGGTTTCCTCATCCAAGTTGGAACAGATTAGCAGCTGAGGAAGGAGAAGGAGATCTCATACAGAGCACAGCTTATAAAGGCAGACCACTGTTCCCGTGAGATGACCATGCTGCTTGGTTTGAAGGTGAATGGAATTTTCTTTGGTTCTTTAAATTGTTCTATTCCTTTATTAGGAAAAGCACCAAAGACAGTTTGGGGCCCCAAATCTGTCTCACTGTGTAATGTGTTGATCTCTTAAACAGGATTCATGAATCCTATGGTACTGTTGACCAGGTGAATGTATTTCTGTCTACTACACAATACAAAGTTTGTGCAAACACTTGCATGCAGAAAGTTGGAGAAGGACCAGCTCCAGAACTGTAAGCCAAGTATATCAGGGATGCTGTCATGAGATGATTGATGAGGGTTAGGAATGTCAAAGTGAGAGTCATCGCTGGTTTACTCTTCTGAGATCCCTTCTGCTCTGAAGATGGGCTGTTCTGTGATGCCCATGCCTAGAGCAAGAGCATTAATTCTTGTTCTGCAAAGAATCAGAGTGCTTAGAGCTGGAACTCCTCGACATCTCACAGCCTTAATGAAAACAAGGAGCAAACCAGAATTCTTCTGAAAAATAAACAAACCCACTTTCATGACCTCGTCTTGACCTCCCAATGAGGTGCTAATTACTAGAGGATTAGCACCTCTTCTGTATCACAATGGACCCAGCCAAGGAGCAGGAGGTGTCAATACTCTACACAAAATGCAAATCCAGAAGAACTAGTCCAAGGGCAATAGGCAAGTGCCAAAGTTAAGAACAGAGACACCTTCTCAATCCTGAATACAACCTGTTGTCTAAAAAAAGTGCAAAATTGGTGGCTTTTGGAGGATTTAGGCAGGGATGGAGTATTTTTTTCCCCCCTTCATTTTGGGCAAATATGCAACTTTCCTTCATTTTATTTTACAGCTCAACACAAAGCATTTAGGAAGCATTTATTCAGTATGGATAGAGTGATAGCAATATCAAAAATTAATAGCACCAGCAGAGGTCTGTATGTACTGAAATCTGTGCTGAAATATCATACCTGTTGCCCTATATCCACTGGTAGACTGATCAGTTGGAATGAAAACTATATGAATCAGTAGTTGTAAAGGAAGTGTGATTCATCAGTGATGTTCTGTCAGGCTGAGACACAGAGAGCTCATGAAGTGTGTAGGATGGTTTCATGAGGTTCACTGGTTGTCTTTGTTATGTTGGGGCAGTGAATGGCATGGCAGTTGAATGTTTCTGGAATGTGCTCCTCTTCATAGAATAATTTAGGTTGGAGAAGACCTTTAAGATCATCAGACCTGTAAGATCATCTTGTTCTCTGCTTAGACATGAAGAGCTCAAGAAATCACCTGGTCCCACTAGAAGTCACCTATCCTCTATGTGGTTGCCCAGTCACCCACACTATCTCATACTTTTCAATTCTACAAAAGCACTGCTAACAGAGAAGGTTCAGGTTTGCACTGGGTTAGCCACTGCACTGCAACATGTTCCTCAGAGTACAGCAAATCTATTTGTGGTACTGCTGAGGACTGAGATACTTGATTCACAAAATCTGACATACCCAAGGGACTTGATCTTTGGAGTATCTCAGTGTGTTCCATGGCAGTTCTTGGTTGCTTCTGAAAATTAGCCCATATGTTGGGTCTCCAACACAAGGATCATGTAATTATCCAGAAATTTGCCTTGCTCTGGGGATTATGTCATTATTAAAGTGATAAAATCTTTTTGTTGGGGATACTGGTGTCTCCGTTTCATGTTTGGTCCTGGGTGGGATGGGAAAGGCATCTTCGCATTTGCGTGAAGCTTTGTACTGGTGTTTTTGCTAACAATTGTATTTCCCATAAAAATTTCAATATCAGAAATTACTTTAATGATAAATTAGTTTTTAGGAGCTGACATTGAACATGGTCTTGGCTGGAAGCCAGGTCACCTTACAATTTTTTGTCAGCAAAGGTTCCAAGAAGTGAGATCGCTGGTATAGCAGCAGATGTCATTAGTGCTGCTGGTGGCATTCCAGCAAAGGGGTATTTTAATCTCTCTTGTATGTTCCATGTGAAAGTGATGAAACTTCCATTATACAGGTGTGAGACATAGCTTTTCCACTTCAAGCTCCATGGAGGTGGGATCTCCACGGGGTTGGAGAGGCTGAATTTGCCTGGGTGGCAACGGTTTTGTCCTGTCTCCTGCTCAGAGCCCGGCTGCTGGGAGCCCCTGGTGCCTGCTTGTGATTTAGGCCAGTGGGTGCAGGTACCTCTGGTGTGGGGCAGGGGCTGACCCGTTTTGCATGTTCATGTCATTTCTGTCCTGAGGTTATGGCTTCTGGGGCCTCAGTTTTCTAGTTTTCTTCTCCTCAGAATGTTCTAGTGCGTTTGTAGTTTGTGAGCTGTATGTGAAAAATGCTGTACTAAGAATTAAGGTTTATACATTTTTTTCTTAACATCAGTGAGGAGTGATGAGAGCTCTTCCCATGTAACTGCATTTTGCCTAGTGATGTGTATTCCCTAATGTAAAACAGCACTGCACGTTGTGTTTGCAATGCATGTTAGAAGAAAAGACCCTCCACAGCTGTCACCTGTCTTCATTCAGTCCATCAACAATTGTTTGTCCGCACAAGAGGTGTTTGTGTTTTCCTTGGTGTAATTATACAGATAATTCTTCCTTTGTATGGATGGTCTTATTGTGAAAGGAGAGTGGCTTAAGCTGTTTTGAAATACCAACAGGAACTTTGCCCTAGGGCTAGGAGAGAATTCCTGAGATGCAAGATATGGGTAGACTGGAACAGCCCAAAGTCTGGTGGCCAAGATGGCCACGATGGCCACCTGGAAGGTGAGAGATCAAAGCTCCACGTGCCTTTGCTGACAAGTACTGGGTGAGATTTGCAGATGAGCAAAAGCCTCCTTGTGAGCAAAGTGGCCCAGCTGTCCCCTAGAATAGATAACAGACCAGTGCTCTGCTGGGGGCAGGAGGACAAGCTGTAAATGTGAGTCTTCTGAAGCTCAAGGACCTCTCCCAAGCAGCAGATTATTAGCTTGTTTGGGTTTTTTCTGAGTGGAAGTTGACTCATGAACCCAAGAATGCTGTTCCCACAACAGTTTTTTCAGTGCTGCTACATTCTTGGGGTGGGGGGAGGTGTCTGCTTTGGATAATTGACTTTTCCAATAGAAGATCTTGTCATCCATAAATTCCTGACCAGCTCTCCGCTGACCAGCTGCTTTGTCTTTGCTGACTTTCTCTGTTTTCTTAGGTGGGAAGGTGAGCTGCTTATACAGCAGTCCAGGAGAACTCCCTTTAGATGAAATGTGTCCACTTCACTGGTTAAACATCTCAAGACATAGTTTTCAGAGCTGCTCCTTGCCGTGTTCATGGCAGTGTGTCTTTTGCACTTATTTTCCATGGGTGCAAATCACCATAACTTGGTTGACTCCAGCAATGCTGCCTAAGCTCACACCAGCAGAGGAGCTATAATTTTAGCTGGTTGGCTGCATAATGCAGCCCCGTTAGCCCTTGTGGCAGACACACTGTGTAATGTAATTTCCTGTTTTGAGAATTATCTCCCAGATTTTCATATGGTCTGAGCGACTCCTGTCTACATTGTTCTTCTGCAGAGGATATGTGCGTTATGGGGCCAAGGTGACACAATCAGGATCTCCTCAGTGTAGTGTCTGAGCGGGGCCTCTGAATAATAACCAGATTACTATCTCCAACTTATCCTAAACATGCCTGCCTCCTTTTACAGTTTTTGTTACAAAGTATTGTTGCCAGGATGGATTTATGCTGGGCCATTTCCCACTCCAGCTGCGTCATTACAATCATTGTCATGAGAACACAAAAGCAGAGGCTGAATGCCTTGTGCCTTCCGAAAAATATATTTGTCCTATTGCACTGTTGTGACCTTTGGAGTCACAACAAGATGTGGCTTGATCTGCTAGTGTCTACTAAAATGAAGACTTCCTGATGCTTGATTACCAGGGATCCTCAAAGGCCAGAGTGACTCCTTGTTGTCTCAAATAATCTGGCTAGAATATACATGGCAAAATTGCCAAGCAAAGAACAATTGCTAGAGGACAGAAGTCAAGACACATGCCTACAGCAGTTTAGACCTAAATAGATCGTTTTTTGTTCTTTTACTGAGTCTCATGCCCACCCCCTTTTCCATGCATAAATGTTATCTATCCACTAGAAGGCACTGTTGTACAGTGGACAGGCGGGGTGGGTACAGCCAGTAGGCTCTCGAGTGACATCAGGAAAGTCCCTTCCCCTTTGAGTGCCTCAGTTTCCCCATTTGCAAAATGGTTAATATTTTGAGAAATGCTGACCACTGTAGCCTAGAGCAATTGGGTGTTATTAAACCACCAAAGGAACCAGTCAAACCATATCCTTGCTTTAGGAAACCAAGATCAAACCAGATGCCTTCAGGCTCCTCTGTGTGACATAGAGACACAGAAGGTGAAGAGACCGTTTCTTCATTATTCCATTGGTTTCCCATCGTTTTGTGTCCTGACCTCACCTCCAGCCTCCCATAATATTTTGGGGCTTCAAAGAGAACAACTGCTCATTCAAAGGGGCACATGCTGATTTTACAAGCTCTAGCATACTGCATGTGAGGTCAGTACAGAGCCCTTCCCCATTGAACCTGAAGGGGGCCTACAGAAAAGCTGGAGAGAGACTTTGGACAAGGGCATGGAGTGATAGGACAAGGGGTAATAGCTTTAAACTGGAAGAGGGGAGATTTAAGATAGACATTAGGAAGAAATTATTCACTGTGAGGGTGGTGAGACACTGGAACAGGTTGCCCAGGGAAGCTGGGGAAGCCCCATCCTTGGAAGTGTTCAAGGGCAGGTTGGATGGGGCTCTGAGCAACCTGGTCCAGTGGGAGGTGTCCCTGCTTATGCAGGGGGGTTGGGACTAGATAATCTTTAAGGTCCCTTCCAACCCAAACCAATCTGGGATTCCACGGTTTAGCTTCCTCAAACACCAAACCCAGAAGAGCAGCCTGCGTTGCCTAACCCCATCTGTCATTTTGATACCAGTCAGGGACCCCTTCCTGCAGCAGTGATTAGATATGCTGCTGATCATGCGTGGTGGATCTGTTAGCAATCAGGTTTCCTCTGTCAGTGTGTTGATGCTGAGACAGGGGGTTGGTGCTCCTCTGGGTCTTATATGCATCTCCTCAGCTAGGTCGTTGCCTTTAATTTGTTTTGTTTGCATAGCTCTGTGTGGTATAAAGGGGTTTTCTCTGCTGTTCATAGAATAAATTTAAGAGACTATTTGAGAAGAGTCATCATACCTACTGGAGTTCTCTGCTTTGCAGAAAGAACATAAGTGATTTCCTACCCATCTATCCACCTAGCTGTGTTAATGGAGATGGAAGTTACAGGCTTCCTACTTGCCTGTCCCTTTGAAGGTATTCTAAGAGCAGTGAAGGCCTCCCTGGTGATCATTTCCATTGTGTCCAGGCTGAGCTGGAATGGGAGTGTCTTCAACTGTTTATAACCTCAGGGAGGAGAAGAAGCTGCTAAAGCCGCCTAATAATTTACATTCTGTTGTTCCCCATAACATCACCCTAAACTACCAGTCTCCAGCTGGCTGAGCAATGCAGTCTGCCACTGATTCCTTCATGATGGGTGAACAGGAGGCTGTGGTGCCTTTTCCTCTCCCCAGGGCTGCACACAGGGCTTGGGAGCACAGACAATCTTCTGGGGCTGCATACCCCCACTGGTAACTGCATCCATCCCTTCACTAAAAGATCCCTTTTCTTTCTTCTGTCCAGGCCTTTGGGCCTCTCCCAGGTGCTGTACTTGGCATG
Source organism: Hemiprocne comata (assembly GCA_020745705.1). Taxonomy (NCBI): domain Eukaryota; kingdom Metazoa; phylum Chordata; class Aves; order Apodiformes; family Apodidae; genus Hemiprocne; species Hemiprocne comata. The sequence goes on along the minus strand of CM036602.1, from coordinate 12,636,706 downwards.
TTTCTCTTTCTTTTCCCTCATTGCCTTTTGTTTCTAGCCTACTCATTTCTAACTTTTTTTCCAGCATAAATAGAATGGTTGAAGAGACCTGGCCCAGGCCATACTTCTCTTTGAAACCAAGCTAGTGAGGAAGAAGTTCTTGCATGGGAAATATTTTAATATCTAAAATCCCCTCAGAAACTCAAATAAATTAACAGGCTTTCTGATCCCTGTCTTCTGTGCAGTCAGGCAGTGAACAGGGACAGTCTGGTACTTCATGCTTATCACCTCTTGCCATTCATGACTCTCAGCTGCTGCTTGTTAGTATCATATGGAGCAGAACCAATGATTTCAGTGAATAAAAAAATACTCCCTTCACCTTGCTAGCTCCACCAATCTCATCTGTTCCTTTCAGCCCTCAGGTACATTAAATGTTTTGACCTAATGAAGTTCTCTGATGTTAAAATTGCTCCAATCTCAATTACCTTCTGTGGCAGCGGATAATACTTAAAAGCCTTATGTGGCTGCAGAGTCTTCTTGTCTCTCTTTTGGGTTAATAGTTAAAAATTCGTGGTCGTTTTTCAAAACCTAAATTGCTTTACTCTCTGCAAATGATTCCCTTTCCAATTCAAAATCAAACCTTTGTCTAGACTCAGCAGACTCTTGACTAACAGCTCTGGCAGATAAAGATACCAGCAGTTTATCAAGATGTACTCACTTTCTACCCCAAACTCACTCATCTCAACTTCATGAGGTGGTTTTTGTTTTCTTTTTTCAGTGGCAGAAGAGTATTTAGGTAATTTGGCTAAGGGGCCTTAGAAGTTACTTGGCTCTCCACAGAGTGTTTCTTTTTTAGTGGTGCCAATTTCCTTGACAAATGTATTTCATTGTGTGGCGCATTTGATCCTTATATCCGGAACTGTACGTGAATCCTGAACCACTCCAGAGCCTTCTTTATAGCTGCCATGTTCCTGACTGCAACACTGCAAAAGGCTCCATTGGGTTAGAAAATGCACCTCAAAATTCAAAGGCTGAATTCCAAATGAAATGAGAGTACATATAAACATAAAACAATGCATCTTCTTCAAGTCCATGCATGTATTTCCCCTGTGTAGCTACTACTGTGGCCAAGTGGCCGTTGCTGGCAGTGGACATACACAGAGGTTTTAATCAAGTCTGACTGTAAAGAATGACCTTTCCCTCTACTCAGGGTTCAGAGGAGCTCAGCAGTGATTTTCAAGCTTCTGCACTCAAAATTTCAGCTGCATTTACATGAGAGCTTTGGACACATATATAGGTGCCAAGCTGGGAGTTTTGAAAGCCTGACTATGTCTGTCAGCATTACTAGGCCTAGACAGAAAATGTTAATAATGTATAAGAACTTTACTGAAATTATTTTATTAGAAGAAGTCTGAGATTTTGTATCTGTGTTCAGGGACTCTGATGGCTAGAGGCAAACCTAAAGGGAGCCTGAAAGGACCTTAAAAAGCAAGCTCAGTCTCCAGTGAGGAACCAGTTTTAAAGTGTTCTATTTTTGTATCTCCTCAACAGATTTACTAGTCAGAAGTTCAGAGTCCAATTTACCTTACTACTAATCCTCTTGCAAGTAGTACTAGAGCAACTTGAAGTATTACATACACTTGAAATCTCTCTTACTGCCAGCATGGTAGAAAGGAGCCTTAGTTACTGTAAATGTGAAAGAAACCTTCAGTCTTTGTTATAGTAATAGGCTGTATAAAGGCAGTGATTACACAGTGTGTTCTCACATTATGAAATCTCCACTATAATTCAAAATTGCTCTGGAGAGTCAATCCTGACACAGCTGCTAATACTATTGTAATAGTAAAATAAATACTTAGCATGTATAAATTTTATTTGCATACTGAAGCATCCTAAAACTGTATTTCTCAGCCCACCCAAGATGTTTTTTAAATGGGAGGATTGAGGGAGAGGAAAAAAATTACGCTGGATCCCAGAAGATTCTGGAGATAAGACAGAGCTGAGGCTGGAGTTTCGGGCTGCTCTGTCTTCCTGGCAATCCTTTATTACACAAAACTGTAGATGAAGCATTGTTGCTTTCATATGGAGGTACATGCTGCTGGGAAGAACAGGACTAGCTTTGGGTAGAACAACTACTTTCTGTGATTTTATTTCAGGATTAAAACGGGCAACTTATGATTATTGATAATCAATTATGACTAGAAATAACCACATGATAAAATATGCAATCATATGTGAAATGGAAACAGACATGGCATGTGGGATTTTCTAGTGGTTTCTGATTGGAATTAAATCCAATGCCAAACAAGCTTCACATGTATTCAGCTGTGGTGAATGTTTGTTGTATTTATTTTTTTTTAACGTGGCAGAGTGGGGAAATAGCACACATGTTGTGCTGCAAAGTGACTGCTTCCAGCCTGGACACATGGCCCAGGCACCAAACTGGGTGCTGGCTACCAGCAGAACAGCCATGGAGAAACCTGCCAGCAGCCAGCTTAGACCCATCAGCATTCAGAGAGCCATTTTCACATTTCAGCTTTGCAGTATTGAAAACCACAAGCCTTTGAAAACATGAATCAGGCCTTCCAAAATGGAGACTGGCTGAAAAATTATGAGATTAAAAAACGTATATCTAAAAACACATCTGTTGGTTTTACATTTGCCTCCTGATTTTTCCTCCTCCTGGCTCTTAGGTCTTCAATCTGTCCCCTGAAACCATGACAATTAGAAACTCTCTCATTTTTTTCTTGATGGACATTTGACAGTCTTGTGTAATCACATCACTCAGGGCACCAATACTGTGAGGAAGAGAAGTTTGAAACAAAATTCTGAGAACTGTCTCCAGTGACACTGAGGGGCAACTTTGGAATCGAGGTATGGGGTTTTGAAGTTATAATTTTTTGCTGGTGTATAATGGAAGCAAGCTAAACATGTAAATGGTCATCAAAATGAAACTACAATGAGCAGGACTTGCCCCTGGGGATGAGCTAATCTTCAAAATGCTTTCCATACATATGTATGAGTTGAGAGTTAAGGAAGCTGTGTTCCTATGCTGTCCCTGGGTGGGACAGTAAGTGGCCAGTAAGATCCTACAATACAAAAGTCCTGTCTCCAGTTGTAGGGTCTGCAAGCCACAGGAGAGAAGAACAACCAACACTGAACTGAGGTAGAAAGTTGTGTAACTCAGCTCTCCACAGTTTTTCCTTTACTTTCCAGATACAAATACTGACTTCTTACTCTTGTCAGCTGGGGAGAAGGTGAACTTGGAGTGGGAAGAACCATGGCTGCAGGGAAACTTCATCCTTTCAGACTTTTCATGTTGAAAACTTACGGGCAAATCAATGGAAATCAATGGGGTTGAAGTTCCCCAGTCCTCGCTGTATACTTGAGGGAGGATTTCACTTGGCAGTCCATACCAAAGATGAAGTTGCAGGAGAACAAGCAGCATGCTCACCTCCTTCCAGCATGTCCATGGCTTCCAGTGACACTAAAACTTTCAGAGCTTAACAGAGCCAGGACTAGGAGGAAACTCATGGTGGTGCACTGGATGAGATGGCTCCTGATGCAAACTGAAGCAGCACTCAGTGCAACTAGAGCAGATGGCAAAGATGAGTTTTTGCCATCTTTATTTCCCTCTGCTCAGGCATTTACTAATCACTGTAAATGCAGGAATGCTTCTTTTCAGGCTGGAAGAGGTGTATGTGATGTGGAGGTGAGTATGGATTGGGTGCTACTCAAGTGTTACCTTTTCAGGAGGACTCTCCAACAGGCTGTCTAACTTCATCTAGCAGCTGTTGTGTGTCACAGATGAAGGGTGCTGAGGACTATTGTACTGGGCCTTCAGGGTCAGACCTGATTTAGCCCTAAAGGCTTGTCTTCACTGCAAGATTACCTCTGCCATGTGTATTGCCCCAAGCATGAGGTCCACTCACACGAAAGAGCTCTCCACTCTAATGCAGCCATTATGTTAATTCAAAGGGTCTGATCCAAGCTGAGATCTTAGCGTTTGGTTAATGCACCTCACCAGCCATCACACAGCTGCTGTAACCTGTACTACATCCAAGCCCTTGCACAGCTTTGGTGCAGTAGAATATTCTCCTACAGGTGACTGGGAAAGCACCAGTGGAGCAGCTCAGCAGTGCAAAGAGTTAAGGTATTTGTCAGGCAAGGAACTTGAGATTCTTTAGCTGGAATGTTATTAGTTGATGTAACTGCTCATCCTTATGGCTCAGGAGTAGCAATTTGAGGGTAGGCAAATTAACTGCACAATGCAGCTAAGGTATTGCTTTAAAAATCTTCCTTGAACTGAGGAGCAATGACCAGTGAAAACCTCACTGGCCTTTTGAAAGGCATGTTCCTGTTCCGTGGAGGATCAGCAGACCGTGCCATTGGCATTGGACAAGGAAGAATGTCAAGATACAAAAGATTCGTAAGATGTGATGTTAGTCTAAGGGTATCATCTGCATCTAATTCCAGGTCAGAGTTTGTCTCTGGTTTATTTTTCGATCCTGAGTCAAACTATGACAACAATTGTTGCTAGTTAAAAGAGAGCTTACTGAAGGAAGAAAAAAAAATCAGTAAAAGGAATATTAGCTTCATCCTGGCTCAAACCAGGACAGAGTTGAACTCTGGGAGTAATTCAGTGTGAAAAATTTCGCTCTGAAAAGTGTGGAGTAGAGGAGGTGGGAGTCCCAGGGTGGAGATGCTGCTAACACCCAGCAATAACCGGTTACCCTGCTTGGCAACCCCCTTGCTGGTCTAGGTAAATGGAAATGACATCATTATTTGTTTGTCCCTTGTCCTAGTGCCTTTTATTTTTAAGCCTGCATAACGCAAACCACAGCCCCTGGGGAACTTAACGAGGGTCTAAGTGGCACCAACGTTCCCTGTTAACAATGGGCTTTTGTTGTTCACACTTTCCCTATCAGAGTGTCCCGGAGGAACGTCCTTGCTTAGGAGACTATATTGTGATGTTATGACCTCAGAGAGGGGTGGGAGAGGAAGGGAGGGTTCAGGTGTATCTTTAACTGGCTTGAATAACTTTCTTCTAGTTGTGTTTTCTTCCCACCAGGATCTTTAATAACTCCTCTGAGGGGGCTGCCTCTGTGCTATAAATACAGCCGCATTATCACTTGGCTGCATTGTGTGCGAGCGCTCATTTTCTGTGCTGGGTTTGAACTTGTTGACTTTTGCGGTTGGTGTCAGGAAATGTTGGGTGGGAAAGGATTAAAGAGGCTATTGATGTGACTCGGAATCTCAGGCCAGGAAGACTGGTTGTATCATCTTAGATCTAGAGACTGTGGTGTTGATATTCAGCTTGAGTTTTTTTTATAGAGTTGCTTTAGTCAGATCCCTGTTTCTCCCTCTCACCTCCCCCATCACAAGCACACTGACTCCAGCACTCTAGGCTGTAGTCTCCAAGGAGGAAGTAGACCCTGTAGGCGAATTTCCTGGTATTATGCCATTTTAACAACCTCTCTCTTGATTTAGGTGTTGCAGGCTGGCTAAGAATATTCCTTGACACTTGAAAGGGACCTTTATTGTTTTCTTAATTTGTGAAGAATTGCCTTTTTTTTTTTTTCTTCTCCAAACTTTTCTTTGTAGGGTCAGACTGGAGCCATGTTATTGTTGTTAAATTTAGATCTGAGACTATATTAAGTCCTCTGGCAGTCTGCCCTAGCGCTTTCACTTCTTAAAACAGGAAGGCAGGCCTTGGCCTACTTGTGCTCATGTACTTAGAACGGGTGAGAAGATGACTTTTTACACCACTGAGAAATAAATATAAAGCTGCATGGTGTGTATACAACAACGGTTCTGCTGGAGCCAAGAGAGAATTTCAAAGGTATAAGCTAAGCCTCTTAGTTCTTCAACAGGAATTAGACACATAAGTGCCTTTTTGGAAACTGTCCCCACAATAATACTGACACATGAAAAACTCTTGTGTTATGAGCAGTGCAGAGGGAGAGCTGATTCAGCAGTGTAGGCTGACCATGGCAAGCTTTGAAAGGCAGTAGGTGTGTAAAGAGAGCAAGCATCGTAAAGGCTGGAGTGATTGATGAGGTACAGCATGTTTACCAGGGATATCAGCTCCTCCCCAAGATGCTGCATGCATTTGGTGCAAGAGTTCTCTTTCAAAGCGTTGTGGAGGGTCTCATTAAAGGGGTGCCCACCATGACAAATAGGTGAAACAATTCCAAACTGGTTATTGAAAAAAAAAAATGTTCAAAGCACATAAAAGGCAGCATCTGGGGAAGGAAGGAATTGCATTATGCAGTCAAAACCCCTGAAGTTCTGTCTGACTTTGTGAGTGAATGAATGTGTGACTTAAATTATTAAGGATATGCCTCTGCTCATGTGATTGTGATGTTGGATGCCCAGATCTGAACCATCAGTATTAGTCTACCCTTTAATCTGAACATTCAGATGGAAGTACCATGCTCATGGTCCTGTTCCTGTGTTTTTCCTTGTGTGTCAGGAAGAATATCCCATAATTCTGTTTGACAAACTGCATCAGCATTCTTTTCCTGGTCAATGTGGAGCAGCTGTGGGAAGTCATCAGAGGACTATCAGCACCTGAATGATCTTTTCTTCATTCTCAAGTCAAAGTAGATATATCCCATGATGAGTAAAACATTGTCAAGCTTCTAAATGATTCTCTCTCATTCAGTTAAGCTAGTCCAGACTGAAGCACTTCCAAACCGGAGGGTGTGTTCCATAGTATATGTTACATACAGCTGAAAGACCTCTCTGTCCTGAGAAGAGTATGACCTTTGGGAGTCTGTGCTCCCACCTGCATTATGTTCCTATCTGTGGGGATGCAGAGGAACCTGGTTCAGCCTCTCCTCCTCAGGACTATGTTCCCAGGTAACAATTTGCTGCGCGTCCTGTTACATGAACTCTGCAGCTAACTGCTTTTCCCATTTAATGTAGGAGCCTTTGACTTGGAGCTACCTTCCTTCATGTGGCTGGCTGAGTGGGTGGGGGATAAAAGACAAGGAGACTCTTGGCTGAAGTAGAGAGGTGTTGAACTGACTTTTGGCTGCAGCAAAAACTGAAGTGGTTTTCCTCTGATTCTCTCTTCACTGTATTTTAGGCCAGTTTAACTACAGATAACTGCACAGGAGGTGCAAATGATCATAAAATTAAAGCAAGAGGTCAAGATGAAGTCCTGCTAGTGATATCTGCATTGTACTTGGGTCCAGGGCACTGCTTAGATCTGGCATTTGTATTTTCCTTGTAGGCAGCTCCAGCTCAGAATTTAGGATATTTACAGGGTTCAGGATCCTCCTAGCTTCCTGAGAAACAGCACTGGAAGATCCTTTTAGGAAGGACCCCAGGCCATCTTCTTAGTGTTTACCTGTGGGCAGAAGGAATAGGCAGAGGCTGACAGGTAGAGCACTGTGTTTGCTGTTGAAGAAGCTGTTTTTCCTTCTGGTTACTGGATGTTCTTTCATGCACCTGATAATAATAGCTCTTGTTTTCTCTCAATTCAGCTTTATTTCTAGCTTCTGGTTAATGGAATCACCAGATTCCTTAGCTGAGAAGTTGCTCAGCTCAAGATGGCATGTATTTTGGAGACACAGAAACTGAGGTAATGTGGATTAAGGTTTTCTGTTAGTGGGGAGGTTGGTGGAGGATGTGTAGCTTTTAGGAAGAAAGTTTACAACATACCTGCTTCTGATGAGAGGTAGAAGAGGAGACAGAAGAGTGAAGGAGAACAGTTAGGTAACATAACATTGGTAAATCTCAATATTCCATTTCAAGTCTCAGGATATTTGGTGTCGTGTTGTTTGTTGCTTGTTTTTAACCAGCCTCCCATGTGCTCCATTGATTTGGTTATGCAGCAATGTTAGTGTCTAAAATCTAACTTCCTATGTTATTTTTGTGCATCTCAAGGATAATAACCTGGCTTCTAAGATTCCCATGGAAGGCAGTGAGGGTGGAATGCTCAACACTTCAGGAATAATGACTAACTGAGATTACAAAGTCTGGCTTTGTAATGTCTGGCATCTGGGTTTGAAAACTCTGCCTCTCAGCATTTAGTGTGAAAACAGATTAAAATATCTGTCCATGTTTGTAAAGGACATCTTGAAAACATAGTCCTCAAAACAAAAATGGTAGGAAAGGGCGAAAGCACAGATGCGTTAATAACTTTAATGTTTTCTCTTTTATTTTAACCTCTCAGAATTTTTGTGTACACTTGACTCTTGCCTTTTAGAAGGGATGGCACAGCCAGAGTGAAAGGCAATATTGAAGCACCTGCAGTTTCTTCTTTTATGGAACCGTGGCTGAATGTGAAGAAATTGCTTGGATGGGCTAGAGGTCTGTGCTCCCCTCTAGTTTTGACTCTTTCCCTATGCCATTTCTGTAGCTAATCCTTCCTATCAGCAGACAGCTAGGAGCCAGCAGCCCATTGGAAAGGGAACTAGACTGAGGACAGGCTGCTGAGAGGAGTAGAAACTATTCCTTCGAGGACTCTATAGATTTTTAGGTTTTTTCCCTGTGTAAAAGCGTTCTTGCTCTGATATATATATGGTGGGGGTGGGGGGCCACAAACTGCAATAAAAATACCTCTGTGCTTCACTGAGGCTCCTTCTACCTTATCATAATTCAGGAGTCTGTCAATCAGAGCTAACAAGAGAGGCTGACAAAGGAGGGTGTGTGAGGATGTACCCGGGGAGGGCTATGGGCAGCAGAGACAGCAAAATACCACTGTCCTCCAGACTGCTGACAGTCCTAATTCTACCACTGTGAATGGGCAGGCAGGAGCAATGACCCCCTTTTGTGGAAATACAAATTATTGAATTCATGTGAAGAGCAGGCTGGTCCTGGAAGGGTTCACGTTGTGTCTAGAGAAGGACAGCTCTGTGGGTACCAAGTCAAATGCATGGGCTGTGCCCTGCATGTTCATAGACGTGGTGCAGAGCTGAATGGTTTGGTTTGTTATCAGAGAAGTGGTCCTGCAATAAATGGGAAGACCTCGCTCTAGATAAGGGTTGTCTTTTTACTACCTTTCTTTGAAGCTGGCTGTACAAACCTGAACTAGAACACTCTCAAGACCCACCTCTCTAACAGTATTTCAGCTCTTCTGATTTTATGTCAGATGAAACAGGAGAGATTCACAAGGTTGTGCAGTCATTTCAGAAGACCCTAAATAGTCGAGGTGTTTGACAAGGGCTGCTGGGGGCAAGACAAGGCTTTGCAAGAAGGCAGCAGGGTCTGGAAGATTGCTGGAATTTTTCAGTAATAATGTAACTTTGAAGAACAAAGTAGTCGAGGGCTCTAGCTGAAGTACCATTCCTTCTCTTCTAGGAAGACTTGTAGCAGGGGAGAAAGGGGAAAGATGGTATTAAAATACTATTCGCCTCCAGAGGAAAACCTTGTAATGTTGCTGAATCTGCTCAGTTTTGTTTGTTTGGGATTTTTTTTTTCCTTTCAAACCAATGCAGCATTCCTTAGTTTCAAGCAATTCTTCACCCGAAAGTAAAACTTCTGTGCCAGAGCTAAGAGTCTTTTCACTGGGACCAGTCCTGCCTGCTCTTATCTTCTGCCTCCTGCAGCAGAGCCAGTGATAAGCCAGGGACTCAGAATTCTTTCGTGTGCACAATCTCCCTGACAAACACTTAGATGAGCAACAGGAAACCTGAAAGAGTGTAAAAAGCTCAAGCTTTCTTGTCCTCTGAGTCTCCAGATAGATTTAGTATTTAGTAACTTTGGAATCAATTTTGGGGGCGGGGGAGAAGACAACTAGGTGGAAAGGTTATTTCTTTTTGTATACAGGATCTGAAGTTCCCCAGATCCATTTTCTAATAATTTTGCTCCTTTATCTTTAGTTTCTCCTGGCCCTGAATTCCCCTTCTGCCTAACTGGCTGCTGCCTTCTGTCTCAGTATCGTGGGATGCTCTGGAATGACATGCAGCCTGTGTTATTGTTATCTTGCCTTGAAGCCTGCAAGTTTGCAAGGCAGAACACTCAGTTATTTAGTGCCTTCCTTCCAGAGACAGAAGGTGTGCAATCTATGATTGGGGTTTTTTCTGGTGCCTTCTACATACTTTTAACTTAGTGCCTTCTTGTTTATCCCCTTCTTTACCCTCTGGCCTCATTTCTGCATTGTCTGACCAGATGATAAACTCCTCCAACCAGTGGTTGTCTCTGCCTTTCTACAGCTCTGAGAGCAGTAACACATCCTCAGGACAAGTTTTTGCCTCTCAGTCCCTCTGCTGCTTACTGGTCAGTGGGTCTCACCTGCCTGACCAGGTCGTGGCATGTTGTTGCAGTGTTCTGAGCAAGGTGTTGCAATTCCATGGCAATCTTAGCTTTTTATTTGTATGTGATTGTGCCGGTTTCCAAATAGACAGTAAATCAATTGGTTTTTGAGCCTGGCCTGTGGATGTTGCCTGAACAAACAGCCTCTGACTCTGTGTGGTAGAGCACACCTGTCTCCTCAAACACAGAGGTTTGCTTTCTGTGGAGCCCAGGTCTCTTATCCATGTCCCTTCCCCGGAAGAGACAGGTGTCTCCTGGCTGCGAAGCCCTTCCACACCCCTGTCCCTCACTCTGCCGGCACCGCTCTCCGTTATCAGCCCGCTGGGTGGACTGGCTCATTAAGCAGGGGGTGTGCTTGGGAGCAGAGGAAGGAAGGTAGAGTCAGAGATACTGAGACGCAGTTGAAAAGCCCAGATCAGTGGACAAGATGTCTGAGGCATATGATGCTTATCTGCTGGAGTGGGTGGAGGAGGAAAGGGCATCCCTTATCTCTTCTCTAGTTCCCAGCCCTCTCTGGCTGCTTAAGGAGGCTCGCTGGAGTCTTCCCACATTCCTGTATGTTCGAGTTCCTGCTAGACAGGAAACGGCTGCTGCTCCAACATCCATTACATCTCAGCTGGTAGTGTCATTTACAGTCGGATTCCCAGAATCCCCCAGGGTTTGGGGTGGAGTGGTAGGACTGGGGGGAGCAAAGGGGCGGAGGGGTTGGCAATGATTGTTCACTGACCCCCGTGCAAAAATATCTTCCTGGGAAAAAAAGCGAAACATCTAAACTCGCCTAATTTCTTGAGCAGTTGGTGGGCCTGGCTTGTGGTATTTAGGTACTTTAGGAAATAAAAATGACCCTTTGGAAAAATTAGGAAAGTTGCAATATGTGTAAGCCTGTACATAATAGACCTCTTAAAACAAAACAAAAAACCCTAAAACCTGGCCTGCAACCATATTGACAGTAGCTTGTTAGCAGATAGGACAGAGCTTATTAGGGTTAGCCCTGATTAGCAAGGCTCTGCTGGAAGACTTGGTCAAGAAAAAAGCCACAGGGATTGGTTCAGTGTGGGCAGATTCAGGGGGCTGTCACCTTCCACTCCCAGCAACACTTTGTTGACAAAGGCTGCCAGCTAATGAGAGAGAACCCCATGGCATGGCCCCACTTCCAGCTCCCTGCAGCAGAACCAGGCTGGTGTCCCAGCACACTGATGGTGAGGGCAGTGCACCAGACAGCCCCAGATCTTCCAGAACATGTGATTTCTGTGGTCTTGGTTAGCAGTGGTTACGAAAGCAAACATGGCATGTGTTGCAAAGATCAAGATGCTTTTTGACCAGGCTGAGCAAATTCTCTTTCCTAAATTTTGGTTCCTAGTTCTGTATGCAAAGGCATTCTCACCCCCTGCAGGGATCTGATGTGTATTTGTGACAATGTTGTGCATTATTAAACAGCAGCTGCTGCTATTTCTGCCCCAAATTCTCTGCTGTGCTTTAGCAAAGTATTAAAATTACCTCTTCCACTTTCATTAAATAGTACATAAAGGTAATTACTATTCAACATTGTAGGGTGAGGCAAACTGTTCCAGTATTACTTTCTGTCTCAAAGGGACCTGGTAATGCCAGCATTTAGAGGTAAGATTTCTACTTGTACAGATGCTCTTGTGCATTCATTTGGTTACAAGTGCAGTAAGGTACTGAAGGGTACAGAATCAGTGAAAAGAGAGAGCTACAGGTGCCACTGAAAGTGAGATATCACATGAGCTGCAAACGTGGCTTGGAGCCTTTTAGGTCTGACGTTCAGGCATGTTGAAAACTGAAACTGAAACTCCTGATAGTGACTGTGGTGGTAGTGTTTTAAGTATGTTTTCTAAATTAAGATGTATGTTTCTTGATTTGTTTAGGTCACTAGAGTGTTTGCTGCTGAAGAGAATATTAATGGCATCCTAAGATAATTGTTCAGTGTTTTGATTTTTTTTTAAATGTTGATATTTATCACAGTTGTCTAATTAGTGGGATAAAAATAGATTTCTTCTTTCTTCATCCCCCAAAGTTCTGAACCTTTCCCTCCTGACCATGTTCCACTTCTAACACTGTTCTGTAAAGTATAGTACATATGATTTCTAAACAACTGTAACAAGTGCTCAGAGTAAATTTCACCTTTCACTTGTGAAACATTCGTCATTTGCGCTGTGATTATTTAAAAGAAAAATATTCAAAGGGTCTAGAAGACTCCCAGGAAATGAGATTCTTCAAACTGTGTTACCATCTCTTTGCATCAGTATAATTTTCTTTAAGTTAGCAGGGTTACTAATTCTTGATTTTGCTGATGATGGTTGGTATCAACTATATGCCAATATGAACCCATTGTGTGTAGAAAACCGAGCTGGAAACCTTGCTGTTTGCTGTGGTGTTATTCATTGTATTGTCCTCTACTGCTCAGCCATTCTCCACGTCTTTCGGTTTGTGTGTGCTCACTCTGAGTTGGCAGAGCCAGGAACTGGTAACTTGTGTTTTGAGATCTTTATCTGAGACTTCAAATGTAGTTTCTCTTGAATCAGTTCTGGGTGACTTGATAGATGAAGACCCTTCCACAACTTGTACCAGGCTAGCTTCTGCCTGTTGTAACCCAAACCTGTGATAGGTTGAACCAATATTAGTGCACAGGTTTCACATCTTACGGCTACAATCCCACTGAAGTGTTTCAGCTTGAGTGACCATGGGTAACACGGTGTCCAGCACGATGTAGTACTTCACAGGGTAAATAACCTTCAACACATCTTACACTTCTTCTTTTTTTTTTTCCTTCCCATTTGTGTCCTTTGCACCTCACTGTGGGCTTGTGTAACACCCAGTGTACAGCAAGTTTTGACATCAAATGAAGGTCCAAGGTGCTAGTGATACATAAATCAATACTGACAGTAACTGCCTCAAAATTGAACCTGTTCCAGAACAAGGGTGTTGCCTGTAAGCTGAGTTAACAGTAAGCTGTTAACTGCCACAAAATACATCTTCTTCCCCTGGCCCTAGAAATGCTGCCGTTAGGATTCTGCCTCTCTGAAAAAAAGAACTGGGAGTCTGCAAGCAGAGAGAATCCCAGCATTTTCCTGAGCAAAGCTTTGCTCAGTTGAGGGTTGCTGTCACTTGCAACAAGCTGTGACCAGTGGCCTTCAAGTGGACAACAGCCAGCAGCTGTAGTATCAGGTGTCATCTTGTCTCCCACTGTAGATGATGGAGTGTAAAAGCACATTTAAAATCGTAACTGTGTGGATTTAAACCTATATTCTTCAGACAGAGGTACTGGCTGCCCAGTAATGCAGGAGAGCTGCCATGAGCAGGCCACATGGAATGAATTGGTTTGGTATGCACAAAAATACAGTCTTTGAACAGGTCCACTTTCTCTTTCATTTTTCCTTGCACTTTTACTCTTCAGCCAGATGAAATCATTCACTGGGTCCTGAGCAGAGTTCCATGGTATATCTCTGCAGATATGATGCAGTGCCAGATGCTGTGGACTTCCTTTTCTTGTGTGTTTTAATCCTTTGGGATGGGCTATTTAAAATTGTTTTCTCTATTTTAATGACTTGCTGGGTTTTTTTGCCCCAATCTTTGAAATTAACTCCACGTTCTGATACAAATTTCAAATGAGTTTTGCAAGACCTTTTCACCTGGGGATTTAATATACTTGCAGGTGTGTTGCATTCTTCCATGGTCACGGCTTACTCCTCAGCCTGTTTTTGAAGCCTGTGTGATTGAATCAGAGATTATTTGCGCAGCCCTCATGAGTAAAAACTCAGAGTATCCTGGGTCTTATGTTCAACTAATAATTTGAAATGGCTGTGTCTGTGTGCAGGGGACACTTACGGCCTGCCTGTTTTTCTTTTTGTCTTCTTTTTAAAAAAAAAAGCCCTGAAGTCCTTCCTGAAATGTGGTTAAACGTGTAAATTTGCCTTTCTTGAGCACAAATTGAGAACCCTGTTGAAAGGTATTTGGGTAATCGTGGTGCTGGAACTGTCTTATAGGTAAAATATTAGTAAAGTGGAGAAGGTCAAATAGTTCTAGAATCTGAACCTCTTTTGGAACTCTATCCCCATTATGAAACAGTTTAATTTTAGTTGCTGTCATGAGTACTAAATATTCCAAACAACAGATGTGGAGAGAGACATAAAATGCAAATCCTGTGTACTGAAATTTTGTAACTGGATTCCTGCTTCTCTCTGTATCAGGGAAAATCTTGAATAGGTATGTGAAGGAGGTTGGCAACTATGTCCTGTTCTTCCTGCACGTGGATATAATTAACATTATTTAGCACTTTTGCCCTCCCTCTGACCTTGGTGAGTTTCCAGTTCTGGAATCTCCTGGCTATTGTCTGACATTGTCCTACATCTTCAAATGCGTTCTTCCTTCCCGTGATAAAGAGAGAACTACTGAGGCTGAGTGTGTGGCTCCTCCTGTGCTAATTGGCATCTTGGTCTTTGTGGAAATTCTAAAATTACATAGAACTCATTTTCAAAGCCATCTTTGTCCTACCTTAGTTCTTCGATTTATTTAGCCTCTCACATATGCCTTCTGTTGCATCCAGTTCTTGACTCCTACCTTTGTCAGAACACAATTTGGCCAGAGCTGCACTGCCCTCAATCTTGAGTAATCCTGGATTCAGGTCTTTATCAAGGTTAAAGGATTCAAAAGCTCTTCAAAAAGAGGTCACACATCAACAAGTCGGCTGTCCGGTTCCTGCAAATGTTTCAGCAGAGAGAGCTCTTCTGAAGAGCATCTTTTCTGCTCTCTTTTGTGCATATGTCATCTCTTTCATCAGAGACAAGTGGAGGGAGCTGCCGAGGGGGTGATGGCAAAGAGATGGGAGTATAAATGAAGAACCAAAGCCTATATTAATTTATGTCTATGTTCTTAAGTTAATATTGTTACTTGGATATTACGGACTGCAATGTCCAGCAATTGCAGTGCCTGCCATTAGAGTACTGAGAGTACCAGACAGGTTGAAAAAAATAATAATCTATCAAAATCACCCTCAGAGGACAATTGATTTCATTTGAAATGAACATTTTTCTAGAAGGCATCTCCTTCCTTCAAAAAGGAATAAATCTCCCTGTCAGAAACAACTTTTAAAGCTTTGAGTAAAATCTTACAGCTTTCAGTTTGGCGTTTCCCACTTCCTGGTTAAATATGTCCTGTAGCTTTTGCCATGTGTGTGGTATTTTTGCAACTCCCTCTGCAAGAAAATGCATCCCTTCTTCTGGACTGTAAATGTACACTCAATTCTACCTATAGCACATTAGGGTTTTTGAAATACATTTTGACCAAGTGAGGCAATAGAAGGATCTCACTTTTTTCCCGTTGCTGCTTGTTTGCATGAAAAGCAGAGGAATGGAGTGTTCTGGGGTCCTGTACTTCTCTGTTCAAATAGACACTGAATTGGCACAGTGGTCTGAGAATTGTTCTTGGAGAGGGGAATAGAGTCACGTGCCTGGGAGGAAAGTAATTAATACTATATTTTAGCTTGAACTGAATGAAAGGTTTGCCTAAACACCCTTGATCAACAACTCACTTGTCACTCCAAAGGCTTTTTAGTTTTAGATACTTAACATTTCCTTCTAGTTGATGTAGTTTAAGTGACAGACTCCAAACCAGAAGCAAAGCATTCGAAAGAGTGAAAATGCAGGACTCTCTGGAGGTCATTCATATATCAGAGGGTCTGGATATCACTCCTCTGGAAAGAACACAAAATTTGTCATACACTTCTTTTGTAAAATGTTTCTAATGATATATCACAGATATTTAAGTACTGGAAAATTGCCCAATTTCCATGGTATTATGTTGTACTATATAAGCTAAATTGTAAGGAAACCAGCCAATTTTCTAAATTGTTTTAAAAATTTTCAGTGCATTATGATATACAAAACCATAGTATGTCTAATAAATCTTTATATTTATGCAATATCATTAGGAAAATACAAACCTCTAAATGTGTATATGTATTATATGCATATATAGAAATGGAATATATTGTTTTTCCTTTGCAGTTCTTTTATTTATTCACTTAACACACAGATGAGCCTCCAAAGACATGCCAGAAATGTAAGGTTGTTTAGTCCTTAATAATGATGTTAATCAAATAAGTAAAAAAACCCTCTGAATTTCAAGTTAAAAGTCATTGCTGACGTGGTCTCGAAGCAGCAGAGCTCTACTTGCGCATGCGCTGGGGCATGGGGATGGCTTGTCACTTCCCAACTTTTAAAAATATGATTTCTGGAGCTGTATTGAGTAGGATATCTTGCCTGCTCATCTGCACCAGTCTTCAGGCTTTTGGAGAAAAAAGGCTTTCTGTGAAAAAAGCCTTTGTGTGTCCAAGTTGTGTTTTCCTGTTGTGCCTCTGCCCCCCTGCCAGCCCTCTAGTTACATGTGCTGTGAGGATGCTCAAAGGAATTTCTGAACAACTCTAGTAGTAATAAACTAGTACAGGCCACTATTCAGACAGAAAGGTCTGGATATAGGTTTTTCATGCTGGTAGCTTAGGTAGCTTCCCAGTGTATTTACTGTGCAAACTCTTGAGTTTTTGAGTTTTGTTGAACCATGGTGCTGACAGATACGGAGTCAGTGTAAACCTGAAAGACATGGTCAGACAAATTTCCAAGTTATAATATCCAATCTTGCTCCATCTTGGCTTTCTTATGTGAGCAGATATATATTGGAAGGACAGGAGTGAAGATGGGAGACTTGGGAGAGAGAAAATTTACACTGATGAAAAAGAGGTGGTGAGCATGAGTGTCACAGTGGACAAGTGGGGGTGTGAGTGAATGGCCCATTAGGGGCCTCTTGGGACTACGGTGTGTAAAGGGTCTTCTGTTAAACTTCAAGGGGAGCTCCAGACAGTGATCAAGGACAGTATGTGTCCTTAAATTTGTCTTCTGACCCATTCCTCTTGGCTCATTAATCCACAGTCATTTAGGTTTATGCCTTGTGCCTTCAAGAATGATTTTCTGCTCCCGTTCTTAGGGCAACTGTTGCAGCCTGCTATGTGAAATGTCCCTGCTTGGTTTCATTTGGTGGAACCTTCCTTTTCCTGTTTTCTTGTCCCTTCTCCCTGATAAAAGTAACCTGCCCCAGCAGTACAGGCTGCAGCAAGTTTTTACATGTCTGATTTTTTTTCCCTCTCTGGAAGAAGCCAGCAAGCTTCTGTTCCGTGGCATTGCTCCGGTAGCGTGTTGGCAGGCACATGAAGCAGATTCTTCAGTCACCCTTAACGCCAACAATGAGATTTATTATCTCCATTGCTCTTAGGGAAATTAGCCTAGGGAATTAATTTATGGTATTTTGAAATGCTGTTGTCTTATCGAGTGATTGCTTGCTTACACCCAAACTCCCTCTTACCTTTGGTCACAGGGATTGCGTGTTTAATGTGTGCTTTTAATGGGGGCAATTAAAAGGGCACAAGTGAAACACAGTCACACTCTGGGCTGTTTATGGCATTTGATCCTTGTACAGCAGGAATGACCCCCTCCAGCTCACCTTCTCTCTCAACGTTGTATCTGGGAAGAGAGATAAATTCACAGTTAATAAAGATAAGACTGGAAAAACTCCCTTTGTGAACTTGTGAGTAGCTCACAAGTTGCAGTTCAGTTTTCAACAGCAGGATGCAGCAGGATCTCCTAATTCCATGGACTGAAAGGAGCCACTGTTGAGGGAACAAGAACTGGGGAGTCTGAATACCTGGGTTTGACCATACTGGACAGAAAAATTTAAAAGGTTAAAGTCTTCTGCGTTAGCCTACTATTGATAGTCCTTTCATTTCCCACAGTATGCAGTGCAGCCTTTTTGTGATTCTTCAGCATTTCTGCATGTAATGGTGCTCTTGGCAGGGAAGACTGTTGTGGGCACATTGCTTATCCAAGCATTCAAGATGGTGTTGAAGATGGAGTGTTGACTCTTGGCCTTCTGTCTCCTACATTATTCATATTTGTATTATCATTAATTAATGATTTATGGAGCCCATTTTGCAAACCACAAACGCATTTATGGCAGCGTGTATGTAAAACACACACAGATCCACACGCAGGTGCTTACCCTGTGCAGAAAGGCAGGCACATTGGAGATGGAAACTGGCATTAGTTACAAAAATGTTCAAAAACTATTTAGACAGAAAGCAGAGCCCTGTGTCCCAGGGAGTTGGAGGAGGATCATGAGTAAGTAGAATGTAATTATTCTGACTTGTGTTTCAACGTCAGCTTTGTCCTCCAGAAGCACTACGGGGCCTGTTATATAGTTTGACTCAGACTCTTTACTGAGGAAAATGGCATCACGTCAAGTGGATATTCTCCCTGCAGGGAACTTCATCTCCAGTACCCGGCCGGGATGTTGAGAGGGTTATTTCATCATGGTAATGGAGATATATGTGCAAGATACAGTGCTTTTCTAATATGAAACTAGACACCCACAGTTAAACAGCTATCTTGGGGTTTTGTATCAAACCACACATCTAGAGGTCCCCAAAGGGCTTGTTTTCCCACAGTTTCTGCACCATATGCAGTAGCTCTCAAGTGCTTCTCTCCTTTCATCCCAGCTCATGCTTACAGTTCTTTTCCATGGAAAGGTGCTTCAGGAGCACTTGCTGAACTTGCTGTCTCTTCTAATCATAACTCACAACTGGTTGGACATGTTTAATATGCCAGTCTGTATTTTTAAGATTTTTTTTATTACCTATCACTGTCACATGTTAGCATTAAAGTTAAATTAAAAATCCAGCTGATACTAGAAAACATGCGGTGTGAGGGACTCTGAAGGGGTGACTGTGGTCACTTGTGCTTCATACGAACAGGCTGTATCTGTGTAGTTTTAGAGCTGGACAAAATGTACTGGTCAGTCTTTTCACTGTAAACATAAACAGTAGCTCCGAGATCCTCTGTATCAGGGTATTAGGATAAACATCCTCGCCTGTATTTAAACCTACATCTTCCTCTCTGAATCAGATAGCACAGTTACAATTACGTGTGGGGTTTTTGTTTGTTTATTTTTATTTTGGGGCACGGAGCGCTCGTACTAGGTTGGATTATGATGGAACATCTCAGTCACCAGCATATCACATGCAGGTTACATCAGTGCAGCTGAAAGCTCTCTCTGTAGTTGTGCCACACAGGTTTACCTCCATGCCCATAAAACCACATCCACCAGGGACCTCATCAATGCAAATACACTCAAGAGCAGCTAATGAGGATTTTAATTTAGCTTTAAATGCCTTTGGTGCTGGGTAGGCCTTTACGGCACCAGACGGGGAAATCTTCGAAGCTCTGGCGGCTCTCACCATAAATGTCACTGCACCGTATTTATTATTTGTTTTACCTGCATTTCTAATGACCAAAAGCTCATTTCTCAGATTACACCGACGCTGTGTGTTACTTACCAGCACCTTGGTTGGTTTAAAATACAGTGCAAAATGCAGGAGTTGGCCAGGAATAATTTTCCCTTATGGGACTAAATGTGAAAGTGGGGGAGAACTGACAAAAATCTCCAGAAGGTTTGTTGGGGAGACCCTAGGAAGGTCCTGGCTTTACTGGATTTTATGGAGTGTAACAGATACCTGTGGTCATCTATCAGCATGAATCCTTTGGAGGACTTTCCCCAGGGTTACTTGATAAAGAACATTTTGCTGTATATAGCTGAGCCAGACTTGTAAGATTAAAGCTTGTCTTGCCAATGTTTTATAACTGCCCCAACATTTGCAGGCAACGATTACTTATTAATGTCGCTGTTATATTGAGTGTCACCTTTCGTTCTAATTCCCTCAATCCTAAGTGAGTCATTATATACTTCAGAGCTGACTTCAGCTTTTCTCAAAGCTTGTGTTTGCCAGGCCCTGTCAATGGGAGATTTATTGCCCTGAGGTGGTATTTTCCAGCCTTGGTCCAAAATTGGTCTCTCTTACAGCAGGGTAAGGGCAGACTTTTCATAGGCTTACAGTATTGCTGCTTGTTTGAGGTCTGAGGCACCTGTCTTAAAGTGTTACATGCTCCCATTATGAGGTAGTTCTGGTGCTTCTCTTATTTTTAATTTTTTTTCTTTTTTATTTCTTCCTGATCTCCCCCTTCCTCTCCTCCCTTTCTAGCATCCCTTTTGCACCATCTTTTCTGGCTGATCACCTGCCCTTGGAGTGCCCAGAAATTCCAACTTTCCATTAACCTTTTCTCCATCTGCAGTTCTCTCCTTCCCCAAACTCTGTCTCTTGACCATTTTCCACATTTTCAAGTTTCTGTAACACAGTTCATCTGTGTGGTGGAAAAATTATCTCTGGTCATATGCTTGGAGCTAGCAAAAAAGTAATCTCAGTCACCAGCAGGCTATGATTTAAGGCTACAGTATTTTACATGTGATATACAACTTTTTTTAATCAAATGGAGAAAAAAAAACACTCAAACCCCTTTTGTCCAGACACTGAGATGATGGTCTGTACCATCCCATGAGGGCACTAACTCCAGGGCACAATGTGCTGAGCAGTGGCTTCTGTGCCTTCATGTCCCAGGTACTTTGTGAAGCAAAGGGCCTGATGAATTGCTGGGATCATAGCTTTTCTGCTATATTTCCCCTACTAGTTGGGGATTTGTCGTGCAAGCTTCTAGGAGTTTGTTTGCACAGCTGGAAACCTGCATTAGCCAACATGATGCCACCATTTATAATGTTCTACTGCCTGACATGTTTGGTAGCCTTGGTGAGGTGCTTCTCAGATCTTAGACTAGTTTCTGGCCATTGCTGTCAAAAATGCACCATCCTGTCAGTTTTGTGGCCAGCCTCAGCAGAGGCCAAGGATTAGCCTGTTCCTTTGAATAAGCTTTACGTGCAGACAAAATGAGGTGAAAATCCTCCTTCTGGATTTACTTAATGGAGTTTGCAACACCTGCCTTCCCCAGGTGGCAGGATGAAGTGTCCAGTAAACATGAGCAATATCCTTCTGTGTGTGTGCATTCAGGTACTATTAAAAGAGCTCTAGTAAGAGCCTGTGTTGGAATCACAGATTTCTCATCTGATTAACACCTGGCTTCTGCACCCAAGACATTTTACTACTTGACAACTGTTCTGTGGCTTAGATAGAAAACGAGTCAGAAGTCTCATTCTGATCATTACAGGACTTTCAACTGCACCACAGAATCCACTCTCATGGTTTGACAGCCTGGAAGGAAACACTGTAGATCTGGAGTCAGGTGAATTCCTTTCAGAGTTTTAGGAACAGGCCTGCAACACCAGGCAGAGGTGGAGACCTAGAGACTTGGCAGAGAAAGCCTTCAGTTCCCAGGTGTGTATGTTCTGTTTGAAGCCTGAATTGAAAGCAAGTTTTTCCAGCCGTTTAAAACCTCAAGAAATCCATACCTCTATCCCACCTTCCACCATGAAATAGTTTCCTTCCCAACACCTGTTTCAGCCCAACAGAGCAGCCTGTGTGTTGTCCTGTCCAGAGAGACACAGTGGGCTGGCAGGAGCCACCTCACAATACCTCAGCAGTTAACACCTCAGCTCTTAGTGAAAGCAGCTGTTTTGCTCCATGCCTCATAAAACTGTGAACAAACTTTTACACATTTGTGCTGAGAGAAGGGATAGATATTCCTTATCCGCTTCTCTGCCACGCTGCAGCACGGCCCAGCAATTACCATCAGGTCTGTCGTTATCAGGTGAGCAATAAGGAGGAGTGTGAATGGAGATAGGTGATGGGATGGGCACTGTGGCAACAAACAAGTTATTGCAGGTTTGCTGGCGCCGTCGAGTCTGTATCGGCTCGTTTCAATGGCCATGCTGGAGCAGAGAGAGGCAGGCACCATGCTGCTCCCGGGAGAGCGCTGTGTGCTGAAGTCAGATAGCTCTCATCTGCATAGGGATGAGTAAACAGCTCACAATGTGCACATTGATTGCCAGCCCTCACTGTCACCTGCCCTCATTTATGGTGGGGAGGTGAACTTTCACCTTGCGTTTGTTTGCCGTGTCTCCCTTTATTATTTTCCGTGTCAAAACCCAAAGCAAGTCAAGAGCTGTTCAGCCAGTGCTGTAGTCTTCCTCTTCACAGTCTGTGCATCTTCCCCTTCACAGTCTGTGCATCTTCCCCCAAGTCTTTCACGTGACAGTACCAAAGCAGCTCAGGAGCATCCCTCTGTGTGCTGCTCTTAAAAAAGGTCTGTACAGAAATGGACCATCTTGCTCATCTGAAAATGAGAACCTGTGTTACCAGAAGTGTAAAGAAAGGATTCAACTTGAATGTGAAGTCTGAGGTTGTATTTGCAAATCTGTGTGTTAGAACTGTGTTTTTGCTAGGCAAGTATCTTGCAGTGCAGTAACCACAGAGAGATGAGAAACATGGGAGCTTAGTATATCAAGTTATTTTTTTGGATATGCTCTGAGACCAAGATGTACAGAAAAAAATGGCCAAGCTGGAAGCAGAATTGTGTTCTGTGATGTTGGGTTCATATACTTTAAGACTGAGGGACACCAGATGACTGAATTATCTGTTTTTTTGACAACCTTTTCTTGAAAGAGTAATCTCTTTTGAATTAAAACACCACACAGCTTAAATTTTTAATGCTAATTAAGCCTGTCACTTTTTACATTTTCAAAGATGGTCCTTTAATATTGTCAAGTGATACATGTTTAGTGTTAAGTTTGCTAAGAAGATTGAATAAAAGAAGGAATTGTCATTAGAAAAGAATGAAGGACAAATCTTCCAGCAGTAATGAGGTGAGAGCTACTCAGACTATGGGGCCAAGTTGGTATGATCCAAAACCCTGGAAATACAAAACCTTCTTGTGAAATCTGGGAAAGTTTGACTCTAGTTGTGATCAGTGTGAGGTAGATCCAGGTTTATTGCCCAGAGCGTTTCTTCATCCCAGGAGTATTACTATGTGGCAATATTGTAGAAGATGGAAATGACAGATGATTTAAATGGAAAAGAAATGCTTAACTCAGAAATAAATTGCCCTTCCCCTTCTTATAAGAAGTGCTTTACTAAATGGTCCTTCTAAATCTACTTTCCAATTTCTCTGTAGACTCCAGATAATCTTTGTTCTCAGGTATTTTGAATAGATCTTACTACAGAGTTCTGACAATCTTCAGTTACTAGAAATGCTCCATTAGCTAATTGCTCAGTGACTGTGACCTTTCTGGGTAAGTCCACATGACAGCCACATAAATGCCACCTTAGTGCTTCCTGATTAACTTTATAAGCCATTTGCTGTATAACTTTAGTCCTCAACTAACAGCACCTTTGGCTTCATATGACTTTGTGTGTCACAGCTGGTCCAGTAGGCAGGCTTTGCTTGTTTAGAGTCAACAGGTAATGTCAGCCTCCTGGACAGGAAATACTTGAGAAATTCCTTCAGGAACCCCAATCAGCACTACATTGATCACTGCTCCAGCAATGCTATGGTGTGTTCCTTAACCTTGCCAAGGAACACCCTGCTCATGACCCCTCAGTGGAGTAGACTTACATACAGAGATATGAGATTAAAAAGAGATGAGCAGAAGAGGAAATACAAGATTTGTGTTGGCCAGAGTGGTGTTGCTGTGCTGGCTGGGTGTTGCCTCAGGAGCAGGGTGGCCTGAGGTAGGAGTACAGAGGTGGCTGGCAGTATGTGAACTGTGCTTGTCCCTGGGTTGCAAGTCTGTGCAAGTCTCAGAGTGTTTTTGACAACAATGTGTAGAGGCAGGCGTTGTAATGGGAGGGCTCTCAGTGGCTGCAGGCCTCCAGGTTCTAGTGCTCCCCCTTTAATGTTCATGCATCTATCTGATTTGGGCTTATAAGGATTTCCTATATTGGGTTAGTCCTAAGGCCCATCTAGCCTACTATCTAAAAATGGATCTCTTGGGAGAGAATATAAAGAAACAGGACAATTAGAATTGATCCATCCCAGCTTCTTGAAGTTCGTAGTCAAGGTATCAGAAGAGTTTTAATGCACATACCAATGACCTAAGTAGTGGAAAAGAAATTAAATAAAACTAGGCCATGTTGGGAGGGTAGTTGATGCTCTAGGTCTTCTCAGAATTTTCCCTCTTTTTAAGCCATTATGTTTCCCTTTTAACAACATCTAGAATAAACCCCTGCTATTTTTAAATTTCTTACTAGTTTTAATTTTGCTATGCCTGAGACCCTAGCTATGTGTGCAGCCAATTGATTTATGCCTAGGCCAAATATGTAAGCTGTGAGATAACAGGTCTCCAAGGTTTGAGAGCCTTCCCTCCTGTAGTGTACTTCAAGACATGAGACAATGTTGTGGAGTCATGATATAACCCATCAGCTCTGGGTGGGAGTTTAAGCACTATCAAGTGCCTGAGCCTTTTGCTTCTGATCTGAAGATAACTGGGAGGTTAAATAACTGGAGCCAATCTGGATAGAGATCAGAACTATGGCTTACGTGGGTGTGGCCCATAAACTTTTATGATAGCCTTAGATACCCCTTAGAGGTTTGTGGATATCTTGTCTTGGATCTTCAGGGATCTTGTCTTTCACAGGAGGAGACACAGTTATAAGTGGTTGTGTTGCAAAAGTCCTTAATAATCCCAGGTTTATACAGAAGATTTATGCTGGCTGTGGGCTTTGCTTTTGTATTTGTAGAGGTTTCAGTTGAGGCAGGAGAAAAATCAATGCTGACAATTAGAAGTAGAAAAATCATCTCTGTTTCTGCTCTTTCACTGTGCTAGTCATCATATGGGCTGTGATATCCTGTTCATAGCTTACAGCTCCCAAAACCTTCATCTTTCAGGTGGCAGAGCTCGAGAAAGACTTAAGCATGCAGGGTGCAAAGCCTCCTGAAAGTTCAAGCTTCAGCAAGCATTGAATTGGAAGGAATTGAGAGTGGGGAAGAGAGAGGCTCAACAAGACTGTTGAGGAAAAAAGAGGATAGTTTAACTGAGCAATTTTCGTGTTGTTTCTCTTTTGATATCTGTTCTTGTTCGAGCTCCTGCAAAGAACAGGAGTTTTGTCTGTCCAGTGTAAAGCATGGTTTAAGTCCTGACAACCAGATTTTTAAGACTGCTTAATTAGATGTTTCCTTCTCAGCCTAGGGCAAAGTAAATTTCTGGTGCCATCATAAAGGCTGGTTGGGAGTAAATGTCATCCCAGTGACAAGGGAAGTATTGTGATTATATGTGTTTTTTTCTAATTTTTACATGTGTCAATGTCAGGCATTTGCATAAAACAGAGGTTGCATCAATAGATTGTCTGTGCCTGTGTTCCCTTATGTGGTTATGCAGTGTCGCTCCACGCTCACCACTCAGAGTTATTTTAAATTTGGTGAAGGTTGATTTATGGTGAAATGTATAATGCTATAACCAAAAGCAGTGTAGGCTCCAGGATATAAGCCTGGTGCTGTTTCCTCTGAAGTTAGCAATAATAATCCTGATGACTGGTTGGAAAAAAGTGTGCAACTGTTCTGCCACCCCAGAGCCTTTTCCTTCTAGCAAAATTTCTGCAGACTTCAGCACAGAAAAGCTGTGATCTTTTTCTCTTCGCCCTTCCCCCCCGTATGGGTTCTTTCTCTTTTGCTTCCTATGTCTAATTTGTTTCACTGTTCAGAACCAGAAATAGTTCTGGTAGTAAAAGAGATCTATTGGTGGGATGTATGGGCTCTTCGTGGGGTTCTTGTTCCTTTGATGTGTTCTTTGAGTCCATTATGTCTTCCTCTGAGCCTGAAGAGACATGACAAGTAATACACCAGGGAATATTTTAGCACACCACTTTGAGCACTTGAGACCAGTCTTGTAACGTTCTCAGTATCATTGTGTCATTTTCACCTAGACCACACAGTGTCTTCAGTGCTCAAAAGGATCTGAACTCTGTAATATCAATTCAGATTTTGGATGGTGACCTGAATCTCTGTCCCTGAGCTTGTTTGAAAGTCTGGTTGTGGAGTCTAGCCTGGGCTCCTGGGTTTCCTGGCTTTCAGATGCTACTGAGAGAAGTGAAAATGAATGTTACTGTGTTGCCCTGAGGGAAGTTCATCTGCCTTGCATCAGAGAGCTAGATGGCCCAAGGCTTTGGTCACAGCTTATGAAGCCTTACACTTGATTGATTTTTTTGATAGTGCAGCGTGGGTCTCCCATTCTGCAGGGACTTAAATCTGTCCCTCAGTTCTGGTGGAACAGTGATGCTGTAAATATCACTGGACTTTGCCCAAAGTTTTCAGACTCGCACTCATTGTCTGAGATGATGTAAGAACATGCAGCCTCTCCAGGTGTGCATGTCTTGTGGCAGGATGGACCTGCAGCAATGATGTAATATTCGTGATGGCCTCAGGAGGATGTGTTTCTGTCACACTGTCAGAGCTAAATGACATACTGTAGCAGAATGACAGCAGAGATCTGACTTACCTGCTCCTCAGCTTCTGCTAGTATAAAGGCATTACTGCTTAACTTTACTGGTGATGTGCTTTGGCTGAAGAATTTCTGAGACATTTGGTGGTGATACTCCTGGAAACGTTTCCGTAGGATAAGACACATAAATATGTAAATGACCTAGAGAAATAAATGGGCAGAGTTCTTCCTTCTAGACTTTAAAAAATCCCTCTGTAGAATAATTTAACAAGAACATAAACAAGATAGAAATGACAGGAACATGAATCCATACTATTGTTTTTGCAATTGATAAGTTTATGCTTTGCTCTTTTTTCTTTGTCTTTTCTGCTACTATATTAGCAATTTAATTTGAATAGCACAATGATCTGTAGCCATTATTGTCACTTTTCCTACGTTGCAGCTGCTAGTGCTGAGCTGACAAAGGGATCCGTATGTTTAGAATCTTTACTTACTTTTGAAAAGCTCTCTCTGAACTGGAGCCATCAGCTGTCCACGCAAACTTTGGTTAAGTACAGGATAATGCCTCTTCATTATCTTACATCACAATATCAAGTTATTACAGTGCCAAGTAGAAGCCATAACTAGGATCAAGTCCCTGTTTCGTGTACTGCCAATGAGTGACCATAAAAACTGGAAAGATCGCTTTTTAAAAAGGCAAAAGTAAGATTCTTAATGCCATTTAATGGATAGGAAGACTGAGGAACAGTCCCTTCCATGCTCGATGTCACATAGGTTGTGCATCAGAGCTGGAATTAGTCTGAATGTCCAGTTTAAGGCCTTAATATCGTGGCTTGCTGGGTTATTCCTTCTCCAAACTGCTGGTTACACACCACTCCTGCTTAGCACAGGCCGTCTCTTATTTGACTCTTTCTGACAGAATCCTCTGTGCTACTTTTGAAAGCCTCCTGGACTTGGAGCCTTGAGAAGCACATCCCTGGGGCAGGCTGGCAGTGACAGCTATGCTGGTTCCTACTGGCACTGCTTAACAAGTACTGCAAAGGGATGTAAACAGGGTGTAACTGATCTGAAGTGAGGGCACTTTCTGCTATTTAAGTGGTGGGGACCAGAAAAAAATCAGAAGAAGAAAAGGGCTGCAGTTAGTCTTCTCAATCAATTGTATCTCCTGCTCCCCACCTTTCTTTTGTCTCCACTGTTGGTACATTAAAGGCAGCTGCTCCTAGTTGGCATTTGCTTACTGAGATGTAACCTACACATCTATTCATGGCAGAATATTTCCTCAGGGCAGAAAGTCTTTTGTAGGAAAGGTGGAATTTTAAGGGTTCTGGACTGAAAAAAGAAAGCAAGAAAAAAAAAATCCTACCACAGTGACTGAGAAAGGGAAATCAGGTTAGAGAAAGCACTCTGGGCTGGGGAGATTCTTCATGTGCTTCTGAAATCAGATTTCCTCGGAGACTGTGGCAGACATTGTGACATTGAATTACATTTTCCTTTACATTTGTATACCAAAAATAAACCCTGCCTAAGTCATTCAGTGTCTTCTTGATGGTTTAGAAGCAGTCAGGATGACAACAGCTACTGGTCAGAATTGTCAGAATCAAGCCTCATTATCACAGCTTGCAGTACTTGACCTGGAGACCTGGCCAGGAGGAGACATTCAATAGGGTGCCAAATTCCCTTTGAATTAACATCTTGCATATAGGATTCATGCTTCATAGGAAGATGCTCTTCCAACCCATAGATCTTACCTGATAATACTGTAACTAAGGGAAAGCTGCTGATGAGCTGGGCACTGCCAGCTCCCTACTCCCAAGGCCTTAAAGGGTAATAAGGATTACAGATTATATTCATTTCTTTGTGAGAGGGGGTTCCAGTGAGTGAAGGGGAGTATGGCTGTTGGTGCTGTAAATGTCTGAGGCTGTGGATTTCATAGAGCCCTTCTCTGAGAACAGGTTTGCACCTCATGGACATGTAAGTTCTCCTGTTCAGGCTCACCACCCATCATATGCTGTTAGTATCCAAAGAATGGTCAGTGCTCTGCTACTAGGACCAGTCCTCAAGGATGCTGAAAGCTTGGGCCTCTTGTCCATGAGAAGTGCTTTCCTTCCTTGCTTCCTTTCTTCCTTTCTCTCATCCATCCATCCATCCCATCTTGCTAGGTCTGATCAAGACCTGAGAAATCATCTTGGTACATGTTTCCTCCGAACGGTCCATTTTTTTCCATTGAAATCAGATTTGTTGCCCAGTTTTTCAGTTAAAACTGTAGCTTATCCTTTGGGTGTGCTTGGCCCCCTAAATCAGGAGTGGAGGGTTTGAAAATACTTGCAAGAAGGCAGAACAGATAGGTGTCACAAAACTGTAGAACCTTCATATACAAATCATTTATCGAGGTTTTCAGATCAGTCCAGATGTATTTGGATCTTGTGTTTTTGAGAATCCTGAATATTTATGCGCAGAAATTCGTAGTTTTCTAAGTAGGCTAGATTTACATCAGCACAAAAAGAAACCAGAAAGAAATGGTTTTAAAAATACCAGAATAGCTAGATTTTTATCAGATCTCCAATAAAAAAAAGAGGGTTTGTCCTACAAGCTGTATGCAAAGAAGACAAATCTTGTATCAGCGCACAGCTTATAAAAACCCTTACTTTTTTTTAGCCAATCATCTGCCTTTTTATGGTTTTGTTTTGTTATGGGTTTGTTTTGGTTTGTTTTTTTACATCAAAAAATAAACTATAGACAGAGCATGGGAAGCAATAAATCTGGGTGTGTCATTAGTAAGTTCAAATTGCATAGTGGTATGAAATTCCTCTGGGAACATATATTTTTATATACATGTCGGAGGTCTAAGAATATGTTACTAGAATAAGCCACAGTGTTAGAAAAGAGGAAAAAGATTTTCCAATTCGTTTTGTTGTTCTGTTTTGAAACGAATAATTGTAATCTGAATGGGAAAAAGTTTTTTAAAGCAGAAGAAAAAGTCACAGAAAATGAGCCATATTGGACTGGATGTAATGAAACTAATACACTGGAACTGATCCATGAAGCAATTTCTTGTGTTCCTCTGGAAATGACTGGTAGTCTTTCCATGTGCTTCAGCCAGAGTTGTGTCAAAGCCAGCAGTCTGAGGGGCAGGTGGTGGTTGGGTTGGTGTCTGCCCTGCCAGCATTACCTGAACAGCTGTGCCCTGAAGGGTGAGTGGGATCCAGACTTCCAGTGAGAGAAGGTGAATGTTTAGCACTTCTGTCACTGGCTTTCAAACCTTTCTCAAAGGTTGTACCAGTCATGCCAATTCCCCAGGCTAGAGATGGGACACCAAGCCTGAGGCAAATGAAAGCCCAGAAGTGGTGTGGTACTTGGACAGCTGTTGAGGCCCAGACTACAACAGTTGGTCACCAGTGAAGCTGAAGATCACATTCAGGTCTGTCAACCCCACTGGGGAGCTGTGGCCACAGCATCATGTGCCACAGTGAACGTTGTGGAATCACAGCCTCCCTTCTAGCTTTGTTACCAGCCACTTGCAGCTCATGTGGGATGTCTCTGATGTGCATGTGCTGACGTTCCTACCCCTTTGAAGCACAGCTGCTGGGATGGGATTTGGGCAAGGGGACAGGAGTTCCTTGCACTAGTTCTGGTGGAAAACAGGAAACGGGCAGGGTGGAAAACAGGAAACAGATCCATGCCAAACTTAAGGCAAGCGGCTCCTTTATTCATGCTCATGGCTGAGCTTGCCCTTGATATTTATGTTTCCGTGAGGTGCAGGGGTGAGGTCCCATTTGAAGAGAAATGTGTTGAATACACGTATCCACACAGGGATGCACATGCACTTTCACTCACAGACACACAGCCCTCACTGCAGTCAGCAGCCATGGTTAGGCTTCTGTACCTCTGCAAAACTGCTCTTTATCAACTTCGGATGAATGGAAGACCATTTTTGAAAGAGAATGTTTGTGTTATGTATAATAGCCTAATCAGGCAGATCAAGAGAGCCTTTTTACTTGTGTTTTCTAATCAGAACATGCCACAAAGTCTGTTTGCTTATCTCTTAAACCTCTGCTGTCCAAACAGAACATGTGGTATCTTTGCAATGGCAAAGGTGAATTGAAGTCCTCGACTCCTGTCATCAGAGAGCGAGCTCAGGAAGACTTAGAAAAGAATGGTGTCATTCTGCTGCAGTCCATCAACTGAGAGTGCTGGAGCCACCCACGTGCTTGATGGTGGATCTGGCTGCTCCCTTAGTCAGCACTGTCAGGCAAGGCAGAGACAAGGAGTGTGCAGTGGCAGATGTTCATTAAATCTTCTATCGTGTAATTTGCTTACACTTTATTGATGATGGCTTTGTAACCTCAGATATAGTAGGGAATGTTCAGATGAGAAAGAGGAAGAAAGTCACTGACTCCACTGAGGATGGACCCTGCATTTGCTTTAGCTTGCTGTCATGGGTGGAGTCAGTTCATCCTAATTTTGTGCTGAGAGGTCTTCTTTCTACATGTTCTGGCAATTAACCTGCTTTTCAAGAAACTGGGCTGGAACAGTCCAGCTTTTTTGTTGAGAAATTGAAAGAATAGATTCGGTTTTATGAATGAAGAAGAGGCAAGCAATTACTTAATTACCTTTCAGTTATACACATTGTATCTCTATCATGTATAATAGCATGAAGAGTTAAGCCTCCTTAGTCTTTCTCCTTCTTCAGTTCTACAGTGACTGAGTGATGACTGCGGTGACTCCCCTCAAACAAACACCTCTCCCCCCTCCACCCCTGCACAGAGATTCTTCTCCTCTTTCTTTTTTTGCCAAGATAAATTGTGTGTGTAAATTGGATGAGCACTGAGTACATTAAAGGGGACACACACAGAGAAGACCCTAATTAATAGTTTTGTAACTAAGGGAATGAGAGAAGAATAATCTGAGGAATAATAAGATCAGCTTTTCAATCTGTTACTTGGTTTGTGTTTGTGCATGTAGTTGTACACTAAAATAATTCCAGCTGTCCTTCCTTCTTTTAATAATGGTTCATTGCTTTCCCGTTGAGGGGCCATATTTGGACAAACATTAACCAGATCAAAGCCTAATGGATAGTTACGATGGCTCTGATTCAGCAAAGCACTTAAGCACAGTGTTTCATTGTAACTTCAATGGAACATGGTTTGACTTCAGCAAGATATAAGCATTGCTTCAGTGACAGGACAAATGACTGTACGACTTGGAGGGGGGGGTTGGGGTGGTGTGCTTAAAAATCAAAGGTAAAGCTAGTTCTCATTCTAAAGAATGATAATTGAATGTTCTTCCTGCAAGGTATTGCTGTTGGACTAAGCACTCCTTTGCCTTCCTTGATCTTGGTCATACCTATCATGCAGTGCTTTTAATAGCTGGAGTATTAGACCTGGAAGGGATTGCAGAAACCATGGGATTCCAGTTAAAGGGAAGGAGGATGGAGGAATAGCACCAGGGAAGAATGGAAGTGTGCCCATGAACCAGGGTCTCAGACCTGATAGTGTTACAGTGAAGGTCCATCTATCCCCAGAAGCTGTGTCTGACTGTGCTTACAACAGGTGATCAGAGAAGCAGTTTAAGAAACAGGAACAGTGCTGGAGACTCCCTCCCCTGGTATAAACACTGAGGTTGTGGGAATCAGTGGCCTGGGGACTTGATGAGCTGGACACTGAATGTGTGCTGTAACATTTGTTTTGTGCCAGGAACACAGCAAGGGTTCCCTTCAGACTGAGAGGACTTAGTCCTGATGCTGGAATGATTTCATAGGAGGGAAGTTAAACTGTTCAGCAAGACATGACGAAAAGAGGCTGAAATTATTTTGGCTGAAGTCCCCCTGTTGATTTCTTCCTCTTGATGCCATAAAAATCTTAGAATACAATTTTCTTCTCATCCAAGCCATTAAAGTGTAATAAATTGTGTCAGCTTCTAGGTTTTAAGATACTTTATTTTTAGTGCATGGGCTACACAGCCTTGGAAACACTTGGAATTCCCCTTTGTGATTATAAGTGGGTTATTTATAGTAAGTCCTTAGTCTGATGGCAGAGCCTGCATCGCAGTTGAGAACTGCTGATTTGAAGGTGGGTGTGTAGGCTCATTTAGAAGTTTTACTCCCTGTGTTTGCCATTTCATGTTTCTGTGCTTTAAACTGCTGTCATGAGTGAACAGAAGCAGTTTGCAGGCACATTGCCACTGTTGCACAAGACAGTCTTGCTTTGCTTTAAGCACTCCCTATGGAACTGCTTTCTGAATTGAACATCCATATCATCAGTATAATCACATGGATCGTGCCTGTGATGGACCAAACTGTCCTTAGGTACAGGAGTGGAAGCCTGGAGAAAATGGAGACATCAGGGGAGGAGAGGGAGGGGAATTCAATTTCCTTTACCCTGACATTGATGTTGTTGTAAAGTCTCTAAAATGGCACCTTCTGGCTCAGAATTAAGAGGCCTCAATGGCATGTCTCAGTTTGTCCAGACTGGTTTTCTTGTCCAGTTAAGTAGGAGAGTCTTATGCCTTTAAAGCTTCCTGGCTCCCAGGAGGAAAATGCCAAACTTGTCAGAGAAAACAAACAGTGGCTTTCCTAGCCTGTGTGTGTTCCGATTAACGAATCTATTAGGCTATAAAACCTGGGACCCCCTTTCCTGGAGAAAGAGCATACATTAGGAAGCTGTTGACAGTTCCTAAGTCTGACCCCTTGCACAATGCTGGAGACCTATCAGCAGCTCTGGGGAAGGCAGCCGGGGCCTGTTTGTTCGGGAGGTCTCGGAGAAGTGTTTGACGCTCGGTAAATGCCAGATGCGCTGGTGGTTTAATCTGTAATGTGGGAGGCCACAGGGAGAAATAGGAAGAGCCGCAGCACAGCTGAGTGGTTTTGTTCTTTTGGTGTAATCAAAATGTGTTTGGAGGCATATGACCTTGGGCTTGGATATTACTGGCTTCCAGAAACAGAGTGGGGCCCAGTTGAGCAGCAAGTTCCTGGGTGGGTTGGCTGTGTTGCTGCAGCAGGTGAGCAGAGCAGTGCAGTTGGTGGCATTCTGGGCTTTGGGTAAGAAGGGAAGCAATTACCAGTGTTGGATTTAGCAAGTGCTGTGCTGATCCAAGCATTAACTTCCCAAGGAGATACAAAACCACGTTTCTGACATTTGAGGATGTAAAAAACCTGTTTTACAAGAAGAGAAGTGTTAAGCCCTGTATTCTTGGCATGTTCCAGTGAAATCAATTATGTTCTTCTTACTTCCCCTTGCCCATTCCCCTTCTGTTGTTGCTTGTTAGGGATACAGCATTTTTCTCTGCACTACAGTATTCGTCAAGCAAAAATGCAGATAATTCCTACATTCCTTCTTAAGCTGCTCAGCATTTTTTCATGTTGAGTGTTAGGAATATTTCAGTGAGTTTCAGCTCACTGATCTGCTTTTCGCCTGGTACCTGATGCTTTGTCTCTCCCGGAGAAGATAGAACAGACTGAAGTGAGGAGGTTTCAGAGCAGCAGGCTTTTGTTGTAGTTCCTCCAGCTGTGCACAGAACTACCAGCCATCCAGCAGCTCAGCTCACAAGGCTGGTAAAACCAGTGGTCTCCCCAACCCACCTTGTAATTGAGTCATCCCACTTTTTGTAATTAGTAATTAAGATAACAAATGTGTGTCGGTGAATAATGCAGAATGTATTGAAGAGTTACCGATACGTGACCCAACAAGTTTTAGACAAATTGCTGCAGTGAAATGAACCTATTTCTTACTTTGCCAAACTGGGGGGAAGTTGAGAAGTAGGCTTTGTGGTCCCAGCCTGGTCCCAGTCTCTCTCGTTCAGTCAGTTAGGTACATTTGTCAAGGTGGGTCTCAGGGGTTCGGAGTCCAGGCTTTTTGTAGCAGGTGGCTTTTGTTCTTGATATAGCACATGCCATTTAGGTCAGTCCCTGGGAGACTTCCAAGCAGAAACTGAAATTCACTGTAGCGTGTTTTAATTTGCTGGATGAGATCTCTGTGTCTCCTGAACACAAGACTTGTTGTGAATCACAGCAGGATATTCTCTTAAAGAGCCCAGCAAAATGCTGCTGACAGTGTCACAGAGCAATGCTAATCCGACATCAGATTGGTCATGGCTCCTCAGGTTACCGTCCAGCTCTGCAGCAGAGGAGGCCTGTGACTGTGGGAATGAAGGACCTCGTGCTGTAGGGACAAAGTCAGGGCATTAAGAGGAAGAAAACCTATCCTATTCCCATCACTTCCTGAAGGCTATGTGTCAGAATGACGCACGTACTCTTGCCTTTATTTGATGAGGGGGCTGGAGGGGGAGCGAGAAAGGAATGAGATGGTCTCAAGGGACACGTGATTTGGCTTCACAGGGTCACGATGTTCTAAATGTTCATTTTGAATTGCTGAAACTGAAGAAGAGGAGAATGGTCCTTGTTGGATACACATTTATCATCTTCGTGACTCAGGAGGGCTCTTGTGGATATTTTAGACAGACCATGGATTATGGGGGGCTTAGTGATAGCTTTTCTTGGGCTCATAAACAGACCTCAAGAATGAGACAGGAGGATCCAAGTGATGGTGGCACATGCATTCTCCCAGGATGCTTCTGGTAGGCTGAATCACAGGAGAAAAGACACCAGGAGTAAAAGCATCCCCTGACACACATTTAGTCCTGCCCTGACCCTCAGGCTGAATCACAGTGCTTCATTTCAGTGTCTTCTCCAGTGACTTAATACTGACACAAGAGACAGAGCTTTAATCTTTTGATGAGATCCTTATGATCTCTGGTTTTCCTTCCTCTTGGGGAAAGATATCTGTGAATGCTCTTGGGAAATGGGGGAGCTATTGGTTAGAAAACTGTGGGTGTACTTGTGAGGTTCTGTGCCAGCAAAACTGCAACCAGCCCACACCACCCCCTTGGAAGACTGTCTGTAACAAGGCAGGAGGCAAGTCCAGCTTGGTGTCATCAGGTGCAGCCTGGGAAGCTCTTTGGTTTGTAGGAATGTAAGTAGATGCAGTGAATGTGGGTTTAGATTCCTGGGGACAGGAGGGTCTTTTGAATATCATCCTGTTCGTGCTTTCCAGGGCAGTAACCAAAGGTTAGGCCGTGTCATAGTGAGGAAGGTGAGTGCAGTCTGGACTGAGCAAAGCTGGGTCTCTTGTTGGCCAAAACCTCCTCTTTTCTGTTTCCCCTTAGGAAATACAGATTTGGGTCAGATTAAGTATCTCACAAACAGGTGCTGAAATACATGGGTTAAAGCAGAGATGATGTGCCCTACTACCAGTTTCTGATAATAGCCAAAACACAA
Organism: Hemiprocne comata; assembly: GCA_020745705.1. Classification (NCBI taxonomy): domain Eukaryota; kingdom Metazoa; phylum Chordata; class Aves; order Apodiformes; family Apodidae; genus Hemiprocne; species Hemiprocne comata. Next base: position 12,600,912 of record CM036602.1, on the reverse strand, counting down.
AACAAAAAGGCTGTTTGGTATTTTTGTTTCAAATGAGAAACTTTTAAAATAACACTGAAGTTAATTTCTAAGTTGTTGGTCTTTTTCCTTGGGTCAAGTTAAATGCTTGGTTGTGGCCAAGATGTTTTGGTTTTTCAGTTTAATGAAAAAAATCTGAAAAAAAAATATTTTGGGTTTCTGCCCATCTAATCTCTATTCTTTCATTTTTAAATAATAATGCAAGCAAAATGCAAAATCAGTTATTTATGCATCTCAAGTTTTAACTTCTGTTTTAACCATCTGTCAGATGAGCAAACACCAGAGTATAGTCTTTCTTATTCTTCTGTGTGGTGCTGAATTTCTCCTCTCTGATGGCTTGGGAATAACAGTTGCACAGGGAAGGGAGTCATGAAATCAATGAGATCTTGGATTCTGTTTGCAGAGCTGTCGAGTGATTCCCTAACTGATGGAGAGCCTGGCTGAATGAAGGTGTTAACCTTGATCTTAATACCTGGGTCCCCCTTGTTGTTTCAGAAGTCAAGAAATTATTTACTTTAACTCTGGAATGATGGCTCACCTTGGGTGCTTGCTTCTCAGAATAAACCTCATCTGAGAACAAATGGGAAGGAGGTGGTTGGTTTCCCAAAGAGCAGATTTGTTTAAAGTGAGAAGGGAAGAATGGAATTAAAATACAAGGGGATCATATAATCTACCACCTCTTGCAGCCTCATCGGGTGGCTTAACCTTTGATACTTTATTTTTCTTCATTTCTGTTTCTGTCCTCAGCATTCTCCCTGTTTCTCCCATGGCTTGGGAGAAAGCTGTGTGATGTGGAGGTTTAACCCCTTTGCAGGTGGCTTCTGCAGAAGCACTGGAGCAAAAACCAGCCTCCTCCCTAATGGGTTTTCGTTTTTATGGGATTATTGGTTGCATAATTATTTTTTGTGCTTCTTTCATTGCAAACAACTGCTGTGGGTCAGCACAAATCGCCTGGGTGTTCAAGGTGTTGTCCTGGATGTTGTGCCCAGGTGTGAATGCAGGAATTGACTCGGATTTATAGCAACTTTTTGCCACTCCTCGCTGCGTTTACGTGCCACTGTTTGGTCTTGGTAAATCATTTTATCTCTCTGGGCCTCTTTGCTTGGCTGAACTCTTCTTACTGCAGGTGCTTGGGAAGAGGCAGTTCCTCACTTTGCTTCTGTACAGTACCTAGCACAGCAGGTCTGCAGTTTCAGCTGGTGCCTCTAGGTGCTACCACAATACAAACAATAATCAATCACTGACCAACACCTTCAAGGCTCTTAGTGAAACCAAACACAATAAAAAAGTCTCCCCAGGGGCCAAATCTACATGGCTATGTAAACGATTTTCTAGTGAAAGTGGTAGAAACCCTGTCTCTTGGGACATTTAAAACTGTTCTTCAGAAAGCACTAGCAATCAGTGTGTTGGGGAATAATCATATGTTGGCAGAAGGATCAAATAAAGAGGACTTCATTATTCTGGCCTGCCTGTCCAGCATATATCACTATGAGCAAAGGCACAATGACCTAATAGATCTCTTAAAAGATCTCTCTCAGCTTCTGACTACTGCTGTCCTGTGCTGTACGTTCTCACAACCAATAATGGGAGTAAAGCTTCAGCCAACATGGAACATACATTTTTAAACATCAGAAAAAGGTTGATCTTTTTCTAGATTAGTTTTAGGTACATATTTAGGCCAAATCTTGAACTCCTTTGTTCAAGGGTAAAAGTGTGCTTTTGGAGAAGTATTAGTAACCAATTATGGGGAGATAATTGCATTAAATTAGAAGTGAAACACAGTGCAAAAATCCTGGGGAAGAACTTCAGCTCAGTGCAGAGGGAAATGAAGGTAGGTACAGGTAGGAGAGGGTTCCACAGAACTTGTATGTATACTGTGTTACTCCGGTTTTGGTTGTCATCTGCATTTCCTGGTTTTTTTAGGTTCCCTCATTCAACAGAACATAAATTTCCCAGGTAGGTGAGCCCAGGCAGGAACAGAGTGAAACATCCCAATGGAATGAGATAGCATCATTCTATAGTCCATGTTATGTCCTTGCTCACCGGGCTAATTAGATGTTGCAAAGCTGCTCCATCCTGGATAGGAACAGTGGCTCCTGACTTCCCAGACGGTGCTAAGCCCCACAACAGGCATTTTTTTCAAGCCAGCCCTGCAGGTGGCACAGCGAGCCTTGTGTTTCCAAGCAACCTTAGCGGTCGCTGTCTTCCCTTCCTATCGTTTTACCGTGCAAAAGCAGCTCTGATGGGAAAGACTTTTAGTATAGAAAAAAAAGGCTGGCGTGATACACTGGCTACCAAAACATCTTGTCTTTTCTCAGGCTGTTTCCAGGGCTTTGCTTTAGACAGGTACAGAGAAATTAGATAAATTTCTTTTCACTGCAACAAGACATTTGGATGCTCTTGCACTACTTCCAGACTAAAGCTGAGAAAGAATGTGCAGCCAACCTTCTAAAAATCACAATAACTCTTTAAGTCTTAGTTGCACTTATGTATTCTCTGTCAGGCAGGCCTTGTTATCAGAAAATCTCCTCAGAAGCCATTGGAGTCAAGTGGAACTGATTTGGGAATTGTGAAAAAGGTGCATAGAAAGAGCTTTGTAGCCTGCAGGGCTGCTGGGAATTCCTGCTTATTAGTCCTTGCTCTAACTTTACTTCTCTTCATGGCCTTGGGCAAGTCACTTAACTTTTTAATCTCTGGCTCAGTTTCTCTGCCTGTGAAATAAGATAACTATTACTATCACATACCTACCTGACAGGATTTTCTTCCCTAGTAATAATTAACATTTGTCAAATGCTCTTTGACTATGTTTATTTTTATTGTAATACTTCTAGATTATATTACAATACTGACGCTGTTGCTCTTGCAGATTTGAGCTCCTGTACAAGATTACACCGGAAATTAAGTCATTTTTCTAATGAGATATAAAACAACTTGTGGTTGATGTGGTTAAGCTAAGTTTAAAGCTCCTTTGCTGCATGACAACAGTGTGAAGTAGCTGAAGCATTCTGGTGAATCTAACCCCAGTATCTGTGACAAAATTAACTACATGCACAGAACATGATTCATTATCTGATCTTAACTCTAACAGTTATTTGAAATATTTGATAAGTAGGAGTGGAGGTTTGAGGTTTCCTTTCCATTACCAGAAGGTGTAAAGTGTACATCCTACAATCTTGTCAGGTTGTGTCTTGGTGCACACTTAGATCCAGGATGCTCCTTGGTTCTACAGTACAGACTAGGCTGTAAGGAATTGAACTGAGGGTTTCTATATTTCTGAAAACATCTACAAGTCTAAAAAAATCTCTCTTTGCTTTTATTTATTTTTTAAATACAGTAGTTGACTGAAGTCAGTTACCTAAAAATAACCTCTTTCCCCCTCTTAGTGAAGGGAAAGAAAAAAGGCTGAGACCTTGGCTTTATGAACTAACCTGCTGTTGCTCCAGCCACTAGTCAGGAAGAATTAAAAGTCTGATTTTTATTCAGGGATGCTGTGGTTCCAATGCCTTTGTCTGCCCTTAGAATGCTCCCACTTCTCCCTCTTTTCTCATCTCATCTGTGTCTGTGTAACCTTTTGGTGCCTGTCACATCCTGTGGCAGTGAGTTCCATTGTTTAACAGTGGTCTGTGTAAAGAAATGTTGCCTTTGTTATTCTGAACCTGACATCTGCTACCTCCATTTGATATCCTAAATTATTTTATGGAAAAGTAATATGAAAAAACAAGGAATACTTGTTTTCTACCATGTCCAAGATTCTCATGACCTCTATCACAGGCTACTCCTGTCCTTCTGTTCTAGGGATGAGAAAGGAGAGAGATTAAATGTGAGGAGGCAAGGAAAGTGAAGATGAGGAGGGCTGGGCTTTTGGTGTTAATTTTTTTCTCTCAGACATGACTTGATTCTAAATGATACTAGAAGAGCGAATGATGTGGACATTTTGCAACAACTGAACTGATTTTGATCCTGTCAAGATGGACCATGTCCAAGGTTCAATTAGCATGTTTTTCCTGAACATTTCTCAGATCAAAATGTGTTGATCAATTTTAATTAATTCAGGAGAGGGAGCATTTCTTTAAAAGTTTGATTAATAAAATCCGTGAGGTGATGCCGGGGGTGGTTACTCTGTATTTGCAGTTTCTTGAACCTTTCTCCTGAGCATCTGCTACCAGCCAGTGTTGGAAGGAAAGTGTGGTTGGGACAAACTTTCATTTTGACCCAATGTGGCTGTTACAGTGAAGGATGCTGCTGTTTGGGCCTTTTCTGAGCCAAGGAAGGCTTGTCTTCATGGCAGACCTAGCTGAGTTGAAGACTATCCAAGAAAGGTGTATCATAGAATCCTAGAATGCCAGCTTGAAAGGGACCTCAAGGATCATCTGGTCCAACCTTTCTAGGTACTACTATATGACGTGGCTCAGCACCCTGTCAAGATGTGTAAGGCCTTTTAATCCAAAGTATGATACATTTGTCCATCTCTGTGGTGGGAGGAGGTGGGGTGGAAAGGCAACGTCTGCTTAAATAGCTTCTTGTCTACGTGCTGGACCCTTTAGCACCCACACACATGTAACCTGTCTAAGAATAAGGAGAGAGTGAACTAAGCAGGAATCAAATGCAAAGAGGCAGACAATCAAAAGTGACTCCCTTTAACCTGACAAAGAGGAAATTGTTGACAAAGTTCCAGGCTTGATTGAGCAAAACACAGAAGAAATACCTTCTTTTATTTTTTTCTTTAACTCATCTTCTCCCCCCTTCCCGCCCTCTGCTCCCCTGGAGAGAAGTCTGGATGTAACACTATTGCTAGGACTAGGCCTGTGATTAAGTTCTGTTTTTCAAAGGTGATCCCAGCATGATTAAAACCAGGTGGCCCCCATGGCGTGCAGCAAGGGAGCCAGATGTGCTCTGCAACTGGACTGCCATTTCCTAGCCCAGCTGCAAACATCTGATTGTCCACTCGCTCTGGGTATTACAGCCGTGACCTTCTCTCTTCCTTACCTCCCCCGTCTCCTGTCTGCTTCCCCCAGTGACATTTGAGAGGAGAGAGGTCCCTTTAGACTTGTTTGTCACTGTTACAACCATCCCTTTCTCCCTTCACCTCCCCACTCCCAGCCTTGGTTCCGCACTTCCATTACTCACAGATGTTAGAGGGTAGGAGCTGACAGCATTGGCTTTTACCTCTCTCTTGCCTTTATTTGGATTTTTTTCCCCCTCTCCGTGTTCCGGCGTGTGTGCACTGACCCCAAAGCACTCCCAAGTCAACTGCCAGCGTCTGAATCCACTTAAGGTGAAGGGATAAAGCAATTTTCTTCAAGATGTGGCATAAACTGTTTAGTTTTTGCTGTCTCTGAAGGCCTGTAATGAGAGGGTGGCCCTGTCCCAGAACAAGCCCCATCTCACCCTGATCTATAAAATTTGGAACAGGTTAATCTTTTCCCACAGCACTGGCCTGTCAGCCCTTTTGTGCTGAATTAGGGCTCTAATGCATGGATGGTGTCAATAATTGCCTAGTAAGCCATACTTAAAAAAAGAGTCACAATCAATCGTCCCAACATTAGGATGTCATAATGCATCAGTCCTGCATTAGGAAGTTGTAATCCATCAACTTGACATCAGAAGGGACAGTGGATGGTGGGAGCTCAGTTCAGGCCTAGAGGAAGCTGGAACTGCTCCGCAAGCTTTACATCAGCTCTGAATTTGGTCTCAAAGGGTCATTTTGTTTTGTTTTCCCACCTACCCTTTGCAACTTAATAGTGAATTCAATTAATATTGAATTCTTTTGAAAGAGAAGGGCTGGTGATGCTAGTTTGGAAAGGTCTAGGACAACACTGAGTTTCTCATCTCATTCTGTCTAGCAAAGGATCTTTTTTCTTGTCTATACCTTGTCTTCCTCCTGTGTTTGATATGTGAATGAATGCATCCATAGTTACTCTGGACCTGAGTGGTTTCCAGTTTCTCTGGCAATGCCTATTTGTGCTAGTTTGTAGACCACCCCTTGCTCTATTCCATTTGAAGATTCAGCTTCCCCAGATCAAACCTCAGTCTGGTTTCCAGCTCATTTAGGTAGCTTTCTTTCTGTTTTAAACTGGAAAGCTCTGTCATTTCTGCTCTGCAACAGTCTTCCTGTTCAGGGCAAAAAAGACTCGGCGAAGTTGAATGTTGTTTCAGTTTTGTGGAACAAGCCAGAGGGTGGCAACTGGTACTCAGATCAAGAACTGAATTCAGCTCCATGCAGGTGAGGCTGCAGAGTTCCCTTGATATCACATATATATCACATATATGAACACCTCAGTTTTAAAAATGTACAGCCAGCCTTACCTGCCACATGAGCTGTCTCAGGTGTACAGTTCCAGCACAGGCTCTGAGTGCCTGAAAATCTCTCTACTTTAACACTTACAATCTCATTTCTTACCAGACCTAGTAGCTGAGTTAATTAATGTTTCAGTCTTACAGGTTTTGAATGTTAGAAAGAGCCTTCAGCCTGTATCCTCAAAAAAAAGAGACAAATGAGGGAGTTACTTGGAACAAATCTTATCCAGAGGCTCTAGTAAAGGCTGCTACCACAGTCAGCTGTGGGCTGGCCTGGTGGCCCTCTTCTTGGTAAGTCAGTGCTGTGGGGAACTAGCACTGGTGATACTTCACTTTCTCTTGCTGTCTATTTAGAGATCCTGAGGTGACAAGAAGGTGAAAGCACAAGCTATTGTCAATAGCAAATCATTCCACTTGCATTGTCCTTCCTCAGATGTCTGATGCAGTGTGAGGAGCTGCGTTTGGGTTGAAATGATGAATGGAACATGGGCAAAAGAAGGCAGTGTTTTCCCCTAAGTAGGGTTGAAGGCTGCTAAGAAGCAGTTGTCTTTCAGTATACAGAACTGGTTGCTGCCATCCACTCCAGGTGCACAGGTGTCAACATGGCCAACGGAGTCTTAGTCTTTCTTGCTGTCAGAGGCTCTGATACATCATCTATGGAAAATGTGTGCTGCTGATGGACGTGCCCAGACAGCCATGGTGGTAGCAGATGCAGCCATATGTCCTGCTGTTTGATAAGGTCTGCCTGTGTGCTAGTAACTGGTCAATACACAAAAGAAAGGTGTAACTTGTCCCCCAGAGCAGAAAAATAGAGAGGATTCACAGAACATTAAGTCTTCTGGAGTAATAATGGGATGTAAAATCTGATGTCATTTTGTTTTGGTGATGAGGAGGGAGAGAAGCAATTATGATGGAAACATGAGTGCAGTGGAAGACAAAAAGCTCGATGGAATATACACAAGGAACAACCGTGAGGCTAAATACAGACCACAGTGTGTCCCCACAAGTTCTTGCACTCAAACCAACTGTAGTTGGTTACTTTTTTGAAGAAAACGAATAATCAAAGTTGTTTGTTTTCTTTTGGTGTATTTCTTTGGTTTGTGTAGTTCTTTGCATGAGCCCAAAGGTTTGTCACATTAATCTTTACATTTTCTTGGCTTTCATTTAGTTATTACTGGCTTTGTGTAGAGCAATTGCTGTAGATAAATGAAAAACTGAATAAATATTGATGGTCATTTTTTTGTAAAACTGAGGGACAGCTTTTAGTGTTGGTTAACTATTAGCTCTTGACTGAGATTTCCAAAACTCCCTTAAGCCATTTGAAATGGGTGTCCTGCCCCCCTTGAAAGATTGAAAATCCTTTCCTTTGAGCTCCTTGAAATATGGCCGAGATTGGCAGAACAGCCAAGAATAATAATCTATTCCCAGTACTTACCCAGCAATTACCTTGCTCTCAGCCCTGCACTGATGAAGGACTCTGTCACCGTGACTGAAAACACAGCTGGAGTTGGTGTAACATCTGACCAGGCTCTCACTTAGAGCTACATGAAGGGTCTCGTGTTGAGTCTTAGAGAAATTGCTAGACTCTGGTATCTCTTCTATTCTCCTGCCATCGTGTCTCCTACATCCTTTCTGAGCGAGACACTGAGATGCTCTCAGGAGAGAAATGCAGCAACTTTTGCTTCTGGAAGGACCACACTGTCAAGACAGCTTCGAAGATGAGGCCTAGTGTCAGTTTTAAGATTAGCCTCTGGTTTTGGCTCAGTTAATCCTTTGAGGAGGAGTTTGGCTAAGCACCATCCTGTGCCAGTAGTGACCACTGAAATCTCACTGCTCAGCTTTCCTGGCTGAATTATCTCTGATGCCACAGGAACACCACTCTATTGTGACCTTCCTAGTCGATCTGGTTCTAATTATAATCCAAGTAGTTTTAAACATTCATTTAAATGTCTTCTTAATTGCAACCTAATTTCTTCAATTGTAGCCCATTCATCAGTTGTTAATCATTTTTTAATTGTGTGGAAAGTTTGAAGGGTTAGTAACAAGTCATTTGTTAGCTAGAGGTCATGAAAAGGGTTATAAAAATTGCTCGACTAATTTTAAATAATAAATTAACAACTGGATGTACTCCCAGAATTGAAGGTATTTCAATATTTGCTCATGCAAAATAATTATTACAAGTTGGAAAGGATGAATTATATTTCTTGTACAACTATGGATGGTGGATATCTGCTGTGAGTGAAACACTATGTTGCCCTTGTTTGTCAGGAAAACAGTGACAAAATGAACGTTTTAAATGACATTTTAATTTGAATTGGTTGGAAACTGCTAATGAGATTCTGATTGTAATCTTTTAAATGCATGCACATGATGTGAAAGAAACAAAGAAAGAAAACCAGTGTCTTTTTCAATATTTTCCTTTTAAAATAAAATCTCTTGGCTGTTTCTAATAAGACCAGCTGTGAGCAGGAGACACTGGAAAAAGAAAGGATGTGAAGCTGAAATGAAAGTGTTTAGGATCACATTTGTCACGTCCTTGGGTTCTGATCTTGTATTTTCATTCCTTTCTTGGCTTCATCTCATTCCTAGGGATGACCTTGTTCTGCACTTGGGGCTTAGTGCAGCAGTGAATCTGCTGACTGGGAGCTGGTAGGAGATTTCTCTCTTATACCAAATCAGAGACTCTGCACCCTGATAGAGTTAGGATGAGATTCAAGGTGATAGGAAGTCCAAGCTGGAATAAATGTCTCATCAGTTCCTTCTGTTTGGAGATAGGATTGTATTGTCTGTTTAAGCATTGGGAGTTTGTGAAAATCCCTGACACATTATAAGAAATATTACAGGGGTAACACAAGTCCCCTGTCTAAACTGTGCTGCAGCAATCCCAAGAGCATCACACTCCTCACACTGACAATGGGTGAAAACAAAATTTCTCTGTACCTTCCACGCTCTGAAAATCTGAGTCATAGGCCTGGTCATGTTTTCCTGTGAGAGGCAATACAGCAGGGAAGGACAAAACAGTGTACAGTGAGAAAGCCTTGCTAAAACTTGTGTCTTACAAAAAGTACAGGGATTCCTCTCTTCCTCCTCTCCTAGACATTTACATTCCCCTAATCATGCCACTTGTGCAAATTTGACTGTTCTGTACAGATAAAATTTCTATTTATTTTCCTGGTCACCCTCCTTTGCCATACTTCTCAGCTTAATATTTTGTAACTTTTACTCCTGGTAAGAAAGACCACCTTCCTCTCCTCTTCCAGCTGAAAGAGATGTCTGCCACGTGATTTACTGCTAAGCTGGGGGAATGATTTGTATCAGAAGGTCCCTCCATTCAGCTCTAATTTAGAGCCATTTCTTAAATTCCCTGGAAAGGTAATTTCTGTGAGCTTCCCCCACTTGATACCCAGCCCAGAAAATAAATATGCATCGTCCTCGGAATAGATTCCCATCAACACACGGGCAAAAGCGTAGATAGTGATTGGAAATTGCAAGCAGCTCTTTGCCATATATCAAGAAGGTATTTAGGATATATTGTCTTTCCTTATGGGATGTGAAGCAAAGCTCACGTATGGAGTGCTCTCAGCGGAAGGAACAGATTATCAGAGGAAAAAATCCTTCAGACAATGCCTAAGATGGAGCAGCCCAAACATATTTTGTTCTGGTGGGACTCTAAAATCTTACTCGTTCTTTTCTGTTTTTCCCTCTCCCCATGTTTGCCCCTGAGACTGGGGAGCAGCACTGGGGGATTTGTTTCATCTCAAGAGTGGAGAAAAGGAAAAGAAGAAGGGGGGGAAAAAAAACCAACAACAAAAAAAGGGCTAAGGCCCAATGTTCATAACCCAGATAGCTCACACAAATCGTGGGACTAGCTGTCATACCCTCCCTCTTGGAGGAGTCTGTACTCTATGTGAGAGCCAAAAGGATAAATCTAATATGAACTGGAACCCACTAAAAAGCTAATAATTTCACAGTTAAAGATTAATCTGATTTTATCGGTTTGACTATATTTTATGTCTTGCTTAATATTTCCCAGCATGAAACACTTTTTCTCCCATTTTTTATTTTCAGTTGCAGAGGAAGGGTGATTTTCAAAGAAAGGTAAAACTCCTCTCACTTCTTGCAGTGCTGCCTTCATCCTCTGCAGAGGAGAGGGTGGTGTGGCTATAATCCAGGACAGAGTTTGACTCCGTTTCTAGAGAAATGACGCTGGTTACATGAAAACGGGAGCTTTATTATGGTGAATTTGTGCAGACAGCCATGGAGCAGATGTGTGGTTGAAGATGACTTGCAGAAGACTTCCCTTTCATTTTCCTTTTTGTTTGTTTGTTGAGGTTGGCCTTAGTTTGCTTCTTTGCAATGAAAGCCTCTAAGGGTTTTTTGTTTGTGTGTTTGTTTGCTGTTTTTTAAAAATGTATATTGCTTGTGCCTTGAAAACATCAGAAATACAAAGTTGTGAATTTTGAAGTTATTTATGTCTGATATTGTATTCTCAATAGTGTTAAGTATTGGCAAAAAAACCCCAACAACCAAAAGCCAGAGAACACTACATAGTTTGTTGCCAAATTCCTTTCCTTCTCAAGTTCTTCCAGCCTTTTTTTGTCACTTGATGTCAACGTTTCAGTGACAGTAAGTGAAGGCTGCTAATGACACCTGCTTGAGCTGGAGAAAACATCCTACAGAAGAGGTCAAGGTGAGGGAGCTGATACCTGTTGGTGAGCAAGGAAAACTTCAGAGTAGTTTATGCTTCATTTCCACTCCAGTCAAATGTCATTTGGATCATCCGTTCTTCAGATAGTCTTGGGCTTTGAACTTTACTCCACTACTTTTCTTGTGGAAAATTTCAGAATGAAAAAAAATGCAAAATATGTGTGTTATGAGCAGTCATCCCAACCTGGGCTGCAGCCTTGGACCAAGGGATGAGAAAGTTTGAACAGGATTAGATTTCTTTCTTACACTGTCAAGGATGCTGTACTGTACATTACAAGGTGCTGTGTTCTCTTAAATATGTAGAAGAAATTGAGCTATTTCTAACAGGGACTTCATCTAAAACTGTATGGAACAGTGATCTGATAAAACAGTTCTGAACAGCTAAAAGTGCTTCTTTTGGCTCTCATCTTTGTGACTGTGTGTGAAAGTGCAGTAACGCCCAAGCCCTTGCGTGGTTCCCAGCAGAGGTGTACAGTGGCCACAGAGGGTTGGCTGGAGGTGACCTTGTGGCAGTGTCCCTGGGGCTGTGTCCTTGTCCCTGGAGGGGATGGAGAGTCGCTGGCCAACTGCTCTTCTGGGAAGAAGTGGATGTTACTGAGCCAGACCTCCTGCAATGGAGCAACCACCAGGCTGGCCAGATCTGGGTGTATGTGGGGAAACAACACTGATGCTGATATCAGTCTGTAAAGCTGTAGCTTTTAAATACACTATTGCTTATATGTGTAAAATGTAATGTAATAACAGTCCTAGCTTTTAAACTCATTTTACTTTGTACAGTTTTCCTTGAGTGGGAGATTTTTTTTTCTTCATCTGGGAGAATATAAAGCTAGATAAAATTACTGAGATTTTTCTGCTGTATTGTCATTAAGAACAACTGGCAAAGAAATGAACTCACTGTTCTGTAAAAGCTCTTTGCTTTTTCATCCTCATGTGTCTGGTTGTCTCTCTTAGACTTGTCCTTGACTTCTTGTTTAAATCTGGGGGTTCCAACCCACCAGCCTGGCCTTTATTGCATGTGTACAGCCTGCCCTGAAGTATCAGGTTTTTAGATTTGAAATGAAACCTTCAAAGTAATGTTGGGGTAGGCTCAGGTGAGGCTGTTTTTTCTTCTTCCCCCACTGTTTCCAGGTGCAGCTCTTGGGAGTGCTGCACGTTTGAGTTTGGCTGTGCAAGCCAGTGAGGAGAGTAGTTCTAAAATTCTGCCTTTACCCTGACAGATATGCTTCAAAAGAGTGAGAAAAGATAATGAAAGTGAGAAAGGATGAAGTGATTCCAGATCATGTCTTGGTAAGAAGTAATTTCCTACAATTGCTGAATTAATGTAATCAGTAACCAGGGTCTGTATCGGACAGAAAACATCCAGGGGGATTAGATCAGTAGTGAACAGAGTTCCTCTCCAAGGAACCCTTCTGTAAAGGAAAACTTTATTACAACTTCTATGTTAATTGTCAGGGAGTGCATTGTTTTGGGATTCCTCCCTAAAAACAAGTATTGGCAGTACCTTAGGGAGAGCTCTCTCTGGCCCTTCACTTATTCAAGATTTCAGGCATTTAGTGAGGTTTGTCCTTGTTACACCACACTGTGACTCTTGGCTAGGTGTGTATGTTACAAGTAGTTGTTATTCGAGGGAACAGTGTCAGTAGTTCTAATATGTGAAGGTGTCCTGTGACCCGAGGGCTCCCTGTAAAGGGAGAATGTTGTGAAATATTGCATCTTGGCTACGTTTCCTTTTTCCTCCAGGAATCTCCATGCATCTTTAGGCAGTGGTGCTGCTTGTAGAAAAAAACCCTCTTGCTTTCAGAGGCAGTAAATGCTAAACAGACCAACTGGTGATCCAGCCCCTTTCTCCCCTGAGCCTTTCCAGGGGAAATTTTCTGTGAATGACTTTAGCAGAACCTCTTGAAGAGTCATGAAATACACAGCGATGAGATCACAAGGACTCTATTTAATAGGATTTCTTTTTTGGGGTCCCAAGAGTAATGTCATGCCAATAATTCACCACTACAGCTCCTTTTCTGTTTCCTAACAGCACTGAAGAACCCTAAACAGCTTCCTTCTGAAAAAAGCATGCCTGCAGTTCAGGGCCTGATCCAAACTGCACAGCAGTCAGTAAGGACTTATACAAGTCTGATACCAAACCTGTGTGACACTAGTAGGTCTCAGATTTGTGTCTGGCTCATGTTTTCAGTGCATGTCACCCTTGTCAATTAGAAAACACAAACAACAAAAAACCCCTCTAACCTGGAGAGCAGCAAGAAAAATGGTATTTTGAAGGATGGACTTCAGCCAGACTGAGAAATGTTGAATTATCCCATCAAATTCATTAAAGTAAACATATTTATAAATAAAGTTGTGCTGGGCTCTGGCTTTGCAAAGAGAATTCAGAGAGTTAATAGGGAAAATAGAACCACTGTCCAAAATAGAAAATATTTCCTGAACTCACGTAACTTTTATTTCTGGGGGAGAAATAAAATCTAGGGGAGAAGTAATCTTTGTAACCAGATCTTGCTCCTCATTTGGAGGGGATGTGAATAAGGCAAGTTCTTTCCAGATTCCAGACCTATGGAAGGACCTGTCCTGGGGGTTGATGGTTGGAGCATTTCAGCTGGACTCTGCAGCAGTCTCTCCCAAGTCTTCAGTATTAATGAGATACTTCCTGTAGCTCTTAGGTCTTTGAATCATGCCCAAAGAAGAGTGTGATCTTTCTCAGGGGACCTTGCTGTGTGCCTGTGCTGTAGGTGGTTTTACTAGATAAAACAGGTCCTTCAGCCAGGAGTTTTTACTGTGAATTTGAGGTGGGGTAAGTGAGGTAAAGTGCTTTTTTGACAGAGTTCTGCCTTTTCTACTCCTGTGCATGAATCAGAAAGTGCAAAACTCGGAGAATGTTTCTTGTAGTGTTTGAGTGTGAGCTCATTTGAAAAGTCTTGTTCTCATAAGACTGGCATTTGGGAGGGCAGGCTGAAGCAGTGGGAATTAAATCTTGGATGCCTGAGCTACTGGACTATGATGCTAAGTATAACGGGTGATTGGGATGGCACTTCTCTTTCACTGCCCAGAGTCATTGTCCTTTAGCAACCCCCTGAAGCCTCAGCCTTGTCTGTCATCTCTTCAGACAGATCATAGACATCTCCCCCAATCCATTCTTCTCTTAAAGGGGATGTTAAACAGGAACATAAGATTAAAGAAAGTGAAGTTTGCTTGCAGCTGCTACGTCCTGTCTGTTCCACTTAGCATCAGTGGTATTAAATGCCTTCTCTGGGGTGTCAGGTTCTGTCTGTGCATAGCACCAAATTGCCAGCACAATCCAAACCTCTGATCGCTCTCCCTTCGCTGATTGGTTCCACCTTTGTATCTGTTTCCTACTCCACTGACTAGTGTCAGCAGCCTATTTGATGTTGAATGAATTAGCACCAAAGAAATAACTGATAAAAAATGCACATTACCACCAAGCAAAGTACAAAGAAGGAGTTGGCTTCCTGAAGTTAGCATTCAGTAAGCATCTGGGAACTCTCAGTGTCCAGCAACAGACTGCATTTTGCCACAAAGATTTTAGCTTGATTAAAAATCTTTCCCAAAGGAAGGAATCAATTCCAACATGCAAGTAGTGCTGAGACACTCAAAATAAAGGTCTTGAATCATGTAAGTGTGGTGTTTGATGCTACACAAGGAGGTTGTCTTTCATTCAGAATGGACATTGAGTACTTGATATAGTTTTTATGTGTGCAAGTATGAAATTTCTTCCAAGTACGTGGATGTTGACAGGTCAAATGATATGCATGTCCCAAGCTAATCTTTGGAGAGAAAGATGCAAATAAAAGCAGTGATAATAATGAGAATGAGCAGCTTATATCCATGAGTTTTTGGGGGATCAACACAATCCTGGCTGCTGTGGTGGACTAAAGCCGGAGACATCTATCTCTCTTTTTTGGGGTAATTTGTGGGACATCCTGAATATTGTTTTTAAAACAAGGGAACTTTCTGCGAAATCCTTCTTAAGTGTTTTCATCCATAGTTTGATGTCAAACTGCTGGAGAGACTCTCTCTGGTATTCAGTCCTGGTCTTGAGTACCTTGGGTTTTTTTGTGTTAAAGCCTTGTGTTAATTTCTCACCCCTAATTTCTGTAAAATTATCTTATTAGGGAATCCAGTCCATTCCTGTGCTTGAGACAGAGCTCCAAGGTGTCTGACATGAACAGGTATGTGGCACCTCAGTAGGAGAGTTCCCTGACTTATATGGGATAAAAACAACTCTCCGGGAACCTTGATGGCTGTTTTGCTTGGTTTCAGCTTCCGTTTTAAGAAGCCACAGGAACATCCCCTCCTGCCAGGGCATCAAGAAGTGCTGGTAGCTCTGGATATGTTGAAGTCTATGGCAGATCAAAGTGTAAGTTTTTGCTGGAGAAGATATACTTGATGTACTTAAAATATTTCCTTCGAACAAAGCACCCCTCTTCCCAACACATGAGCTGAGGGTTAAGGTGTCTTGTAACATGGATTCTTCCATGAACAGAGGACTACATTTTTTTGCTGCCACTGTGTTAAAAACCCTCAACCTTGTCGTACTGATATCTTTATCAAATTCTTGTTGAAACATGTTTTGTTTTAAAAAAAAACACACACACAACCCAGCAGTGAAAGCTCTAACTTAACGCCTCATGTTCTTCTCAGATTTCCAAAGCACTGAGGCCTTGAGAATATGTTTCCAATATCCTCTCATCTCTCTCTGTTAGTGTTTTACTCAGCTCCATGCTGTGGAGGTCCTGACCCCTGCAATCTCCAGGGGAAGGGGGCGGGAAGGGGGGTCAGGCCATGTTAGAGAGCTGCAGGCCACAGCCTGTGAAATAAACCCGGTTTCCTCAACTCCTTTAATACATTTAACCTGGAAGAGGCCGTTGCTGGCCAAAGATTAGATTACCAATGTTGGCATGTTTGGCCTAACAAATGGCAAATGGATGACGTGCCAGGCAACAGCTAATCACTGTTGACACAGATCTATTGCGAGGCCTTTTAGAGGAGGGGATAGTTCATGTCTGCAATGAAGTTTTGTCTTGACGACTGAAAGGGAGTTGAGAAGTTGAGAAGGCCACCGAAATACCTGTCTCTTTGAATCTGAGGACTCCCAAACTGTGTGTCATTTTTTAAAGGTCTCCCTGGCCCTCTCAGAGGACATTCTAAATGTCCCGGCTTCCTGCAGGCAATAGGACATGAGAGCTTGAACCTTTCTATAGCAAACCTGCTCTGTGTGTATATGTATCTATGTATACACCTATAGGTTGACTTGTCACTGATTCCTGAGCAAAGAAGAAAATGCATCGTTTCTGCAGTGTTGATTTGAAAGGACAGTAGGGTCAACCAGCCTTACTTAGAAAAATGTTTTTCTAAATACTTTTCCCTGGTCATGGCTTTAAAAGTGTTTTCTGGCTCCTTTTCTGTTATGTGTCTCTCACAAGAGGGTAGAAGTGGGAGATGATGACTGAGATGCAGCTGGTCTCTCTGGCTGAGCAAGGCTGCTTTGCAGTTCTTGAGCTTAATTTCAGATTGTCTGTTCTTTGGTTTCTCTGATGACTAAAAGTGTGTGTCACACCTTCCTTTCACATGCTGCTGAGTACTTTGACCTCTGCTCTTGGGTCACTGAAGAATGAAGGTAGCCATTTCAGGTGCACCACATTTTGTAAGTCCTAGTTCCAGCTTGTTATTTGTGGGTTGTGGTTTTTTTTGGAGGGTGGAATGAATAAGGTCTTGGAAAGACAGTGGTGACAGAAAAAGATCTTCCTAAATGATAGATTGTCATTACTGTTAGCACTTGACATCAAGACTCTTCTTTACGTTATTTTGCCAAGTCTTGGGCTTTGTCAAATGCTGCTGTGTGATACTGAGAGCTGCATGTGTTACCTCCTGTTTTGTCTGGGATTCAGCCTGGCTCACATTCATTCCAGTACCATGGCCCAGAAGTGCATTTTACCCCCTTATAAATATTCTGATGAAACTCATCAAAGTGATTGGCAGAGCCTGGATCCTCATTCTGTTCTCTGAGCTGCTTGCTCATATTGTCTGAGCTCTTTTGCTTCCACAATAATATTTTTCCCATAATTTTTGAGTTGGGTTTTGCACCATTCGTTCTCTGAGCTTGCTGGGCTTTGAAAATGATGTTCTTCAGGGGGGCAAGTCAGTGCTCTTCTGGTTTCCACACTTGGCTGTGAGGCTTCTTTTTGCACTGCTTCTGATAATGTTCATGCATTCTGTCTAGTGGAGACATAAACACTGATAAGTATCAAAAGGGGGTGTCAGGAAGATGAGGCCAGTATCTTTTCAGCAGTGTCCAGTGACAGGACAAGGGGCAAGGGGCACAAGCTGGAGCACAGGAGGTTGAAGCTCAACATAAGGAAAAGCTTCTTTCCTGTGAGGGTGACAGAGCCCTGGGACAGGCTGCCCAGAGAGGCTGTGGAGTCTCCATCCCTCGAGACATTGCAGACCTGTCTGGATCCTAGGTGATCCTGCTTTGGCAGGGGTTGGACTAGATGATCTTCAGAGGTCCCTTCCAACCCTAACGACTCTATGACTCTGTGAGACTCTACATGTGTACCTGTCACTGCTGTCCCCTCCTCCTCTCTTATGAGGGCCAGTGCCAGCAATGCCTCTTTGAGTGTAATCAGCCTCAATCTTGAAAGGCAGAGTTGTCTAATAGCTAAAACTATCAGTCACAGATCTCAGTTCCCTTCCTAGCTACTACCTTACATAGCCCTACTCAGACTAATTGACTTCTAGCTTTTCAGTTCTTCAAATCTAAAATTAGATGGAAATATCTTGCTGAATAAGTGAGCTCTGAAGGCTTACCCAGGGCAGCAGGGAGAAGGAGCAGAATCACTCGGGACCACTTAATAGTCTAAGCAAGGTCAGGGGAAGGAGGTTGCAGTGAGGTCCTGTTTGAGAGCTCTGACTGTTGTTTGCAGCAATAAGAGCAGCCTGTTTGGAACCGTTCGTGCAAAATCAAAGGGCATTTAGATGATATATGTCTTTTAAGGAGGTCCACAGGCTGGGTTTTGCGTAAGGAGAGATGACTAGGTAAGACATGGAACTAGTAGTAGGTGATGGAAGGAGAGAGGAAAAGTACTGTAGCAAAATGGAAAACATAATGTTCTGAAGCTTGACATCTCGTAAGCAGCAAACAGGCTGGGATTCAGCTAAGAGGGCATACGTTTTGTTTGCCTCATTGAACTGATGGCATTAGATCCATAGTCTTTCCTTCTGCTTTCCTGTTGGTATTTAAAGCTCATATGCTTGATGGCAGAGTATCATTCTGGTACCTTTCTTAAGAAGGCATCCCTACAGTTGTATTTGATGCTGTTGACAGCCTGGTCAGCTGCCAGTCAACTTTCTCTTCGGTGTCTGATTTCAGTTATAAGATTAATCTTGTGCACCTTGCCAGGTTAGGATATATCACCTGTAAGTTTTCCTTGGTCCAGAACTCATCTTGCCTATTTTTAGGCATGTAACTTTTGTCAAGTCAAAGTGAACTGTCTGTATTTCCAGCATAATTAGTGAAGAAAAACAGGCTGCTCTGCAGGGAGTGTTCATTCTGTCTTGACATGGAAGGCGTGTGATTGAAATCAAGAAGTAGCCCTTTGGAAGCACCTGCTTTGCCTTTTGTAGATAAAGGGAATCTCGGTGACTAATTTAGATCTGGAAAGCTATTAGTTATGGGAAATGAATCCCAACTTTTGAGAGGAAATCTGTGCTAGAAGTTGAAGACTGAGTACCTCTGGGAACAATGTAAGGTGTGCAGGTGCCTTCAGTACCATTGCCAATATGGAACTGGTAGTGCTGTTTGAAATGATTGCTCTTCCTTCCCATGTGTTCCTGGATTTTGGACAGTGGCTCATTTCTGGAGAAGGCAGTGCTTTGCCTTGGCCCCTTTCCTGTTCCCAGCTATTGGGATAGCCTGTACTGACAAGATGTATTGCTCTTTAATTTCCAGCAAGGCTAACCTGTACCAAAAAGAGAGTAAGAATTGTCTTTCTGAACACAATTACTGATACAAGAACACTGAGCATGGCTGCACATTGATGAGGCTCATGCATTTGAGGCTCATGCATCTTTATCTCATAATTTCTTTACATTCTGGCTTCAGAGTATTGTTTTTATAGCCATATCTGGTTTGGGGAATACTTTAATGTTTTGTTCAGTAACTGGAGGAATTAATGGATCCTTTTACCTTCTAGATGTGCAAGTGGTATAGATTTCTGTGAAGGATGAGCCTGTCTTTCCAAGGTGGCCTTGCTTTTCTTCTTAGGGCGGTGGTGCACCTGCAGGAGAAAGAAGGCAAGAAATTAGAGTCATAGACCCGTTGTGGTTAGTTTGCAGTGTTGCCGTTGACAACAGCAAATGTGCTTCTAATTTATACACAGATGTAAGAGGACTACAAAACACAACTATGAAAGGTGATTTTGAGTTTGCATTTGAGTGTGTGTATCTTACATCTTTGGTTACCTGTACAGGGTCTGTGTGTCCCCAGTTTGCTCCTTGTGTGTGCCCCATGCTTGTGTACACAGAACTATGTGTGGTCATGGGACCCGTGTTCCCCTTCAAAGTTAAAATGCTGACAGTCCAAGTGAAAAAAAGGGAGGGAAACAAACATTTTTTGCCAAGAGATAAGTTGGCTGCTTTTGTTTTCTTCAGAAACAAAGAGGAGAAAAAAGGGTAAGGAGGCAAATGGCAGGTGAATTTGTGTGTAAGGAGGCTGGGGTTGGGAAAGACAGAGACTTTGTTGCTGTGTAGCTCACAGAAGTCTCATCAACCTCTGTCTCAGATGCTGAAAGCTGTTCCTTGGTCATGCGTGCAAAGCCTATGAGATGGGGACAGAGAAGGACCTGGGGGAAGGAAGAGAAGAGAGCAGAGATGTTGAAGGGGGTGGGGAAGATGAAGAAAAAACAAAACAGTTCCAGGGCAGAGGAAGGGAGGATGGGTTTAGTTCAAATAGGAGGGAACATGAGAGCAAGCTCAAACAGCACACGCACGCACACACCCTCTGCTCCACACCCTCACCCCCCAGAAAAAAAAAATTCATCACACCAATTTTTTCATGGTCTGGCAGTCAAGTGATAAAATTATCAGATGAGGGTCCCATTCTCCTTTCCCGCAGTCACTTTTGCCAAGTGCACCACGTCTGAAATAATGAAGCAGATTTGATTAAATTTTCGCTGGCTGGAGCAGCCACGCTAATTTGGAGATGGGCTTATTAGTTTAATGACCGATCCGAATAATCAGAATTCATTAGCATTAGTGCCACTATTGTCAGCTCAACGTTAGCCCTGGGCTCCAGTACACAAAGATGCATAGTTATATATTTATATAGAGTGGCTGTATTTGTACACAGTGAAAGAGAGAGGGAGAAAGCACAAGATAAACTATACGTGTGCATTTACATGTAATACTCTTATCCCTTGCTGCATATCCCTGTCCATGAGCAATGGACAAATCATGATGAGACTTTGTGAGAGAGTGTCAGTCTTGGTCAGTCAGGGGTAATCCAGCCTGACACTCTGGGTAGGTGAACTTCAGGGCCCAATTTGCAGATAAAGGCAGTTGGGGTTCTCTTTTTTGCTGTTGACTTCAATGACTACTTGGCTCCAGAGATGCTAGGGAAGTTCTTAGGCTTAGGAGCTGGGAGAAGCTCCAAGAGAAGCTGAGAGATTTTAAGGTATTTAATTTGCTTCTCACAAAGCACATTTGAAACGAGTTATCTGTCAGTTGGTCTTTCTCTCACAAAGACTTTGGGCCTCATTTTCTGTCATCATGAAGGTATGATCTGGTAGTTCTTCTACCAAAGTCAGTGAAGCTTGTAGAAGGTTGGCTTAAATGAAGAGAAAAGAAATTCAGTTCCCAAAGCTCTGATGGTGGTAGCAACTTAGCTGTCAGCTCCAACTACTGCTCAGTTAAATGCAATAAAACAAGATTAATTTAACATTAAGGCTGCACAAAATGTCAAAAAATACAAATTAAGAACCATGATGTTTACTCAGGCTGGCTGTATGTCATGTCTGTCTGCTGATAAACATCTTTTCTTGTAGAGGATTCTGTAGTAAGTCCCACACTTAGTAGAAGCTTCAGGAATGTGTAAGACTACTTAGACTATAGGAAAGAACGGATGTTTTAGTTAATAGTATTATTTGCATTTCTTTTTATTATTATATTTTTAAATGGTAAAATAGTTTCACTATGTCTGTTGCTTTTATGTTTTGGGGGATATTTTTTGACCTAATATTCTCATTTAGAGAATGTACATTATAATATCTGTTAATATGTATCACCTTTGAGCTGAAGTGTACAGGAAGCCTTCACTTTCTGTGGGATTTTTCCAGAGCTCTCCGATTTGTGGAAGAAGTAGTTTTATTAGTCCAGATTTATTTCACACAAAAGCATACCCCAGTCTCCATTGCTTTGCATGACTTACAGGGCTCCCCCACCACACACATGTAAGTTCTAAACAGGACCTGACAGGCATGGTGTCTACATCCATTTAATTGCTGTTGAAACACAGGTGTTTATAAGACAGTATCTAACACATCTTGCTTGTTTGCTTTTCCTCATTTCTTTGCTACTTTTCACCTTTACAACTCACCTGAAGGGGCATTCCATCACAATTATATTGACAAAGTAAGATATATTAAAATAATATCTCAAAGACTGGGAATAAATCACTAATATTTGGGGAAGCATTGTAACTCCCATCTGTCCGTGACCTGAGTTTATATATTGATGTATTGAGGAGAGCACAAAGCACTGGAGTCAGGTGAGTAATGGCAAAGTCAAAAGCATTTACAGACGTAAGGATGATTGACTACAGGGAGTTTCTCCACCTCATTCTTCTAAACACTTCTGAAAGTTCTGTGCTGCAGGAAGTTACATTCATTCTGACTTCGGACCTTCAGCTTAGATGTCTGAAATGGGGTCTTTGGCCCTTTGACCTTCTCTGCTGTTGGTGGAATCTGGAAAGACCAGCAGATAGGTCCATACTTGAATCACAGGCTTCCTGATGGTTATATGAGTGTTTAAGGATTAATGAGGAGACTTCCCTTGCCAGTCTAATGTGTCAGAGAAGGACGTCTTGGAGAAAGGACATGTGCTATAAATGGGTAGTTCAGGTGCTTCCATATAACCGTTGGCATCACTTGCATTACTGAAGTATGGAGAACTGAAAAAATGCACATTTCCTTTACTATCTTTAAAAGAAGAATTCAGTAGTGGTGTTGGGAACCACTTTTGTACTTGTTTTCACATACAGAGTCTTCTTTCTTGGATTCTTTTGATTAATCCCATCACTGCTTCGCTGGGATTGTTGTCACTGATTAGGTAATTTCTTTGGTGTCTCTTCATCACTGCTGGATGTGGGAGTGGGATCTTTTTAGGAGTCCTTACTCCTGTTTAGCCATCTGAATAAGTGAATGGACTTATGATTGCTTAGCTTGCCAGCATCTGACCTCTTTTGGAAATCTGCCCTTCTGTAAGGGATTCAATAGATGTTAAGTTCTTTGAAATCTGGTGCTGATTTGATGGTTTTGAGTGCTCTAAGATTGACTCTTAGCTCATTCAATAGTCTGACTCCATGTTTCAGTTTTGGATATAGTTCAGAGTAATAGTCCTTTAACCTTGCATTGCTGTTTGGTCTCTCAGTTCATGCAGTATTGGGCATTGGAGGTATCAGTCCTGGGTATTGCTTATTAATTAGTTGTGCAGATGAGTCATTTATTTTTCTCTGTGATCCATTGTCCTGCAAGCTGGGGAGTCTGCCTGTGTCCAACTTTTACTTTGGGTTTGATACTATGTTGTATCCAGAACCAAGCAACTGAAATTGGAAGCGACCTGTGATCATTTTGCTTTTCCTGTCTGCTCTTCCTTTTTCTTCCTAACAATGGCAATGGCAGAGATGATTGCTATTTACCTGGGAATCACCACACTGGAATCAATCAACAGCCTCTGCAGATGGAATCAATACCAGCTGCTTCAGATGAAAGTGCACGAGTTCAACTGAATGAAGAATTTTACAATTATGCCCTATAGATAAATTATTTTTTAGCTCAAGTTCTAGCCCCAGGTGTACAGAATAGGGGAGTTACCATCTGGGGAATCCTGTTTCCAAACTCCTCCTGGTGAAACGGATGCAGTAAACATTAGAGGTTCCTCTTCTCCTTTGCACCTTGCATTCTTTTCCCTTTCTGGCCACATAATAATGTGTTATATTTTAAGTTTAACTTTGATTCTGCCTTTACTGCACCCATTTGCTGTATAAAAGACAGACCTTAGCAAAACATCAGGCACTTAACAGCTGCAGAATTGTAAAGGGCAGCTTAGTCCTGACCACTAAGAATGGCCCCAAGGAACACACCGTGTAGAAACTCCTTGATCTTTCTCATGTCCTCAGCTTTGTTTTCTGTCTCAGATGTTGCCCATGCAAAAGAGTGCCTGAAGCACAGCTGGCATGCAGGGAACTTCAGGATGCTGGGGAGCATGTATGTGTAGTAAAGCCTGTGGCCTAATACTTCTGTAGAGTAGGATTATGCTTGCTTTACTACTCTTAATTTATTTTGCAGGGAGGCTGTTGTAAGCTAGGTGTGCAAAGGCATGCTTGTACTGGGAGATTTTATATATATATATATTTTTTTAAGTATCTTTGGAGAGATGAGTCATACTGAAACTCTCTCCTAGTCCTGAGCTGTGAGATGTTGAAGCCTCAGCTAACGTTGGTTAAGCACTTTCAAATTTGACCCCCAGCGGAGCCGTTTGCTTTCACTTACTGGATGCTTCATCATAACAGGACTTGCAAGATGCACCCTCTCATGTAGGCAACAGTCAGTGACATTCATTTCACTTTAACTAAATGGATATTGCATTTAGATTTACCATCATGAAGTTTTGCAAGCCATACACAGTAAGCCTTTCTTTATTCCATTAATTTTAGTAGGTATTCCTGAGCACTAATATTTAAACAAGGAGTTGATTCCACAGACATTGAACTGCTCTTGCTGGGTCAGCATTGGCTCCAAGTTCTTCTGTCACCAGTGAGGTTTTTCTGCTGTCTCAGTTAGCAGAGAGGGGGGTGTGCATGTGGATGGTTTGGGCACTCGTTTCCACTTTGGGTGTGTTGAGGGGAGGTATCTGCATTTGCTTTCTTGTTCACTAATTGGTTGTTAAGACTTGGATACAGAAAAATTGGCACTGAGGGTGTTCCCTGCATAGTTAAAATGCCTGCTGGCATCTGGCCCACCTTCCTGTGAGACCAAGTTCTCTGTCTTTTTCTAGTACTGCATTGAAGACCCAGCTAGCGTATGACTGGCATTGCTAAAAGGCAACCAGAAGGTCCACATGACCTTCCAGTGTCCACTGAAGTTTGGATAGCTAAAGGGAATGTCCTTGGCTAGTGTACCCATGGGGATTTTAAAGGGGCATAAAGACTTCTGTGATTAATAAAATGGAGGAATAAGCTAGAGAGATCTGTGTGTAAGAATGAAGAGAGTCTAGAGACAGTACAGAGTAGTGTCAGGAAATATTACATATGTGGGCACTAGTTAAAGGACCAGGACATTGAGAGTCCTGAAAAATGAGTCTCCCCCAGCTGCTAAATTATGTGACATACTTTAGGTCTTCCAGAATTATAAATGGGTCACTGTAAGTGTACATATTACAGGGATGAAAATCCACTTTTGTTGCAGCAGGGGTAAAGCAAAGTTTAAGCTCGGTGTAGGGTGTCTGTATGTCAGTCCTGTTGACTGCACAACCACTGGGAGTGAGTCATGTGGAGCTGACCAGTAATGCCTTTCCCCAAGCCAGGCCAGCTCTAGTCTGGGCAAATCAGGAGCATGTCAGCTTGATGAGTAAGTCTGCAACACCTCCAAGCTGGCAGGAGAGGAGGATACTGCAATTTCCTACGCAGCCGGCACATCTCTGCGGCCAGCAGGCTCGATGGGTGCCAAGTGCATAACAGGGTGACAGGATGAGTTACAGACTGGTTGTTTAGGAGCAAGGTTTTCACACAGGATCCTGTGCCACTGTAGGAAGAACTCGGAAACCATTAAAGACCTACAAATAACCACCTGGTTTATTGTCTTGCACACCAGACTGTATGACAACTCCTCTGCATAGGGACTAGAAAGATTTTCTAGAGAAATGTAAAAGCTATACTTGGTGAGACCAAGAGAGCAATGAAGAGGTAGCAGCAGAAGAGGCAGGTGTGTGTGGTGCCCTGTCATCACTGCTTACAACAGCCTGTTTTGGTGGCCAAAGTGGTGCCCAGCCATGGTATCAGCCCAGTGTTTTATTGTCTGAGCAGTTTCTTGAGCAGCAGTTTCTTCTGGCTTGTGTTCGAGAACTGGCCTGGGAGGAGCAGCTGAGGATTTGGAAGGAGCTTAGCCAAGCTCCTAAATTCCTAGGTTGTGTGTTTTTCACGTCGTCTTGTTTTGAGATGATCTTGTTTTTTTTCAGTAATCCCCTCAGTTTCATGCTCTTCATACTTGCCTGTAAGAAAGAGTTTATTTCCAAGGAACCACAGGTTGTGCACCAGTCATTAAATAATAATTTCTGACTGAGCCCTTTGCAGACTTGTGATTTACCTTGTATGTTGTTTTTTGATTCACTAGGAAAAAAACAGTCATGCTGCATAACAAGAATACATTTATACCAACAGGATCTTGCTTCCTAGGACAAAGTGTGAGAATTACTGCCTGAATGAATTGATCAGCTTTCATTCAAGTTAAAATGCATGTTCAGATGAAACATCATTTACACAATAGACAGCTGAATTTAAAATACACAAAATTCCAGTTTTTTGAAATTGGAAACCAACATATTACATTGCATCATTCCCTGCCAGTATCAGGCAGTTTTTCAGGTTGGAAACTACTTCACTTCTGCCCTGCACGCCTGCCCTGGGGTGTGTGATGCCTGCCTGCTGGTGTGCAGTGCATGAAGGCAGAGCAGAAACTCCTCGGGGTGTGGCTCTGCCCTGACTGTACCTGCAGCCCCTCAACTCAGTGGTAAATCTTCCCGTGGCCCACACAGCACCTCGCTCAGCCATCCACACCTGAAGGCACTGAGGGAGTCATAAAACAAGCTGCTTGCTTGGGTTGCTAGGGAGTGGCAGCACAAACCCTCTCTTTGGAGTGGGATTATGGGATATAACTCATGCACCTACACAATCCTCTGCATTTAATTTCCCTGATTTATTAGTGTGAGCTTCTTGCACCTTCGGGGATGGGGAATTATCTTCCATTTTTGTAGAAGGGGAATACCCATCGTTCCGTCCTCTGCTTGCTGACTGGCAGCCAGAGCAAAACCCATGGCTGTGGAAGCTTAAACGGTGGGCTTGGCTGCAGAGCAGAGCTTTGGGAATAGATTGATTTGCAGTGGTATCACTACTTTTGTCTACCCTTCTATCTAAAAGAGGTCATTGGATACAGTGGGGATTTAGAGCCCTTAAAGTCCCTGATTGCTCCACAGCAGAGAGAAATCTCCAAGAGGAGCTTTAATCCCGTGGCTGGGACTTCCAGGCTCCCAGTTCTGCAGGGATGCTCAGAGGGAAAATTGTTCTAACTGTGGTTTTCTGGGGTTTGAGGCTCTCTGCCCTGTTGCAGAGGATTTGCCCTGCCCCTGGGGGATGCTCTCCAGAATGAATGCCAGCAGGAGGAATCTCCAGCAGCTGAGACAGCTTCTGCTGCTGTTTCACTTGGGCAGAAAGAGAGAAGAGAAATTAACTGGAAATACTTTGCATACAGTTCTGCCGTCTCATGGCAAATTCTGACTTCTGGTCATCTGAAGTGGGTCAGTACAAATCATTCTCTGTGGGCAACCACTGACAGCTGCAATGTGTTTCTGAGAGGCTGTTTAAGAAAATGATGAACTGGGAGGGAATGAGCTGTTGCCTGTTTGTCAGAAGTTTTCCATGGTGCAGAATGCAGCTTTGAGATTTCTCCATGGCAGTCCCAATTTCCACATAAAAGAAAAAAAATACTATTTTCACTAAAGAAGCTCCTGACGGGCAATTATTGTAACACTGGCAGAGATTTTCCTTTGTCAAAATCGGCTCACTTGAGTGAGCCAAGATTACAACACTTTTTGGAATCTTTTGGTCAGAGGTATGGAGCTGGCTTTTTTGGAAGTTTTCTAGTTCTTCTTGGCTTGGGACAGAGTAGAGATGCCAGAAGGTAGAGGTGTAAAATTCTTTCCTTTTGAAGTTAAGAAAATAATTTGAACATTTCTCACCTCTACATTGGGGTTAATCCAGTGGCATATGGTAACCTTGAAGACCCCCAGCACACATATCAGAGTTGTCTCTGCTTTTAATATGTATGAATTCTCCCCTGCAATCTTTCCTCATTCTTGGTGACATTAACAAATCACTGTACAGCTCTGTAGGATTTCTCCAGAGATTCCCCAAAGCAGCAGCAGCCATGGCCATCTGAAGAGTGCTGAAAGATTTGGAGCTACAAGGCATGTACCTGTCCTTCTGAGGAGGCCCTGGTGAGAGTACTTTAAAAGCAAGGAACATGGTAGGGTTGGATGGTTCAGTGTTGGAGGGCAAACCCAGGAACTGGTGGATTTATGACCAAGTCCTTGGCACTGCTTTGCCACAGACTGTCTGTGTGATCCCAGGCAAAGTGCTAAAAGTTTCTGTGACTAGGGTTGTGAGTTTTGAAATAGGTATTTTTAAAAGACCATGTAAAAAAACCAAAGAAGACCACTATGTTGGAGCAGGCCAGCCTGTTTATACTTGCACAGTAACTTGAGCAGGAGCTGGTTTGTCTATAGTCAAACTTCCCAGACTTTTAGCTCCTAACCTCAGGAACAGGACTAACTGTTTTTTATCACCTGAAGAAAAGAGTCGAGAGGATGAAAGGTTGTGAAGTTGCCTTTAAATTCAAGTGTGGGGAGAGTGGGATTATAGAGAAACTGGATACATTGCACCAAGTTAGGGAGGGAAAGACTGTTCTTCATCCATGAAGATATTCTCCCACCACGGTGCAGGACAATGAAGGTAAGCCAAAGGAGGGGGGAGGAACAGGCCATAAGCAACATCTGAATTACTGCCTTTTATCCAAAGGAACTGTTAAGTCTGTAAGATTTTAATAGAAAAGACCTTTGAGGTCATCCTGTTCCAACACTGGATTACTGGGATCAGAAGGCACAGAGATCTCAGACACTTGGCTATGCTTTGCCACCCAAATAAGGAGTTTTTTCTGCTCCTGAGGTAGGAGGATTTACCCACTGAGCTCTTGGAGCAGCAAGATGAGAAAATCAAAACAGCAGCAATGAACAAAGAAGTTCATGTAAAAGAAAACAGATGCAAGCTTCATCGAGGAACTAAACTGATACAGAACTAATTTTTTTTGTTCCTCTGAACTTGAAAAACAATCCTAGTTGCTGTGGCTATTTCTTATGGGTTTTTTGTGCCTGGATGGATCCAGAATAAGAAAGTTCCGAAGCTCTTCAAGAAAGTTTGTTGTGGTGCCAGCCACCCTGTAGTCCAGATTACAGCTGCAGTTAAATTCAGATAAAAATCTGTACTTGCTTTGATTCAGCAAAGCAATTAAGTATGTGCTTTAGATCCACTCGGGATTTGAGTGTAACCTTAAAGCTAAGCATGTACTTAACATTTTGCTGAGCTGGGGCCCGAGTCTTTAACCCTTGCTAGAACAGAAACTCCTATCTAATGACTGTTGGCATATCACAGGCCTGTTTCTCAATAAAGTTTCATTTTTTGCAACCTAGAAGCCTTTCTCTCAGCTTCAGTGGGCTTTGGATCAGGGCCCAAGAATGTAATCCAGAAATAATAATTTCCCATATTTACATTGCATGTAAATTATATATGAAGAAATGAAGCGGCATAATGAATCAACCACAGGGGCTTTTCCTCCACTCTGATACCAGAAGAGAAAAAGCCTGTAGGCAGCTCACAACTTTTCTTACTAATACTGTTGAGCCCTTCTCTTATTAAGTCTTCTGTTTTCTCTGGCAAAGCCTCCACTAACATTACCCTCAGTACAACCTTCTTGGTCCATAAATGAGATGTTGATTCCGCTCTTATTAAAACATACCATTGAGCACGGGGTTTACTGGTGGGAAAATCCCATTAAGTATTTCTGAAATACCCTTTAACTGCTTGATTTTTAAGATGATAGGCAAAACTTCACACTCCTCACAATTATATGTACAATAGCTGATACTTACATTCACCACACTGGCAATATGAAGGGAAGAAAGCAGATATCAAGTCTTGTATTTTAATGCCTTTGCTGTCTGAAGGGTGTGGAGGGCCCTGATGTTAATATCAATTGGTGCTTACTGAGGTTTTGAAGCTGTTTTGCCAGGTGTGTGAGAATATATTACTGGGATGAAGCAGCCCAGGATCCAGTCCTTACACCTCTCAAACGTAAGAGTGAAAGAACAGGGACAAACTGGAGTTCACAAAACACAGATACGTGTTGTATGCCAAAGGCTTGGTGTGTGAGATGTGCAGCATGAGGGGCTGTGTGTTCCTCTGCCTGCCATGGGTGTGGTGTGTGTGCTGTAGGTGCTTAATGGCTCCTCATGCTCATCCAAAGAGATTAAATGGAGATTTTGCAATAGTTTTATTACTTTCATCACTGGAGTCTGTGGCTCTGTTTATTCCTTTGCGGTCTATGTTTTTTTTTCAGTGTTTTTCCTCCTTTGTTTCCTTCTCTGAATGGCCGATCCATGTTCCTTCCAACTGAATTCTGGGAGCCTCTGAAATACTTTTAGCCTGAACTAATAATGCTTTGGATCTCATCTCCAGGAGTGGGTTCGAGCTGAACCTCTGATTCCAGATCTGTTCCTTGGGCTAGGTAAAACATTGCTGCAAAACACAGAGCTGCTCTTGTTTTGCCAGTCATTATTGCTCCATTTGGTGGAACATTAGGGCAAGAGTATATTCATAAATAAATGTAAAAGGATTAATGCATGATGAATAGACTGTGTAAGCATATTACAGGCATGGTTATTATGTGATATAGGTGATCATAAGTCATGGTTAAATGCAACCTATTGACCAACTGGACTCTATAAAACTCTGTAACAAGACATTAGCCACTTGTTAACAGAGGTAGTAATCATTTATTGATCTTACATGCAGTATTTATACATCCGCCACCCTAGAAAGTGTGGAATTCAATTCCAGGATCTACTGTCAAGTCCCACTTACTATAATGGGTGACACAAATCTCTCACTTAGGTATGTTTAACTGTCAGAAGTTGTCAGGACTGGTAATAGGTGAATGCTGTCCTCAGGTGTGTGATGGTCTTGGGCTGTAATACCATCAGTATTACTAGTGCTGGGTTGCCTGTGTTGGAGGTATGCAGGAAGAAGTAACTCAGTTTTTGTGAAGTATGTTGATGTTTTTACATTTGGTTTTGTTCAGATTAGAAATGGAATACACAGATTGTGAAAACCATAATCAGGGGCAGCCCAAGTGATGGGCTTCCTGTGAGACGAGGACTAGAATCTTCAGGTCCTCATTTCTGCAGAGGTCCAAGTAGACTGGTCTGCCAAGGCTCAAACAGATCCCAAAGCTTACCTGAGAAATGAAGTAGACTAACTCATCTCTGTTGAATCTTTCTGTTTGAAAGTACTAGTAATTTCCAAAATATGGGTTTAGCTTTAATTTTTCTACCGGTTTTCCTTAGTCCTATCCAAACAAAAGTGACAAAGCAGAGTAAACTAACCATCCCAACACAGAGAGATGAAAGGCAACTAAAATCCCCAGAAGTCAGAGTAAAAATGGTAGAAGTGCTCTAGTGGTCAGAGATTTGGTGATCCTCTCCCTTTAGGAGATGGGTAACTGATCTTGAGAGGGTCAAATGGTCAGGGTGGGTTAGGCAGGAGGGGGAATAAAAAGGAGGAAAGGTGCAGGGAAATGAGAAAGAAAAGAAGAGAGAAATGAGGCATGGGGAAGGGGACAGAAACTGAAGGAATGACCCTTGTTAAAGTAATGCAGTGCAGTAACAAATATCTTGGAAGACCCATAATGCAGTCCTGCAGTGTAGAATGACATTATGAAGAGGCCTGCATTTCACCCCTTCTTCTTATAATAGGAGCAAGTAGTGATTTTATCGTGAGAGTGAGAAAAAAGGATGGAGTGGCACAACTGTGAAGCAATGTAGTGAGGAAATAGAAGGTGCAGAGCCCTGGAGGCTCAGAGAGGATGGCCCTTATTTCTCTGTCTCTCTGTGTTCCTCTGGCTCTGGGACTCGGAGCACACACGGCCCATCTGATTTAATAAAGGCAGGAAGCAAACGGTGACGGAGCCATGAGAGACTGCAGATAGGGGTTGGAGAAGGGTCAAACTCATTAGTCATATGATGTAGTATATGGGGAGGGGGAGAAGCTTTGAGGGTTAAGAGGAGTGGAAATAGTTACAGCACTCAAAAAATTGATGTTAACATAGCTGACCTGAATGCTGTGCTGCAGTGTGACTTTCAGGGGTAAGGGCAACAATCCTGGCCTTTCATCTTTGCCATTTTCTCATTTTGGGTCATGATTTTATAGTTTCGTTTTTTACAGCCTCTCTCAATATTACTGAGACCTGGGTATATCTAGTGTTTGTAGCACACAGGGACTCAATCCAGGGCTCTCTGCAGGGTTAGTGCTGCTTCAGGGTCAAAGCATCTGTCCTTCCTCAAAAACTGATGCTTCCTTGTGGTTGTAACAGGGCAAAGCTTGAGCCCCTCAAACTGTGTATTCCTCATTCAGCGAGACTTGAGATGAACCTTTCACTTGCCTGCAGATGTTCTTCTACTTGCTATGGTATTTGTTGACCATAGCATGTGATGAAGCATGGAGAGAGATAAAAAGGGAGAATAAGCACAACCACAGCCCACACATTTGTTCCTCTGCGGGGAACCTAATGCAAGATGCTGGGGTTGCTGCTCTGGACCGTGGAGTTTTCCATGTGTCTTTGGCACAAGAGCAACATGAGCAACCACCCTGGTGTGAGTCTGGAGGGAAGGTGGTCAGTTAATACCCTGTAAGAGGGTATTTTGCTTAATGCCTGTGCTTCAGCATTCAACAAAGAGCTAAACTTTATGTCACCACTGTTATTAATGAACTTTCCTGAATATATATTCATTACATGCACGTTAACTTTTTAAAAAGTTGTTTCCGTTGTTCATTCCAGGAGAAACTTCAGGAGTTCTAGGTGCTGTGTTGCATTGCAGGACAAAGTTCACTCATAGCAACAAATCTATTTATTTCTAATGTTGCCTTGTTTTGGTTGAAAACAAGGATTTATTTCTTTTCAAATATGGAACTAAACCCACTCATTATGGGCAACAGGTCAGAGAACAGTGAGAACAAGATCTGATATTTCCCTCAGGTATTTATTGAAGTTCAAGGGGTTTTAATCACTCCCTCTTTCTTGCTGTGGAAGGAAATCCTAAAATAGCACAGTCAAAACTTTTTTCTCAGCATGTTTCTGGCTCAGCAAGGAGGTACAATTATTGAGTCGTAAAGGGTGGAAAATGCAATTTTTACATGAAAATATTTTTGTATTTTGTCTCCTAATTTCTCTGAATTTTTAATGATAGCTGCAAAATTCAAAATCTTTAATACAACTGGCTAGAGCAGGTCACATTCCCTGAAGTCTGTATTTCTCTCCTCCATTGAATAAGTAAATTAAATCTGGCAAAATCTCAGCCTGTACTGAACATTATAAACTCACCAGTCCTAAAGATAATTTCTCATTCTTCAGTGTCTCCTGCATCAGTATCGTCTCAAATAAATGGGCTGATGAATGAGAAGGATCAGGCTGTTAGCTGATGTAGGATTAGTAAAACTATGCAGATTGACACCCTCTGAATATCCTCTCCTGAGTTTATAACAGCATCTATAGTTTAATATCTTTTATTGACTCTTCTCTCTCTCAGGACTTCCATGTCAGAGCTCTACAGAAAATGGCAGAATTCCTTCTATGGACCTTTCAGGAACCTGAAAACTCCCATCAGGCCTCAAGGACTGACTCTACCTAGAGCAGGGTAGAGATGGGACTGGCAGAATATATATGAGGCTGACTAATCAGGAAGGCTGTTTTTCATACTTACGCAATGGTTACAAGTGCTCGTGATAAATGGGGAATTAATGCTTATTAGATATGCTGAATGGTTCAGAGCTGCAGCTGAAATCCTGGGAATGTAGATACTATCATTTGATGGATTAGTTATAATCTCATAACAAGCACTGTATGACTCTTTGAAATGTAACATTTGGAACAGATTTCGGTGCTTACTGGGCCTGCTGTGCATTCAGATACACCAGAGGTAGCAAAACAACAGAGCAAGCCTGCAATTGCAGCAGAAATGACCTGGCTAAGGATAGAGGTTCTGGTTTTCTCCATGCACCAAAGTCTGGTTCCTACCTCAGGCAGGAAGTCTCTGTAGCCACAGAGTTAGGATTATGGCAATGTGGAGTGAACTCTATGCCTGGAAGGCTTTGAGTACTGTGTTTTGTCAACCTGATGCTTGTGAAGTTTAAGCCAAACATTTTGCCATAAAACATTGTACCATTTAGTGTGTTTTTTCCTTACCATCCTGTAATCTACTGCGATTTTACCATGATTTTCCTCTGCTGACAGTGGCAAGACTCTCTCTTTTTAATATATTATTAATTTACTTACACTTTGGTAAGGTACCTGCAACATTCCAGGAGCAGATGCCGATTTGCTGAGCACTAATGATTTGGGCTGCACACCATCTCCTCTCTTCTAATTAGGGTTTTCTCTCTTCCTCCTTCAACCCCCTGGACTAATGTGTCGTCTTTGCCGCCTTCACTAAATCAAACACATTTCTTGGAAGGTCAGTGTAACCTGTAGGAAATTCCTCCTGTCTCTGAGCTGGCTCATTCATCACTAGTCATAACCATGCTGGAATGTGAACTCATAGGCTGTTATCTGGCTACTGCTAGTGATGATGCCCGGAGACGACAGCTTGGTTTTCAGAAGCTGGGTTGACCCTGAGGGGCGAGGAAAACTTGTTTTGACAGAGCAAACATGGCATGGGAGCAGAGCAAGTGCCAATATGTGCAGGAACAAGGTGTTATTTTCACAAGGTGGATTTCTCCCCCCCCCACCCCCCCCCAACTGGGGAAAACAGAAGAATGTATGGGAAAGAAAATATTCTGTGTTTTTTGTTCCCTGAAAATGCCCTTAAAGTAGAAAGGCTCTGTGTGTGTGTTGAGTGAGAGGAAAAACAATGAGACAGGTTCTTCTGGGAAGACAAGCAGGTGTGTCTTCCTCTCGTTCCGCTGTCCTGGAACTGCAGTGGGTCAATTGAACAGTGCAGTGGGCAAAGAGTTACTGGTCCTGAGACATAGCTGAGGTTCTGCTCTTCCACTCTATTCCCCTTCCCCACTTGTCCACTGGGATGGTGTCTCTGTACCATGTCTCATGAGGCACAAAGAATGGCAACAATCTCAACTCTTGACCCTGGTGCAGTTGTTGTTCTTACATGTTCTGCTTCCCTCAAAGACATTACAAAACAGAAGACTGTATATATACTAGCATGTCAGACTGACATTGTGGCATTAATATAATTTAAGCCAAACATTGCCAGTTAATTCACTTTGCCTTTCTACTGTCTTAATGTCTTGCATTCCTTGTTTGTGGTGCTCCAAGTCATGTGGTTCCACAGCAGCCTTGATCCTGCTAAGCCAGGGTTTCCAAATGTTCCAAATTTGATCAGTCAGATGCTTCTTCCTTCACTTGTGCATGGCCTACCCTGTGTCTGGGAGCTGTGACTGCCACTGAGTGTGTCAGAAAGAAGACAATGTCTCTCCTGCTAGAGCCATGGGATGATAGAGTTCTTTTTTGAGAAGAGTGCTTCTCATGGGGGATGAGATTTATCATGGAACTGTGAAAGAAGAAGCAAAATGCTAAGGCAAAACACCCCACAGGTAAGAATAATATTTTTGAAAACCAAGAGAGGGTGATTTTCTTCTGGGGAGTAACCTCTTGTTTGTTTTTTGGTTTTGTTTTGTTTTGGGTTTTTTTAATTTTAAATGCTCTAGACTGCTTTTAAAGGATCTAGTTCTGTGCGCTGCAATGGACCTGCATGGTATTTTAAAATGTAAGTCATAAAGAAGCAGCTTAGGTCTTACAGAAATCTGTGTTTAAAGGCAGCACCTGAAAACATTTAGATAAGCAGACAAGTGATGTGTAGCTATAGTAGTCCTCTTCATAGTTCCTCTAAAGTATTGTAGAAGTCTGAAGGCATCTTTCACAACTTCACACTGAAGTTGAAAAAGACTTGCTGAAGACTTAGCAACATGATGTGATTGTGGTAAGTTAAGATGGTTCATGTTTTAATCCTGACAACTCGCTTCCTTTTCATGCTACAACCAATAATGACCTCAAAGTGAGTGGTGTCAAGGGGAGAAGCCACATCTTCTCCTGATGGGTGGGAGAGAAGCAGTGGGAAAGTGCAGTTGTGGGCAGTCCCATGCAGGATGCTCCTCTGTGTAACTCAACAGTGTCCTCCAAGGTTATTTCCACTGCACAGCTGCACTGCTTGGGGCAATAAGGATGCATTCAATGAAAAGGGATTTCCCTCTTTGGGAATCCAAATTAGAGAAGTCTAGATCGGGCCAGTTCTTTTATCTCTTTCTCACCCCAATAGGAAGTTTAGACACAAGTCCCCAGAGGTCCTTTTCTGGTCAGAAACATCTGCAAGGCACTGAACTGAAAGGGGCGTGGGGATAGTGCTAATGGCCTTACTGTTAACAGTTTAGAAGATAGAAACTAAGTAGCAGTGTTTTGTGAGAAAAATGAGGAGGTTAAACACCCAGACACGAGAGATTGCTCAGTCATGGATTCATCCCAGGCATGAATGAATGGCAGAACTATTCCTAGGGAGGAGAGCTGCCAACAGTAGCACTGTCATTGAAGTAGTATGTTCTCCAGCACATGGGAGGCCCTGCATCTTTGACCTCTATGCAAAGACCTCAAAATAAGAATGGAAAAGAAGGAGTACAGCTGAAACAAAACATATTTCTCTTGTAAAGTTTACTGTCTGAGCATGCGTCACACACAATGTGTTCAAGAGAGTTCTTTGGTTCAGTATTAGTCCATAGAGAAGAACAAAAATAATACCCTTGGAAGCTGAAAAGGCAGTGGCTGGCTGGTTACTGGGTAGGATTTTCAGCAGAGGCCTAATTCCTGATAAAAATGAATGAATGTTGATCTGTAACTTGAGTCAAAGGAGTTGGTGGTCTCAGTCGTAATTAGAATTCACAGCATTAGAAAATGAGCAGTGACCTTGGCACTGTTGTCAGTGGAGCTGCAACAGCTGATGGGGAATGAACTTCCCAGATGCAAAACTGAACTACTTCTCTCTAAAGTTGGCCATGAGATTCAGCTTCCAGGAAGTCTGTTTCTATGATGCAACCAAAGCAGCTGTACAGCATTCCTCATACTGGCATGTCCGTTCATTATGGAGGTTTGGTGGCATCAAGACTTCTGAGACTTTGTTCTTTATCCTGTGTCAGCCCCATAGAACCCTCCAGGGAGTAGCTGTATTCCCCACTAAATCCTGCAGCACTGTCTGGGAGCTGATGTAGCAGAACCTCACTCCAGTCAGTGATGAGGTGCCTCCCTCTCATATTTTTTTTTCTGTGGGCACTAAAACCACCTTTTAAAATTGGTTCTGCTGAAGGTCATTTGAATATGGCCAGTGCTATAGCAACCTCTAATGCTTTTTCAACAGTAAGGCCTTTGTTGTCTATGCACTTAAATTGCAACTGGTAGAAATCCAGATGTTTATCTGAAAGGGAGACCATGTTGGAGCATTGCTTACCTTGCAGCTCACACCAGAGATGTTAGCAACAGCAGCGCATGTATCACAGCTTTGGCATAAATCCCAGGAAAACAATGGCCCAAATTCATCACTGATAAAACTCCATTGTTTTAGTGGAGTTACACAAGAAGAGGCTTTGCCTGGTAGAAAGATGGTGTTGCCCCTCTCATTGAAAAGGGTGGAAAAAGATTTTGTCTCTTTTGATACTGACACAAATGGTCTTCTAATCTCAATTGGCACACGTGAACAATTATCAGCTTTTCAAAACCAACACATACAAAACAAGACAATAACCATAAGGTTGCCAAGTGACATCCTTAGGTCATTTCCACAGTCTTTTGTTGTCTTCTTTTTTTGGCCAGAATTCCTTTGGTGCCATTGATGTTGCTCTCTGTGCATCCCATCATTTATTCTGTTGGGCAGCCGGTGTCGTGCACTGAGAAATCCAGCAAAGAAAGGCAGAGGTCAGACTCGTGACATTTTTTGAGCTATGTGTGTTTATGTAACCCAGCAGGGTTCATTTCCATCAAAGATGGAAATAGCAGGGATCGCTGCTGCTGCTGGGAATTGCGATGGGAGCATGGCTGAAAGGCTTGGAAAGAACTGTAGGGAGGCAGCTCTGCTGTGTCTGCAGGTCTGGTGCTGTACGTGTCCCTCTGGCTTCTTCCCAGGGTCCATTCTGTTTATGTATTGCTTGTTAGAAGCACATCACCTAAACAAACGATGGTGGAAAGGAAGAGTGAGAACCTGTAGCAACTCAGTATGACGACACTAATGCTTACCAGTGAGTGAAGCTGTGTGGTGACTCTTCAGTGGTTGCAGCCAAAGAGGAAAAGGGGGAAAAGCAATGAGAGCATGTTGGGCACATGCTGGAAAACTGTATGCTGGGCTTTGTATGCATGTGGAAGAATTTTAGAAGCCTGTTCCTGCTTTTCTTCCCAGACTTGGCAACTGTTTGATGCACATCTATGGCAGAGGCACCTCAGTCTTTGCTTCCTTTTCTTCTTCTGGCTCCCTGGTGAGTTTTTCCAAGCAAAGCATTCCTTAGCTCTGCCCACAGGAGCTGGCACTTGTCCCTTGGCAAAGTGTGGCTAAGGTGGACTGGTTGCTAGGGGCAGTAGAGTGACAGTTCTTTTTCTTGACATTTACGTGTTGGAACTTTCTGGCCTTTTCTGTGCCTTTCTGGAGGAGACACTCTACAAGAGTTACTCATAATTTTCTGGACTGTGGTGTGCAGCAGGTCAGATTAACTGAGCTAATTGTACCCCTGATTTCCTAACTTAAGATCTGGTAATGACTGATTTGGCTAAGGCCGGTGAGGTGACTCCTGAACTTAGTCCTGACTTCCATGCACATTGTTGTGGTACTTTTGATTAAACACACAGGATGGAAACAAAGATGCAGCTTTCATTTATGAAAGTGTTAGGAATGTGTTTGGGGAATGCTTATAATGTGCTTTGAGACCCGTGCATAGAAGCTGCCAAATTTATTCAACACACCGAAAGCCCCACAATTAATAACACTGAAACACAGATACTCTTCACATTAAATCTTGCACTCCTCATGTTTCTATAACAGTAACAAAGGTCTGTGTGTGCCCCCATAGTGGAAAACCAACAACACCAGCAGAACTGGAAAACTGGACACACGAGTCATTCCCTGGATTTTGCTATTCCTTCTCATGGCCTAAACAGGAGAGGAAGCTGGGCTTTTTTTTTTTTTAAAGACAAGCACTCACAGAGGAGTGAAATACTGCTTTGTTAGTTAGTTAGTTAGTTAGCTACCGGAGGTTTGCTGTCTGCACTCCTGGTCTAGTCAGACTCCAGCAGATGAGGTAATGGCCTCTGTGTGAAGTCAATTCAGAATACGTTCACTCTACCAGAACCTCCCTTGCAGATAGTAAATCACTGTCCTGAGCAGGTTGAAGACAGCTTGGTTAGATAACAGTTCTTTGCATTAGATGGTAACTATCAGCCCCTACCACGATGAGGTCTGGCTGCTGAGTAAACATTCAGGGAAACATTTTTCTTGTCCTACGGAGCTTGCAGTCCCAATGGACAAGAGGCAGAGGGGGAGTCTGAAGAAAAACAGAAGCTGAGTTGCTCGGCCAACCATGCTCATCAAGTCTGTGGTGGAGCTTGGGCCTGAATGCAGGTTACCTGCCTTCCAGTAGTGTCTGAATGTATAAGGTACAGTATTGCTTTTGCAGAGTATTTCTTCACAGTTGCAGACCTAGGGAGGCCTGAATGCAGCTCTGGTTTAAGGTTCACACACAGGTAAATAGAAGTGATGGCCTTGCATGAGTATAAAAGGTGGGTCTATCAAGAGGAAGGTTTGAAATGAAACACCTTAGACATAAACAGTAGGTGACCAGGAAAGCAGAGTGCCCATTTTGCATACTGAACAACTCTAGGCTGGTCTCTGGCATTAGCTGGGCTGTTCTCACAGCATTTTGCCTGTCCTGAGAGCCCTGTTGCTCTTCTGTAAGCATTCTCATTCTTTCCAAAGTGATTCTGAAAACTACAAAAACTTTTTTTGGCATGTAGAACTATTTCTCTCAGCAGTCAGTGGTCAGAAAGCTGATTCAGACAGTCTGAGCATCTCAGCCAGCTACACAGCCATAGCTGCTTTCCTGAGACTGGAATTAAGAATCCAGATGCTGCATTCAAGATTTATGGTTTCCACCAGGGTTTATGCTGCTGATGTTTGTTGTGTTCCACACAACATATTATATCCCATTATGAACTCGGTCACAAGAGGAGAAAATAAAGCCCTTGTCCCCTGGAGAACCCTGCCTGCATGATCACCTTCCAGTGGAAAATGTCAATGTGTAGATATTCTACAATGTGATGCATGGCTGGAGGCTGTTGAGGTTGGTTTTGGGGAAAAGAGAAGGGGCTTAGTGTTGGTGAGGGAAGGAGAACATGTAATAAAGGAGTTGGAGGTTACTCAAAAAAACAGGCTGTGGCCTGTAACTGAAGAAAGATTGTGAACAGATATAGGATGGTTCTTTCCCAGAAATCTTGACCCCTGGAATCTCTTCTGCAGCAGGGTCATTCAGAGAGTGATTTTGTGAGGTCAGAGATTGATTCCAGATTTTTGTCTTTCTTTGAATACTTAAATGGACAACAACATCTCCAGCAGGCTGCATTCACCCCTCTAATTACAATGCACGGGTCACTTGCTCGCTGCATGTGTCAAGGTGGATTTTGGTCTTGCTGTCCTGCTCCTCATGGTGAGAGATGCAGAATGTCACTCCTGCCAAGAATGGCATCTTCAGTTAAACTCCCCTCTTGGAATGCCCACTGTAGCCATAGATGTGCCCTCTAAAAGGGGCAGAATAAATTCTGAGCAGGTTTATTACAGGCGATCTTTGTGTAATAATAGATTTGTTGAAGTAGTATTTTTCATCTTGGTGCCCTGCAGTCTGTTTATGTGATGGGAGCATTGGATGGGAAGTAGAACGAGAGTTTTCTTCTTTGTTTTACCACTGACCTGCTGTGTGTGACAGCAAGTCACTTCCATTTTCTCTAACTAATGACTCCTGAAGTCAGAAATCTCAGAGGGACAGGACTTGCCTGTACCACTGAGTCCTTCTCCCCTGGATTAAGATCCCAAGCACTACTGAAATACAAAGCTGAACCAATGAGGCAAACCTGTTCTTCTTTCTCTGTGCCAAACCATAAACAAAATACTGTCATTTTTGATGACAATTTGGTTATGATTTGGGATTTTGGAATATAATGTTTTCTTTTGATTAAGAATGCAAAATCCCAGTGTTTTATAACATCTGCTGCTGTCAACCCGAACATTGTCTCATTGACCACTTTTTGTCACAGCCTCTCAAAGTCCCAGTGGACCACTTTGTGTGGCCTCACTCTCACTGCTGTTCTGGAGAGCAGAATTGAGGGAGTTTGGGTGTAGCAGCTCCCAGGGGCTGGATGGCTGCATGTAGGGAAGCTGCAATTCATTCCCTTTCTTGAAGGATAGAACAGAGAAACTGGACACGTTCTCCTCATCTGGACTTTTGTTGTCTAGTCAAGAAGATGAGGTGAATTGTATGTCCATCCCTTGTGCCATGGAGTTTTTTTCTGGATATCTGAAGCTTTGTCATTATGGGATGGGTCCCTGTGGCTGTATGGGAAACAGGATAAGTGAGAGGATAGATGCTTCCCACTATGCAGTGCTCTCCAGCAACGGCACAGAATTTTACTTGAGGAGTGCATGCACTTAGAAACACGTTGCTCTAAGTAGAGCTGAGGGAAGTTGGAGATTGGAAACATTAAAATACCACAGCGAAGCTGCTCTTGCAGTATTTATGATCAGAGTGAAAGCAGAATGTACCAAAAAGCTTCTGTTGGTGTCTCTTAACTCTTCTCACGAGGTTTCCCATCCTTCATCCTCAAGAGCCTGGGATAATTTGGATAGACTTCAACTACACACCCAAACTTTGTGTGATTATCTGAACTAAACATCTGACCCCTTTTGAGGTTTGGACATCTTTGGGCAAATGGAATCCAACAGAGATAAAATCAGACTTTATTTTTCATGTCTGAACTTCAAAAGTCCCTA
The DNA here is from genome assembly GCA_020745705.1 of Hemiprocne comata. Classification (NCBI taxonomy): domain Eukaryota; kingdom Metazoa; phylum Chordata; class Aves; order Apodiformes; family Apodidae; genus Hemiprocne; species Hemiprocne comata. The sequence continues at coordinate 12,559,473 of CM036602.1, read as the reverse complement.
TTTTGGTTAATGAAGCTGTGGCATGCTCATGGGTTTCTGTGTGCCTCCGCATCTCTTGGCCTGGCCAAATGTCTCACTAAGAATAGTGCTCGTTGCCAGTGGTGCAGCCCATTATTTGTTCACAGATCCATCAGTAAATAGTCCTGTTTTCTATTCAGATAGACATGTTCTCCTTGCTTGTATTTCCTGGAAACATTATGGGACTGGATTTTAGCCTGTGGTGGTGTTTGCAAACTAGTGATTCAAACCATCTTTTCAGTTGCTTGTCCACTTGTGTTTGTGCCATGGGGCTTATTACCTCCCACAAGAAAAGCAATTCCTCAGTTGCTATAAAAGATTATAATTCCAAAGGCCTCAATTAAGTTATAAGCAAGTATACTAGGTGAGGGTTTACATAATGTTTGGGTTTTTTTATTCCCCAATTTAAATGGTATAAATGAAACAGTTAAAGGAGAGTGAGAAATTACCATTAGTGAGTAGTGAGAAATTGCTATTATGATTGTTTCACATCCTTTGTTTGTCATGATAAAAGTCCTAAAACTCTTTTGGATATTCTTCCAAATCACCTCAATATTTGCAAACTGTAACTGCCTCTTGAATCACACCAAAGCAAACTCACTGGAACTGATGGGCCTTTGACCTGCAAATTGCATATTGCAAATTGCATTGTATTTATACCAGAGCGAAGTGGAGGTGTAATCAGACCTTCTTGATCTGGCAACATTTTTGCCTTGACAACTGATTTTATTGGAGGGAAATGACCAGACAAGATATTGTGTGTTCTAGATGATGCAGTGAACCCTCCCCTCTGCCTGTGTCTGCTTTGGTAGCAAAGCAAACGGGTCAAAAGCCTCTGTAGTCTGAGCAAAGCTAAGCAGATGTGGGGAAAAAAGAAACCTTGATGTGTGGGGCATAGATTTCTGTTAGCTTTCACCACTGTAACTCCACTGAAGGCCACGAAGTGGTTCTGGAGTAAAAGAACTGTGGGATCAGCATCCTTTCTGTGGGTTCAAATGCTCACAGATCCTCTCACGCCCGAAAGTGCATTGGATAAACAAATCTTGGATGGGCCACGTGGCAGAGAGGAGGAGGAGAAAGAAAACAAACCAGACTGACAGACAGACAGGGGTCCACAGACAGCCAGACAACAATTATAAATAGCACCCTTTTGAGGTCTGTTTGATGTGTTGCCCAAGGCCAGGTGGAAAATCTTTCCGTTGCTGCCTCTTCAGCTAATCGCTTTCCCCTCATTTTTCAATAAAGATTCCAAGTTTGGTCACTTCTTTGGCACATTTGTTTCCCATTAGAATACTTTGTGCTATTTCACTGTGTTATGCTAGATAATTGCTCTAATAACAAACCAAGGAAAAGCTTTTGAACATTTTAGGAAGTAATTTTTTCCCTTATGAAAATTCAGCGGACACTGACAGAGACCTGGGGAATAGCTAAGGAGAGTCAAAGAGAGGGAGTGAGAGAAAGGGAAAAAGGGAAGTATTGACTTTTATTGATGGTATTTCTGCACTTACATGTAAGCCACATGCTAAAAATTGAATTGCAATCCAACCAAATATTTATATAGCACTTTCTTTTTAATGAGTATTGTTTAAATGAACCTCACAGTATCCTGTGATGAGGGACACAAGGTTATTGTCCTTCTGCTGCTGCAGAAGTTGAGACAAAGTCTTCTTTGAATGGTAAAATGGTTGCAAAACAAATATAAGAATTCAAGAGGTCCTCTCCTTGCTCAGCTTCCCCACCTTCCATGTATTAAGGGCAAGATTGTTCCAAGTGCCTCAGTAATTGTCTCACTCTGCTTCCACTCACAGGAGAGTGAGTTTTAGCAAAATAGTGCAGGAGAAAACAATTAGAAGATGTTTAGTACTTTCAATAAACCCCCCCTCAGTGTTTGCATACTGCCAAGATGCCTTTAAGAATGTAGTGTGGTCAAGGGGATAGGGAGATAAATAATATAAACTGAGGAAAGGCAGCTTCAGGCTGGGTTGCTGAAGCCTCTTAGCTAAATTCTTTCCACTCATAATTTGAAAGAGGTGGAGCTTTTTGTCTGCAGTGTCTGTACATTTCCCATCTTACTGAAAAAGCTCCAAGTGCACTCAGTGCTTGGAACTAATTTTGGGATAGAAGTGTTAGAGGCAACAGACAAATATTGAGGAGGGTGCAGGACACATGATTTCTGGGCCTGTCCTGCCGTTAGGTGTTGGGTGTGTTTGTGTACACTTTCTCCTGGCATTTGGATCCTCAGTTCCCCTGTTTCACAAGGAGGAAGGATGGCACTTACCACCTTTGCAGAGAGCTTTTGAATCCAGTCTTGAAAAACACTGTTTAAGAGCTGGGTTCAGAGCTCTTGGCTCCTCCCAGAACTAGCCTCTGCTCTTATCTTAAAGGAGGTTTTTCACTTATTTATTGTCTTCCTTTTTTGAAACCATCTTGATATTTATGGTGGGAAGGGAAAGGAAATAAGAAAATAATCTTCTGCCTAATTTTACTTAACTTGACCTCTGTATTTGCTGCAGATGGCCCAGCTCAGCTACCTCCTCTGTTGTGGTCCATCCTGATTGCATAGCCTTAGGTGTGGCCTGGCAGCATTTCCCTGTGAGCTGTGGTGGAGTCATCCTTCCACTGAGCCAATCCTGCTGAATCCCAAACACCAGCACAGCTAGTGCTGTTCACATCACCACTGCTTTCCCCAGGGCTTTGTTGATGCCTGCTTTTGCTTTGCCTCTCTGTGTTGGCATTGAGCTTTCCTTAGTACAGCAGCTGCTACTTTACACAGACTTGATCCTGGTCTGGTAGAAGAGCAAGAGGTAATAAAATTCATGTGTGTCTCCTTTTTCCCCTCATTTCTGAGAAGCTGTTTGGATTCTGTGGTAGGAGATGCACATGCTGAATCCATGGGTAGCAGGGACACCACAGCCTTTCAGCCACTTTTCTCTTCTGCAAATTCCTCACTGTGCAACCTCTGCCTGAGCAGCTGACAATCCTTTGATGACAGCCCCAGAGAGTTAATGAACTAAAAGGGCTATGGGTTATCTATTCCCAGAGATTGGGGAGCGTGAATTAAATGCTCTTTTGGAAGATGGGAAATAATTATTCTTCTGCTTCAAAGCCATGTCCAATTGAATGATGTCGCCAGCACGAATCAGCAATCACAATCACTGATGAAGACCCATTAAACAGATTGGGCTGAGTAATGCACAGGAAAAAATGTCAGGAGCATCTTTAATTCTGAGTCTCTCAAGCCTACAATTTTTCTTCTTTTTTTCTTTTCTTTTTAAAAGAAACTCTAAGTGCCTAGAGTTTTCCTATCTCAACACTTTAAAGCTGGGAATAGTGAGAAATGCATTTCTGCACCATCCCTGATGGAAAGGCAAGGACTTGAGTAGCTAAGTTTCCTGGGTATTGTCTGGGATATCTGGAGGGTGTGGTTTAGGATATGTAAATAAAGAAATCTTTCGGGAAAAGCCTTGGGCAAGAGCAGTTGGGAGTTCCTCTGCTCCCAACTCTGGTGTATTGTTCTCTATGGCACTTCCTTCTGGCAGAGGCTGGGGAAGAAGGAAACTTCCCCAGGACCAACACTTCTGTACACTTCAAGGGAAGGGTGAGTGTTGAGTGATCCTTACTGAAAGAAAGACACATTCTTCTGTAGTTTAACTATTGCCAAAGTGACAGAATGAAGTCAAACATTAGGGCATGATCATTAGGAGAATTCATTAGAAATGCTTGGCTGTACAATGCATTCAGTTGGAAGTTACAAACTGTAACTCCTTAGTGTTATTGGAGGGAAGCAAATCTTATTAGAGGGTTTTGCTTTTTCACCATATAAGCTGTAACTTCAGGGATGTTGTACCAAAGGTAAACTTTGTTGGTTTGTGCACGTGCCAGAGAAACAGGCCAGTAGGTTGGGCAACAGGTTAATCAACTGGGTAAAGTCCAGCATCTCCTCCAGAGGACAATAAGTTACAGAAACAGTAAAGGGTGACTGAGAAAGGTCTATATTTAGGAATAAAGAGCATCTGATCCCTCTTGTGATCAGACCCAGCATTTACCTGCTCCACTAGTGTGGCTCTTACTAGTTAGTTGCTGTGACACTGTAATCACTGCCTCCCTGCTAGACCTCATCTTAATCCCTAGTAGGTCAAACCTATTACATGGCAACCTTCACCAGATTTAGGAAGGGACAGTGGCACAGGTCTTCTGCAGTGATGTAGTGAAAGACAAACGTTGTCTTAGGGTTTTGCTAAATAACAGCCCTGGACCATTGTGCAGGATGATGCTCTGGGGTTATGTGAAGATGCTGAGAAGCATGGGTAGCAGCCCAGTCTGGACCACGGTCAGACTGGGTCCCTCAACCCCTAGTTGACTTTCAGCTGCCCACATGTAGAGAGCAGCAGTATTGGTGTCTTCATCTGGGCTGACTTCACTGGCAACGGTGAAAAAGACATTTCTGAGACAGTTTATCCTAAAGGAGCCATCCAAAGCAGGTCAGATGAAGTATGGTCTCAAGATGCCAGTTTCTTTCCTTTTCTGATAAAATGGAGTGCAGTTTACTGGCTCAGATGTAGCAATCCAACAGCAGATGGAAGACATCTGACCTCTAGTCTCAGAATGATGTTTCAGTTTCCCTTTTCCTTCCTTCCCTGCAGATACCTGCAGATTTCCAGCTGTCAGAGATCTGAAGAAAAGTTTGAATATATGGCTTGAGTGGCATCTGCCTGATTCCTCAGCCTAGCTGAAACAAAAGCTTCAACAAATGCAAACCCTTCCCCTCCCCTTGGAGGTAAGATAAGAGGAGGGACCTACATGGGAGGACCATGTAGGTTCTCCCTAGAATTTGATTTTGCATTTCTTCAGCCTGAGAAGCAGGGGCAGTGAGGGGGATCTCCACACAGACTGATCAAAGGACATGTCCTTTATACCAGTACTGTTTTGTCCACATACAGCATGTGTAGCAGTGTCATTTATGTAAAAGCTAGTAAGTAGTTCATTCAGCTGAAGGCAAGGGAGGGTTCACCCAAGTCTGCCCATAAACAGAAGAATAACAATCTTCCTATCAGTGTCCTGGGTGTTAAATAATTGTCATTTGAAGCCTATGAGCTAAAATTTATTTAATGAAGAAACAAGATCCACTGATGCACCCCTCGTATCTGAGGATCAGCCTTCCAGGTGCCCTACACAGGCAGTTCAGAAGTGCTGCCAGGTGAGCTCAGCAGCAGATGCAATAGAGCAAAAAAGGGCTTCACCACAGCAACGTTTGTAAGGTCTGAACAGAAAATATCAGGAGAGCACAGAAACCATTTGGGGACTGTCAGTCTGTGCTGGCATAGTCTGGTGCTGTTGACTGATAGACCTGTTGGATCAAAGCTCCATTCTCCTCTACTGCATTTGATATATATTGGGAGTCCTGGTGTCCTCTACCCGGATGTGGGTATGTTCCAGCTCAATAGCAAGGGCGTTTGTACAAGCAGGATGGCAAACAATGCTTGCTTGTTTTGACTGTAGGTTGTTAAAATGCTACTTTGGAGGTTGTGTCATGATGTTGGAATGCAATTCAGTATGAAAGAGACAGAAGTGTTTTAAAGGGGTATCATGCAGGTCCCTGCTCGGCTGCACGAGGATAGGAGTGAAAAGCTGCAGGGCATTGTGCTCATATTCTGTGTGCATGCTGCACAGTTCTTTCATTCTCTCTTTATAGGTTTTATTTTCTAAAATTCTTTAGCATTTCTTTTGCTCTCTTGTGGGGTTTTTCCATTCTTGTCGGCCTTTCCCTTGAAAAGCAGTAGCTGAAAACTAGATGCTCCAGTTAGCTGAGAACTTGTGCCAGAAAGCCATCATTCCATATCATATCATGTATCATAGAATGGTTTGGGTTGATGGGGACCTAAAGATCATCTAGTTCCAACCCCCTGCATGGGCAGGGACACCTCCCACTACACCAGGTTGCTCCAAACCCCATCCAACCTGCCCTTGGACACTTCCAGGCATTCCATGACCCCCATTGAGTACAATGCTCCTGGCAATAAACTGTGAGATTGGTCTTACTCTAGGAATTGGACAAAAGCTAGACAGTTAAAGTAGGGAAAAAATAAATTCCCTGGAAGAAAGTCTCTTGAGGGCAGTTAAATCCAAAGGAACATCTTCTGCTTCTGCAAACTGAAATGACAATTAGAGGGGGTTGGAAGAGTAGAGACATTATGTGCTTGTCCTGTCCATTAAGTCTTCCCTAGATAGTGACTGTCAGAGTTGGGTACAGGATGCTGGGCTGAACTGAGGCCTCCCAATAAATGACTGTTCATATGAGAAAGAAAGGAGACAAAACACTAAGGAAGAAGTGCCTTGTTCTGCTGCTTTGCTGGGCAGCAGCTTTGTCTTGTGGCCTTCCTACAAGGAGGAACAATTGAGGTTTTGGATAAATTTGTCCACCAGTCAAACTGGACAGCTGTGTATAGCTGGGCTGACATTCAGTAGGGTTAGTAGGATGCATTCATGAGGTTGGTTGGATGGGAAATTTGGAGATGCTGGAAAATTGTCTTGTGCCAGACTGGAGTAAAAATCCTGAAAAATGTCATGTGCTGACAGACTAACTGGAAAAAATGTTAAATTTTTCTCAGTTGAAATGTTTTGGTTTTTTCCATCATCTCTATGAAAAGCTGAAAAAAAATCAAAATTAAACATTTCAAATTTTAATTAAATTGCACAGAAAGCTCTTTTGAACCAAAAGCAAATGTCTTCAGTGACTGTTCAAGCAGCATGTTTGGATTATTGCCCATTTTTTCCTCTTTTTTTTTTTTCTTTTTTTTTCCTTTCCCCCTGCATCTGGAAAATTAGTGACACCAAACCATTCCTAGAAAATAAGATTTTGGTTTGGATGAACCCAAGTTTTTCAACAACAACCTATTTTGTGAGAAAATTCCCTGCTGCTTCTGCTCATCAATAAAGTTGATGAGTTTAACCAGTCTCATGGCTGGCTAGGGAAAAAAAAGATCCCCCAGTTAGAGAAGTGGATAAATAACTTGGCACAAAGTCCTTCTCTGTTGACTCAGTTTACTTTGTGGACCCAGGCACGATTGTCATAATAAATTAAAGCATGAACATTCCCATTTGTCACTTCACCACTTCCTTTTGCTGCCTTCCAACATGTGGTAAAACCATTAGTTTTAACAGAGAAGGAAAAGACCAGATGAGGGGAGGAGAATAATGCTAGAATTAAGGGGAGAGAGGAGAAAGGGGAAGACTTGCAGGGTGGAGTGAAGGCATCACTGAAGCAGCTACAGCACCAGTTGCGTATTTACGGGGACATAGTCATACTAAAGTCATTGGGGTTTATCATCTCTCTCTGGAGGAAAGAAGGAGACAATGGTTCTTCTAAGAGTCAATAATAACCACTCTCCAAACTCTTAGTGTGGCCCAAAATGGCAGAGCAGACTCCTGTTAGTTGCACCCTGTCCCGATATTTTAATTAGTTCTGTACTGAACTGTTCACATGTAGGGTGTTCCTTGTGGTCTCTTCAGTTCTGCACAGCATCTCTTCGTTGCTTCTTGCTGTCATCTGTGGTAATTTCCCAAAGCTAGAGGAGGATGTGTACAGATCAGGCCCCTTGTTGACAAGGTGTGAACAGATTAATGGCCATCCCATCCCACCTGGCTGCACAGGAATAAACTCAGCCCAAATGGGCTTTCCGGGAATCCCCCGCTGAACCTGAGCCCCTGTGGAAATGGGGGCTTTCAGCTTTGAGCAAGAGCAGAGGTCAAATTCAGAAATAGAGGAGGGTGGTGTGTGTGTGTGTGTCTGTGTGGTGGGAAACTCAAAAGAATGTAAGTTTAGGATTTGAAAGCATCACGCTCCTGAATTATGATTATTTATTGTCATGCTAGTGCCTAGAGGCTCCAGCCTCATTGTGCTAAGGACTCCACAGACATGAAATGAAGAGACAGTCCCTGCCTTGAAGATAAATGAGGAAAACCTCCCTAAAGGGGGCTGGGAACAGGTGTGGCATGTATCCATCACGCTGACGGAGTGTGTTTATGAGGTGGGCATGGAAGTGTAGACAAGTGTGAGAGAGACAGCAAGAGAAGGAGAAAGTTGGATGTCAATTTTCATCTTCCCTGGCTCTAATGAAGGGATGTGACTTTTTTTTTTTCTAACAGTAATTTTCATTATCACCTTTCTTCTCCAGTGATGATTGTCCACAGGTAAGATAAGAATTAACAGAACAGGGACTTTGCTGGAAATCTGGCTGCTGAAAGACATGATTCAGTAATTCACTCTGTATCTTTAAACCAGTCACTTCTGCTTAGCCTTTTTCTAAAGGTATTTTGGTACCTTTAAAACTCTGGCTTTTTTATCTCCTAGTGCTTCAGTTTGACTAAGTTTAAGCAAATAAGAAAGTAAATTAATAAATAATTAAGTTTTTACATGAGCAGCAGATTTAATGAAGCCCATTTTCCCCATGGACTTGTCTCTTATGTCTTACAACTCAGACAGCTTGTGACATCTCTGTCCTTGCTGTGTCCCCATCACGCTGGTGCTGGGCACAGCATAAAATGTATAATTTGGAGCTTTGGGGTAGGGACCCACTGCTGCTGCATGTGACAGAAGCTGCTGTGTTTTTACTGCCTTTCCTTCAGTTTTGTCCCAGATTGGACCATGGGCCCAAAACTTACAGGAACAGGAGGGAAATCAGCAGATTGTGGCAACACAGTCACAGAAAATGTGATTTTTGTGAGGGGAATCAGGCCAGCACTGGTGATCACTTGCTCACAGCAACCTCCTGGTAATTACTAAATATTGAGGAATGCCATGCTTGTTAAGGGTTAATGAAATAACTGCTCTGAAGCTTCTAAAAGAGAGAGGAACAGAGCATTCTGCACATCATTGGGACATGGTGGCTCTTGAGTACTTTAGGGAGAAAAAGGAGCAGGAGAGAGATGTATAAATTTCCTTTAGTTCTTAGAACAATCACCAACAAGAAACTTGGCTATTCTTAGTTGCATCGAGGGGCTGTGCATAATCTTTCCTGCTGAATTATGGAATATGATAGCTTTTATTAAATCCATTACAATTACAGCCTCTCTGCTGCACAGGTTTAGAATATGGAATAAGTAGGGTGCATAATTTCAAATAAATATTGATGCATGATACAGTTTTAGACTCTTAGGAGGTAGAATTCTATTTAGTTAGGGCTGTTTTCTTTTAATTCACACAAACTTTCCTATCCACTTAGTAGTGCTGGATACTTTTGAAAATAAAATCTCTGTACTGTGCTACTGCTGCAGTAGGTTTTGTCTGTATTTGTGACTTGGGTCTTCTCTAAAGTAGCTGGGTGTACAAAGTCAGAAAGTGAATTTTTTTGAAAGTTGGAATTAATCTTAGGATGTGTGCAACTGGAAAAAATAGTAATGAAAAATTTGACCAAAAATGAGGAAATACAAAATTGGGACAAATTCTGTTGAACAAAGAAAAAAGCAGGGAGCACAGGAGTAACAGAATGGGAGATTTGAGCATGGTTGTTGCCCTGGATCTCCATCCAGCAGCTTCTCTTGGGTTGCTCCATGCTCTGTGGTACTGCCAGCAGCAGGGTCATCTTGAGGAGGGCACAAAGTGGTGCCTGAACACAGGCAAGTGGAAGCTCCTTCCCTTGGCCTTGCTAAATCTCTGCCTGGGCACATACTGTCCACAGCCATGTAAGAGATGATGCTCTGTAGGCAGCACTGGTCTGAACCTGTCCATGTGTTGCTAAGAAGCTTCCGCTGGTTGCCTTGGCTCTCCAAGCTGACAGCTCTTTGCTGGCTACCCCACAGCTCCCAAGTAATATGGTTCCAGTCTCTCGCTGAAATAAATTCACTAAAGAAATAATGTGGAAGTGCCATTGGCATGGGAGCTTACCAGCATGCTGCTCCTAGCCTGGTGGTAGTTGCTTCACAGAAACCACCAGTAATAGAATACCTGAGCCCCAAAGCAGCAAGGACAGTGTCAGGAACTCCCAGCAGAAATAGTCAGGAGTAGCTCACCATTTCCCGTGCAGGTTGCCTGGACAATTGACTCTGGAGCTCTTGAAGAACAGCAGCTAACCCCATAGCCCCTTTGTGAAACAAGGATGGAAATTTCTGAGCATGAGAGCAAGAGGCTCACCCCCTCTGTATGAATCTGTGTTCTTCCTTTGTCTTCCCCACACCCGCTCCCTTCCCTCTTCCGTTCTCCCCACCCACCCTTCAAGAAGATGCTCTAGGTGTTGGCTTTGACTTGGCTGCCAATACTCTGTGGAGATGTGTTAATGATGACTGGCAGGCTTTAAAAGCACTGTTTCAACACCTTGCTGTCACCACACCTCATACTTCAGCAGCTTAGCACATGTTCCAAGGTGTTTAAAGAGCTTCCCATGCAGTCCTTTTCCAGGCACTAACCTCCTGCCAGGAGCAGTAGCAGCTCCTGACCGCACTTTTCTGGCTGTGACCTTGTTAGTATTTGCCTACGACATGTAAATGAGCAGCGCGGTCGTTAGCTGGCGAAACGCGTCATGTTTTCCATTGTGTGGAAGGCTCCGAGCTGACAAGACCCGAGCCTGCGTTCCAAAGTCTAAAGCAGTTGGCAGGTTTCTCAGTACCAGGTTTTTATGCCCCCAAGTGGGTTATGGAGCGGAAAAGGGGGTGGAGAGGAAAGGAGAGGGAGGAATGTGTGTGGATGTGTGGTGGGGGGAGAGTTAGCGGGAGAGAAGGGCCATTTGCAAGCCACCAGCTTTGGATGTAACTCGCATGGGCCTTGTGGTGGTGCTGAAGGGCCTGTTGTACCCGTTTGATTGACTCTAGGCTTAATGCTGCTTGCCACTTACCAGCACTTGTCTTTGCTCATTAGCAGGGGGATTGTGGGCAAATATTTAGATATTCAAGAGAGGAAATGTTAATCTTTGCAGTGTTCACTGAATATTTAAATGAGGCAGCAGGCAGTTTTGCTTTGTGTTTGACCTAGACTCACAGTGCTGAGGGAATGCTTGAGTCTTGGGATGAATTTATAGTCTAGCACCTCCCTGCTGTTGGGGTTTGAGTCACGCAGTGAAGTTCAGCCCTTTTTAGAAAAGGAAATGTAATCAATCTATGCAAGCCCTACTAAACAAAAATTACACAGAAGCTTTGATCTGACCAGTGTAAACACAGGAAGATGCAACTCACATGAAGTTGACGTGATACTGGCTGTGTTGTAGACCCTCTGCTCTGTAAGCAGGAGGTGGCTTCACAGGGAAGGTTGAAGATGTTGATGACTAATGATTATTGGTGGACTGAGCACTTCTTTCCATAGAAGATGAGGAAAATACAAATATTCTCTTGAAGTTTGGACAGGCACATCTTCCAAATAGAAGTGTAAATTAGGAACTTAACATGTTTGGAGATGAATGTGTGGTATTCTTGGTGGAGTCTGATGTCTCTCATGCTGGTAGGCTACCTGTCTCCTTGGAGTGTGAAATGGACTCAGCACTGACAAACTTGAAGCAGATAATGAAAAGTGTCTTGCATCATATGCTACTACCCAGAACTTGTCTCTAAATTTACGTAGTTCGGGTTTATGTCCTTTTTCATTGCCACCTTCTGGAATTTTTCTAGACAACAAACATGGAAGCAGCAAAATCTAATTTGAGAATGTTGCAACTTTGTAGGAAATTAATACTGAATTAGCAGTTCCTGATATCTGCACTTGGATCTTGATTATTTTGTGTAGGATGTATATCCTGTTTGAATTTTGGATATTTAATATCTACAATAGTTCCTTAGCGAAAAGCTCTAGACCAGGAATTACTCATTATTACCAATGGCTAAGGTTAAAAGACAAATATGTCTGTATACATTGAGATAGATGAAAGGCCAAGAGGAGTAAATCTGGCAGCTGGTTATTTAATCCATGTTTTAAGGGAGCATAACCTAAAATGAGCAGGGTTCTGGCTTTACCAAGTAAAGGAGTAGGTGAGTTCAAGCCAGATTCTACCCTGGTCTGGTAGCATTTCTCTGGGTTAGAACCTTCATGTTAAAGTCAGTTCAATTAACCTGAAATAATTCTCTTTTTATTTGATTAATTTACATCAGAGTCTCCTGAGAAATTATTTACTTATTCCTAAATACAGTCACTGGCTACATCCTGACAGGGTGAAGTGAAAAACGTTTGTATAGATTTTATTATTGACAGAGTTCCCAAACACAGTTTCCTTGTGTTTTCTGTCTTTTGTATTCCAGTAGCTGCTAGTCAATTAAATATTTCTCCAGTAAATTTGAGGCTTAGAGAATCCCTTGGGAGTTGCAGGACTCTCTTAGTGGAAATAAAAAGCCAGTACAGGTTTAGGCACATCTGACAGTTCCCCCTTGTGTGCTGTTCCTCTGTTCATACCTGTGCCCTCTTACCTGGGATCTCTTCATGCTTTTCCTTTGGCTTTTTCCCATATGTCTGTATTAGTCTCTTTTTTAATGTCATAATGTTGCTTTGGGGAATTTTGGGGAGGACAACTAGCTCTTGTTCCACTCTCCATTCGACCTTCACTCAAGACAGAGGGTCACATATCCTCTGGAAATAAGGAGCAGCAGATCTATTTTGCTGAAGCCGACTAGTGAGCCAGCAGATAGCAGAGATTTCTGTCACAGCCACAGCAACAGCTTTTAACCACACCACTGTGTCCAAACTGGCGAGCTGGGGGAGACAGGCACAAGTTCCCCTGTTTGTACCATCTGGTCTCACTAGTCTGGTCCTTTTTAGATTGTTGGTGCTAGACTGGCAGAGCTTTTCCACATGCAGAATAAAAGGCTGCGTGCATTTCATTTTTGAGATGCCCTCTCTGAGCCTGCTCTCGTTGTCAGACTTTTTTGGTGCTGTTCCTCCTGACTAACCCTGGCACACTGTTCAGAAAGCCCTGGCTCCCAGCTCTCTGCAGATATAGGGCACTTGCTGCTCTAGGGAGTAACGCAGTGATGGCAGAGAGCATCAGAGAGTCTCCTGCAGTTAGATTTGTCAGCTGCACTCGAGTGCATCACACCCAGCCGAGTCAAATTCCTGGTACCGCTTCTCCCACTGATACTCCCTTGTCAGAGCTTTTCCTCTTCCTCCATTACCTCTGCCTGGAGCCTGGCAGGAGTGGGGGGCAACATGAAAATAAACCTAGAAGGGCTTAATGCCAAACAGATTTCCACCTGTAGAGTGCAGAATCTTTGTGGGGAGCATCCCCATCTTTGCACTGTCTGAGGGTTGTTCTCCAGTTGCTATTTTAAGCCATCTGATTTTGAAATTATATTTGGTTTAGGAAAATAAAATCATGTGTAACTGGGGCTTCTGCCAAAGATGCAGTTTAATGTATCTCTAGGTGGGAACAGGCTCCATGTCTCCATCCATTGCCGCTTCCTCTGGAGCCGCTGTGTTGGCAGGTGTCTGTAGCAGAGATGGTAACAGTGGCTCGTGTTCAAAGAAGTTCAAAGCAGCAGCAATAATCCTGATTAACAGGGCAAGTCACAGAGCTGCAGGATGTCATAAAGAAAGGATAACGGGAGTTTGCATTTGAACATTGTACCTCTTTGCTACATTTTTCCCTACAGCTGAAGGTGTGTGTTCTCGTTGCTGGTGCCAGGTTGAAAAGCTCAGTTCAGAAGGCAGGTGGGACTCTGACCCTTCATGGGACAGACCACACCAATTTTCATCCCTGTCACTCGTTCATTTCTACCTGTGATGATTAAAAGAGAAAAGTCATTCTCTGATAGTTTTTAGGAGCTGGTATGAAACAGATCCACAGATATAATTGTTTGCCTGATGGAAAACTATCACCATTGTTGGTTTGGATGGGCAGTAACGTGCACTAGGACAGATTCAACAGAAGGGCCAATGCCTCTTTGGCTTAAAGACCTATTTACAGAGGCTGGGCTGTGTTCTGTACTGGTGCAGCTATTCTTTGTAAAGGAATTTATGCCATGGAGAAGAGAAGCAATTCCTTATGCTCCCTTCAGCCCTCACTGCTGACCTCCCAACAGGAATTATTATTCTGACTTTTACTTAGCAGTGAATTTTAGTCTATGTGGATTGAGGCTCTTGTCCCCAGGGTTGTCCCTCTCCCATTCTTTCACTGTATTATCCTGGCTTTGGGTCATTGATTTTGGGTTGGTTTGTTTTTTGTTGTTGTTATTGTTTGGGTTTGCTTTTGTTTTACTAAAAAAAACCCCAACCAAACAAACTTTCTCTTCATCCCCAACCAAAACCAGAAACCAGAAAGAAAGCAGGCACTTTGTGATTCCTATTGCATGTGGCAGGAAGAAAATCCTTAATTCATTTTCCAGTGTGAGCCATTGTGAACTGGAAAGGGACATTGTCAAGTAATTTGATTTTCCCACAAAGTGTTGCAACCTATCAAGGAGTGTCTTTTTGGTGTGGTATGTGCCAAGCTCCAGAAAGGAAAATGCTACTGAAGCAGTGCCAGCTGGCTGTGATCCCAAACTCCATTTCCAAAGCCAAGGTAATGACATCAGCAAGGCTGGCATGAAAGTGGAAACAAAACGAGCTCAGTGTCTTGACTGCAGGCTCCTTTTGGAACAGCTTCTGCAGGGGGCAGGGGAGGGGAGAGCAGGAGGTGAGAGAGAAAAAAAAAAATGTTTGCCCAAGTAAAAAGTGTTGAAAAAAGCATCCAGTGAAGCAAGCTGATGAAATGTGCAGTTCTGTGGAAATCAAAAGACTCTGGGGAGTCAGTCTCAGTGAGATATTTCAGCAGGAAAAATCTAAAACCTTAATTTTTACAAGTAGCAAAATGGTAAATGTTGAGTGTGTTGAAACATGATATTTTGATAATAATTCCATTTCAGTTTTTTATGACATGGTACATTTCTAATTCTGATGTTTACATACTTCATTCATATAGATTATATTTATTGTTAAATCTATATTTAATCCAATAAAAATATAACTGTTGATATGAAAACAAAGCCCTTGAACTCTACCAAACAAGCTGTCGTTCCCTTAAGACTTTTGAATTTGGGTAATGCTGAATTTTCAGGTCCATGTTCTGATTTGGTGCAGTTAAGAAGTTTATTTCCTTGATCATGAGAATTCCTCCTTCTAGACCAGTCTTAATCGAGGTGTGCTTTGAAAGCATTTTAACTGGGGAGACACAGTTTTGACTTTCAGTGTGTTTTAGAACAGTAAGAGGACCTACATGTATAAAACACTGGGGTTTTAGCATGAGCCTGTACCTGGAATGATGTTTCCTGCCAAGCCGTGGGGCGGGTGAGCTGTGGTGCTGTCCCATTCTGGAGCCTCTAAAGGACTTTCTGGTAAGAGGAAAGGTTTTCATTCTGCCACCGAGGAGTCTGTTTGGGTTTGTGTAACAGCACAATTGGCTCGAGGGATTTTGAGGTCATTTGAGAAGTCAGAGGGACTCAGGGGTGCTACTCGGGTGCCAGGGATTACTCTTCTGAAAGTGTTTGTGATAAATTGTAACAAAAGAATTGTAATGGGTTTTCACAGGCTGCTGTAAAAGCCCAACACCTGCACAACCATCCTAGCTGTGGCTGGTTAAACCTGCCCTTTGGACGTGCCTCCTGCACTGCCCAGGGCTGTTTTGCCATTATTTATCTGTATTTTTTTCATGTCAAAGAAACAAAATATAGGTAGAACCAAAGCCTTCCATACACAGCCATCTGTTTGAGCAGTGAAAGATCAGTATGGAGTGCAACAAGGGGCTTGTTTAGATCCACCACTCTCTTCAGCCACTCTGTTTTCAGTCAGTCCCAGCAATAACAAATGAGTTTTTTATTCTTTCTTATGTAAGTTTTATGAGTTATGATGTTATGTATTATGAGGTTTATCTTCTGTTATGTGTTGTTGGGCAGAAGCCAGGGGTTTAATGCATGCTGGAACATCATCCATAGTGTGAGACAGCATAGAAGGTGTTGAATTTGGGCACTGGGAGATATGGGGTTTCTTCCTGGCCCACCCATGGACTCATTTCTGTAACCATCTTTTTCTCCTCTGCATTGTGCTGTTTTCCTCCTCCCTGTGAACACTGGAGCTTTCTTACTGCATAGGGGTATTGCAGGGCTTATTTGATGTGTCTTTGGGAAGTGTTGCTTGGAAGTCAAACTTCTGTAGAAGTTCTAAGTGGTGCCTCGTGCCATGACACCATCCTCTTTTATTCACCCTGGTGAACATTAATTGGATATAGAAAAGATGATATTTTTCTTCAGCAAGAGACTGTTGAGCCAGTGCAAGGGCTCACAGTTGGTCTTTACAAGGCAAAGAAGTTGTGAAATGTTTTCACCTTGAAAAGTCTGTCTCACGACTCAGGCAGTGTTAATGTTTGGTTAATGTTAATGAGGTTTTGGAATGTTCAAGGGTTTAATTCTAAGAGTTTCTTTTTAAAGTATTTTTTTAATTGACTGAATTTTAAAATTAGTACAGAACTTGTGCTTGTGTCAAACAGCATTTGAGGGAAGATTCTTTGTCAGGAGGGGCAGGGAAAGAACAGGAATACCTGCCAGGATGGCCTCAAACACCACTCAGGTTTAGTTTTATCTCTGATCAGCCAGGAGCAAACACTTCAGAAACCAATATAAGAGGGATTTTTGTAGTAATGAGCAGCTCAGTTTAATCAGGTTTTGTGTGGGAGAGCTTTTGTGTTAATACGTTGAATTTTCTAAATGAATCCAGTGGTGCTGGCCTGGTTGTAGTTTGGTGTATTTCTAATACGTAGGTGAGATTACAGTGTAGAATCTGAAGGTATCAACACTGTTAGCTGCTAAAGACAAATAAATAAAGCCAAAATTATTCAGTAGGGTTTAGAAATACTAAGTAATAGAGACTTAGTAACATTAATACAGAAGAAATCGATGTGTCTAGAAGGAAAATATGGCAAAATAATTGAAACATCTCTTTCTACTAGTGTTAGCATTGTTAATGTGGCTCAATATTAAGTAAACTTCACCTTCTGTATATGGAAACTTAGCTTTCTGAGTGTGGAAATGCTTTCATTTGGTCTGGAGTACTTATTAGCCATGGGAACACATTGAAGGACAGAACATGTCCCAAAACTCCTTAAGTTTCTCGGAAGCAGGAGGTACATCGGGGGTTAAAAGGCATATTTTAAATCACTGGAGGAGGAAGGGAAGCAGTCAAAGAGAAAAGGAAAGCTTCACAGCAGCTAAATAGTTTTTTGCTCCATCTTTCCACTTTAGCAGTAAATGCTGGTAAGGGTTACTGCTGCAGGTTAAGTCTTTCAGGTAGTAAAGGTGAGACATTTGGGTGTCAAGAAGTGGTAGTATGGGTAGATTAAATGGATCACATCCAAGAGCACTGGAATAATAAGAGGTCCAAGGTATGACTTAAACTACCATCCTTTATGGGGTTTACTTACTTTTTTCTAGCTCTTCAACTAATACTCAAAATTGTAATTTCTAAAGATTTTGGTTTGGGATTGTTTGTGGGTTGTTTTTTTTTCATTTTGGCAAACTTTTTGCAGACAAGAGAAGGCAGGACTGGGACAACCACCCCACAAGTAAGTGCTGCATGTCATCTTGCAAATTAGAGACTCCTGGGCTGTATTTCAGTACCTGGTAACTAAAACTGGCTTTGTGGTCAGAAAGCCACTGAAGTTTGCTTCAGAGGTTGTAGTTATTGGCAGATGCCCAATCAAAGGCAGAACAATTTTATCGACTGTCAAGGAGACAGGATGGTGGATTTGAGGACTACTGCCTTGTTTTATAATGTAAATGCCCATGTCTGTTAATTCTGTTCTTAATTATCTGTATTAATCTGGGTTTGGTGCTATTGTTGGATGCTGTATTTTATCTGCAATTGGCTATTTACTTTTATTTTTTTCAAAGAGAAAGAGGTAAGAGCAGCTCTTGGAGTGAGTCGTTACTGACTGCCTGTGCAGTTCCTGGTTACCCTGACCCATGTCAAGAGGTTGTGCCCAGGCAATAATTAGTCTGTCACAAGAACTCCTGTGTGGATCTGCTGATCACACAGACATTCCACCACAGCTTCCTTGGCTCTCGAGGGAGCTGAGCAGAGAGGAGGAACAAACAGGCCTTTTCTAGTCCCTTTTTTCTCTGTTCTTTTCTTAAGCCACCCAGATCTGTTCTCACTGTTTGTAAAATAGAGCCTGATGTTTCATTTCTGCTGAGAATTTGTTTAGGGTCAGGTGTGCACTGAGAACTCTGCTCAAGAAAGAGCACATGTGGAAGGACTGATTTGTTATCTGTTTTGTCCTTTGACATGAGTTGGTCCTGGTCTATGTGGGTTTTAGGGTGAGGGTTGTCCAGCCCTTTTACCTTGGAAGCTGAAGGGAAATGCCTCTCAGTATGGATGGCTCCCTGCCCAGTTCATACTGAGTGCTGAGACTGAGGTGTGGTGATTCTAACCCCATGTCACTGGTGTTTAAAACCCTGGAGTGACACAGCTTCTTACAATGTTCAGGTCTTAGAAGATATTATCAGGGCAAGTGGAGATCTTAGAACTCAGGCCCCAACAGGCAACGAGCAGTCCTGATCATCTTCTGAAATGCAGTTAATTGTGGGCCTGCATGCACACCCTGTGAAAGAGGACGTAGTCTGTAAAATTTCAGCTTCTACAAATACTTGTGAATTGATCCTGAAATGTCTCTCAGCCTCATTAAAAATGACCTTGGGTCTGTGATTCATGAAGAGTTCATATCTGGAGGTGGATCCACCTACAGACTCGGGTGTAAAAATCTCAGGTCTCCAAGAACGAACTCAGAAATACTTATAATTGTCACAAGAAATATTATTCACTCTTTGTTTCTTTCCCCTGACTTTTTCACTCTGTTTTTGTGGCTCTCACTGAATCTGTTACAAGGATCCTAATCCCAAATAAGTGCTGGAAAGAGCAGCAATGGTGCAGTTGGCCACGGATGGAGTGAGCTCCCACATTCCCTGAGAGCTGATGGACTCACCGTGCTTGTCCCGTCACATCTGGCACAGCTGTCTCTCTCACACACTGAACTGAGCTGCTGTATAGGTCAGGACATGTTTGGCCAGGCCTGTGACTGTCTTCCAGACATTCACCAGCCCTGTCTCCATCTATCCCTGCATGACCACATTCCTTTCTCTTTTTATGCAGAGATCTTCCTGTGTCTGTCTGTCCGTCCCTCTCTTCCTAGCCTCAAACCTCTATATCTGTCTGTTCCAGGCAACATTATAGTCTATGCATTATACCAAAATGTGAATTATTTTATTCTGGTAGTTCCCTGTCAGAGAGAGAAACTTCTTTTTCTTTTTTCTCTCCTTCTTCACTTTTCATCATGCTTCCTTCCCTGCTTTCCTTTATCAATCCAGTTCTCTTTTTTCCTGTCTCTCTCATGGTGTGAGCACATTACTCCTGTTCAAGCTAATGGCTTTTACCTGCTAATGGGAGAACTTTTCTGTCCTCTGCTCTTTGGCAGCCCCTGAACTTTGCTATTTCCTGTGATGTTTGATAAGTCTGGAAACTCCTTTGGCAAGCACCCCGGCAGCTCAGGGCTTCAGCCTCCATTGTGTGTTTGAGTGACTAGTCATAGGTTCTCTTTTGATCATAACACCTACACATTTGCACAGTTAAGTCCTGTAAACCTTGCAGAATTTTGACTAAACATCTAGCTACAAAGCAAATTTTATGAGCCATATTACGGGTATGAAGCAGCTTTTATTAGGGATGAATGTGTCAGAGGAAACTCTGCAGGTAAGATTTCCCAGCTGTCTGATGTCCCTGTAGGAACACACTCTGCATCCTATTTTCCATGGATATAGCTCTCACCACCCAGGCTAACTTTAGTCCCCTGCTTACTGGGGAAGAGTGTGCAAACCAGGGTCAACCTATACTCAACATCATAAGTTCTTGATTTTGGGACTGCTCCCCTGCAGAAGTGCACTAACTTACTTTGTTTTCATCAGAGCTTTCCAAAATGTTCTTAGTGGTACATCAGCCTGGCAGGTGCAGAATAAAACTCCCTGCAGCAGTCCTGGCCATGTGGCATCTTGGGCATAGATGCTCAAATCACTTCTTGTGCCAGAGTCAGAAAATCTGAGATGTCTGAAGCCTGGGGGTTGGGGTAAAGAGGCACTGGAATGGCCACCCTGTGAGGACAAGATGTTCCAGGCTCTGCTTGACAAACAGCTGTAGGAAACAGATGAGTTTAAATATGTCATTTTACAGTCAAGCCAGTAAAGAGAGTAAGATCCAGTGGATAAGAACTAGGCTGTCATTTGGAAGATGCAGGCTCTGTTTTTGAGTCTGCCAGTGAACTGCAGCATGACATGGGCTTTGTCTTCCTGTGCTGTGTTTTGCCCTGTTTAATAACATCTTTAAGCCATTTGGGATTTCCTTGTACGTGGTGTCTCTGCCATGCTTGGCACAGGACTCTTGTCTGAGAGGTTTCAGACTGTAGTTCTGTCGATCAGGTCTCTAACAGTAAGTTAAATAGGTCATTCTAAGAAACCAAATGAGACCTAAAGCTGGGAAGTGGGTGCTCAGTCTGTCTTTTAATCCTCCTTTCTCCTCTGCAACTTTCCATTTCTTTGAATAATTTTGACAGCAAATTGGTAGCCACCATAACTGTTTGAAGAAGGAATTACTCACCTGATCCTCCTGCTTCCCTTGTTCAGCACCTTATGAAAGCTGAGCATTTTTTTTAAATACCTTCTCAGAGCAGAAGCCCTGGTGAGGCAGCATGTAGTGGTACTGGCTGATTGAAATTAGATGCTCTCTACTCTAGAAACAGCAAATCAGGCAGGTGATAAATGTTCACTAGACACTTTGTGTTTTGTGATAATAAAGTCTCCAAAGAAAGGAAGAGAGAGAAGGAAAAAAACAACTCTTTTTCCTAACTGCCTTGGAATTCAGAAGACAGCAAAAAGGTTTTGTTTGCTTGAGAAAAGAGGCTGGCTTTTAACAGTGTCTCTGAATGTGAAAATATGTTTGTGTTGATATTTTTTTATATTTTATGTGATATATTTTAATGGAGTTTTGGCTTACTTTGTTTACATGTATTATCACCTCCCTGCTGAGTAAACAAGAGGTGCCCAGCTAAGCAAACAAGCTGAAGGGTGATGGGAGAGGGAGAGAGAAAGGAGAAGAATAGCAGAGAGGGAGAGGAAAAGAGAGGTGACAATAGGAAAAGGGTAAACAGACAAGCACTAATTAAGGCCTTCATCACAAGCAGGGAGATGTGCTAGGCTGACAGTCAGTCAAGCAGATAAGGGGAGATGAGTTAAAATCTAGCCCCAGGTTTTGAAGGCCCCAGGGCCCTGGCAGACAAGAGCACAGTGAACCAACAGGAAGCCACTGAAAGGTCATTTGCATGAAATGATGTTCAGGATCTTTGCTTTTGTTGTTGCCCTGATGGCTTTAACCCATTCCTGGCCCAGGAAACACACAGCAATGAGACACTTGCAGCCAGTCTCTGTACATGGCTGGAAGGCTTGTTTTGGTGGCCTTTAAGGGAGCAGTTCTCCAGGGAGAGTAAGCTTCCCAGGGGAAGAGAGAGTGCTTTCATTTCCCACTGAAAGTAAAGGGAGCTGAAATTCCTTGGCAAGAGGTGTGATCCCTCTATAGCAAAGTATAAAATGGGGAAATCATCAGAATGGGAGATACCAGGCATGAAATGAGCCACAAGCTTGCCAAGTTGAGGGAAAATGCAGTGACCTGCAGTGATCAAAGGCATTCAGGTATTCTAGACTTTTAGTTTTGTTCTTCTTTCCAGGAGCTCTGGACACAAATCCATTATGGAGCAATGTCAGAATCTATCATCACTTGCACTTGCTGTAGTGTCACAAACATGTCATGACTATCAGGAGCATTGTGCAGGTGGCTCCTGTCTGCCCTTTCAGCTAGAATGGAAGAAGCATCCAAATTTTTAGGGCTTATGAAAGAATGGGCAAATTGTAGTTGCAATCTCTTCTCCCTGAGCTACTTTAGAAAACAAGATCTTGCTCAGATCTCCAAGGGAATTCTGACACTATAATTATTATTATATGTTCTCAATGTGCTTAGGCATTTAGGCAGATTATAATTCTTAGTGACATGGCAAGAGAAATGCATGCAGAAGTGCTCACCATTTTGTAACAGTCAGACAGCCTAGCACACTTCTTTCTCCCCACTTCTGTTTAGACATTTGGTAAGTTACAGTCGTTACTCTTCTGCTTCTCCTTCTGAAACATAAAAACTGGTTATAACAAAGTTGAGTAGATTAAATGGGGGTCTTGGCTGCTGGACTTCTGGGTTCTGCCCCAAACCACTGCCACTTCATTACTGCTTGACCTTCTCCATCTCATGTCAACTCATTGTGAGTAATGTATGTATCTGCCACAGAAGGGCACTGAGCTTTACTTGCCTCCAAGACAGGAGATGGTTGGAATTATGATCTCTGGGACTGGTAGAGTGCTCTCAGATCCTTGGGTGCCAGGTAAAGCAGTGGTTGATAGAGGAGGGCTCTGGACTGGGTGGTAAGGCTGGATGCTGAAACTTCAGGTTTGGGAATCCAGTGAGGTCTTGAGAGACATCAGCCTGTTACAATGTCAGATCTCACAAGGAAAATCTCCCTGAGGATTTCCAGTGGGATGAGTGCCATTCAGATAACTTCCAGGTACAAACCCCTTTCAGTTCTATATCAGTGCTGGAAAACTTGAAGTACATCTTAGACTGAGACTGAATGGATCTGGGCTGTTATGGTTGGCAAGCTCTTGGGTTTTCCCACTAGATTCCGTGCTGTCCAAACCAATGCATTCCCAGTTCAGGTATGAACACTCTGGCTCAATCCCAGCTGTAGCAGATATCTTGTTTAGTGCTGTGGCTAGCCACAGCTTTCCTAGGGGTGATGGTGCTCACTGGCATTTGCTGTAGCTAATCTATTCCTCTGCTTCTAGGACACAAATCATCTTGATGATAGAGATATTTTTTTTTAAAAGAAAATGAAAAAAGTTCCCAAACCTCTCTTCTGCATTCCAGTGCAGGCTAGTATTACAGTGTGCTACAGTCCCATTTAGAGAAATATTTTTAAAAGCTACTGTATGGAATCAGTGGAGATGATGGTGTGTAGGGTTACAGGTAATTGTTCTGTGTTATGAATACAGTGTCATGATTGTGAATGGACTCTTCTAAAGCAGAAGCTACAAGCAGCATCTAAGAGTTGCAGAGCATAGACAGCCTTTGACTAACTGCTTATTGCTGCTGCTCTTCTAGAATTTTAAAAGGCCACTGTCATCAAGTAATTTTTCTTCTCCTTCACTATATGTAATAGCTTTTTTAAGAGCTTGGAAATGATTTTATTTGCCCTTTTACTCTGGACAAACAGCAGTTTCTTTTTTTTGGCCTAAGATTCCACTGGGAAGACAAACCCAAGTCCTGTTCAGTGTGTTTTTACTCTAAACTCCTAATAATGTCAGTGCTAGCATCAGCCTAAGATGAGGAGATTTCTGGAAGTGTGATTAATCTGTTCAACGTATGACCTTGAAAGCTGAGCAAGTGGAAAGGAAATATTGATTATTAAAGGTGAGGTCTATGGTTTGGAAAGAAACTTTATGTTGGTGTGGTAAGGGAGATCAGTGAATTCGTGTGTTGAGAGAAGTAATTTGTATGAAAGAAGAGCCCTTGTGCTCATTTAATGAGGAAATATGTGTCGTTCCATTCTGGGTTTTATGAGAACATGCTGCTGTTGAAAGACAACCCTGTAAAACTGCTACAGTGTAATATCCAAAACTTATCCTGTGCCTTGGGGCAAAATGCAACCTGGAATTGCAGCTTTTCTTGCATGCCAGTAGAATAGATGGCTAGAACTGAGGATCTTGCGTAGACCCTACAAAGCAAGTGGAAGCAATGTTGTCCTGCTGTTTCTCAGCCACTGAATTTGGTTGTCCAGTGGAAGAGCTGAAGCTCTGAGGGGAGTGCAGCCCATAGCCCTGGGTGCCAGCCTTCCTCTGCCCATCCACAGTGATCCCACTCTCCAGAGACCACATTGCACTTCCCTCAAAGGACAATCTGGGCATTCAACACAGGTAACTGAGGGAACAGCAGGGCAGCTCCTGGTGCCAGCAGGGTTTTAAGTAACTGTATGAGTGGAACTGGGCAAAACATCTGCCAGCAATGGCAACAGAAGGTGAACAGATAGTGGGGTATTCTGTCCTCTCTTTGCAGTTCATCTTTAGTACCAAATGTGCCTAAGAACTCGTGATTTCTCGTCAAGGACGAGAGGCAGCCAGATGTTTGTTGACTCCATAGAGTAGAGCAGACCAAGACCATGTTAAAATATACTGAGAGCTTTCAGACTTTACATTTTTAAATTCTCCTGTTAAGATAAGGTCAGCCTCTACTGCACCAGTGTGGTGTGTTACATACCCAGCAGTGTGGCACAGGGTCGGGGAGGTTTGCTCACTGCAAGGAGTAGCTTGTGATTTCCTCAAGCCCAAGCAGGCGATTTTTTCTCTCTTTCTGTTTTTTTCCCCTTTCTGCCTGGAAAGGATGCAGCATCACAGACCTTGTCACCCGGAGCTTAGAGGACAGCAACCATATGCCTTCCGACCTCCCCTTGCTTTTCTAGGAAAGATTCAGCCTGCTGGGCATTTTCTATCAGAATCGTTAAGAGGCAGCGGCTGGGATGTGGCCCGGGCTGGCGTTCCTCTGGTGCTGTGCATGGATGGAGGGAAGGGGGGAGGGCGAGAAGGGGAGCATAGCAGGGGGAGGAGGGTGAGGAGACTGGGCTGCCAAAGAGGAGGAGGAGGGATGGAAGAGAGGCGAGATTGGCATCTTCATGTGCATGAGGCTGGCCAGTGTCAGGACAGCTTGATGAGCCTGCAGGCTACTATCTCTCACGGTTGTTCTCATTGCAGTGATGGGCTTGCCTGGTGGCTTGGACACCAGCTTTCATTATCATGCTCTGCAACATTTGCAATGGTGGGGAAGGAGGGGAATGGAGGAGGTAAAGGAGCCCTGGAGGTACACACACACACATGCACACACACACAGATCGGAGACAGGAAAGGGAGAGAAACAGCGTTGGCTCCAGGCTATTGATTTTGTTTCGTGACACTTGCTCATTTCCCACTTAAGTGTGCTCCTCTGCTCCTGTACCTTCCCGGTACGGCTATGGCAGCTCTCCATAAAGAACAGTGAGCCCAAAGTGGCAGGGGCTTAGCAACTGATGGGTTGACCCATTGATTTGAAGCCATTTTGGAATCAACCCGAGTTGCTTGCAACACCACACAAACACTCTGACATGTTTTCATACTCACCAAGGAGAGAGATTTCCACATGCTTTTCTCACAGATTCCTCTTCATCTGTCTGGACTTCTGCTTTTTACCTGGTCTTCCAAATACTCAAACTCAACTTTTCTCCCCCAGCCTCTCCAGCAGTCTTGTATTACTATCAAGATAAAAGCATTTAGAGACAGAGTTATCAGAACTGTCTTCTTAGAGAAGTGATGGGGTTTAGAGGCACAGCCTCCAATGTTGCACTATTGGTATTAAGGCAACAGCTGTAACCTCACTTGCCCTATTGACAGAAATACTGGGACAAGAATGTTATAGAGGCAGCATCAGACTGTTCTCTTCCCCCCCCCTTCCCTCAGTATTAACTGTCTTCCCTGTGAACAGGGCATTGCTGCCTGAGTCAGAGATTTTGATCTTTGCCACATTTTTTTTGTTCATGTAACCAACTGCTGGTGGGCAGGGGAGTTGGGTG
Organism: Hemiprocne comata; assembly: GCA_020745705.1. Lineage (NCBI taxonomy): Eukaryota > Metazoa > Chordata > Aves > Apodiformes > Apodidae > Hemiprocne > Hemiprocne comata. The sequence continues at coordinate 12,533,782 of CM036602.1, read as the reverse complement.
AACTGGGACTGTCACTGAATATTCTGAGACTTTGTGGTAAAATTGTATGATGCTAGTGTGGCTGCCCATAATTTTATATCTTCTGAGGATCTCAGGGATTATCAGGCAATTGTCTTCACACCAGCACCAGAAAGTTTGGTGCCCTGCAGGAGATGTGCTGAGTTCATGCAGCTTTGCTGTTAGCATCATTTTCCTTTATTTAGCTTCTTCTGCTAGAGTTTTTCCAAACCTCAGCTTGGAACTTTAGTTCAGCTGTGAGAGAAGAAAGGGACTTTTGAGTTCATGTAATTTCTTGGTTACAGTCTCCTTTTCTGGCCCCAACACACATGGATGCACACACATGCACACACACACACTATCACACACACATAGCCAGTTTTCCCCAGCTTTGTATCAGGGAACATTGGAATGCCATGTCTGGCAGGAGCTACTAACTGGATTAGATGGTAAATCCATCTGGAGCTCCCAGTGGGAGGGATGGACAGGCTCAAGATGAATAACTGCTTGTCTGAAGCAGCAAAATGGATTATTTTATCAAAAACAAGAAGGGAAAATACCCTTTTTCTCCTTACAGACTTTTGTCTGAGATGGGGGGAGTGGTTTCAAGTAGGCAAGGAAAGAGAAGATGGTATTTGAAGAGGGAATGATTCTATGTCACTAAATATGGTTGCCTACCCTTTTTCAGTGTGTTTAACTGCATCTTGTCTTCCAATTACACTCTTCCCTTATTTCCTAAATTTCATTATGAATTTGAGACTGTGAGGGGTGAGGCAGCTCTCCATCAGGTTTCATAGTGACATGATGAGGGGAAATTTGTTCCTCCTTTTCCTTCTTTTGTTGTGCAAGATGTAAACCACCCCCAGAAACATGCCCTGGTGCTGCTCCAGGGCTGGGCCAGCACTTTGGGGTGAAGCCATGGCAGTGTGCTTTCCTCTCAGGCTCTCAGGCCGAGGTTTGATGTTGATGGATGGAGTGAAAACAGTTGCTTGTTTAACAAGAGCTGTGCTGAGATCAGACAGCTTCAGCTGGGCTTCAGCAACAGCTGCACTTCAGATTCACCTGTGCAAAGTGGGCAAAGCAGCAGAAACCGAAGTGCTGGTGAGAGAGAGGAGCCTCTTTCTGAACATTGATAGACTTGGACCAAGTTGCATTTGCTGATGTATTTTCAATAAGTGGCTGAGGAAATAAAAATAGCTTTTCCTCCCACTGCCCTCCTCCTGTTGCATAATGTTTCCTATACAAAGGCAAATACACTGGAATGAGAAGGGAAGAGCCTTTCCTTATTCTTTCTGGGTCCTCTCTCCATCCACATTGCCAGTTGTATCACAGGCTTGCAAAATGAGCAGTGTACAAGTGTGCTTTGCTGTGATGTGCCAGCTTCTGGAAGCACTTTGTTGTGAGAGAGGCTCAGAGCCTCCATTTCTCTTTTTAGGTCTTAAGTTGTGGGGTTTTTTATGTCTGCTTGGTTGATTTTTTTAATTAAACTTTTTTAAAGTAAGCTCATATTTACAGGGAAAACACTTCTAAAAGAATGGCCATCCTCAAGCCAAAATGTCACAGTATATTTCAGATATAATGATTTTTGAAGGTAGGTTAATGACTTCCATGGGTCTGCTTTGGGATTAGTACTGTTAGGATGAGCACACACAGCATCAGGGTTTGAGTCCTGGTTCTGCCTATGGTTTCTGTAATCTTGGACAAAGCACTTAGCTGGCCCTGTATCTCAGTTCTGTCATCTCTGAAATGCAGAAAATAATATCTGATTTATGAAACATCCTTAAAAATAACACAAGACTAGTGTCATCTTATTATGTTTCCCTCAATCTTTAGTGAAGTAACTTGAGCTGCTGTAACCTGTTTATCATTCTTTACTGTGAGCTTTTTTTCTGGTTCTTCTGTTACCCCTTCTAGAGGATTCCCTCCTGTAGTCTGTGCCTCTCCAAGGCCTGGGTAAGCTGCTAACTAAATAGCTAGGGAAGGAAAATAAAAAGCATGGTGTGTTTGGATGATATTCAGGAAGGGATTCAGCAACCAGAATTACCTAGTTAAGGATCCCAACTGATGGTGCTGGACTGAGATGGAAATAAAAAGCCTGTCTCCAAAAATGGAGCAGGCAGGTTATTTGCTGAGTGTGTTCATTATCCCTTGGTGCAAGTGCTGATAGTTTTGACTGTTAAAATGAGAGACTGTTGCTAGTCCTGAGTGATCCAACCCTTGCTCCCTACAGCCCGAGCAATAGTGAGACTCCTTCATTCCTCCCCATTCCTCCCTCCATCCTACCTAATTCCTGCAACTGCAGTGGACTGGGGTAACGTTTCCCACGGCAGCCTCTGTCCTGGATTAAAAACATACAAGTAGCATAGGAAGAGACAATGCCCTAGATACTTTATATGTAGACTGTGGGGTTTGAGGCTGTGATGGGGCGTTGCTCACCAGTCTGGAAAACATGACTTAATTATCAAGGGCTGATTAAGGGGTCTTCAGCATCATCTGGAACCACTGTTCTACAGACTCTTCTCCCATCTCATTTTATGACTGCATCCTGCCTTGACATCCAGTCTTAGACACAGCCTTCTGTCCTGTCATTTGTGACACTGTCACCCCTGAACCTTAATAATGGAGCTGGTTTGTCATCTCATTGTGTTAGTGACAGTACTGTGTCCAGAAAGAAAACATCTTTAAAAGAAAGTAGTGCAAAGTCAAGCACTTCAGGGCCAAGACTGCTGCAGTGACAGTGATGTTGTAAGAGGGGTTGAGGAATGTGGAGGTGAGGTCCTGAGGGACCCTTCCTTTGATGCTGAGCTGGGAGCATGCTGTGCTCTGCAGAGTCCAGAGAGAGCTACAGGGGAGACCTCTGGCCAAAAGTGGGCATGCTCACCTGCAGTATGTAGCATAAAAGGGCCTATCATATTGATAGATCCTTAAGACCAAGGGCAAGAGCTATAATTAATAACAATAATAATATCAGCAACAATAATAAAAATAATTCTGGTGCCATTAAGCTGTGACCTGAAAACCAGAATAGCTGATGAGAAGTCACGGGTCTGATCTCTCTCCCTTCTCCTCCTCCTCCTCCTCCACCCATGTCTCTATGTGTATTTCTCTCTTTCTTATTTTTCTTTTCTTTCTAATATTTTTTGTTTGCTCTGGACATATCTTTGAATCCTGGCCATTCCCCCAGCTTATGGGATTCCCATTATACAGGCTTGATATTTAACAGCTTTGGCGTCTTCCATAGCTGGGAGTGAAAAGAGAAAAAACAGCTCAAAAATGTAATGGAGCAAAATCTGCATACTGAGCCCTGGTTCCATGTCCCTTTACACTGTTTACTTAGATCTTAAAAGCTACGAGCTGTGGCATCTACTCAGACTTCATCAGCCCATCCTGCCCTGATGCTGGCCTTGGAGACACTGCCAGCTCCGAGTTCCCTTCTGCAGCCACCTCATTATTCCTGGAGGATTTTGTGATTCCTGTGGCCGCCCCATTCTTTTCCAAGTCTCCTCTCTTCCAGCCAGCTTTCCTGCAGACTGCTCCCCTCTGTCACGGGATGGGGCCTGGGGCATTGCTGGGGGCAGAATGCATTATCTTTTCTTTAATCAGAAATCCATGATTATGCCCAAGACCTACATTTACTCCTATGTGATTGTCTGCTTGATGTGCTTGTTAAGCTGTCGGGCATCTTTATCATGTGCCAAGATGTTGGTGTGCTCTGTGCTGTGCAAATGGGGTAGGAGTTGATCCTTCTCTCAGGAGATCCTAACCACTGTGTCTAACTGTGCATACCTGGATGTTTTTAAATCATAAAAAAGATCAGTATGAACTAAGCCCTTTAGAAGAACAGGTAAAATACCTTACCTGAAATCCTGCCTCCTTGCATGCCAGCCTAGTTCTGCTGAATCCCCATGCTTCTGAGCTGTTCTTGGTGAAAAGGAGTTGAGATGGACCTGAGTGTCATGACCAAAGCAGAAGCCATCCCCTCCTTCTCTCCCACTAGCTTTCTGGAGCTCTTACTTTTCTGGTTGTTTTCAGGGTTTTTTTGGGGGGGTTATTTGTTTAGGGGTTTTTGTTTTCTTCTGTTTTCCTTCTTTTTCCCAGTGGATATGAGTTTTCTGAACTTCCCCTGATGTCCAGAAATCACCTGGAATGAATCTGTGATTCATGGTTACCTGTGTGTGAAAGTCAGTCATGACCGAACTGGAAAAGTGTCCTGAGTATTTAGACAGTCTGTTTGATCTCCTTTCTTTACCTGTCTAAAATTTGGAAGTCAAAGTCTAAGCATTGTAGTGTCATCTCCTGTGAGTCAGTGGGGACAATCAGACAATTCCAGAGGGCACTTCATGTGACTGCTCTTAGATGTTTATTTTACAGTGAGGTAATTTGCCCATTTACCGAGGCTGTAAAGAAAATACAGGGGAATTAGCTCTGAATTAGACACCTGGGTTTTGGGCATCTAAGTTAAATCAATCTCATCCCATGCTTTAATATCCAGTTTCCTTAGCAGCTTTGGAAGTCTTAAACGAAATTTCTCCTGAGGAAGCATCTTCTTTTCTGTCATCCAATGTCTGTCTTTCCCTGTTCCCATCTTTTACACCTGAGATAAGTCAGGCATTTCTTTTTCAGTGCAATAGCCAAAAGATTTTCACTGAAGTTGAGTGACACATTTAAAGCTCATGCAAGCAAATATGATTATGACCCAGTGCTTTGCTACTGAATGGCAACCATTGCTACAAGTTATCAGCGAGACTTTACATTTTGTAGTGTGAAAGATTTGATATGGTTTGTGACAGCATTCACAGTTTTATTAAACAGATTGAAAGTGCTTAAGCATCAAGATGAGAGACAGGTGTTAACTGATGGGTATTAACAAGAGAATTCCTTTAGAATCATCCATGGCTGAGCTCTTTATGAGTGTCCTTTGTGGTCCTTGCTGAACATCCCCTTGGCTTTTTTTCATTTACCTCTGACCCAGCAGCACAGAAGGAAATTATCCTCTCTGACATAATTTTCTCATCTGACAGACTGTCAAAATGTCTGAAGGGTGATAGTTTTGCTCTTATTTTCCCAAAGGATTTTTTCCCTTTGCATTAAGGGAGAAGGTCTGGCCGAAGCCCTCTTCACTTGGGAAGAAACTTCTCAACAGACTCAGCTTTTTGGGTTGGTTTCATGCCTTGCCCAGGACTTGTGGCCCCAGGAAAGGCTTGCTTCCCTCCTTCTGGGACTCAGCTCTTTGAAAAACCATTGCAGACCATAATTGTGAAGGCTGGAAGATCAGGATCTCTGAAGTTAATTTGTAAGTTAACTGTCCTCTCACAGGACAGCTCTGAGCATCAGCCCATTAAATGTGGGGGCATCTTCCTGCCCTGCACTGACCAAGTCTCCTGTTTAATGACACCAGGACAAAGCATCAACAACTATGTTCTCAAGTTCTTTCACACAAGCTGCTGCCAGACACTGTTGTCCACTAGGTCTGGGGAACCCCAGTGTACTCAGGTAAAATTACTGATTTCCACACTGGAAGGAGAGTGAGAAATGGGCTCACTGGGTTAACCCCCTTTCCTTACTTGAACCTTTCACTCAGTAGGTATGGATTTATAACTCTGTACAGGCAGGTCAGCATATTCTTCAAGGGCCATTATCCTGCTGCTCCTACAGCCTTAGGTGCACAGCAGGGAGTTGCATCAAGGAAATGCATTAAGGCGAATCAGCAAGAGAGAAGGGTACCTCTGGGCCAACTCCCTGCTTCTTAATTATTTATACTTCATAATTTCCAGCAAATCACTGGCTGTTCATTGGTGCTCATCTATAATTGAAGAGTTTCCTAGATCACTGGCCAGCTTTGCTTAAGATGTAGCTGGGCAGGCTTTTGAAAGCTGTTTTGAGAACCCCACAGGGAAAGGCACAGTCTCAGGAGTGGCTGTTCATCCATTGAGGATACACCCTTTTAATTTTTGGCTTTTGTGGGCACCTGGGACTGGTAGGTTTCCAACATGTGGTTTACCATCTCCATTTGACCACACCACATCATGCTACAGTACCAAGATGACCCTGACCAGGAAGTATTGCAAGGATTCTGCCTTACCAAGCCCTTGTCCATACAGTGTGCTGTTTGTTCTGCCAAAAGAAAAAAAGTGGAAGGTTTCGATGTTCTTAAAATTCTTGAAGAGGCCATGAAAAAGGGAGCTACTGTTCTGAATGGAGATGAAAAGCCAAAGCCTTGAAAACTTTGAAGAGTTTAAAATCTAAAGCGAGAAAATCAAGTGCATACTTATGTAGGGGACTGAGTTGGCTTGGCATACTTTGGATGGCTCCTTCATCAGGCCTGGCTGGTCTTTCTGCAGTAATATTTTGACTTTTTTTTTCTTTTTTCATTTCAAACCATAATTAATTTTGCTGAACCAACTGAACTTTTCCTGTTTAGAAGCACTAGAATGGGCTATTTTGATTATTATTTTTTTTTCCCGGTGTTGTTATCAAATTCAAAAAAATTATCTGGAACCAGCCATTTCAGTGTGAACAACTTCACATTTGAGCAACTAGGAAATTCTAATGAAAAAATGTTTTGTTGAAATGTTCCCGACCAGTTCTATCCATCACTTCCTTTCACTACTACCCAATAAAAATAGCTCCCACATACCACTGTAGTCAGGAGTGCCATGTTACAGAAGAAGAAATAACTAAGCCAACAAAATGACTCACATTCCAAAGATAATATATAAGGTAGGGCCTGGCCAACTGGTTAGATTCAAATTAGAACCAGCCTCAGCCTTCCTGCCTGAAACAAAATGATCACAAAATATGATCTGTTGTTATTTTTTGATGTTTGCTCATTTTATTTTCACACGCTTCTATTCATGATCCCACTTCTGACTTGGTGGAAGGGGACATGCTTTTAATGCTAGAGAGGCTGCAGTTTCTCCTCACTTTTAGCCCAACTCCAAGCTGGAAACACTAGGACTGTGGCAAGGGGATTTGTTCTTGTGAAGAGATTTTTTGGCTCTGTTTTGCCCGCTTGGAGTTTGGATATTCTGGTTAAAGTATGCGTGAAAATCTAGACCCCTCCACAATGGAACTTTACACTCCAGGGTTTCTCTTTCTGAAGTGATAGAATTTGAAGTAGCCAGAATTGTGGACCTCAGAGAAGCCAGCGGATCCAATTCTGTGAGATGGGTTATGCACAAGCAGAAAGAAGTGCACCACTGTTGTTGTGCATGTCCTTAGAGCCTGAAATATCCTTCTTAATTTTAAACATATAATTCAAAGGCATAAAACTTTTAATTTTATTTTTGTTATGAGGTACTAAACTAATTCCCTGAAGTTTTTAGCTCATTAATTCTGTTGGTCTTTACTAAATAACTTGTTCCAGCAGAATGAGTCCTACATGTGTATACAACTTTTCAGGGAGGTTGGTGGTGCTTTCAGGAGCAGCTCATGGTTTAGGGTGAGTGCATTTTAAAGCAATCTATAAATCTTTATGATCTTTGTTTTTCTTTCTCTTGCATGCATACTTGGCAAGGATTTTCAGTTTGCATCATTGAAAATTTGATTCACCTATGTACAATGGGTGAGATTTGTCCACATCTGAAAAACCAACATCAAGCCCTTTGCACCTTCTAAATCTTCAAAATAGGACTGAAGCAGGACATTATGGTTTGCCAAACTGTTGCAGTGCCTTCCCCTGAAGCTGAACTGAGTTTCAGCCAGGCGGAATGAAGGGGGTGATGTTGGAGGATTAATGACTGTGACCTTGCAATGTGCTGTGGAAGAAAAAATGGAATTTGGGGGCTGCAGCACTGATTTCTGATTTCTTTTCTCCATGGCTTTTGTGCTTTAGGTTGCTGCTTGGACTATTGCATCCCATTTTAAACAACCTCTAGTAAAAATTTGGAAGCTTAGAAGGAAGTAAATTATTGTTAAAGGTCAGCAAAGACTGACTTCTAAGGAAAGGTTTTGTGTTCAGTAGATTTAGTTCAGATGAGCAAATCTGGAGAATGGGGAGAGTAAGAGGCCACCGCTTGATTGGCCTACACACAAAATGGACAAAAGAGTAATGAGGAGTGGTCTGTAGGAATAGCTGGATACAGTGATTACATGTGGAAAAGAGAGATTTTTTTTCTGGGCATGGATTTGTCTGCTGGAGGAGTCAGCGTTGAGAATTTTCAAAGGGAGACTGACCAAAGTCCTGGATGATGCAGTGGGCATGGCCACTGGCTCACACTGCATGGGAGAAATAGTCCTGTCTCTGATTTACTTCTGTGGAAACTCATAAGAGTATAAAGAACTGGGATGACTGAAGCTTTGGGTGTTTGGTTAAGATCTCAGCTGTACTTCAGTGCTGGTCAGTGTGTGTTAGGGCCGTGCTGCCCCAGCAGGGCCAGGGGTGCAGGTGCTGCCATGGCAGGGCAGCAGAGCCCCTGCCCCGGCCACCAGGCCAGCACAATGCAGCTGGCTGAGCTCCAGCTGCGTTCCCCTCCACATCTGTCCATCTGGCTTCTCCCATTTTTCTCTGAAGAGAAAGGAAACTGCTGTTTTACACAGCCAGTGATGGAGCAAGTGCCTTCTCCTCACCACAGCCGGCTGCCACGGCTGCGCCCGTCACACGGGGCAGGCCCATGGCCTAGGAATGCGTGGGCCTGAAGAGCCCCAGGCTGCTGCCACCACCTCTGAGGGAAGGAGTGGGAAGAGAAGACAGCCCCTTAAATACTTAAGGTTTATGTGTTTGAGAGAGGCAGGGGCAGGGTACAAAGTGGCCAGAGTCCTGAGGTGCTGCCATGTCTATGTGAGGGAGGAGGGGGATGGAGGAGTGGTGCAGATGAGGAAGGAACAGCCTGAAACTGGGACTGGACCCTTTGCCTTGGATCTGAATAAATAAATCCAGACAGGGTGAGGCCATGGGGCGTTCCACAGGAGAGTCGTCAAACAGGCTTTTGTGCCACACACCTTTGGCTCCCGCTGGCTTTGAATCAAGCCTGGAATCACCAGTGTTTACAGCTGAGCACAAGGGGGACTTGGTGGTGTTTAATGCTTGGCCATTATTAAACATCTTTGCTGCACATGAGCTTGGTGGTTCCTGGGGACGCTCAGGGGAGTTAGGGTAAGCGAGCTGCAAGTTGGACATCAAGGTGGATGCTGGGAGTGCTGCAAAGTGGCCTTAGTTTGTTATAGTTGGGTGCCTCTTCCAAGCTCTGTAGTTACACCAGTGACTGTGTGAGGCCTGTGAAAGTCCCACAAGGAGCAGGATGCTTTGGAGACACACTAACGACCCCTGAAGTGTCCAGTAGCATTTTCCTGTGCCCAGGTACAGGGGGGCTTTTTAACACTCTCATCAAATGTCCCTGGCAAATGTACTGATCATTGAAATTATCAGCACTGGGAAATAAATAAATAAAAGACCTAAGAACAGAAAATGCACCCTCCCAAGATAGCTTTTATGTAGCTAGAAAAGTGAGGTGGTTTCCTGTTCTAAATATTTAACATGATGTTTATGATATGTCCTCTGGGGGAAGAGATGCTTGAAAGCTAATGTTTATGAAGTAAGTCTGGAGGGATGGAAAGGGGAGGGAGGGCACACTAACTAGGAAAAAGAAAAAGGAGGGGGAAAAAAAAAAAAAAGAACCTCAGGAGATGTCCTGATTTATGGCTTTACTTGCTGGAGAAAAATCTCTGTTTTGTTAAAAAGGTTACAACTGATGGAAAGCAACTTCAACTCAGCTCCTTTTGAAACCAGAAACCTGTTCCCTCAGTCCAGACAGGATCTGAGTCTGGGCCAGCAGGAATCTTTTACTAGCTGCTGCCTTCGTGCTTTCAAGCCCTGCGAAAGGCGTATGTGTCTACTCATCACGTGAGTGTTGGAATGATGGTCTGATGTTTAAGAAGCCGAACTACGTTTCAGAAAGGAGGGGTGAGTTCAGTTTCCTACTCTGCCAAAGGCTTCTAGTACAATACTTGGGTGTTTAATCTTCCTTTGTCTCTGTTCCCTGTCTGGGAATAGCAACAATTTCCTGATTCAGTGGGAGATTGAAAATAAATCACTTTATTGTTATATACTTAAAAATTAAAGGCCTGGATTGCCATTATTTCAGGAAGGATGACTGAACTCCTTGTGAAGCGCACTCTGAATGGATGGTATTTTTTCAACCCATTTTATCAAAAGTAAACCCACGCTTGGTTTGTTTTACCTCAGTAACTCTGCATGTAAACAGCAGCAATTCAGGACCAGCTTCATGTATGGCTTTGCCATTCCTGCCCCAGGGTGTAAATCTTTTGGGGGAAAGCTGTAGGTCAGAGAGGTGGAAACACCAAGTGTTCCTGCTACTCTTGATTTTCAGTAGTGCAATTTATTGCAATTTTATATACCAACTGTGTCTGTTGTAGGGTGTGTAATGAAAGAGGCTGCCTTTGAAGAAGCTTAGTGCAACTCCTACATATTTTACTATAATGTCTTCTAGGTCCTCAGCAGAGCCCTTGGCAGTGGTTCTTTTGGCATGTGCTGCAGGGTGCAGCAGACCTGAGATCTGGGGGCTGAAGGAGCCTGGAAGGTAAATAGATACGGAATTTCAAACATCATCTTGTCTAAGATGAAACTCACTGTGGCTTTAGCACTAGACTTTGAAGGTTTCAAAGAAGTCAGAGGCCAGGTAGAAAAATCCCATGTCTCAATCAGTACTTTAGGTTTCTTCAATGCATTGTGCTCTGCCTGGCTGAAAGTCAGGCCATTTGTTTCAATTATTAAATACAGATTTACGACCTGTTGTTTTTCTTGGAAATAGAACCAGGCTTGGGACCAGTTTTCTCCTTGCAAATAACTGTGTTTGGCTGTAGTCAGTCCTTGCAGGTAGAAACGTGTCAGTTGTGTTTATAAACATCCAGTTTCCTGCTCCATTTTCTCACTATCCTCAAGACTCTGACCTTTCTCACCAAAGTGTAACAGTGACACGGCCATTTTTCTGGGATTACTGTGTTTTGCACAGGGCTGCTCCACGTTTGGCTCGTTTTTGGCATGCTATCAGCAAGCTCTGAAATAATCTTCCAGCAGAGCAAATCACTGTCCTGTGATGCTGCACCACTGGGCAAGGCTGTCTTGATGATAGGCAGGTCTGATTGGTCCAACGTGGGAAGGTATCAACTAGTATTGATAATATTAGTGTACTTTCTCAGTCTATTAGGTCTGCTATAACTACTGCATTCTTCCAGTAGTAAGTACAGCTTTTTTCCTTTTATTTGGATGTTCTTGTATGACTGTTATTGAATAAAATAATTTTGATTGATGGTTGAAAAAGGGATTTAAACTTTGGTAACTTTCAGATGGGTTGAGTAAAATTAATCTAACAGCCAAAGCTGTTAACATGCTCCATGTGCATCACATTTAACTGTAGTAACTAATTAACATTAAAAAGGCAGGACAGGGAGGCAATATTCTACAACTTCTTCCTACTAGTCAGTGGAGCTGCTTCTTCAGGAGGAAGTGTGAAGACTGCTGCTTCTTCAAAACTTGATGATGATACAAAGAGAAGGCTGTTATACACACATGGCATTTAATTTTGTTTAGTACTCCCCTTTGCCTAAAGTTGTGAACCTCTTCAATTCCAACATGAGAAATTACTAAACATAAGAAAAACAGCAAACTCTTCCCCTCCGCACAACCCCACCATTCACACCCCTCCAAAACTTCACATACTGCCTGAGCATCTGGAGCATTAGGCTGAGGGGAACATGGTTTTTAAAGTGTTTTTTTTTTTTAACAAAAAATCCCTAACTCTAATCTACAACCCCCTTCAGACTTGCCCCTAGGGAGAAACCCACCAATTACTATTTACTTTACCAACCTAGAGTGATTTGTGGATGTATGTAAGAATTATTTACGGTTTCATGCAGGAAAAACTTTCAGCTCCCTATTTGCCCTTGTAAGTAATGAGTTGCCTCAGGGGATCAAAGGTCAGATTTTGGTTTTAATGCCCACCTCCTTTTAAAAAATAAATAAAGCAATCTATGTGAAAAGAAGAAGAAAAAAACTAACAGTCTGAAAAGGCTCTGACTCCTGCTCTGCTTTGATGTTTTAGGTCTGGAAGGGATCATAAATTTGCTGGTGTGAGATAGAGTGATAATAAATGTAGCTTTTAACTGCTGGGTTTTTAGCTCACACAGCATCCATTATCACTAGTAACTGCAAAGGGAATGTACTTTTTTTCCTTGTTGCTCTTTAGAAAGATAAATATTCACCCCACAGTCGGCTGATGTCCCAAAAACTCAAATGTAGCCTCTCCTTGTGATCATTCCCCAACAACTTTCATTCTAGGTCAGAATGATTCAGTGGTGTTGATAAGAGTCTGGAAGGGTTACCTTGCCACTTGGTTCAGCATTTCAGCTCTTTATTAGATGGATTTCCAGTACTTTGAGGTGTGGTGAGCAGGGGATAGACAAGGAACAATTCAAAAACATGTTTGGGGTTCAAAGTTTGAGACTCTTGAGGTTCTCAAAAGAGCTAGAAGCAGAACTTTTATTTGATTTTAGAAAGACTTTTGCATCTGTGTTGTCTGGCTTCCTGTGAAACACATCCCCTGGAGCAGTTCCTTCTTATTGCTTACTGAAAAATAGGCCAAAGACAGTGCCCAGGCACAGCGAAGCCTGCGTGCCATGTCAGCACACTTTGGTGCCATCCCTGGGACTCTGTTAAGCTCAGACAGGATGAACTATTGGAAATTACTCTGAAAGTCTGATGGATACTTCGTGCCAGTATGGGTGGTGGTTCCAGTGCAACTGGCTTAGTCATGTTGTTATATTTGAAAACTGCGTGGTTAATAAATCATTTTAACCACTCAGATGTCTGTGAAAGTCTTCACCGAATGCCAGCAACCTCATATTCCAACAATTTACATGAGGAGTTATTGATCATCTATAGATTTGGAATGAATTTTGCCAAATCAGTTTGTCATCTCTATATATCTCTCTCTATCTGCTTTGCTTTGCGGAGTGGACGCTTCAGCTATTGTTTTTATTTTCCCTAGATCAGCAATTAAGTCACCTTTACTTAACTTGCATCCATTATGAATCACTTCTGTTAGTAGTATCATTTATTAAGTTTTTTTTTTTAAGTTCAACCATAGATTTGTTTCTTTGGTCTGCTGCAAAACCTAATGATTTTCCATAGATTTTATGGAAATATATATTTTATTTTAGGCCTGAAGTCTAAATGAGTACATCATCTACTCTAAACTCATTGTTTCAAGAGCTTTTAGAAACTGTTAGAAAACTCTGGGAGTAGAACAAATACTGGACACCACTTATTTAAATAACTAACATTCAAAGGGTGTATTAAAAGACACTGACTTGGTCTTTCCTTGCACCTTACATGCAGTTAAGATTATTAATATTTTTATTTATGATAGCTCTTGTTCTTATTGAAGTGTTGTGTAAGTTTTTTTGTCTTTATTTAAATTGCATATGTTAAAGAATACCTTTTCTTACTTGACTTTTCTGTTCCAATCATGGAAATAAGCCTCTTCTCATAGATTCAAAAGGTGCAAGGTCAAAGGGATTGATCATTTAGTCTGAATTGTTCTGAGAAGGAAACGATTTGATTCATGGATTCAGTCCGTGTGAATCCATTTAGTTTTAAATGGCCTGACACATCTTCCAGAAGAGTGTCCAAACTTTGGAAAGCAAACAATGCCCATAATTTCCTAGCAGTTCCTTGAAACAGTTAATTCCCATGACTTTTCAGCATTTATCTGCTGATTTGAATATGTCTGTCTGTAGCTTCTGATCCATCTAATCCAGCCATGGATTTACTTTAAGCTACAGTAGTCTGCCTTTTCATGTTATCAGCTTTACTTCTGACTTTAACTTTGGGGCAGACCAAATTCTTTCAGAGTACCTCATCTTGGTTTTTTGTCGAGCCTGTATCTTTGAAGACATCTGAGAATTATTTCTGAATGTTGTCTGTGTTCATCACATGGACGTGGGCTGCTTGTTTTCACCATGCCTTCTGCATCTCTCTGGGTCCATGCAGGTGGCCAGAACTGTTACCCTGAGGTGGTGTCTAGTGTTAGAAGGTGAGCCATCCCCCAGGAGGTATCTAGAGCAGATGGGTTGTGTTACCTCACGGAGATCCTTGTGCCATTGACTCAGTAGAGAGCCTGAAGAATTATCTTGGCTAGACCTCAATTTCTGACTACTACATTTAGCTGAGATGAATCCTGCTCAGCTGCACACTGTTGCCTAATTTCTATATCCCTATAAATGTTTTACGGAAAATTCTATCGGAGCCATCTGATTTTATTGAAAGAATCTTATTTCTTCAAACTGGCCATTTTTGTCAGGTCATTCTCAGTTCTCTTTTTTGGTTACCTGTCCACTGAGACTATCTCAACTGTCTGGGACACTGTGTAAGAAAGTTTGTGTGATTGTCAAACAAGAGAAAATGGATCACTCATCCTGCGAGGAATCTGGTAGTAAAAAGGAGACCTAGATTTCAGTGACCACCTGCAACTGAGTCTGGGAAAATATCTTCACATAATGTAAACTCGAGCTGGACTCCAATGGCCAGGAAGGCTGGGCTCTAGATAAGGTCCTTTCTGTGATACAAAACATCTGCTTCCCTGGACTGGATCTTATCCATGCTCCTTAGAATAGGACAGCTACTCATGGGGAGATGTTAGCCAAGGTCTGGATGCAGCTCTTGTAAAATCTCTCCGGAAGCTCCTGCTGTTCCTCTGCCTGTGCTGGAACTGAAACACACGGGGAAGATACATCAACAAACCTTTACAGCTGCTCTTTCAACCCCAGTGCTGTGAACTGGCTGTGCTGCATGTTCAGGTGGGATGATCTGATGATGGCTTTGGTGAAATGACATTTCAGTGAGTATGATCAGGCAGAGTATGAGGAGCTGGCCGTGGGTATCCTCAGCTGACCTCCAGTTGCCCTTTGGAAGGCAGCTGTGTACACTTTTGTACATTCTGGCCAGAAGCTGGAAAACACTCTGCTCAGTAGAAGATTGCAGATACAAATGCGATGAAGTCATTATTGCTGTTGTAGCCATGATGGTCTAAGGATTTGAGAGAGGCAGATTTTATGGGCAGAAGATAATTTTTTTTTCCTTTTATTAAACCACGTGAAATTTTTAGAAAAGCAGTCAGAGATTAGGGCACATCCCTCTTGAGTCATTTCCTATTTTGGGCAAGCTAGCCAAAGCTGGATACCTGTATTTATGTATATGCTGTCCCCTTTGGAAAAGAATTCCAAGGGTAAAAAAACCCAAAGAATTCCTGGTTGGCCTTAGGAAAGAATGTCATAGTTACATGCTGCTTCCTTTTTGTTATCAGTGACTAGTAACTATTCTCTCCATGGACAAAATAATCACTGTGGTGTGTTGGATTGTTTTAAACTGGGAAACTGGGATAAGAAAATCTGAACATCAAAGCCATTGTGAATGAGGGCTTATCTGTGGAGCAGAGGTGCACTGAACACACACCAATGCACTTCAGAGAGTTAACCTCCAGGTCTGATAATCTGCATCATCCTAAGATGCTGTCAGATCTCAGCAGTCAAATAGAGATAGATAGATAGATAGATAGATAGATAGATAGATAGATAGATAGATAGATAGATAGATAGAAAAAACCTTAAACATTTAGCTAATCAGGATTACACCCAGCTAATGGAGAGAGGTTGTTTTTTCCCCCCTTCCCTATCATCCTGGTCGATTCAAATTGATCCTAGTTCTGCTGAGCGAGAGCAGTCCTTCAAAGTTTATTCTGGTGTCAATTTTTATAGTTTCCCCCACTGATCAATAGAATGCATAATCATTAAGGCAAAGTTTGTGAAAGCTAATCCTTCAATACGAGTTTTATGAATGGCTCAGAGTCATGGCTCTAACCATTTGGATGTAAGTGGAACCTTTAATCAGGTGAGTGACAGGAGACAGTCAATAGGATTTGCTGAGGCTGGATTCTGATTTTCTATACAGCTATGCAGAGTGAGCAGGAGAAAGGGGAATGAGGATGGTCAGAGAAACATACATAGGCTAAAATGGAAGTTTCATCTCTTTCATTATTTATAAAATGTATTTCCAGTATTTTTAAAAAACACTTTGCACTTGCATATCATTTTTCACTGGAGAGCTCAAATGTCTTTGGGGACATTTGCTGATTAAACACTACATCATCTTTTTGTG
Organism: Hemiprocne comata; assembly: GCA_020745705.1. NCBI lineage: Eukaryota > Metazoa > Chordata > Aves > Apodiformes > Apodidae > Hemiprocne > Hemiprocne comata. Next base: position 12,517,614 of record CM036602.1, on the reverse strand, counting down.
AAGGTGAATATCAATTAGTGCTACTTTACACTGGTGGGAACTTACTGTACTAAGTTTTCCTAGTGCAACACATTTGTAGCTTCTCAGAAAGGTGAGAGAAAGCAGAAGCAGTTTAAGTGACTTCCATTAGATATCATTGAGTAGGTTAGGAGCAGAGGAAGAAGGAACCTTGGAATGTGGTTTGGTTTGGTTTTGCCCACTAGACATATGGGTGGTGTTGTGGATTTGGTTTTTCTTTTTTTGACACATCCTTGTCTCCTGGATTTGCATGGGAGGGATGATTTGAATTGTAAGCAATTGCCTAGAACAGGGACCTGGAAAGCTAGAGAATGAGTGAGAAGATGAGCTGTTGTACTGAACTCATGGCTTCTGTAGCTGACCAAAAAGCACTTGGTGACAGCATTAATAACTGCTCTTCTCTCCTTTTCTGCCATGTCAAATGAAGTGAAATGAAAAGATCAAAATAACAGGACACTTTTTCAGGCAGCAAAGAAGAAAACAGCCAAGGGAGAGTTTATTTCCATTTGCTATGTTGAAAAGTCAAGGGATAGTGTGGCAGTGAGCTGCTCGGAGCGTTGAGCCCCAGCACTCTGCTGTCAGCTTGGGCAGCACGTCGGGGCAGGAGAATGGAACTGCTGAAGAGCAAAGCTGGTGTTTTCATTTGCACTTTCCAAGAACAGAGTAACAAATGTCAATAATGGGAATAGTGGTCAGTAAATTCCTTGCAGCTGGCAGATTGGGAGTTGGCTAAGGATTTTTCAAAATACGTTTAAAGTTTCAGTGGGCTGCCTGCTCTAAACTGATACAGCTCCATTGGCTTACCTTGCTTATCTGGCTGTTCTCTTTAATCATTTAACAAACGTTTACAAAGCAGATTCTCATTTGGGTGATTGAGCAAAGTTGTCTTTATCAGCTACATCTGGCACTACATCTACAAGAGGGCGATGCGGTAGATTTGGGAGGGGGCTGCTCCATGGCACTCTGTACACTAAGCTCCGTGCATGTCCTGCTCCTCTGACATTGCTCTGTTGGGAAGTTGGTAGAAATAGGATTTTATTTTTTTTAACCGGCTGTATTTTCTTGATTTGTTGCCATTTCATAGTCCCCAGAGCATTTTGTTACAGAGTGAATAGCAGCATGAGTAGATGGATGACAAGAAATAGGGAAACTCTGCTTATGCCAGCGTCTTCAAACATTCAGAAAAGACTTGCTACGAGATGATCTCTGAATGGATCATGCTATGATAAACTCAAGGACTGTAGAGATATTGGCTCCACATGTTGGCTGTGACCAGGAAATATGGACTCAATTGTTGTCAGGTTTAGGAGTGTGGATGCAGTCCTAGTGCAGGCAGGGTTATGAAGACTGGGATGGGACAGCACCCCCACTTCCCCATGGTAAGGTCTCGAGGGGGAATGTGTCATAGGTAAAACCCCACCTTGCACAGCTGTCCCTTGCCTTATAGATAAGCTACTACCCCATGATTGTTGGTAGTTTCACACTTAGATGTAGATCTGAACTTTGTGTTTCTTTACCCCATTGTTAAAAGATTGTTTTTCAGCATTTTCTGTGAAATCCTTGCAAGCCTCTACCTTGAATTTCTTTTGAGTGACAAAGAAGGATATGGGGGCAGCTCTGAACTGGGAAATTATTAGTTGCTGAGATGTATTTCAAAGCCTTTGGTCTGTCAAGAGCTAACCTTTGATCTGGTAAATGAGAACTTTACCCTAGGGAGGCAAGGGAAGGGAGGAGAAGAGAAGATTGCTAACCAGGGGGGTAGTAGGATGACTTGGGAAAGATAAGTGGCAGCTGAGAGTTGGGTTTGCTGGTTCAAGCTCAGGTAGGAGGAGAGGAGGAGAGACTGGGCAAAAGGGTAATACATCCTCTGTGGGGCTCAGGAAAATACAAGTGAGCTTGTAGACTGTGGGACTGCTTCAACTTTCATTCCTCTCCCATTGCCTTCTCCACCTTCTCCTGAATGCACTGGAATGCTTTGCTAAGGCTACTGAGAGTGGACACCAGCACTTGGGAAGCTGTGTCTGGAGAGGTTCCACCTGCAGAGCAGGTAGTGGTTGTGGTTAGGCATTTGGGAAGCTCACTGGACCTTGTTTTCACATGACCCTTGAGCACAGCATTGCTGTCACGGTGCTCATGGGGCCTGTGAGAATCAGAGGGCAAAGGCAGCTGGATTTCAGGATGGCCTTGGCAGGACATGGCATTGAAGGTGCTTTCCCAGGTTATTTCTCCAAGAAGGCAGGGGAGTCATAAGAATCTTTACTCACCCCAAAGCTGGAAGGCTGTGTTTGACACATCAGTTGTTCCTTCTTTTTTGTCACTACTTCCCTTCTCACAACTTAATGCTGACCAGGTAGTTTTCCTGTTACAGAGAATGCTTCATTTCCTGATGGGCCCTTCCACAGGCTGATGGTGCTGTTCACAGGCATGGCTGAGATGCCTCTTGGTGAGTGATGACCCTGTTCCCAGTCCTTCACCACACGCCCTCCCCCTACCTTTCACTATGGTAAATATTTTAGTGCTCGTTGAAATCAATTGAGTCTCATCAATTGGAAATAGAGTGTAAATCACTGGGACTTTCGCATTCACCCCAGAAATCAATTTTCACACATTAGGGCTATTAGCTTATTGAGAACTGTGTGATGAATGGCTGCGGGCCATCGTGGAGCCACACCTGCCAGCTGTACATTTTGCATCTCAAATAGGCTGGAAAGAAGGGGGATGCCAAGAGAAGGAATATCTGGGGTAGGAGGAGCAGTGCAGGGTAGGAGACACAAGGACCATGCAGCCAGACAATCTGCCTGGAGATCAATAGCATCCACAAAGCACTAACTCATCCTTGCAGGGGCTGGAGACAGAAGAAGGCTCAGAGCCAAAGTTGTGGTTAGGCATCTCTTTTTTTTTTTTTTTCTCTCACAAAGATGAACATAATTTGGGGAGGAAAGGTGAAATGTAGATTATAAACATTTAATAAAACTAATGCAGTTTAAAAAAGAAGCTTTTCCAGGAGTAAATCTCTTTTGTTCACACAGCAGCTGCAGATGAGGTGTAGAAATGCCACCTCCTTCTGCCATCTCCATGCTCTGGATGTTTATCACCAGCTGTGATGTGGAGATAGCTGAGGTTTCTACTCTCACTCTGAATTCCTGCCTATACCCTTGAATTCTAATAGTGGCAGCTAATTGGCTGTTTGCTGAACGAGTCTGGAGGAGGTGAGGGATCTGGTGGCCTAGCCAGATGAAGTGTACAGTGCCCAGCAAATTCTCTGTGGCCATCTGGAATACTTTGGTCTCTGTTTCCAAGGCAGGACATAATTCTTTCTTCTCAGTTACTATGCCAATCAAAAATGTGGGTGACTCCAGGGACCTGGAGGTTCTCCAGTGATGTAGCCTGGGTTTATGTGCTTTGTAGTTTGGCATTTTACACATAAAAGCCACCCCTGGAACTGAGGCAGTCATGCATAGGTAGGGCAGTCTCTTTGGCTGCAGATCTTGTCTCATCCCATACTTCTCCTAAAAGCTTGTGTAAAGCATTTGTTTCCCAATATTGGATATTTGTTGTGGGGGGAAATATTTGTTGTATGGGGGGGAAAAAGGGAACCTGGAACAATGGGTCACCAGATAGACCGTGCAATGGAAATAGCAGTTGATTTTCTTGCTGTGAAGTGAATACTGTGCACATATACCTGTGTCATTCTAGGAATAAAACCCAGTGCCACTTTAATAGACACAGAAGATCTGTGTCATCAAAGATTCTTTCTCAAGATGAGTGATGTGGGCTTTAAGAGGCAAAGCTCCTCCCTGTGAGGATCTGGAAGAGAGTGACTCAGCTGCTTCTTGGTCTATACATTTTGACAAGGAAGCTCAGGACAGTGGTGTAATAGATGTTTCCTTACTCAGACACTACAGAGGCTCACTGTGGTTAGGTTGTTTTTAGAGGCAGTGCTGTTGGGTGGACTTGAATGGCCTCAGGAGAGCATCCCAAGGCAGCCAGCAGAGCCAGCACAGAAAACAAAAACAACCAGCAGGAAGGGGCTGGGCCAGGACCTGCAGGTAACTTTGACCTGCCCCCTCGGATCCAGTGTTTTGATGTTGATGCTTCATCACCCTGTGTGCTGTTTCCTTCTTGTTCACTTGCTTTGAAAGACTGAACTTGAGGGACTGAGAGTCCTGACTCACTTGTGGATAATCTTTCCAGGCCAGCTGGAAGCAGGAAGCAATGACCTGCTCCCCGAAGTGTGCCAGCTCGGTTTGGCAGCTCTCACGGCAGCGGACAGCTGGCTTGAAAATGTTCGCACCTAAAAGCTCCTGTGCTTCATTCTGCCACATTTCTGGAACATTTTCCATGTGCTCCATCCAAAACTTTGTCTTTCTTCTTCCTTACAAGTTTCATATCTAGCAACACACACCCTGTGCTGTGCAGACCTGTTGGTTAACTTATTCCTGGTATCTGGAGTTTCAGTCCAGCCAGCTGCCATCAAGACTCCCAGGCAGGGGCTGCATTACTTCTCTGACAGTCTTGGGCTCTCACCCTCAGCTAATTACTTTGATCCTTTACACTTTGTAAAAATTCTTACAACACAAAATAAGTCCCCCCTGGCTTTAACCTTGTGACCTAACTGGCCCTTGTAAAAGGGAGGGAGAAAACACACAGTCATGCACGTCCAAACACACGCACACGCACTCACGCATGTGCCTATATACACATCCCCACAAACTGCCTAAAGCCTGTTCCTTTAATAGTTTCCTCCCAGGACTCCCACAAAAAGGCAAATAAAACTCCTTTTACAAGATAGCAGGGCAGCATGAAGGATCAACTTCAGCAACAACAAATTCTTTCTTCAGTTCATTTGTTTTTAACATACTTTTCCTCCAGATTTTGATCCTCTAAGTGCCTCTCCCTCCTTTTCCCTTCCCTTTCGAGGCTTCCATCGTTGTTCTCCTGCCTGTCCTGCTGCCAACAGCTTTATGGCTAAACAAGCAATAGGTTTTTTTCAGGATCTGCTTTTTCACAGGGAATAGCATGTGTGTGAAGTTCCCTTTCTGTAACTAGGGAATGTATCTACTTTCTTCTCCACAGAGCCCAGCTAAGAAGAGAAATCCAGAGGAGGGGGAAAGCCATCATATTTATGAAAAGCAGTTAAGTAGACCGGGGATCTTCAGCCTGCAAGGTACCTGTGGAGAGATCCAGTAGAGGTCTGTAAAATCATAAGTGGCTTGGAAATATGAATAGGTTGTTACTCTTTTACCTCAGTTACTACAGAAAGCAGATTCAGTTATTTACACAATGTATTTGTCCCTTTTCCTGGTTACCAGAGCTGGGGGAAGCATTTTAATGAATGGTAACTTGGTGAACAGCATAAAGAAATGTACATTTCTGTATGGTTTAGATTAAGCATGTGGAAGCAAATTTGTATCCTGCTCCTTTACTGGCTGACCTGTATTTATGAAACTTACAGACACTTAATAATCTTGAGACTTCTTTCTCTCTGACATATTTGGTTAAGAATGCTCAACATTTTCTGAAGTTACTCTAAACCAAAAAGTAGTGCAAGACACATGCACATCATGATTCACAAGCCTTGCCCTTTTGGGAAAATGGAGAAAAAAAATAAACCCCTTAATTTGCCAATAAAACCCACATTGGGATGTCTTTACCATTTCCTCAGTTAAGCCAAAACCAAATTGTTTGAAAGCTTTTAGGCTTTCATTTATTTCTCCCTTCTTTCTAGTATTTTCTCTTTCCCATGCTTGAGTTAAAACTGATAGAGGAAGGAGGTCAGGAATAAAATCTTCCCTAGTCTGTCCTCTTTAATAGATCACCTGGAGATGATAACCAAACAACTCTCTAGACTCAGATGAAACCAAGGGTGTCTTGTCATGTTTTCTGGGAGCCAAGAAATGGATTTGGGAAACACTGAGGGGGAAAAGCTCCCTACTTGTTGAAAGGTCTGCACTAGACCAGGCTGTTTGATTTTGCTGGACATCAAGGGCTTGAAACCAGGGCTCAAGGCAGTGAAAGAAGCTTCCATGGCATTGCTGCAGGATGACTGTGTGTAGGCAATACCTGCACAGAAACATGCTGCCTGTGTTCTTTATTGAGAAAAAACATGTGTAGTGAATGTGGCCAGATTCTGCAAGTCCATTTGACAATTCTAATCCTGAGAAAAAACCAGAGGTTCCTGTTAACTCCCCACATGAAGTCCCCAGGCATCTGTTCTGCTCCTTGCACTGCTCAGGGTGAGACACAGGACAGCTGCAGTGTCTGGTTAAGATCTGTGGGAGCCAGTTCAACAGATAATGACATAATTAGGAAATCTGTATGTTTGAAGCAAAAGTGGGTATTGCTGATTTCTTGGGCCTTAGGGCTTTGGGATCAAAAATGTGACCAAGAGACTATGAAGGACCAAGGGGGAATCTTGGTAGGATTTTGATACTCACCCCTCTTGCCCTTCTTTGAAGTGGATAGTTGTCTAAACAGGAAGCTCCCTGGGCCAGGATCTCAGTTTTTGTCCTTGTTTGTACAGCACACCTAGCACAAAAGCACCCTGGCTACTCACTTAGGAATTTCTGGGATTCTTTGTACTGTGCTTTGGCCAATGCTGAGAAGAAACTATTCATGTAACACAAGTACCAAGAAGAATCTTCCCCAGCACCCCTTCCCCTAGGAGAGATTCTCTGAGGGCTCTATCATCCCCTCAAAGTTTGTTAGCGTGATTTGATCCCGTGTCAAGGGACACTTGAATTTCCCAGTGCTGAGGTTTTTTCTCCATTTTTGTCTAGGTCAGCTTCCCACGTGTGTGAGTCTGAGTGGAGCCATTTCAGGGCTCAGTCTCCACAGGGTGCTAACCATGCCAAAGCTCTGACCACATCCCAGTTCTAGGAGAGGGCTCTGAGATGGCCTCCCTTTCCCCAAGTTGCTTGCTTGTACTAAATACTGGGGCAGCTCTCTAAAATACTGAAGGAACAAAGCATGCAAGGCAGTAAAATGAAGCAATTAAACCTATAAAACCAGGGTTTACAAGGGAATTTATAGTGTCAGAGGCTTTTTATAGCTTTTTTAGATTAGCTTAAATAAAAAAGGGGGAGAGAGAAAGAGAGAGGGAGAAAAAGAGGACCTGAAACTTGAGGAGACTTAAAAGTTCGGAGAGAGGCTTTTAGGAAGCACAGAGGGGTAATAATTAGAGGCACATTTTCCATTTCACTGTCTTTGCAAATTGAAATTAAAGAAGGAGGGAAAAAAAAAAAAAGCATGCAGAAAACAACAGACAGTTTACATTGCTCCCACTTCCTCCTAGTAGCTTTTGATTTTTCTGTTGCTATTCTTTCATTTTCTGACCAGGTGAAAGCATCTTGTCACCAGGGCAAAGGGACTAAAGTGCAGGAGTGATCTCAGGTAAGGTGAAATTTAGGTTTGGTTTTGGTTGGCTTTTTTTTCCCTGTACTGTTGTGCTTGCTTGCTGGTAAAGTTCACTGTGTGCTTTGCAAATCAGGGAGCTCATGTTCAAGGGATGAAATGGAGCCAGCACCTGATTAAGGCAATTTTGGTCAGGTAAGACAATAGACCCTGTGTTTTAAAGAGTATGTTGTATTTCACAGTTCCTCCAGCTTCCTTCTGCATTGCACTTACACAGCACACACACACTGGGCAAGTCAGCTTGAAATTGCCTTTGCTGTGCCTAATGAGACCCATTCTTGGCTTTTGTCTGCTGCTTTGGGGAACTGTGGAAAAGGGTTCAGATCTGCCTGTGGAAGCATCTCCTGTAATCAGGCCTGATTTCCTCACCATCAGTAGAACACACGGTGCTTTTAAAATGGAGCTTTTCCTTTGCTCCATTCATACAATCACAGAATAGTTGAGGTTGGAAGGGACTGCTGGAGAGCTTCTAGTCCAATGTGCTGCTCAGAGGAGGGTCAGCTAGATTGGGTTGGTCAGGACATACCAGTGGAGACTGAGGTGAAGAGGACATGGAGTAATTTGGTCTTTTCCATGTCCTTTTTCACCACATTCCTTGCCCAGTTTATCACTGGGCCTATGTTTTCCTGGATCTTCCTCTTGCTGATAAACCTGAGGAAGCCCTTCTTGATGCCCCTCACTTCCTCACCATGTTAAACTCTAAAAAGGTGTTGACTTTACTAACTCAACCCCAGCGTGTTCAGATAGTGTCTCTAATTTCTCCTGGGTCACCTGACTCTGCTTCTACTTCTTGTATTCTTCTTTGTATCTTTGAGTCTTGTCAGGAGCCCCATCCATGTTCATCCATGCAGGATTCCTGCTGCCTTTGCTTGATTTCCTGCTTGCCAGGATGAACCGTTCTTGAGCTTGGAGGAGGTGATCCTTGCAAATCAACCAGCTCTCCCAGACCCTGCTTTTCTCCAGGACTGTATCAATGGGATTCTGCCATGTAGATCCTTGAAAAGGACAAAGTCTGCTGTCCTGAACTCTAAGGCTGTGATTCTGCTTTTTGCCTTGTTTTATATCCATTTTGATCCCTTCAGAGATGGCCCCAAGGTCTGTGCTCTGTGATGTTTGTGAACCACTTTGCTTCCTTCCTTCTATTGACATTACTCTCTTTTTGTGTTCAGTGTGATAGACTGTAGGTGCTCTATGATTGCTAGAATATGCAATTAGTAAATTAGTAATTAATTGCAGCAATTCTGCAGTGGAACTTTTGACATAAAACCAACCTGTTCTCTAAGGCAATATAAATAAGAGGGCCCATCCTTTGAAAAATAAACTTACAGCACGATAGAACACAGCAGCCTGCCCTTCAGACCAGCTTCAACAGCTTAGGTGGGGACATTTTTGCTACTGGAGAGGGTGCCATGAGAGAAGTGTTCCATGTCCTTGGGTTCTTCAGTGGAAGGGAAGGTTGCTGATGATCTTTGGATCAGCTGAGTTGATGCCTTCCTTTTGTAACAAATACAAAATACAGGGTGAAGGGCAAGCAGGAGAGACAAAACCTAAAATGAGTGTGTGGGACAGAGAGAGATAAGGTAAAGGTAGATAAAGAGGAGTAATTCAGATCTGATAAAGGCACTTGCAGCTCCAAAGAGTTACTCTGGCCAACTTGCAAAAGGTATGAACATGTCTGAATTCTATCTCCACACGACCAGCCAGCTGAAAGAAGGTGAGAAGAGGAGCATGATGAGACAAAATCACCTGTTTATGATCACATTTACATTGGGGTACTTATCTTCACTGGACACATTACCATTTTACAAGAAGTTTAGAACCAAGCCCAGCATTTTTGAAGCTGAGCTTTAGGTTTTAAAGTCTGCAAATGTGTGCTGTTGCAGTCACATGAGAAATAGTTCTGAAATCAATATAGAAAGCTATTAAAAATGTGGTTTTGTCTCTGTCTAGTATGGTACATTAAGATACATGTATCACTGTACATCTTTCCCTCTCTCTGTGTACGTATGTATGGGCGGAAATTCTAAAAGTACTAAACATTGGTCAAACTGTCCCCAATGGAAAGTACAGCATTGACCTCAAATAGCATCACATTTAAGGTCAATGATGATGGATTTTTAAAATGCTACCCTTAAGTATATATTTGAAGAGGAATCGCTAGGGCAAAAGTGAGTTTAACTTGCCTGATCCTAAAGTTTTAGTTTGAGAAGTGGTGATCAGAGGGAGAAGGTGGCTGGGCAGAGCTCACCATTTCGTTCATCCCAGCCCAGTGCTGCTTTGGCAATTCTAAAGTAATTTTTTAGCAGGGATTTATTTTTTTTTTTCCCCCTGCAATCTGAAGAGCTATTCAAGAAAGAAAGTGAGCCCCCAGTGACTGGTGTACATCTTCCATGTTACCAAGTGCACCAAGAAACAAAAAGCTGGCTGCATCAAGCTCTTGAATAGAAAAAAAAAAAAAAAAAAAAAAGCTTCCCATTTGCTCGTTGCTAAATACAATACAAGTTTTGGTAAGATCTGAAGCCAAACAAACAACATTTACAAGTGAGAAGATCCATCTGGTATCACTAATCTTATAGATTGCTCTGTTCTCTGATACTTCAGTATTTTAAATAACATCTAATGGACCAGAACGTACAAAGCAATCAATGTTTTTCAAACTCCACAGTCATCAGCTGCAGGTATATACTATCCCAGCACAGTAGGCTTAGAGCCAGAGCCTCAGCTCATTTAAATCAATGTCAGCAGTTTACAACTTGCTCAGAACCTGGCCCCATATCCTTCTGAGAGAAAAGAAAATTCTTGGCCAGCAAATAGCCTTGATCTGTTCTAAAAAAAGATCCTTCATCGATAGCATCGGGATGGAGACCCACGAGGCAAACATCATTATGCTACTTCAGTGTTTAGACACAAGATTGTTCTAACTCTGTAAAATCTGAGCCCTCTTCTCTGGGGTTCCTCAGACCTCAGGAGAGAGGTGACCCACTCTATTTAACAGACCAAAAGGAACTAGCAAAGAAATCTAAGCCTGTACTTCATGTGTGTTTATTCTTCTCTTTGTAGTTTGCAACATCAGTGCTCCCAGAGACCTTTGTTGGGAATCCAGATTCTCCTGGCAGGCTGCAAGGTTCAGAACCCTGTTTGTGTGCTGAACCATGTGGTCCCACAGGCAGCATTGATCCTGAGTAGCACTCCCAAAAAAAGACACATACCTGGCTGTGCTGAGAGCCTGGCAGTCTCTCTCCCAGGCACTGTGGCAGCTGTTACCAATCTTGGCTGCAGACTCGAGGTGGCCAGGAGAGTACGTGGTTGGCCTGAGAGCCTGACGGTCTGTCTCTGCCTCTCTCTCTTTCATTTTGTTGGCTCCATATATTATATTAAATATCTCTAAAGAGCACAGTTTGAGTGATGGAGCTTATAATTCCATCTCGGGAGTTCTGATGACTCGAGCTTGGTTCTTGTGGTTTATGATGTCACCAGGACCCATCGATGGAGTCGTAGCCCCATAATTCACCGTTGCCCTGTTATTTATTCTGTGCAATAAATGGCTGCAGTGTAATCACCAGAGTAAATTGCTGAAGCATCTTTGTGGAAACTATAATGTTACTGTAGCAGTATCTATGGCAACAATGAGTACTGGTGGCTAATGCAGAGGGAACCAGTGCACCCTGTGCACCCAGTGAGAAAGGAGAATGTACCAACCTCAGAAGGATGAGATCCTGAGGGCCAAATCCAAACAGGCTGAAGGTAGAGAAATCCATTAATTTCTGTACAGGCACATGCACTGGGTATCATATGAAATTAGGATGTGGGTCCAGACTTTACCAACCTTTACAGACCTGTGGTGTTGATTCTATGCAAAGAAATGCTCAGGAAAAACTCCTGACTCTTCTGTAGAAATGTAAAGCAAAAACACTTATTATTAACTTATTATTAACCTTTGCCAGTTCAGGTATGAAAAAGAACTGAGGACATTAGAATCAAACAGTTCTGAACTTCATACAGTTAAGGTTTGAGTTTGGTTTTCATTTTTCTTATTTGAGCTATCTCAGTTCTTCTTGCCTGTTGTGTCCTTGTATCTCTCTCCTTAAAAGCATTGTAGGGTCTTGCATTTTAGTGTTCCTTGAACTAAAAATGAAACACTTCTTTTGTGTTGCCAACCTATTTCATGGAATCTGGAGATGCCTCGTGGTCATGGGCATGCAGCTGGCATTTGAATAAGCATAGGGCTGTGGTGTAGTTATCATAATAGAACATTCTTATAACATTATTATTATTTATTTTTTCTTCCTAAAGTGATATTTATGAGAAGATTTTGCTTTCTAAACCTTAAGTTTCCATTCAGGCCCCAGATTTTCTGGGTTCTCTTCCTCTGTTTCTTTCTGTCTTCTTTTTGTTTTCCAAGAAAAAGAAAATCTTCTAAGCTCTAACAAAACCCTCTGTGTTTTAAGGAAAAAAAAAAAAAAAAGCAAGACACTTTTCAAGTGTCTCTCTCTCTCTTCCCTTCTCCTTTACTCCTCCCCACTTGCCATATTCATTTATTTTCTCCTTGGGAGAGAAATGAGGAGAAAACGTGTTCTCTGTTCATCCTCTTTCAATACCCTCTGAATGCTTGAAATGCTCAGCTCTTTTTTTCTCATTTCCTCTGCTGAGCAGCCCTAGAGAAGTATTGCAGTGCATGGTAGCAGTGCCCTGCCACCCTGCTGCTTATGGTCAATGTCATTTTACAATGTAACCTTATTATTATTTCTTTTTTAACTAGAGGCTTATGATTTTCTACAAGGATCCATTGTTTTAAGCCACGCAACCAACGTGTTTCTTGAGATATCACTTACCTTGTAAGTAAGTAGCAGTTGAGTTTTGGTCATCAGACTTGACTGTCTCTGGATTCATACAGTTGTTCTGTTCTGGTAACCTGATACAGCACAATGAGGTAAGGACAGAAAGAAAAGCCTTTAAATTTATGGTGGGTCTCAGTTCTAATCATGTAGTTACTTAGACTTTGGCTTTATCATGAATCATTTTTAATGGCAGTTGAAGAGAAAAAAGTTGAAAAGCAAATCTTACCTTTCTCATCACTGCCAGCTTTTCATAACTTCAATCAGACTTTTTTATGGCATAGCCTTGTAGTATGGCTATTATGCAAATGAAGGGCTAAACTGGAGGATCATCTAGCAGGAGAACAGAGAGCCTTTTCCTTCCTGGCACATAAAGCTAAAGCTTTATCACAGCAATTTCAGAGCTGTCTTTAAGCAGAGAGCAGTTTTTCAGTTTGTGGACTCCTAAACCTCCTGTCTGTAGGTTCCCTTATAGGACACTTCTGTTTCCTCACAGGAAACTTGACTTTCTTGGACACCCTTCAGAAGGCTCTTAGGAGTTCTTCAGGAACATCCCTTGTCTGTGTGGGCCAAAGGGTGAAAAACTTAAAAGTTGATGTCAAAAGTCCTCATGGACTTTAATGTAGCCAGAATGTCACTCCTTGCCTCCAGCGTGCCTGGTGACATCTGCATGTAAAGAGAGCTCAGACACTGGCTTTGTGGGTCTCCAGGGAGTCATTTTCTTTGGGTATGTGGCAGTCAGCAAAGGAAGTTATCCAAGAAAATTTGGCATCTGTTTGCCCAGAGACCTGGTTTAAGGGGTCATCCTTCTTCAGCAGAGCCCATGGCTGTGCATTCAGTAATCAAACAGTAGAAATTTCATGCTGATCCACCGAGTGTGGGCAGGAGGAGACTGTCAGGGATACTGATGGGGTGCCCAATGGAGCTAACAGAAAAGGTGCTCTCATTGCAACCAGAAAGTAATTGGATACTGGCAGGTTCCTGCAGAGCATCTACATGGCAAATTCCCATCAGCACTAATGTGGCTTTCAAAGCTCATCTCTTTCCTGGCATGGCCACTCGTCCCCTTGTTTACTCCCTCATCTTTTGTGTGCTTGGCCTATCAAGCCTTCAAGTTGCCATACTCTTAATGTGTTTGTGCTGGCTGTGGCAAGACCCTGTGCCAGGCTGAAGCTTTTCAGTGCTACTGTGAAACAAAACCAATGTATTTCTTGGACCCTGAGGGAGCAGTGAGATGCCTGCATATTGTGCCTCCCACATCACCACGGACTTCACTTGGCTTCCTTAACTCTTGTGTTTCCTCCATGACCTCCAACTTTTTCCTGTTTGGAGACATGTTTCCAACTCAGATTGGCTACATACTGTGTTCTTCCTGACACATTTTGACAAATTCAGTTTGATTTTACCCTGGAGGTCTTTCTAGACTTAATTTTATTATTGTGGAAGGTCATCAAAAGGGTAGTGCTATTTAAAGACCAAATAGTGTCACATTTACTCATGGGGCTGGTGCTGCTCTTCTTGAAGATGTCCATTCATTTAAGTGGAACAATACATGGAGTAAATGGCATCCATTGTAACCAAAGGCACTGGAGCCTGCCTTACTGAGCACCATGGACTACTCGGAGAGTAGAAGTCAGGTCATTGTCCTTACCATTGATTTTCCAGCCCCCGTTGTTACAAGGAAGGTGGCTTTCTGGCCCCCTCTAGTGACTGGCCACATAGGGGTTTACGAGTGAGATACAATCTTTTAGCAATCAGGAACAGCCATTTTCATTCCAACAGTAAGTGGCTTAAATTGAAGTGTCATTTAAAATCCTGGCATACTGAATTTGCTCCCCTTTGCTCACAGTGCTCTCAGGAGCATCATGTTTCCCACTTGGTGGGACTTCTGATGGAGTTGGAAGCTGTTCACAGTGGCCAAGGGTGGAACAATCCGTGGGGATCCTGATGTGGTGGCACGGCCCTAGTTACGCTCCCATTAGCCCAAAGGTTCATGTTCATTGAGGGAAGCTGGATGGTTTTGGTGTTACAGCTAGAGTACCAAAGAGATAGCCATGAGCTGAAGGGGGGTATCAAAAAGGACCAAGTGTGAATCCAGATATATAATCTTCTATTGAATTACAGTGAGGCCTGGAATGAGAATTTGAGTTGATGCTGAAAAGGCATTTTCAAAATCGTTTTTTCTTATTCTTTTCATACTACCGGAACTGCAAAAGGGAATCTCATTTAAAATATTAATTAGAAGTTTTATACTCGTTATGGCTCTGTGCTCTTGCAAAGCAGATACTTACCCCATGCCTGTTTCCTTGGGGGGAGTGTGCAAGGAACTTTTGGAATAGGTTTTCTCCTTTTTGGCTAATGAGGAGTGGAACAATCTTTTATTCCAGGAAGCTGGAGCAAGATTGACAGCCTGGGGGTAGGCCTGAAAGTGCCATAACACCTTAGGCTTTAGATGCTCTGAGATCCTTTAGAAACAACTGCCTTGATCTTTTAGTGCTCTGATAAATTATTTATTCTGATCACTTACTTACAAATTCCCCCTCACCCATCCCATCAGATGAAGTGAGCTGGGTGTGCAGCTCCCTGCCTTGCATACATTGCTCACTGATCATAGCCCAGCAGATGAACTGCAACAATGCAGAACTCAGTCAAGTCTCAGTCAGGAGCAGTCCCAGTCAAGTCAGAGCTGAAATTCAAATTCCTCTGACAAACAGGGTGTCTAGAGCTGGAGGTTTTTGGGGGTGGGATTTTCCCCTTCTGCTGTTACGGCTGCGGTCAGGATGCACGGCAGCCCCCTCTGCTTCTCCCCCCTCCCACAGGGCACCTTTCTGCTCCTGGGCAATCTGTTTCAATTCTCTTTCACCTCAGCGTGACCAGGGTCCCCCAGGTTACCCAGTGATTTATCTCTGTGGAATTTGGGAGTGCTGCTTCTCTGCTCCTACCCATGTTGGCAAGAGGGTTATTAAAGCGTTGGAGATTAACCAGAACCTCCTTTGGTGAATATTTAGGCTAAGAGCACTTGATGCCAAACATGTTATTTTACATGTGTATTCTGACACCACACTTCAATATAGTCAGATTAGAGGATCCCTGATGCTTTGGGAGTGTACATAGGCATTGACTGCAAGTGGAAGCGTGCTTGGATTGTCCTATTTCTCTTTGTGAAGCCCTCTCAAGGAAGCTCGCTCTCTCTTCTCACCCCATCGCTTCCGATGGGACCGAGTCATTGCATTCAGTGTGCACACAGTGACACCTCAGAGAGACTTGGACTGTTCTCTTGTCTCACTTCCACTCTCTTCCAGGCTGGATGCACACCCTGGAGGTATGTGGTTTGTCTCAAGATATAAGACTTCCCCCCTCAAAAACTGCATTACTTCAACAAACCACAAAGAGCTGGCAAGAGGGAGAAGGATGCTCTGTTAGTGCAGCTTTCCTCAGAGATCTTTCCTGTGAACTCTGTGCAGCTGGAAGCATACTCTCCCTCTCCTGAGCTCACATGTGTGCACAGATACACATTCCCTCTTCCAGCAGTTTCACTGATGGGTAAGTACACAGACACTTGCTTAGATATGCACAAATACTTCTCCTTTGTTGTACTCCAACACAAATGCAGAGATTCTCTTATTTGAGTACCTGCAATCACACCCAGGCACACTCCAACCTGCTCATTTGTACCTGACTGTTAGTGCCCCAGTGCACACACACCCTCCCTCTTGCAAACGTGCGTGCGTGGGCACTGGCACGTTTACACACCTTGCAAAGATGTTGCAGAATTGGGAGGGGCAGACAAGGAAACTGGGCCTGAATGGACCTCTTGAGGTTTAGTCCAACCCACCTGGACCAAGCAGGTTCAACACTGACTTCAGAAAAGGTTGCTCAGAGCTTTGTCCAGTCAGATATTTAAAACCTCCTGAACCAGAGGTATAGTAACCCAGTTTTTTATCCTTATACCCAGGCAGAACCTTCACTCCTTCATTTTTTGACTTTTTGTTTGTCCTTACGGCTTCTTACATCTTTCTTACGTCTTCTGCTCCCCCGCCAAAGACCTGAGCAAAGAGCCTGAGTCTACCTTCCTATACATACAATGTTAGCAGAAAGGCTGCTATTAGATGCTCCCTAAAGCTTCTACAAGGTGGACAAACTCACTTCGCTCCTGTGCTTCAGCCTCCTGGCCATCTTCATGGCTCTTTGCTGGATTTGTTGAAGTTTATCAACATCTTTCTTACACTTGTGTGATCACAACTGGACACAGACCAGATGGGGTCTAACAACCTGGAGAGGAATAGTCGTTCCCCTTGGCTGGCTCTGCTGCTGTTGGTGCATTGGTGGTTGTCATTGCTGCCAGGTGTCTATGTGCTTTTGGCTGGAATTGGATGGAACAAAATAGTAAATAAGAAAACCAAACACTGAGCTTTGCTTCTTACCAGTCTGGGCTAAAATGTAGTGAATGTGAGATGTCAAGCAGTTCCATGACCCTCTTCAGAAGATTGCAGCAGTTGATCCAGCTTCGGGAGAAAAAGGTGGATAGGATGACCTACCAGATGTCTTGCATGTTTTTAATAATTCTGTGTTCCTGACATCCTCACTCTTCCTTTTGCCCTTGAAGATCCACAGAGCATTTACCTTCCCCCTGTTGGGAGGGATTCAGCCATTTGCAATTTCCTCCTGTTCCAATGGCCAGTATCCCCACCGGCCACAACCACAACTGCCCTGCCCAAGCCCCATCTTTCAGAAGGAGTACAAGACAGACACCCACAGTCACTGACTCCAATGAGCTGCCCAAGGACAAACGATGCTCTCAGTGCTTTTACTAGTGCCAGAGCTCTTGCAGTGACACGGTCCCCAGTGGAGGTAGTGGCTGAGCACTTAGAGGTGGTTCTGGGTGACTCATCCACTCCAGCTACAAATCACAGGTTTAAAACCTTGCGGTACTTAACGTGTGGAAGAACTTCAGACTCTGTAGAGACTCTACATCTTATCTTGTGAGGCATTCACTGAAGGGAAAGGGTATCTTTTTTAGCTCATTTTCAGACCCCAGTTGGGAGAATCCTTGTTTACACACTTTTCAGCTTCAAGCAGGAAGGAATCCTGAGCAGGACCTCTCAGGGGAGTGGGAAAACAGAAGAAACAGCTGCAAGGTTTCATTTTAAGAAAAAAATCTAAAGGAAACTTGGACTTTTTCAGCCTTTTCCCCTTTTTTTTTTTTTTTTTCAGTCACAAGCATTTGCCAAATTCTGCAAATGCTGTGGGATAACCCAAATCTGAATAATACAATATTCTGAAGACTAAAATATTAGGCTAAAAACTTCACCCAGCATCAGATTGTGTTCTCTTTCTGATGGTGATTTCACATAACACTGACTGTGGTAAAATCAGAACACCTGCAAGTTGGGCATAAAGTGATGTGACTTTGTGGCTGTCACAGTTGGTTCATTTTCAAACCGGGAGAGAATTTGGAGCAGAGTGTAGTGTTTGGGGTGGTGTTTCTTAGAGGGATTCTTTCTCACTGAGTTCTTACTTTTTTTGATAAGAATCATGACAGGAGCTGAAGACCTGGCCACTCTTCTTAGTCAACTATTTGTAATTTTTTTTCTTTGCCCATAAGTCAGCCTGCTTGGGAGATGATTTCTCCAGGAACTCTCCACTGCTGCTGAAGGAGCTAAAGGTTTAAGACTCTCATCTGTCCCAAAAAACCCATGAAGAACAGGAAGGCCATTACCATGTGTGAGGTGAGCACTACAGCTTGAAGTGGCTTTGATTTTTTTTTTACTCCACGCAGTGCAAGGACCACCAGTGTTTAGGAGTACATGGGACACTGGTGGTTAACCAGAGGTTCATAGTGACCTGTGAAAGCATTCAGATGTGAATGTGTGTGGATATGTATTTATGTACATCATGATCAGAACCGTGGCTCAGTGTTGGAGAGGTTGGGCTTTGGTACTAATAATAGATTTACTCAAGAGCAGGATTTGATGGAATGGTTTAAGATTGATAATCCCTCAACTAAAAAGAGCAATTGAAATCTAGTATATGTTTCTGCATATATTTACCTTTAAGACTTCAGTAACAGTTATTTGTGAGCTACCTTCAAATATACACAAATGTGAATGTCCATCTCTACACGTCTGTGTGGGCACGTGTGTGAGGACATCATGTACATTTAAGAGGGGTTTCTTACTGGGTGTGTGTACATCCTTGCACTCAGCCAGTCCTGTGGAGGTGTTCACAGGTAGGGTTGTAGGCTGTGTTCATAGATATCAGGATGTGCCTCTGTCTTTGCACAGGTTGTCTCAACTTCACACGTGTATTTTAGGACAGAATGAGCACTGGGTAATTTGGGAAGTGACACTTGCTGTACATACAGGGGCCAAATCCTGATTTTCCGGGTGAAGGCAAGAGTGTGAGCAACACAATTCCTGCTGAGCATGTTGCCTCTGACTGACAGCTTGGGTGCAGGGGGTGGCTGTGTTTGCTCTGAAAAGAGCAGTTGGTGCCCTTGACTAGCAAGAGATGCCAAGTGTAGCATGTGTGACAGTGGCCAGAGGCCTGGTCACTCATCTCAGCCAACCCCCCATGTTCCTGGCTATTATCAACCAGACTGCCTTGGAGACAAGCTCCTGTATGACGTTTGTATTGCTGCTCTATAGAGACCTGAAGGTTTGAGTCTCTCCTCTGTCTCAGATGAAATACAGAGCACAGAGTAAGCTCTAGTCCCGAGATGTCTGCAGGTTCATGTGTTGGTGTGTTGGCACATGTGGATCTCAGTGCACAGTGAGAGTGACTTTATGCTTATCCTGCCTGTTGGCATGGGTGTGCAGCTGGGGGGGGCTGAGCCTGGGAGCGTGCTCGTGTTGGGGCATCTGTCTGTGAACACGTGTGAGTTTGTTTCTGAGCTGGCTGGGGAGGAGGAACATGCATGCAGCACTGTGGAGGTGCGTGTTATTCTCACATCCTTGCTAGCAGCAAACAATGTCATGTCCCTACCTGGAGTGCAACGTGACATACACCTTAAAAACAGCAGCCACAGCAAGCTCCAGTGCCACAGGAGAAGGCAGAGCTGCTCTTTTTGATCATCAGTTAGGAAATCCTGCCAGCCCCAGCAAAGCATGCTGGGATCCACACTGGCTTTTGGACTGGGACTCGGAGGGTGAAAGAGAAGCAGTAATTTGTTTGCCATTGCCCTCAAGCCAGGAAATCCAAACCCCAAGCATTTCCCAGGCCACAGCACATTGGAGATGAAAGCGAGTGTCAGCGAATGGCTCCCATGTCCAGGCAGAAACACCCACCTGCACACACACACCACCCGTGCACGCACACGGGGAGAGCAGCAGGAGAGGAGAATTGTTCCAGCACCACTGTGGTTAAGATGCTGAGACCATCTCGAGTTTTCAGGCCATAGCTGTCAGGATGCTTTGGTATATTCATCACCCCTCGCTCCATGGTGATAAAAATTTACACAGCCAACGAAACGAAGATTAATTTCATGTGAAAAGCTGACAGAATGGCCCATGTCATTGCTTTATTTGTGCCAGCACTCAGTAACTCGGTGCAAGTTCCATTGAGGTGGCAGACACCCCGTCCCCTTGAGCCATCTCTTCTCCTCTCTAATGATGCCACCGTTCTGACAAAACCAAGCAACACAGCCGGTGTGTGCGAATTTGGAATTAATTTTCTTCAGAAAGGTCAAGTATGTTAATGAGCTTTTGCCTGCCTGTGTGTTGTTTGTTTTTTTTTTCTCTTGTGTTTTTCCCCTATTAATGAGTAGAAGAGGGGAAAAAAGAAGAGGGAGAAATAATTACAGAATTCAAAAGGAAGGAAGGAAACTGTGAGCATTTGGAAGAGGCAGGAGGCAGCGTAGTTTTTCATGGGTTCTCCTTTTCCAGGACTGGGGCAGACTAATTGTATCAGTGCAAGCCCGTGCAGTTTGCTTGAAGCTGTTGAGTGAGGCCAGGGATGTCATAGATAGCAGAGTTGGTGTAACCTGGCACGGAGGATGGTGGATTGCACCTCCTTTGCACTGAGGAATTGATGGCAGGCCTGCATGTTGGCAGCTGCCTTCATTTTCTGAAAGAGGGTTCATGGGCTGAAGCTCTTGTGCCCATTAGTGAGAGGGAGCTGGGAAGAAAGCTCAGCTGCCCTGGGAGAAATGCCAGGGCCCACTAATCTATCCAGCTTAGAAATATGACAGACAGTTTAAAGAGAAATCGTGCCCATCTCATGCGACTAGCAGGAGCTGTTTGAAGGAACTGTGATGCCAACCACCTCTCATCCCTGTATTCCCAAAATTCCTGCCTTTCTTCCTGCAAGTTAGAATTTGCCACTTTCTGGCATCCTCATGCCAGGAGCTGCCTTGTTTTCTCAAGGGGTTGGGTGGCGATCAATGTGAGTCAAGGTGGCAGAAGCGGAGGATGGTCTGTCAGAGCAGGCACTCCTGGCTCTGTTGCTCATGAGTTGTGCTAGCTGGGATAGGACGTTTAAGGTAGGACTCAGTTCACCTCATTTTAATCTTAAGCAAAATGTCCAGACTAAACTAATTATTTAGGTTTCCTTTCTTGTTAACAGAGAACACTAAGGAGGAACATGTATCTCACCTAATTTAAGACGAGACAAATCCCATTCTGGCAGGGGTTTCTTTCTCCATTGAATATAAAGTGAATTTAAACAATTAGCTTGGCCTGAATCCCTACCTTTTAGAGGCTTAAAATTATGGGGCCTGGTTTCCTCCTCATTTTCTTCTCCCTGCTCCCATTCTGGCTCTTACTTCCATATGTATTCTAATCCAAGAGGCAGAGGAAATCCAGCAGGTCTCTCAGAGGCTATATTGGCAGTATAAAATCAATGTCTTTCTCTCTGGCTTGCCCAGGCTGGCTCCATGCTTATCCACTGTGGTGGCAGTAGAACCTTTGGCTGTGATGTGCCTGTTTCTCCCTAGCTTTGCTGGAGTAAGCCCAACATATGTATTCTTGGGCATTGTCCAAAAAGCTTTTATTGACTTTGGAGGGTACATGTTTTGCCATCCTGGCTACAGTGCAAGCAGAAATGATGTGGAATGTAACAGTACCAGTGTCGTATGTGACATATTTAAAGATGTACTTAATTAGAATTTTTCTTTGGTTTACACCTTGCACAGCTGGTTCTGGTGTGTGGATCCTTCTGCATGTATGACCCTTGCGTGTTCACCACGTGAGTCACTGTGCACTCAAACTCATGTCTGGGGCATGGATTTCAAAAGAACTCAAGTGACCAAACTTAATGATTTTCAGCTGACTCCTGGTATTGTCCTAAACATGGAATTTCTACCCATAAACCACTGTGCTGCTCATGTGCTCCCCCCCCTTTCCCAGGCTCTGTAGTGTGCATGGAGGCACGTTCTTCTCTGCAGACCCTGCTACAAGGTAGAGTGCTCTGGAAGCCAGGTGGGGTAGGTAGTTGGGGGCAGTAGGATTCACCAGAGGAGCTGTGGGTTATCTCTCTTTCACATGTGCTTGTCCACATTGTCTGGGAGCATTCATGGGCATCATCAGCACTTGTATGTGTTTTTCCACTGTAGAAGTTGTGTTGTTCAGTGGTTGCTTTATTCCTCCTTAGAGATGGCTGCATTTCTGCAATGGAAGGAAATGATTTGCTAAACTCTGCTAAACTCCTCATATAAAAATAATTGCACAGGACAAAGGGGGTACAAGAGATATTTCAGATATTTCAGTGACAAATGATGTTTTGAGAGCTCAATTCTAGCAACAAAAAGAATATGTGAAGTGGATGCGAAGAGATTACCTCAGCTTTGGACATGGTGAAGTAGGGCATCCCTGTTCTCATTGTCCTGTTGCCTGGAATGTCAGAAGAGGACAAGATTTATAAGTACTTGAGTTCTTAGAGGAACTTCTCACCCAGTAGTTCCCTGGGGCTTTAGCTAAACTGTGGGATATTCAGTGTTTCCCAAATCCATGTGTCAAGGACTGTCTCCTCTCCTCCCAGATGGGAGATGTGGCTGAGCACCATAGCTGTGTTCTCCCCTCCCACGCTCTGTTTTCCATAGGAGGAATCCTGAGCATGTGAGTTAGGGAGCTGGAGCATGCTCTGCTTTTGTCACCAGGCTGAATGATTCAGGACTGAGACTGCACAACACACCTACCCCATGATCTGTGCAGAGCCCTGGGGACACTCAAAGCCACAGTTTCTCAACATGCCAAGTTCTTGAGACAATCCAACCACTTGTTTTGGTGCATAAGTAGGAACTTAACCCTTAAGAACAGAAATTGAACCTGTGAGGTGCATCAGAGAAGTGAGTCTGCTGTCCCCCATCTAGTGCTCCCCCCGTGTTTACAGACACCATTATCAAATGACCAGAGCGTGGTGTCCCTTTCATCCCTATGTTGCAGTGATTGTTTGCTCCATTTTCTCTCAGCTTCTGTTCCTTTCTCTCCTGTTTTTTTCCCCTGTGTGAGAGCACTGGCGCCTATGATGGAAGGTCACCACTGAGGTTAGTCAACTGACTCCAAACATTAAGACTTCCTGCTGTGCTGTGAAGAGCTGCCAAGTCCCCCCTCCCTGCTGCTTACCACAAACCCCAGTGTCTGTTTGTCTCCTTCTCTCCCCCTCCCATCCCTCCTCCCTACCAAGAAGTTCAGATGTCCATCTAGCAGACAGAGTGGGAGGGTGAGGCACCTGAGTTACCTTCAGAAGCATTTGCTTGGGTACCCAAAGCAGTGTGGTCACAGGGTGATGTTGCTTATCAATGTTGCCAAAAGGTGAGCTATCCCCATCTGCAGTGGAGATGTTCCTTCCAGAGTCTGTGGCAGGTTCCCACAGGGATCTGACCCAGGGGTTGGGCTGACCAAAGGCTTTTATTTCCACTGAAAAATTTAATCAGGTTTTTCTACCAGCAGGCTCATGGATAACTGGGAAGGGGTTAATGAAAAGTAAATAAGGAGACAGTGACAAGGCACTGGAACAGGCTGCCCAGAGAGGTTGTGGAGTCTCCATCTCTGGAGATATTCAAAACCCACCTGGATGCAGTCCTGAGTAATGTGCTCTAGGTTATTCTACTTCAGTGGGAGAGTTGGACTAGATGATCTTTAGAGGTCCCTTCCAACTCTTAACAATTCTGTGATTCTGAGAACATGAATTGGCTGCACAAGGACCTGATTGGTAAGAGTCAAAAATCTCAGTCCTGGGCATGAACCTGTGACAAGAGCAGAAATCTCCTGTCCCAAGTGAAGTGAACTGGCAGTCCCAAGGCTGCCATTGTCCCCAAGGGCAATGTGACAGTGGGTGAGCATCTACAGAGCAAGGGGAAAGAGCTGCCATTGAGGGTGGGGTCTGCACCTGGGGGTGTGGGGAGGGAGCAGGATACAAGAAGAGGTTTCTTTACAGGAATGGGGAATAAACCAGCGAAGAGAAAGAGATTGAAGGGAATCCTGTGAGGAGGAGAAGAGAGAAATATGGTGGGAATGAGGGGAAGATGGGATGGCTGGTAGCTATTTCTGTAAAAGCCAAGGGTGAGGGGATACTGCTCTGAAAAGCACCACATTCAAGTGAAAACATAATTTTCTTTAAGACTAATATAAAAGCCTCACATACTAATCATTCAACAGGATGAGGAAAGTCTGCTTGCTCCACCCTGATATGTGCTGAGGTAAGGCTAAAACCACAACTCCTGAGGCAGGAGGCTGCCAGCACTTCACACAGCTTTGGGCTCCTCTGTTCTTGTGAGCATGTGGGTTACCTGAGCTTGGAAGGATCCTGCTCTTGAGCTAGAACAGAAGCAGCTGCTTTGGAAGAACTTACAGCTATGGCTGAGTCCCTTTAGCTCCTTCTCTTTGCTCCTAACTCCCTTTCTTAAAAAATCTCATAGATGTCCTGCTCTTGTGCAAGGCTGCCTGGGATGCCAGCCACAAGCTATTTGTCTTCTTCCTAGGAACTTTGAGGATGCTCTAAACATACCTCGAGGAGTTCTTTGAGAGCATCACATCTGAATTTGTCCCACTCTGCAAGTTTATGCTAAATGGAGGCCACAGAGACCTCATTTAATTTGTGTAGGTATAAAGGTATTTGAGTTCTCCATAAACATGGGTATTTATTAATTTAGATTTCATTTTAGTTTTCTTTAAGGTGAATTCTTTACTAGTGAGAAAACCAAAGCCTTGCTATTAAAAGTCCAAGTCTTAACAAGACAAGGATTAAATTAACAAGTCTTAAATTAACTAATTTCTAATTGTAGTCTTGGGCATTAACATGCCACCACCGGCATGTTAGCAGATCTGTGTTCTGGGGACTCACTGCCAGAAACCAACAAGGAAAAGAAGATGAGAAAAGCATTGAAATGGGAGGACAGGGTGAACTGGGGGCAGCTCTTGCCTTGTCTGATGGCCCCCTGTGATAGCTGCTCCTCTGGCTGTTGGGGCTGTCACTTTCCAGGGACACACTGCTGTGGTTAAGGGGCAAAGCCAGACAAATGAGAGGGACAGAGGTGACATACCTGGGCTCCAAGGACGTCCCCATTTTTATGCTGGGTAGAAAATCAGATGGAGTGTATTTGCTCCTGCCCTGAGGCTAAGAGCAGCAAAAGAAAAGAGCAGGGGATTTATCTAGCTACAGTCTGATATTCCTTTGGCTGCAGCAAAGGCTGCAGCACTTCCCGACTATCGGCTGGCGCTTTCACTCACACACATCTGTGATTGATGGGCAGAGAGTATAAACACCTCATTAGTGCTATAATTCACTGGTTAGGGCTCAGACTGTGCTGTGAGAGGGGAAAAAAAGAAAAAAAAAAAAAAGAAAAAAGAGTTGAGAAAGTTTAATAAAGAAAAAAAATAATGGAAGAAGGAGAAGAACGGATGTAAAGGCCACACAAATCATTCCAGGGAGTTATCTGACCTGCTTTGAAAACTTTAATTGCTGATAATGGACAACCTGTTGGGTGGTATTTTATTAACACTAATAGATTTTTACGGGATATTTCTCACATTGCTCTCCTAGAGCCTGAGGAATACATTAAATATTAAAAGTTAATGCTCTTGGTTGCTGTTTCAAGGACGCCCCGCTGATAACGAGCTTTCCCGCAAGTTAGAAACCAGGAGAAAACATGAGCAGCTTTTGCCACTTAGGCCTCTGCAATAATAATGAGGAAAATACTTGAATCTTGTGTGCACCTTATAGCTGAGGTTCTTAAAGTCCAGCCTAAATGCTGTGTGATGGCAGTGCTTGGCCCAGAGATGGTGGGTATATCTCATCTGCAATCATGGATGTGCAGGAGCTGGGTTCCCGAGTCCCACACTGAAAGCAAACGTTTCCAACCCCTCTGTGCTACTTTCCATTTCAGTTATTCAAAGCAGAGGCCTGAACCAACAACCCATACCTGTTTCTCAAGAGAGCTTACATCTGAAATGGATGTGCTGTGATATTTTTCTTTAATGTGCCTAATGGTTTTATAAAAGTGTTGCTTCCACACTAATTTGTTACAGAAATGACCCAGCTACCTGGAACAGAAACAGCTGTAGAAGCCTCTGAGAATGTGGGCAGCAAGGGCTTTTTGGAGAAGGCTCTTGGCATCCTAAAGTCCTACACACAGCAGAGAACCCTCAAAGTATGGAAAAAAAGGTCAGTTCTGTGCTGTAAAGAGACGGGTTGAATCAGCCAAAGAAGGAAAAGAAGTTAATGCCAACATAGGGAAGTTTGCTAGAGGGAAAATAAATTTGAAACAGTGTAAGCAGCAACCAGCTTATGTGATGAGTCAGAGTGAGGTCTTGCATTAGAATTGAAAAGTCGTAACACACATTTCTGTGCACGGGTAAAAGCTGGACTTCCTCTTTAGGGCCTTGTCAGTGGTCCTGGCCTAGAAAGAAAACAGTTTTGTTAAGCCCTGCCTCAGTGAGTTGCCCATGGTGGCCTGTCTCTTTGGTGTCATGCTATCTTCACTTGTGGCAGCAATGCTCTTGGTTTTGGATCTCTTTCTGACCACTGGTTATGCAGCCACCTTCTCATACCAAACCAAGCTGGACTGGATAGCCACATCCACACTCTGGAACAGCCCTGATACAGTCTTGGTGAGTCACACTGCTGTCCAAGCCTGCTTGGCTAGAGAGCAGCTTCCCAAGCTTTCCTTGTGCAGGCAGCCAGCTAGATCTTACCAAGATCCTGTTGAACTATTCCAGCTACCAGGTCTGCCTGTAGACAGTCTATGTATGAGAAGATCAAGTTCTATACTTACTTTCTCTGTGTGTAGTTGTGCTGTGAACACTTTGGGCTGGATTATCCTTGTGTCTCAACTCTTCTCACCATTCTGAATTTCCATACAAGCAGTAAAAGTTATTGACACTACCTGTGCAACTTGTCAGCCTTTCCCACCCTCCTTGCTCAAACCAGGGCACTTCTCCCTCTGTAATCCATGCCCTGTTTCTATTGAAGTTTTTCAGGTTAAGCAAAGGGTTCAGCGGCTTTGGGAAGGTGAGACAGAAGAGCAGGAATTCTAGTTCAGTCTCCTAAGTCTGGCTGTAATGACCAAGATCTCATCTTGGCAACTTGAACGTGAGCTGCTGGAGCCACAACTTTCTGGGGAAGTAGGGACTGGCCACAGAGACCAGTTGTTTCATGTATAGGCCTGGCTTGGGTCTGAAACGTGCACTGCAGGTTTCAGACTTGGCTCGGGAACATTTAACTCACCCTATCTAGGCCAGATTATTAGCCTTTGAGAAGCTAGTCTAAATCATGGCTTAGTCTAAATCATGGTTTAGATGCCATGTTTTTTTTCCCTGGAATGGCCCACAAGGAATCTTATAGCTTAAGAACAAAGTTATAGATTATTATTAAGTAGATTTTTGTGTTACAGTATAAGACATCACAGCAGCCACAAGGCAGTGATAACTAAGACTGAGAACTTCAGTTTCTGGAAGGTCTTACCTTTCAAGTTGGACAGGGTGCTGCAGCCATGACGCAGGGCACGGGCAGGGCCTGTATCATAGTTTCCTTGTACACAGAGTCCTTTGATTGCTTGAACTGAACTTGGTTCAGGTGGTTTAATTATCTTTTCAATTGTGGATCTTCTGTCTCTGAAAAGAAGGATTTGAATTTGGGCCCTGGCTGAGTTGGGAAAGAGGTTAGTGGGGAAGAAGAGACAGACTGGGTACAGTATTTCTTTCTGAAGGGGTAGGTCCTTTGGCTCACATGCTCCAGGATGTGCTTTGTTGTGAGACTGCTGTTTAGCAATAAAATGGTCTTAGTTACTTAACGGGAATTGACTGCTTGGTCACTTCTCCTCCCCCTGCCAGCCCATCTGTTCTCCCCGTCTTCCCTCCCATCCAATAATGACAGCTTTTCCTGATTGACCCCACAGGCTTACAAAAAACCTTTTTACTTAAACGTATATTGACCTCAGTCTTGCTGCCCAGTGAATTATGTCACAGCTGGCAATCTGAAAATCATAAATTAGGCCTCAAACCTGGGGAGCTGTCTCCTAATGATATGGATCTCGGTCTTTATCGGTGAAGGTTGTACCAGATGCCTTCACGTCTCTGATGACTGGGGGAAACACCCTTTTTGTGGTATTTTTCTATCATCATCCCCTTGGCCCTGTGAGTTTTTTCTTTCCTTTGATTTTTTTTTTTTATTTCCCTTCCCTGTCTTTGCACTGTGTGTAACATTTCATTACTTGCCTTAACCTACCCTTCAAAGGGAAGGAAAAGGAAGCTGTTAAACTTGACATCTTACATAGTCTTAATTCTAAAGGTAGTGTTACTCTCACAAGTCTTTCGTTCCTCCCTTCCTATTTGATTTTATGTCAATTTCTCATTGTTGTTTTCCCTGATGTGATTCTTATGATATGGACAAATAACACTGGACAAATGAGAAATTTAATGATACTGGAAACATTTCTCCCTTACTTTGTAATGCAAAATAATTCCAATTGATTCCCTTTACATTCACCATCTTTTCCCCCATGACTTGAGATGTACTTGCTTGTTGTCACTTTGGTGGATAAGGGATGGGGAATACTCCATGAAATGTGAAGCATCACCATAAACTAAATCAACCCTTCTGTCTCTGTACAAGTATTGACAGAGTGGGAAGGAGGGAACTCGCTCCACAACAGAGTTTGTAAAAGGAACATCTATGTTGTGCTTGACTTAAACAGTAAAAATGCCCAGAGTTTTCATGAATCACTCTTCTTTTTTAGGGAGAGGGAGGCGTAGCTTGATCTTCCTCTTCTGAGAAACAAGGCTCAAGTATCTGCACGTCTTGCATGGGTGGCAGGTCCAGAAAATGATGGACATCTGCTTGCTTTCCCACATCTCAAAATAAGGCTACATAAATGTTTTTTGTCTTTATTCCATCTATGCTGGAATACACTGATAACAAAGCTGGGAAAGAAAAAGAGAGTAGTTTTTAGTTCTTCTAGAATTAGTGGAAATATTACCTTAGTGACAGATCCATTTCTTCTTTGAGATCTTGTAAGCCTGATTTTGTATCTTGGGCACACTCCTTCAGTGTGCCATGTGATTTCTTCAGCTCAGGAATGTCTTGAGTTCAGGATATATTACCTCTTTCTCTGTGTCCTGACTTACTTTAGAAAATGCAGAGAGGTATGTTTGGTGATAGCTACTGGCAAGGATGAAATCAGCTCAGGGCTGATGAGCTCTCCTGGCTCCAAATGTCACCAGGGAAGTTGTGGGGCCCTCGGCACCTCAGTGGTGTCCAGTGCTAGGGATGGAGATCAGGCCCAAAGATAACACAGTGATGAAAAGCACTTTCAGAAATACTGACACATAGACAGATAAAAGAAGATGCAGTAATAATGTGTAGAAATAAATCCTTCTCATTCTGCTTTTGATCTTCTGAGTTTCTTAATTTTCTTAGTATAAATTCCTTAAGTCATCAATGAGCTTATGTCCTCTGTTTTTAACAGCCTTACCAAATATTACTAAAAGAAATGGATGAAGGCCTTTATTTTAAAGGCACCAGATTAGGCACTATCTTTATTTAGATTAAAATACTCCCCCACAATGTTTGCAGTACAATATTTGTGGTACTGGCATGTGCAGCACTGCCCAGAAAATGAAGCTGGCTGGAAATTCCCTCATCTGCTTTTGTTACTGGAGAGGACATAAATGCAAATGATACCAAAGTTGGACTGGTGAGAGAAAAAGTAGTAGTTTTGGGGTTTTATTCCTCTTTTACTAACATAAATTGCAGGCACCGGGAATGACATTTATGATTTTAATACAAGATTTGAAAGAAGCCTGTGTCCCTTCAAAGCAAATATGAGCTCATAAATACTGTGAGATTAGAGGTACAGGGGCCCGACGTGGCAAGGGCTCAGGGTTTATGGCATTCCTCCAGACATACAGCATGAGATGTTCTGTGACCCGGCTTTTATGAAGATCAAAAAGCTTAAAACTGTTGAGAAGATGATTTTCACCTCATCTAGGGGGAGACACCAAGTTGTCAAATGGGAGGAGGCTCTTTGAAGTGTGGAGATAAGGACCCTTCTACCCTTCACTCATGTAGGAAAGCCATTTCCAGCTGGCAGAGGAACGTCTCATTCAGCTGGACTCACTGTGCCCAGGTAGTTCTTAGTTGATTCAGGCAAACAGCTCAGCCAAATTATAAACAGAACCAAAACTGAATGTTTGAAGAGGATTGCAAGGACTGGGAAAATTTAGAAATGAATGTGTTGGGGGAGGTGGGAATTATACTTGAATGTGTTAATATCTGCCTGTAGTGCAGGACCAACCAGCCCAAGTCAAAGCACCTGTGCTGGGGAGTTGGAATAACAAGTACACTCCTACATGTGGTATCTCAGCCTCGTATCTGAGTGTGGAGGAGCAGGTGGGAATGCTCATAAAGAGCTTCTGGGTGGGAAAAGGGTGAAGAGAGACAGAAGATAGGCTCACACCTCTGCTTTCTGGCCAAGAAGCTGAACCAGTGCAGGGGCAGGAGGGAGGAAGCAATTCAGTGCTGCTATGGGTTGGGAATAGTTTACCACTGGTAGGAAATAGCTGTGGAAGAAGCACTTTGTGGGAAAGCTCCTGCTAGAGCCAGGGCAGCTGCCCAACACTACTTTTCAGACTATCCCAGAGCTCACTGTCTAGCAGAAACACTTACACATTTGTTCATTCCCTTTTCAGGTTCCTCAGACTGGTTGGCATTGGCAGCTGAGTTATCACGATGCCTTGAGAAGTACCTCTGCACAGCATCTTTCATGGAAGCAAAACTTGTGAACACTGAAAATCTTCCCAAAGATGGATTGTCCTGAGCTGGTAAGAATAATTTCTGGTAGTACTTATAGAAGTTTAAATGACATCTAGACAAGATAATTACCCATTATATTTTGCTGTCTTTGTGCTGAACTAAGGATACATTTACTTCGGTTCTATGACTTTTTAAAAGAAAACAGCTAAACAAGACAGAAGAATAATAAAGTTTGATGATACATGTGTTCCCTCTGCAATAAGCTCAGTCTCTTGGCTGACGATAAGATGGTAGTTGTCCTTAGCCAACATCTTGAAAGCTGAAGGTGAAAACAGAATGGTAGGAATCACATGGCCTTACACTTCATGTCCAAGCATTGAATTCTCTCACAGCAGCATGATTTTTGTAAAAATCATGTTCTAATTATCACAGTTCACATAGATACTCTCTAGAAACTGTTCTACGTGGAACTGGTCAGAAATACTTGATGGTTTGGTTTCTAATGGAAAATGTAATTTTGGCAAAACTGGAATGGTTAAGGAATCACAATGGCTCTTTTTTTTTTTTCTTCAGAGGAGCTCTTGAAGAGAAGAGCCTGGCTAAGTTGAAGCCATAGGTTTTATTTAGGTGATCTTTTTCTTTCTAAATGACTTCTTGCTTTTTACTTTTATTTCTAGTAGTGTTTAGTGAAGTATAAGACATTTCTAACATGTTTCAGTGGGTAGAGTATGAGGGAATTATAGAGGGAATATTGAGATTTATGGGGTTCTTTTCTGAAGTAAAACTAAGTAATTCATGAAAGTATGAAATTATGCACCAAAAGGAACTTGTATTCTTTTCCTCAGCCCATCAGTGCTGTTACACACACAGACTGAGCCCTGCATGGTTTATAAATATCCTAGAAGTAGTGTTGCAGAAGGAGCTCCCTATTTTTCTCAGCAAGGTTATCTTTTCCTTTACTCCTGACTACTCAGGTTTCCTTTGTCATCCTTCTTAAAGCACCAATGTCCCAGATACCAGAGCAGAGAGAACTGTTGTCAACTTTCTGCTCACCAGTGTAATGAAAAGGATTCTGCACTAACGGGCCCACGGGTCTGATTCAGCAAGGAAATTACTGTGTCCCTGTATCCTTTTAATTGTAGGGTTTAAAACCCAAGCATGGAGAAGCACATAAATTATTACATTGTCATTTAATCTGGAGTCAGTCCAGCATGAACCCTGAACACCTGGAGCTGGTCCAGCTGAGTGGCAGGAACAAGACTGAGAGTCCTGGTAAACACCACATGATTTCTCGTATTTGCAGGGCATCTGTTTTGCCTGCCCTTGCAGTACCTTTGTCTGCTCTGGAGAAGCTCCTGGGTGACTGGTGATTTTATTACAGCCTGGCACATTCCTGGGTAAGCCGTTGGGCTTGTCAGCATGCTCCCAGAAGAAAAGCTTCAGTGAAAAAAACCTTGCTCTGGGCTTTGAAATCTGAACTGCAGCCAGTTCCAGCTGAGGGATGTGACGGTCGCCTTGTGCCGTGAAGTTGCCATCTGAACAATGACACTGTTGTGTGGTTTGAAAAGACACCAAGCAGTGCAAAGGATGAGTGTCTGTCATGTATGTGACTGAGTAGATATCAGTTAGCAAGCAATCCAGGCCCTTGGCCTTTGCTTGGATGGTGCACCTCAAAATCCACATTTAGAGTTGTTTGGAGGGGACACATACATCCCAAGTTTTCTTTTTTTACAAGCTCTATTTTGCTAGACCATCTGGTCATGCCTTTGAAAGCTATGCCCTATTAAATAGTCCTGGGAACTCAAGAAGGAAAGTCACAGGAGGGGAAAAGGGAGGGAGATTTCTGAGACTTGTGTTTTTCCTTAATAAAATAATAGTCTAAGAGGAGATCACAGCTTGTAAGAACCAGTGAGATCCTGCTGCTGATATTCACTGCAAAACTTTTTCTCAGGGCTGTGCTTCACACCCCAGAATCCAGCTGCATCGTGCATGTGCTGCACAGCTCTCAAAGTCAAATGAGCCACAACACAGGGGTGAGTATTTTTCTATATTCATCCAAATTGCAACATCCCATATTTTGTTCTCCATTTGTTGGGACAAACAGCTGGTGTCTTATTATTAATTATTTGCCACTCCTCTAAGGCCCCTGCTGAAGTCATTGCACTAGGTCTTAGCTAGTTCATTCTGTGACATGTTTGAATAAACAAGATGGTGAATGGTGAGAGGAGGAGAGGGAGAGAGACAGACTTGTAGCTGCTCTGTCCCTTTTGCAGATGGGGAGCTGAGGGCTGGAAAATGAACAACTTTCCCTGAGTCTGAAAAAGAATTGGTGGTAGAATCAAGACAGCAACTCACTCGTCTTCATTCAAGACAGAAATACCCTTTTTAGCCATGTTTTTTTCTATGACAGATGAAATACCTAGACCAAAGGTTGGCTGAGAAATGGTTGTTCTAAAGATGAACAGTATTTATGAAAGAAGTCCTGCTGTCCTTGGTTTTGCTCTTGCATAGTCATATTGCAGGGTGAGGACTTCTGTTTTCCTGCCAGGAACTTCAGTGCACCTCAAACATCTCAGATTTACTATTTGTGAGTTTTTTGCTTGGACTCTTCATGCAGGTCCAACCCCAGGCACTGCTCCAACAAGCTGAAATCCTGGGAAAGTGTCTGAAGCATTGAAATCCCATGAGGAAAAAACTATGGGCTGGACAAAGAGGGCATATTCATGGATGCCAAAGACAGATAGATAAAGCTTCAATAGAATTAGTTATCCAAACTTGCAGGTACAGATTGAGAGTAACCCTGGTTTGGGGCACCCCACCTGAGGTTCATTAGGGCTGATCCTTAGGATTCCCATGGGAACTGGGCATCTAAGGCTTTTTTTTGGTTTTGGGTGTGGATGTTGAGAAACTTATGGCCTCATTATGGACCTTGTATTGTCATCTTATCTTGTGGAGGGTAAGTTGACTAACAAACTTCAGGAGTTTATTATGTGCTTTGTTCTAGCATAAAACATGATCATGCCCAAGCCAGGGGTATAAAGCTCACCAGTCCTTTGACTTTATCTAAGTAATGGGCCTCACATGGACAGTGAGAAAATCCACAGTTATGTTTGTGTTCTCAGAATGAACAGAAATCCTTTACATCTGGGGACAGGGAAGCATAGTGCAAAGGGTTGGGTTACTTTAAAGCCAGGTTGAACCAAAAGTACCAGTAAGGGGTTTTTCTTATGGCTGCAGATTTTGGATTAAATGAACCAACACCCTGCTGGGTGACACAGCTTGGTGTAACCCACTGGTGACTGGGAGGTAGAAATAGAGCAAAAATAGGAGTTCACCTTTTCCCCAAAGAATAAGAAAACATTCAGATAAAAGAAGTGTAACCCCAGACATGAAGACACTTCACTTCTTCACAGCTTCACTTCTTTGCCCTGCTGTCTATTTATTAGATGGATGTGGCAAGCCTCTTTACCAGTCCTATCTGTTACAGGCTACAGATATTTTCATCTGTCCAACACTGCAGTGCTTAAGAAGCAATACAAATGCTATTTTTTAGTAAAGACTGTAGTGAAAAAGCTGGTGTTGTAAGATGAAGCATCCCTGTCAAGGCTACACCTCATTCCAAGAGGCTGTCCATACCCATTTCCCATGGGTTAGGAGAATGCTATTGCAATTCTTCATGAGATCTTTCTTACACAAGCTACAAACCTTGTAACATCTTTCATTCCCTCTGTCCAGACTAAGAGCAGATGTTGGGAGAGGATCCAGGCCCTGTGTATTACACTTAGAAGAGGCCATATGTATAAATCCTGTTTCTTTCTACAGCTGTAATGTAGTGTGTATACACCTTATTATCAGAGAGAGATGCAGAGCACAGGGGAAAGTATAGAGTAACCAGAATAATGAGGGAACTTGGGAGATTTCTTGCTGTTCAGAAAAGCTGAAAGAATTTTCCGTGGAAAGGCAAACTTGGCGGGAAAAGGACAGGGGTGAGGAAGGAGGAACCATTTTAAGTATAAAAATGTCTGAAGGGAATAGGGGAGTGAGAGGTTTCAAGGCTATATGAGCTAGTGTCATATGTAAGGATAAGAGAGCCTTGATTTAGGCTAGAGATGAGCCAGCAGGCAAGGAATTTGTTCCAGAGTCCTTCATAGATCCTGCATGCTACTATAGCTAACAATCATGTCAATAGGGTTTAAAAGGTGCTTCAGAGGAATTGGGAAGCAAAGACAAGTAAAGTGGGTGGCTGAGGGAGGAATGGAAAGTCCAGTGGTAACTGAGTGAGGCTTGAGTGTGATGAAAATCCTGGCTGTGCTCCAGTACAAGATTTCCTATCACATTAATTATTTTGCAACAGGCTCCAGGGCTTTCTGTGATACAGGCTTTGTGTATCAGAAACTCTGCACAGTCATCAGTGCAGATGTAATAAGTAATAAGACAAGCTTGCTGTGTTGTCTCCAAGCCTTCCACTAGGATGCCCTCAAAGATGGAGCCCCGGACTCCTTGGTGCTGTTCCCTTTGTGCACGTGGACAGAAAGCAAATGGTTTGTGGGGAACAAGGAATAATCAACTCTTGGAAACTTTTCTCTCAAAAATTAACTCCACCCCCTTTCTTTTTGTTAAAACACATATCCTCTTGGATAGCATTTTTGAGACACTAACAGGTGTTCTCTGAAAAGTGTTTCTTGCTTTGAAAGTGCGATTACCTAAACGTGAATGAAGATGCTGGGAATATTGTGATGCTGTCACTTCATTATGGGCAGAACTCTTGGCAGGCATCTCATGAAATTCCACCTGTTCAAGCCAGTAGGAATGGCAGCTGCCCCTAGTGATCAGGGTTTCCTGCTACCTGGGACCCCAAAACCTAAAGAGAATAGATGGCAGAGTCCATCAGATTTATTCCTTAGCCCTGACTTGCACTAAGCCCCAAGTACCTCCTGTGGTCAGTCATTTCTTCTGTCCTAGCTGAACGGATTGGCCTGAAATTCCTTCCAGGGACTATCACCAGCTGTCTCCTGGACTTCTGTGGACCTTGTTTTCCTTTTTGGGTAGTGGTATAAGCTGCTCTGAGGGATGCTGATGTAAATGGTAATAGTAGCCCTCACTCCTTGCTTTAACAAAGGATAATTTGCTCTTTTGAGTTCACCTTCTAGCCATGGGAAAGGAACTGAGGTGAAGACTCTCTCTTTTTCCTCTCCAGCAAAGAAGTTTTTCCCTTTCAGCTGAGTATGGGTGGCAAATGCCTCTGCAACCATGGAAGGATAGAAAATCAGTATGAAAAGAGGTCTGAGAAAGAGAAGGAGCAGCAGATTTAATGCTGTCCTGAACAGCAGTGAAACAAAAGCAAAAGCCAGACAATACTGACAAAAAGAAAATAAAAGGAAAGAGGGAGGAGCTGCCCCAGCATGGTCTTGTAGCATAGGAGAGTCTGATGCTGTGTTTTCCAGTCCTGACTGTGCCACAGTTGCTTTCTGTCACTTGGATATGAGGTAGATGAGGTAGATTTTCTCCAAATGATGGCTAAGTAATCTTGCTGGTTTCTGTAGTGGGGAAAGACATGAGTGTCACAGCCACCCTTCTCTGGAAAAGGGTGCACTGCAGTGGGCATATACCCAGGTTGCCTTGGACCTGGGATCTGAAGACTGTAAGGCCTGGTTTTTGCTGAGACAATTGGGGTAGGAAGGAGGTTGGGTTTTAAGCCTCCTTTATCACTGTGAAGTGTGGAGGCGTAAGTTGAGGAGGACAGAAAACCACTGGAGCTCTGTTTCTTGTGCCTACACCACTATTGTTCTGCTTTGTGCTAGAGGTGAAGCCTAAAGCTTTGTGCTGACCCAGGAACTCCTTAAATCAGGAAGTAGTCTCAGGAGGCTGATTTCAGAGTCTTTTTGTCTATCAAAAAGTGTATGAAAGACTTGAGAATCAGGTCCATTCTGGAATACCCACGTGCCTTTCCCAGCCTTGTGTTACACTGGCTGTGAAGATTCAGAGCATCCTCTACTCCTGCCTCCTCTAGTATGGCCAAAGCAGAGTTAAGCCTCCTCGTCTCTGTCTCCCCCCCAAAAAAAAGTGCATTATGGGATTCTCTTTCCTGCCTCACCCTCCTCTCTCCAGAGCTGTGTGTTTGAAATGATATCTATTTCTCTTTGTGACAGCACACCGTGACTGCTGCCTTGACATTCTCCCAAGCTGACATCCCAACCGGTGTGACACTGATGCCTTTGGGCAGAAATCAGAGCCGGTTTGCTCGGTGCTCCGTGGAGCCACGATGCCTGTAGCGCCTCCGAGAGCCCCCAGTGCCCTGGTGGGGAAATGGAGCGAGCACGTGAGCCCCAAACGAACTCCAAGAAGAGAGCAGGCATTATCCTCACTGCTC
Organism: Hemiprocne comata; assembly: GCA_020745705.1. Taxonomy (NCBI): domain Eukaryota; kingdom Metazoa; phylum Chordata; class Aves; order Apodiformes; family Apodidae; genus Hemiprocne; species Hemiprocne comata. Next base: position 12,480,792 of record CM036602.1, on the reverse strand, counting down.
CTGCTACCCATTCTCAGTTTTAAGTGTTCACATTGACGTGGGGTTTTTTTCTTTCTTTTTAAAAATTTTCTCTCCTTTCTGCCTTTGCCTGTGAGAGAGGATAGTTTCCTGTTTCTCCCCTGGTTGCAGAGTCCTTGGGGAGCTGGGCTTTCATGAGCTGGAAAAGGAGCACACAAGCATCTGATCAGCCCTTATTAGTGTTGAGAAAGATCTAATAGTTCCTGGCTTCTGGGACCATTACCTGTCATTTAGTTTTATTAAGTTGGTGATGAGAAAGTTTAAAATGAAAGGCTTTGTAAATTGGATTCCAGTTTGAAAGGGAGACACCTACCAGGAAGTTAGCTCTGAAGGTTCCAGATGGGCCACTGGGAACAACACCAGACTTGAGCATTTCTCTTCGGCTGGTTTCACAAAGATCCTGTGGTTGAGGCATGGAGGGGAGGTGGTTTCTGGCAAAGCCTTGGGGTATCCAGAAATCTCCAGCTAGGTGAACCATAGAATCCTTCCTTTGCCCAGCTACTCATGTTCAGGCCTCCAGATGCTGTTCAAGAGGAAGGGTGGTCTTCTGGTTGAGTCGTTACCCAGTGCTGTGAGTTCCAATTCAGCTGAAATGACAGCAGGCAAGTAATTTCATCCCCTCGTGGTTCATTTTCTGATTTATAACGAGGAGGAGCTAATGTTAGCATTTTTATTTTTTTTTCTTACCTGTTGCCTGTTTTAGTTCTCTGGGACAGGAACTGTCCTTGTGTCCTGTGCATACAACAAAAGCTCCAAGTCCTTTGAGTCTTCAAGGCAAAAATAGAGACATTTGTTATATCCCTAATGGAAAGCGAGGAAAATGGATGAGCCACCTAGTTAAGAGAAACATCTCATTCTTAGGACTTGTAACGTTGTAGTGTTCTCTGCTTTTAAGACTTGTCTTTGAATTAGCCATCCAAATGCACTTGGAAACGAAATACCCCAACTGCAGTAAAACAATCCAGCTAATTACAGTGTGACAAGGGGAGCTTAGGGGCCAATCACAACAAAGAGCTGCTGTCACTTCGGTTTTCTCAGTTGGATAAAGGTATCATGGTGACATCGCTATGATGAGAAGCAGCATGAACCAGTGCTAGGAAGTACAGACTGGGAATCGGAGTTCCTGGTTATTGTGTCTCAATTTGTCTTTGACTTGAGTGACATGGGAGAAGTCACCTGAGGTCAGACTGGTAAGGTTGACTCCTGCCCATCCTTGCATTGTTGAATACACAAATGGTGCTTACGTGGCTTTACATGAAGATTTAAGGTTCATGTTTTGTCTCTGAGAGGCAGAGTGGAGTGCTCCACCACAGCAGAGGGCTGATGCAGTTAATAATAGATTGGGAAATTGTTTATCTCCTGAAGGCAGAATGTACAAGGATGAACCAGAGATTCCCTTAAAATAACAGTTTCTTGGAAAAGTTTACCTCAGGTTCTCCCTGTAAACTTGGTGTTTTTCAACTCCCTTTGCTTTGCCTTTTGCATCCAGGTTTAACAGAGGTAAGATTTGTGAACCCTTCAGGCTGGAGGAGATGCCCTCTGACCATCCACTTTAACTCCCATACAGCCAAGCTTCAGGTGTGAACCCTCACTTTATGGAAGGTTGACCTCTCTTTAAGGAACCAGGACTGAGAACGGAGTCTCACACCACACAAACCCACAATGAAAGATGGGTCTTTCACCTTCTTTCCTCAGAGAGTTTCCAAACCAAACAAGAGGTGGGATCATATACCCAGAGGAAACTGAGACATAGAGGGGTAGGTAAGGAGTACTTATGTAGGCCCTGTGGGTAACCTTGGACCAGAATTCCTGCAAAGTGGGACTATGCAGGTGTTAACTCCAGGTCATTCTTCCTGTCTCTCCATAGAGTCATAGAGTTGTCAGGGTTGGAAGGGACCTCTGGAGATCATCAAGTCCAAACACCCTGCTAGAGCAGGATCACCTACGGTAAATGCCACAGGAACACATCCGGATGTGTTTGGAATGTCTCCTGAGGAGAAAACTCCACAACCTCCCTGGGAAGCCTGTCCCAGGGCTCAGTTACCATGACAGGAAAGTTTTTCCTTATGTTTAACTTGAACCTCCTGTGCTCCAGCTTGTGCCCCTTGTCCTGAGTCAAAAAGAAAAGAGTCTGGCTCCATCCCACTGACACCTCCTGTAGATACTGATCAGCATTGATGAGATCTCCCCTCAGTCTCCTCTTCTCCTTCTGAACAGCCCCAACTCTCTCAGCCTTTCCTCATAGGGCAGATGCTCCATCCCCTCATCATCTTAGTGACCCTGTGCTGGACTTCCTTGACTTCAGCTAATTACCATGTTCCCTTGAAGATGGAGCAATGTCTCTCCCAAGTTTCTCTGCTAGCATGGTGAGAGAACTGATCTAGGAGCTATTCAGTGGTTACTGACATCATTCCTGTGTCTCCAACCATGTTCTTGACCGCAAGGCTTTCAGAAGGTAATCTGGGGAGCTTGTATCAAATGTAAAATGTTCCTAGACATTACTGGAGCCATGATGTAATGAACCAAGGTTTTGTTCTTTAAATTCCACTTTGCTGAAAAACCACAGGCCCCAAAAATTGTTCCAGAGAAGCTGAGGAGTTTTAAGAAGAAGGCTGAGATCTTGTGCTGGGTTGAACCTTTCTGTGCTGCAGTGCTAGGAGAAAAGGTTTCCATCTAAGTCCCATTTTGCTGGCTTGGTAGGGTCTGGACTGAACCTCTGGTGTGGAAAAGAGCCTCTTTACAACAACCACTCCCATGTTCCTGCTGCTGATATAGGAGATGTTGCCAAAGGAGAAGGCAGCACAACCAGGCCTGCATTGTACCTGTCTGCTCTGAGTTTGTTGTGTGTTTGGAGCTTTGGAATTTGTTGCAATTGTGGCTGTTGCCACTTTTGTGAAGAGAATTCCAGCCCAAAATCTTGCCTCAAGGGAAACCCCAAAACCATGGTCCCCTCATGCAACACTCCTTCCTTAGTATGATCTGTGCTAGGGCTGAGAACCTAGCCTCCAGTATCTCAGTGCTTTGAAAGACCTTTAAAACCCTTTGTAGAGAGACAGCGACTCCTGAGTCACGTGTCTGTGAAAACCTTCCTGGCATATTTATATCTGCCAGACCAGGATGAGACTGTCCATGCTTTGATGCTTTGGGTTTCAATACCTGTTGAAATCCCCTGAACAAATGGTGCTATTAATTATGGGGCCTGGCTTTGATGAATGATGCATAGGGGACAAGATTTCATTTTGTCTAGGGGGAGGTAAGTGGGATGGGGCGTTTCTGAGTGTTCAGTGATGCAGGAGAGGTCCTGGGTGTTGCCTGATCAAGGGGAAGTTGCTTCCTCTCTCTAGAGTGCTGTAAAGTCAGTGTCAAGTCACTGTGGCATCTGGGTTATGTCACCTTCTGATGGGGCTACCTCTTTATACATCAGATTTGCTCAGACAGAAACCAATTCAGCCCTTTTCCTAAAAAGCTTTTAGAATTACTCTAAGGGTTACAAACAACCTTGCCCTAAATGGCTTCTGTCCCATCCCCAGGCCATTTTAAGACCAGAGCAATGATACTTGGGGTTCAGATTCTTACTCAGATATGAGAGATGATGGAAGGCCATGGGGTGTTCTAAGGGAGGATTCACATCCTTTTGAATATCCCAGATCTGTGAGCTGGAGTCTTACAAAAGCTGTTTGTATGACAAGGTTATATACCACCTGAAGTGGTGAAAAAAGCTTTTTCCACAGTTTTGACTTAGTAGGTAGCCAAGTTAATTTCTGATTTGTGTGTATCATTATGGTTTGGTGCTGCAAGGTCACGTTTATGCCAAAAAGTTGAACTAATTCAACTGAAATTTTGGTTCTGTCCAGACAACACTACTTGTCATTTCAGTCTAATTAATTACAGCCCTCTGAAAACATCTATAGCTGGTTTTCACAAAAGGGTTCTGGACAGGGTAATGCAGTGTTAGAAGACTTTTCTTCTGGGACAAGAGAACTGCTCTTGGTAGCAGGACTACTAGGTAGTAGGTTTGTGAGATACCAGCTGAACTGACTGGAAAATAAGACTGTTCAAAAGGGAGAGGAAAAGAAGGGAAGTCAGAAGACAGTGCCACTGAAACTAAGGATAATGGGAGGAGAGTAGTCACTCTTTCTAAAGCACCCAAAATGGCAAGGAACAAATAGGAGTGTGGGATTTCAGAAGGCGGGATTTCATTTAACTGGGTTAGGTGTTCACACTGTAGATGTTTAAATGATTTAGTCATCCATATTCCAGTTTAGTGATTCACTTCAGGGTAATCTGAATCATGCCTTGGAAATTTCTATTTCTTATTATTAACTGTAAAGGTTTCCTGATGATACAGGCTAAGGTGAAGAAACCTTTACTGCAGCTATCTAGCTGTGTCAGAGTTAGACCCAAGGTGTCAGGACCCAAGTGAGGGAGACCTCACTGCAGTAATAGGGCAAATGCTCTTCAACAGATGTGGAGGTAGAGGAAAGACTGGGAAGGCAGGTAGAGCTCAGCTGGAGAAGCAAAGGCACATTTGGAGAAGCAGAAGTTCAAGACTGAAGGTCAAGTGAACAGGACACGCACAGAAGAGGAGAGAACTGGGAACGAGAAAGGGTTTTCATCTCTGTTCTAGTTTAGAACGAGCACGTGCTTATTTAAAACTACAAAAAAAGAAGTTAAATCACCCCAGAATAAACCAGTGCTGATGGCATGTGGCTGTGAGATGGCAAACCAAAGCTCAGGTCTCATATCATGGACTAGAACCAGAGTCTTCCACATTGGGTCTCTGAGGGTACTAGCTCAGATGTGATGGATGGCTAGGAGGGGCTTTTGTAGCTGGTCTTCCTGGAAGCACTCAGTTTTGTATACATGATTAAATGCCTGCAAGTAGTGTGAAACTCTGGGTACTCCACATGACACATGGTGACCCTAAAAATGAGACATGGACTGACAGAAGGAATTCCATGTGGGATCTGAGCACATACTCTTCTTGAAACTTACATTATTTCTGTGAGAATTTTCAGTTTAACTTAATTGAACTTTCCCAATGAAATGACACTGAAAATTTCCTGAACAGCTCTCATAAGGAGGCTTTGGAGTCAGGAGGACCACTAATACCTTATTATTCAGGTAACAAGACTGAAACAAATAAAAAGAAGTAAGTTGTGACATGAGTGGCTAAACAGGTTGCAGAAGTCATTGCCAAGGAATATGGTGACCAAAGGTACAAATATGTTCATAGAACATTTAGAGGTGTAACTGGATGGTGGCTCCATTGCTAGCCCCCTGATGGAGGAAGTCTTTAAGCAGATTACTAAAATGATAACCAGGTATAGCAGGGAAAGATCAGTCACAGGAGGACCTGATTTTTGTATTCTCCCTTAAGCCATCTGCTCATGCCTTCTGGTGGAGATCAGGTACTGAGCTGGGGCGATTTTTTTGGTCTGACCCAGCATGTCATTTCTTATTCTTGTTCTAAATACTTCTGCAGCTTCTTGCCCTTGTGATGGTTCTTGAAGATTACACTGGGTTTTGGTCAGTTTAGTGTGTTTGCCTGGTTTTGTGTCCTGCCTGCACACACTGACATGTAGGATATGGCTGTGATGCAGCTACGTATTAGTGGTCAGATGCCATTTCTACATGTATGAAGGATTAAGAGGATATTACCCTTGTGCCTTGTTTTTCACGGGGTGTGCAATGGCCCAAACCAAGCAGTCTTGCTTTGTTTAGTGCTTCCCAGACTCCAAAAATACAGAGCAAGGCATAAACTCCAGAAATGTGTTTTCCAAGTAGACTATGAAGCTGAGAATTGAAGACAAGTGAGATCCCTCTTCCAGCCTCTTCTATCATTTGGGCACACTTGTGCCACGTGTCAGTACAAACTGTTGAGACATCTGCAATGGGTTTATGTGAGTCCATGGGTTTTGGATCATTGTGCTTGGGAAATCCCACAGAACTCTGCTCGTTTCACTGCCAGGCAGCTCATGCTTCCACATGACAAAATAGAGACAGACCCTTTGCAAAGTGCAATGGAGGAGGATATTCTGATTGTGATCCCAGATTGTTCTCACAATAACATCACCTGACTAGTTCAGGCCTCCAGATGGGGCAGGCTCTTACATCTACCACAGAGATGTGATGTATAAAAACATCTAGAAATTATTCTTTTATTAGTTCAGGACAAAACCTGCTCCCATCCTCCTCAGTTTTACGTGTGTTTCATTCCAGTGATCAAGTTTCTGTGTGGCATTCACCATCACCATGCTTGAGTTTTCCCAGCTGAGGATCTATTTCATACCCTTCAACTGAAAGACACCTGACTGGTGAGTACATACCTGCAGACTCAGCCTGTGCAAGGCATTTAAACATATTCTTGCCTGAAATTGGGCCTAATAGTTGGTGAATACAAGCCCTTTTGACAAGGGCTTGTAGTGAGAGGACAAGGGGGAATGGATTTAAACTGGAAGGGGGGAGAGGTTAGACATTAGGAGGAAATTCTTTAGTGTGAGGGTGGTGAGACACTGGAACAGGCTGCCCAGAGAAGCTGTGGTTGCCACATCCCTGGAAGTGTTCAAGGGCAGGTTGGATGGAAGGTCCCTTCCAACCCAAATTCTGTAAGTTCTGTAATTCTATGGAACTTGGCACTGAGGGGGCACAGGAAGTGAATGTTCTGTGAAAAAGAAGGAAAATGCAGGTAGGTTTTAAACTTGAAGCCAATATTTACTACACTTTTTTTGTGGTTATAGAACAGCTGTCTGACCTTCTCACCTAATTTGCAAATAATCTTGTCAGGACAAATTAGTCCATGCTGAGCCTGTGTCATGGAGACTAGATGGTTATCAGGACCTGCACGAGTGAATTTTAAGGTAGTTCTGGTATCTCTGCAGTACAGTGGAGTCACAGGGGTAGTGACTGCAGTGCAGAGATATGCTTTTGTATCAGACAGCACATTTACACAAAACCCCTCTTCTACAGAAACCTGGAATTAATGGTTATCTTATCTGGTTTCTTTCAGGCCATTTTTGCTACAGGGGTGAGTGTTGAAAATAAAGATTTAAACTACATTTGAAACTGCAGCTCTGAACACTGTGAATTGCTTAATTCATCTTAATAGAGGTGTTGACTCTGAACCCAAAAAGCTTTTAGTTGAGATTTAGCCTGTGGTTTGATATTACAAATTGCTTGGTGGTAACATCAGTTTAAGACATTTCTGTCTCCTGGCCTCTTGTTCTTGCTGCTATGCTGGCACAACTACTCCTGTGGCTGGGAACCAGATGGGAGGAGCCATCCAACTTGGCAAAAAAAAAAAAAGTATTTACTGTGTTTGTTTGTTTGTTTAAAGCAGGAAACGTTGCTCCCTCTGGCTCAGCTCCTGGTCACACTGAGTTTTCCTAGCACAAATGAGTGGAAAGAGCACTTTGGCATGGAGGGGAATTGAGCAACGGAGGGTGAAAGGTGAGCAGCAATTACTGATTCTGGTAATGCTGCAGTGTACTTTTTCATATCAGATCATGATCTGGAACTGATCTCAACATGTGAAAAATGCTCAAATCCCTTTAAAATTGTTGCTCTCAATCTTTGCTTTTAGGTGTCTTGGCAGACACTTCCGATTTGTGTCCTTATCTCACAGTCTCCAGCTGTCTTCAAAGGCTTTTCCAGCATCTGGGTGTTTTGCAAGTTCAAAACCCTGCATCCCACTGGCATTGAAAATGTGTGAATTAACAGAAGAATCAGAGTTGAATGACAGTGTAAGTATCAGTTGTCACTGCAAGGAGTGTTTCCTTCATTTCCATAATGAGTTAATTAAGAAAGAACCTGTTTTAATATAAATGGAAGAAAGGTTTCCACGGTGGCTTTCTCAAATGTAGGAGATCTTGTCATTTAAATCCAGTTTGCCATGGAACATAAAGATCATTTGCTACATTCCACATCAAACTGTCTGAGTCCAGAGGTACCATGGAGGATATGGTGAGGTACCTGGAAAAACAACCAAAAAAAGTCTATAAAAAGAACAGAAAGTGGGAAGTTAATCTCACTGGAAGTTTGCCACCCCACTCCCAGGACTGGAGTTGTCTGATAAATAAATTCCCTGCAAACATTAAAAAAAAACCCAAGCAAACTCAGAACAGTGGAGTACCCAAATGATTTGGTTACATAAATGTTTGCTTTGTTTAATGCATTATGATGGTTTTGATGAAATTTCCATTTGCAAATTTGAGTTGTGCTTGACAGGAGAAAAATTGTGTCTCCAGAGCCTGTGAAAAAAAGGCCTGTCTGCCTTCTGTCTTGTCTGTCTGTCCATCCACAAAACTCAAATAGTTTCCAAGCAGCGGCTGGTGTACATGCTGCAAGTGAAACTTAACAAAGTCTTTTTGGCTATAAATAGCCAGAGATCCAAATGTTCTAGTGCACTGACACACCTGGAAGCCTCAAAGATGTCCACTGATTAAAAGAACTTGTTAATGAAACTGCTGGGCCCTGAGGTGTGGAGTTTGCTGCTGAGTTGGCTGGGGAACTCCTGCTAGCAGCCTGCATCCTTTAGTCATGGGCTGGGAGCCCCTTCTCCCTCTCCATCCTTTTACTGCCTTGCCCAACACTGTGGAAGAAAAAAAAAAGGTGGGAGAGAGGAATTTCTGCTTTGATTTCTTTGCAGCACCATGCAGACAGAAGCAGCTCAAGGGAATCCTGCACAGCAGAGGTTAATGTGACCCACATATAATTGTGTGAAAAGATGCCACTCTGCGCCTTTGTCAAAGAGGCTTCTTGTTACAGCCCCAGCTATCTAGTCCCCAGCCCCTTCAGCAAAGCAGTTTTCTTGCATTAAATCACCACTGCCCTCTTGCCAGCTGCTTGGAGTTTGCACGTTAAACAGAGGAGATATAGAATATATATTTATATATTTGTAAAATGTGACAGATTGTCTTGTAACATGTGGTATTGCCTTGAAATGAACTACATGCACGTGATGGCCAAGCCAGCAGACCCTGTGTGTGTGTGGTTTGTATTTTTTTTCCTTCTGTTGGAAATCTGAGAGGCTGGGACACTTGAGCTTTTCATGTTGCTTCTCCCTGAAATATTCATGACGAGTTGGCGACCTTGATTCTTTGATACCTGCCATTTATTTATGTGCCACTGACGATAACTGCTGCTAAGTACATATGTCAGTGACATGGTTGAGTGAGCTGGATGATAAGGAGAGGGAGGGCATCTGAGGGATGTGTGAGCTGGAATAAGATTACTTTATAAACTCTGAGGGCATTTTGGGAGACTGCTTTGCCATCTTATTCACCCCACTTGGTTTTTCTGACTAAAGCCTGTTTTCTTTGCTTCTTCTCCAGCTTTTTCTTCCGACTTGGAAATCTGCTAGTTCTCTGCTGCTTTTCTTAAAGATGATCATTGGCTCCTTATCAAGTAAATTGCTAATGAAGTAGTTGGTTACACTTACATTTTAAAGAAAAGATATTCGAGTCTTGGGAGACCCAAGGAATTCTCAAGCGGGAAACAGATCCTCATTGAAATGGACTCCAGGGAGTTGGTTAGATTAGATGGGGCATTTTGATACTCTGTAAAGACAAGGAAAGAGGAGGGTAGAGCAAAGGAAGGTAAAAAGAAGACTAGATTAAGCAGGTAAGCACCAGTGTCACACATATCCTTGTAAATGGGAAATTAAAGCAGGTAAATCTCAGTTCTTTTGAGTGATTCCATTCTTTGGAAGGATCGTAACCTGCAAGGCACCAGGCATAAGGTTTTGAGGATGGGGGTAAATACGTTAACAGAAAGGGATACAGAAGTGATGAGATTTGTGGGGAAAGAGTTCCTAAGTGAACACTAAACAAAATCCAACATGAACCAGTCTTCACTGTGGTCAGCAAAGTGTCAAAACAGAGAATTAGAGACTCATTGCTGGATCAAAGAGTAAACAGGGTTCCTTTTGGCTATCTTCTCCTGAAGACAGCTTTGCTTTTCTCTAAGAAAATATGGGGGAAACAAAAAAGACACAGGGCTGGAATTAAAATTTAAAAAGCCTGAGATGCTTTTGCACATGCTTCTTGAACCACAGCTGTTCCAGAGAGGCAGGAGATAAGGTGGCTTTGAGAATGCAACTAAGTCCAGAGAGACATTTATTTAAGATTGATATCAAACCTTGGAATTGTGAGTGGGAGGTTTTCTTGAGGAAGGAACAGGATGTTGCCAGGAGGGAGGGAGGCTGGCTCGATGATTTATTGTGAGAGGTCAGTAGCAGGAAGTCACTGGAGATATGTGATGGTCTAAAACGCAGGCCAAGGAACCCGGGTGAGGACACTGTTTTATGCTCTGATATTCTGGCTCCTCGAAATAGGCCCAACAAAGTGACTGGGTGGTCTAATTTAGGGTCATCCTTGGTGGTCCTGCATCCATGTGTTTTGGTCAGCTATGTGTGTGTGTCTGTGCACAATGATCCATCTTGCTCTGGGGTCTGTTACACAGGCTTGGACCATTAAAAAGAAATTCACTGCACTTGGAAGAGACATTTCAGGCTTTTCTTAGGGCAAGAAGTCATTTGGTGCTTACACAGACAATTGTGCACATGGGGGCATGAAGTAGTCATATTTATCATTAGGCTCCCCTCCTCCCTACAGGAAAATTCCCTGTCACACAAGAAATGAGAAGACTGGCAAGAGAAGAGGAATCATGGCTGGGAATGACCTTTCAGGCCGTACACAGAACTGGAAAGCTCAGCTGGATGTAAAGCTTTAACTAGTTGTCAATCTGAAATCTGCAGCTCCACGTCAATGTAATGGCCCATTTATCTTGAGCAGGACTACTGCAGGCATCAGTGCTTTTTGGTACTGGTGACTATAAGTAAATTATTGATTATCAGGTGCAGCCACCTTCTGTCTGACATGCTTCTGAGTGTCATTTATATGTGTTTTGCTGTCCTGTATTCTGACCCAGTCAAACCTGCAGTCCTCTTGTGTCAGGATCAGTTGTCCTTCCTGAGAAGACAGATGATGTTACAGAGAACCCTCAAGTCTCACAGGCAGGAACGTGGAAGAAGAGATTTAGGCTCCCAGGGAAATGCAATGTGGTTGAGAAGGCAGCAGTGCTGTGGAATGAATGGGAGGATGCCCTTTGACTTCAGATGACCTTAAATGACTTACTGAAGGTCACAAAGAAAGTTTAGTGCTTGGGTACAGAGCTAAGTTCATATCTTCTTTTATAGGGGTGAATATCTAGACAGTTCTCCAGCATCCCCGTTCAGCTTCCCATTATTGCAAACTTGGCTGTGTTGTGGTTGTTTTCAGTGCATTCAAACCCTGCTGTTGTGCTTTTGTTTCTTTCTGCATCAATTCTGGCTGCCCCTGCTGATAATAGCTCAGATTAGATCTACACAAGGGAGTAACATCTGATCTTTCAATGCTGTCCTTTTATCTAGTGTCCTCCAGCTCGTGGTCCTGTTGTCCCTGCACAGCTTGGTATGTGGTGATGTTCACTCTCCTGCTTACACTCAGTGAATGATTTATCATGTGTTATCAGTAGGACTCTGTACAGTGTCCAGGGACAATGTTTTCTTCCATCTGGTTCCAAGCTGGTGGAACACCCTTCCATATGGTTTTCACATGTGGTTCTCCTAGTACCTCCTTTCTATTTTTTCCTTCTGGATTCATCATGATGCAGTGTGTCTAACAAGTACACTTTGTTTCACTTTATAAATTAATCACATGCATGAATTAAAACTTCAGCAAATGTGGATATTTCCTAAATGACAGAGAAGACCTTCACAGCTGGGTGAACCTATCTTCTGAAAGAAATAGCCAGTCATACTGGAAATAGCCATGACATACTGGAAATTAACTGCTGCAATGTTTTATGCCACTCTTCAGTCACACTCTTCATTAGTGTATGGCTTGTTCTGGAAGAATCTTACAATGTATGGGAAAGTGTTTTAGTTTGGTTCTGAATTATGAAGGTACTGGTTGCAGTTGTGTGTTTCATGGACAGGCACCATGAAAACATCATTTTATGTAAATGGTCTTGAGACACAGACAGTGATTCACAATGACTTGATATCGGGCACTCTGAGGGACAAACAGCTTCATCTAACCAGTCTTCTGAGGGATCCAACCTGCAAAAGGGCTTCTCTGCCAGAATCACTTGCTGCTGGATTTGCTGGTCTTTGCAGATCACTTTTCTCTGTGGTCTTTGTTGATTTTATTTTGTCAGACCTGGTAACACACTTTTTATCTTATCTGGCTTTTTCTCTTCTTTGCTCTCTGTGTTGCTTGCTATTCCAGAATAAATATGCAGACGCCTGTCCCTGGAGGCCAGTGCACTGTGTTCCTCCCCCAAAGCCTGCAAATATTTGCACCACACCAGTCTCTGAGCCCCAGGACGTGAGCAGCAACACGAGGAGGTGCAGCAGAGGGCAGGGGTGGGAGGCCAGAGGGTGTGAAATGAGCACATGGCAGCTGCGCAGTTGGCTTGGAGCGTTCAGCAAGCGATGGCCTTGTCTTCAGAGCAGCAGGGAAAAGGGGACTTGACTTTGGGGGTGTACGTGTAAATGTACCTGGGTGAGTTTGTGGTGAGGGCTGTGTGTGTGACACGGATGGGCTCCAGCCAGTGAATGGATGTGTGTAGGAGGTTCTCAGGAGCAGCAACAGGGGTGGTACTCCAAGTCAAGTGCCATTTTCTGACTTCATCCATCTTGCTTCCAGGCTCCTGTATTTCAGAATAGCACATATATCATGTATGTAGGCTTGTGTGTTTGTAATGTGAGTGGACATGTTGGTGTACAGGGGTGCATGTACTGCCTGTGTGACTTGGTGAGGTTGGACACTTCATCTGGAGTTTTCTGCCCTTGCAGATGCACCTTGTATCTGTTGAGGATTCAGACCTTATCCCTTCACTGAAAGGATGGTGGAAACAGAAATATACTCAAGACAAGTAGTATCTTTAGGTCTTCCTGTCCCATTTAGTTTCTCATTGGAAAGAAGCAATCTTTCCTCAGTTTTACAAGAGGGCACTTCATTTGAGTCCTTTTCCCCACTGCCTGTGGTGTGCTCATGTGTTTCAGAAGCACTTTGATCTTCAGAAAATCCTACTTCTGAAGTGACTGGCATCTTAGAGCTGCTTCTCATTGCAGAGTTCTGGGGAATATCACCCCTGATTTGTGCCCCATTCATAAACAGAGGATTTTAAGTAGCATGCAGTGATGGTGCCTGTCCAAAGAGAAATAAGCCATTGCTAGAGCTGGTGCATCCATTGCACCATGGAGCACGTTAAGCAGTAATTTCATAAACTCTTGAGGCCAATGTAAGGCAGTATTCTCACCAGAAAAAGCTATTTCCACTTTTCCTCCTTTCTTTAGTTGCTACTTTTCCTCCTTTCTTTAGTTGCTGCTTTTCCATTTTTTCTCCTCCCTTGATAGCACAGACATTCTTAGAGCTCCATGATGAAGTCCCCACAAATCTCAGAAAGGAATTACAGTTGGTTTTACCTTAGAACTATTCCGTAAAGCATGTTTGTGCAACCGTGGTGTGTGTTTGTGCTGGTGTCAGTGGTCACCTGTGGGGACAGGCAGGAGAAGCAGCAGGAGGGTAGGTACCACTAGCTGAGACATCTGCCATTTTGCCCTTTAAGGGCACCTCCCCACTGTCTCCCTTGCTGACTCCCTGCATGTCCTCCCATCTCTCTCACCTCACTTAGCTTCTTTGATTTGGAGCCGCCGCTGGGTTGGCCGAGAGGGCTTCTCTTTGTTGGTTTTGGGGGCTTTGCTGTTTGCTCACTGCTGCCTTTTTCCAGTTTGAAGCTTGCCGCCTCCTGGCCTCTGGGCCAGTGACCCTTCCGCGAGCTGTCGGGCCGTGCGGTGCACGCCGTGTTATCACCAGGGAGGCTGTTTCATTTCCATCTGGGGCTTTTGGCCTGGATTGGATCCATCCTGCTGGCAGGTCTGATGGATGGCCTTATTGACAATCAGGTTGACCCTTGTTCGCCAAGCTGACATGCTCCGTATTTCACGGGCCGGCGTTTGATGCGTATCAAAGAGGTGGTCAGGTCATCAGAACAGCCAATTAAAACGATAAAGAGGGAGGAGTGGAAGATGAGGTTTTAACTCTTTGCAGCCCATCATAAACATCTTTATGAAGTGGAGGTGTTTTTTCTGTCAAAGCAAGGGCTGGGAGGGAGGTAAAAACAGATATATCTCTATAAAATCTATCCGTGGGAACTCTTTAAATATTTAGTAAGCTGAGATCAGGAAACAATTAACTGTCTATATAGTTGTCAGTTATATAGAGTCTGGAACGAGACTGGATCAATTACCTTCCTTTCAATTTACTTAATTTTTTTTCTGAGCAGCATATTATAAAGGAGACCATAAAAATCAGCAGAGGTTAATGAATATATAATAGTGCCTCTCAAACTCAAATACTGCTTGGAAGACCAGAATTTTGTACCGTCGCTGTTGTTACCTGCAAAGGAGAAAGGCACTCCCATTAGTGCTGCTGACAGCTGGCAGAAGGTAATAAATTCAGGAGTTATTTAGCAGCAGCTCCTGAATAACAGTATCATAAGAACATTGCTCTTTGCATGAGGAACCTAATGAGGGAGAAGTGCTAGAGCCAGGAATTCAGAGTACCACTGGGGCGACAGATAATAAAAGGTCTATTATCTTTCAGTGGCTGATGTTCATACCAGTGCAGGGGCAGTCACCATTGCTTCACTAATCTGGGGGCTGTGTTTTAAGATAATGCAGCCTTTCCTAAGATGCCAGCAAAAATGAACTGGAACCCAGAATTTTAGCTGGCTGAGCTTTAATCCACACTTGCACTGAAGTTTCCAGGTATCGGTTTTAATGGAAATGCCAACAAAATAAAACTTGGGTCAGGGTTAAGTGTGGAAAGACTACTTTTTGAACAGCTCGCCACAACCAGACTCGATTCCTGGTTCAGACATAGAATTTCAGGGTGGCTTTTCTTCTGCTATACTTCAGTTTCCGACCTATAAATGGAGGAACAACGACTCATTTTGCCAAGAACAGTAAAAATCTATGAAAGACAATAATGCTAAGAAATATCTTGGTGTCTGAATAAGGGAAGAAAAAAAAAATCCCCTATACCCCCTGCAAAAGGTACGGTGCTATACTTGCAGTGCAGCACACAATCCTCAAAGATCTTCCTTCATCTGCTTGTACTTGTTCAGTTTTTGCTTTAATATCGTAATCTAACTAATGCAAAGGCACTGAAACCATTTTCTGACTGTTGGGTAAATCATGGTTAAGTGTCAGGAGATTTATTTAATTGTCTAGCTATTAAAAAAGAAGGTAGGTCTGCTGAGTGAAAGCTTTTATGCTTTTAAATGAGGTATTGTTGTGATTACAGTTTAAACAGCAATGATTTCCTCAAAAATGCATTGGCAATAATCACTGGCTTGTTTGATTGTCCACATAACTGTACCACCCTCACTGCCAAGAAACTCATCTCAACCACCAATGGTAATAATAGCTATTTTTTTCCATTAAGTGTGCGGCAGATATAATATTCAGGGACAGGAACATCTTCATTAGGCCATACGGAAAGAGAACACATTGTTCACAAATCAGCCTCAAGAATAATGGACTAGAGAGATTTCAGAGGTGAGGGATGGAGGTTGTGGGGGTGGGAAAGGGGCTTAAAGCTTCATGAACCACATACAGAGAAGATTTTAGTGGGATACGGGCAATTGATTCCCTTAAGTGTCTTTGAAGAGGCCGGTCTGGAGGTGAAGAAACTCCAGATGACTCATTTTAATACTGCTTAGTCTCGTCACAGTGTCTCAGTGATCATTTTACTCTTTTATATTTCTTTAATTAAAAAAGCCAAGAGTACAAAGCTAATGCATCTGGCCTAATAAAAAAGAAACAGCACAACAATGACAGGTCTCTGAGGTGAGTGGGTGACCTGCGGGTGAGAAAATGGCTGCCCATCCGTTTACCTGGATGTCTCAGACACTGATGAAAATCCTAGACATTTGTGAAATGCAAACCAGCCAAACTCTTCTGTTATTAATTTTCCCATGGAAAAGATGTTTCCCAAGTGAAGTCACCTCCCTTGCTAGCTCTTGTCCCAGGACTCCATCCTGTGCTGGGAATGCAGCTCAGGGCAAAACTTTTCCAGAGCATTTGCTGGGGGGCAGAAGAGAAGGGGGGCTGCAAAGGGCCTGGCCTCCAGAAAGGAGACCTGTACCCAAGGGCAAAGAGAGCGATTCTTCTCTGTCCTTCTTCATGTCTTTTCTTTCTTCATTTCACATTCACTCATACATTTAGGCACCAAGAGCCACTGGTTCCAGGTGTCATGGCTGTGTAGGATTAAGGCTGACACTTGGCCTAAGACTCAAGCAGAAATATTAGTTTCCCATTTTGCATTGCCACCCCCTGCCTGGGAAACCCAGAGATCCAGTTTGTCTCTCTGTCAACACACTCCACCATCAAGAGAAGGGCTATGTGTGAGCAGAGCTAAGCTCCTTTTTCCTTCTTGCTTGCCCCCATCAGTCCTAAGTGCCATTTAGCAATGTTAGCTGCCTGCTCCTCTCTGCTGGACACCGATTACTCCCTGTTGGGGAGCTGTCAGTGAGGGGAAGGCATACATCGCTGTGGGAAGTGCTCTCACACGGCAGGGGGGCACCTCTTCCCAGCCAAAACAATGCCACTTTGACAGCCTTGATGTATTTATTATCTTCTTGGTGCAGAAATGCTGCCACCGCAGGCAGCGGGGTTGGGGGGACTATGCTACTGGTGACTTGGAAGGGAAAGCGAGGAGAAGTAGCAAGTGCCAAGGAGTTGTCTGCAGACAGCTGATGGGGTGCAGGGAGGGATAAGGGGGAGAAAAGGGTGTATGAAGGAAAGAAAAAGACTACAGTAAAAGGCTATTTTGTTTGCTCATGTGCTTAACTCATCTCTTGAACTCTGGGGACTCAAGAGGGCTGAGAAAAAGCAAACAGCAAGTGCAAAACCAGGGAGGTTACAGCCCAGATGAGGCACTGTATCCCAGCTGGGCTGAGCCGTTTGAAAATGGTTTTAGAGAGCTGTCACCTCGGTGAGGAGCATGAATTGCTGTCTCTTGTGCTCCTTGTCCTTCTGGACTTGGCTCCATTTCGATTTTATACTGTGGTCTGGGAAGGTTTCACACAAGTGCTGTCTGTCAGGCTGCTTTGCCAGCCCCAGTTTGACTTTGTTTTGCCTCTGCAAATTGTCAAAGGACATATTGATACTAAGGAAAAGCAGTCAGGATTTTTCAGGGGCAGAATTATGTTACATCCTCAGCAGCTGTGCCAGTCTATAAGCTTCATAGAATTCAAACCCAGCATAGCTACCTGGGTGAAACTCCTAGGTAGCAATGGGGGATGAGCAGCAGCCTGTGCTTTTGAGGGACAGCCAGCTCATCTGGCTTTTGAGGGACAGACAATGCCCTTCTTTTACTCTGCTGTTCCAAGAGTGAAATCCCCTTACAGAAATCTAGAAATTTATCTGAATAGAAGCTCCCTGGGCTTGTCCAGGTGTTTTCTCTTCGCAGCACTTAAGTAAAAATTGCCAGGCCCTGAGTGCACCAATGGGGTCTTATCAACTTAACTGGCCTCACCTGGGCCCTCCCCAGCCTCTGCTTTGTCCAGGAGCTCCATTTCAGCTCAGTCCCTCACTCCTGCTCTCTTCTGTAAGTCTGATGCTACCTCTGGATTTTCCCTTTGTGGCTCACATGGAGGATTAAAACTCAGGAGCTAGATGCTGGGACTCAGATCTCCTCCCATTCCGTGCCTGAGGTGTGTCGTCTGGTGTGTGTGTCATCTGGTGTCTGCACCCTTCTGAGGAAAAAAAGTGTGCTGATAAGTGAAAAGTAAATTCTTTGTTGTTCTCAGTCTGTGTGTAATGTTGCACGTGGAAAGTAAGCAAGTGACTGCAGAGTCTCCTTAAAGGATGAGAAAAATATTTATTGTGAGGAAAACTCACTGTGGGGTGAGGTTACTTTTATTGAAGCCTACTAATGGACTGGCTGAAATGACCTGCCTGCTTCAAAGCCACCTTTGCTGCAGAGGACCCCAGGGAAACAAGAGCAACCAGAAGAGAGGGAAGGAAAGGTGTTATCTACTAACTGTGAGTAAGCAAACTGCATGTGTTTTTGGGAATGTGGTGTGCAGGGACTGAGAGAAAAAGAAATGTGTGTAGTGGGCAGCAGGATTGCAAAATGGTGCCTCTTCAGAGAGGTGGTAAGAGTTCTCTAGGTGGATTGAGCAGTGGATGTGTGAAGAGTCAGAAGGATCTTTTGAGAAACTTCTTTTCAGAAAAATGTTGAAGCTTGGTAGCTTGAAAGTATTGAAAGATGTGTGTGTACTTGATTCTGGTTGGAGGGGGGATGAAGTGAAGGTGCGCAAGGAGCTGTTTTGTCTATGTTGAGCTTTTATTTTTGTTGGTTTGGAGCTGGCTGTTTGCTTGGTTTTCTGGACAAATACAGAGTTTGGGTCTAATGTTTTCTTGGCTGAAGAGAGGCCAGAGGTGCCTGCCTAACTTGCTGGCCTGTGAGTTAGACTTGAATTCTCAAAAACTACTTAAAAGTGATCAGACTGTTGTGGTAGTAGTTCACCAAATTATGCTCAGGTGGAGAACTGATTATGATCTTGCTCAGACTGACTGGATAGCAGTAATTGGACTAAAGGCACTGAACAACCAGTCTCTCATTTGGCTTTTTTCCTAGTTCTTTCTCCTTTACTGAGCAAGCTTATCACTTTTAGTGCTAGGGTCTTTATGACAAAAATACTATTGTTATTGTTGCAGCCCAAAGCTTTTGATATGGGTTGTTTAATGAATGTTATTATTCTGTGTTGTGTGCCATGAAGATGTGGGTTGCTGTGGTGCTACTGAGTGTCCTTAGTGCAGATGAACATCAATTTGGAAGAGAAGGCTGTGTCCATGTTACTAAGGGCTTTCTAGATGCTTTGCAGCTGTTGATTTACAATATATCAGGAACACTGTCTATATGTGCTGTGTAAGGCCTCGTGTGCCTGTTCCTTAGCACCTCCTTCCCACACACACTTTCATGTACACTTGCCTTCTCGCTAGTGCACTTTGTGTGGCAGAAGACCTTGTGTTGGCTTCTCTCTACTCCATGGCCCAGGTTACTACAAAAGCACTAAGGGGCTTGCCCAGTTATTGCTTATACAACTGAGGTGGTGTGCGTTGGACAGGTAAAGTCTGCTAGGCCACAGCAGTCTTGTGCATTGTGGTTTAAACTCTGCAACCCCTTGCAAAATATGTCCTCATCTTCTGTTTCCAGCTAAGCAAGGGAGAAAACTGTGCTGTCGTCTTAGGGCATTATATCATTTGTGGAAGTATTGAGTTCCTTTTTTAACTATTCAAATCTTATTTTGAGGGGTAAAAAGTGGTAAGAGTAAAGTGTAATATTGGTTTGGCTCACTGACATTTTGACTATGCTGAAAGGAGGGGCTAAATGCAGCCCTTTAAAGTAGGGAGGGTGTCTGTACAAACCTGTTGCTCATAATGAAATAGTCCTTAGGAGGAGGAGAGCTTTGCAGTGTGCCCTCAGGGTGGTGAGGTGCTGGACTGCTCCACTAGTCTCCTCTGGAAGGCTATTCCACAGTCAGATATATTTTCATTGGAAACACTTTGGTGGTGTGATCCATACTAAGCTTTGTGACCTGTGAGTTTCTGGAAAAACATCTACCTTGGCAGAGCTCTTGGTGAGGGAGGCAAGACTACTTCAGCCAAACTCCTGTTCCTTCACCAGCTGACATCACTTTGGTTATAGCAGAGAGGCACCAGTTCAATAGGAAATACACAGTGGTTACTCCTGGAGCTGTTATGTGCATAAATTAAGGGTTTGTTTCCCTTCTCCAGCCCTTCTAATCTGTCAGGCCAGTACCTTCATAACCCCTCAAGTCAGACAAATGTGAAGAGTAACTCTTGGCTAGCCCTGGTTTTCCTGTGCATGTCCAACCTTGACCCAGGCATTGGCTCCAATTTGATCCTCCTCTGATTTGCTCAAGTGTCAGCATGCCCTTCCTCAGGCACCCCGTGGACCTCTGTGCTCCCGACAGCTCCGCTTCACCGTGTGCTGTTCTTAACAGCGTGTCCAGTCCTGCGGCACGTGTGACTGCACCGAGGGCTCCCGAGTCCATGCTGTTGGTTTCCTGTCATATTTCATGGCTCTTGATGGCAGCTCGGCTGAAGAGTTATGAAATTCATATCCTCTCTGCCTAGGAGAAAATGGCAAGTGGATGATTTAATATCCCAGAGGGTTAGTGTAGGAAGTTGTACCAGAAGGAAGAAGGGGGTGGTTAAAGCTTCAAGTCCTTCACAAATCTATGCAAGTCAATGTTTCCGAAGGTTGGAAAACTGAATTAAACCAGCTGAATTTGATGTGTGGCACTGTGTAATAGCACTTCTACCAAATTCCCTTTGCCACTAGTAATTCTAGGATTTATATTTGGAGGAGATTGTCTCGTTTCAGTTGGTGATGAATTCCATTTGACACAGAACATGTGGTGATCAGGAAGGCAGTCCCATGCTAAGACCTGTCATGTCTTCCTCTGCATTGCTTTGGAGTCAGTCATTAGGATGAGCCCTTGGTATCAACATTGCATATTGGGATTTCAAGAGGGAACTGAATTTGACCCTTCTATACACTGTGCCTGTTCTGTGTATTGAGCTGAGGCTATGCAGAGCTCCAGGACCTTCACAGCAGAATGCTCTGCTCAAGCTACTTCTTGCTGGGGAAGGGGCCAGTGACATGGATGAAGATTTGATGTGCTCTTCTAGTTAGTCTGTACTCATAAGAGAACAAATGCAGCAAAAAGCCATGTGTACGGGGTTGTATCAGCAGCACAGGACAGTTCCAGGACTGCATGGGCACCCTAGCATGGTTTGCAGCCTGACACAAATCCCTGTTCTGTGCTTAAGCAAGATGTGAGGTGGGAGTTGCACAAAGTGGAGGACAAAGAGAGCTTAAGGGTGTCCAGGGAAGTCGTAAATCACTTTGAGTCTAGAGCAGGGCAGCAATTTTTGCAGCAAATCATCTTGGCATGCCAGCAAGAAACCTCCTTCAGGTCAGGCAGGAGAGACAATGACTTGGTACTGCTTAGTGTATGCAGTGACCAGCTTCTGGGGCAGAGTGGGAGCTGTGGGCTAGAAGCTGCCAGGGAACAGATAAGCCCCCAGCAGCAAGGTTCCCCAGCTCTGGCTACACATAAACCAGGTGTGGGGACAAGTGGTGTCAGTGGCATGCTGGGCACCAGACAAGGAGTGTCTCTGTTCTATTCCTTCTCTAGAGGCAGTCCTTTAAAGAGAAAAAAAGTTGGTTGTGGGGTTTTTTCTTTCAGTTGTATTGTCCCTCTAAAAAATAAAGCTTTACTTGGCCTAAATCCTACAGCTGCAGCCTGACTTTGTGTGGCAGCTGTTGTGGTAAAGCCAAACTTCAAGGATCAGCAAAGAGGAGCTTTTGTTTAGTCACATTGTGCTGATGATTTTCCTTTTTAAAAAAAGTAAAAAATGTTCATTTTTATAATAGCAATAGTAATGAAACAGTAGCTCAGAAATATTCATTTTTCTTCCTTTAAACAATTGAAAACTTATTTTCCATTCCAAACTCACCCAAAATATTTCGGCAACAATTTACTTTGAAATGCACAAAAATGGAAAAAGAATTCAGAAGGGATGGGAAAAATAACTGCAACACTGCATAGGTGAGAGACTTAATGCAGTGAATGAAAGCCTTCAAAACATATATAAAAATGCTGATGTTCAGATGGCAAATATTTTTGGGACAAACAAATTGAAGTCCTAAAAGAATAACAGTTGCTGTCTGGCTCTTGGGAACCTTTTTTCCCTTGTCACTGTGTGTGATTTGGAGCTGTCTGGTTGCTTGCTACCGGACTGTGTTTAGTGAAGCTGTTTGTTTCTGCCACGTGGTCCTTTCTCATGTGCCTCCTCTGACAGGAGACATCAGAAGTAGGAGCAGAAGCTAGTCAATCATAGTGACAGAACCCCTTCTTCCTGTGGTGAAATGTTCTGTTGGTTTCCTCTCTGTAATCTCATGTTTGTCTCCCCGCTCGCATCCAGAGCGTTTGATGAAATAGAGCACGAAGGGAGATTGTTCTGGGAGATTCCTGCCCCATTCTGCAGGGCTTAAAGGAAAGGATCCAAAACCTTGAGTGTGTATTCTGGCTGGGGAGCAAGCAAGGAATGGGTAGCTTGATGGGAGACACTAGGGGTTGTCCTAGACTTTGGTCCATGTGTCATTAGTGGCAATGCTGTGCATGTCCCCTGAAACACTGTGCTAAACTCATCAGGTAGATGACTGAGAAAAGGTAACTGATGATATCTACAGATTTTGTCAACCCTCCACCAAGTGTATCTTCCCAAAAGCATCACAAGTTAGTCTTAGGAACGTGGTGTCACCCTGGCTGGTGGTGTGGAGGACCTGGAGCTTGCTTATGTGGGCTTGATTCCCAAAGCAGGCACTGGTCTGCAAAGTGGCCTCAGCCAAGTCACTTCACTGCTTTGTGCTTCTTTCTGCAAAACGGGAATGATAACCAGCTTGGCTGATGACCAGTGTGAAAGGGGAGAGGAGCATTCTCATCTGATGTTTGTCAGTGTGCAGGATGCTGACCTAGATCTGCACAATCAAACTGGATATAAGCTGCATATTTTAGTTTCACAGGACAGCATCTTTGCAAATTTAGACTGGCTGGCAATTCTCTGCCATCCAAGAAGGTAACAAGCATCAGTAGAAGGCAAACAGGCTGTCTGATACTTGCTGTTTAAAAGGGAAGACGTGTGACTTTTCAGGCAGCAAATTCCCTGGAAGAATAAAAGGAACCTGGTAAGGTCCAAAGCTGTTGGGGCAGTGGCTTCAGCTACACTCATCACAGGGTTGTGATGGAGTGTTTTCTCCATTTGATACCATTTAAGTGTCTTGCACTGTGTTGGCTGAGGGTCATGCCAGTAGCCTGGAAATACTGATCTACATGTAAAGTCAAGTACACTCTTAAGGCCTCCGTCCATAAAAATGAAATCCGGTGTTTCTGTGAAACAGCTCACTACAAGTTGTTAGCATCCAGTTTGGGATGTTACAGGCTTTTTACTCCTTTGGCTTCATCTCTGGGCTTTTCCCCTTCTTTCTCCGTCCCAGGTTGAGGCCTCCTCCCAGTCCCCTGCACAGGGACAAGGGATCTTATAAAGATCTTTCTTTCATAAGGACCTTGTGGCCTTGCGGCATCGCTGCTGCTGTGTCTGTGCTGTGCCGGTCCTCTGACTGCTGACATCCAGCTTCTCCAGGAGGGGGATGAAATCCAAGTGGCAGGGCAGGCACCTCTGAGGAGATAGCTCCTAACTGTTCCCACAGAGCTTGAAGAAAAAGATTTGACGGATTTACAGAGGAAAATGGCTGAGAAGGGATTGATAAACACACAGAGAGATCTAACTAGTGTGTCCCATCACTCTGAATAGCTGATCATAGTGCAAGTGCTTCAGGGCAGTGTCGGGAAGGATTTGTCGATGTGAACTCGTGTCTCCCTGAGCGAATCATGCTGTTTCGGGGAAGGGACCATCCAGAGGAGGTTGTTGTGAAGAGGAATGCAACAACAGTGGGGTGGGTGCCTGCGTCAGGAGGAGCTGGCGAGATGATCACCAGTGCTTTCTGAAGGCAGAGCTGTGAGGATGCCAGCTAGGACTTGATAGCTGAGCTTCCTCACAGCAACAACGTTGACTCAAACTTCATTCCCCTAGGTGCAAGCATTTGCAACAATGAGCTCCCAATGCCAGCTGGGATTCCAGGCATGAGAAATTCTATGCTGCAGTTAGGAATCTCCTATAGCTCCTATGCTTAGGGCTACCCTGGTGTGACCATCTGCATGACAGTCAGCTGTGTGAGCAGGCTGAGCCGTTGTAAACTACTTTGTGTAGTCCTTTCAGTGCCGGTAACAACTCAGGAAAGGAGTATAAACAAACCTCCTTTGGTAAGCTCTTCAAAGGTACTGACTGTACCCTGCCAAAGTGCACAAATGTGCCAAACTGCAGGAAATATTCCCTAAAAATGCTGTTTTGGCTTGTTACAGTTCAAAGAAACCATTGGCTACATCACTGGGGAAGGTGTTTTGCTAGATTTGATCCAGGAGAACTTTGACCTAAATGACTCTGCGTAAAGTTTTCAAGCCTTCCCTTGCTTGGAAAACATGCCTGTTGAGGGAGTTGTATTCTTGTTTTATTTTTCACCTTGACTGAGATGTTTGCTTGATCGTGTAATGGCATGAAAATGTATATTTGGTGTTACGTTGTTATGAAGTTGTTTTCTCCAGTGTGGCACAGCCTTTAGAGGGGTGTTTTGTAGAATTTATTAGTAGATCACATGCTTACTGTTTGGGTTGTTTTTTTTTTCTGATATTTTAGCTTTGCATTGAACGTGAGACTGATCATCAGAGTTAATATTTTCTGGTTGTCAGTAAGGGAAAAGATCCCAACTTGCCATGCTAGTGGAAGCATCCAAATACTTGTACCATACTTTGAAGCTCAACCAGAAAATTATGTCTAAGTGCAAGAGAAAATAAGATACACCAAAACCCTGGAACTTCCAGAAGTGGGAATATTTTACATTTGTTTTAGTAGGAGGGAGGTGCCTGGCTCTTTGAAAGCTAAAACACAGCTGAATTGAGCTGAACACAGGATTGCTGGTGATATTGGTGTGCATTGAAGAAATGCTCCAAATTTCTAAATTTCCACCAGGAGAATGGCAGGTAGCAGGGTCACTGCACCCCTTGGCTTTGGAAGGCTGAAGGGAGCCAGTCCTTTGTAATGAAGCTTTTGTAAACAAGATGTGTGCGTGTGTGTCTCTTACACTTTAAGCAAGGCTAACAAATTGAGATGAGCTACAGCAGCTCTGTGAAGGCTGGGTACACATACACAGGGGCCTGAGTTGATTTATCTTGATGTTCAGTTGAATTCTTTGCATTTTGGGTCCCTTCTGTAACCTTTTCACCTCGTTCTTTTTTAAGGTGGCTGCCTGGCTGTTACAATTTATCATGAACGCATCTCACTTCACTTCTGGCTCCTCTGACGGAAGGAACAGCCGGTCTCAGGGAGGTCAAAGACATTATTTTCCCTTCGTCTTTCTCAGTTTCCAGCACATATTTGTCACTTTGAAAAAGCATGAATTCTGGATTTGATGCACTTTAATTGATTTCACCCTCAACAAGTCCAACTGTCCATCAACCTTTCCTTTTTCTTTGCTTTCCCCCCCTCCCCTTCATTTCTTTCCTCTCTCCCTTTACTTTGAGAGTGATGTTTTCACCCGCCTGCATGTTGAAGCTGTTGCAAAGCCCATGACCCTGTCAGGGCTCCCTGTCACTAGCCATTTCTCTCATTCTCCTTATCCTCCGAGTTAAACTTTGGATGCTAAGTTAGGATGAAGCCACCTTCTAGGAGTACTGGTCTTGCAGTATCTTAGTGATGTGTTCCAAAGGAAATGTGACTACTGAGAGCTAGCAAAACTGGGCTGATGGGCCACTGATCTGAGTAGAATTGGAAATCTGAGGGAATTGATAATTACTTGTTTATATACCGGTGTTGGTGTTTAAAATCATTTGCAGCAGAGATTAATGTTCTGTTTCCTCTTTCCTTGTGGAAGGATGTGTACACCCAGTGAGGTATATACACACATCCAGTGTTGCATGGTTGTAAATTCAGTTGTATAAAATGGTGGTGACACCTCATACCAGGAGATGCCACCATGCTGTTTCTTGCTTGTTTGGTGGAATCATATGACACAAGTGGAGATATGGAGTAAATAGAGTATGTGGGGGTGTAACAACCTGACCTTCTCACAGAAGTCCTTTAAGTGTGTCTTGGAAGCCAGGGACCACTTAACAGTGGACTCTGAAAGAAGGGCTCATAGGTGTTCCTCTGAATGCTGTCACTACATCCTAGTTATTTTCAGGACATGGAGTGGGGCACAGGTTTCTGTTCACAACAGCCATCAAGTTCAGAGGGAGGTGTTCCTCAGAGCTGGGCAGAGACAGTGACATTTCTTGGACTAAGAACTCCAGCACTTAGGATGAGCAGAATTGGTCCAGGATGCTTTATGCAAGTGATTTCAACTTGTAGCCCAGGGTGACTAAGAAACCAGCCCTCCTGTTTGAATCTGTTCCCTGTGTGAGTCCCGGGAGTGGGGGGGCGGGTCTGGCGGGGGGGGGCGCTGTCCATGGTGCTGTGGGGCCCGAGGGGCACCTGGGGGCGACAGGGGCTGCGGGGGGAGGGAGGAGGACTGGGGGCTGTGAGGGGCTGGTTCAGGACTTCGGGGGTTTGGTGGCTGTGGGAGGCTGGTTCAGGATCCTGGGGGGTTGAGGGCCATGAGGGGCTGGTTCAGGCTTTCAGAGGTTTGAGGAAAGGTGCCACTTCCTCACTCTTTTGTGTAAATCAATGTGAATCAGTTCT
This sequence comes from Hemiprocne comata, assembly GCA_020745705.1. Taxonomy (NCBI): domain Eukaryota; kingdom Metazoa; phylum Chordata; class Aves; order Apodiformes; family Apodidae; genus Hemiprocne; species Hemiprocne comata. The sequence continues at coordinate 12,454,331 of CM036602.1, read as the reverse complement.
GCAAGTAAAGTTCAGTATTTGCCAGCATGCATGGTTAGGGAGCTGAGTGTTCTTTAAGGAGGTAAGAAAAGCCTCCACTAGTACTACTGGGCATCATCCTAACCCTTTCCTTCTGTCATTTGCTGCTGGGTGATGTTGCAGCCTTCTGAAGAGTCTTTTAGGAGAGTCTCTCTTTGTCTTTTGCACAGCTGTGGCCAGCCAGGCAGTGGTACATGGAGCTTTTTAGAGGAGTCAAACTCTGTGTCTGTGCACAGTGCAAGGACTGATGAAAATTCTGTGCTCAGATCTGTGTTGTCATCACACATAGGTGCATGTGGTATTGGCTGTCTGCAGAGCTAGCTGGGAAGATGAGGAGAGCTGACTCCATGGTAGGTGTTTCACACTTCATTTGTGGTAACATCAAAAATATTTTAATGAGTTTTTGGTGTGCTGGATAGGTAGGTTCTCTTTGGTAGGGCCAGGGGCAAGGACTATAATTTACCAGAAACAAGAAGTTAGCATTTTATAGAATCACAGAAGTGACCAACATTTCAGGACATGCTCTAGTGGCCAAGGTTGGGGGGGGGCAGTTCGTGTTGGTGGTTTGACTCAGTGATCTTAAATGTCCTTTCCAACCATGATGATTCTGTGTGACCAAGATTTTTGCTTGGTTTTACCTTCGAATACTGGCATACATTTTAGCCAAATAATTCAGTATCTTGCAGGCCTTCAGTCTCCTTTAGCAACCCATGTATTGAACCTTCCAGTTGTGTGAGTGAAGCATGTTTTATTCACAGACACCTGGAGCAAATTGGTGTCTCACTTTGCAGTGTGTTTTGGCTGTTACCAGCCTTATTGGCTTAGATAAGGAAAATGAAGCACTGAGAGGTGAAACAACTTGCTCAAATGTGCTAGCTGGACAGTGACCATTTCAGGATCAGCAATCCAGGCCCATGTCCTGTAACACCTACTGTGTGTACCTGGTTTAGGAATTGTCATACTTGAAATGGAATCTTGCCCCAAGGGAATGACATTGGGGTGCCCTGGCACTTTGCAGAGCTAACAGAGAGCTGGTGCCTTCAGGGACATCATGGTGTCACCTGTGCTGAGATGAGAACCTGGTAAGAGTGTTTTAGGTGGTTTGGCCCCAGAAGTTGTGGATGGCTCTCTGAATCTGGACTGTAGCAGAATAGGAGCTGGTGTCTGTAGGTGGCCTAGCTGGAGGAGCTTCTGCACAGGTGCAGGGGAGGGTATTGCAGCCTGAAGGAGAAGTTGGTGAAATCTGAGCTTTTTTTGGCATTAGGCAAGATTTGACAGTAAATGCTCTGGGTGCTTGGATAGTGTTGTAGTTGAGGGGACTGGGTGATCTGAATCCTGCTGCAAGGTTCCTAAATCCCAAGCCAGTGCTTTCTCCAGTAGACTAACCAGCCTAGGAGGAAGTTTTTTACAGCCAGCAAGTTGGACAAATTCTGATGTGAAGCCAGAAAGTGCAGAGCCGACATCTTTTCAGGGGCTGGAATCACTGAACAGAGCCTTGCTTAGCCAGCTGGAAGCTTTCCAAACCATGCACAGAGTCACTTGCTTGTCTCTTGTGTTAGAGTACAAGCTGGGGAGGCTACTGTGCTAAGGTTACTGAGCATGGCAGTACTGGAGTTGGGAATACCACAGACCCAAGTCTTTCAGTCACTGGGATGCACATTAGGAAAGTAGCAAACGCTGGCACTCCATCATGGTTGCTTACAGAAACTCCCAAATAATCCCAGAGGAATGGATATGTACAGCTGAATCACTTTAAGATGCAGGTTTGATGCTTGGATCAGGTTTTAAATTTAAAACTCAAACCAGTTGTGGTGTTTCCCTCCATTGTGTGAGAGAAAGATGAAGCAGCATTTGCTGCTGACCAGTTCCAAGCTCTTGAATAGAGACACCTTCCCTCCCCAAATCCAGAAGACAGTGTAATGTCAGTTTACCCAAGTGACTTCAGGGGAGGCTACAGAAGCCATGGTTTGGCAAAGATGTGGAGGTATTCATGCCACCCACTTTTATAGCTAGATGAAGAGAAGGAAATTGAGAGAGATTGTGAAAAGGAGATGCAGAACAATTGCATTAGGCAGTTGGTAATTTCAGTGTGAAGAGCTCTGAATTCCCCTCTGAAATCTTCTCTTGGGAGTCTTAGTTCTTAAGTTAAATGACTAATTAGAGCATGTTCACACCACAAATCAGCCCAGCAAGGCAAACTTATAAGAGCTAATGCTTCTCACTTGATCCCAGTGGAAGCTGAAGATCTCAGGAGCTTGCAGAGGCATTTGGCTCCCTGGAAATCTGTGCCTGTTAGCAGAAGGTTGGAGAATTTGGGAGTGGGGGAGCAAAGAAAAGTCCTCCCTCAGCAGGCAGGGCCTGTATCAGTCCCTCTCTTAAGCCAGTTTCTGTGCTTTGTTCTTTGACTGCTCCAACATCTTGTTTAGTGGGAGAAAAAGTTTCAAACTAAGTGCCCCAAGCGGAGAGGAAATGTCCAGCACCCAGTGGGACCCTGACCTTCCTGGTAGGTAACAAATTGGATGGCATGTAGGCTGAAGATGCCGGATGAGGAGGGAGGGAGGGAGATGGCTTGAAGGGGGGTTAAAGTTACAAAGCCAACATCTGTTCCTGAGCGTGTGGGCTGCAGTGCTCTGCTGTTCCCCTTAGCAGGAGGGGCTGGCTTTGGAAGGCACACGGGAATGGCCTTGGGACACCAGAGGACACAGGTAGGAATGGCCACAGTGGGTGCTTCTGAGGAGCTATGGAGTAGGTGTAAGTTTATAGAATAGATCCTGAGGTGGTGGTTGCAGAGGGGTGAAAGGTGGAAGATGAGCCTTAAGGAGTAGGAATGATATGTTCATCTGTGGGGTTTTTGCCAATGTACAAAATTTGGGTTTGGTTTTCTTGTCTCAGGGCCCACACAGGAATTAGTCAGCTCTGAGTAATGGGGGGGAGTGTGGCCATTATTCATCTCTCTCCCAGTAACTAGAAGTCACTTCTCTGATCATTTCTTATGTTCACATCCTCTTCTATCCATCTCTAGTCTTCCTTGCTGTACAGCATCATGAGCCACTGCCAAAAAAATCAAGACTGGAAGTCTCAAATCCTCCAGAGAGATGTTGTTGGGCCCCAGCTTCCATGGAGGAGCAAGAAAGCCTGGGCCATGGCATCTTTCCTGCATTCAGCTGTGAGACTTTGCCCCAAATGCCTTCTGTCATCTCAGCAGACCCCATCCTTTTTGCTTTAATTGATTCTGTCTGGCTTTAATTTGATGTGAGAATAGACCTCCCACTGTGAGCACTCCAGAGCCCGTGTCGTGCGAGGGGAGTTGGAGGCTGGGCATAGCTGTGATCAGAGGCAGGGTTTGTTATTGTAACAGGGAGACAAGGATGGGTTTGGGAGCACCACTGAATTCCATAAATCCATTAACAGCTGACATGAGTCTTTTCACTTCCATACTGGGTTTGTGGGACGTGCTTGTACAACAACTTGAAAGTAAAGAACTGTAATAATAATTTTTTGTTATAGTCCATGCGTAGGGTTTCCTCAAGAAGTCTGGAGTCTGTTGTTTTGGCTCCATGTGAGTGTGCAGTAGGAGACAATCCAGGGGAGGTGGTCATCTGAATGGGTGACGAGGTGATTTGGAGTCAAGGAGAAGGGAAGGAAGAAGATTTGGCTTTGGTCACCTAACTGCATGATGAAAGAGATGAGGATAAATAGGGAAGCTGCAAAAGCTTCATTGTGAGCCTGATCAGCCAAAGTCTAAACAGTTTTTTAGTTTATTTGATCAAATCAAAATATTTTGGTTCATTGGTATGTTGACCTGAGTCACTGTTTGTCGAGGGTGACACAGTGTTGGAGAAACACCCAGGTTTGAGGGTGCTGTATCCCCTGTCACTGGAGGGCTCGGGAGCTCTGCTCTCTCTCCTAAGACACGGGAGGGGGTGTGTGGCTTATTGTGGCAAGGAGAGGCTGGATGAGAGCAGTCCAATTTCCAAGGGCTTGGTTTCAAAGTCTTCAGGTACTTTAGGGCCTCTTCAAAGCTGCTCTGTGGCCCTGTTCACTATGATTAAATGTGCTGCTGCTTGGACCACAAATCAGGGTTTTAAGTCAAACGGGAAGATTTTAGAGGGAAAATAGATAAGTGTTCAGAGTTGATTATCTGCAAATTCCTGAAATGGTTTGAGTAATAAAATATAGATACATATGTACTTATTCATATCATGCCATTAGCAGTCTGTGCTTCAGTGTCAGGAGACCATGTGCTGTGGAAGGCTGCAGTGCACAGAAGTAAGAAGATACTCCAAAATACAAAATTGTTGCCTGGCATCAGTGAGGGCTCAGGTCTTTGAAGATACGATCTGGTTGAGGTGGTATTCCAAAAGTATCTTGCCCAAAACCACTGGGGGTGTGGTGAGATGCTAAGGACAAAGCAAGTGAAGACATTGAGGTTGGGCTGGACTGTGGGACCCTGTGTAGCTCCCAACCTCACCCACATCTCTCCCAGACACAATTCCGAGGGGTAGCTGAGACCTTATTGTTCTTCACCAAACAGATTTGTTCCTATCTGTTAGTTCTGTTGAGAATATGATAGAAATTGTAGACAAGAATACTATGTAGTTGCTTTTGCTCAAAATATTCCCTCCTTTGCTTCCTATTTTTTAGCCATTCCACCTGATCCTTCAATATTTCCATATTTCAAGGAGATTAATCCAAATGGCATGCTTCCGTGGCTGATACACAGCAATAATGCAGGGCTAATACCTAATTAGTTCCCAGGGACATGGAGCTTTTTGTGGATATTCAGTAACAAAAGCAACAACAAACAAGCTGAATTCCTAGGTCTTAATTCATCGGGGAGGAGGAAATAGGAACCTAAAAATGCAGGAATTATTCAGTGCAGTATGAAAGCTTAGTTCTTTCTCTCATGAAGCTCAGAGGATGCTATAGCAGCTGACAGGGAAAATATAACCTCCTCCCTCCCTCCCTTTAGGGGGACTGTATATGTGTCTGTGTTTGCAGCCCTGACATCTCCAAACAGGAAAAATTCCCAGTTCTGCAACACGCTTTAAATAGCTCCTTGCCAATTCCCCTCCCTGCCATTTCCCCTCCCTGCCACAATCCCCAGTCAACCCGACCCCCATTTTTTGTTGTTGTTGTTGACATTCAGCCATACCTGATCAGTGGCATCCTGAGCAGCTGGATGTGATCAGAGCTGGCCTTCCACCTCGCAGGATGGCGAGCATATGGGCCCGCGGACTCCAGCCATTATGTTCCTGAGCACTGAGCTTGTCTGCCTGTGGCTACAGAGGGTTTTTTTCCCCCCTCTCAAGCAATTGTAAATAAACCTTTCTGATAAGTAACAGGAAAACAAACAGGCCCTTTGGCTCTGTAGGCAGAGAGAAGGAGGGAGGAAAAAAAAACAACAAACCCAGTAACCAAATCTTTGCTGAGTTTAGGCAGCGCATGGAGAACTTCAGAGTGCCTTTGGGAGGGAGGAACTGTGACTGCCCCTGGGCTGGAGTTAGGGCTTGTCTTGGAGCAGAAATGGCTCGTTTCAGGATGATGAACCCTCAGTGCTTTAAAGGCAGGCCCTGGTGTGGGAGCTCTTGGGGGATGGAGAAGGTTTGGCTCTGGGAAAAACAGCCCTGGAGATCATCTAGACCAAGGAAATGATGGTGGCTTTGAGTTGACCTGTATGGGCAGTCTGGTATTAGCCTTGAAGTCATAGGAGTTTGAAGGCAGAAAATGGCTGTTGTGAAGGTCATCAGCTGTCAGCCCTGGCAGCAAGGGAAGAGAAGGAGGAAGGTGCAGTGCAAGAGGTCAAGGCAGCCACGGGAAGGGGCTGCAGACAAGCCCAGACAGCCTCTTTGTGTCCTGTGGTATTTCCAAAGAGGGTCTCAGCTTCTGGAAGGAGTCATAGGAGGCTTCTGGCACTTCGCACTGTACATGAAAAAATCAGAGTAGAGTGTAACAGACCAAAGCAAAACCCCATCTCTTGAGGGTTCACTGTAGCCCTTGAAGAGCTGAGGAGGGGTCCCTGCAGGCTGCCCCCCACTCTGTTATTGTGGCCTGAGCCCTGATCACTGTGGAAAGCTTAGGGCAACCAAAGAGATTTTTGCAAAGAATGTGCTATAGAAATAGTAGGTCTTATCTTCCTTATGTTTTTCTTTCCTGTATGCCAAAGAAATTAGGCTTCAGCCTTCCCAGACAACTCTGGCTTCCCAAAACTGTGTAGCTCAGCCAACAGCAGTTAGAGGAGTGCAGCAGGGCATCCAGATGGGACCTGGCACTGTCTCAGAATGATGGCCTAAACCTAAGGATGGAAAACCCCCTCATTTTGTTCTCTGAACCCTGTCAGCACAACACACAGGCTATTGCTGTCCTGGGTGCATATGGTACTTGGATACACTGGGGCCACAAGAAACTTTTAGACATGCAAACTTGGGGGGGAAATGCTTCCTCTGTGTTGTTGAAGAAACATGATGAAAGCTGCTGGGTTTTGCAGCCCCTGTAGACTGGGAGATAGCTACCAAAACCACAGAGGCACACTGCCACACCAAGTGGTGAACTAAAAAAGCTGCCTGCTAACACTTCTAGGACAGGAGTCAGCATTCTGGGGACATGTACAGCTTCTCAGGGTTCCTTGGGGGTTTAGCCTCTCAAGTGCACTCCCAGCTGGTAACAGCATCATTCCCCAAGTCCAATGGTTGGACCTTTTCAGCTTCAAAGTCAGCCCTGTGAGGAGCCTTTGAAACCTTTGCCTCAGCAGATATGGCCAAGGTTATCATCCTGGCACGTCTGCAGTGAGCTCGGACGCTATCTTGAAATGCTGCCAGAGTCTGCAACATGCTCGTGCTGAAATGCTGAAACCACATGAAAGGTCCTGTGGCCCTGTCACCTCAGCCTCCTCCTGGCTGAGAGGAGCCAGAGCACTAACGTCACCACAAAGTTATGACAGATGGTGCCAGGTACCAGCTGTATCTCTGCCAACGCATCTTCTCTGAGGTCTTCAAGAATCTCTCCTATAGAGTGATGTAGCTCTGTGGCCTTAAATACTTGAACTCTGGAGAGAAGTAGGAAATTCATGTACAAAATTCATTCAGAAAGGGAAAATGAGAGCATAAGCCATGGGACCAGCACCAAGTGGGCCCAACATTGCTGTCAGTTACTTCCTGAGCAACTCCATTGACCAAACAGCATTAATTGCAGATTGATGCCAGCATTTCTGAGAGTTGCTCAGGGGACAGAGACCGTTCTGCTGGGGACTGATCTTGCTGGAAAACTCCCTCTTGTTCATTTCTCAGTCTCCAAGAGTCACACATGCACACAAACAAATCTCACTGACCCTCCAACAACCCAGTTAGCTAGCAGAGAATTAGAGGATGTGAAATCCTAGCTTCCCCCTCAGCGCAGCCCTGAATCTGCCACAGCCCATTTGGAAGGCAGGACTGGGAAGGCAACCTGCTAGTTGTTTTGCTCAAAGAGAAAATGCCTGTTGGACACATAAGAAACAACTCATCCAGTCCTGTGGGGGGGACTAGCCATTCCTCATTCCCACAGCCTCCAGCACAGGTACTCAGCACCTTCCAGGACTGGGCATGGTGGCTTTTCCCTGGCTGTTCTTCCACCTGACACTAGTTCTGCATTTTGCTTTTATCTAATGGTACTATTTTTCAGACATTGACGTGTGACCATCCACCTCAGGACAGTGAAAAATAAGGTGTGCCCTGTTCCCACACATGCATCTCTTCTTCACAGCTTAAAAATTGTATTGCGTGTGCTGGAGGCAGGTCTTCTTGACATACCTACACTTGCTTTCTGATGGTACTTTTTTTGCAGTTTAACACCTTTCAGAAATATTGATCCTCTCCAGTTACCACTTTTGTGTCTCCATGCCTTAAGGACTGGTCAGTGGCATCCTCTCACTCTGCTTCTGTAGTGTCACTGCACTCAATATGCCACTGCAGTGTGATTTGTTTTTTGGGCTGGGATTTTGACCCAAATTAGTCAGTGCTTTGGAAGTTCAACAGATGCTTCCCTGGAGTTTGTCTCAGCAGCAGAAAGGGATAGATTGGGGATAGAATAGTCTCAAGCAGCAGCCTAGGAGTGCCTCAGTTCCTCAGGAACAGCAGGTTCAGCTCTGCAGTCTGCTCAGCTTTTCCTCCTTCTGAGGGCTATAAATTGAATAACGTGCAGTTTACTGCCTGCCCAAAGTTTCAAGTGAAAGATGTAGGGGGGGAAGAAAACCTCAAGGCCAGTCAATAGGTGCAAATCAGGATGGCTTTGCTAGCTTACACCAGCTGCAGAGCTGGCCCCAAGGTTTTGCATTCACATTATCCTGGGGGCTCATATTGCAAGAATGCAGGGTTGGCCAGATGTGCTAGCCACAGTATCCCCTCTTCTCCTTCACTGACAGGGTACTAGCTGCCATTCCCTGCCCTCAGAACAGCCAGGCTTCCCTGGTGCTGCCTGCATGCAGCCTGGAAGGTGCTTTGGGGTCCTTGGGAATGGCTTCCAGCACACAAATAGTATCCCTGGTCCAGGACACAACAGTAAGAGGGTGAGAGCAGCAGAGGAAGTTTTCCCCCTTGGAAGTGGTGTTCGTCTCCTCCCCCAACCCAGCATATGGAATTCTGGATCACATTTCTCTTTCTTGCCAATAAATATTGCAGATTTATTGCTCTATACCTGGTGGGTAGTAAATTGCATTCCACCTCTGTTATAAGGCTCTTTGCTATGACACAGTCTTGCAGCTCCATTAAACCTTAATTACAGCAACACTTCATTGGGTTGCTGTGATGATCTGAGTGCCATTGCAGTGGGGAGGATGTATGGCCAAAACAGGCTGATGCAGAGAGGCTTTGTTTTGGTTTGCTTCCTCCCTGTTTGAGGATTATGGAGAGTTGAGCCCAGCAAGGGGAATAGATGGAGCCTCAGCCTCTTGCTCTCTGCTCATTTTCCACAACAGCTGGCTTCACCTGCCACAGCAGCTCTGCTGCTCCCTGATGGAGTGCTCAGCAAACACTGCTCAGAGTTGCCCCTTCTAAAGGGCTTATTTGCATTTGTGCTCTTGAGATGCATCCCAAAGTCAACGTTATCTCTGGGTTTGATAATGGAAGGAGTGTGGGGAAATAGACTACTAGGAGCAAAACAGGGCTTGGATTTCTAGAGTGCACAGCGAGATGAATTTTAAGAGCCATATCACTGGTATGTGGTCAGTCCAAGCTCATTCTTCTGCAGGCAGATGGTTTCTGTGTCAGCTAACAGCACTTTTTCTGGTGCCATCCCTGCCAGCTTGCTGCTGTCCTTCCCTGCAGCCTGGGAGAAGGAGAGAGGCTTCCCTACAGCAACCTCTGGCTGCTCTAGCAGCTCCTCAGATGTCATCTGCTGTTTTCCCCATGCTCCTTGAGCCTCAGTTGCCTGAGGGCCACAGCAAAGCCTGGGAGAGGTGGGAGTCTCAGTGCCTGTGGGTGTTGGATGTGTGGATAGATGGTTCTCCTTCCCCCTTCCAGCCAGGCATGGAAGAAGCACAGCTCAGAGCTTCAGGAGAAACTCTCTGGTGCCTGTGCTCCCTCTGGACTGAGGGTGTTCTGCTTGGTTTTTGTTTCAGAGATCACTCATGGTCCAGGATGAGCCCCTGCCTCTCCTGCAGACCTGTGTTCAGTACTAGTGTGTTGTGCAGACATCCCTGCTGAAACCCATGTTCAGGGCTTTCTGCTTGTTGATGAGCTAACCAGAAAGCACTAATGGCTCCAGCAGCCACCTGGACTTGTTGCACCATTTCATAGGTGAGCGCTGGGGTGTCAGATCTGCCCAGGAGAAGAACTGTTGCATTCCCAGTTTGTAAATTATTTGCCTCCTCCATCCTACTGGTGTGATATGCCCAGGGAGGTTGTGGAGTCTCCTTCACTGGAGACATTCAAAACCCGCCTGGATGCGTTCCTATGTGATGTGCTCTAGGTGACCCTGCTCTGGCAGGGGGGGTTGGACTAGATGATCTTTCGAGGTCCCTTCCAACCCCTAGGATTCTATGATTCTATGAAGTGTTGTACATGGTACAGCTCTGACAGTAACTGAAACTGCGGTAGGTTGTCCTCAGGATTAGCCTAATGCCCACGTTTCAGTCATGATTTTGACTGTTGTGGTCACCTGGTACGTCTGCTCTTCTGAGCAAGGATGTTTGACTGTGTTTTACCACATCTGTACCTTCATCTTGCCAACCACCCACACAGCATGTGTGTGCAGATCCCCCCGGGTGTTGGCAGACAGGCAGCACAGAAACCCTCCACACCACTGCCCTTGCAAAAAGCAGCTACCAGAAAGCAATTAACATCTTTCTATAAATTCAGTTGCTGAACTCTTTAACGAATAACTAACACATGGGAAATACTTTTCTTTGGAGAGCCTGTTATAGAGCCTCGTTTGTCCTTATTCTCCCCTCTTGCTGCAACCTTGAGATGTCAGACATAGGAAATGTGGCCACAGCTGTTTATGCACTTAGGGTTTTTTTTCCAAGGCCACATCCTTCTATTCTCCCATAGATTACTTGAAAAGATGCTGCAGGGACTCTAGAAAGCCAAGGTCTATGTGCCATGTGCAGGTGTTGCCAGGAGATTGACATTTTGAACATTTGAAAACTATCAGGGAACTTATTTGGTGGTGGATTTTTTCCTCTCTCCTCCTTCCTTCCCTCTTGAACTGTGTGTTAGAGACTCTTGCTACAGATTGATATTCCTAACAGAGCCACATTATTCAAGCAATAGTCAAACATGATAGCACGTATTAGGAGGAAGAGAAGTACCTTGTCATTTGCTGCTAGTAAAGGCAAACAGTGTTCAGCTTCCTAGGATAAATTGTCACTCACAAAGCCCTGTCCAACCCTTGACTTATTTTCCTCTATAGAGTAGTTCAGCCATGCCAACCCTAAATGGTTCAAAAAATGCTTCTGTGTTGGTTTCTTCTAAGAAAATGTCATCACCTTGATGCAAAGTGATTATTTTTCAATGTTGAAGTGGATCCCTTTTCAGGAATTCTGCTTTTAAATAATGTAAGAGAGAAGTAATGTCAGAGATCTGACTTTAGTAGTTGTAAACCAAAGGAATTTATTCTTTCTCCTTGGGGGGAAAAAATTTAATTTTTAAAATGCAGTTTAGATTTAGACAAATAAAAGATGTGTAAAATTAAATGGGAATGTTTTGAAGGGACTGAAAATATATATTTTGATTAACTTGAATGAGTTTAAAGATAAATCATGGGGAAAATGAAATGTTGCTGGGGGTTTTTTGATCCTCATTTGAAATGAGAAATAATTTGCAATCTTGACACTTTTCATGGAATGAAAAGTCCATTTGCTGATTAAGGCCCAGATTCATCCTGGCTAATTTCAGGCACTATTGAACTGCTTAGTGCCAAAGGGCACTTTAATCCACCTGAGACTTAAATTGCTCTCTGGAGGTACCTATTTCACTGATAAGACATGGGCAACGTGACTTCTCTTACGTGTGTCTGAGATAACTACCTGAAGTTGGGTGACATGCAACAGGGTGCAGTGCTCTCCCTTTTCTTATCTGGCCTCTCTACTTGTTGCTTTTGCATTCGTGTGCCCTTCCATCTCTCCCCTAAAAGTTGGGAGTTGGTTTTTGGGGCTTGGTGTTGTGTTTTGGGTTTGGTTTTGTGTTTGTTTTGTTGTGTTTTTTTTTGAAGGGTGAGATTTCCACAGAAAAAATAGGGTTTTATCAACTTGTTTCCTGTTGGTGGAAAAAATGCTGGAGGATCAGGAGGGTTATATCCTATAAGAAGCAAGGAAACAAGATCTGGAGCTAAGATTGTAAGGGTCTTTGGTCAGGTTGTTTGTTTTCTTTTTCTCCCCACGTACCATGACTCTCAGCTCCCACATCTGGTTGGCAGAAGGCAGGTCCTCTTCAACAGCTCCTCTGCAATGTGCTGAACACTCTACTCCATCTTTAGTACTCCTTGACCCAGAACAAAAGTGAAAATATTTGGCATGCCAGAAAAGGTTAACAAATAAAGTGATGCTCAGCCTTCTCCTCCCCATGACATCATTTCCATCTGAGGAGAACAATCTTCGTGTCACACCTGACAGCCTGGTGACAGCAAAGGGACACCTCTGCTACAAGTTATTTCCCATGATCTTGCCCACAGTGCTGTCTTGCCTGGCTGAGTTTTCCACTCTCCTACAGGATGAAGAGGTAGTGTCCAGAGGTCAGATCTGGCCCATTTTATGCCACAGTCTCGCCTCATGTCATCTAGACATGCTTGTGAGCCCTGTGGTCATCTCTCCAGTCAGCCAGATAGATTTGCTTTAGGTAGCTGGACATTTGGGAAGTATTATTTTTTTAAAAGATGTAGGCGGTACTGTTCTTATTTTGGGCTCATAAAACATAACAAGATATGGGTCAACATTTAAGTCTGGTGGAAAATTACATCCTAGAAGACTTTGTGGAGCCAAAAGCTTAGCTGTTATTCACTCTAATTATGCTCCATTGAACTGTACAGCAGCAACTGTGGCCTTGGCCTGAGACTTTATTCTCCTTGCTAGGAAGCCCACTATGACCATTCCATCTGAGCGGTGGGATCCAGGCTGGGACAGAAGCCCACGTGAGCGAGCACCCTTCCTCCTCTGCCAGGTGTTGGTGAGAATGGAGCATCTTAGAATGGTTTGAGTTGGAAGGGACCCTAAAGATCATCTAGTTCCAAACCCTCTGAATGGGCAGGGACACCTCCCACTAGAGCAGGTTGCTCAGAGCCCCATCCAGCCTGGCCTTGAATACTTCGAGGGATGGATCTCACCCCATTGAGCTCCTTTCTCACCCATGATGAAGCATTTTATTCACCTTTCCAGTCTCCAGCAATGATTGCAAGCTCCTTGCAGCAGCTACTTGGCAAAGCACGTAGGATGTGTCTGAGCATCGCAGGCCAGGGCGTGCTTTTGGAGGCAAGCAGGCAGCATGGGAGGGTGGGGGCAGGAGATTAAAATACAGTTGTTGGCTGATATGAAAAAAAAAAAACCAACCCCAACTTAAATAAACCACAAATTACCAAAAAAAAAAATCCTGTGAGAAAGAAAGAAAGTAACAAGTCTGTGGAGGATGGATGTTTGGAACTGTTCAGCCTAATGCATGCCAGATTCCTTCTCTCTTCTCTCCCCCCGCCCCCTCCTGCTGCCTTCCCCTTACCAAATGCTGTCTGCTAAACTTCTGAAACACCCTTTGCCTTTTTGACCCTTCAACTCATCTTGAACTTAGGAAAAATTGGGAGGGAGGGGGGCAGGAAGAAATAGTTGCCGATATAGTGCATGTGGCCGGGCTGGGGTTGGGGGTGTGCTCTGGGGGTCTGTGCTTGGGGGGGGGGGATGACATGAGTTTGTGTGGTTGATGCTCCCCTGAAAACAATTTGTATCCTGTTAATAGAATTAGTAAATATTTGTAGCTCACTTTGAAGCCTGTGTCCCCAGGGGATGTATGGAGGAGGGGGGGGGCAGAGAAATTAAAGAGACAAGTCACTGATTTAGTCATTCTGACCCCTTCCCCCAGCCTCTTTCTTTCATTTTCTCCCTCCTTTATGAAGACACTAAACAGACAAATTGGAGGTTTGAAGCGCAGCTTGTGCTGCTGCTGCTGCGGAAGTGAGAGGGGTGGTACATGGGGCGAGGGGGTGGAGGAGCAGAGCTGATATCTGCTAATGCAAAAGCCATCCCCTGCTAATGAATGCAGTTGGGAGCCAAGTTCCTGAGCAGTGGTAGGGCCTGGCCAGGCACAGAGACCCTGCGGTGGGCAAGGACCCAGGGGTGGTGGCAGGGGCCTTCAGCTGCCCTGTGGCACGTGGGGCTGAGCTGAGGGGTGGCCCATGTGCTGCTTTCCAGGTTTTTCAGCTCGCTCATACACCGAGTGACAGTGAAGGAAGGTACCTTTGCATATGTCTAACTTCACCTCCTCAAATCCTTCTCTTATTCCTGGAGTAGTATTATAAACTGGTAAAGGACAAAGGAAGAAGAAAGGGATCTCAGATCAGAAAACGGAGTCACGTAGGGCTGAGATGTTTCATTTCCCATTATTATTCTGATTCACTTCTCTACAGAACTGCACAGATGCAGACTCTGAGGTTAGATCACCTGCAAGTTTTTAGGTGGTGGACCTGTTCCAGCTCTTTGCCTCCAACAGCTGGCAGCTGAGGTACATGTGAGTGACGAGGGCCACCCAAAAGGAGGATCAAGTTTGAAACAGTGGAAATTCAAAGAGCTGTTAGCATCTCCAGGCATGGCATTATTACTTGGGAGTGATTTTGACAGGCCCTGGGAAGGAAGTTTATAGGAGTTTCGTTACTTTCAAGAGTGGAAGGAGCTTGTGTTGTGGCGTTGTCTGGAGAAATGTGCTCTCATTGACTTGCCCAGTCTGCCCACCTCCATAGTCCTCTGGTCATGCAAGGCCAGGAGCAAAACACCTGAGCTCTTACAGGTGAAGTAGCTTCTAAAAAGGTACATCTGAAGTAACCTTCTGCCTTATATATAGACTATAAATAAACTGTTGGGTGGCACGGAGCTGAGGAAGGAGCACTGCATCTCCTTGAAACCATTTGGGCCAGGGTAGAAACACTAAGCTTGGGTGATAGGAGTTGTCATGATCCAGATGTAGTAGAATCTGATAACCTGGATCTTTTTGATGCTGCTTCAAATTAAACTGGTTGGACTTGAACGCCCATATTTTGTGGGTTCACTGTTTATAATATTAATGCGTTCTATGAAGCCGTATTAACCCTGGCTGAGAAGGAGAGCATGGATCCCTGCTTCAGCCCTGCAGGCAGGAAGGTAGGCAGCACTCAGCACTTCACTGGGAGAAGATGCAGCTCTGCTGCTGTTGGAAGCTCAGCCCATGCTGGAGAGGAGAGACAGAGAGGACTAAAAGTGAGCCAGTTATAAAAATCAACCGACCGTCACACAGTTTCACTGCATAGCTTAAGTGATCAGTTTCTTCCTTGGAAGGAGAACAAAAAGCAATCTGAACTGGTGGTGTGGCTGCCTGCTGGGTGAGACCGGGCCAGGGTGTCATCTCATGTGACTGATAAGATGGGGAAGGTTAGGGAGTGGCTTCTGAAGTCTGAGTTGTGTGGCTGGAAATTTGCCTTCTGATTTTTGGAGGCTGTGGAAAGCAACGAAGAAACCTCAGGTGGCTAATTTCTGTCTTGAGGTAAAGAAGGAGCAAGGCAGGCTCTTTAATTGTTGAGTATTGGTTTGTCTGTGTGCCAGGAACCTCTAATGGGATTAACAGGATTCACTTCTCTACGAAGTGTCACACAGCCAGTGTCATCTCCTGCAAGTGCCAGTGGAGAGGAACAGGTGACTCAGGAGGGCGATTCCTCTGTGTGGCTCTTGAGTTGTCCATTTCTCTCCGTCAGCTTCCAAATTGACCAGGGTTGCTGCCTCAAAGACCTGGCCTAAGTTAGGAGAGATTAAGGCATTTTTCAGCTGAGAGTTTGGTGTCTTGGAGGGCTGCAGCCCAGATAAAATACATTCATACATGGTTGAAGGTTGGCATTCAAAGTTTGTTCATCTAAAAAATGAAAAGCTTTAAAAAGGCCCTGAACTACTTCAGTTAACATTTAAGTCTACTTAAGAAGTTAAGCCATGAATTGTTTTAAGCTCTTGAATTTTTCTTCCTTGAGAACAGATTTATAAAGAAACAACTGCAAAAATTCTCTTAAGTATTGTTGGGGGTTTTTTTTGTGAAAAGGCAACAACAGAAATGTTCACAAGTCTTTACAGAAGAAAACTTGAAGGCAAATTGTTGCAAAATAGATTTTGAATGCTTCGACCAGCTGGATTTTCTGGCAGCTTCAGTGAAATCTAAACAAGGAAAAGGATTCTTTTTTTTGTTGTTGTTGTGTTTTGCAATACTTTTTTATCCAGACTGGACAGTACAAAGCACATCCTCTGTTGGAAGGTGTCGCAGGCTGCAGATGAGATAAAGTTCCCTGTGATTATATGGGGTGTTTCTCAATTGAGAGTCAGCACATGTGGAGGTCCAATCCTTCTAATGCACACGTAGAGGGAACAGGGAGGAAGTGGAGTCCATCAAGGAGAATAGTAAAACCAGGAGTCGAGTAATGAATGAGCGGGTGATCCAGGAACGTCATGTGAGCACCTTCCACTCCCACTCCTTGCAGGAGGTATTTGACAGTTTTGCAGGGCTGAGCCCCAGACGGTGTGAGCAAGGGCCTCTTTTGCAATTCTATATGTCTGCTCTACCTTTTCCAGACATGCATCTCTGGTTTTATTAAGCGCTCGGCTTGCTCTGGTCCTTCAGTTCCCAGCAGCTCTTTCCATTCCCATTCCCACCCAGAGCTGAGAGACCTATTACCAGGTAATGATGTGTCAAGCAATAGGCAAGGTCAGGGTAAATCAGTGAAGGAAAATGCTGATGTGGTGGTGGAAGTGTCTATATTTTATTTTTTTTCTTCTTCCTAACCTGGTTTTCTATACCTAAAAGCTTTAACTTGCTGATCACAGAATGTTAGGGGTTGGAAGGGATGTCTGGAGATTGAGTCCAACCCCCCTGCCAGAGCAGGACCACCACAGAATGTAGGGCAGGTCACACAGAAATGCATCCAGATGGGTCTTGAAAGTGTCCAGAGAAGGAGACTCCAGAGCCTCTCTGGGCAGCCTGTCCCAGGGCTCTGTCACCCTCACAGTAAAGAAGTTTTTCCTCGGGTTGAGGTGGAACTTCCTGTGCTCTAGTTTGCATTCATTGCTCCTTGTCCTATCACAGGGCACCACTGAAGAGACTGGCCCTTCCTTCTTGACACCCACCCTTCAGATATTTATAGACATCAATAAGATCCCTTCTCAGTCTTCTCTTCCCCAGACTACACAGCCCTAGCTCTCTCAGGCTTTCCTTACCAGACAGGTGTTCCAGTCCCTTAATTGTCCTCATAGCCTCCATTGGACTCTCTCAAGTAAATCCCTGTCCCTCTTGAACTGGCGAGCCCAGAACTGGACACAATACTCCAGATGGGGTCTCACTAGGGCAGAGTAGAGGGGGAGGAGAACTTCCCTTGACCTGCTGGACACACTCTTCTTAATGCACCCCAGGATACCATTGGCCTTATTGGCCACATAGGCACATTGTTTCTCTTAGATGTTTCTCCTTAGATGAATAGGTGGGTTTGGGGACTTGGAATGCCAGCAGATCTTATCTAAAAAGTTGTGTCATGTTTCTCTTGTCCTAAGGTGAATTATATTTTCAGATTCCCAGACTTGGAAAAGTTGCTTTGAGGTAGTGAATTTTAATCTCACTTGGGTCCGTATAGTGATGGAAACAGTTGAATTACCTGGAGTTTTGTGTTTATCTGAAAACTGATGGTGGTGTCCTTAGGTGATCCAGATCTCTGAAAACGTGGCCTGACTTCTGTCAGAATTGATTTCAGTACAATTCCAAACTCACCCTGACTTTGTTTGAACTGACCTTGCTGGGGTCTAGGCCAACAATCGTCATGGAACCCCAGACTGGTTTGGGTGGGAAGGGACCTTAAACATCATCTAGATCCAACCCCGCTGCATGGGCAGGGACACCTCCCACCAGACCAGGTTGCTCCAAGTCCCATCCAACGTGGCCTTGAACATTTCTGGGGATGGGGCTTCCACAACTTCCTTTGGCAACCTGTTGCAGTGTCTCGCCACCCTCATGCTAAAGAATTTCCTCCTCATGTCTCACCTCAATCTCCCCTCTTCCAGTTTTAATCCATTCCCCCTTGTCCTCTCACTCCCTGCCCTTGTCCAAAGTCCTTCCCCACCTTTCCTGGAGCCCCTTCCAGGCACTGGAAGGTGCTCTAAGGTCTCCCTGGAGCCTTCTCTTCTCCAGGCTGAACCTCAAGTCTCTCAGCCTGTCTTCAGAGCAGAGCTGGTCCAACCCTTGGATCATCTCCATGGCCTCCTCTGGAGTCTCTCCAGGAGGTCCATGTCCTTCTTATGTTGGGGGCTCCAGGACTGCACACGATACTCCAGGTGGGGTCTCATGAGAGCAGAATATAGGAGGAGAATCACTTCCCTGACCCTGCTGGTCACGCTGCTTTTGATGCAGCCCAGGACACGGTTGGTTTCTGGGCTCCAGGGCACAGTGCTGGCTTGTGTTGAGCAGGAGATGACTTTCCCAAATTTCCTCAGGGACCTGACTTCAGTCCTAACAGACTGACCAGGACTTGATCTTAAATCATGGTGTTGTAGAAAGCTCTGCAATACCAAACCTGGGTATAGATGATCTCCTTGGGGGCCATCATATATCTGGGAGCTGCCTGGGCAGAACTGACCTGTGGTTCAGAGTCCTAATGTCAATATTATCCAAGAATAATCCTGCCCAGATTCTTCCTTCATTGTGTCCCATTTTAATAGTTTCCTATATATTAAATATTTTCTCAGTAAGTGGGAAATCTAGTGTTTTAGGGAACCTGGTGGTTAACAAAGCTGTTCTGAAAGGATTTCTGGGTAGCAGAGTCTGGAAATGTTCAGAAACAACCTTTTTTACATCTGATGCTCAGTGTTAAGTTCTGAGATTCCCTGCAGGGGCTTGGGCCCAGATTGTAAAATGGACTTTGTAATTTAATTTCCATCCATTTCAACATGGAAAAGATTAAAATGAGAAGCTCCACAAGGCAGAAGATTTCCTCAGTAACCAAACAAATGGCAGGGTGAGCTGGTGACAGATTTTATCAAAAATGTTTTAAAAGCTGTCGTTTCAGATTGTTTCTGCTTTATGAGGTTTGAAATGCTCTAGAAGCTAGATCCATTTTTAATTCCTTGAGCAAACTAATTTTACAAACCAGCCACTGTATCTTTGATTACAGTGAATTTCGCTTTCTGAAAACAGCGGCTGCGGGAAGGAGGGGGGAAAAAACCATTATTGTTTTGTGAACAGTTTTAGTAAGTTGAAGAAAAATACTGATAAATTATTCCAAAGGAATCCAACAGCCTTTGGAAAATGCCGACAGTAAAGAAAAAATCTGGCTCGAAAAATTTGTTTTTGAAAAAGAAAAAAGGCTGGTTTCAACATAAAACACTTCTCGTGCCAAGAATTTAAGCCAGCTGTCATTGTCTTTTGTATCCATAAACAAATGCTTTGGTCTCCCTAACGAATCTCAAATGAGTAAAATGGGAATGGGCAAAGGATGGGCTGCAGTGCAGATGCCATCCAGCAGCCAGCCAGTCTGACACAGATTTGGGGCTGTTTCTGTGACATCCTTAGCACGGTCAGAGCGCTGCTCACCCGGCACCTCTGGCGAGAGCGCCTGGGAGTAGAAGTCAAACCCCACACATCAAATCCAGGAGGAGAGGAGATGCAGGTTGGTGATTGGTGCTTTAGACCTGGAGAGGACCTGGGGGTGGAGGCAGCTGGAGGAATTGGACCACACTTCACCAGCCTTTTTGCTGTTCATAGAATCACAGAATCCCCAGACTGGTTTGGGTTGGAAAGGATCTCAAAGATCATCCAATCCCAACCCCCCTGCATGGGCAGGGACCCCTCCCACTAGACCAGGTTGCTCCAAGCCCCATCCAACCTGCCCCTGAACACTTCCAGGGATGGGGCAGCCACAGCTTCTCTGGTCAGCCTGTTCCAGTGTCTCACCACCCTCACACTAAAGCATTTCCTCCTAATGTCTCACCTAAATCTCCCCCCTGTCAGCTTGAAACTGTTCATCCCTGACCTATCACTCCGTGCCCATGTTCATCCTTAGCAGCAGCTTCCATCCTGCAGTTCCACTCTGCTGCTCCATAGCTGATTCACTCTCAGGGTAGGAGCCTGGGCAGTGCCAAGTGTAAACAGAGTTTTTAACATCCCATTGGAGCTCCTCAAAAGCAGGAAACCAGGAACCTGTTTCTTGCAGTGCTGAGACCAAAGCCCTGGAAATGTGGGTGATGATTTTGAGTAGTACATAGGCAGCTTGCTTGCTTGCTCCTCTGGCCTCCACTGCCCAGATACAGATGTCTGCATCAGATGGTTCTTTATTGTCTGATAGATTTGTGGATATTGTGTAAGCTGGTTGTCACTCAGTTCTTCATGGGTGGACAAAGGTCTTTTTCATTCCTGAGACATAATTAGGGATTTTAGCTGAAGTCATTCAGGTACTTTTTACCTCTGGTGAGGACTGTTGCAGAAAGCAAGCTTCTACATGAGATTTCTGAGAAGTTTTCCATCCCCTTCCTGCCAGAGTTTCAAAGGCAATAATTGTCTTTGGAATAATGTTGGGGGCTCTCATCTAAGTCATAGCCTGAACTCACAGTGAAGGGAAGAGCTTTTCTAAAAGGAATTGTTTAATGAGCAAATTAAACCTGAATTGCTGTGATTTTTCTACCTTGTAGGGTTCCCTGGTGGCTGCAAAGAGTTTGGGTTTTCCCTCAGTTGGACCACTATGGGACTCTTCCACCTGGCTTCCTTATAGTGTGATTCTTGTAGGAACTATGTAACTCTGAGATCTTTAATCTGTTGAAAAATGTAGTATTTCAGCTAAATAAAGATCTGTGGCTTGAGGATTGTGAGGTAACTGTGGGTGGACAGGCTCTGATCACACCAGCCTTGTCTCCATAGGAATCCAGGCAAAAAAAAAGCTTACATCATTTCTGAGTCTTCTGCCTCTGTTTAGCTTCAAATTGTTGGTGAAGTTTAAACAGAGATGTTCACCAGATGGTTCATCTTCCCAAGTCTCTCTCCTTCCTAAGGGTATTTGTTTCTTTTGCTCCTTCTTTTGTGCTCAGCTTTGGTGTGTTTAATTGATAGGAACTGTTTTCATTTCTTTTACTCTGAATGTATCCCTGGGAGTCCACCTGGGTGCTGGGAATTATTGGACATACCTGCTAGAGTGGCATCTGATGCATAGACCGAGTCTGAATGCAGAGTCTGTCAGATGCACAGACCCTACATGTGTTAAACACTAACGTCAACAATAGGTTCTACCCTTCTCTTTGGAGTCCAACTCAAGGTCAGGAGAACATAAGACGCTCAGCTGCACTTCAGTCACAACGTGACAGGTCCACAAGAGACATTGTTTCAAGTCACTTGGGATGCACTTGTCGTTTGTGTAGACTCTAGTATGGATCAGCTCATCCTTCAGCACAGGAACCTGGTGGAGCTCTCTCCTGCCATGCCTGTGAGCTGATAAAACACCTGCCTTGGCTGTGCTGAAAGGACACTGCTCACACACGTGGCACTGTCACCGTGCCTAAAGATTGAAGCTGGGCAGAACACAGTGGAAAACCTCCCAGTGTAATTAATCCAGTCATATTACTCGAGCTTTTGGCTTGGTTTTTTTTTTTTCTAGAGCTGGCCTGGCCTGCAAAACCCAGGTCTCAATTAATACTATTATCCTGGGGATGACATTTCCTCAGTCTGTCGTCGGTTATTTTTTAATTCTCTAATTTGTTCTAATATGCCCATTGCCTGCACATCAAGTCAGCCATGAAGACGCTGCATTTCCAGGTTCCTTCCTCTCCATCCTCCCAAAGAAATTAAAGCAAGGAGGCTGCGGGACCACAAGTGCAGGAAATAGAATTAGGGAACATATTAATTGGGGCATCAAGTAGGATTTTGTTCCAGGCGGTTTCCTTCCGTGAGCCACTTTGATGCTTCCCCTTTGCAGCTCTGTTTCTCATTAAAAGTATCCCTTAATGGCAAATGTTGTTTATGCATGTTGCAATTATGTCATGCTGTAACCCCTATGCTGGCAGGCTTGGCTGATTGACAGGGAGGAGGAGGAGGAGGAGGAGGAGGTCAGTTGTGGGGAGGAAGAAGGGGGAGGCTGTGGGGTGGGGAGGTAAACAGCAGGCAAATAGTTTCAGCTTGGAGGTTGAAGGCAATGGCTGCTCTGAACCCCTCAGTGCCTTCAGCTAGGCTGGGCGCCCGGGTGAGAGCCAGGGCTTGTCACTCTTTTTACAGTTGGGTTTTATTCTTTCTGCTCTTTACTGGCTTTGGGGTTTGCAGCCCTGCCAGAAAAATGGCCGGGTGATATTAAAGCTCTGCTTTTCCAAGTGGAACCTGGGATCCCTTTTGCTGTTTTAGCTACTGTTTGATTCAAGAGGAGTAGTGGTTTGGGTTGGGAGTTTTTTTGGGGAGGGAGAGGGTGTTTTTTCTTCATCGTCATGCTTCTCACTGTCCTCCATGGCTTGTGTGCATCTTGTCCCAGCTGTGGCTGCAGACCTTCAGCAGGGATCTTCCTCAAGGCCCTGTGATTTCCTCTGATCTTTACAAACCCGTTGCCTTCAGCAAGGCTGCTCTTAGGTGGTTTTTGCCAGCGTTAAGTCAAGGCTGTGAGAATAGCTCATTTGTGGGAGGGTATTTGTTTTTCCATCCAGGCAGCCAAAACCTCCAGCTTCCCCTCTCCCTCGCTCGGGGACTGGAAGTGCAGAGGGTTCATTCTGCCCTTGATCTCCAGCTTATGTGAGCAGCTTAAGACAAACCTGGTGGTGAACCTAACTTTTTCCACCCGTTTTTCTGATCACACTCCTACTGTAAAATGCATTTGCCACCATGTCTAGATCTCAAGAGCAAGCAATTAACAGCCATAATAAAAGAAAACAGCTCATGTATGTGGGGAGAGCAAGCCAAGCCATGTCCATGCCCATGCCCAAGCAAGCTCAGAAGCCAATACAAATACCAGTGCTGTGTTTTGGAAACTGTTGGCCTCTGGATTTTGGGAGCCAGCACACAGTGACTGAAGCCAATGGCGAAGGCAGTGAGCAAAAACCTCAAAGCTGTAAAACCCAGAATGTAAAACAAATCTAAGAGGGGGAAAAGAAAAAAACCTCCCTCCTTCCTTCCGAGGTAATATCCTATCTAAAGTGACTGGAGCCTGAGCAGGCAAACAGGCCGAGGAAACCACAGGAGCTGGGGCTGACAGGGATGGAGCTGGTGAATGAGGGGATGCAGACAAGTGTAGGAGTCACAGAGGAGAAGTCACTTGGTGCCTAGAGCCAGAGCTGCTGTGAAATGACTAATTTTCACTTTGCATGTATGATATTTGTATGCAAAACACATTCTGCAAACCGTCACATGGGTATTCTGCTCATGGGTTTTGATCTGGGATGAAATTTCACCCTTTCCTCCAGCAAAGTCGTTTATCTTTCTTTCAGGGAGGAGGGAGGAAGTGGGAGGGAACTGTGGGGAGAAAGAAATTGTCCTTCAGGCGTAAAATTCAGGGATTTATCCCTCAAAAGGGTCACTAGGCTGTTTCCCACCATGGGGACAGAGGACGGAAATGCTGGTGGGAGCACAAGGTCAGGGCTGAGATGGGTCTTGGCTCTGCTGCCTCCACCCCACCACTAGACTGAGCTGGAGCAGTCCCAGTGCAGTCCATAGTCAGGGACTTGGAACCTTTGTACTGCTTTGCCTTAAATCCTTATTCCTTACTCCTCTGGAATTAAGTAAAACTCCACGATCAGACCTGTTGGCAGGTTCTGGGAGCCTTGAGAGATCAGGGGTGTCCCCCAACCAGCTCAGAAGGGCTACTTCACCTTGAACCCCCTGAGAAAGGTTGGCAGTGTTTTGCCTGGTCACACGTTGCAGATAACGCAGTCTGGGGACCTGATGCTTTTCACTAGATGAGGGTCCCATGCTGATGGGTGCTGTGCAAGGGCAGAGTGCCAGGCTGCCTGCTCAGGGTGCTGTGTGTGTGTGTCCTCCTCCTGACCGCTGGAGGGAAATAAGCTTCAGAAAAAGTCAGAGGCTTAAAGTTCTTGAAGGGGTGAACCCAACTGATCCCCTGCCTAATCCTGTCCCTAGGCTGAGCTTTACACCAGGGGATGCTGATCCCCCAGGCTTATTCTAGCAGCAGCCCTGGCTTTGGCTGCTCTTTCTATGCCTCTCTCTTCCAGTACATCTTTGCTTTCTCTGGGCCTTAACCCAGGGATGAATTGAAGGGTTTTGCCCATTGGTGACCTTGATGATTTTAATGTGGGGCTTTGTGCTGGCTGTCACTGCTACCTTGCAGTTTGTGTGGAGGAAAAGAACTCTTTGTAAACGACCTTTACTGCAGTTCTGGTGATGGACCTCACTGTCACCAGTGGAGGAGCAGGCCTGGACCGTAGGGAAGCTTTTCTTGATGACTGTTGAGTATTTCTGGTGTTGAATGCTGCTCATGAGGGCAGCCTGTCAAGCCAACTTGCTTTTAGGGAGCTTCTAGGTCAGTCCTGAAGACCTCTCTGTGGGGGCAGTTATGATGTGTTGTATATAAGACAAGCTGGGCCCAGCTTGGAGGACAAAACAAACCTGAGGCAATAATTGGTTTCAGCTTTCTGAGATGTTTTGGTGTGTGTTTATGCCTCTTCCTCTGTACCTCATGTGCAGAAGGAAGAAAGGGGTCTTGGTGAAGGGACTCGGGTCCTCAGTTACAGACAGACAACAGGGTAATACTACTAATTAGTGCCAGGGCATGGGCTGGGCTGGGCGGACATTGGCCCTGGTGGTCGGGCTGAGAGCTGCAGGGATCCCTAGGTCGGGAGCAACTGAAGAGGCTCATGGATTGAGAAGCAGTAAACCTAATTCTGCACTAAGTCTCGGTGCTGTTCTTGGGCATTTCATTGCTTTGGGCCAGGGCAGACCTCAATGGCCCTGTAGGAACACGTTTACAGTAGTCTCTATCAGCTTCAACTCCCTCCATGCTGAAGGGATGGAGTTTCCCAAGAAAAGGATTGCATCTGTGCAGCCTGTTAACCTTGTCCTGCCCCTTTTTCTCTGCCATTGCCTGATTCCAAAGCCTTACAGTGCAACATGTGTCCTTATGGGAAAGGGAAACCTTTGGTGTGCTGGTGGTGCAGGCAAATTACCTGAGCTTAGTAGCAGCTGCTGTTTGCCCCTCCAGGGCTTCCTAAGCAAAAGAAGCAAATCCAGAAGTCAGAGCCTGCCATTCCTGATGGCAGGAGGTGTGCCATTTTCACCAGACCTCCATCTGGGAGGTTGATAGCCGTTTAACTTTATTTAGTGTCTGACACAGGCCAAGAAGTTTCTTTGGCATAGCTCTGCTGGGCTCCCCTGTGCTTAGGGGAGAGATCCTATGGGATTTGGCATGGCACATGTGGAGAGGCATGGAGGGAATGCAGGCAGCCTGCCACCCTGGGCCTCGGGTTACCCAGCTTGTGCTGTGCTGTTGGGATCCTTCTCCTTCCTGCCAATGGCTTTGGTTGCTCTGCTTGGAGAGCTGGGGCAGGAGGACTGGGTGCCAGTCATGGCCAGGGTTCCACCTTCCTCAGGTGGATGCCGTTGTGTATGGAGGTCCATGAACCATCTGCCCCAGATGGTGGTTCTAGCGTGATTTTTGGATTTGGTCATAAAGATGTTAGTTAGTAGTGATTGAAGTGGAAAGCCCACCCATGTTAGCCTGGTCCTGTGCATCAGATGGTGGGCATCTGAAGAAACTGGCAGGGTGAGTAAGGGTCTAGGTTCACAGAATTGGCAGGGACCTCTAGACATCACCTGGTCCAACTCCCCTGCTAAAGCAGGATTGCCCAGAGCACATTCCACAGGTCTGTATCCAGGAGGGTTCTGAATATGTCCAGAGAACTCCACAACCCCCTTGGGCAGCCTGTCCAAGGGCTCTGTCACCCTCAGAGTAAAGAATTTTTTTTCTCATGTTTCAATGGCACTTCCCATGTTCCAGCTTGTCCCTGTTGCCTCTCATCCTGTCACTGGGAATTACTGGAAAGAGTCTGGCTCCATCCTCCTTGCATTCACCCTAGATACTTGTAGGCAAGGTCTCCCCTCAGCCTTCTCTTCTCCAGGCTAGAGAGCCCCAGCTCTCTCAGCCTTTCCTGGGAAGAGAGATGCTTCAACCCCCCAGTCATCTTTGTTGCCCTCCCCTGGACTCTCTCCAGCAGTTCCCTGTCTCTCTTGAACTGGGGAGCTCAGAACTGGATGCAGTATTCCAGATGTGGCCTCACCAGGGCAGAGTGGAGGGGGAACTGTCTACTGTACACTTACTGCCCATGTTCAGACCCTTTGCTTACCCAAAATAATGCCTCTTGGGAGCACACTGCAGAATTAAATCTATCCAGTCACTCTGAGGAGAGATGTGGAGTTTATATCATGTGCAGACACAAACTCTGTGCTCAGATCAAACTTGCTCTCTATGTTCTGAGCACGGGCTACTCTCCAGAACTGGAAGATGATGAACTTCAAGGTACTTCAGCAAAGGGGAAGAACCTTGAGACCAGCCTGAACTCAGTTGCATGCATGGGTAGCAAGAGGTTGTGCCCATGCTGCTGCTCTTACAGTAAGGTTGTCCCTGTTTTCTGTGACATAAAGCAGCATGGCTACAGTGGAGTGTGCCCAGGCACCTGGAGAAACGTAGCATTAAATCACCTCAGTAGTCAAAAAGGCTTTGAAAGGACCTATTTTAGTGCCAAGGTAGAGGAAGGACATCCTAGAACGAGCACATCTCAGAAACAGAGGTTGAACAACTGCCTCTGGCACCTTTCTCTGAGCCTGTGATTTTTTACAAGGACTTCTACCCTTTCCCATCTCTTAGGGGATGTGGAATCCCGAGTTAGAGGGTTGCATGGGCAAAGGAGTGAGGCTGCAGTCTATCAGTTCAGGTCTTCTCCTGTTTAAATATCATTTTCTCAGAAGCCTAGGCAAGAAAGGAGGGAGCATCACCTCGTAAACAAGCTTAAAAAAAAAAAAGGGCTGTTTTGTTGGAAATGTTTATGCATCATTCCTGAAAAATACAGAAGGTACATTGATAGTGTAGCACAGAGTTCAGCTTGTGCAATCAGGAGTGTCTCTGTGTGTGTGTGTTTGCAAGATGGGTCTTTCCCTGAAAGTAAATTTTGGAAAACAGCTGCCAGCAGGTGAATTCCCTTGTTAGAATTTTCTGAAATATCCCGATCCATCTGCACTGAAATCAGTGGGAACAGCAGGGATATAAACCCCAGTGCTAGTGTATTTCTCTCTTGGTTTCCTGGATAGAATTATATAGGCAGATGTGTAGGGGGGGTGTGCATAATAAATCCAACTAGGATGCCCTGGATGCAGGCACGATTGCCAGGGCATCCCATGTGCTCTGGATCTGGCATGTGCCACAGGATGGATCTGCTTGCTGGTCACTGGGGTATTTCCAGATATCTGTGTGTCTAGTTAGAGCTCCTGCACTAACCAATATCCTGATACCTCTTTCTTTGCTGAAATTGATTTTTCTCCCTGGTACAAAAAGGACGTGCAAGGACATCTCTGGTGTGGTGACCTTAATTAAACTCCCAATCCAAGGCTGGAGGAGTTTCAGGCCAGGGCAAAGTCCTGCATTTGGTAGTAGAATTTGAGTCAGATAATTCCAGGAATGAGAGGTTTGGGCTCGTCCTTTTCATTGTATGATAACACCAGGGAGAAATGCTAATTATGCTGCTGTCCAATGATGCCAGGGTGAACATCCTCAAGATGCTCGTGAGGGGGTAACACGGACACAGCACCACTCCTCTGCCTCTGTGCCACCTCCTTGGTCTTGAATGTAAAACAAACACAATTCAAAGACTTGGAGAAGTAAATTGGTCTGAAATTAACCCAGTTGCAAACTGACTATTCCCAGCGAACTGTGCAATTCTCTGCCTTTTTCTTGCAATGTGTTGCTTTTCCTCCCCTTAATGTCCCTTGCCCTGGTCACATACACAGAACAACACGCCTCTTATTTTATATGCCCTCAAAATCACGTGTGTTCCCATGTTCTGCTTAAAGGCACCAAGCTCCACTGTCCCTGTGGTGCTGGAAATCTCTTCAAATGAAAGATTTTCATATGAAAATTCCTCTGCCATTTAGTCTGCTTATGAAAAAACACCCTGGAAATGCCTCAAGTCAACCAAACAGCTCACAGCTTGGGTGGCCAGGGGGTAGCAGGTGGGGGTGCCATGGTAAAACCAACCCCAACTTAATTAGAGAAACCTCTGTCAAAAGGGTTGTTTTTTTTCTCACACGCACGTACGTACATGTGGGCACTTTTCTCCTGCAAATAGACTCCTGGTGAGGATCAGAAGAGCAGGGTTAACCATAACACACAAGTTATTCTTGTTGCCACAAACCATTTTGCTGACTCAGTCCTAGGAATCCTGGCGTGGTGCCAAATTGCAGCCTGTAGCTCTCGATTCAGTTGCTGCTGGGTTTGAAAATATCTATATTAAAGGCACTTTTCTAGCAGAGAACCCGGGCCCCAACTTGCTCTCTGCTGCAGTTTGTTTTATGAAGTGCTGGGTGCACCTGCTTGCTTGGAGAAGGCACCTTGGTGGATGCTCCCTGTGTGAGCCTCCCCTGCTGAGCAGGAGCAACTCAACTGAGTCAACAGCATCATCCCAATTCCAAAGTGTGAGCGGAAGAAAAGAATCGCCCTCTATTGCTGAACCTAAAATCCTGAAGCTTTCTTCACCACATAATTTGTCGGCATCAGCAGATTGTGGGTGTTTTCCTGCCAGCAGTCAGACTGAACTTCCTTGGAGTTGCAACATCAGGAGGGTTAATTATGTACAAAGTCCTGGCCAATGCTGAGGTCTGGCATGCAGGGCTCCAGCTGTGCTGGAGAGACGATCCAGAGGTGATTGTCATGGCCAATGTTTGCGTGTTCCTGGGGACTCTGGGCTGGTTGCCTTCCTAGTATGAGGTCTGTGAAGGCAAGGGAGAGCAGGCAGGCTGGGGAAGAGGCTTTTCTTCCTGTAAAAGGTCCTGGTTCAGAGGAAGTCACACTCATATGTAGAGGATTAGCATTCCCAGGAGCGGAGCTGCCACCTGTGCAGGTTTCATCTGCTTCCTTTCCAACCCTTTTTACTGTTGAAAATGCCATTTGCAGGCATTTCAGAAGTTTTCTTGAAAAATAAAATTTAAAAAAACAAAATATTGGGGAAAAAAGTGAAAGATGTTCATGGGTTTTGGATTTGTTGTGTTGTGTTGTTTTTTTTCTATGAATGGATGGTGGCTTTACAGCTGTAGGATAGTGGTAGGGAATAACTGATGACTTGTATTCAGCTGACGTGCATGGAGATATTTTTTTCTAAGGCATGGAATGAACTTCATTTTTGAGGAGATCCTCCCTCCAGCCTCCTGCAGTCAATTTGCCGGGCCCTCCAAAGAGGAAAATATTCTGCTCTTTCCAAACAACCTGCAGTGCTGCCAAGCCTCCATCCTCCCCCTTCCAGCAGCACTTAAAATACAGTTTGTGGATTTCCCAATATTTGTAACCTCGTCAGTCAGGGCTTATCTCCCTGATAAATAAAAGGACACAAAGCACACACGGGCCTTATCGGAGAGCTAACAGAGCGCTCGCCTCGCCGAAGGCGAAGACACGGGAAGCGTTCTGTCAACAGTGCAAACAGTGCAATTAAAATCTCTATCCATTCCTTTAGCACTTGCACTGGTGTCACAGCAGTTTGCTGCTGAGGCTGCTTTTGACACCTGGAGATGGAAGTGTTGGTGCTTAAAGCATTACATTGCCCTCTTTTGCTTCCTTTGCCTGGCAAAACTCAAACCAGCTACTCCGTTCAGCCACTTACTGCAAGAACCAACCTCAGTTCGACGTCCCTTGCCCAGATGGCCAAACATTGTTCTCCTTTGCCTGATGCAGGGCACTCCACTCTCCCCATTTTTTATTTTAATACCAGTTTTTACTTCATTATGACACAATTCAGTTACAACAGCAGCAGACTGAAGGATGCCTTAAATGCTTGGCTGTCCTTTGTCTGCTATAGGTCAGATGTCAGCAGTGCCAAAGAGGGGAGGGGATGGGGCTGAAATACAATTTAGAGCAACTCTTTTTCTTTCCTTTTTTCTGGCATATTGACCATTTTCATGCATGCTACAATGCTGAGTCCTCTACTGACCATTTCCCCAATAGAAATACCAACAAAGGAAAGCACAGTTGTTTGAGCTCCCAGTGGGTGATTTTAAACAGTAGTAGAGTTTGACTTGGTTCCTGGCTTAGATCTGTGCAGTGCAATTGTCTTGTGTCTTCCTCACTCCAAAGTGAATGGCTGTTTAATCTCCATCCCATGAAAAAAAACCCAAAGTCATACTTATCCCCTGAGATGGGCTTTTTAATTGCTCTAGCTTGACACTCCAACTTAGTGTCCTCATGGCCACTGATTGATTTCAATTAACATTCCCATGCTCCAGGCACTATAAATAACCCTTGTCTGGCCGACTGCTTCTCCACTGCCAGCTCAACCTTTCTCCTTTAGCTGCTGCTGCTGCTCATCTTGCTTCTTGGCTTGGCCTCAGGCTCAGTCCATAATTCTTTCCAAACTTCCCTGTATAAAATAATCATGTACATGAAGTAAAACAGGAGTCTCATATACACACTTAATAACTCTTGTGTACTGTATGAGTGGGAATTCCACTTCATAACCCCCAGAGCTTTCAAATGGTTCTCATTTTCGGCAGCATTCCTCCTGTGAGATCTAAAACTTCCCATTTTATCCCAAGCCGTTTCTTTCCCTTTCAACCTTTTTCTTTCTCCTCTAGATTTCAGGGAACAAACAGCTTCTTCTTTACTTGGGCCTGTGGTTTCAGCAGCGAGGCAGCTGGGAGCTGATAGCACCACTTGAGCTCTTAAGCCAAATGTCAGGGTTCTCTTCCCAATGCCACATTTTCCAAATTAAAGCTTCAGCTCACTTGCAATCCAGAGCAAAAGGCTGCAAGCCAAGATTTAGACTAAACTGATAAGATAAGCTTATGGGGACCTAGAGCTGATATTCTACATGTGTTCATCTGTCTGCCCACCTGTTGTCTCTTTCCTAGTGAAAGAGAGAAGAAAGAATATTGTGTGTATTTAGACACATACTGCATGTGACAGATAGAGACCATCTGTGTAAGGATGCAGGAGCAGGAGTGGGAAGCAGATAAGTAGGAGGCAGCAGCCCACAGATTGGTAAGGCCAGAAGGGACAGTCACATCAAAGGCATGTAGGACTGGAGGGTTTGTGTTTGAGGGAGGGTGGTGGTATTTTGATGGCATTCAGAAAGCCAAGGGAAAATAGACACCTCTGATAAAACACACATGTATTTCTCTCTTTTTCTGCTAACTGAGGATGTGGTTGAAGTTTCCCAAACTTGAATTTTAAAAAAGTCATTTTTTTTTACTGTTGTGTCTGGCTTTTTAAATTTTTTTCATCTGGTGACAAGTCCAGTCTCAAAGGTCTCTTGAAGAACTCAAAACACCCTGATCCAATGGCATTTAAATTAGGAAGATTTGTACTGATTTGAGATTAGTCCCCAAATATGGAAGAACTAAAGGAGGTGACAGAAATGCCTCATCCCCTTCAGAAAGGGGCAAGCCAGAGAGGGTGATAGAATCAAAGGTGGGAGCTTCAGTTTGGTTGGCAGAGTGGGAGGTGCAAGCAGGGGAGCCCCAGGGGAGCAGGGACAGCTTGTCCAAGGAGGTGGTGGTCACCTTTCTGCCTGGTGCTGTGCTGGTGAGCAGCTTTTGCCACGCTGCCTGTTGTGACTTTCCTCTTCCCCATGTGCCGCCGTCCCCGCTGCGTGCGGAGCCCATGTGCTCTGTGCATGTCACAGTTGCTGGTAACCAGTGCTAATTGAAACAACATTTTCAATGGTACATTCTTGGCTTTTTGGTTTGGTTTTTTGTTTGGTGTTGTGGTTTGTTTTTTTTCCTTTTCCCAGTTTTCCACATTTGGAGCCTGGCCCTGGGCCCTCTGTTGTGTCCCTGACTTTATTTGCTGAGCTCTGTGCCAGTGCTGTATCTTCATGCTGCTCAGTGCTTGGCCAAATGAAAAGATCATAACATGATAGAAATTTTGGGTGGCTGGACCCCATCCAGCATCTCCCTTCCTGCCCCAAATGGGGCACCCCAAGAACTGGAGGCTTTAGTCCAGATATGAGGTCTTAACCACTTCCAAGAAAGGTGGATAATGATTTAGTTGATCTGCCTGCCACACTTTTTTGAATAATAGTTCAGTACCAATGGCTTCAACTTCTGTTTTGTAACTGGTGCTTAAAAGTCCATACAAAATAATTAAATGTATTAGCAATTAGAAAGAACTTGAGCAGTGATTTAATTTGAAATGAAAGTTTAAAACATCAAAAGAGGAGTGAATTTTCTTTTGTGCCTGATACGGTGACAATAACATTAACGTTTTAATGCCATTTAAAGCTATTTCAATGCTTTCCAAGGAAAAAAAAAATTAAGGAGGGGTCTTTTCAAATAGAAATTGTAGTTCCGAAAGTGTTGAAATTTGCCAATTTGATGGTCTGGGATTCAGCAGTAAATAAAAAAAATAAACCCTACAGTCAGCAGTATCAACATAGATTTGTGGTGTGTTGCAGTTCTGAAAGACTTCTCTTTTTCCACAAAAAGAAACAGTGCGAAAAAAATTCACATAGGTCTAATCACAGGATCTCCCAAAGCTATTAGTGGATACATTTATAGATAAACAAGAAACAAAACATCCTGAGACCAGTGGGAGAAATAAATAGATTTTTCTGGAAGGGAAAGCGAGTGTGAGAGCAAGGGGAGTAATGGGGCAGATGTGTGCAAGTTTGAAAACTGTTTTTTGCATTACAGGATGTCATTTATTTAGTTTGAAAAAACATGTTTTTATGGTATCATTCTGTGCCTTTCAGAGTTCTCATGCACTGGAAGCCAGCTCTGACTTCTGTGTCAATGGGCACTTGGGAACTCCAAGCTCTGAGTTATTTGACTGTCAAATGCTGTTACTAAGTCACTGGAAATCACTTTCTTCTTTTTTTTTTTTTTTTAACAAAATGAATTTGTTTTATCCCAAGATGCCCAGGGCAATCATTTATATTATAAAGCTGTAAGTGGCAGGAGGACATCTAAAAATAGCACATTCCAAAGGCTCAGATTTATAGATATTGGAAGAGAGATTTTCCCTTTTCGTATTCTGTGTCGTTATTTAACCTGAAAAACCCAAATAGGGAAAGTCTACGTAGTGTCCAGCTCTACATGGAATAATATTGTCATTTGTGTCCAATTAATCACAAGAAGTTACTGGGCCAGATCCTGCCCAGTTCTGTCTATTGTCATGCTGGGCCTACGTGGGAACACTTAGGTCAGGCAAATTGCTATTAAATAGGGATGTCAGCATTTTATCTGTGCAAATACTCAAGTTGCTCCCATGCCAGCTTTGGGGATAGCTTGTCTGGGTCTGCAGAACCTTCTGTGCTGTGGGAATCTCTGTAGGTCAGAGATCACTCTGGGCTCCCTTTTTGCTGGTGGGTGGGACTGGGTATATTCAGGGTGCCACATGCTGCAGGTGTCTGCCCTGGATCCAACAGACTGTTCTTCTTTGGCACTGTTTTTCCTCATAACAAAGGGAAAAGCATCAGTCTGTGCTGTTGGTGTCTCCTCCTGGGGGAGGAACACCCTGCCTTCGTTCTCCACAAGAGGCCTTAGGTGGGTTTGTGTCTGAGGGTTCATAATCTTGGCATTTCTGCTGGAATTTGGAGGTGGGGTGAGCTCTGACCTTAAACTTAGCCCCAGACTTCTGTTTCTGCCTGGCTTGAGGACTTGTCCCTGGTTCACTGGGATCTCTTCCCAAGCTCTTGGGAAGTGTGGCCCAACCAGGTTGCAAAGTGTGGAGATGTGGCTAAATCCTGACCCATTTGCTCTGGTTTTCCTTATACAAATAACTTCTGTTACAAAATTTACACAAATCTAGTTAAATAATTGAGCTGCTTCTACCCCCTGGAAACCTCATTCAGAAGGAAAAAGAATTTGACCTTTTGTCTCTTGTTCAGGACTCCCAGCACCCGCGTCCTTCTTGGCCAGGCTTCATCATGGCCATATCAAGGGACTGACCAGACATTGCTCACTTCATGCCACACTTCATTTATGAGCCTAAATGTCCTGGTCAGTTTGATCTACCCTAAAATACTGGCAGTCTTGATGAGAGGAAAATCAGATTGACTGCTCTTCATAGCAAGAGAACTGAGACCCAGTGCGAGGAGGCAGCTGAACAGGAGCTCATCTCCCATCCCTGCCACGGCTGCTTGGGCTGCACCACCAGCTCCTCCAGCACATGTTTGGGAGATCTGGCTGGAACCCGTGGCTGGGAGCCCCTGTAAAACCAGGGGGCAGAGAGGAAATGTTAAATAAATGTTCAGCTGTAGCAGTGAGGCTGCTGTAGAAGTCACTTGGTTACATTTTTGGTCTGTTGCTCATCTGCTACTGCTATGGGGGGAGCAGATGTCCAGTGGAGGAGAGTCCCTGTGGAGACAGACAGGGACTTCCAGCAGGTGCCCTGGTCAGGATGGTGGAGCTGGAGACCTGGCTGACAGGGTCAGGTTGAGACCTTGGGATCAGTTTGTGAACAGTGTGGTGAACTTTCTGCAAAGCTGAGTGATTTAAAGGAATCCTTTTCTTGGTCTCTTTGGAAACCAGCTTGAGTCATGTTCCTTCTTCAAGGTGGGAGGGTCTGGAAGAGGAGGAAGGAAAGAAGGAAACTGGGGCGTAGTTAGAAAATACAAGTAAGGAGAACAAGGACATGCAGTATTGGAGTGTAAAGGGGGAGACCAGCCCACCATTGCTGCCCTTGGTGTAGCATTAACCCTCCCAGCCCCAAAGGAGGAAGAAATGGGGCACCAGACTCTGCTCTGTTGCCCAAGCTCTCGGGGCTTGGCACAAGGTGAGCCACTTGGTTTCTGATGTCAGGGACTTTTCTTTGACTGAACCCACAGAGGGAAGGTTTGCACAGGTTACTGGACCATTTTGACCTTTTGCCTGCTTTATCAAAGGCCAGAGGAAAGATTTTGTATTTTATTTTATGTGGGGCCAGGGCCTGACTGCCCATGCACGTTCATGGCTTTGATATCAGCCGAAGTCTGAACTGAAACAAGAAGTAAATTAATGTTGACAGCTCAGGTACATATCGCTCTTGTCTTTCAACAACAAGTTGAATGACTTTTTCCATTTCCATCAAGCAGACAGTGGCAAAGAGGCTTTGGGTTTGGGAAATCCTGAGCACGAGCTGCTGGGGCATGCCAGCTCCTTCCCACAGCAGGACAGGGCCATGTTCTGAAGCAGGCTTAGCAAGACCTTGCATGACTGGTCAGATGGATACAGTCTGCAGAACACAGCAAAATTGCATTGATAAATTGTGATTCAGAAAGCCTTTGTAATATGTTGTTGTTCCCCCTGCGGGGAAAAAAGGTTTTCTTGCGAGCTTTGGATGCGCTGGTGGTACTTCTCATGCACCATGTGCAGCCCTCTTCTCCCACCATCAGAACCCAGTAGGTGCAAAAAAAATCCTTCCTATACTATTTCCATTCATCCTTTGTGGTTAATCCTCAATTTACAATTTTAACAGGGAGCAAATGTTTCCTGTTTCCCTGTGTATTACCCTTCAACTTCGATGACTATTCAGGCACCTAAAACATTCAGCAGAATCACTGCTTTGATTCAGCCCCTGCTTGTTGTGGTTCTCCAGCAGGGAACCATATTTCATTCTCTTTGTTCACAGCTTCTCCCCAGTTATTCTTCATTAACCAGTGAGTTTATTTCATCAGTCCCAGTTGATGCTACTTTTAAGTCCTGCACAACCAGTGAGCCTTGCTGTATCTAGTCATCCTTCCACTTTTCTGGAGGTGGTCTCTCTGCTTACCTGGCAGGTTTTTTCCTTTCTTCAGGAGTTTCCCCAGCTGACTGTGCACCCAGCTCTCAAAATTCAAAGGCACACAGGCTAAAAACAAGGAGCATCTCTCCACTTACTGCCTGGTGTGTCCTTAATTTCCTAGGCTGGCAAGGGCCCTGGTAAAATATGATGGATCACGTGAAATGCTTTGTTATCAGAGGCCATGTGTTTTCCCCCTTTTATGGAATAACAGTTGTAAATGGCTTGGAGTCTCACTTCAGTTCCCTCATAAGATGGGAAGATTTCTTGGCTGATCATATGAGATCAGTTACTGGGAGAGTTTTGTGCTGCGGATTTGGCTGCCAGCGACTTGATGTGCCTGGAGATGCTTGCAGTCTGTAGCCATCATTTCTGCCTGGGATGTTTGGTGATGGATTTGTTCTTGTGCTTGTTGTGTGTTTGGCTGCTTGTTTGTTGTGGTCATTGTGTTTTCATGTTCTGATTTTTGGTTATCATGTCGCCGTGGAGACCACCACTGTGCTCTGCCTCCCGTTGTTGTGGCTTCCTGCTAACCAGTGTTTGTTGTGGGACATAATATGTGGTGGTGTTCTTCGGCTTGTTCCTTTGCTCTGACTGCTTGATGTTTGTGTTGTAGCCATAGATTTCCGTGGTAAACCCTTTGAGCTCAGGAAAAAAAGAACAAACAAGCTTTCCCTTTCTAGTCATTTGTGAAACTCAAACATGATCTTGTTCAGCCCGACCACGAAAACTTGGAGATCAAACTGAGTAAATTGAAAGTGTCCCACAACACAGAAATTCCCTTCTTCCGCCTTTCGACTCTTGTCTCTCCACAAGCAGATCCCTCCTGCCAACTCCAAGCAGAAGGGAGGTTTTCCTGCTGCTAAGAGGGCTGCTTGTGCTCCCACCAAGTGGGGGAGGACAGTAATGATGGACCATCACCTGAGCAGAACGGTCTCTTTGGCAGTAGAAGACTTCAGGCTCTAAAATGCAAAGTCATGCTTCTGTCAGCCTTATGATTCCATAAATAAAGTACTTTTTGGTGGAGGAATAAGGTCTGTGTCAGGGAAAGGGAGAGGAGGGGCTGGGGGAGCAGAAGTGTATGTTTATATCAAGCTTTTCCGTGCTAAGAAAAAAGGACTTTTGGAAAGGCTCTGTTTTGGTGATTTCTTTACAAGCTCTGCTCCATCCCTCTTCTTCCCCCACGACTCCTGTGCCAAATGTCCCCCTTTACCTGTACAGATTAATGTAGGGAGGGTTCAGGATTTTATGAACCCGGTGTTTTTCCTTAAAGATCAACCCCCTGGATAATCAGGTTGGGAAAACCTAGCTGCAAGATACTTAAAACAAGATGTTTGAAAGCTCCTTGTGAAAACTTCTCCCAAATCTTTTCTAACAGTTTGAAAGCCCCTTCCTCCCTCCCCTCCTATAACATGATCAACAACACTGAAATTCAGACAGTTGTAATCAGCTCTAATAGGAGCAGAAAAGCCAAGTGCCACGCGTTATTATCCCTCAGCCCCTGTAGTGCCGGTATCCGGAACCTTGCTTGTGCTGGGATAACAGTAAACAGATGTGAGGGCAGTAGTTGCAATACTGAGTTACCCTTTAAAAATCCAGCTTGCCCCATGGATTTGTGCAGGCCCCTTTTCCTTCTCTTTCCTTCTCTTTCTTTTTTTCTGCGAGGTTATTTTATTTTTTTGCAGGATCAGCTCCCTTGGCTGATTCACCATGTGGCTCCATAAATAGTTGGATTGGCATAATTGAGGGGTGAACGGGATTTGGGAGTGAGTGGCTGGTGATGGAGAAGGGAGGGGGAGTGTGATGGGATAAGCTGGGCTTACCACTAAGAGAAATGTTTGTGGAACCACGGCTTTTCCACAAGGAGCCACAAGTCTATCAGAGAAGCAGAGAAATGCTGTGACCACTGGAGGAGTGAAACTCCTCTCTCTGGGCCAGAAGCTGATATCATTGCTCCCAGTGTGTTGTCCTTGGCTTGGGCCTCGTGCAGACGTGCATACCCGTAGCTTAACACGCTGAGCAGTGGCTTTTGAACAAGAATAGACACCAGAGGTCTGTTGAAGTCTGCTCTAAATATCTCTGACATCAACGCAGCGAACCCTGTTGGCTGCTCTGGTGCTGAGTTAGGTCTAAAAGTTTTGTTAAATATCTGCCTGAAGTGTTATGGAATTGGGACTTTACTCCCAAACCAGATCTATTGACTTTGAAAAGGAATCATGGTTCTTGTCAGTGGTGAGATCAGTTCCTGGGTTCACAGATGCTTGGTCTGTTAGCTGCTCATGGCACCAGAAGAAAGGGAGTAAAGAGAGGAGCAGCGAGGGGTAGAAGCAGAGATTTTTGGACTGGTTTTGGCTGGTTAGGAGATGGCACCCCCTTGCCCCCCCCCCCCCCCCCCCCCATGCCCTCCCACTGTTTTCAGTGACACAGGGTGAGAAATTGGTTGATCCGTGGAAAATTAGCCCACCAGTGAAGAAGAAAAATTTTCCTGTTAGATCAGCTGGCTGATCTGATTCCTTCTGCAGCTCCTGATCTGACCCTGGAAGGAGAGTGGACAGTGGGGAAGCTCTTCCCAAGCAGGGAGAGGCTACGTGAGTGTCCTGTGAGCCAAGTGTGGCCTTTCAAGTGACCAGCCCAGCACTCAGCCTGCCAACACTTGGTTTCTGGCAACTGCAGCTCAACGTTGTCATCAGCTCTGCCCACTTCTTTGCAGGCATCCCAAAATGTTGGTAGGTGTAGGATTTTTAACCATGAAATCGGTGTCTCTAGACACACCATGAGCACCGCGTGGCTTTCAGCAAGGGGGTGTGGAGATAAAGAAAGGATTTGTTTTGGTTCATGAGTGCTGGTGAGGGGGTTTCTCCCTGGAGAGGGAGGGCCAGGGTTCCTGTGCTAGAGCTCATTCTCCCATTTGCTCGGCTGTGAGTCCGTGGGGAGAAGCCGGAGAGCTGGGAATGTGCGTGTGGATGTGGGCAGTGACACATTACTAGGGCATGTGCAAAATTCCCTCAAATGACCACAGCACTTTGCTGAACAACCATCTGAAGGTTTCTCACCCTTCCTCGAGGGAGGATGCTGTGCTTCCAAAAAAGACTCCCAACGGATGTAACCATATTCATCCGGTTCTGTTACAACCGTTGCTCTTCCTGTGGCTGTTTTGCTCTTCATTATCTCCCTGGGAAGAGGTTGTTCTCTTGAGCAACAATATCCCCAAACTGGTTTGGTTTCTGCAGTGTCCATATTTAGTGGGACTGTTTCTTATTTAGAAGCAGCCTTTGCATGGGTGTGAAGATGCTTCGTGCCGTGTGAGCCATGTTAAATGGGCTTTGCCCCCTGGTCTGTAGCTGGAGAAAATGTGTGAGGGATTTCCCTGCTGCTAATAAGCATTGTGTTTGCCTTCCTCTTTGGGGGTGGGATAGATTTGGGGAAAGGAGAGGGGGGGGAAAAAAAAAGCTTTTCAGTGGGACGTGAATGTTTCTGCCACATTGTTCCCAGCCTTCTGCCAGAGTCCAGCTGTATGACACAGGCCTCCAAAATGTAAGCAATATTCCCTGGTGAGTGACGCACGCGATCACGACTCGCCACTTGGACGAGACAACAGAAATCTTGAGGGTGGTGGAGCACATTTGCTGGTGGGGAAGAAGGTGCCAAGGACAGCGTGGACTTAACCAGCACCCTGGATTTCTGCAGACATTGGACCCAGACTCTTCTGGCCCTGAGTGTGTTTGTAGCACAAGGCTTTAACCTTTTGACAGCCCTTTGAGAAGTGTTTGCTACTCTGTAGGTAGCTAATGGGGCATCAGCATGTGCTGACAGGTATCCTGGTCCCCAAAGGTTTCTGGAGAGAAGACCAGGGAAAGGTGAGTTCCTGGGAGGTGGGAGCAGAGGAGCAGCCTCCAGCAGCAGCAGAGTGTCTTTGCTGCTAATGCTTCCAGGGAGGGAATTTGAGGAAATGCTTGGATAGGAATAAGTAGGGCTGGCAACAAATGTGCATTTCATTTTATGAACATTTCATGGTGAAACTTAAAACTTCCACAAAATTTGGGGGACTGGATAGCTCAGGGGATTAGTAATGGGATACAGAGCCTTTCATCTCACCAGTGCCTTTTCAACTGCAGCTCAAGTCAATACCAGCGACTGAAAGTTGTTACCATCTGATGGCTTATGTGTAATGAGTGGATGGTCTCACTCCATTTCCTGGTAGTCAGGTATCTGTGGCTGAGGCCCACAAACACACCGTAATGCCTGGCTGCTCGCCAGCCTTGTTGGCAGCCTCTGCCAATGACTGGATGAGTCCCAGAGTGAAATATCCCCTTTGCTTCTAGCTGGGAGCTTTAGTGGGCAGGATCCTGGCATGTGCAGGCTGTGAGAAACTTGGAAGGTGGGAAAGCAATTGGCCAATTCAGAGCGGTGGCTTTTTGTAGACATCTTCCATCTGCACTCAAGTCTACAAAGAAGAATGTTTAGTTGCAAGGACCTCCTCTTTGGATGCTCACCCCTCAGCAAAGCTGTGATGTGTGTGAGGTTTGTTTTGCAAACAGAGTGAAGACATTATGGCACAGGGCTTTCTGTTTAAAATAGCATCACTGCTTTTCATCCCCTCCCCAAAGTGGTTCTAAGTGGAACCTGAAGCACATTTTACAAACATTTGTTTATTAATGCATCTGGGATTTGACTCTAGTGCAGGGCTGCACCATCATCCCCATTTTCAGCTGGGGAAACTGAGGTAGAGAGTAACCCAATGAAGGAGCAGATATTCCAAGATAAAAAATTCAGGAGTTTGTGGGTGCTGGCCCTGAACCAGCTCTGATAATGGATTTAAACCTTCAGTATACCCTCTTCTTCTCCCTCGTTGGACATCTGCCCTTGCTCTTTCCATCATGGATTTGAAAACAGCTCCTAAGATGAAGCCTGGGAGAAAGGCTGCTGCCTGGGAGATGTGTTCTGTTGCCATTTTGTGCTCTGGAGACCTCATAGTTAGGACACAGTTTGGAACAAGGTGACTCCTAATGAAAGTGTCCAATCACAGTTTTTGTTGATTCTGTTCAAAGTTGTGGTAAGGGGTGGGGATGGTGTGAAGAACCGGTTACAGAAACATCCGAGTGTGTGGTTTGGTTGTGGTCCCCAGGTGAGACCACCAGGCAGCAACCTATGGAGGGTGTCAGTCCCCTGATGGGACATGCAAGACTGGGCATCCCTCAGTACACCCACACACACATAACTTGGGAATTTCTAAACCCTGTGTCTAACAGGAGGATCCCTGGGCCCTGCTCACAGGGAACAGTTACAATCTGGTGTAAACTGTCCCCTGCTAGAATCTGTGGGCTGAAGTGGTGTTGGGGTGAGGCCCCGTGAGCCCTGCTGGCCTTTTCACTGTTACACGGAGCCAGGCACAAGCAGGACATTAGTAAACAGATTATGTCAGCTCCCACTGGCGTTATTTTTAAGCACTTTGTATATATTACTTGTCTGTATGGATCTCTGGACTGTTCCCTCTCCCCCTCCTGCCGCCTCTCAAATCACCCGCAGAGCTGCTTTTTTTTTTTTTTTTTTTTTTTCTTTTGGTTAAAGCAGCATCAGTAGATTTGTCCTTAACAAAAATAAAGCCATCCATCTCCTTGGGCCCTGCCGTTCTGTCATGGAAGCTCAGGAAAACTGGCTTGGTCAAGGTTTACAGTAGCTGTCGCAGCCTGCAGTGGGAAAGGCACTTATCTGGAGAGGAGGGTTTGGAGTTCTCAGGAACGCATCCTTCCCTTGGACTGAGGGGGTGGCTTTTGTTTATCCTCTGGCACACAATGAAATGATGGGAAAACATGCTTGGATGCACTGCAGTAGTAAGGTGGGGCAGGGCAGTGGTTAAAAATGGAACACAGCCTTTGATCCCCAGCCAGAGCAGATGACTCCCAGGGTTTGGGTTTTAGGGTGGACATCGTGTTCCTTCTCCCCATCTCCGTGTGCGGATTGGAGAGTTCCCCTCCTGCCTCACGAGAGGAGCAAAGTCTCCCAGGCAGGCTTGGGGAAAGAGAGGGATTGCAAGTGAGGTTGGAAGGTGGGAAGGGGTTTGGGAAGCCCAGCTGGCCCCTGCTGTCACGCCTGGCTGAGGTGGGTGCTGGAGAAGGCGTGCAAGGCCAAGCCTTCCCGGCAGCCGGCCGAGGAGGGAGCCTGCTAACAGCAATCCTGGGATCTCAAAGCACCACAGCAAAGAGCAGGAGGCTGAACCTCTGGGCCACGGCCTTGGTGGGGAACGTAGGGGCTGGCTGGGGCCAAGCCGTGAGTCATGACGGCGGCTGGGGTTTGTGACAATGTTTTTCCTGTTAATCTCCCCCACCATCTCCCCCAGAAAATACAATGGAAACTCCATAATCCAGGAGATAGCCTGGGGCATACCACAACTCCAGAGGGTCCTCGCAGGAGGCTCCGAGTCCT
This sequence comes from Hemiprocne comata, assembly GCA_020745705.1. NCBI lineage: Eukaryota > Metazoa > Chordata > Aves > Apodiformes > Apodidae > Hemiprocne > Hemiprocne comata. Next base: position 12,412,301 of record CM036602.1, on the reverse strand, counting down.
CCCCAGATTTCCCAGCAGCCAGACCAGGTAGTAAATAACCACACAAGTCCAGAAGATCGAAGGGGAGTGATAGAAGTATTACGTGCTTGTGCTTAGTCCTGCTCTATCCCGGATCTGGAGTGGGACGCTCAAAGACTCTGGAGCACTGACTCCTTGGAGCCAGAGTATATCATCTGTTAAGTCTCTGGCACGACAGACTTGCTTCAGAGTGAGCAAATTAAAGGTCATCTCTCAAAATCTGGTTAATGCCACATGCCAAAGTAGACAGAGGGAGAAACAGAGGGATGATAGATACTCAGATGTCTAGCTCAATCGATGGCTCAAGGCATGTTTGTTTCTTACTTGGTTTTGTTTCTGTAGTCTAGGTATATTGTTTTTATTATTTATAGTGTTGGGGGCAGTAATCCTGTGTGTTTGAATTTATTTGCTGTGCTATGTGGCTGATTTGGAGAGCGTCCTGTTGTGGGGTTTTTTGTTGGGTGTGTTGTGTTGTTTTTTTTTTTGCTAAGCAGCCCGGCAATCGTTTGGCACCAAGTACAGGAAAAATTAAAAAAACAATAATAAAAGCCAAGGTTTCATTGCACCGTTCACCTTTTCAGCACTTTAGCCACTGTTTGTGTGTGGGAGATAGCTGAGGGACCCTGTGTGGCCTTGATTCAACAGGTCTTGGGTGGAATTTAAGTTCATGCCTGAAGCTAAAAATGCCAACCAGTGGACAGGGCAGGGATGGCTTTGCCCGAGGCGGTGGGAGATGGAGAGCAGCAGCTGCTCAGCAGCAGCAAGGGAGCCTCAGCCAGCAGGGAAAGAGGATCCATTACATTGCAAGTTAGCTTGAAACTCGCTTCAGTGTTTTAACATGAATCATTCATTCCACTAGTGAGGTGACTGAGGAGTCTGGGCAAAAAAAAAGAATGAGATAAAATGGAGGAGTGCTGCAGAGGAACATCTGAAGGGATGCAGGGGGGGAGACTTGGACACAAGGACTCCAGCAGCTCAGAAGGATCCTTCAGGTGCTAAAGCAGGAGTCTTGCTTTTCCCTTTTAATTGGTTAAGAAACTCAGGGTTCTGCAAGGTTTCTCCTTGGGTTGGTGTATCTTCATGGCTGGCAGAAAGGGTCTATAACAATACCTTAGGGCTTGGCTTGTGAGCTGAGCTGTGGCTCTGCTGCTTGGAGCTGGCTCCACATCTGCAGTGGCTCTTGTCTGGGAGACATGGGAAGTCCCAAGAGGAAGGAAGGCCACGGCAAGGCAAGGAGGGAGGCAGTGTGAATTCTCTGTTTGGGGTACCAGAAGCTGAGAGAGCTGCTTTTGGAACCTTCTGAATGTGGAGAAGAAAGGCCCCAGGGCAGATGTTGACAGGGTAGTTGTCCCTTTGGTCACACAACTGTGGCTGACTCAAGAGACTCTGGAGCCCAATGCATGCAAGCATGTGGATGGGGCAGGAAGCTTGTCTTCTGTGCAAAAGGTTTCCCTGAAAAATCAGGACTCCCAAGGCTCTAAGCATGGAGTCTTATGGTCCTGGACAGAAGACAAGGGTCACCCTTAAGCCACAGAGCCCCTCAGCATTTCGGTTCTGTAGCGAATTCCTCTTTGTGTGATGCTCTGTGTCAGGGAATTCCCTGATCACGTCTCTCTGCAACTTGAACTAACAGCTCAGGCTGTGTAGCCAAAAGCCAAATTGGACGCGTGTCCTCTGAGCACAGGGGGACAGTTCTGGCCTGTTGCATTTGCAAATGTAGTTTAAATGCAACATTAAGGCCAGGAAACCCAACCCGCATAGCCTGGGAGCTTCACATTGTAAATAGGCTGAGGAATCGTCCATTCAGCAGCTTTGCTCTCCGTGGGATTAACTCTGCTTGTTTTCCTTGTTACGTGTAAAACTTGACACTTTGCTATTTCTGATGTTTGATCTGTACCAAACTTTGAGACCCAACCTGCTCCGAACATGTACAGGTTGGCTGGGTGGACTCTTCAGGAGAAACTTGAGCTTGTGGAGTTGCTCATTTTAGTGTGATTTCTTACTCTTAACTTGGACTTTAGGGATATGTTTATTGGTACTGTGCATTCAGGGAAGAGATGCTGCTCCTGGATCCTGCTTTATCTGTTATGTGGTCTCATTTGGGTAATGGATTAAAAATGGAAAAGGGGAGATTAAGGTTAGACATTAGGAGGAAATTCTTTGCTGTGAGGGTGGTGAGACACTGGCCCAGGTTGCCCAGGGAAGCTGTGGCTGCCCCATCCCTGAAAGTGTTCAAGGGCAGGTTGGAGCAACCTGGTCTAGTGGGAGGTGTCCCTGCCCATGCAGGGGGGTTGGATCTAGATGATCTTTAAGGTCCCTCCCAACCCAAACCATTCTATGATTCTATAATAATTTCCAAGATATCAGAGGGGAAGGAAGTGCAAAAATGCTTGGGTTTTGAAATGCTCAGCATTCCCCTTCCTAATGAGTTTCAAGGTGTGATTACTGTCAGCATCAGCATGTGTGTTTGAATTATTCTCAGTCTGTCTGACTGTTGAAAATACCAAAATTCCTACTGATTTCATTCCTGTCATGCAAAGAAAACATCTCCATGCAGGCTGATAGAAAGAAACAAAAGGTGGCCCTGCCCCACTCCAGACTGCTCAGATGGGAGCCACCTTGGGCAGGGACAGAGGGACATGGGTCTCTGCACCCCTATCCCTTCTTCTGAGGTATCCTCTGAGGTGTATTGGTGTTTCTCTGGCAAAATTTGGCCCTGTACCACTATCATGGATCTCTGTCAAGCACGTTCCCCATAAAACTGGTCCAACCTTTCTTCCCCCTCTACTCTGTGTAACAGGTTACACTGGAAAGAAAAAACAAATTTTGGCTAAAATCAAAATGTTTTCCATGACTGTCAGCTTCAAGTAAATGTTCCAGCAGATGAAGTTGGCATGACTTCCTTTAGCTTTCATGTTTTGTTTGGATAACATCAAAAGGCTCTTGTTTCAATGGACTGGGATCTTGTCATTTCAGCACTAGCATTTCACTTCAGCTTGATCTCTCTGTTATAGTAAATAAACTTTGTGGTGTTACAGTGAGTGAGGGGGTTGGTGACCCCACAGGAGGTATCACAGACCTTTAAAGGGAATGGATGAGGCCTGTATTCCTCCTCCAAAAGGGACATGGCTTTGCAGGATGGCTGGAGGTAGGGCAGGACTTCCCACCGTGGTGACATACAGCAAGGGAGCGTGGAGGAGGAGCTGGTTGCCTTTAGGGTCTTCAGTATTCAGCACCAAACTGGAGCTGAGTTGTTCTCATCCACGGGAGGGCTTTGGTTTTACCAGAACAGAAAAGATGTGGGTTTTATCCTAATGGAAAATTCTGGGACTTTTTACTTTGTAGAAAACTTCAAAATCTTGGCCAGTTTTCTCCAAATGGGAATCTGAAGTGAGTTTTGTCACACTGGAAGTTGTGACAGATATGGGACACTTCTTTCTGCCCAGCTGTGGTGGCCAAGAGCAGCTGGTGTTGAAAACCCTGACATGCTCCTCAAGAAAGCTGCCTTTGACTACAGCAAATGGTGTTTGTTTGGGTTTTACTCCATAGAGAAATGTTTGAAACAAAGATACTTTCAAGGCTTTGAGGAGCATGGCTCCTCCAGCTTTGGGCCTGTTGAGTGTGCCCTGTGGGTAATGCTGCTGTTCCCTTTTTTCATCCCAACACTCTCCTTCAAGAGGTTTATTTTTAATGATACTGCTTGAAACACACAAAGGTTCCCTGGGAGGATAAAGAAAGATCCTTCCCCCATGTTCTTAATGGGGAAAAAAAGGCAGACTAAGCTGTGAAGAGCAGGTGAGGGGTCCTTATGTTAAGTTGGCATGAGTTATTACTGCTCACTCTTTGATTTGCAGTCTCGCTGATGTTTCCAAACTAAAGCTCAGTGGATTGCTTTCCCATTTTATGAGGCTGTTTCCTTGTGTATGTTCCTACATTCATTGTGCATCTTTGCTTCCAAGCTAACAGTGTTTCTCAGCAGGTATCACTTGTGAAACCACAGACCTAGGAAAGCACAGACAGTTCTTAGGAGATGTTTTATCTCCCTCGTAGGTGCTGGTGGGGAAGGCAAGTGGGAATGCTGCTGCTTTCATGCCTGGCTTTGGTTACCACCTCTTCTCCCGGCTGTGGGCCATTAAGCAGGGCATGCTGCCTTCCCTCAATGTCTGTGTCAGATGGTTGGCTTTACTCAATCCAGAGATATATGGTTGCATTTTGAATGAAAACTACATCTGAAACCAGTTTTATCAGTTTCCTGGAAGATGACAGGGAGAAAATATGTGAAAAATGCTTTTTTCACCACTGTTGGGTTTTTTTGCCCTTTGTTGCCTATTGCATCAAGCTTCCTTATCATTTGACCATGAGAACATGTTTTCACCCAATAAAACAGAGGCCAAACCCTCATGGGTTCACTAAGGGGTGACTGTTGTGACCAGAGATACCTGATCTTGAGTGCAAGGGGAGGGTCAGCTCCGGGCCCTGTGCTTTAGTCCAGCATTTATTTGCTTGCTAGTGATGTTTTGGGGCAGGGAGTGAGATCTACATTTCTCCTGCTTACCCCAGCCATGCTGGGCTGAGCTGCCTCGCAGGTAAACGAGAGGAGCCACCAGAGCTTTGCTGAGCTCCTCCTTTCCCCCATCCCTTGGACAGGAGGGAGGGACAGCAGCTCTCTCCTCGGCTGAGCTGGGACTCACACTATGGGCAGCCATGCAAAGGAAAAAGGGGATATTTGACAGCCCATAACTATCTTGTACAGAAACAGGGCAAGAAACATTCTCGCTTGCAATGACTTCCCCACTAGGCAATATATTTTTCCCATTTCTCCCGGTGGGTGCAGCTTTCCTATCTGCCTAACAACATCTTAGTGAGGTCACTTCACAGCTATGAGGCTGTTGTGTGGATTCCCTCTGTTCTAGGAATTCCACTGATGAATCATCGACACGTAAGGCCATAGTTTGATGTCTTTATTCACACTTAATGCTAGTACTTGGCTGCAAAAGTAATCCTGTGGAATCCAAAGGGACTAACTGTGGAGTTACATACTATTAAATCTTTGGCCTTTTAACAGAGCAATGGGTTATGGCCAGATTTGTGACTGAAACCAAAATGCAGTCCTGGCTTTTGGAGGGGTTACGGGTAGTACAGGGCAAAATTTTTTGGGATGAAACCTAGACCCATGTGAAAATTCCCTGGTAGCTGGTGGCGTTGTAAACCCTCGGATGTGATCCTCGGGGGGAAAGGCAGTCAGGCCCACCTGGCCTTGCTTCTCAGAGCAACCACTGGAGTTGGGAACAAATCACATCCCAGGTTGGGGCTTTTGTCAGGGTATTCTAATTTTTCTTTCATTTGTTCACTTTTTGTTGTAATTAAGATGTTTCCGAGTGTAATAACTGTCTTTCCAGAGGAACAGCTTTTTTAACAGTGGGTGCATTAGGGTGTTCTGCCGAGTACTGTGGGCTGTCGGGGGACAGCCATGGGAGATGCTCTCCCACTTTCTGGCAAGTGACTTTGGGTCTTTTTATTTGTAGGAAAGCGTTGCTCAGGTCTCCCCTCAAATTCTAGGTGGGTTTGCTGGAGTTTTCTGAAGCTGATGTGCAGACTTCAGTTTGGCTTCCTTGGCGGGTGGGTGAGGGAGTGCCACTTCCCTCATTGTGCCGTTGTTTGAAGGAGCAGCAGTGTTATCACTTGTCTCAGCAGTATCTTGGTAATGTGGTGCTTGATGAACTTCAGATGTGATACTAATTGAGACTGAGGGGGCTGGATCAAGAGTTCTGGAGGGAGGAAACCATGAGCCATTGTTGACCATGAGCCATCAGTGTTTCCTCATGGCCAAGAAGGCCAGTGGCATCCTGGGGTGCATCAAGAAAAGCGTGGCCAAGTAGGTCAAGGGAGGTTGGTTTTTTTCCTCTACTCTGCCCAGGTGAGGGCACATCTGGAATACTGCATCCAATTCTGGGCTCCCCAGTTCATGAAGGATAAGGAACTACTGGAGAGAGTCCAGCCCAGGACCACAGAGTTGATGAGGGGATGGAGCATCTGCCCTGTGAGGAAAGGCTGGGAGAGCTCGGACTGTTCAGCTGGAGAAGAGGAGACTGAGGGGGGATCTCATCAACACTGATCAATATCTACAGGGGGTGTCAGGGGGATGGAGCCAGACTCTTTTCAGCAGTGTCCAGTGACAGGACAAGGGGCAATGGGCACAAGCTGGAGCATAGGTGGTTCAAGCTAAACATAAGGAAAAATTTCTTTACTGCGAAACCCCCCCAATTTAGACCTTATAAAAGTGGAGATACAGTTTGTGACAGATCCTCAGTTGTGTCCAGTTGATGTAATTTCCAACGTGCCAGGGGGCAGTGTAGGAGGCAACTGAAGAAAACAAAGCTCACCTTTTGACACATTCTCTGCCACATGCAGCCATGCTGTGGGATGGGAAACAGCAGCACTGCCAGTGATGTTGTCCCATCAGAGGAAGGGAGGATCAGCTGGTCCCTTCCTGCAGGGATCAGGCTGCAAGAGGTGTTAATGTTGCAAAAAGAAAAAGGGATCCAGACCTGGTGAATCACGATGTTCTTGTTATTGAAGGAAAACTAAATCTGGATCACAAATCTTCATCCGGTGAACTCTTAGGAGTCAACCTCAACTTGTAGGGCTGCAGCCTCAGCAATGGAGGGGATGGTGCCATTCCCTGAGCAAAGCCCCGATGTAACCAAGTCCTGCCCAGCCCCACTCAGCTGGGAGCAGAGAGCAGCTTCTCGTGCCCCAGGCACCTCGACAGCCCTTTTCCATGTGCCCAAGACAAGGAACCCCAGCAAGCAACAGAGACACTCTGGTGCAGCTGTACAAAATTACACTGCAGGGAAGGAGGGTGGGGAAATGAAGAACAGCCATACATCCTCCCTTGGACAGGGCTTGTTTTACACTGCTCCACTGAGGGTTTGCTTTCTTTTCTAGGGGATGGGATGGTGGTGATGGGCAGCACATGAAAACATGACCCAGCACAGCAGCTCTCAGGCTCATGACGTTGCTGATCCACTTGCCTGAGCTCCTGCAAAGACCCAACATGAAAGACTTAAAGTCTTTTTCTTTCTTCAGTGTCTGCCTCTCCCTTCCCCCCTGCCCCTTCCCCTCCCAAGGTGCTTTTAATCCCTTCGGTTAATGTGAAATTAAGATAATGAGTCTAAGAGAAGAGAGGACTGGGAAGGGGATGGCAGGGGGGAGGGAATAAAAAAAGAAAATAGAAAGAAGAGAGATTCTTCTGGCAGATAATTAGGGAGATTGGTTTACCAGCCAGGGACTAATGCTGGCTTCCCAGCTCAAACAGTCCCTTGTGACTCATTTTGTGACTTTAATTTCCATGGGGTTCCTTAAGCAGGTGCCCTCTGACAGGTAGTCAATAGAGGACTTCTGGCTGAGCACCAGTGCCTCTTTGGAGAGGTCAAATTTGGAGGTCAGAGAGCAAGGCCTGGGAGGTTGGCGGGTCAGGAGCCATCACGGTGACAGATGAACCTAAACGTGTTCCCCTCTCCCAGGCCCTCCCTCGTGGAGCAGCAGCGCTGGCGTCTCCAGGGACTGGCCCCTCCTTTGCTCAGAGACCTTGCTGTTCATCTCCCCCTCGCACCTCTCAACTGCTCTTCATTAGCTGGAGGAGAGGGCTTGTTGGCAGCCTCGGATCTGATGCTAAGAGGGTGCTGTCTCCATACCTCTCAACTGGTCCTCATTAGGTAGAACAGTCCCCTTTTGTCCTGCATGAAGCCCCCTTTGTTCCTCAGCCACAGCGGAGCTGCGGGAGCAGAACCTGATACAAAACAATGCCGCATTCTTTAGCCAGAGCCTGGAGTCAAGGAGAGAGCAGCGTTTTGGGAAGCTCTCACTGCCTTAGCGTGTGTGTAAACATCCACCCATCTAGCTGTCCATCTGTCTGTCCTGCTCTGAGCTTGGTGCCTTTTGCTGATGTTTCTAGCTGGAGTTGACACCATCTTCCACCAGCTGACGTTGCAGGACCCCTCTGAGATGTATTTCTAAGGTGCTGTAGCTATGAGGAGCCCCTTCCTTTGGTTTTTTCTGTTGGCATGGAGCAACTTTTATTCTGCTTCTGTATGTTCTGGGGGGACTCTGCACTCTCCTCCCTTTCCTCAAGGGGCTTGCACAGGGTGCCCTGCTCTGGCAGCATCTCCCTGCCCAGCATGGGGGGGATCCATGAGCTTTTTGCTTTGCTTTCACCCCTCCTGGGCTGCCTCACTGCTGCCAGCAGCAGAGGTTGTGTTGGCTGGAGCCTGATTAGTCATTCTGTCTGAGATGTCTTTCAGATTGAGGATAATGATGGCAAAAAAGAAATTAATTTTCTTTATAATTGGATTCCCACTTTTCCCTGCAGAACTGATGTCTTTTTAGAAAGCAGTGTCTCTCACCTCTGGGCTGGTGGCTGCAATGCTGCTGCAAAGTGGTATCACCACAGGAGTGGCTGGTAGGTTTATAAATTGGGTGGCAGAAATAAATGCTTACATGCCTGGAGTGCCAGGGTTGGGTCCCTGATCCCATTAGCCACTTCTTTCACCTAGAAACAGCTGGAGCAGAGCTCAGCATCAGCTGCAAAATGCCTCCTCCAAGGAGGAACTGCAGAGGCAAACTGAAAAGAAAAGAACACAACTGTTGTGCTTTTGGGTCCCATCCACTGCAGAAAATTGAGAGGACTGGCACTGAGCAGTATTGAACCCCTGAGAAAAGAAACAAAGCCTGATTTTTTAGAGCAGCTGGGAAGCCAAAATGCTGCTTTCAATGAAGAGCATTTGCAAAATTAAGGTTGTTTTAAAGTATTTAAGTTTAAAAAAAAAAAGCCACCAGTGTGGATCGAGCCACAGCAGAGCTTCACGGAAGCAGGAGTGAGGACAAGGAGCTCATTGTCCATATGCCAGTGATCCAGAGAGAGGAACCTCTCTGTCCTGTGCAAAAGTCTGAATATGAAGGTCCTCTATAAATCCAGCCTGGTTTGTGACTTAATTGGAGTGGGGAAAGCAGGACAGCAGTATGGAGAAACAGGGCTTTGTGGGTTTCCTGGTACACCTCTCCCAGTGTTTCCATGGCCTGCGGGGCCAGTGTTTTCACCACCATCCCTGTGCCAAGACTGTTGCGTCATGTCGGTCAAGGTTTATTTTGATACAACCACAGACGGCGTCACGTGTTGCACAAGGGCCAAGCCAATGTTTCAACCACCTTGGGAAGCCCTTGCCTGGTGGCCTCGAGCCCTGCCACCAAATGCGAAGGGCACTGTGGGAACTGAAGCCATGGCTGTAGTTCTGCAGCTACAGTCTGTTGGGTATTGGATGTTCCCACCCTATGGAGGTTGTAGCAAGGTGGATGAGGGTCTCTTCTCCTGAGGAACAAGTGATAGAACAAGAGGAAATGGCCTCAAGTTGTGCCAGGGGAGGTTTAGCTTGGATAATAGGAAAAATTTCTTTACCCAAAGGGTTGTCAGGCCCTGGCACAGGCTGCCCAGGGCAGTGGTGGAGTCAGCATCCCTGGAAGGATTTAAAAGCCATGTAGATGTGGTGTTGAGGTACGTGGTTTAGTGGTGGCCTTGGCAATGCTGGGTTAACAGTTGAACTTGATGGTGTTAAAGGTCTTTTCCAACCAAAATGATTCTGTGATTCCATTGTACACTTTAATTCTATGCAACCCCTGCAGGGGAGCTGGTAGAGGCCTCCTGTGTGACTCAGAGCAGTGACACACGCAGGGCTGGGTGTCTCTGGTAAGCAGATGTGTCAGTGGGCAGCTCAGAATTGGGGAGGGGTGGGAGATGATGTTGTTCTTGTAGAAATCTCGAGCACCATTGGCAGAAGGGCTGGAAATTCTGGCCAGTGGCCTGAGCAAGGGTTGCTGTATCCAGTGGTTGGGTGGCAGGCCGGTGTCTTGCTTTTATTTTGTGCTCCCCCTGTGCCACCATACCGGTGGGTGGGGTTTTCTGGCACCACCAAAGCAGCTTGTGTCAGACACCCAGGACTTGATGCACCTGTGGCAGGGTGAGTGTCCCAAGAGCAGGGCTTGGACTGGGTCCATGAGGCAAACTGGGAGCTGGCTGATCCTGGAGGTTGGATTTGCTTTGTGGCCAAGGTGAGTGGCCAGCAGAGCCAAGCTGGGGGTCCTGTCCTGATCTGGGCCAGGATGAAGCCAGCATTACACCATGACAGGTTCAGCAGCGTGCTGGGCTCCAGGGCTGCTCCCTGCCTGCTGCTCCTTCACCCTACACAGGCCATAGCAGGGTGAGACTTTCAGTCCTGCAGCTGAGGGTTTTGTGTTTTGTTTTGAATTGTAAATATAACACAATTGTGTTTATATAATGCGATTATGTGAGATGCTCCATATGGGTTTTAAATAGAATAAGGGTTAAATTTAGCCTCTTTTTTTTTTTTTCTCCTTCCTCCTGTTGATTACGCAGAGATAGACTTGTGTTTGAAAGACTTCTCACCCTGGAGTTTACCAGACTCTGGACTGCATGATCTCATTGCTAGTATCTCCCTCTTTCTCCACCCTTCCCTCCCGTTGTTTGCTATTCTGACTGAAGATGAGACATAAAAAGTTAAACAAACTTTTTCAAGACAGGGGACGCATCATCCAATGTGTTTATGCAGTATTAAACACAACAAGATCATTATCTGGAGACGCTGGAGACCGGATTCACATTGGATACAAAATGAGCAAAGTTCCCATCAAGTACATGATTTACACCAGTGAAGGGTTTGGCGCCAGGGTGTATAAAGATGAGCAAGAAAAAAGAAATTCAGTTTTACAAACTTGTAGTTTTTAAGCCTCCGAGCACTTCTTACTCATCCTCCAATTAGAAAGTGGAAAAAATGCTAGGAGAAAGAAATAGAATAGTATAGAATAACAGACTTTCAAATTATGAACTTGTTTATATTTTTAAACCTGACTTGGGTTGTTTTGGTTTTTTTTCCCAGCCAGCAGCAAAGTGACAGGCCCAGCAACTGGCTCTGAATTTCATCACCACTTAAGAGGTCAACACTAGGAGTTTGTCTCCTGAAAAGAGCTGAAATGTTATCAGGGCTTTAGCTCCAACAGACAGTGATGCAGAGGGTTATGCAGATTGCACTGGCTTTGTCTTACAGGATTTTAGGAGATGCTTTTCCTCAGCTTCAGTCTCTGCTGAGGTTATTTTGAAGTTTCAGTTGGGACCCACAGGGCCTGGGCTCTCTGCAGTAAATGGTTGTCATTTTGTGCTTGGAGGCAAATCCTCGGGTCAGCCAAGCCAGCCCTGTCAGAAAGAGCACTTCACATTTTCAAGGCTCTCAACCAGCAGCATCCCCTCAGAAGTTTGTGATATGAAGTGATTTTAGGTTTACAGACAGGGTCTCTGAGAGGGAAATTCCTAATCGACCCCAAGCCGTGCAGAAAGAGCAGGATCCCAGCTCAGGACTGTTACTCTCCAGCTGCTTTCATGCTCCTGCTTCTGCTCTCCCCACCAGGCTGATACTTCTGTCTTTCTTCTGGGACACCACAGCCATGCTTGAAAGGAATGCCCTTCTTTTATAGCCTATAAAGAAATATCTTCCCTATTGAACATCTGGGGAAACGAGGCAGTTGAGGTTGAACTTTGGAGGAGGAGGAAGGATGGCACAACCTCCTGTCTGTCCCTGTGTGCAGGACCTGGAGCATGTCTCAAGGGTGCTGCTGCTCAGGCTGGGCAGACACAAAGGGGGACAGCAGGACATGTCCCAGCAACTGGGCCCATAATTTAGTGCCTGCAGGGTGATGGACTAACCTGGCCACGGGGAGGAAGGGACTCTGCTCCTGCTGAGCTTTCCTTGTTCTTCCATGGTGTTATCCTAGGTGGCTTAGATGAAAATTGTCTGGTAAAAGATTGGAAAAAAAAAAAAAAAATCTAGTTAAGAGTTAAAACATTGGCCTTGATTAAAACCACTTATTTCTCACCTCAGGTTAATTTCAGTGTTGAAAACCTTAATAAAGACATTACCATCTTCTTTAAGTCACTGAATCTGACTTCCAGGTACAAATCAAGGCAGAGGGAGGGGTTTTGGAAGGCTGGCAGGTCTTTCTGCAAAAAAATAAAAAGCAAAGTCATAATATTGAGTTTTATTCTCTTAGGAAGGAAAAAAAAATATCCAAAAGAGATCCTTTGGGACGAAAAAACTGACCCATCAGCCAAAGTTTTGGTCATTTCTTATCCACAGCTCCCTACAGGCTGGAAGAGTCTTCCAGTTTGTCACTGGTCCTTCACTCATACTTGTGAACTAGGTATAAGTATGAACTTCTCCTGACTCTAACAAGGATGGGATGTATATGGGGAACTGGAGCAGGCAACAGCCAGAAATAGGGCTTTTTCCAAACAGGGATCCAAGGCTTAAAATAATCTCTACACCCTGAGGACCTTTCCTTTATCTTGCTGTCCCTTCAGGAGAGGATTGCCATAGCTTCCTGGCAGCAAGGATTTGATGCACAAAGGAAATGTGAGTAGTTTCCCACATTGTGAGGTCTGGAGTGGTTGTCTCCCAGTCCTTGTAAGGTTTACATTGGTGGATGGACAGGCACTCACATTGTTCTCTAGGCCTACTGATGACATCCCACGTGTACGTGACATTTCTTGGGTTTAAGTTTGGCCCATGCTGGGTTTGAAGCCCAGGTTTGTTTTGGAAGATGAGGTGATGCTGTGGTTGAATGGCACGTAAGGCCATGCCCGTTTCTGCTGTTGGCCTCTTCTGTTCCTGCCTTCCAGGACTCCCTTGCTCCATGCTGATTGGGTGCTGGCTCCAGGCTTTCTATTTTAATACTGTTTGATGATAATAATCATTCCCGCAGGATGAATGGTTGAGAACAAAGACAGGAAACGTCCCCCTGATTAGATAGAGGCAGGGGAGCCATTGGAGGAAAAAAACAAATGACAAAAATGACAAATGAGGGTCCTGTAACTTCTGCCATCCTCCTGGGGCATGTGGAAGGGCCTGGAAGGATACATGAAAAAGACCATAATTTACTGGTTTGGCAAACTGCATGTTGGAAGTCTTCAAGTATCCTCTCTATCTGCAGGCCAGCAGGAGAGATAAGGCCAGGCAGCTACCAGAGCTGAGCTGTTTTGGGCACAGTTACACAAAGTCTCCTTCATTCCAGTCATACTGAAATTAATGGTGACCTTTCCTGTGGCATTGATGCTGTTTCTGGATAAGAGGGGAAGAGGCAACGCTCAGATGTAGGTTTAGGTGATGAGCAGGCTACGAGCTATATCTACAACATCTTCTAAGCACAGACCTGAGCAGTAGTTGGAGTCTGACCTTGTTTCATGTCGACTTGTGTAGATATAAGGCCATGTCCAGGCTAAGCTTGGTGTGTACCTTGAGAAACACCAGAGAAATGGACCCTGCTGTTCCTCAACAGTGACATCATTCTGCAGAGTAGATATCTGGATGTGGTCCATCTGGCTTCTCAATTTCTGGGTCAATCTTACCTATGCCTGGGTATTACTGGATATTTCCAGGATCCTAAAAGAGCTTGCATGTCACTTCCTGCAAGAGCTGGAAGGTTCTGCAGGAGCCTGTGTTTGGCTTTTAGGTGTAAATCCACACTTAGAAACATGAACTCATGGAGCTTGGACCAGGTAGTGCCCAACCCTACTTCCTGGCCATGTACCAGAGATGCCGTTAGGATCTAGTTTTATTTGGGCCTTTCTCTTTCTCCAAATCCAGAAGTGCTCTGTAAACCAGTCAAGAGCAGTCTAGTGTTTTGGGGGGGAAATAATCAACAAAAGCAAACTCTCTGGCTTGAGTCAAATTGTTGTCAGAATATTGTAGCTTCTTGAGGATGGGAAGGTTTTCATTTCCAGTGGTTGAAAACTGAGTGGGAGCTGGAAGTACAGGGGAGCTGGTTCTGATTAGCCCCAAGTCCCCACATGCTGTTGTGCATTTTGGTTGTATTTTTGTTTGTTAAATTTTGTTTCAACTGATTCAATTTAGTGCTGGCATTGAGTGTTGCCTTGGTCTTGTTTATGATCTTTGCACACTAAGGGGATGAACAGAGTATGGGCATCCCTGTGAAGCCCCCAAAACTGATGAACCTTGGCTTTGGGATCTATGAGGTGTCCGGTATGTTTTGACACTTCCATGGCTTGGTAAAAGCTCAGAAAAGGTTTTCTGGAGCTGAATGAAAAACCTAACTCTTCCTTTATCACAGTTTTGACTGTAGTAGAGGCAAAAGTCTGACCTGGAGAACAGCACCTAGGTCTTGTTATCTCTGGTGTTTCTTGGCCCACTCCTTACAAGACCTCTTGAAGAAAGGGTTCCTGTGGCTCTCAGTGATGTCTAGCTTTGAAGCCAATAGAAATCTGCTGAATGGAAATATTCTGACTTGAGTACCTTTAACTTAAGCTCTGGGGTGAAGTACATTTTCTAATGCTACAAGGTTATTGCTGATGGCATTTTTGAAAGAGAGAACAACTTATTAGGTGTGTTCTTATAAAAACAAACCTTCCATTTGTATTCAGTGATAATTTATAACTGCTTTCTTAGACCCGTGCTGTGAAATAAATGAGGGACACAATCCTGGGTTGGCTTAAATGTGCTGCAGAACCTTTTTAGTTTGTTTTATCCCACATTTTTAAATTAAAGAAATGTGATGATTTAAAGCGTTTGATCTCTGAATGGTGCAGTTTTTATTAGCATTTGTTTCCAGTTGTGTGTTTTCCCGGTGATCAGTTTATGGAACCTTTCACCTCTAGATCTCCACCTCCAGTGTCATGTGTGTTGCTCGGGTCCAGCCATCTGGCTCTTCTCTCCCACCACTGAACAACTGGGGGGGTCACTTTTTTTTTTCATTTTTCTGAAAAGGGAGAAGAACAAATGCTTCTGCAAACGTTGCTCCTTGGCAGCTCTGTTTGATGGCCTCAGCAGGGTCAAAGACTGAAAAACCATAGAGTGACCTACTGGTCCCTTTCTAGATGGGGTGTTTCAGCCTGGGGCTGAGATGTACTGAGTTGCTGGAAGTTCTGCCAAACAAACCAACCTAATGTGCGATTCCAGTTCTGAATAGGATATTTTCAGCTTCTCCCTCCTTTGGAGGGTCTAGTAACTGAGATGTGGCTTCAAACCACTCATTTCAAAATGGGGCACATCTGTCTTCCCCATCTTGAGACCAGGTCCCTAATGTTCACAGGCAATGGTCCAACAGTTGGCCTGGAGCAATAGTGTCTGAAGAGCTGGTCTAACTTCAGGGAGAAGGTTTTTAAATGGTTACTGAATTTAAAGTCCTGTAACAATTTATTCTTCTCCTTTATTTCCAGTACCAACACTTCCAAAAAATGTTCCAGTGTCACTCCCATTCCTTTGTACCTTCATATATGTACAAGGACACTATTTCTGAGTTCCAGCAGACCACACTACTTCGATTGCTCCTGGATGTGCCAGACCTTCCGGTGTGTCCGCTTCTTGTGTATCCCAGATGAGCTCCCACCTCAGCAAAGTGCCATTCCCTCTTGTAAAGAGGAAAAAACCCTATAATTTGGGTTAAGCAGAGGCAGCTCTGGGGCTTGGATTGCTCTCCAAAAGCAGGGTCTATGATGCTGACCTTAAATAGGCCCCGTAACATGTCGTTCCAGCCGCTGTGCGCGCGCCGTTAACTGTTTCCATGTTTTTGACAGATGGCTTGGTGTACCTCACGGCGAAGCCAACATCCTGTTGAACAAACAATGAGGAAAGAGGAGGGAGGAAGAATGGGGTGTGGGAGAGAACACAGGATGACATTTATATTTTTATTTATGCAAGCGTTGTTGGGGTTTTTTTAATTTATTTTTTTAATATTGTGTATGCGGCAGACTGAGAATTGGGGAGAAAATGGAACATTGAGGCTTCATTTATGAGGAGTCTTCAAAGAGAAGAGTTCTAAATTTCCCTCCAGAGACTGAGAGACTTGTCATTGCTCTCATGAATGGTTGGAGTTACTGGGTTGTAAGTCTTTTGTAAGGCACTCTGTCTACCAGGCCCTGGCAGTGATGTTTCTCTGGGAGAAGCTTTCAAGGTTCTGGCTGTAGAATATTTTGCTTTCACGGTTTTAGGCACATGTCTGAAATGTCAGGAGCACTCATCAGGCTTCATCTTTCCGTGAATATCTTTGCTAAGTGACCTCTTAATCCCCACATCAGAGTTGCCATTTGTGGTCCAGCATAAGTTTAACACGAGCAGACTGCCTAATGCAAGATCAGGGTGATGTTTCTTTTGGTCAGAGCACTGGACTGGGACTTGGACTTAGGCCTGGGGGGTCAACTTGGAGAAACCAGGGCCGAGTCTGGTTGTTTAAACAGGAATATTTGGTTGCTTTTGCAAAGTATTTTTGAGATCTAGTGGTACAGAATGCTGGAGGCTTGGAAACATCTCCAGATGGCTGGTAGCTGTCTGCTATTGTGACAGCCAACAGAAGACTTTCTCAGTTCTGTAGACAAGCTGTGTCAGTGGTGCCCAGTCTTGACAATAATCCCAGGTCAGCCAGAGCAGGGCCCAAGTGACAGAAACCTGTTTGATGAACAGCTTGAGAAGCAATATAGTTTCTTGTCTATGATGGTTGAAGCCCTCATTGGGCCTTAACTCCCATTCAGACTCTGTAGCAGAGCACCCAGCAATTCCCAGTGGTTTCTCATGGCACTTGCAGGAGCAGCTCCTTTCTCAGGTGTCCCTTCTGAACAAGAAGGGTTGCTCTTGCAGGATTTCAACTGGCATCTGGTTTCCCTGATCACTGTGATTTAGATAAGCACAAAGTTCAGCTGACCCCAGCTCCTCAAAGAAAAGCCCACTCTGCTTGACACCTCTGTTTTTCATGTGTGCCTTGGTCTACACATTGCTCTAATTTCTGTCTACTGTGACCCAGCTCTCCTGTTTACCTTTGCATCAGTGCTTTTCTTCACTCTTGATGAACCGTATGCAAATTTAATCTCCTTTTCTCCTTCTTTTTTGTCCTGAGTCCCTCCCTCCTGTGATCTCATTCTAGTTTACGATAGAGTTCTCCCTGTTCAGGTGCTGTGCAAGTGTGTGGCTGATAGAAGCAAATTCCCCCGTTTAGGATTTTCCTGCCAAGGAACAAAGCAGCTTTTGCTCCTGAGTCTGATGGTGAAGATCCCAGTTAGCTTCTCAACACGCTAGGACACAAGGAGAGTGGAGCTGCTGATAGCATCCCAGACTGGTTTGGGTTGGAAGGGACCTTAAAGACCATCCAGTCCCAACCCCCCAGACACCTCCCACTAGACCAGGTTGCTCCAAGCCCCATCCAACCTGCCCTTGAACACTTCCAGGGATGGGGCAGCCACAGCTTCCCTGGGCAACCTGGGCCAGTGTCTCACCACCCTCACAGCAAAGAATTTCCTCCTCATGTCTAGCATAAATCTCCCCTCTTCCAGTTTTAATCCATTACCCCTTGTCCTCTCACTCCCTGCCCTTGTCCAAAGTCCCTCCCCAGCTTTTCTGGAGCCCCTTCAGGCACTGGAAGGTGCTCTAAGTTTTTTCCGGAGCTGCCTTTTCTCCAGGCTGAACAACCCCAACTCTCCCAGGCTGTCTTCCCTAGGAGAGGTGCACCAGCCCTCTGATCACCTTTCTGGCATCCTCAGGACTCTCTCCAGGAGCTCCATGTCCTTCTTCTGCTTGGGGTTCCAGAATTGGAGACCCTTGTCCTGTCACTCCACACCCTTGTAAAAAGTCTCTCTCCAGTTCCCACGAGAGCTGCCGATTCCGGTCCCTCTCTGCTTCCATGCATCATCCCCCCCACACTCCCCTTTTCACACATTTTCCAGGCGATGGGGATGTTTTTCCATCCTTCCCTGCTAGTAATGAAATAAAGTGAGTTCTAAAGATGTTTAAAGGAGCTTTTGCCCTGGCCTGGCCTGGAAGATCTGAGGTCATTCACAGTGCACATTAGTAAATATGTGTAGGGCCTTTGGAGCTTTCTTCCAGAGAAACAGCTAATAAAGCTTGCTGCCTGTGTTTGTTGTTCATGCCAAGACACATTCCAGCATCTGATTATTTTATGTCATTACTTTAATGTGGAAATAAAGAGAGAAGCATTCATTTTTCCAGGTGGATTGGCCTGTTTTGGGGACGTCACGGTTTACGGGAGGTGGATTGGATTAAAACTGACCCAAACCACCAGGTCAGTAATCAACTCGGTGTAACTAAACTTCAATTTTTAGCTGAACTGCTACCTTCTCCATTCTGAGGCATTTCTGCGTTTGCAGATTTGACGTAGGATTGGGGGGGCAAAAAAAAAAAAAGGAAAGAAAAAGAGACAAGAGCTTTGTAATTGTTTAAGTGGCTCAAACTGCAAAGGAAACGTTAGAAACACATCTAAAAGACCTCCTTGTAGCCACATGTAGTCCAGAAGATACCAAAGAGGAATTTCTTCTCCCTCATTCTGTAGTTTGAGAAGGAGGAAGAGATTATTCCCCTTTGGAAGAAAATATCAAACTTCCCGTGGCCTGGGGGCCAACTTGAAAAATGGATTTAATATTTACCGAAGCACTTTGTCAGGGGGATTAGTCACTTGAATTTTTTTTTATTGTGGTAAATAATGCAGAAATGTAACAACCATTTGGACATTTCCACCCACCCCCCCAAAAAAGAAAAGTCATAAAAATCAATACTTCTCTTTAGATCCTTGCTCTCTTAGGATAATTACTGCCCCAGCTCTTTTAAACCAGCTGTGCTCTCAGTCTGAGGCCTCGGTCCTTAGATATGTGACCAGTCTTTACTCGTGGGAATAGGGAATAATGAATTTTGTGAAACTGGATACATGAGTATGGGCTCTCCAAGGCAGAAAAAGTCATAGATTCATGGTCTTGTAGGTCTGGTTTAATTTTTCACTTTTGTGTCACTTCACTGGCATTTCTCTTAATTCTCCCCAACGCAGCCAGAATTGGAAACAGGACATCTGAAGTCTGGGAATTTGTGGCCAGCTTCTTATCTCTCATTGGTTTTCCACTGCTATAACTTGAATGATGGATCATCTATTTTTGTTTAAATGTTCTGGTGCGAGAGAAACAAAGACCAAAGGACTCTGGATAGTTTATGATGGGTTACTGGATATAAGTGGAAAATTAGAAGTGATCCATATCCGGTATATTCAACTCTGTTATCCATTTAATCATTGCAATGCCAGGCACTGTGAATTTCTAAATGTTATTTGAAAATGAAGTGGCTCATTACAACTGATGCTGCTAATCCTTCTGCTGGCAGTAGCTCCACTGCTGAAATGACATAATTTGTGACTTGCAGTGATCAATGGTGTTCTGTGTGGGTTAAATCTAACCCCCAGTTTTCACTGGGTTTGCTCATATCTTACAACACAACTGTGAACTCCTCCATGTGGCTGTTATGTTTGACATTAGAGGGCGAAGAAGTGAAAATAAATATTTAAATCCCATTTATGTGTGGTCCTGCCAAAGAGAATGGAGATTGCAGGCTGGTGGCCAATGCTCTTAACTGGAACTACATGGCTTTTGATTCTGACTGAACATGGAAATTCCCGGGTTACGCTGTGCATTGTGAGGACTTTCTGGCTTGTAAATGGTATTCTAAAGAGAGTAGTCATTAATTTTCCAGGTCTGAGGACAGAGAAGAATTAATAGGCCTCATTTGCAAGATACTAGGGAAAAGTTTTTTCTATAAGCACCAGAACAAGGCTGTTCCTGACAGCTAAGTCCACTCTAAATTGTAATACCGGATTCATAGAATGGTTTGGGTGGGAAAGGACCTTAAAGATCTTGTAGTTCCAACCCCCCTGCATGGGCAGGGACACCTCCCACTAGACCAGGGTGCTCCAAGCCCCATCCAACCTGCCCTTGAACACTTCCAGGGGTGGGGCAGCCACAGCTTCCCTGGGCAACCTGGGCCAGGGTCTCGCCACCCTCACACAAAAGCATTTCCTCCTCATGTCCAGCCTGAATCTCCCCTCTTCCAGTTTTAATCCATTACCCCTTGTCCTCTCACTACAAGCCCTTGTCCAAAGTCTCTCCCCAGCTTTCCTCTAGGCCCTGATTCCTGTCCAGAAGTTACCTCTGAATAAGTTTTAATTCAAAACTCTTTCAGATCCCATATTCAATGTTTTCTAAACTTCTGCTGGAGATACATTTCTTACTGTGGTGACTGCAGCTGTGAAGGTCATGGGAAACACTTGGCCAGCTTGGGAAAATGGTTTTGTGTGTAGTGGAATATATTTATGCAGATCATAGAATCATGAAATGGTTTGGGTTGGAAGGGACCTTGAAGATCCTCTAGATCAAACCCCCCTTTTCAGACTTTTTGTCTAAAATGTAGATTGATTTATTTGAAATATGAATTGGAATACATTGACTTCAGCATTTGATGGCACATTGCAGGGATGAGCCCAAAAAGAGGTGTGCTTTGTATCCTGATCAAAACTTGAGAAGTTAAGAGGTCAGATTTGTTCCACTTCTGAAAAACTGGGTCTAGTGTAGAAGGTGGAGCACCATTACTGGTCTGTTGGTAGGCTCAGATTATTCAGTCCCACTGTCAACACCTTCTCCAAAAGTGGTGTTTCGTACAGCTCTCCTCCCTCTAACCCACATTTTTGGTTCTGTTCTGCATTTGTGAAAGTTTCTTATCAAAGGGAAAAAATTCAAGGAACTGCACTTAGATTTGGAAAAGGAAGCTAAAAGCAGTGGCACAGCAAGAGAGGTCTCTCAGGTTGGTTGCTCAGCTTACTTAAACTGCTGAAGTTTAAACACAGCCTTCCTCCTTCAGCCCAGCTTCTTTTTCTTCCTGGCTTCAGTTGTGGAAAAAAAAAACAAACAACAATAAAACTTTGTATTGTAATGCAGAATGTAATGTTCACAATGTCAAGATTCATTGCGTTCACCCATCACAAAAAAAACCAAGACCGTGGTCTAAATCTTGGATGGGCTCCAGGGGCTGGATATTGGCAAACCCTATGGGTCTGTTTGGATTGGGTTTTTTTTTTGTGTGTGTTGGTCTCTCATGCAAAGAAATCAAATCTACAAAAAAGCATTCTTGGTGTCTCAGAAACTGTTTCACACCCGTCATCAAGCTGTAAGCACTGCGGCAAACGGACAGAACGGACACAACAATGGGGGACGGACCAGAAAACCACAAATGACCTGCAGCCATTTCTCTGCTGGGCAGCAAAAGCAGTTGATCAAGGCCTAGGGATACACAGTACATTCTACTGTGCATCTTGGAAACCCTTCAAAACCTCCAGGGTTGGCCGTGCCTCCAGATATTTGTGCAACTGTTAGAAAGCAAGGAAGGCTGGAAATGTATGCCGGAAAATGTAATGCCTTTGGGTCCCCTCAGATTGTTTCAGTGATATTCTCCTGACTTGTCCTCAATATCTTGGGGATGAGTGGAGAAGAAACTTTTCAAAATTCAACATTTCAGGAATATTTAGCTTTTTTTATCACAGTATTGGTAGAAAAATGTGATCGTTCAGTGAAATCAGCTTGCTCCTGTTGGTAGCCTTGAGCCACTTTGGAGTTACTTTGTCAACAGCAACACCAATTCCTACCTTCTTTCTGAATGTGCTCACATTCCTTGAGGCAGTCACTTCTGAAGAACAGACATTTGACCCAAGACATTTCACACAACTTGGAAACATCTCTTCTGTAACAGTTTGCATGACGAGGGGAACGACAGGGGGGAAAATATCTTTAACTTCCTTATTCCAAACACATGAAGTTCACAGAACAGTTGATTTCCTGGGAGAATTACCTTTACAGGCCAGTTGGGCACTGATAGATGGTTTGTGCAAAGGGCTAATCCTGAACTCTGTGCAGCCACAGAAGCAGCTGGGAAGTTTAGTGAGTCCATGGTGCTGGACAGTATTTGTTGGGCACCCTAAGAGATGTTTTGAGGGGTTTGGAACAGGTACCAAAAGTTTTAAATGAACTAACGAAAGGTACCAAGCAGATTATTTTCTCTTGGTTTTCTGATTATTATTTTTATTGTTACTGAGATGGAGTTGTGTTCCAAACTTCTGCAGCACTATATCCACCTCCAAAGTTGCTTTCAGTCCAGATAGTTTATCATGGAAAAAGCTGGGCCACTGCAGAGCTCTAAGGATGAACTGGGGCTTTGAAGGTCTCTGTGATGACTTCTCCTGGGGACCTAGCATGCCCTGATTGGAGAGCAATCTACCTTTTGTGCAGTCCTAAAGCCTGCTGGGATGTGGGAACCTAAAGACTGGGCTTGCTCAGCAGTGGGCTGCTGAGAAGCTGGAGAATGAGCTGACTGATAATGCAACAGATTTCCATTGGAAACACACGTGGTTTAGGTCAGGATTTTGTTGAGGCCAGCATGCCTCTGAGGAGCATCTTAGTATTTGAAAACACTTTTGGTCTCTGCAGTTTTCTGATGCCATTTCTAGACCAGTTTTGGTGATGGTTGCATGCCTTTGGTGAAGCTGTAACAATGAGTGTGTCATGAGAAGAAAGGCTCTTCTATCCACTCAGATCTGCCCCACTAAAGTACATCCAGATGGACAGATGACCTCCAGAGGTCCTATCCAGCCTAAATTATTCAGTGACACTGTCTCTGGCATTCCAGAGGGAGTGCTAGGTGAAACTGGGACCTTCCTAGATGTGGAGGAGGGTGGAGCTCTTTCTGCAAGTCCTGTATCTTGACCCCAACCTCTGCCCTGGCCATCCATCACTGGGCACTGGTATTTTATTCTACCAGGATGTCAATCACCATTTCAATTAGTGAGAGGGAGGAGAGAGTGGGGATGATAGCACCCGATCTTGTGTTTGATTTAGGATGAATCACACTTAAGAGGGCATCTGAGGTTAAGGAACACAGCATTCTGGACACGTGTATAAATCAACAGCTTGAGGTTTTCATTATTCACCTTCTAGTGTATGAAGTGATATGACTCATTGGATCATAAAAGAGATCGAATAGCTTTGTTGCTAATAATTCTTTCCTTGACCCATTCCCTGGCACATTAGGTTTGTAAACAGAGTTTTAATGGCATCCCTTGGAAGTCATAACATCACGCCTTTAGAGCACCTTGGCTGACTTGTGTGCTCCTGGCCATAACTGTGCTGGGGTTTAATCCTCAGCCCTTTGTGGGAACTAATGTGCTTTCATAGCTGGAGTTTGCAGTTATGGCCTTTTTGAGATGGATCATCTCCAGTTACTCTGCCTCCCGCCCTCCTCTTCCGCAAATGACATTTGAACCTTCCCAGGAGCCCCCCCAGCTCAGCTCTCCCCAAAAGATAAGCCCTCCCTGTGATACTCTGGTGGAGATAACGTGCTTGAACTTCAGCGGGTTGTTAATGTCTAATGAGCTCCTGGCGCCATTTATTGTTTTATGGCTAAATCACGATTGTTCATTAACAAACGTGGCATTAGAACATGGGCCAACTTTGGACAGAGGAAAAGGTGAAGCAGAGTGGGCTGATGGAGGGTAGTAAGGGTCTGGTATCTATGGTAGCAAAGACTGCAAACTTTCTGCTGGGTCTGTGCAGCTGCTGCTGTGGAGAAGCCTCTTGTGGAGACAGAACATTGCTCCCTGGTACAGGGCTCTGGTGTTGGGAGCCATGAGGTGCCAGGGCATGGTATCAAACGACTCCCACATTATTATGCCTTGATACTGAAGTGATTTTTGTCCTGCTGTTGCAGGCTGGTTTGCTTTGCTTCATTTGTGGCTCTCTTCTTATTTGCCACCAGCTCAAGTGGTGCTCCTCTATACCTTTGCTGTGCCTGCCCAAGGAGGAATTCCTTATGAGGCTCGTGGTTCCCAGGCTGGGAAATCCCATTTTCAAGGGGTAGAGGTGGGAAAAAGAAGGTCCTTGTCTCCATTAGAGAGCTGGACTTCTTGAACCTGGTCCCAGCCCTTGTTTTGATTGATGGGAGAAAGTCTGGTGATGGAGAGCCATGACCCATGTGGTTCACTGTCCAGAAGAGAATGTTGTCATGAGGAATCTTCTGGTATTGGTGATGGGAAAGGATCAGATGACATTTGCAGACTGCAGCCTTCAGGACCTGGATCTTGGTCCCAGATAGCTTTGGGTTGAGAAAATGTTTAGAGCAAGAGTGTGGTAGAGAAGCTCTGGGGATGACCAGGCAGTGCTGCCCGTCCTGCTTGAGGTCCTGGAAATATCATAGACCTTTTTTGCCTGTTACTGGCTTGTGGGCTCATCTGCCCTTAGTTGTCTAACAGGAAGTTTGCTGCTTTAAAAAATGGTCAAGTTGGGCTGTTAGGAGAAGGGAATAGGTAAACATAAGACTTTTTATTAGCCTTCCCAGCCTTCCAGAGGTTTATGCAGATACCAGAAATAGGCAGAGCTTGGGAGTGGGAAGGGAAGTGGTTTCCTACCTGCCCATCCCTATTATTTCTATCCTATTCAATGAAACAGAGATATCTGGCCTAGGGAGACAAGGAAGGGGGTAAAGGACAGGAAGGAGAGTAAAGAAGGTTGGGAACTGTCAGTGTAGAGCTTTGCTGCTTTGTCATTTATTCTTAAGTCATTTCTGAGCCTACAACAGATAAGAAATCTTTGCAGAGAGAACTTCTGGGACTTTGTTTCAGTTTTTATTTGAGAACATTCTTATTATTTTCAGGGGAGCTGAGTTATTGATGGGGTGGCAGACACCCAAAGGCAGCAATGAACTCTAGCTGTGATGATCACAAAAGAGGAGTTGAGCTGCACTGCAGTTGAAAGTCTCTAATTAAAGCCTGGAATCTCGACTGTTGCAGATGTATGGACCAAGGAGCTTCAGATGAGTGCTAGAGAGGGTGTAGTGTGAGGGATGAGCAGTGTGGAGGTGTCTGGGAGAATCAGGGTTGCTCCACCACATCTGAAAGACATTCTGTTGTCAGAGTTTTCATGTTATTACTGTTTTGGTCAGTTCTCATACCTAATACAGAAGTTCTTGCATTAAAGATGACCTAACAAAAAACTGCCCAGGGCCTGCATACAAATAGCCTGTGGACTGCCTTATATTTCTCTGTATTGGTTAAGCAAACTTACATGAATAAACAATAGCAATAAAACGACCTTTTTATAGATATTGCTCTGCACATGCAACAGAGCTGTCTGGTCTCTTTATTCCAGCTTGTAAACCCTGTGTTTAGTACAGGATGTGTGCTCTTCACCATTGACAGTTGTTTAAATGGAGGTGTTCGTGGTGGGGCAAGAAAACACCATGAGCCTGGGGCAAAAAGTATTAGGTGTCAGGGGGTGGATGTATTAAGCAGATTTAATTAAAGGACCATCATGATACCTTGTAGCTAAAGAGGATATTCAGTTAAAGGTTGATTAGAGCTGAATCACCAT
The DNA here is from genome assembly GCA_020745705.1 of Hemiprocne comata. NCBI lineage: Eukaryota > Metazoa > Chordata > Aves > Apodiformes > Apodidae > Hemiprocne > Hemiprocne comata. The sequence continues at coordinate 12,386,977 of CM036602.1, read as the reverse complement.
CTGAGATTCATGAAAAGCTTTAGGGTGGAGGCTGGGATAGTTAGATACCCAGTACCTGTGGGATTTTGTAGAATGGGGTTATTTAACTCCCATTAAAGTCTCTGGAGTGGTTAGTAATGACCTGAGGGCTGAATTCATCTCTGATCTTGTGAAATCGCTGCCCTTTGCCAGGAATGGACTTGTCTTGGGCAGTTCAAACTGCTCTCTGATGTATACTAGAAAGCAAACACTGACTTTGGGATGCACACTCGAGTTCCTGCCAGCTCCCTGAGGAGCAATGAGCAGCCCTTGCAGGACTAACAGGGCTAAGGGGGGGGGATTTTGCCCTGAATCTTGTAAAGCTCTTGAAAAGACAGACTGTATCCCGTTCCCCTCTCTCTGCCCTTCCCCGTGAGTATGAATGGGAATTGCAAAAACATCTCCTGTATTTAGGAACACAGAGACCTCGTGTGTGAGGCCAGATGGTTAACTTGTTTATGCTGAGGGATTCCCCCCATGGGTGGTTTATTCTAGAACTGCACATCCACACCAAGCCTGATCAGTACTGCCCAGCTCTTCCCAGCCACTGGACACAAGGTCTTCCCAGAGGAGCAGTTGCCTCCATTTTTCCCAATAAGGGAAACTAAAGCAGAGCCAAGTAGTTGATTTACCCAGGCTAGAAGTGAACATCAGGCTCCAGAACCCATTGGGGTGCTAGGTTATAGTGATATTTCACTTAAGTGCTTTACTAGCTTGGAGGAATCTCAGGTTCTGCTCTGGTAAGGTCATCTCTGGACCTTCCATGTAGGTGGACACCCTGAAGCTGCTGTAGGCTCAGCCATCAGCATTTTGGTGCCTGGATGATGCCTGCGGAGAAAACAGCCTTGGTTTTCTGAACTTCCCTCCTGCTCCATGGTGTTTCTCCATCACAACAGTTTGTGTCTTCCCTCTTCTCTGGCTCCTTACACACCACCCAGGACAGCTGCCTCCACAGCCCAGACCAGAAAGGCCCATTACAGCATTATTAGCCTCTTCTTTTGTACCCTGTGGAGTGAGAGCTGAGCCCACTTTGCCTTCAAATGTTTAACAGATTGGCCCGCATCTCATTTCTGCTGCTGTGTTTGCAGAAGGTGGAGGACAGAGGGAGAGGGGGGCTGCTGTGTGAGGGAGGAGGGCACGGCGAAAAAAAGAAATTACTAACCCTCCATCAAAGAGCTGCTTTTCCTACTTGTGGTTTCAAAATGCTTCCTCCTTCCCCAGCTATCCTGTAATCACTCTCCAACATTCACCAGAGCAGTGTTTACATCCAGCCCTATTACCGGCAGGGGAGACAGGAGAAATTAAGGGCTCCCATGTCCCATTATCTCCCCCTCTTCCTCCTCCTCTCCCCCTCCCACAGGCAGACACACTTCTCTCCCCTTACCCCCCTTTTCATCAAACGCCTCCAATTCATGAAGGAGTAAAAAGCCCTTTAATGGGATTCTGCAGATCTTAAAATCCAGGTGATTTGTTAAAAAAAAAAGAAAGGAAGAGAGGGAAAAAAAATCCAAAACCAAAACTTAGAGAAAAATACCACCAGCTCACTCTTTTGGCTTCTTTGTTCCTTTTCCACATTTTCTTGAACCTTTTTCTCCTCCACAACTCAGCTTGGCAGCTGGGGTGAACTGAAGTTTGACTTGGATGGCTAGTGAGACCACACAGAGTTCCCCCTGGCTGGAATTAATTTCCGATGTACAGCTGAAGAATCCCATGCGCACACACCAACCCGGCGAGCCCTTGCATTTCCTTTTGATTTCCTTCTTGGGCTTCCTTCCCCAGATACCCTCTTTATCAGAAGCAGCTCGAGCTGCAGTGCCACTGCAGAGGCTGTCGAGGCAAGAGGCTCTGCCCCAGTGTGGCAGTGGAGCCGGGGGAAGGCGGAGGCTCTTAGATGTTGGGCAGACAAGCAGACGTGTGAAAAATGGCCAATGTTGGACAACAATAAATGAGGATTATGCCTTTTTTTTTTTTTTTTTAGCAAGGAGTAAAGAAAGGATAGTCATCTGGTACTGGCACTTGACGGGGACTTGAGGTCTGATTCCAATTCCTTGTTTAACCGCAGATTTCCTCTAAATAATTCTCGTAATCTCTTGATTCCCCCGCTGAGGTCAGGGGCCCATTGTTCTACACCCTGTAACAACACAATGGGACACAGTTCCTGCCCCAAAGAGCTTACAGTGAAAACAATCAAAGAATGAAAAAGAAACCCAGGCTTGCCTGGAGTTACACCCTGGTGTTACATTGAAGATTAGAACCAGACCTCCTGACTCTCTAGGTTTCGAGTCTTCTGCAATTGTAATGTTTTTCTGTCTCCTATCTTTAGATTCACACTGCAGTGGTAAAGACCATCAAAATAGAAAATACTGAATCTCTTCCCCATCGGAGGAGAGGAGTGGGAGCTTTTTGTGACAGGCAGCTTTGCTTCTCCAGGAAAGACAAGCTTTGTGTTACACTGGTGGTTGGTTCATACTCAGCGCTACGGGCAGCTGGAGAGAGGTTGGGAAGTCTGGGAAACTAGTTAACCTTGGAGGTTATTGGATTTTGTAAGAACCAGGGTGACAGACCAGTACTCTACGGGGCTTGGTGGCAGGTAAGGACATTGCATTAGGCTTTATTGGAGTCCCTCAGTGGGAAGGGAGATGGCTGGGGGCATATGGGGATATTTAAGTGGAGAATATTCCCTCCCACATGTTGGAGTTGTTAGAACAGCTCTGCACGTGGAACTTGCTCCCGTCCCGGGACACAAATGGTCTGAATGTGTGGGGTGACACACACACGTGTGAGCTTCTCCCAAGCTCCCTCAGTCCTGGCACGACAGCGCTCGTGCCACAGGAATATTCATACCACAACAGTCCTGGTGAAAGCCGACAAACAAGTAGGAGGTTCTGGTCATACTGGCCACGCTCTGAAGCATCGGCATGCTCTTCAAGACTGAAAGAGTCAGACTAAGGCAGGCTTGGCAGATACCACCCTCAGTATGGCACAGTAGAGAGAGGCTCTCACCATAAATGTTGCTGGAAACCTTGCGAGGTCGTGTCTTTGTTTAAAGCCTCAGCATCTGGAGTGACCTGATAATCTGGGAAGTGATAATGTGTGTACACAGCTGTGTATGTGCATCCATACACACACTCTACATCTTCCTTTGTTTTCCATGCACAGCTTTCCACCTCCAGAGTATTTCAGTGGCACTGCTTGAGCTGTGAATATCGAATGTTGTTAGTGGAGACAACCTGAGTGCTCGTATCCTGAGTTCTCCTTGCCCTGCTTGTCAGTTTATATGAAACTAGTGTCACTTTGAGATCTTAGCTTTCATCCAGATGCAGCAAGGGGTAGCTAGCAGTTTCCAGACTTATCACAGAGATGGACAGACACACATCTCAAGGGGACTGCAGGATTCATCATCCCTAACTTTGGGCATCAGGGATTTCCTTTCCATGTATGTAAGCACAGAGATTACCCCGTAAATGTGTTGTACATCTGCTCAATGATATTGAGAACTACATTTTAGCCTGTCTTTTATTGTCAAGGGCAACAGCTACTTAAAGGCCTGATTCAGTTGCTTTATTTCAGATGGTTTTGTTAGGATGAGAGGAATCACAGAGCTGAGCTGCCTGTTTCCTCTGGCTGCAAATGGAGTTGATTGAGAGGCAGAAAAAGAGATTCTGGCAGGGTGCTGCTGCCTCATCCCATGCTTGCATGGGTCACCAGAGCTGCTGGGCTCTTTGTGAGGGAAGTTAATGGTCTCGTGTTGTCACCATCCTGTGGGATGTGCAGACCTTGGTTTCAGATCATAGAATCATAGAGTGGTTTGGGTAGGAAGGGACGTTAAAGATCATCTAGTCCCAACCCCCCTGCATGGGCAGGGACACCTCCCTCCAGACCAGGTTGCTCCAAGCCCCATCCAACCTGCCCTTGAACACCTTCAGGGATGGGGCAGCCACAGCTTCCCTGGGCAGCCTGTTGCAGTGTCTCACCACCCTCACACGAAAGAATTTCCTAACATCTAACATAAATCTCCCCTCTTCCAGTTTTAATCCATTTCCCCTTGTCCTCTCACTCCCTGCCCTTGTCCAAAGTCCCTCCCCAGCTTTCCAGGAGCCCCTTCAGGCACTGGAAGGTGCTCTAAGGTTTCTCCAGAGCCTTCTCTTCTCCAGGCTGAACACCCCCAACTCTCCCAGCCTGTCTCCAGAGCAGAGCTGCTCCAGCCCTCGAATCATCTCCATGGCTTCCTGTAGACTCTCTCCAGGAGCTCCATGTCCTTATGTTGGGCACTCCAGAACTGGACACAGTTCTCCAGGTGGGATCTCACAGGAGCTAAGTAAAGGGGGAGAATCACCTCCCTTGACCTACTGGCCACACTTGTTTTGATTTCCAAACATACCAGAACTGTATTTTAGACCTCAGTTTCTGTAGAAATGCTGTCAAAGCGTAAGGGGAGGAGAAGGAAAGTTATCTGAAGGGTCATACTGAGATTCAGTGGTCATTCAGTGGGATGTACTTGGGTCAGAGTTTCAAGATTTTCTTTGCAACAGCAAGAAAAATTGCTTCTTTTAATTTATTTTTATTTTATTTTCATGAGAGCTGAGACTCTAATGTAATTGCTTGTTTCCTGGCATTGGGGCTTTGAAGTAAACATAAAATATCTAAAGATTCGTGTTAAAGTTGGGAGTTGGCCATTCTGTTTTATTTTACTTTAGAAAAGACTTTATTCATGTACACAACCTAGATAGCTTTGAAAATGCCATACAAAAAGAATTATCATTGGTGTTTGTTAGTTCTACTAATAACTATTTTAGCAGCAGTTGAGTTTTTTATTTCCTATGAGTATTTATTCTACTGGGGAAAAATTTGGAACGTAGCAGAATGTTCCTTTTTGGCAAAGCTGAAAAGCTTCCTCTTGACTTAATTCTGCCTTCTATTATACCACACATTATTTATAATATAAAGAATGAAAGAACTAAGCCCCATTTGAAATGCTGGAGTGGAAATTAGACCATCAGTTCTTGTTGAAAAGAAGTATAGGGGGATCACAACAAACTATTTTCATTAGTTTTCATCTCCCACAGAGTCTGAGGGAGTTTGAGCTTTTCGTGCCAGTCTGAAACCCAGCCAGTCATTTGAAGTGTTGGTATCTCAGAAACTTTTGCCACGCCAACGTTCACCTTCTGGCCAGCCCCCTTTCTATTATTTCAGGTTAAAACAGAGGTCAGAATAGAAACAACATGATGCAATGCATTTGGTAATAAATGTATCTCTTGTTTCCTTGTCCTCTGCTTTTCACTACTTTTGGCGACCTATTTCAAAAGCAACTGTTGCAGGGCAGTGGAGAGCATGCCTTGATGCAACATTAATAAGAACAAAGAGGCTTAAATTATCAAAATAGCTGTCTGTGTCACACATCAGTAGCTTTACTCTCCATTTGGCAGATCTGCGGTGGATAAAATTGTGTGTGAAGGGATGGAGGGGGAGAGACTTGGATAAGAGTGGTAGGATCTGATCCAGGATAATGAAGAAGACAGATCCAGGCAGAGATTTATTTTATTTGCTTTTGGCAATTAGCATTAGTAAGACTGTATCTGGGAAGCTGGAGCTGCCACATATAATAACCTTATTGCTTTTGAGATGGTTTATCCAGCTCTAATAACAAGGGCTTGAATCAACGGGGGCTGAGGGACTCGGCACCTCTGGAGGTGCTCTCATATGTGCATCTAATCAAATCAACTTGTAGGCATCTACTGTAGAGCCCAGGGCAAGAAAAGTTTGCTTTCATGCTGTAAGGTGAAAGCCGACCTGCTCTGGATGTTTCATAGCTGCATTGCTCAATCTGTCTGTGCCTAGGTGGGACTGCCAAATCATACCACATGTTCCTGTGAAATTCCAACTTGTCTGGGATTGCCTCTTGTTTTCCTTACCTTCCTCTGTGAACCAGTAATTGGGAGGGGATCCTGGAGCACCAACCAGTTGTGACCACACCCTCTTTTTGCTTTTGGGTTGATGGTCCAGGCATTGCTCATGGACTGAAAAGTCCTCATCAGTTAAGATAGCCACCCATTGCCCCAGCCCATGCTTGCCTGCCTCCTTTGTGTGGGGCCAGTGGAAGGGACCCCATTGCTTCTGTTGCTTCAAGTCCCAGGTCAGGTTTGAAGTTCAGACTCATCTGCCTGATGGAGGGGCTGATGGTTGACTTCTTGGCCTGCTCTGCCAACCCCTCATGAGAAGAAAGAGGACTACTGAGGGCTACAGTGTCTTGAATCACTTAAAGCATCATCTTGCAATGCAAAACAAGATGGTTTGTCTTGCATTTGTCCTAAATATCCATCAGTGTATACAACAGCCTGTGTATTTACACCAGGGTTTCATGCAAACAGGGTTTGGTGTGTTGGTTACCATGGATCAGCTGAGAAATGGTAGCTTACAACATTCACATCTTCTTTCCTTGACTACATAACCCCAACTAGGTCTTGCTTTGATCTGAGATGGAGAACTTGTTTCTGGTCTTCCCGGAATTCAATTCTGCTCTGATGTAAATTCACTGGCTGTCAGCGAGCTGCCCTGACTTGATGTCATGCAAATGACACAAGAGATGGAGCTGAAAGGTAGAAGGAGCCTCAAGGAGGACACTTGGCCAGTGTGGCTGTGGCAAGCTGGCCCTTGGCTCAGCCTGTCACAGCCACGGTGCAAGCCCACCAAGGTTGGTCCCCTCCCATGGCCTGTTTCGTGCTTCTCACAATGCTTTGCTAGTTGTAATAGGCCTGGTGACAACTTTGCAAATATTTTCCACTCTTTTTCAGATGAAGAAATTCTTCAGTGGGAGGATGGTGAGACACTGGAACAGGTTGCCCAGGGAAGCTGTGGCTGCCCCATCCCTGAAAGTGTTCAAGGGCAGGTTGGATGGGGCTTGGAGTAACCTCGTCTGGTGGGAGGTGTCCCTGCCCATGCAGGGGGGTTGGAACTAGATGATCTTCAAGTGCCAGGAAGGTGACCGCGTGGGAGTGTTGAGCAAGATCCTTAAGCCCAGGGGAATGTAAAATCCTCTCCCATCCTGTCTGTGCTCTTTTTCTGTGTCTGGAAAGGAGGAGTGAGTCCATGCTGCCTCCCTTCCCTATCTCCTCGGGAAGGTTAGGGGAGCTGGGAGCCAGGGCCTCGCGCGCCCCATTCTGTCGCAACATCCCAACATCAACACCCTCTGATCTATGGTATCTGGAGAGTTTGCAGCTCTTGTGTGGAGATGGAGTATGAATAAGGGCCCCCCAGTGTATTGGGAATCGGGCCTGTGGGTCTCCCGTGTCAAGTGAGTCATAATGTATTAGATCCGAGGACTTCCCCCACGGGTGTTTAGTCTCAACAAACCCAGCTAATTCAGATTTAACTTAGCTCTTAATATGCTACATTGCTGAGTCTTCTAATTAATGCCACATGTTGCAGTCAGCTGTCATACTGAATAAATGTTTACAAAGCTATTAATGTACTGTATTTGTAAACCAGACCAGCTCCTTTTTGGAAATCATGTGGTATGTGTTTTCCCCTCAAAGATGAAAAAAGTTTCTAAGCAATAATGGATACTTTATTTTTGCAGCAACAGCCACTTCCCAAGAATTCATTGCTAACTTTCTTGGGCCGCAGCCATTATCCTGGGGAAGGGCCATAGGGAAGAGCTCTGGCTTTTGACTGGAGATGCCAAGCTGAGCTGCTCGGTGGGCTGAGGGACTGGTGGGGACCAGCCAGCCCTGTGCTGGGTGGGGATGCTGGGGAGGAGGCACAGTCTGTGTGTGGGTTGGTGGCTCTCCTGTCCCCAGCTGCTGCCATCCCCAAGCACGCGAGGACCCGCCGCTCTCCCTCCCCTCTGCTGCCACGTGAGCGGGGACGCCCGGCCACGACTGAGGAAAGGGGGAAGGAGACGAGGAAAAGGGGGATGGAGACATGTCTCCAAGCAATCTGCAGGCCAGCTGCCTTCTGCTCAGGGGCCCTCTCAGGGCTGGCAACACGGGCTGGCCACCGCCGTCCCCACGTGGCCAGCACTTGGCCTGGCACAGGGATGGGGTGGCTGGATCGGTGGGATCGTGAGGATGGGAGATCCCATCTTCTCCCTGGAGCTGCTGCCAAACAGCTTGCTCTGCACAAGTTCAGATTATCTGTTTTCTTCAGGATTTTTTGGTTGTGAGTTTAATTCCTTCCTGGGGCTCCAGGGAAACATGCTTCTTCTGCTGGGAGTCGTGCACTTCTTTTTCATCTTTAATCTGCTGCAGGAACCAGAAGAGTTGCCAAAGCAGTTTGAAAGCTTAGGGAGGGTGAGGCTGGGATCTGTGCTCTGCCACCAGCTCCTGAGTTCATCTAGGCAAGACATCTGGCTCAGGGATTTAGGCACATTGTCCTAATTGAAGTCAGTGGGAAGAAAATATCTAACCCTGCACTGGAGCTCCAGAAAAACCACTTTGTGGCACTCTTTGTACCTCTGCTCTCTAAAACTGGGCTCATGGCAGAGCCTCCATCGCAGGAGTTGTGAGGGTCATAGATGCCAATGGTGTAGAGCAGCAGGACAGCTACAATGGATCCAGGTGGCTCCTGCCCCTTGGCAGGTGGCTGAAGATGCAGGGAGGTGGCCAGGACAGCTGCCAGGCCCTCAGCTCATTTTGTCTATAAGGAGGTTTGGGCATGAAGGCTTTCCATCAGCTCAGGGAAGCAGGGAGCTGGGATTTAGTGTCTCCAAGAAATGTCACTAAAAAGAGAGTGGGGGAGGAAAGCTTTTCTCTTTTTTTGTTTTCTTAGCTTTAGTGACTCTACAACCGAAAAAATGAACCAAACCCAGTCAGCTCTCTGCCCTTCTTCCTTGCCCTTTGTAAATAAAAATCCTTCAGTCTACAGTCACCAAGCAGAAAAATGACTGATGCTCCCAGTGCCTTCAGAAGAAGGTGAACGTCTCTCAGAGGAGCCTATTGGGAAAGTTTTCATTCCAGTGATAAGCAAACAAACATAAATGGTGTTTTCTCTGCTTTTAACTAGCTGCAATACAAGATAACACACTTTTGTTTTGGAAGAATGAATAGTGAAGCCCATTTAGGTAAAGTGAAGCAAAGCAGCTAAGTGATTTCACTAGTGTGGGGCTCAACCTTTTGTCTTCTTGCTATACCAGCTTCAGGTGACTTTCCCAACACAGGAATTAGCTGCAGACCTGGACATCTAAGCAGGGCAGATAGAGCCTTCTCCCAGTCACCGTGCCTGGTTTAAAAGGTTAGTCCAATCGCAATGGAAGAATGGGTCTAGAAAAGGAAAAAATGCTATTACTTAAGTACTTTACCCTTCTCTCTCTTTCTGTATGTCCTGCAGCCATCTAGGAATACTGACCTGCAGCCTGCATGTGAATTGTTTTCCACCCAAAAGGGGAGGTGGTCCTTTCAGCTGGAAGATGTTTGAGTGCTTTATCAGGGACTGATGTTGCTTGAGTTCAGAACTGCACCTTGCAGCCTTCCTGTTTCCTTAAGTCTCTATTTATGAGCAGAGTGGGAGACCTTTGCTTCCCTGGGGCCAGGAGCAGGTGGAAGGTCCTGCTGTACCACGGCAGCCTCGTGCTGTGAGCAGGTGTGGGCTCACTTTGTGGCACTGAATGTGCTGTCAGCAATTACCAAGTAGTGGGGCTAAACATACACCGCTGTGAGGACTGTGCTACAGGCTTGGCATGAGAGCCCACAGGCGTTTCTGTAGGGATGGCTTTCACCCTCTCACATCATAGCATCATAGGATGGTTTGGATTGGAAGGGACCTTGAAGATCTTCAGGTTCCAACCTCCCTGCTCTGAGCAGGGACACCTCCCACTAGCCCAGGCCGCACAAAGCCTCATCCAACCTGGCCTTGAACACCTCCAGGGAGGGGGCTTCCATAGCCTCCCTGGGCAACCTATTCCAGTGCCTTACTGCCCTCATGGTGAAGAATTTCTTCCAGATGTCTAACCTAAATCTCTCCTCTTCCAGTTTAAAACCATCCTGTCACTTCACTCGCTGGTGGAAAGTTCCTCCCCATGTTTCCTGTAGGTTCCCTTTAGGTATTGGAAGGCCACTATAAGGTCTCCCCAGGGCCTTCTCCAGACTGAACACCCCCAACACTCTCAGCCTGTCTTCATAGCAGAGGTGCTCCAGCCCTTTGATCATCTTTGTGGCTCTTCTCTGTACCCTTTCCTTGGGGTTTTTCTCTGTGCCTGGTGCTCATCTCCTCCACACAGTGGGATTTTTTTTTTTTCCATTCACTCCAGTCTCCTTCCCTCACCTACTACAGCCCAGCCCCATGGGCTGTGTCTGCAGACAGAATCTGTGGAATCACAGAATCGTTCTGGTTGTAAAATACCTTTTTCATAGAATCATAGAATCCTAGGGGTTGGAAGGGACCTCGAAAGATCATCTAGTCCAACCCCCCTGCCAGGCAGGGTCACCTAGAGCACATCACACAGGAACTTGTCCAGGTGGGTTTGGAATGTCTCCAGCAAAGGAGACTCCACAACCTCTCTGGGCAGCCTGTTCCAGTGCTCTGTCACTCTCACAGTAAAAAAGTTTTTTCTGATATTCACCTTGAACCTCCTATGCTCCAATTTGCACCCATTACCCCTTGTCCTATCACTGGTCACCACTGAGAAAAGCTTAACTCTGTCCATTGACCTAAATCTACTGAGTCCAGGGCTAAACCACTGACAGAGTGTGCTGCCATCCTGATGCCCCGACCATGTGGATGGAGGGACCTGCTGGTTCCCTCCCTGCCTGCGTGCGTGGTGGGAGGGAGAGGGCATTTGGGGTGGAAGATGGAGCATCCCCATGGTAGGGAGCATAGCTGAGCTGTGGGTCAGTCCTGCCTTCCAGCACCGTGACCCTCAGTCTAGACTCAGCTGCGGTGAGCTCCAGCTTGTGTGCTGTTGACTAAGAGCTGAAATATTTTCACTGTTGACTCCTCCTTAGGAGCATCACCCCTGCTAGAGGAGTCAGTGCTGTGTGCCCAGGTGTTTGGTTTATTTCCCAGCTTGGTGGTCCCCAGTAGGGGCAGCAAGGGGCCAATGGTGGCCAGTCTGGCACAGCCACCCCTCAGATCCCCACGCTTGGAAGGGAGAAGGGAAGCAAGGCAAGCTGGCTTTTAATTTAGGATAATGGCTTCAATGCAGGATCCCTTCAGGACCATGTCTGGAGCTGCTACCTGGAGTTGCAAACCCAAAACATCTTCCCCTCACTTTAGTCATTGCTGAAGCCAAGCACACACCTGCTTCCATGTCTTTAATCCCCTTCTTCCCAGCCTGCCTCACCAGTGGGAAGTGTGCTCACTATGTTAAACTTCCCTCATTAGGCAGAACATTCCTCTTTTTAACCTCCATAACCTGCAGCATTCCCATTGGGAGGACCCTGTCTCCATACTTCTCAACTGCTCTTAATTAGATTGGGCATTTCTTGCCTCCACTGTATATTTACAATTTAGGAACAGGAAAAAATACAGCCTGCACTTAAGGGCTTTCTTCCCTTCGTTTGCTTCCCATGCTTGATATGTTGGACAGCAGGAGGTGGAAATTTTAAAGCCCAGGGGAGCAGAACTTGACTGGGAGGAGAATCTGAGGCAGTTTAAGATGATTCTTTAGGCAGAACTGATTTCATCTCTTGATGGATTTTTTACATGAGCTCTCACTTCTTTTTATTTCCCTCCTACGTGCGCAGGCGCGGACACACGCACACAACCCTATTGACTGTCTTTTGCTCTTATTCTGCCATCAGCCTTTTAATATTATTATTGTTGATGTCTTTTCATTCCTGATGCCAAACCTGATTTGGAGATCACAGGACTGAGGGTTTCATTTTGAGCACTGTAGATGGAAAACTGAAGTCCTAAGTGACTGGAGCCCTCGGCCAATCTAATTGTTATTGACATTTGTGTCTGATTGTTCATCAAGGGGGATTTGACTTGCAGGCCAAATCATTCTATTACCAGGGTTCCTTTCAGCCTTTTCTCTAAAAAAAACAAAAAAAAAAAACAACACAAAACCAAACAAAACACAACTACAAAACCCACCCCAGTCAGCAGCAGAAGAATCAATGGCAATATCTCTGGATGCCGAGGCCTGAGAAGGGGGAGCAAAGATGGAGGAGATCATGTATGTCCCGTTGGAAATGCGTGAGCAAAAGATTGTTGAAGGGGCAGTATTGCATTACAGGGGGAAAAAAGGGTCTCATTAAAAGACTACCATTTTCATGGCAAGGTGAAGGAGGCAGGGGAAGGAGGGGCTAGCAGGGCTAATTATATTAAGGTCATTTCACCTGTCAAAACTTTCCCTTTAGTGGTGTCCCTGGTGCTCTGGGATAACATCCAGATTTGGCCTGAATGGCGTCTCTGTTCCTGCTTAGGAGCCTTGACTGGTGGATGGTGAAGCGAGCTGCATGAAAGGAGCCCTAAAGGCACCTTTTTGCCTTCTTTTCACCTCCCGTTCTCCTTTGATTTTTTTGCTTTTCCCCCCTCTTGAGTTTCAGGGCGGGTAATGACGAAGCCCTGCTGGGCTGCTCACCCCGAGCCCTGCTTTTCCCAGGAAGCCACTGAGGCACCTCCTGTTCAGCCAGGCTCCTGTCTCTGTGCCTTTCAAACCCATTTACACCCTTCAGTGGCAATTTTACCCACTCCCCTTTAAAGATCTTGGAATGGAAGAGAGTGGGGATCTCAGGGGTTCTCTAGTTCTGGAGCCCCCAACATAAGAAGGATATGGAGCTCCTGGAGAGAGTCCAGAGGAGGCCACGAGGATGATCCGAGGGCTGGAGCAGCTCTGCTCTGGAGACAGGCTGGGAGAGTTGGGGCTGTTCAGCCTGGCAAAGAGAAGGCTCCAGGAAAACCTTAGGCCACCTTACAGTACCTAAAGGGGCTCCAGAAAAGCCTAGGAGGGACTTTGGACAAGGGCCTGGAAGGAGAGGATAAGGGCTAATGGATGAAAACTGCAAGAGGGGAGGTTTAGGTTAGACATTAGGAGGAAATTCTTTATTAGTAGGAAATTCTTTAGTGTGAGGGTGGCAAGACACTGGAACAGGTTGCCCAGGGAAGCTGTGGATGCCCCACCTCTGGGAGTGTTCAAGGGCAGGTTGGATGGGGCTTGGAGCAACCTGGTCTAGTGGAAGATGTCCCTGCCCGTGGCAGGAGGTTGGAACTAGATGATCTATAAGGTGCCTTCCAGTGCAAACCATTCTATGACTCTATGAGGCAAGGCTGAATTTGCTCATTAAACTGATAGTAGAAACCAGAATGATTGAGATGGATCAAAACAGAACCAAGGGAAATACTCTGTTTATTCATTTGGGAGAGGCAGGGGAGAGTGAGTGGCTGGTAAACCAGGGAATCCTCATCCCCGTGGTGAACCCTGGAATTACCTGCCCTCCTTCAGGGGATGGTTCTGAGTCATTCAGTTGTTTCATGTTCCAGGAGTTGGGAGGGAAGGCAGATTTCTAATAGTTCTCTCCAGGTAGGTGGAAGCTGTGCAGATGGCCTCACTTTGCTAACGTTAGCAGGTAGAAGTAATTTGGGGAAGAAATGGGAGGAACACCATGGGGTTCATTCACCAGCAGGCAGGTTATACTTGTCACCACAGAAACAGAGCAGAAGTTTCAGAGATCAAAGGCTTTGCCTCCAAAACTTGCTACCTAAATGTGTTGGGTGGAATGAGAGAGAGCTGTAGACAAGGAGAAGGGGCACCAAATCTGTGTGGCCTTTGGCAGCTGGCTCAGTGAGTCAGATTCATCCTGCTGAGGTAACATCATTGGAGTTGAGATGGATTTGGCTTAACATGCCTTGTCTTTGAGAGGTGCTTAGGAGCAGCAGGGAGTCATGGACACTTGTGACATAGGATAGAATTTGATGAGTTTCCTTAAATTAGGACATATCTGGCTTTGGTGTAGGAAAATAAGCAGAACCATATAGTTACCTTTTTAACTAATTATTTCATTGGAGAAATGAGCAAGAGGCCTTGACCTGTGGATGCAGAATGGCTCTGTGTGATGGAAGTTGCTGTTAAGGTTGAACAAGGCATGTTGTGATAGGTCAAGGGGGAACAGTTTCAAGCTGAAAAGAGGGGAAATTTAGGTTAGGAACTAGGAGGAAATTCTTCAGTGTGAGGCTGGCGAGACACTGGAACAGGTTGCCCAGGGAAGCTGTGGCTGCCCCATCCCTGGAGGTGTTCAAGGCCAGGTTGAATGGGGCTTGGAGTAACCTGGTCTAGTGGGAGGTGTCTCTGCCCATGCAGGGGGGTTGGAACTCAATGGCCTTTAAGGTCCTTTCCAGCCCAAACCATTCTATGAACTGTTTGACATCTGTATTTGGTGCTGTCAAACATGTTAAATAGCCCTTAATATTAAAAAAAAAGGTTCTTAGGAGGAAGAAATCCTGCAGTTTGGAGTTCTGAGAGTGCCAGAGGGTGTTGATCAAACTGTGAGATTTGTGTGACTGTCACACCAACCTCTGCCATTCTGGGCTCTTCCCATGGCTTCTAGCCTCTGAACAACAGTGTTAGAAGCCTGTCTCCTGCTTCTGTTTGGTGAAGTGCTCTCCTTCCACCCTCCTGTCTACTGGGCCAGCATAATTCAGCAGGAACATCACTGACCAGTCTTCTCTTTGACTTTCTAATTGCGTTATGTTTTTTGGGGAAGTCTTTTGGGAAGTGCTTCTCCAGAAGGACTGCTTTCCCTTTGTAGAGGCAGGTAGTAATATAGAAGTACTAGATGATGTTTGGCCCTAAAGAAAGAGGGAAAATACCCAAGTGAGGAGAGTGCTGTGCATCCCTGTGCTTGCTAAAATACAGCCTTGGAGCCAGCCTGGGTTGCTAGTTCAAAAATCTTGCAAAAAGCATTGGAGATGTTTTCCTCCTTCATAGTATGATTTGCAACTTAGGCCTCGAGGAGGATGAATGACTGATTTTAAATGCCCATTGCCCTTTCAGAAAAGGGCATGCCAGAGTTCTGATCGACAGGAAGCAAAAAATATGTGCTAGGGCTGGCACAGCATCCACCCTCAGTGTCCCCTTCTGCCAGGTGTTCCTGCCGTCCTGGTGAAACGGGGATGGAGACAAACCTCCCGAGGCAGCCCCATTTCCAGTGCAGTAACCTGAATCGTTTTAAAGAGCAGGAATCAGAGACAAAGGACGGCATTGTAGGCAGCAAAGGTTGAATAAGAAGACCCTTGGGAGCCCTGCCACTTCTCCCTTTAATCTGATCAGCAAGCAGCATTCTTGTAATTCCCTCCAGGTCACTCGGAATTCCTGCAGTTTCTCAGCCAGGTTGAAGCCTTCCCCTTCGATATTAAATAATCTGTAGGCTTAGATAAAACAGCAGAGCAGGAGCAATGCAAGACTTAGTTTATATCAGAAAACAACAGTAAATTTCTACATCCTTCTCCCAACTCCTCTAAGACTCAGTAATTTAAGAGTTACCTTGTTTGTGCTCTCTGCTTTTGGAACACTTTGCAAGGTCATCCTGAGAGGATGTGTTGTCAGAGGCTGAGTGCAGCACCTTGATTATATATCTCTGAACTTTAATTGTTCCTGGCTTAGTTCAGGTGAAGCAACAGTTCCAGTTGTAACTCAGAGATCACAGGACTGCCCTCTTTTCCACAGGGATGGGAATTACACAGCCTGAGGCAGCTTGGAAAATCTTGATGTCTCAGTTTGGTCAAGGAGTTGTGCCTGCTAATGGCTGATCCCAGCCTCCTCTCTGCTGGGTGCTGTAGGGGATGGTTAGAGCTGGGTGCCTTGTGAAAGAACCTGTCAAGAGGAAAAAGGGACTTTATTTGTGTCTTAATCCAGGGTATCTATACCTTTGGAGCAATGTACCCTGAAAGCTTCTGTGTGAGAGCTGGCAGTGGAGTCTAAGGCTGTAGTTCATAGAACCATATAATTATAGAATGGTTTGAGTTGGAAGGGACCTTATAGATCACAGAATCACAGAATCTTAGGGGTTGGAAGGGACCCTAAAGGATCATCTAGCCCAACCCTCCTGCCAGAGCAGGATCACCCAGAGTACATCACACAGGAACGCATCCAGACGGGTTTTTAATGTCTCCAGTGAAGGAGACTCCACAACCTCTCTGGGCAGCCTGTAATAGATCATCTAGTTCCAACCCCCCTGCATGGGCAGGGACACCTCCCACCAGACCAGGTTGCTCCAAGCCCCATCCAACCTGCCCTTGAACACTGCCAGGGATGGGGCAGCCACAGCTTCCCTGGGCAACCTGTTCCAGTGTCTCACCACCCTCACAGCAAAGAATTTCCTCCTAATGTCTCACCTAAATCTCCCCTCTTGCAGTTTTCATCCATCACCCCTTATCCTCTCCCTCCCCACCCTTGTCCAAAGTCCCTCCCCAGCTTTCCTGGAGCCCCTTCAGATACTGGAAGGTGCTCTAAGGTCTCCCTGGAGCCTTCTCTTCTCCAGGCTAATTTTCCTAAAAATTTCCACGCTACATTTCCTTAAAGAGCTGAAGGCAAGTCAATACCAGTCACATTTTCCTTTCTGTATCTTGCAACTACAGTAAAGACCTGGTGCTACACACTTAGGAGTGACCTGCTGGCTTGTAGTGATCCCATCCCAGCCAAGTCCTGCACCACCAATTCTTTGCTGCCATCTCTCAGTGGGAAATCGTTGCCAGAATTCCTTGTTCTGGCTGCCCCAGGAAGACACTTCCATTAACTTCAGTGGTTGGTAACTCCAGCCTGATGTGAAACTCTGAAGATTTTAAATTATGCTGAAGAGATGAGAATGTTTTGAGAAGTGTTACTATTCTTCTGAGAACTATATTTAGTGAAAGAACAAGTTTTCTTCCAAAATACACAAAATATTCTTAACGTAGAAATGCGTTGCCTGAAAACTCAAGTGACATTAGGTCACTGGTTTCCTTTTATCAATAACTTTGAAGTCTTGTCCTAGTTTTCTAATTTAGATTCTTGTGATAAGAGGTTCTCAGTGAGCCTGGGCAAAAGCCAAGGCCCTTTCCCTCTAATAGGTTGGGAACACGACTACCAGTAGGAGTTCCAGTTTGGAAGATGGAGCAGGTCTCAAGAGCTGCTACAGGGTCTCTGCAGAGACAAACCCTGAGACCTTGGACTGCTTAAAATTTCAGCCAGCTTGAGTTTGGTCTTCAAAAGCACGGTCTGTTCCTGGACAGTGTACACCAGGCAGATTTTTCTGTGGCTGGCAGAGCTCTCTGTACACTTGCTCTTTAGATTCTCTCCTGCTGTGGTCAGGTATCAGTTCCCACCTCATCCGCTCACAAAAGCTTATAAAAGTTTCAAACAATAAGGTGGAGAATTAAATGAACAGCTTAAAGTTCAGCTTATATTTGAGCAGGTGCCCTTGGGGATGAGCCAGCTCTGGACAGACCCCACCATGTATCTCATTTGAGTCTGAAAGACATGGATATCAGTGGCAGGGAATGGGAAACCATACATTGCTAGAGTAGACAGTGCCTCATTTCTGCCAGTGTCCAACTCAAGAGTAGGTAGTCCTGAAGAAGGTGAGTAGGTATGAAGACTACCAGCCCCTAGAACTCAGTTGCTCCACCCTAGTGTTGTGGGATGCTCTGGGACACCAGACAAAAGCTTAGTAAAGCTCTTTCCCTGCTCTGAGAACCAAGGGAGGCTGCCAGCAGAGCACAGGGCATCCCCAAAGTTTGCCACGTGTTCCAGCAATAAGAAAAAAATTGATCTTTGTGTGGAGGGGAGCTCTCTGGTGGCCTTGGCCACCCCACCTTGCAGGACTGGTCACTACAGGTGGACTGAGCAGCTGGGTCTGCCCTGAAGAGTGAAGGTGCTGGGTTGTTTGTGCTGGTGCCATGGACTGAGCGAGCTGTCTCCTCTCTCACGTGCTGTGTGTGCAGAGCAGGACCTGAGCCCCAAAAGCTACATTTCATTTAGTAATTAATTAGTGATTCTTGACCCCAGGCAGCTTCAGCCCACTGACAATAACAAGATTGTGTATAAGCTGGCTTCCCTGCCCTCTCCATTCTCATTACATTAGCTGAAATCCTTTGCAACAAAGACCCAGGCTGCCTGGCAGGGCAGGGATCAAACCTCTTTCTCTCCATGGTTTGGGTCCGTTTCCCTGCAGACGTAGCAGGTGTTGCCCCCCAACCACAGCATAGAATCATAGAATGGTTTGAGTTGGAAGGCACCTTAAAGATCATCTAGTTCCAATCCACCTGCATGGGCAGGGACACCTCCCACTAGATCAGCAACTCCTCACCCGAGGAGCTCCATAGCAAGGAGGTAAGCTGGTAGCTGCCACTGCTGTGCTTTCCATCTCGGAGGAGGCTGCTTTCAGGCTCAGAATGTTTTTAATTATTTGTTGGAAGATTTTGAGAGCTCCTAGGGGTAATGGAGAGGCCTCGATCAGTGTTTCCTAGCTTGAAGGCATCTATGGATGTGCATTCCCTTGCCTTAGTCATGCTGAACCTTGCATCAAGAGCAGAGCTTGTGCCAAGTGCCTGGGTGACTCCTTGGTGGCTCTGGTAGCGGGTCCCGGTGGCTGGCAGCTCTGGGTGTGTTGGAATTTGCAGCAAGCACTATGGAATTTGCAGTGAAGTGACTGTTTATCCTAAATTAGCACTTATTATTTTGCCTTGCAACAGTGCAGTGCACTTAGCCTCACGGGGAGAACATAAAATCTGGTTTGTGGGAGCAGCAGAGGAGGTCTGAACAAAAGGGGCTTTGGTTTGGCCAGATTGGTGGCTATGGCTGCAGCCCTGGGCTCTTCTTGTTACACTGCCATCAGTGATGCTCTGAATCACAGAATCATGGAATGGTTTGGGTTGGAAGGGACCTTAAAGATCATCTAGTTCCAAACCACCTGCATGGGCAGGGACACCTCTGACTAGAGCAGGTTACTCCAAGCCCCATCCAACCTGCCCTTGAACACTTCCAGGGAGGGGGCTTGCACGACTTCCCTGGGCAATCTGTATCTTTCAGTGTCAATACCTGAGCAGGGAATGAATCTCCACTTTTCTCCTGAAAGAAAATATCACAGATGCCCTAGACAAACCAAACTCATGCTTCCAAGTAGGAAAAAGAACCAAAAAGAACAGATTCACTTCCTCAGACCTTAGCCTCATCTACACAAACTCTGTAAGGAGCCAGTCCAGATTTATTTTAAAATTCTGATTGCCTCTGTGGGAGAAAGGGTAAAAAATGGGTGATCTGGAGGAGATGGCCCTGGCTGAGGATGTCTCAGCTCCAGCATGGTCCATGGGCTCCAGCAGCACAGGGTGCTGCACTGCTGCATCATTGCTGCGTAGCCTTTGTATGCACCTATGAGGCTTTGGAGTTCAGGTCTGAGGTTCATCTCCATCTCTATGACCCACCAGGACGTTGCTGAAGACTTCAGGGAACATCTCCTCAGAGCTCCAATGCCATTGTGTTCCTCAGCAGCTGGCAGAGCATGGGGGAGCGCCGGGTGCTGCAGTCTGGTACAGCCCAAAAGCAGAACACAATAGAGCAGGGCCAGATGTTGCCACATCAGCAGGGAGGCAGAGTGGCTGAGAGCTGTCTCCAGGAGAAACAGAGCATTGACGTATCACTCCAACCCTGTTCCTTGCTCTCTGCAGCTGCCTTCCCACCATCACACCACCTCTGTCCCTCCCGTGGCCTCTCTCAGCCATTCCTCACATCCTGCAGTCCAGACTGAAGGGGCTGCACCAGGCCTAATATTTCTCCAAACTTGGAATTCCCAGTTCTCTCCAACATCCATGGATGTTATATGGGGAAGAGATGGAGGGGTTCATGGCTTTGGGTGGCTTGGAGCACGTGTGGGCAGTGCTGCTGGGCTCCGCTTCTCTTTCCTCACCCCCCACCCTGCAAATCCTCCCCCCACAATGTGGCACTTCAAGAAAGTGTATCCAATACTGGAGTACCCTTGGGGGGGGGAAAAAAAGTGTACTGAGTGATTTCTTTTGTTTTAAGCTGTGTAATTGCTAGGGAAACGAATCCTCTTCTAGTGGCTTTTCTTTTATTGTCGTGTTTAGGAAGTTTTTTTCGCATGTCATAACATTTTGTCTGGTTTTACTGAAATCCTTCCATGAAGGAATGATTGTTTGCACAAACAGACTGACATGTTGATACAGGCTGACAACTGCATGGCTAAGACCAAAATAAAATGTAAAGTAAACACATTTGCATAAGTTCATAATATGACCCAGTTCTTAGGAAGCGGAGGAAACGGGGAGATGTGAATCTAAGCAGCTTATCTTGCATCTCTCCTTTCTGCTGTGCCCCTCGTTCTTAACCTCTGCTCCGGGAGTGCCATGGGAGAGTTGTCTGGATTTTTCCATTCAGATTTGAAACAACAGGTCCCTCTTGTAGTTCACTTCTGGTTTTGTTTGCTTAGAAGGGAGGGCACGGAGGAGGGAGTGTTCCCAGCTTTCCCCTCATGTGAAACTGGTTGGTCTTTCCATTCTTTTTCTTCTCAGTTACACTTTCAAAGGCTTCTATCAATGTATTTTCCATCACTTTAAAATTGCACTGACATCCTGCTGCTTTGTGTCATAACTCTGGAGCATCTCAAAATGCTGATTTGGTACTATCTGTTTCTCGAGCTGCTTGTGGCACCATTTCCTTAAGGATTTTGAGATCAGTGCCACAGTTTTCCGAATGAGGAAACCAGCACATAGAGCAGTGGTTCCATTTTGGTAGAGCCAAAAAGCAGGACTCAGATCACAGGTGTCCTGGCTGAGTGCAGAGAGGTTTGCTAGTGCTCAGCTCCCTCATCTAGACATGTGACCAGCTGGAAGCAAGAGCCCTTCCCTAGAAGCCCAGGGTTGTTTGTCCTAGAGTTTGTGGCGTGTAGCACGGCATCGGGCAGGTCTGTGTTGTTGGTTTGCTTTCACAAAGCAACTCCCAAACAACTGTGTGAATCCTGAAAATACCTTTAGAAGGGCCTCCTCTGAACCTGGCTGCCCCAGCAGGAGCTGAAGGAGACCTTGTAACCAAAACTGCAAGGAACCCGTGGAAGGAATGAAGGAGGTCTGGTAAAAATAGCGTTAGGCCCTTGTTGCAGAAAGATTCTTAAACCCAACTGTCAGATAGTAAAGATGGGCTCCAGATCCAGAGCTTCAAAGGACATTACTTTGATTTTCATGTTTTCTGACCCAAATTAAACATCCTTTTGGCTCTTGGGTCTCCTGCAGCCAACTGATGATGGAGGAATTGCTAAACTGAGCACAGTGGTGTCCCCTAAACCTTGGAAGGCCTTCAGCCCATCTGCAAGGCTGTCCCAGCTGATCTCTGTGGCCCTGGCTATTAAAGCTGATAATAGAGAGGCAAAATGAAGCTTTCTAGTAGCTTTGAACTTAGATACTTTATTTTTGATAAGCATGACCCAGCTGGTGCTGAATTCTCTGGTTAACAGGGCCCTTGTGAGCAATTCTTGCTGTGCACAGAATCAGAGTTTCCAAGATTCCCTGAAGGGATCTCAAAGCCCTGGCCTCTCAGGGCATGAGCAATTTGGATGCAAAGTCATTTGGTGTGTGAATTTCTGGAGGAGGACAGCGTTGTTGAAGTGAATATTTCTGTGTTTCCTTTTGCCTATTTTAGGCAGTCTCTAGCTCGGTGCCAACGTTAGCTCCTGTGCCTTGCTTGGATGTTCCTTATTTTGGGAGCTGCCATTCAGTCCTCAGAGCTGTGACGTTTCATGGTGACCCTCATATCACCCTTCTTTGGGGGTCCAGCTCTCCATCCCACAGGCCTGAAGCAGTCCCTACAGCTTGCTGACCAGCCTGAGCTCCCTCTGGAGCCACAGAGCCGATAGGGAAAGCAGCTGCTTTCCTGCCATCCCTCTGGCTCTGGGTACGTACTATGGGGAAACAAAGGGTCAGAGCTCAGTTTGTTAGGCATCTGACATCATGGTCATCTGGGGGCACTTCCTGGTGACATTGCAAATGAGTAGAGTGGCACAAGGGTGCTCTGTCATGGCAACATCATCCTGGAGTAACTTTGTGGAGCGTTATTTAGGGTTATTTCTATGTCATTACAGATGCTGGTAAGAGCATAACAAGAAAAACATGTGTTTATGACAATCCTAGACACAGTGTCCCCACAGCCAGACCCTTCATGTGTCTTTATTTTGTTGGATTTGGGGTGTGTCTCTCGCTCTTCATGGGAAATGCACACCCAACTGTAAAGAGTGTCAAGATTTAGAATTACGAGCCCTCCTTTTGATTTCCAGAAGGCAGCAATTGGGCTGTGACATCCAAAAGCTGCAATATGCTTGTCCCATCACTAGCATTGGATCTTCTCAACCAGTGAGGTTTGGGTAAATGGTCTAGAATAGTTAAAGGAAAAAAAAAAACAGGGCTTGGGGGTGAGAAGAAGGACTGGGAAGGGGTTGATTTACATTTGTATTTTAATTCTGGGCATTTTTCTGTAACACGCACCCCCTTTAGGACACTGGTAATAGTTGTTGAGCTCTGCTGTGGGCATGTTGCAGGTTTTGTGGCTTTTACAGTTTTCTTAGAAGGGCTGGGAAGAGTTTTGGTGTATGTGGTGAAGATACCTGGGAGTGATTGCTGCAGTTGGGTTTGGGAACATGTGAGTCCCCACCAACGTGTTTCTGTGTCCAGCATGCTCAAAGAGGAGCAGAGCTGAATGTGGCTCAGGATTTTTAACCCTGTTGTTCCTTATTCTCCAGTGACAGCTTCAGTTTAACCAAAATCATAGAATCATAGAATGATTTGAGTTAGAAGAGACCTTATAGATCATCTAGATCCAACCCCCTGCATGGCCAGGGACCCCTCCCACTAGACCAGGTTGCTCCAAGCCCCATCCAACCTGCCCTTGAACACTTCCAGGGATGGGGCAGCCACAGCTTCTCTGGGCAACCTGGGCCAGTGTCTCACCACCCTCACACTAAAGAATTTCTTCCTCATGTCTCACCTAAATCTCCCCTCTTTCAGTTTTAATCCATTACCCCTTGTCTTCTCACTCCCTGCCCTTGTCCAAAGCCCCTCCCCAGCTTTCCTGGAGCCCCTTCAGGCACTGGAAGGTGCTCTAAGGTCTCCCTGGAGCCTTCTCTTCTCCAGGCTGAACAACCGCAACTCCCTCAGCCTGTCTCCAGAGCAGAGCTGCTCCAGCCCTTGGATCATCTTCGTGGCCTCCTCTGGACTCTTTCCAGTAGTTCCATGTCCTTAAAATGGGAGACCTAGATACGTATCTCCAGGGAGTTGTAGGTGATTAGGAGTGGAAGGGAAAATTTCATGGCTGGAGCTGCTTGTGGAAGCACCAGATTCTCTTCTTGGCTTCGCTACAAGTTTTCTGGGAAACTATAGACCAGGCACATATTTCCCTCCTCTGCCTTGGTATTGTTCTTTGTGAGTTGGGAATAATTAGCTGTTTTTTGACTGTTGCATCTGTTCAGACCACAAGTTAACTGGGACTTGACTTTAAACTATGTGGCCAGATGCAATAGCAAGATGTTAGTCTGGACGTTTGGCTTGTCTGATAATTTTCATAGTTAATGTATCAGATAAAACTGAGCACACGATGAACGTGTCTTGTTCCTGACTCTAGACTAAATGGTAGCTTCTCAGTTATGTATTTCTGCAGCAGAAGAACCTTTGGGTTTTTTTTAAGCTAATGTAATTGTGCTGCTGCACGTGCAGGTGACACTGATTTTGGACTGGAGATGTTAATAGCTCAGACGTGCTGTAGGTATTCAAGAACAAAGAACATGACAGCTTGACTCCCAGAAGCAGGAGATGATAAGGATATTATTTGAGTCCTCTGGATATCATCTCATATAGATCAGATCATCTGAGTCTCCTGATTAAGAGGATGACTAATAATGTGGCTATTCTACCACCACAGCCTTCACTTATACATGCTGGTAGAGAAAAAAATATTAAAAAGGTGTGTGCCTCTTATTTCTTAAAAATCTCTGCTTACTGTCCTGTGCCACAGGTCAACTGTGCTAGTTTTTCATGTTGTCGTGTTGGGAAGAGAGGACTTGAGCTGTCATCTGCTCTGGGGAGTTGCTGGGAAGCATCACCCTGATCATACTCACACTTCAGATGGTTTACACAAGCCTTGTAACTCCAGAGCTTTGGGAATATGGTTGTCCTTGCTGGGGTATGCTAGAATAAACTAAGATGACTACTTCCACGAAGCGTGGGAGCAATGAGTCACATTACACAGATTGACTTACGTAGGAAAATAAAAATCCCTGCTAGGTGTCAGAAGAGAATGTGCTTTCTGCCTGTAGCCTCTGCGGTTGGGCAACACATGCTGGAAAAATGTTCTGGATGTGCGGCAAACCGGCTAGAGCTGGGAGCTCAGACCAGATCACAGGAGCACACAAATCCTCCCCAAATGTCCCAAAAACTTTTCAGTGGGAAAAGAGGACGTGAAATAAACTTCTGGCAGCATTTGGCAGGGCTGTGGTTTGTCCCTTCCAAAGAGCACATTTGTTGATACACCCTGATGCACGTTGGTCGCACCGCAGGCTGGGATGGAGTTCCTGCTGCTCATGGCAGAACATCCCAGCTCACGCACTCCCTCCTTCCCCATTCCCAGCACAGAAACCCTTGAGGAAGAAGGGGAATAGGCCATTATTGAAGTTGTCTGCAAGCTAGTTAGATCAGTATCCCTAAACTGCTGCAAGGGCTGTTGGATAATGTATGGTTTTGGATTTTTTTAATGGCTTTTTATGAAAAAGGAAGTCAGGCCTGGGCTGGTGAGACTGAAAGAGCAGGGAGTGGATTGGCTGTCAAGGGTCAGCCTCCCAATAGCTCTGTGATCAAAGGCTGCTCTCAGCAGCATGAGTTTATAGGCAGCCAAGACAAACAATGAACAACTTTATCTCCTTTCAGGAAAAAAAAAAAGAAGAAAAAAAAAAAAAGTACTTAAGTTCCAGGAAACCATTCCTGGACCAGACAAATTTTGGTTGTTATTCCTTTTCTCTCTCCTATAACACAGCTTTTTCTAGATGAAGGATGATAACAGGGAGGCAGCAGAGCAAAACCCAAACGTGAGCCAGGTTGTGCCGAGGTCTCAGGTGGTGTAAACTGGTGCAGACTGGGGGAAGTCAAAGCAGCACGACCAGTTTACTCATGCTGAGAATCTGGCCTTCACCAGCAGCTGTCACTGCAAAAGCAGCAGGGAAGCTCAGAATTGAATCGTGGCCATTTCCCTGCATTCAATCCCTTCTCCAAAGGTGTTGCCTCTTTTTTTTTTTTTTGTTCAGCTGGAATCTTGCCTTTTTGGCTGTCCCAGCTGTGGCCTCCAGTGTCAGCTGGTCAGAACACAGCTGGCCAGTTTGAAACGCGCTGGCTTCAGTGTCAACTCGCTGAATAAAGCGAACAGAGGGGGGAAAATATTTTGGGCTCCTGTGTACTTGATTGTTTGTTTGGGAGGAAAGGAAGATATGAGAAGAAAGCCCCTGATTCCTAAAATGGAAATAGTTGCAAAACTCCTAGTTGGGTTTGGATCTGAGGGAGAGGAATCTTTGCAAAATGCAGAGTGTTCTTGATTTAGGATTTCCTGTTGGATACATTTCAGAAAATTATTTAAGTCCTAAGTGGCTGGATTCTCAGCAAGAATAAATCTGTGAAGCTCCACTGATAGGAATCAATGCAGCACACTGACCTCAGCTTAAGACCTTGGGCTGGGGTCTGGTGGTGGACTCCCAACCATCTCT
This sequence comes from Hemiprocne comata, assembly GCA_020745705.1. Lineage (NCBI taxonomy): Eukaryota > Metazoa > Chordata > Aves > Apodiformes > Apodidae > Hemiprocne > Hemiprocne comata. The sequence continues at coordinate 12,361,301 of CM036602.1, read as the reverse complement.
CCTTGTTCAGGGGTTCAGAGCAGCACTGAATTGAAAGATAAATGATAGTCCTGGGGTTCAGAGCTGCATGTGGGTGTTTAATCCAACGTTGTTTTGGGGCTTATTCAAGATGAACCTGGTCAAATCAGTCTGGGGGGAGGCAGGAAGCCCCCCAATCCTTCAGTCAAACAGCCTTGAGGGTTCTTGTGGACATCACTGCTCTCTGTACTATATATTTCTACCATTCTAAGCACTGAACATGGAAAACATTGTGAGAAAAGCTATTTGAGCCAGGGTTTGGTGCTGAGAATAGAGGCAAAAAGCCCTGGGGACTCAAGGGAACACATTTCCATAGTCTTTCCAGATGTCCCTACAAAAAAGTAGTGGAGAGTTGGGACAGCATGGCTGGTTCCAGCAATGGGTGCTCCTGAAATGATAACAGGGACTGTTGTGCTGATGTGTAGGGACAGAGCCATGGGAAGGACATTGAGTTGCTGGAGCATGTCCAGAGAAGAGCAATGAAGCTGGTGAAAGGTTTGGAGCACAAGTCTTACGAGGAGCAGCTGAGGGATTTGGGGTTGTTGAGTCTAAACAATAGAAGGCTGAGATGAGACCTTATTGCTCTCTACAGCTGCCTGGAAGGAGGTTGTAGTGAGGTGGAGTTGATCTCTTCTCCCAGGTAACCACTGACAGGATGAGAGCAAATGGCCTCAAGTTGTGCCAGGGGAGGTTCAGATTGGATATTGGGAGCAATTTCTTTACTGAAGGAGTGGTCAGGCATTGGAACAGGCTGCCCAGGGAAGTGATGGAGTCACCATCCCTGGAGATGTTAAAAAAATGTGTGGACATAGAACTTCAGGATATGGTTTAGTGGGAATGATGGGATTGGGTTGACAGTTGGAGTTGATGGTCTTAGAGGTCTTTTCCAACCTTAATGAGTCTTATGATTCTATGAATGGAGCTGCTGCCAACACGAAGGATGAAGTACCCTGGAGTCCTTCACCTTCTCACGTTGCCTCAGTGGTCTTGAAGGGATAAATCTAATCTGCTGTGATAGATTTAGGAGTGGAAGAGGGAAGTGGAAGGAAAAGTTGGGTCCAGGCCTGCATGTCAGAGGCCAGTGACATAATGAACAGCAGAACAGGTCTTCTGATCCTCTGTCCTGGGGTCTTGCTATGGGAAATTACTAAAGCTGTGAAAATGCAGCCAGCCTAGGGAGGGTAGATGTTCATAACTGGTGACTGCTCCAGCACAGAGACTTGTTGATGGTGTGGGTTTGTTTTGAGTACCTTTTGATTTTGGTTTTGTTCTCTTACCCTTCCTCCCACCGTGGGAAGGAGCAGGTGCTAGAGACCTGCATAGGTCTCTCCATAGGAGAGGATTTCCAGGGCTGGGACAGGAGGACAGCAGGTCCTAGCTTTTCTTTCCCTGGCTGGCACTGCTGGTCCAGGAAATATTCCCAGTTCTCTGACCTTCATTTTACACCCATCAGGACAGGCTGGGCTGCCCCTTGATGTCTCATTCTGTCTGTTCATGTACTTCTGTTCCTCTTCCTCCCACTCTCCAGAGTCCACACTGCAGCAGCCTGTGATTGACAGCAAAAAAACCGAGCAAATTCATTTTGTTGAAATTTCTTGACTTTACAGGCCTCTGTTTTAAGCCCATAGCTTGCTGCCTGCTGCTCCTGGCTTGCAGGAGCTGTTGACCTCCAGAAATGCAGGAGTTGACAGTTTGGTACTCATGTGCCTGGCACCTTCAGAAGGTCTAAGAGGATTAGGTACCCGCTTCCTCAAGGATTTTCATGGAGTTCATATCTCCAGTTCCTAGAAGGTGCCCAGCCTAACCACGCTGCATTTCCATAACGTGTTTCATTATTTATTTAGTATTTCTGCATAATTACCAGCCTCGTGTGAAGGTCTCAAGGTGCTCTGCAGTTGCCAAGGGATGACTTCATCTGTAGCTAATGAAACTCTGGTGACCGATAGACCTGGGACTGGCTCAGAGCACAAAGCCCTGGGCAGCATGAGCCAGCTCCATACCTCCGCCCTGATGAGTTTACCCCCGTTCTGCTCCTACAGAGAAGCTGGAAATCCAGTTTAACCATCTGCTTGGGAATTCCCCTATAGCTGGAGGGGATGGAGCATTCTCACACCCCAGCATCAAGGGTGCGGTTAAGGCGAAGGACGCATGCGTGGGATTTGGGTACACTGCTGAAGCTGGGCTGACCCCCAAAAATTGGAATTGGGACCCCTTTGGAATTGGGATGAGTGGTCAGGACCCAGCGTGGCACTTGGGACTCGCTACAATTTCTTGGGGTCGGACAGTGTCCTCAGTATCGTACTGTGCCCTCAGAGGCTGGGTTTGACTGTGCTGGGATGTAGCCGACAGAAGGGTGGCTGATGTGGAGAGTCTTCCTCATCTTGTAGAGTTAGAGGACCTGCAGAAACCCGGGTGGTTTTTGCTCTGAAAGCAAATGATGGAGCCAGAATGTCCTCAAACAGAACTGACTTTATGGGGGGATACTCTCAAAAAGGGCGAGAGCTCCCCCTGCAAGTAAGGGTCTTCCTTAGAAGATCTGTGAGCACCCTCAAGCATTTTAAACGTAGTCTGCAGTGTAGCACTGTTAGCATCTGGTCCTTCAGACTCATGTTGGAGGTCATGTCATCTTCCAGTGGCAAACAGCAGGTTGGAAAGCCCCAGCTGGTGAACACCACGTGGCAGCAGCACGTGCTCCAAAGTCACAGAGAAACCCATAATGCAGTGACTACCACCTCTGGTCTGCAGGCCTGGGGATTTTTGGCACCTATTGTTTTTTTTCATTTATTCTAATTTCTTCACATAAGGAGTTTTTGTTAAGTCCAATGGGAAACGATCTGTTGATGGAGGAGGTCCTGGTTCACTATGGACTATGAGCTTTGGAAGGCCTGTTGGTGGGTCAGGACAGGTGAACCACTGTGGTCATTGGTGGTACAGTGTGAGCTGAGAACGTCACCTGGAGAGAGATGACTTATTCTGCAGTGTGGGGTGCAGGGAGAGTTTAATGCCAAAACCTGTAGATTATTGTATCAGAGGACTTTGGGAGGCCAATAATAAAGTTCTACATTGGAGCAAGGGGGTTCTTTTTATTTATTTCTCTGATAAAGCTACCAATGAGCCAACTGGATCTCAGTGGGATGTGGCCATATGGAGAGGGCAGTGGTTGGAAACTTGCTCTGTGTTGGGTGTGAAGGGCTGTTCTTACATCCCAGTGGTCAATATGTTGGATAAATTTGTCTCCCACAATCAAGCCTGGATGGAGTTAGAATTGCCCAATGAACTATTAGTGATTCAATCTGTTTTTTTTCCCTGGCGCGCTCGAATTTTTCTCTACCCCAAAAGTTCATTAGTGGCTTTTTTCTCCAGTTCACAGATAGTCGGGCAAAATGTGCTGCCTTCATTTTCTGCATGGAAGAAAATATCTTCGTCTTCTGTACTCGTCTTTTTTTTTTTTTTTTAAGCTTAATTAACAAAGCAAAATTGCTTTCAGATTCTGTTTTTCAGCAGTCAAAACATAAACTGTTGGTTTTGCTTTGGGGGTTGTTTTTTTATGGCTGAATTTTGGGAGAGAGGGGTAGAAGAATGAATATTACCTGCCTTTCTCTGTAATGGGGGAAAACAGAAACCTCTTCATGAAAATTGACTTGATGGTATTTTTGGGGGGGAGAAGTGGGGCAGGATTAGGGTAAAGAGCAGAAAGAATAGCTCTAGTTAAAACTCTTTTTGGCAAGTAAATGCATATCAGCACACTCAACGAAATTCCACCCTGCCTCTGTTCTTGCTGGGTTTATTCAGACGCCGTCAACCTCCCCACTGCAGTTTCTGTTACAAATATGGTTTTCATTTTGCATGTTTTGCTGCTCTTTAGGACCTTATCAGTTCCTTGCTTGACAAGAGATGCTTCTGCTTTTTGCTTCTTAGTCATACTCGCTTTCTACAGGCAAACTCGAGCATTTTAACCACTATCGTTGGGTTGTTTCGTTGCAAACAAAATACTTTTCTTCCCTGTCCCCCCCTCCCCTGCTGTTGAGCTCCACAACTGGGAAGCGTGGAGGAAGGAAAATATAGAGCTCATTTATTTTTAAGTAACTGTAACTAATGGCTTGATCAGCTAACGTAGTGGAAAATATGCAAACTGCTTGGAGGAGAGTGGATGTTAAAAATGTAACTTCAACATTATTGAGACATCTTTCAGCTCTAATGACAGACTGAATAACAAACATGTCAGAAACTTTGTTGCTTCTCTAAGCAAAACCGAATAATTGAATTTATTTTCGGTGATGGGTTTTGCCTTTTACATATTCAGCTCCTCATCCATTTTGCTGTAGCTCTTGTCAGATCTCTTTGTATAAACAGATTTTTTTTTCTGAAATGGTAGAGCGAGCAGGGTAGCAGGATTTCTTCATCCCTCCCTCTCTTCTTTGTCCCACACCTTTTTTTTCTTTTGGCTTATTATCATAAGATTCATTCTCGAGTACTTCTGTTGTGGCTCCAGCAGGTGCCTGTGTTTGGTTTAGTCACCCTGTGCTCCTTGAGCAGATCTTTGGTTGATACAGACCTGCATCAATTTATGAACTTTTCAGAAATTACGTTACTGAGAATTTGCTGCTCATCTGGTCCCCATAGTCTGGAGCTGTGAAACATCTTGTCCAGGCCTTTGTATTCATTAGGAGCTGCTCATTATGCCACAGACAGTGACCCTGGCCTCGTCTCCCCAAACCTCCCTCAATGCAAAGAGCACCGTAGGCTCTGTGATGGGATCCTTTTTCACAGCTCTCATGGGAAAATGGGGAATCAAGTCCATTTGTCCAATGGGACAAAGGTTGAGGAAGCGCGTATTCTCTTTTTAAGGTCTCCTCCCCATGCTAGTGTGAGGCAGGTTAATCCCATTTCTTTCCTTCCCTGATGGAGGGGCTGGAAAGGACCGTGGTGGCAGCCTGCCATGCCTGCCAGCGCTCTCTTCCCAATCGCTCCCTGCCCTTCTTGGCACAAGGAGCTAAATCTGCATTTCTCCCTCTCTGGCAGGGAAATTGGACCAGGGAGCTGGCCCGCAGCTTCTCCCCCCCCCAGCCCCAATGCTACCATGGGGACACAGCAGCTCAGACACATGGGGTGGGTTTTTTGTGGTTTTTTTTTTTTGCGTGTGCGTTTCTTTTTAATTGAAGGCAGAGCTGCAGCAAACCATTCCACCCACAGGTGAGAGCTTTGGAAAACCGACTGCCCAAAACCTCTGCAGCTTTCAGCCTTCACGCTAACGCATGGGCCCAGCTGGCTGGAGATTAAAGAGAGCAGTCGAAAACCAAAAAAAAAAAAAAAAAAAAAGGCATTTGAAATTGCACCGCTGAGCTGGCAGGAAATTCCAGCTTTTTTGTAGCTGTCGGAGGCGTTGGAACAGCAAGGAACCAGAAGGTAATGTTCAGAGGTGAATCGCACCATCAGCGTTTCGGCAGGGAGGATCGCCCCACCCCGAGCACAGCCTGGGCTACAGCTCTTGCATGGGGGGGGGGACACCATCCCAGCCCTCCCATATTTGGGGGGAGAGGAGGGAAGAGCATCTTGGCTTGTGGCCTGGCTCATGCTTCAGCTATCTTTATCTGCAGAAGAGGCCTCTTAGGCTTGGTGTGAATCCCAGCGCGCTGCTCGGCACTTGCTTTGTGGATGGAGCTTCAGCAAGCCCCGGGCGTGCTAGAGATCTCCAGGGCAGATTGGACATTTTTGTTGTGCCCAAGATAAAGGCTTCCCTTTGCTTCTGGGACTGAATTGCTCCTAGCCTTGGAAGGTAACTCACAGATTAGCGGGTTTTTGAACTGGTCTGAAAGGAGTCAGGGTTTTGTGTGGATTGATCATGGAGAAGATTCACCTGGGAGGAACAAGGATAGGACACCACGAGGACTAGATGGTTTTCTGGACCTTTATCCTTTATTAGTGCAGACGTGTGTGGGCCTGAAATGAGACTGTTGGTGAACATCAATTCTGAAATCATAATGAAAATGAGTGTGACCACTCACTCCCTTCCTCTCCTAAATGGGCTGCCAAAGATTATCACTCTGGCAACAATGCTCAGAGGCATCTGAAGAACTTGAGGCCTCCTGCGAAGCCATTGGCACCAATGGGAGACTTTTGCTTCCTCTTCTCTCATCCCCTTTCCTTCCCCCCACGGAGAGAGCGGCGGAGCTGGGATCAAGCCCTGCCAACACGAGCGGTGAAGAACAGAATCTGCATTGACGACAGATGGAACGAATGTTATGGATGCATCCCAGGCCCTGAGCTGTTGCGCCACATAAATCAGTAGCAAAACTTTGCCAACTCAGAATGCTTCACAGGACTGGACTTCCAGCCAGCTTAATGGCTGGCTTTGCAACCCCAAAATTGCATGGTCAAAAAAACCCCAAAATAGCGAATGCACGTGCCCTCGCTTGAACTTCCAGCCAGTGGAGCTGGTCTTGGTCCAGCTTGTGGAGATGAATGTGTCTCCGTGATAAGCCACTTCAGAAAGATAATTTATTGTTCCAAACCCTGTTGTTGTGCTGTACCAGTGGGCCATGGAGGCTACAGATGAAGTGTGAGGTTCCAGATGCTATCGGAGCTGCACGGGTGGTGGCTGGATGCATGTCATGTGGCCAGCGCCCCCTGGTCAAACAAGATTGGATTCCAATAATCAGAGGACCAAAAATGCTTCATCTCCCTCTCTTTGCTCATGCACTGGTTGCTGGACCTCTCCTTCACAGGGAAAAGCTGCAACTACACCAGCATCGCGTGTGAGAACTCGCTCCCATCGTGAGAGCTGCTTCCCATACACTGCATAAATCCCAAGTGTTTGGGATTTAAGACCCAAAAAAAAAGGCAAATAAAGAGATCTGTTGTTAAAATGATGACTTGGCAGCCCCATAGATGTGCGGGGGGGGAAGGAAGTGCCTGCAACCTTTTTAGAGGCATACTTGGCTGTTGGAAAATGAACTTCCATTACAGTAAAAAGGCTTCGCCCTTCTTGGTGGGTTTTTGGCAGTGTGAGGGGGAGAGGAAAGGCTAAACCGATCCCTTCAGCTTTCTCACTCCGTTTCAGCCATGATAAAATGAAACATTTTAATGCAGCACTTTATATCTCTGACAGCTGTGGTAGCCTCGTGTTTACAGAAGACATCCTGTTGTTCAAGGGAAACACTTCTGCCTTGCTGAAATGAATTTTTTTCCTTCCCCCCCCCCACCAACTGCAGTTTGATGCCATTTCCACTCCGAGCGGCCGTTACAGCAGCAACGCTCTGCAAAATCTGGTGTTTGTAACAGTGGGTTGTCAGTTGAAAAGCAGCTCCAGCTTGTGGAAAAACTGCTCCTGGATCCACATAGGGCTGGACATCACTTGGAAGGGGGGAAAAAACCAAACCCTGATGGTCATGGAAACTCTCGCGGCGGTGCTCAGGCCAGCACGTGAGTGTATCCTTCTGGTCTTAGCATCCCAGCCCTCGCCCCTGTGGCAGAGTGGGATGAATCATGAGGAAATGCCACCCCGGGGAACAACTTGGTCATTGTTTGAAAGAGCTGATGGCTTTTGGACAAGCAGTGGGATAACTAGGGAAGCATCTGCAGGGAGGGAGGCTGCGACCGGGACACTGCACGCACGGCAGCGCCGGGCAGATACACCAGTGAGGTTTGGCTCTGCTGCCTTACCAGGACAAGAGCCTCTGGTTTGGGTTCCTTGATCGTTCTCAATAAATAGTTTCTTTGTACTGAGAAAACAAAACAACAAAAAAACCACCCAGATTTGCAGCCGTTGCTGTGCAGCAAAGCTTTGTGAGGGGAGAAGCAGGGGCATGGTAGGGACCTCCACCTGCTAGCAGCCCCTCTGGAGCTCTGCAGGGGCTTTTGGAGTTTCCTCCCCTGAGCAGGGTGATGGGAATAATTGCTCTGAGCCTTAAATAGCTTTGTGGGCTTTGGATCTCCAGGCCTGCTGCATTTTAGGATTTTCCCTGGCCTCGTGGGTCCTTGTGGCTTTGTTTGGTTGTTGCTTTGCCTCTGGAAATGTTCGGGGGGATTCAGTGGGATGCTCAGGGTCACCAGGCTCATTGGTGGAGCCAGATAGTAGCTCGCAGCCGGGCTACCATGTGCCATGGAGGAGCTGGAGAAGGGTGAACTCTGGTGTTTTGGTGCTGGTTTGCTTGGCAAGGGGTTGTGGTCAGGTTTAAGATCCAAGGGTAGAACCTGGTTTCCCTCCGTGGGGTCATCAGCATGAAATCAGCTGGAGAGCCCAGGTCTTTCTGTGGTAAGACACCAAATGGAAAACCCTATGAACCCTCCCTCTGGGCCCTGATCTCTGTTTGCTGCATGTTCCCACACATGACATCATGGCACCTGTGACCTTAGAGGCCCATGACATCACTAAGGAGCAACCAATTGTGAGGATGGTCAGACACTGGCCCAGGTTGCCCAAAGAAGCTGTGGCTGCTCCATCCCTGGAAGTGTTCAAAGGCATGTTGGATGGGGCTTGGAGCAACGTGGTCTAGTGGGAGACTAGACCCATGCAGGGGGTTGGAATTGGATGAGCTTTAATATCCCTCCCAACCCAAACCATTCCATGAATCTTTGTGGGTGCCGGGGCTGCTGCTTGTGTGTGTTGGATGGGGTTTGGTGGAATAGAGGGTGAGGTGAGTCACACCTGCTGATGGAACTCTCACACCTCCAGCCACCAGTTGATGGAGAAGTGTGTCACTGTCCTCCTGGCTCCCTGCAAAAGGCCTTAGATGGAAGAAACTGAGAGATCTTATAAGATCTCTATCAGTGGACTTGCTTTCAAGTGACAGCCATGTCTTAAATCCAGCAAAATCTTTCTGTTTCTATTGATGCCCTACAATAAAAACAAAAGTAAAGAGAGAGAAGAATTAAGAACGGGGAGACTTGGTTTTAAAAGGCTTATAAAAACACATATAAAGCAAGAGACGAAGAGAACAAAGGGGTAATGGAAACCGACAGACAGTTCTCATGTCATTAAAACTGCATCTCAAAAAAAAAAAAACCTCTCAAAAAAAAAAAAAACTAAAAAAACCCTCTAAAAAAGAAATCCTCTCAAGAAAAAAATGTTGCTTGTTATTTGGGGGAGGGGGGGAATGTTTTTATTGTGAACATGTGCAAATGGAGGCTTCAGCCGTATAAAACCCATGCCCACAATAAGTATATTTGTGTAGCAATTAATGTGAGATCACAGGCTCGGCTTTTGCCAAATAGTCGTGTCAGCATGGGGTATATTATGTGTGTCAAGAATCCAGTTTCCAAATGTGGAAGACATTGGGCTCGTGGTAATTAAATGTTTTGTCAGCGCAGGGCAACGCCGCGTGTGCTCGAGCCCGGAGCTGCACCTCCAACGCCATCTCCCCGAGTTTGCTTCTTTGGCAGCTCTTTAAGGAAACTTTATGCAGCAAGAATTTCAAGATACTTGTAATTAGATCTCACTCCCCCCACCCCCTGATTCCCCTGAAATGCAGAGGATGATTTTTGTTTTCTCTCTCAAGTAAAGGAAACCCAGTTTAAATCTCTCTTTATTGTAGCAGGGCTTATCTCCCTGCCTTGCTGCATTCATATATCATTTCCATTAGGTTTCTCTTTGGGTTTCTAGTAACACTTCTGTGAATCCAATACTTTCTGGGAAGTTTATTACAGCAGCTGCTAAAGGCAAAGCAGAGGCGTCCAAAATACTGCAGGAATACACATTTACCACACTTACAACTCCAACAGATTTAGTTACAAGAACTGCTGCAATTTTTCCCTCTTTTTTTTTTTTCTCTTTTATTTTTTATGCCTTTCCTATTCCTTGTGGTCTCATTAAGCCTCAGCAAAGGCTGTGGTCCCTGGTCCTGAGTCTCTGAATTAATTTTAAGTAAAGCAGAGGCCAGAGTGGAGTGTGGGAAGGTTCTTGGCATGGATGGACTTGGCTGAAGTTTGCAGAAAAGACACATGTAAGGGAGGAGGGAAGAGGAATGCGTGTGTGTATGGGGGGGGCCAATATCTTCTATATCTTGTATTTTATATATTTTATATTACATATTCCCTCCTCACAAAAAGCTATCTGCAGACCTATTGGGCTTTCATCACCCCAGTCCCATCCAAGGGTGTTCAAAAAGTGAAACACGTCATAAATCTGGAAGGCTGGTTGGCACTTGGGAAGTTTTTAAAGGCAATGGGGGGGTGGGAACATCCCGGCAGGGATGGGCTGATCAGGGCAGTGTGTGGTGAGGGAGAAGCATCTTTCCATGGCTTCGGGCATCTCAGCTGGGATTTTATCTTCATGCTAAGTGGATATCCCAATTATTCCCCTCCGCCCCCTTCCAGGAAGATGGGAACAGATGTGTAGAAACTGTAGAAACGCTGACCAGCTGAGAAAGAAGCAGGGAGAATTTATAGAGTTGGGTTTTTTTAATTCCTCAATGGTTTTCCCGGTGGTGATGTGAATATCACTCGAATGAAAATGGCACAAGTCTGCTTTTATGTCACCTTCCCCAGTGCTGCTGCTTCAGGTGTTTTTTCAGTTGACAGGAATTGGGAGAACAGCATAAAAGATGAATATCAGAGGGTGCAGTGTTGCTTCCCCACCCTCAGTGCCTGTTTCTGCATGAAGTTAAGTGTAGGGAGTTGAAATGAGATGGGCAGTGCTGGGTTTGGGTGCCTTTCTCCCTCCTCCATCGTCCTGCTGAAATGAGCAGTGCTCATCACTGCTCCCCAGCTGCCATCATTCCTCCTGTGTGCAGGTCCCCTGGGATGGGCTGGGATGGACAGCTGGCCTGTACCAAAGTTTATTTCAGGACTTACCTACCATTTTCAGGCCTTTTTCTTTTCATATGCAATAGAAGTATATGCCAGGGATGGATTTTACTTTAAATTAGCAATATACCCATGTTTCCATTTTTGCCTTTTATTGGCTTTAACCACAACTCTTCAGGAACTGACCACAAATAAAACTTATAACTGGTATCAGCTTTGGGAGACAGTGTTTTTGAAAGGCACCTGCTGATTTATTGCAGCCAATATCTTAGCAAGGCACTAAATGAGAGGGGTTCTCACCACTGAAGCAGCATTTGACAAGAGCCAGGTAGCGTGCGAGTACACGGCGAGCCAAGCTCGTGTATGGTTTGGTCTGTTTGTTTGTCTTGTAGTTGTTGCAGGGGGATGTAAATTTTTTTATTATTCTTTAAAAAGAAAAAAAAAAATCCCCCTCTCTGCAAATGATTCATCAAACACCTCGTCCTCGTTGCATGTAACATCTTGTTGATGCTGGAAGCGCTCACAGCACGGGGAAGGCGCCGGGTTCGATGGGAGCCGGGGTGCTCGTACCAGGAACCTTTGCTCAGTCTGTGCTTGCCTCCCATGGCTGCATCCTGGAGAAGCCGTCTGGAGGGGCAGAGGCCAAGAGGGGTTGGTTTCAACTTGTTTTGTGGAGGCAAAGCCCTTCTTTCCTCTCCATCTCACCAGTGACGCTGGGTATTCCCACGTTCCCTGCAAGAGCGGTGCAGACTTTGTCCCTGCTTGGGAAGTCCAAGGAAAGAGAAGAAAGCAGAGTCAAGCCAGCCCATCCTCTTTGCAAGAGGGAGGCAGATTAGTTGGAAGGAGTGATGGGGGCCACCTAATCCTATCAGAGCTTCTCCTGGAAGCCAAAATCTCACTGACTAATTTTGCAAACAGCTCAAGTACGAACGATGAAGCTGGAGGGTGGAGAGGAGAGGAGAGAGCGGCACTGGTGATTTTGACTGTGGCATGTTGCTGTGGAGATCAGGGTACCCTTCCCATCCCTGCTGGAGGGGCTTGCAAGTTCTTCTGTGCACTTTTGGTGCCTTGCATTGTACAGTCGAAGTAGTCTGTCTGGATTGAAGGGCTGAGGGGAATGATAGTGCTGCAGGTGCTCAGCATCCAAAAAAGCAGAGCTCCAGTATGGGGGATACCCTCTGTGGCTCTGCCCGGGGTTAAGATGGCACTGAGCATCTGTGCAAGAGGCATTTGTGGTCCTGCTCCTCCACAGACAGTGACCCCAAAAATCTGCCAACCCCCTTGAACCCAAACAAGTTTTTGGAGCTGGAGTAGTTTCCAATGTGTCATGCGGGGCCATGGTGCAGCACCCGAGGCTGGGCTTGGGGGTGGAGGTGAGGCAGTTGCATCCAGGCAGCCAAAGCAGTGGCATCTGCAGACCCCCATGGTCTGCACGCTCCCTGAGTTACCCAGGGCAGGAAAATCCCCCACGGGGGGGATTTAAAGCTGTACTTGGTTTCTCCAGCTTGATGGAGTGACTCTGTTTGCAACAGGGAGAGGTTCTCTGGGTCTCTTCTCCAAAGGCAGATGAAGGGTCTGAGCCACTCCAAGAGGTGGTTGCTGACTTTGCAATGAGGGAGGTTATCGTGGTGCTTTAATCTGCCCTTCCCAGAGGTGACACTGCTCTCACAATGCGAGGGCCAAGGGCTGCTTTCTGTGCCCCAAAAATCCCTTTGGACCAGTGAGGCTGCTGCAAGGGTTGCCCGGAGCTGCCAGGCAAGAACATCTCCTTTTCCTTCACTCCCCACCGAGACAAAGCTCCCACTGTCTGAGGGCAGTGGAGCTGGGAGCCAGGCTGCATCCTCCCCCCCAAATCTTGGCTCTGCCAATTACAGCTCAGTCCCACCTGGACAGAACTTTCTGCCAGCAACCCTGGCCAGCCCTTCCTGCCAGCAAGAGGATTTTCCCCCTGCCCTTCCCCTTGCTCGTGCTTCCCTTCTCCCCACAGAATTCCCTGCTCTCCTCTTCCACCCTGAACTCTTGAACCTTCCTCCTCCAGCTCCAGCCAGGTCGTTATTTTTGACACTCTTTACCTACTTGTTGCAAAGCTTAAAAAGAGATTGGTGGCTCCATGCTCTCCTGGCTGTGGCTCCAGCAGAGCTGTCTGCTCCCCAGGACATGTTGCTCCCTGCCAGCCACTGGCACCCATTCAGGTGAGCTCGGGGTGAGCCTTGTGACAGCCTGATGGACAAGTGCCATCAGTGGGGCAAGCAGCCTGCCATCTGCTCTTGCTACTTGAATGGCTTACCCGAGCTTAATTTTTTTGGATTCGCCCCCCTTGTCCACGTGCCTCAGGGCTGGTGAGGAGAAGCCTGGCTGATGGCTGTGGTCAGAGCCATGGTGTGTGGACCAGACCAGCATCTCCACAGCAGCTTGTGTCCACTGGTGGCATCCCCATTGCATAGCATTCAGCACTGCCATGTCCTCGCCGTTGCTGACTCAGGTGGATGAAAATTAGCTCTGAGATATCCGAGGGAGAGGAAAAGAGCCGCAGCATTTAACGCAAGGGACTGGGGGTGTGGCGTGTGGCCAAGTGAGGGAGGGAGCAGGCAGTGCCCCCTTGCTGTGGCATGGGTGAAGGTGTTCCCAGGGTTGCCGTCAATTGCCAAGCTCTGCAGAGAAGCTGCTGGTGAGGGTTAGCCAGAGCCAGCGCTGGTGACAACGCTTGCCAGGGCCAGTGGGCTGGGCTGTGGGCTGGCCCTTCCATCTGCCTCTTGCTGGGGGCTAACGGGCTGGACTCTGTGCTAGCCCCTCCACCCGCCCGGCCAGCCTGGCTCTGTCTAGGGTGGTGCAGAGGGATGTGCTGGGCCAGAGGCTTGTGGCCATCCCTTTCAACACTCATTACTGCCTTGAGCTGGCCTTATTGGGCTGTTGTGGTGCCTTTTTAGGCTGTTGTAGGGCCTTTTTGGGCCAGATGTGCGACCAAGGCCATGGACATTCCCAATCAGGAAGGATTCCATGGCCCTCATCCCAATGGAGTGATATCAGCCCTCACAGGTTGGCCAAACTCCCGTGGCAATAAGGCAACATGTGGCTCATTTAACCCTTCCCACATCCCTTGCCCTCCCTTGCCCTTCCCACCAGCCCTGTGGGTGGTGGCAGCCCTTTGCAGTGGTGTTTGTTCATCTGTGTGTTATGGCACTGGCAGGTGATTGCAGTAAATAGATGAGCAAAAGCTTTGCTTGCTCATGGGAGTGCAGCCAGCCGTTGTTGGGGATGGCCTGGCTGAATGTGAGGACATTTTACAGCTGGTCCTCCCAGCCCAGCAGATCCTTGCCCCCTTGGAGGGGTTTCAGACCCGAGCAAGCTCCAGTGGGAATTAAGAGGTTGATGGTGGAGGTGAGTCTGTGAATGTTCTTGGGGACATGAAAGGATCTCTGAGGATCCCATGGTCCCCCCCAGAGACGTGTCCCCTCTTGCACCTTGAAGTGGTAGGATGCTATGTTGGAGAACTGGAACATCTGTCTTAGGAGGAAAGGCTGAGAGACCTGGGGCTATTTCGTCTGGATAAGAGAAGACTGAGAGGGGATCTGCTTAATGTTTACAAATATCTGAGGGCAGGTGTCAAGAAGAGTGTGCCAGTCTCTTTTCAGTGGTATCCTTTGATAGGATGAGGGGCAATGGACAAAAACTGGAACACAGGAAGTTCCACCTCAACATGAGGAGAAACTTCTTTACTGTGGGGGTGACAGAGCACTGGGACAGGCTCCCAGAGAGGTTGTGGGATCTCCTTCTCTGGAGCCTTTCAAGACCCATCTGGATGCATTTCTGTGTGACCTGCCCTAGGTGGTCCTGTTCTGGCAGGGGGGTTGGGATCTCTAGAGGTCCCTTCCAACTCCCACCATTCTATGATTCTGTGATTCTATGATTCTAGGTGAGAACGTGGCACAGAGCTCTGGGTGCAGGTGCTAATTTTAAGGCTCCAAAATGACTCAAGAAGTCAGAGAGGTACTTCCTGAGACCTATGAGATGTTTGTAATTTAACAGCTCCTCACCAGTGGAAAGATTCCCAGTTGCCTGTCAATCAAAGCCCCAAACTTCCCAGAGTCCCAGCACATTGAGGGCCCAGCTCTGCCCACCTGGTGGGACAACTGCAGTCAAGCCCTGTCGCAACTCTTCAGCTAAACAGGAGCTTAACTGTGTCCTACTGCCGGCCAAGAGCTTTGCATCTGACAGAGCGAAACATGATTTGAAGATGATTAAGCATCTGCCCACACTGTCTATTATTGGAACAGCTTTGGAGCTGAGGCTGGGGAACCATTTCCCGAGCAGCCTTCCTGGCTCCCTGGAATCGATGAGGAAAGAAAGCAAAACAACACGTTTCTGTTCCTCGGCGCTGAAAGCTGAGCAGGTTTTCAGGTGCCACCTCCTCATTTATCTTTTTCTTCTCCCCCCCCAAGGACTACAGGAACCCCGAGGTGATCGGTTTCACTCTCATTTGGGGGCATTTCCTCAGGTTTTGCAGAATTCTGTTGCTGGTTGCAAGCAAACAAACAAAAACCCCTTCCTTGCAAAAGCATGCATCTTTTTGGACTGGAATACTTGCTTGTTCCCATGATTTTGGAGTCTGGTGGCTTTGTTTCTTCTAGCTCTATTAATCTCCTTTTTTTTTAAATCTATTGTACAGAAAGATAAATACCAACTTACAGGTAAAGAGAAAATTCTGGTTTGGTGTTTGGCAATGAAGGATTTTAACTAAATCTTTAATTTTCTGCCTGTCCAGACACAGGCTTCAGCAAAGAGCCTTCAAACCAGAGGCTGAACTCAGACCAGGAGCTATTTTCTACTTCAGGGAAAGCAAAGTTAAACCTTAAAGACAGGGATAAAGCTTTGCAGGCATGAGATTTACAATTGTCAGGACTTCATGGCTTAGGAACATTTCTGCAGTGGGTTCATGAGCATTTCTTCCATTTTTGCTTTTATTATTTGTATTTGCATCGTCTGATATCTTTTTGAGCTGTGCTGCTGTAGCTGATTTCATCCATATGAAATAATTTCATCCATATGAACTACAGCTTCAGCTGATAGAACAAACTGCAGCAAAGGTCTCTTTAAACCTTTTTTTTTTTTTTTTTCTGTAACAGCCCATAATATTAGCAAATGAAGAAGTGCTGTACAGCATCACACAGAGCAGCCTTTGCCTCTTGCTGGCTGAAATAAATCAGAAATAAGAAGCTCGGCTAAAGTCAAGGGAAAAAAATAAAACAAAAAAACCAACCAAAAGCAGGACATTGTTGTTAAATGGAAAGGACTGCAGGTCCCATGTGGGTGTCCTGGTAGAGGTCCCTGCTCCAGGAGGCAGGTCCCCCACATCAACCCCACGCTGGCTGCTCCCTGTGGGGATGGGAATGAATTATTTTGCTTTTTTCTGAGTCATAATGGCAGAAACACTTTGCAGAGCAGCTGAGCAGGGCTGTGAAATTCAGCTAACAGAAATTCCACGGCCTCCAGAGTAAATCAGAGTTTCCCCTTTAATTTTAAGAGGGGGGAAAGAAGCTGATTTGCACAAGCACATTTTGGGGGGGGATCTTGGAGCCATACTTAGTGATATTCCCCAGTGAGTGATAACTGGAAATACAGATGCTGGATTTGCCTTTCATGTTTTGGTGGTAAATATCTGAATAAATATTTATCAGTAAACAGAGCAGATGTGTTTCTAAAATGGAGTTGGCTGCCTTTGTGCATAGTTCTTGGAGAGGGGTTTTTAGGAGTGGTGGAGGGATTCACAGTCCCAGGGACTGATCTGAGTGGGGAAATGCAGCAGAAGTGGGTTCTCATTAGAAAATGTATTTTAGGGCAATCAGGGGTTTTTCCCTCCCCAAAATGTCACTGTTGATGGTAAAACTTTGCATAATAATTAGAAAAAAAACAAACCACAATCACAAGAAAAAATAAGTCTACGGGATAGGGAGTTTCTTTGCAAAATAGCTTATTTGAATGTTTTCAGACTGATAAAGCTTTTTTTTTGTTTGTTTGTTTCATTTTTTAACTCAATTCAGGGGGGAATCCATAGAGAAATCATTGAACAAGAGGCTCCGAAACCAAATGAGAGAGTCTGCCCTTAAATGAAGGAGTTTGCCCTTACTGAAATGAAACATTCTGTTGAACTCAAAAGTATTTGTGTGCTTGGAAAGCAGCTCGTGGTGTGTGTGCCAGGTTTGTTTTGGTGCTCCATGGAATATTTTTAAGATTTATGGGACCTAATGGTGAGTTGGAAGACAGAAAGTGCCTTCTTTGAAAAAGCTGCAGCCGGTCGTGTCTGCGTCTGGCGTGGGCACAGAAGGGTTATTAAAACAGTTAATTAAAGTTAATTCGTTAAAAATGGGAGGTTTTGGTGGGAAGGGAGTGTGTGTTGGTGCTTCCCACATTCAGTTGAGGAGGGATTTAAGCACAGTGAGTGGTGGGGAAGGTAATGAGGTGTACTTGTTTCTGTCACCTGCATTTTGCCATTTGGAGAAAGGTGCCCTGAGTCCTGGATCCTATTTTCACCTCCCCAAGTTGGGTACCAGTCTGACCAGTCCCCCCCAGTAGCCTTTATCTTCTTGAAATAGCTGTGTTCCCCTGGGAATACCGAGCAAAGGAGGAAAACTTCAGACCCCTTCCACCCCTCACACAGGTATCACATCCCACCTGCATCCTTCACCCTTTGGGGAAAGCTCCCCTTCAAAATGGGATGCCCATAAATGCCTTTATCAGTCAAAAGATTAATATCCCTCATTCCCTCTTCCTGTGAACAGGTACTGAGGCTGGGGATGCCTGGCTGGAAAATGGAACACCCTCAGCTGGCATTTTGAGGGAAGGGAAGGCACTGGGGTAACACAGACCATGACATTTATAATCTGGTGCAGGATCCTCCATCCAAGAAACGTGGCAGGATTGAGCCGGGTTGAATGATTCAACCAAAGTGAGCAATGGAGTTGTTCAGCCTGGACAGGAGAAGGCTCCTGGGAGACCTTAGGAGTGGCCTTTTGTTACCTGAAGGGCCTACAGGAAAGCTGGGGAGGGATTTTTGGCAAGGAAATGTAGTGAGAGGATATGGGGTAATGGCTTTAAACTGAAAGAGGGGAGATTTAGATTAGATCTTAGGAAGAAATTCTTTGCTGTGAGGGTGGTGAGACACTGGAACAGGTTGCCCAGAGAAGCTGTGGCTGCCCCATCCCTGGAAATGTTCAAAGGCAGGTTGGCTGGGGCTTGGAGCAACCTGGTCTTAGTGGGAGGTGTCCCTGCCCATGGCAGGGGGGTTGGGACTAGATGGTCTTTAAGGTCCCTTCCAACCCAAAGCATTCTATGGTTCTATGAATCTGGAAGAGGAGGGAGCTCCTGCTTTCCTGGCTTTTGGAGCCGTGTTGACCCTTCTGCAGGTCAGGCTGGAGAAACCATGGCAGATAGATGTGTGGTCAAGGAAGGCATGGAAAATATCTGCTTTTAGGGGAGCATTTACCAGCTGCCATGTAAGACACATTTATCTCTGCACAGGTTTAGACCTTCCAACCACAGGGGCTGTGTGGGTAAAGATTGAGACCCAGGGGCTGGTTCCTGTCCGTGGGTTTAAGGCAAACAGTTTTCCACCCCCTTAAGAAAAATGTTGGGCAGAACATTTTGAAAAAAACCTAATATTGCCACTTTTTTTAGCACTTCAGGGAGTGACAAAGAGAAAAACATTTTGGGGAAGAGGCAGAGCTCTGGGCTGAGTCTTGAAATTAGCTGCTTTGAAATGAGTCGCCTTGAAATAAGGCAAGGAAATATGCACAGGAATAGGAGGGGCTTGTGTCCAAATGACTTGATGTGATGGCTGGGACATGGTCCTGTCCCTTCCCTCTCTCCCTGGGGAGCAGCAGGTCCCTGGCTTCGTGGCAGGGCCAAGGAGCACTGTTGTTGCTGTCTGGTAGACTCTGAGGACCTGGTGGCAAACGTGTGACCTGGGGTTCACATCACTGATGATGATGATCAGGAGGAACTTCTCTGACCCTGGGAGTCGGGGCTTTTGCTCAGCGCCTGCCCAACACAAACAGAAGGATTCAAAGCTACTGGATTAGGAGCTGGTGTGGCTTCCATTAACCCAAGGGTTTTGCTGAGTTGACTCCTGGAGGGGCTGTGCATCAAACGTAATGAATCAGGAGGGAAGCCCATACATCAGACGAGCCCCATGACCTCTGGAGTTAGATAGCATTACTGACAATCAGGGGGGACTGCAGAGAAAACCAAGCTGGCCTCCTATTTAATAATAATTTCTTTTAAAGCCTTGATGTGCTTTCAGGTCCAAACTTGTTAATTTTCCCTCGTTCATCTCTCCCTATGTATAAATAAGGTTTTGTCAGTGGTGGGGGCTGGGTGTCTGCAAGTATTAAAAGAAGAAAACAGGCAGGGAAGAAGTGCTGCCTTGTAAGCAGTGGAGATTTTACTGTGTTACAACCCAAAAAAAAATGTTGGGCCTTTCCAGGGAATTCAACTGCTCTTTGTTTTCTCTTTGCACGCTGCAAATATATAAAAATATTGATACATTCCTTGAGCATCCATCTAAGCCTGGAAATACATTAGGGAGCCCAAAAGCAACCCCCGTCCTCGTGCGTGTGTGTAAATAGATATTGTTACACCGAGACCAAGAGGCAGAATCTTTCCTCAGTGGAACCAGATTAGTTTCATACACTGATTGAGTTCATTCCCCGGCCAAGCGTCGTATAAACTACTGGAGGCATTTCTTTTTTTAACCTTAAAAGACAAGGAAAAAAAAAAAAAGAAAGAAGGAAAATCCCTAAACTAACTCCAGCACTAGTTAGGTGAGCCCCTTGCCAGCTAGGATGTGCGTGCACGCAGAGACACACAATAACTTTGTCATAAAACTAAAGGCACTTATATGAGGGTGAGAGGTCAGGGGAGGCCTTGATTTAATAACAGGGGAAACATTATTTTTCTGTTATTAATTACGCATTATCCGTAGTACATTTGCTGCACTCAGTTTAGATAAGGTTACATCTATATTTTTATTAGGGAAACTTCTCAGGTCATGTAGGGGAAGTTGGCTGGAAGGCAGGGAAAAGAAATCTGCTTGAAAAAACTGGGGGAAATGTATTGCTGTACACCCCTCCTAAACCCCCCCTTCTCGATCTGCTCTTCTGGGGACTGATCCTTGCACATTCCTGGCATAGTTCACTCAGTGACTACTAAATGAATTGAGGCTCAGAAGAAGCTTGGGGCAGCACCAGCTTGGAGTTCCCAGAAAGTCCAGAGGGATGGATACATCCCTCCAGATGCGTTCTTTCTCCATAGCTTATAGCTACTGGATCAGTCAAATTCAAAGTGAAAAGTCATGCTTAGCAAGAGGGAGACTTAAAAGTTCAAATCCAGGTCTGGTTCAGTACATTCTTTCTCTCATTTCCTTGAGTTCAGCTGCTTTGGAGGAGTCTACTGTGAGTACTTATTCCACTCCTGCTGGGGCTGGGGGGGAGCTTGTAGCCTACAGAGATGATGGACAGTGGGTATCATTACAGGGAGAAACGTGAAGGTCATCTCCAAGAGTTGGCCCAGACTGAGAGGTGCAGGTGCCTCTGTGCTCCCCTCCCACCACAAAGCAGGAGATATCAACGTTGCTCTCAGGGATGCATCCTTATCCACTTTCCCACCTGAGACTTGGTATAAGAGCTGGGGGAAGGACAGGGCAGCTGATGGGAAAGAAGGAAAAAGAAGTGAGAGAGAATAAACAACCCTCAAGGAATCCACTCCACACAGATGGATGGTTTGTATTACAGGGAGATGAAGAACCTCTTCACGTGGTGTCAGTGCTTGGGAAATCTCTCCTCTGTAAGTGGAGTTAGGGGGGAAGAAAAGGGGGGGAAAAAAACAGAAGGTTTTGCTTTTTCAGCATAGCAAGCCTCAGTATTTGGATTTATCCACTCAGCACCTGAGATCTCTATCCCAAAGGGCTGGGGGAGAATCTCACTTCTTCTCCAGGACAGCAGACCATTCTCCAGGTGTTTATTCCTATAGGAAGTGCTGCTGCTGCACTGCAACCCTCTAATAGATTGTTAAGGCTGCCAGGTCAGGCAGTGCCCGTGCTGGGTTACTGGTGACACCCCACATGGTCCCTCTTTTGTGGGTGATGGACAGTTCAGTCTCTAATGCCCAGCTCTGCCCCCAGCCCTGCCTCCTTGAGTGAAGGAGGGAAACGTGACTCAGCAGCTTTTTGCTGTCTCATGGTCCCCATCCTCCTCACTCCTGCCAGGCTGGATGCGAAGGCTGAAATGGATATCTCCAGTTGGTTTTTCTCTTCTGTCCAAATGCATCTCAAATGATGATGTTTCTTTCCTCAGCTCTCTTAGGACATACAATGATGCTACTCTGCTTCTGTCTAGTGAGAAAGAAAAGCTGAAAGTATCTCCTCTTTCAGGATATATTTGAAATGGTTGGGGCTGATACATTTTTAGCAGTAGTTCCTTTTTTTTTTTTATGGTCTTCTACGTATTCCAGCATTGCAGTAGTAGCCACTGACTGATGTCAGGGAGGGATCTGTCCTGGGTTTGCCCCATGGGGTGGAATCACAGCATGTCCCACAGGTCTCACTTACATTCAGCCATGGAGACTGGCTGGTGCTCTGCCCCAGCTGAAGGTCCCTGGTCTGAAAATTAGGATTTTTCCAGCTTTCTGTACTCATCTGTTTATACCACTGCTCTCAAACATGGCTTCAGGTATCTGTGAGGTGCATTTGTCCCCCTGGCTTAGACCTGTGAAAGGAACAAGTGGAATTGTCTTTTTTGGAGGTGAAAGCCAGAGACAGCAAAGCTCTGGTTCTGCCTTAGTGGAAGTAAAACACTTGCAGACCTGCTAAGTGTCTGGACAACAGTTTCTGTGATTTGACCAAGTTAATTGAGCATCCTGCCTGAAGTCAGCATAGCAACTTGCTTAATTAATTCACTTAATTAATTTATGTGAACACAGAGACAGTTCCCTACTCCAGAGTCCTGGTCCCAAAGCTGAGCATCCCTTGGTTGTCCCTTCAGAGTGTTTGCTGCCATCTCCTACTATTGCTTGTGCTTTTCAGTACTGCACTTAAAAGTATCACTTCTTTGGGGTTTGTTTTATTTCCCACTGCACTGGTTTTAGTGGTAAAGTCAGTCAAAACTAGAAACCAGCTGTACAGCTCAAGAGGATGGGTTCAGGTTAGCAACGTGACCGTTTGGTTTTCTGAAGGACAATGTGCTGCCCTGCCTGGCAAGGCCCTGCTCTGCTGCCCGTGCGTTGCTCCAGGATATCCATTTATATAATGTGAAAAGAACCTGTTTTCCTCACTGCCATACTTGTAGCTGGGCAGTTTGTGAAGATAAAGCTTTAAACTCAACTTATCATAAAACTCCCCTAAAAGTCTGGTTGCGGAATTTCCCTACGTGAAGATCTTCCCGCCTTAAATCAAGGGATTGATTTAAGCCCAGTTCTTAGGCTGCCTGTCCCCTGCTTTGAGGATCATCCATGCAACTCTCATCTCTCTCCCAATCTCTGCAACCAGAGCCTCCAAGCTTTTCTTAAGAAGTAAACAGGAAAAAAAAAAAAAAAAAAAGCAGCAAGCAATCCCTGAATCCCTGGATGGAATGACAATGATCTCGCTCCCACGCGAAGTGGAACGATTAAAAGAAAAAAAGATGCTTTTGTTTTAAGTGTAGAACCAGTCGTAATAGGCACAACAGGGAAGTACTTAATAGGGTTTCAGCTTGCAGAGCAGTAATTAGAAATGATATTCCTCTGATTGCTCAAGGCTGCGTTTGTGATAGGTCATTCCTCAATCGGGGCTGAATAGATGTGATGTGGAGGCCCATGCTTGCAACATTACAAGGCAGGCATGCTTTTCTTTAATCATTATTATTTCAGTTACAACCCGGATGAGTGATCCCAGCTGGTAGATAAGAATCAAACACACACAAATATGTCTCATCTTTCTTAACATATGGAAACCTGAATTGCTGAAGTAGTCTTCATCTCCAACCCTGCTCACCCCTTATCTGTCCAGAGGGTATTTCTGTCCTGTTTTAGCTGTAGTTAACTGAGGAGCAACTATCTAACCCAAGCTCAACTTCTTAGTGGTTGTATGGGCAGGGATAACTTCATTTCTAAGGGCCTGGAGTCCTGCTTGGCTCTTCCCTTCTTCTGAGCTCGAGGCACAATCTTCTCCTGGCCAATGCAGAAACATGCAGTCTTTTGTCGGCTCCTTCTTCCTCTTGATACCAACTTCATGCCCCAACTTGGGATCCAAAGGGTTTTTTCTTCAAATGCAGGTCATGCTTTTGTAAGATATTTCCTATAGAAGTTTTAGAAGGGATTTTCTCTCTTTTAAGCATGTTACCTGCACGGTCAGAGCAGCAGCAGGACAGGCCTGGGGCGTACATGCATCTTCCATATGTCAAAATGCTTTGCCCTTTCTATTAAAAAGTAGAGGGGGTAGAAAAATCCCTGATGAAGGGGAAGGGGTAACAATGTCTAATCACTGCAGAACCATCTTGAGCTAATTGAGTTTGTCTAAAATTCATCCAGCCTTTAAGGTTTAATAGAAGATGATGGTCTTAATGCATCACATGCCTTGGAGTAAATGGATACTCTGCTTTAAAGGCCCTGTTGATGTTATGTGAAGGGGAACAACAGTTGTTATGATTCTGAAACTCAGATTGAACCCAATTAATCAATGCTGAGATGATTTGAATCATGTGGCATGCATGGTCACCTCTCTGATATTCTATCCTTATCCCTCCCTAGACTGAGACATGATTGATGTCAACTGTACACCGAATTTTCAGAGGGAAGGCTGAGCCAAGTCATTTGGACAGAGAAACAAATTAGATCAAAAGTGTGATCCAGGGAAAAGGAGATCGGTTTCAGAGCAGAAGCTTAAATTTCTTTTATACCTTGGGTGCTCCATTGGGGTACACATGCCTTAAGGATTGCACTGGGTGTGCATGTGGGTGTGTGTGAGCACTGTCCCAGGGGTGGGACGTGGAGCAGGAGATGACTACACATGCCTGGGTCAAACCCCAAAGTGCAAAACTCATCAGAAGGCACGTTTGCATCTTCTGGCAGCTCTTAATGTAAAAATAATCTCCCAGCCATCCTCAGGTCTTAGGTTACAGCCAGCCGTGGTTACCTTGTGACTTTCCTTGGAGAAAATGGAGCTGGAGGAGGGAAGGAGGGGGGAGACCGCTGGGATTAGGTGCCCAGGGCTGGGGGGGGCAGCACCTGCGGCCCCCCCACTTCACTTGACACCCACAGCCCACCTTAGCTCATGGCTTCTACACCTTCCCCAGCCTGCCAAGCCTTGGCTGGGGGCTGTCAGGGGGGATGGCTTTTTGGATTTGGTGGGGTTTTTTGCCTTTTATTTCCTTGGGCTTCTTCTCCTGGATTACAGAGTGGTGGGAGGACTGGGTGGCTCAATCCAGGCATTTCTAAGGACTGGGGTTGGGGTTTGTTTCTTTTTTTGTTGTTGTGTTTTTTTTTTTTCTTTTTTCTTCTCTTTCCTCTTTCTCTTTTCTCTTTTTTTCTTTTTTTCTTTTTTCTTTTTTTCTTTTTCCCTTTCTCTTTGTATCTTCTTTTTCTTTCCCTTTCCCTTTCTTTTCGTCTCTTTTTTTTTTTCTTATTTTTAACATTTTTCCTTTTTTGTTTGTTTGTTTTGTTTTGTTTTTGTTGGTTTTACTCTTTTTTTGTTTCTTTGGGGTTCTCTTCATTGTTCCCCAGAAAAAAGTTTCCACTGTTGCTCCCCCTCGCCTTAAATCTGATGCCACCAGGCTGCGAGTGGGCAAGCTGTCCTTGCCTCATCTGGGGCACCCAGTTGTGCCCCAGATGAGGGGCTGGGTGGCCCCTCCCGGGGCATGGTGGAGGGATCCCGGCGGCTGCGGGGGCGCAGCCCCGCCGCATCTGGTTCCAATGCTTTGCTGGGTAGTTTTATTCCCACTCGGCGCTGCAACACCAACTCTACTATTACCCTACACGCAGCACAGCCCAGGTCCAGCCCGAGCTCCACCGGCAGCTTCACAAAACACTTAAGGTTTGAAGAAAATTTGCCCAAATCCCTGTGATCTGAGGCGACGGGGGGGTTGTGCTCCAGCTCCCCTCGCCCCTTTCCCCCCTCCCAGGTCCCCTCCGGAGGGACAAGCTGTTGACATGACTCCCCGGGATGCTGTGACACTCCCTTATCTTGTCCGAGTCCCCTGAGAGCGGCGATATGTCACATTTCTTTCCTACAAGGAGCTAAAGGCACTTTCGCTTCAGTCCAGGTCGCCTGTGGAAAATGGGGGGGGACCGGCCTGGGAAGGGGCTGCCACCCCCACTTCCGCGGGGACTGGCACCGGGCAGCGGCTCCGCAGCCTGCGGAAGGTGGAAGGGAGGAAAGCCCGAGGTCCCCGGCGTGTTCTTATTAATGGGGTTTTAAAGGAGGTTTTTAAGTCTTTGCGTCCGCCAAATTTTCGGGCTCTGTCTTCCCTGGAAAGCGGGCTGGTAACGCTGAAGTTTGCCGATGTTAGGAACTAATTAATTTTATTTTTTTAATGGAGCGTTCCTGTATCATTATTTTAAGCGATTCCATCTAATTTTGATTAAAGCGAACGTTGTAACAGTTCCATACAGCCTCGTCTCATCTCTTTAATAGCTTTCAGAGCGTCTGCGGGGGAAAGATACCTTAAGGAAGTTAAAGGATGTCAAGATTATTTTGCATTACTGCAGTTTTGTGTAGTTAAAAAAAAAGGCAACAAATACTGTTAATCTGGTTCAGCGAGGGGGCAAAGCCTTTAACTTCAGATTATTTTTTTTACTCATTAAGTTCATTTGTGCAAAACCCCCCGTAATGTAATTGCGTGTTTATACTACTTTTTTTTTTAACCCCCAACCGAAAAAAAAAACCAAAAACACTGCTGCTGAAAATCGCTGATTATCCTGACACGTTTCCCCCCCGCCTCCTCCAGTGGAAACGATGATGAGTTGAAGCACGGGGGATAGGAAATTCTGACGGGAGATCTATTGTTTTTAAGAAAGGTCTGAACAATAAATGTCATGGAAGGCTCTGCTGTCTGCATGTGTGTTAATTAGAGGCTGTATAAATAGGTGCACGAAGGTATAGAAGTCGTTTCCTTAAATGTTCAGAGCTGGGCTATAGGTTATATTACGAACAAAAGAAAATTCAGTGGGTTTTGCGGTGGTTTTGGTGGTTCGTTTTTTTTAATGGCAGCGCAGAAAAGCTTCTCACTTTTTTCAGTGCCGTCCCTCCAGCCCTTCCTGCCCCCCCCCCAAAAAAAAAAAACCAACAATATAACAGGGAAAAGGGGGGATAAGCGTTGTCTGGAGAGTTTGGAGTAGTTTTAATTCCTCCCCGCTTCCTTTCGAGCCGAAATTCCCGCTCCGGTGCGAGGAGCTCTTCTCCGCCAGCGGGGAGGAGGGGTTGGGGCAAAGCCCACGCTTTTCCCTAATACCTGCGGAAGGAGGAGAGGGATCCCTGGCCAAAGGGATTATGGGGTGGAAAGGCTGAATTTTGGGTTGCCAGGGTGGCATTTTTCTCCCTTTCCCACTCTGGGGGCAGGGGGGGGATAGCTCTGAGCGGCCGCGGCGGAGGGTGCTGAGCGGGGTGCGGGGCTCTGTGTCCCGTGTCCCCAGCACTGTCCCGCTGCCCACAGCTTCCACCCCGCACCCATTCGCCCCCCCAAAAAAGCTGTGTTTTGTCTTAGAAACCGGACCTCCCGCCAAGAAATCAATCAATAAATAGATAATTTTTAAAGATATATATTTAAAAAGAAGCAACCCTTGGGATGAGGGGGCCGTGGTGGTGCCTTTCCCACCTCCCGCAAGCTGCCCTGCGTTCCCATCGATTTTATTCCTCGCCCAGAGCCTCCCAGCACCAAATCGCATTTGCTGGGGGGTTTGTCCCCCGCGCAGCCTGTGTATTGTCACTCAGCGGCAGAGCTCCCTCCAGCCTCCCTCCTTTTGTGTCCTTCCAGCCCTCTGCCTAATTGTATTCCCAATCGCATTTGCTTTGATGGATTTACTTCCTTTTATAATTTCCCAGTTATGGACCCTGGTTTTGCCTTCCCAACACTTAATGTGGAAAAAAATCTCTTTCTCTGCTCAACTGGAGGGGAAATAGCTTGTTTCTGAAGGTCTCTGCTAGGACGTGTGATGAGTTTTTCCCCCTTTTTATCAGGCCTTGATGTTTTCCCCCTCTTTTCAGTGGTTGTCTTGTGTCTCCTCCTTCCCTGGCTGATGTTTTTACACAGTTATAATCCCCCTCCGCCCTCCAAAAAAAACCAAAAGGACAGGGAGCAAAAGCTATGGAAGCTTTAAGGAGAAAAATAAGGAGGCAGAGGGGCAGACCTACTGCCTGCACGCAGGCAGGAGCTAGTGGCAAAAGGGGCAATGGCAAAAAGGGGGCGAGCAGCCACCCGGGCACTGGCTGCATATACCTCCCTCTATAGCGCTTAGTGCATCAAACATACTGTTCTGCAGGCTGATTTTGTTTAGGGGGAGGAGAGCCCTGGGCGGTTAGAGGACGCGAAAATACTGATGTGGATGGAAAGAGTTTAGGAAGCAAAAGGGGAGTGGGGACTACCTAGGACAGGGGAGTCTGGGAGCTGGCAAGGTCCGGGGATGGGGGGCTCTCCGAGGAGGGGCCGCGGGCGGAGCCCCCGCCTGTCCCCGCTCCCGGGGCAGGAGATACCCGGCCTGCAGGGCTCTGGGAGTATCTCTGGGGTGAGCCCCTGGGAGCATCCCGAGCCCCCGGCCTCTCTCCGCGGGTTGCCGGGAAGAAGCTCCGCGCCGTTCCGCAGGGGCCGTATGGAAATGGCTGCGGAGCTTTAGCCGCCGCAGCGAGGAGCGGGACAGAGGGATCATCATCCTTTAGGAGACAAGCAATAATTGCCCCTAACGCTGGTGCTTAGGAGCAGCAGGCCCTGGGCGGCGAGGCGCGGAGCCCCGCGGAGCTGGGGTAGCGGGCAGGGAGAAGGGACTACCGCATCCCGAAGTATAGGGGGGTGGTCAACCCCCTCCTTGTAAAGGATTCATTAAGGAGGGGCGTAGTTTAGAGGGAGAAAATCCCCAGGGAAGGAGCCCTGGCTCTATGGGAGCAAGCGGCCCGGGGACGCAGAGCCAGCCCCGGAGCTCCGGTCCTCAGGCGGCCCCGGGCGGGGGGAGCGCTCCTCTCCCCCCTTCCCGGGGGGCGATTTCGTTGATGTCCCTGAGGAAATAAAGGCGGAATGATGGCTAAACCAGAGACAGCGGTTCTTCTGCTGATCCCCCCCCACCCCGTACCACAGAGGGAGTTGGGGAGGAGTGCAGGAGAGGACCTCCGGAGCCCCTTCGCCGTTGGTGGGGGGGAGGGATGCTGTGTTTGAGCCTCCTCCAAGCTGCGGCTTTTTCTGTGCTTTGGGGCAGATGCTGTTCCCTCTCTTTCCAAGCCCGGCGCCGTCCTGGTTTTAAACATTGGCAGCGTCCTGTGTCCGACACCTTTTGTTTTTTGGGGCGGACGGGGGTTAAACTGAGATTACCAGGAAGGGCGGTGCGGCGGGGGCAAGAGCCCATCGTCCTCCGGCCCAGCCCGGCACCGAGCCCGCTTC
Organism: Hemiprocne comata; assembly: GCA_020745705.1. Lineage (NCBI taxonomy): Eukaryota > Metazoa > Chordata > Aves > Apodiformes > Apodidae > Hemiprocne > Hemiprocne comata. Next base: position 12,332,934 of record CM036602.1, on the reverse strand, counting down.
TCCCCAGCCCACTGGGGAGACACCCCCCCCCCAGGGCACGGGGGAGCATCTTCTCCCCCCTCACAACCTTGGCAGCAGCCCCGACGCGTCCCGAGGCTGGAAGCGAAGGCTCAAGGGATGCTCGAAGTGACACGGGTGGGTGTGACTGGGTTTGGGACTCGAAACTGGCCAAAGAACAAAAAAATAAAAGCGGAGCTGCGGAGGTAAAGGAAGGGGGATGCAGACCCTTCCGCGGGCGCGGAGCGGTTGGCTACGCTCAGGTGCGGTTTCCAAAGGGGGAAAGACCTGCAGCTTCCCCCGCCGTCGGCAGCCGGAGCAGAAAGAGGGAAAACGTTTCCTTCCCCTCTTTCCTTGCGTTTCCCGCATCTCCCCCGTGCTGAGCGCAGACGATTTGAGGCTCGGAACGGGGTGCACTATTGCGCGGGGGCTGAGCGCTTTATCCGCTATGTGCCGCCTCCTGGTTTCGCAGTTTCAGTCACAGGCGGATGACCTATGCGTTGGACTTGGAAAAAAAAGTTTAAAAACCCTCTCAGCACCCTTTCCTCAGCCTCTCTCCCTCCCCTCCAGGCTGAGCAGCTCCAGCAGTGGCCAACCCACCTCCGGTGAGCTCGTAAGGGACAGAAGGGGTGGGGCAAAGGGGGGGCGAAAGGTTATTGAGGCAGGAGATAAATCCCAACACCCTGTTCCCCCCATGTCCTTTCTCCCGCCTCATGGATCAACAACAACAATAACAGCCGGGCTGACACTCCAAGCGTTTGGGGAACAATCCTTTTAATCGGGGAATAATCCACAGGACACTTTAAAGAAAAGCTAGAGCATTAACCCTGTGCCCCAGTATAATTCTTCCAAGAAGCATCTGGTACTTATATCACTACATGGGATTAGCTTTCTCCTTGCAAGTGCACGGGATCAAAGGGGGTTTCCCGTGTTCTGTGGGGACCTTAGTGAGGTGTCCCTGCTCCTCCTCTGAGTCTAATGATGTCCCCATGAGCTGAAGGACACACATGGGTTCCTGTAGCATTTCTGTGAGGAACAAACTTTGATGAGCCTAGCTGAGCTTTCTGCAGGAGCAGAAGGGACGTTCAGGTCTTGTACAGGTGAGGAAGGGGTGTGGAATATTTATTCCATCCCCTCTCTACACTGTCAAGAGTCTCTTCTGGACATCCCAGCCCCAAACTTCACAGCTCTCCAGCCAACAAGGGATCAGGAAAGGAGACCAGAGCAAGACGTGCACTTCTTCAGTCCTCGCTCCTTTACTCATCCTGCTCCAGCTCCAGTTTAGGCCTCACTGGTGTTCCTGGGTTGGGTCGTAAAAAGATTTACAAGACACTGTTAAACCAGCAATAAAAACAATTAACTTTAATGGCACCTTGGTTGGGTTTTTCTCTCTCCTGTTCCCCTGGAGCCTTGAAAGCATGCAGGAGGTGCTTTCCTGATCCTTCTTGGTCCAGTCCTATGAAACACCCCGCAGTCCTTGGCTCCCTTTGCAGCCAGACAGAGTATTTTTCTTTTTTTTCAAATAAGGGAATTAATTTCTAGGAAACTGGAAATGTCAATGGCAGATATAAATCAGAAGTGGTCAGAGGATGAACATTATCCAAAGTGAAGCAATTTAGAAAAATCATCTCTTTCCCTCCATCTTGCCCCCCTCTGCCCCCAATGACAATTAAATTATTAGCTCAGCAGTATAAATGATAGTGCAGCACCAGTTGGAGATGCTGTTTGGGCTGAGTTCATTAGATATATGGCATAGAGAAAGATTTACAAAAATACAAATAAAAATGGATGTTTCTTTCTGCTGACCACCAAGGGGGTTATCTGTCAATAATGTGATAGCAAATATATTTATTGTAATGACAGAAAAGAAGACCTTCTTTTTTTGGACTGCTTTTATATTGGTATTTGAACATCTGGACAGATTGTACAAAACATTCTCTGAAAACAGTATTGCTTTGTTGATCACAGAAGTTATTAAAAATAAAAGAGCTGGCAACAGAAATGAATCATAAAGTACATTTGGATTTCATATGAAATTTCCACCCTGAAATAAAACTGTAGTGTTTTACAGAAGATGAGAGATCCCAGCCAAGTTAGGCTATGTAAAACAATCAGCAACCCAAAGATTTCAAATACTCCTAAATTCTCTGAAAGCTTTGGTGATGGGGAAAAAACCCTGTTAGTGAAAATAAATCCCTCCTGGCTCAAGCAGCACTGCTGAAGGTGCTTGCTCAAGCTCTGGTCTTACACCTGACACCCCCATGAACTGCATGTTGAGGGGCTTCAGCCCCGAGCTCACCTGCAGGAGATAGATAATGAAGGCCTTCACAGGGGACAGGTTGACTTGTGTTGAAACCCTTCCTGAGTAGGGACACCCATCCCCCTGGGATGAACTGGGACAGCATTTGTCATCCCTTCACCCTCCTGCTTTTTAAAGCCCAGGCAGTTTATTTCTCACGCTCTCTAAGGCATCTCATTAGCACACAGATGCCACCATGCAATTTGCTTTAGGTTTGTGCCTCAAGCTTCGCCTCTGTGCAAATGTCCAGGGAGAGAGAGAAGTATAATTATCTGGCTACAGCTCTGCTGACACAGGGGCAGGGCCACGCCAACAAGCCACAGCCTGTCAGCTGCTCAGCACTAACTGTCCGTGGGGCTGCTCTTACCCCATCCCAAGTGGGAAGTCACCTGGAGCAGAGCCTCCTCCTTCCCTTTTCAGCCCGTGTAACTTTCTCCGCCTTTTCCCCCTTCCTAAAAATATTTGTCATGCTTCAAAAATGCTTTGAAGGCATCACAGTTTGCAGCATTTTGAAAGAAATAGATTAAAAATAGCTGGAGCACTTTTTTTCTTCAGACTAGGCGAAGCCTCCGACTTTGGCAGTTCCAACAGTGTAGCAACTTTCCTCTGAAATGGGCATATTAATTGCTTGCTTATTTATTTATTCTCCCTTTGGGTGCCCTTGTAAGGCTTGTAGAGCAAAGAGCGGCTGCTGCAATCGACACCTTCTTGAGACACTCCTCACACGCAGGGAATAAAAGCAGGGACAGGTACTTGCATGCAATTAACCATCAGGAGTTACCAGGTATCAGCAGGGCTGCATTAACCAGCCCAGTGCCTGCTCTTGGCATGCTCTTGCCCGGTGATTTTCGTCTCTGCCAGCCCTTTGACACTTCTTCCCCCTCCCTCCCCCACTGGGTGTGGAACCTTGAGTTAGTGGTTTAACCCTGGTGACAAGTGGTTTGTTTTCCAGTTACTTTTGCAAACCAGCTCTAGGCTCCGAGGCTGGAAAATGCTGTCCTAGCCCCTTCCCGAGACAAATAAAGTGAGTTTCCCCCTACCTATCCATAGGGAGCGCGCACGCAGGCAGTTAATGCGGTTCAGCTAACGAGCAGTAACTCGTTAAGTTTCAGTGACTTAGTCCTTTATGTTTGCCTGTCTATAAGGCAGACCACACAGAAGCAGAAAGAGCAGCCAGCTCTCTGTGGCCCTGCTCGCCAGAGTCAAGGGGGAGGTGATAATTATTTGTTTGAACTCCCCTGGTTTAGGAGAGTCGCCCTTTGTTTATTTTTCAGCGGATCAGGAGCTGAGCCGTGTTTGCCTTGGGGCTTTTTTGCCCTGCGGCTTTTTTGCCTTGTGGCTTTTAAGCCTGGCAGGGGAGGGAGCAGGGACATCCCTGGCAGAGGCTGTGGGCAGCCCCTGAGCAGTGTGTCAGGGCAAGGAGCACGGAGGCGGCGCGGGATGCGGAGATGGGACAGCTCTGGGAGTCATTTGGGAATCTCGGCTAACGATGATTGTGTCTCTGAGGTGCAGGCTTGGGAAGAAAGGCACTCCTGACAACTCCCTCTCTAGTGGGAGAGGGATTAGAGGATGGTTTTATGGCATTTAAGCATGCTCCTCCCCTGACTTTACAACAGATAGCTGAAGGGTAAAAGAAGTACTCTGTTCCGTGCTGCTGTCGCTGGAGCTCTCAGCTCAGGGAGGCTTTGGGTGCTAAATCCAGGCTATCTCCAAAGTATTTCCCACCCCCTTGCTTAGCTTTTTGGCTCCTCTAGTTCCAGCTGTAGGCTGCCTAATTCTCCTCTGGTATTGTCGATGGGGCTGGGGACAAGCCTGGGCACTTTGCAGGACCCTCACACCGCGGGACCCCACAGCTCGACCCATCTCCCCCTCTTGATATAGGGATGTAGGGAGTCACACACAGCAGGTCAGGAAGAAGCTAAGTGCTGGAGCTGAGGCTCAGGAGCATGGCTGCTCCTGGCTAGCAGGACACTAAAAGTTCTCTGCCACCAACCCAGTGTTTCTGCTGGTAACTTGAGCCCAAACTTTCTTATCTCTTCCCATGGGAAGGCAATAGCAGCGCCACACGTAACTCCTTGGGGCAGGAGAGCAACAATGTTGAATTGCTACTTGAAAAAGCCAGTTGCAGATAGGCTTTTTCTGCTTTTCCTTTGCTGGTTATACAAGCACTAGTTAGGGAGAAAAAAAAAGCAACAAAACCAAACAAAAACCATTGGAGACAGACTCGAAACAACTGCACTCTGCTGGAAGAGCGTGCGTGTGAGATACAGAGTAGATTACAGCTTGACATGGCACGTAAAAACACTCTTTCCTTTTAACACCTTTATTGCAAGTTTTAAAGGGTAATCAAAATATGTTCTTAGCTGTTTGCTTCTATGCTATAAAAGGACACTCATACCTGTGAAATCCTATGACCTGCAAATAGTAAAAATTGTGTGTTTTTTGCTCCCGTGACCTTTTGAGTGAGGCTACATAAATAAAATATAAGGGAGGTGTTGGAGATACATTGTGTAACAGAAGGATGGTGAGGACAGTGCTGGTTTCCACGAAAATGAGTGAAGAAAGGTGTCATGAGCATCTGCTTAAGGAATATGAAGGTGGTCCTGAGGTCGCATGGTTTGTCTGAAGTCAGTGCCTTGGACCTCAGAGAAATGCACGGTCCCACTCAGAGGAAGGCACCTGTGCTTGCTGTTAGATCCTTCCTGCCTCTCAAATCTCCATCCTGAGGTTTTCTTTACTGCTTTTGGCAGGTCTGGATAGCTGGATTCGGGGCTTAGAAAGGAGTGAAAGAATGGGTGGAAAAAATAAAACCCGATGGCTGCTACTGAGACTCCTGCCATCATGGCCCCTTGGCTGTGGCTGGAGGGAGGATCCATCTCCCAGTGAGTTGCCATCACCCCCAGTTTGCACATTCCTGCTTCCCCCCAGTGCCCTGCAGAGTGCCTGGCTGCCTGGGGTAGGCAGGATCCTGCCCTCAAGCCTTTCCATGGCTCCCAGTGACAGCTCCCAGTGCCTCTGCCACCGGGTCCCTGACAGCCACAGCTCCAGGCGGGAGGGAAGGGCGGCGTGATTTCCTTCCTTGAAAACTCCATTCCCTTTGGTATTATTTTTATATCTGATACTTTGTGGGTTGTTGTGATTTTTTATTTTTTTTTCCTGAGTCAAACTCAATGAAAGTCTGAGAATGAAGTCGAACAAGTGAATTTTGTGGCCTTGCCTCCACAAGGTCATGAGATTTTGCAAGAGAGCAGGGGCTGGATTGCCTGGAGCTCTCGACGGCAGCAGTGCGCTTTGATTCCCCAAGGGAATCAAACCAGGGGAGGGTGGTTTTTGGCAGGGTTCCTCCAGGTACCTGGCCCTGCTCTGACGTGGTGTTTGGAAAAAGGTGCAGGAGCAGCGGTAGCACTGGTTCAGCCGGATGGAGTCTGACTCCATCCCTCTGTCTGGAAACGAAGCAAATGCCTCTGCCCCCACTATCAGCTCTGTGCATCATATGATTCATGCTCGAGGAGTCCCAGAATTACAGCTGTAAGGCACATTGTGTTTAGGCTCACAAAAATCATTTTGTCATAAAAGAGGCCGGCGTTGTGAGTGTGCTGGGGAGGAGGGAAAAAAGGGGGGGAAAAAAAATAGACTCACAAAGCCGAGGCAGGCAACCAGCCATCTTGTGCAATCAATATTCCTGCAACTGTTTCCGTGCTCAAGAGTCCAGTCCTTTTAAAATGCCAGGCACCTTCTTGCTGAGAGCAGCTGCCTGGCTCGTCCCCAGGGCCACGGGGAGGGCACAGACCCATGGTGACCATCCCTGCCCCCTTTCATGCCCACGCAGCAGCCGCATCCAGCCTTCCCCTTCCCTGCCCTCAGCATGCCTAAAATGGATCCATTTTCATTTGTTTCGAAACAATCCTGAGCTCACATGACTTGATTAAAGGCTGGTTGAAGTGTAATGTGGTTCATCTCCACACTGAGATGAAAACTCTTTGGTGTTTTTTCCCCCATGGATAACAAGGGGCTGGAGTTGGTGTAAAGGACCTTTTTGAAACCTGCATCTCAGAGCAGATCTGCCGGGCAGGGGGGCAGCCAATGTGTAGGAAGCAACCCAGGTAGTTGATGTTTTCCTGTGTTTGGGAAGTAGGAAAAGGGCATTTCAGCGTTGCCTTTTCTGCCTCTTTTTTGGTAAAAGGTGCCTGGAGTTTGTTGGTGTGCCCGTGCCACGTGTGGCACCTGCAGAAGCTTGGCATTGCCATTCCTTTCAAACTTGGGCTGACTTAGGGAAGCCCAGTTTAGGCTGGTCCCTGCTCAGCATTATTTGCTGCTATCCCACCTTTCTGTATAATACTCCTGGATCCCTCTGGTATTTCCAAGCATTCTCACCTAGGCTCCACTTGACTAACTCATTTTTAGTTGCCAGTGAAGCACACAGTGTTTGCTTTCTCCCAGGGTTTTTTCTCAGCTGGTGGGTTGCAGCCCAGACGAGCTCAGGAAAGGCAGTCAGTGAAGAGAGGGAGAGGTGAGGGGGAGGGAATTGCTGAAAACTTTATTGCAATCAAAAGTCAAAAAAATCCTGCTCCTCCACTTTCCCAGTGCCAGGGATTCCTTGTCAGTGCACTCTGGAAATGTCTGCCAGCGGAGGGAGCGTGGGGACGGAGAGGTGTCACTGAAACGTTTCTGTTCTTACTTTTTTGGGGAATTATGGGAATAATAACACTGCGCTGCTTTTTTTTTTCCCTCCTCTGCAGTGATCAAAAAAGACCCCTGAGTTGTCCTAGATCAGACCCTTCTCTGCAGCACATGCAGGCAATGGGTACAGGAGCCACCTCGTTAGTATGCGTCTGTTTATTATTCTACCAGGTCTAATTGCTATTAGTCATAAAGTCATACTACAGTTAACCACTTTCCAAATTCATCCTGGGGACACCTCTCCTAAATTATTTCCGTGCTGGTCATTTGCCATTTATTTCCTTCTCCTCTGTTTTCTGTCTCAACAAGTTTTTAATCTATGACAGCACTTTATCTCCCAACCCCATGATTATAAAATTTCCTTCAGAGACTCTACTGAAGGGCTTTATCAAAAGCCCTTTGAACCTCTCCATAAATTAGAATCTCTGTTCTCCTTTTCCTACTATTTTGTTAACTCTTTCAGGGGTTCATAGGGATAAGGAAGGTTTAATCCACCTTTACCAGCACCGGATTCCTCTTTCTTTTCCTTTACTCACAGTGGTTAATTTCCATCACTATTTTAGCATTATTTTCTCCTTTTATCACCCCTCCCTCTCCCTTCTGGACACATCCAGCTCACTGGCTTGGGACCACATGTTGGTGCTTTTCTAATTGGAGTATGGTGTTGACTGAGCTCCCAGCTCCCCTCTACTCTAGTAGTGATTGATAACATGGAGCAAACCCTGCTGATGCTTAATGAGCTGCTGGACAACCATGCTGGTGTCCTCCATCCTGCACATGACACCTTCATTGCTTTGTTGGCAACAGACACTTTATTATCACAAGTATTTGGCGTTCTTAGGGGTTTTTTTCTTGGTATTTCTCCATTTGCTGCTCTTTGCCTGCTGCCTAGCTTGGCATTTGATAGGAGGTGGCCCTTGCTCCCTGGTGCTATGAACAGATCAAAGGGGTAGGTAAGCAGGCTTTTCTGAAGCACAGGGTGTTGGACTGGCCCTCTGGAGCCTTGGATTATTTCTCCCTGTCTCTGTTCCTGACCAGATCAGTAACCCGGGGTGAGTCAGTTCAATTCATCTTAACCCTCCCATTTTGCCTCCCACACTCTTTCTGTCTCTGCAGCTTGGATTTCCATATATCTAGTGCAGGAAATTGTCTCTCCCTGTGTGTTTGCACAGTGCCTACTGCAGTGAGATCCTGAAGGAAAAATCCTAAGTCAACTTGGAAATCTCCTCCTTGAATATCTGAATCTCCTTTCTTTCTTTGATGGATTCTTTCCTGCAGCTTCTTCTCTGGCTGCATGTGGATAATCCACAATTATTCCATTTTTTTCTGGATAGTTGCTTAAGAAAAGGAGGTTTCAGTGGCTTTGCCCTTCTCCATTCCCTTCCCCTGGTACCTTTAGAATGCAAATGGTGGTTTCAGTCAAAGTTGACCAAAGGGTGAGAGTTTCCCACAACTTGTGTGAAAATAAAGGAGGAGACCGTTAATGATCCCTACTAAAGCAGTGGGTGTTACAGCAAGAACTCATTTCTGGGTAGAGGCCTGAGGAGGATCTGCACTGGGGACAGCTGTTGGGTACCCAGGGTGGGTGATAAAGCTGGTGTCCACGTTGGTGTTCATATGTTAGTGGACTGTGGAGAACCCCACTCAACAGCGAGTCCATCCCTTGTGCAGAACCCTTGAGGACAGCCAAGGGATGAGTTCATCCCAGAGCCTTGGTGTAGCTTAATTAAAGCAGGTGATCAACGCTGGGTGCAGATCTGCTGGAAACCAGGCCACGCTCCTTCTCTTCTGCTGCTGGTGGCCCTACGTGCTCCTTGTGACAGAGGAGCACTGAGCCTCCTCTGAAGCTGTTTGGAAGTCCCTCCCACCCTTTGCCCACACATGGAGCTCTCAGGCAGAAGAGGGGGAAGATATTACCTGCTTTCCTATTTCCCCCCCTAGATATCTCTTCAATGGAAGTGCAGAAAGGTTGAGATTTGGGGCTCATTAATAACACACCCTATGATCAGCTGAGTGCACCAACCACCAGTTTTGGATGCCCTGATTTTTTCTGAGTGGGTGGTTTGGGAGATGATGGAGTTGACTTTCTGGAGCGCTGCAAAATCCTTCCGCCAAAACATTTGGCTGCTCAGCAGCCTGGAATACTGAAGCCTTCAGGGCATTTTTGAGTCGGGAGTGTGGAAAACGAGGAACCTTGAATGAACAGACTCGTGAAAATTAGAGGTTCCTCCCTGCTGTGCCTCAGTTTACTCATAAGTAAATTGGGCAAAATAATCCTTGGGCTTTTTGCCTCAGGGGCCCCCGAGTCAAAATTCTTCATGCTTCAAAGTCCTTGAAGGCACTTGAATGAAAGACTCCGGGTAATTACAGAGCGTGGGGTTTGCATGAGGCTATGAGATAGGGAAACCTTTGCCAGGCAAGATTTGGAGAAGAAAATCAACATCGTGCTGCCAAAGCCTCCGAGGGGAAAAATGCGAGATTTACCGTTGCCAGCATCAAAATCAGCTGTTGTCATTTAAGGCCCTTGCAAATGGCTTCGTGGCCAGGCTGTGTTTGCACAAACCTGGCTGCCAGGAGGGAAGAGCAGCCATGCCAAAGCCTGGCTGGTGGTGGGATTTGCATCCGAGCAGGTTAGGAGGCAGCTCCTGCCTGGCTGAAGTCAGCTCAGCCCTTCCAACCCAGCCAAGCTCGTCTCGTTTCTCTAAGCTGCATTTTTGGCTTCTTTCCTTCAAAAACATCTTTTTGGAGAGAGAGAAAGGAGGTCAGCTGTGTCAGAGGATGTTTTGCCTGTCTCCCTTAGGACTCGGTTATGGATTTAACACGAGATTTCCTTAGAGCCCTGGGAAAAAAGCAGGCTTCAAATTGCAGGTCAAAGCTGTGATTCACCCCTTCATTTCTGCTTTGCTTTGGGAGGGAGGGGGAGTCATTTGGGGCAGTTCTGCCCCTGTGAGGGGGCATCTCTGTGCTGTGCTGGCTTTGATGTGGTTGCGGGATGTGGGAAGGAGGTGAGAGCAGGCCTCTCCTGCCCACGCCACTGGATCTCCTCCCTCTTGCCCTTGCTGAAGAGGGAGATGTGGCCCTCAGGGGTTGATTTTCATCCTCTGTGCTGTGCTTGGTGTTAGAGATAAACTAGAGAGGAGAACATAAGGTGTCTGATATTGTCACTCTTTTCTGCACAGAGGCATAAAACACGCCTCGGGTCTTCCATTTGCTTGACTATAGGGAAAAGCTCCGAGACCCCTCACGGCTCATTCTGCTGAAACCTCTTTTACATGTGCCATTCAAGAGCTTTGTGCATCAAGGAAGATGTCAGCACAAGATGATAAATGATGAGGTGCCTGCATTATTGCTAAGGGCCCATTAAAAATGAGACACCTTTGAATTCACGGGGTAATAACAGGCACGGGGTACAAGTTATTGGTCTCTTTTTCAGCTGAGAAATGATAAATGTTCCTGCGGAAAGAAGTGCCACACCCCCCTCAAACAAGACACAATTCCCTCTCCCATCAAAATTCCTCGGTCAAAGGAAAGGATTTGATTTCACTGTGAACACTCAGCCAGGAGAAAATATGTGCTAGGTGCGAAAGCCACCTGTTCTGGGTGCAAACCTGGCAGGGGAGATGTGCAAAGAGCGAGGGCTGCGAGGCAATTTGGCTGTCACTCATCTTCTCAGGAACTTAGGAGTGATGTGCATGTGGATGTGTGTGTGCAAGGCCTCCAGGAAAACTACCACGTGTGGTGAAAAAGGGCAAGCAACTTCTTTCACTGTTTCCTTTCTTTAAAAAAGAAAAAAATCAAAAATCAAGAGTTCTCTCTTTGCAAAAAAAAAAAAAAAAATTGAACTAAAAGATCTTGGGTCAATATTTTTTTGCCCTTCTGCTTGCACAGGGTTGAGTGTGGCCCTTGGAAATCCCCCCACTGATGACTTTGCTCAATGCTAATCACCAGGTCTTTTGATCTTTATACATTTAGGGCTTGACCTGAAGTCTGGAGGAATTAATGGGAGCCTTTCTCTCTCTCAGTGGGTATTCACTTAGGGACTGATTAATTGATTTTTAGGTTTGTTGACTGTGCCTATATCATGGACTCAAAGTACACCATGAAAGTTTAATGCAATATTAAAATAGGGTATTTGTTGACAAGAGTGACCCTGTGTGTCATGCAAGAAAAACTGCACATTCAGAAGTGTCTTCTAAATGTCCCAAACTTCCTCCAAATCTGATGTTTCCCAGCCCTGTGCTCCATCTTCAGGATTTCTTTAGCTGGGCAAACTATCTGATCGTGGCAGGTCTTGAGTAGGCTTAGAAAATGTCTGTGGTTTCTGAGCACACCCTTTTCCATGCCTGGAAATTATGTCTAGGCTGAACCCTTCCAGACTTCCCAGACGTGGTCATTGAATATATGCAGATAGGCTGTGTCTTGGAGGGATGCAGAAACCCAGAGCTTCTGGGGTGCCTTGGGTGTGTGTGTATGCTCTGCAGAAGGGGAGCAGTAGCAGGAAGGAAATCGAGCATGTTTGGGACCTGCCAGGACAGAACGTGCATGCGTCCCCACCTGGGAAACATGAGCACTTTGTCCAGTTCTGGAGCCCCCAACATAAAAAGGAAATGGTCCTCCTGGAGAGAGTCAAGGGGAGGCCATGAGGATGATCCAAGGGCTGGAGCAGCTCTGCTCTGGAGACAGGCTGGGAGAGTTGGGGGTGTTCAGCCTGGAGAAGAGAAGGCTCCAAGGAGACCTTAGAGCACCTTCCAGTGCCTGGTCTAGTGGAAGGTGTCCCTGCCCATTGCAGAGGGTTGGAACTAGATGATCTTTAAGGTCCCTTCCAACGCAAACCATTCTATGATTCTATGATTCTATGATTCTATTAAATCCTTGATGGAAAAAATAAAAACGTGGATCTCCACCAGGAGGTAACCACATCCAGGCTTTGGTGAATGGAGGTGAGAAGTGTGTTGCCTTGCTAAGGGCCTCTCACTGGGCAAAGCCTGCTGTCAGCACTCCCCCCTTCGCTGCCTCCTCCTGGTACAAACTCCAGCCCCTCCAGTGGTCTCAGCATGACAGGGGGAAGTGGTTTCTCTGAGAGGCAGGGTCCAGGTCATTTAAAGCAATAAGGACAAGACCTTGAACTTGACTTGTCGTTGATCCCTGATGACCAAGCACAAGTGTAATGGTCCCTCTGTCAGAAATTCTGGCCAGCAGTGGCTGATGGAGTCCCTCCATGGTGAGATGTACTGTGGTGTCTGACCTTGCGTGGTCACCTGGGTGGATGCCTCCCCTTAAATGTCACCCTGTCAACTGGAAAAGAAACTATTGCACTTAGTATCGTATTCCATCCTCTTCTTCCCCCTGCCAATCCCAAAGAGCATCTCTGCCTCTTCCCTGGAGGCGTTTGCTCTCCCGACTAGTCATATGCAAATTGCTGAGCTGAAGCGTTCGCATTGCAGATGAGGAACCAGCCACATCTCCGCTCAGCCGCTGGTATCTGGGCACTGACTCTTGCCTTGGTTTTGCTCCTTGTGCCCAGCCTGCAAAAACGTAATGGAAAAGAAAAAATTACCCCAAACCATTATTTAATTTTAAGTTTCCAAATTATCTTCTTGGCCTCGTTGCTTCCTGCAATGTTGGCGGAATCATCCCAGTAAGCCTCAGCCTCCCAGAGGGAATGCAGGAGGGAGAGTCACCCGGGTTTCTTCCAGGCTATAAAAAGTTTAACTCCTCTCCCCATCCCCTGCACCCCTTCGTGATATCCTTGTCCATCTTCTTCACTGGGCTGACTTTGACCACGGAAGATGTTATCTCATGATTACTAGGCAATAATGGCGTGTATCAGAGGTGAAATGGTGAGTGATTAATCTTAATTAACCCAGAGGAGGTGCTCTGAAGTTGCACAGCCTATTTTTCTGGCCAGGGACTCGAAACTCAGCCAGTAAGAGGAAGCAAGCTGTGAAATCTCTCTCCAGGCATCTGAAGAAGCCTGAAGAGATTTTCAGAAGTGCCGAACCCTTAGATGTTCCCAAAGATTTTAGAGGAATCTCGAGTGCTTGCCTCTGGCTATAACCCTAGCCCAGGGCTTAGGGCTGTCTCCATGAGAAGAGGGACCTGTTTGCAAAATCAGGTCCCCATGCTTGCCTCATTTGGGTCAGGTTCTCTCTACTTTCCTAGCCCCCGGGAGGCAAGAGTCCTCCTGTGAGCCATTCCCTCTCTTTTCTGTTGAAACTGTTTGACTTTGTGTAATTGGGAAATCATCATTGGAATGAGCCTAAGAATAGGCACATGGAGATGAGAAACCTGCTCTGGGTTTTTTGTAAGAACAGGCAACTTTGGCTCCATTGCCTACTTCAGGAAAGAGACTGCTGCTGGAGATCCCATGGCACCTATCAAACTTTAGATGAAGATGTTTAGAGCAGCTTAGGACCTGGTGTTTCTTCCATGCGTGGTGTCCTACATCCTGTGCATCCCACGTCTGAGCACTTTGCTGCCCAGGAGCTCTGTACTGGGAACGTGGGGACCAAACATAGGCATGTGGGATCCATCAGCTGGGTGCTGCCATGTCATGTGGTTTTATATTTGGCTTTTTGAATACAACTGAAGGCACCCGTGCTGGCAGAGAGCATCCAAAGGTCCTGTGTGTTTGCATGAGATGTTGGGCTGCGTTGCTTGCTCACCAGATGTTTTTGGCCAAGGGCTATTGAAACCTATTCCACTCCTCTCTACAGAGGGGATAGGACCCTCAGCAACACCCTCCGTGCCCTCTCAGCCTGAATGGCTGCAGCCAACCCTTCATCCAGGAGTGCTGAAGGTGGGGCTGAGTGGTCCTGACTCCACCAGACGCCACACTTGAGAGCTGGCTTTGAGGAGGGCTTTCAGCAGGCACTAGGAGGTGGCAGCAGGCCCTTTGCTTGGGAGATGGGGAATGCAGCCCTTGTCCTTTCCAGATGAAGATGGCAACCAGGTCCAGCCAGATTCCAGAGGCATCTGGACAGCCTCTGTCATCGAGGTGGGATGGTTGGGGGGGAGACAGGACGTAAGGGGGGTTATCTCCTGTCTGCCTCCTTGGCTGGGAGGGGAGAGCTGAGGATTGGAGGAGGGCAGCGATGAAATGGCATCTCCTGGCAGTCCCCGCAGGTCCAGCGGGGGGCTGTGGTGTCATGGCCGTGGAGCCTGGGCACCCTGTGACACCGAGGAGGTGCCGAGAAGGGGCCCCCGGGGGTCGGTTGTCGTATCTGTCTTGCAGGGGCTGCGAGGAGCCTATCAGTCGGGGCCATCTCTGTGCTTCATGTCCTGCAGTGAGAAAAAGGAGAAAGGAAGTAAGAAGCAGGAGGGGAGGGCGGGGGGAACAGAGAAGGGGAAAAAAAAAAAAAGCGAACAAAAAAAAACCCCAACAACAACAAAAAAGCAGAATAAACCTGCTGGCTTCCCCAGACAAGGCGGCACCACTGGTCATTTCTGTAGGCTCTAGGGGTTGTCGGAGTAAGCTGTAAGGACAGGTGTAAATCTGTCCTGTCATTCCGCCCTGCCAGCATCTTCTCACCTGAAGGGCTCCCATTTATTGCAGAGAGCAAGCAAATAAAGCCAGGCATCGCTTTGAATCACAAGGGGCATGAAAAGACACCCCACGCCGCCGGTTAACCTCCGTCCTCTGCCTGTCCCCTCCCGTGCAGGGCTTTTACAGCCAGCCCGAAAGTACAGCTCCCCCCGCAAGCTGTTTGTTAAAGCAAAGCAAATAAGGGCTATTGCAGCTCAGCCCCAAATCCACTTGTTTGCAGTCTGATTTTTAACTGTCATTCCCAGCAGAGAGAGGGCAGGCGGAGGGCTGGAGGCTGGCCCCAGCCCAGGGCAAGAGGGGCCATTTGTCTGCCAGGAGGAGAGGGGTTTCAGCGGCTTCCAGGGCGCTCTGGGGCAGGGGAAGAGGAGGGGGGTGTGGGATGCTACGGGCCTTTCTGAATTAGGGGAACATCTGCGAAACGACAGCGAAGTGTGTGTCGGGTGGGGACGTGACCTCTGGATGCGGTTTCCCTGCTCAGCCAGGCAAGGCAGGTCCCTTCACCCAACTCCTTCCTCTCCTTCTCCTCTTTCCTTCGCAAACCGTGCGCTGTTTTTTGTCCTCAAACCCGGAGCGAGGCTTTTTCTCTCCCTCTTTAAGAAGCCGTCCGCAACATCAGCCTCCCCATGGTTTTCATTAAGAAGGGGATGGTGTGTTTCCCATCAAGAACGACTTTAATCTTGACTGAGTTCTGAAAGCTAAAGGTTTGCAGTTTTCTTCGGCCACCTTTGATTATTACTTCTTGTTTTCCAACTCAATATTATAGATCCTCCCTCCCGGCTGAAATCCTTAATGGCCCGGTCCATCCCCACTCCCCCAAGTACCCATTTTGTGGATGTAGCAAACTCTAATTAATTATAACTTATCTCATGACTTGTCAGCATCACATGTTTGATCCTGTTTAGAAACCATATTCCCAGGGGACGGAAAGACTCGGGAGTAGGTTGATGCTACTCAACAGTGATTTAATGGACGCATTAATGCCGAGACAGATAACTGTGTAGCCATGTTAAGTAATACATCAAGAATCTTTCCAGAGAGGCAACTTTACAGGTCACTGCAGAACTGCTAACTGATATTAACCCGCTTTGCATTGTGCTGTGCATATGGACGCTGGGAGTTCACACACTTTCTTTTGTTTGTTTTTTTTTTCGAGCAGCCTCTTCCCATTCCCCCCTGGAAGCGATGGAGATATTAGACGCCTAATGACAATGTTTCACACGCGGGGGTGGGGTGAGGAGGACAACAGGCTTGTTAGCCGGGTTGATTTTAAGCACACCCAATTACTTGGCCTGGAGGAGGCCGGGAGCAGAGGTTGGTCCCCGGCTGCAGGGATGCTCCGGGCTGCGCTTGGGTTGTCGCCGGCCCCGGCGGGTGGCTCCGCGCCACATCTCACGGGAGGTGTAGGAGATGAAGGGCAGCTCCCGGGCACGGACTGGGACGCGATCTTTTTGCAAAGCTTCCCTTCCGTAAAGCCCAGCGATTTTCACCTTCCTTCACCCCGCGAGGGTTCCTCTCTGCCCCTGCTCCGGGAGGGATGCCACCCTCCTTCTGCCAAGCTCCGTTTCGGGATTGGGGGGGAGCGACGGGGACTGCTCCCGGTGGCCCGGGAGGCCCAGAAGCTGGCCGGGAGGACGGTAGCAGTGCCGGGAGCGGCTGCCGCTGTCCCCGGGGCCGCTTCTTGCTCAGCCCCGGAGGAGGGGTGCAGTGTGCCCGGAGGACGGGGATCACCCTCTGGCCCCGCCGCTGACTATAGCAGCGGGCTGCTGCGGGTTTTCCCGGTGGGAAAGGTCCGAGTGTCCGTCCCTCGGACTCTCCCAGCCCCACGCGGGTTGCTGGGGGACCTGGCCCCGCCGTCCTACCATAACCATCTCCTCCCCGCCCGCCGGAGCCCCGCTCTCAGGTGCCTCCCGGCCCCGTCCCGCTGGGTTACCGGAGTCTGGGTCACGGACCGATCCCCCGACAGATCTTCCCGGAGACCCCTCACTTTGTCACCCATCCCAGGGGGATAGCGGGGTCCCCCTCCCCACCTGGGAGCACGGAAGGCGGCTCGGGGCGGGGGGGGGAACCCACACCCAGCTGAGAGTTCCCTGGGCTGAGGGCTCCCCCTCTCTGCTCCCCTCGCTCCAGCCCGGCCGGGCTCCGCAGTGGCCCTGGGCAGAACCGGGGGACCCCGGTGTGCGGCTGCCGCCCCCGGAGCCCCCGTGCTCAGGGCACCGGCACGGCGTGGAGTAACATTTGCCTTCGTTACCGAAGGTTTTCCCCCCGTAACGACCACTGTCCCGCGGCGGGAGGGAAGGTGCTGCGGATGCCTCGGTCCTTCCCATCTCTTTTTCCCTCTCCCTCCTCTTTATGCCGGACCCTTCAGGGCAGACGGCGAAGGTGGGAGGGTGCCTGGGAATTCACCTGGCTGAGAACGAAGGGAAACGTCCTTCCTCCAGCCGGGGTGACACCCTGGCAGGACTCCGCGGGCCGGAGCCCGCGCGGCTCCGCATCCTGCCCGCCCTGCCTGCCCTGCCCGCCGGCGGGGAGCCCCGCTCTTGCCCGCGGAGACCGGGAAGGCAGCGGGTGACAAGCCGGGGCTTCTTTGAGGAAAGCAGGCCGGGAAGGAGGAGAAGGCAGCCGGCGGTGCCAGGCTTTCGGCGGGGAGGGCCGGCTGAGGCTGCTCCACGGGTGGGCAACAGCGACCGCCCCGTCCAGCTTCCAGGGGAAAAAATTCCCTCCGGACACGGGTCTTTCTCCTTCCCTGCTCTTTGGAGAAAGGCAGAGCCCGAAGGAGCGGGGAGATCCAGCCATTCAAACACAAGCACGGGCGAAGCCCCTCGTGTCCGGCTGGGGACCTGCCGCGGGCAGCCCAGGCTCGGGGGTGCGGGGGGGCTCCGGGGGCGCCGCCGCCTCGTAGGACGTTTTCACCCACTCGGGAAAAGAGATCTCTTATTTTGTTCTCTCTCTTTCGTCTTGCGCTCACGGACCGTTTGCAGGGTGGAGGGAAGGGAAGGTGGGGTGGTTTGCCCAGGTTGCGAGGGGAGGATTGTGTGCCACTGTTGATTAAACGGTCTCCCCGAAAGATGGTATCCGACATGAGATAATGAGGCTCTGTGACCAGCCCCAGGTTCCCTTTAAGTTTTCCCATGGACTCGAGCTGTCGCCAGTTCACAAAACGACAGTGTAAGACAGCACCACGCTACTCAGATCCAATTTACGGCGCACAAAAGCTGATCCCCAAATCCCCACTAACAAACCGGGACCCGCAGACAATTCCGATAATGTTTAGTTTTTATTCATTTCTCGACTAATTAACTGGAATCCCACCTCCTGTCCCCCCCCTCTTGACAGTGCCCAATTAATCCGCAATGTATGTCAAAGGTCTGGAACCCACTGTAAACTGGTGAACCTTTGCAAAGATTTGTGTGTCTCTATATTGATCTGATTAGGACTGGGATACTTTTTCTTCGCTGTTGCTTCGTGCAAAATAAAAATGTTGCTGTGGTTTGGGTTTTTTGTGGGTTTTGGGGGGGGGGTTTTGGGGTTTGGTTTTGTGTTGTTTTTTTTTCCAAAACCTTTATTTCCCGAAGTCTAATAGGATTTCTCCAAGTCGCCTTCAAACCTCCCTGAGTGTTCATGAAAAAGCTTGGTTTGGGTTGTTGTTGTTGTTGTTGTTGTTGTTTTATTAGGGGTTCCAAAGGGAAATCAAGCAAAATGAAGTTATCTGCGAGAGACAGGAGGGAAGCGTGTGTGTGTGTGTTTGGGGGGGTTAAAGTAAATCCGGATTCTCTGTAAAATGTCCCGTCTTGAGAATTAAACAGGAGCGGGGAGGGGTGGGAGTGGGATAAACCTTTTTTGAGGGATAGTTGGGGTTTTTTTTTCTTTTTTTGGGGAGAGGCTCGGTTGCTGCCAGGGCTGGGGAACGCGGTTCCCCGGCAGAGCGATCCCGGCTGGGACTGGGGCAGCTCGTTTCTAATCTTCGGAGGGAGCGAATATAAAAGAGGAATTTATTAGCTTTCAGGCCATCAGAGGAATAAACATTGATTTTATTGACCTAATTATGGGCCAAATGACTCCTTCCATCGATCACGTAAAATACTTCATTTGGAGAAAAACAGGCGCGGGCGCCCGGAGGCGGGGAGGAGAGCGGGTGGATGTGCTGCAAAAGGGAAAGAAAAGCAAAAGCTAGAAAATGTATGGAGGGGTTTTAATGCAGTTAACGTGCCCGTCGCGCTGGAGCTCAAGCCCTGTCTCCCAGACGTTACAGTGCGGATGTTTTGCAAACTAAAGCTTTTATGTCGAACTCCAATCCGGCCAGTCAATTTGGCTAAAATAGCATTAAACAAATGGACAGCGGTTTATTTATATTCCACCCTTGCCTCCCCACTGTATTTTATAGACAGAGAAGAATTACTTGAAATGTATTTTACAAGCACAAGATAACACGTCGTTTCAGCCCAAGAGCAGCGATTTCTCGTAATTAGAGTAGGCTCGACCCTAATAAAGAAGCAAACAGGCTTTTTTTTTTTCTCTGCTGGAACCCAGCTACCGTCCTCAGCGCTTTGCTGCGGGGTGGGATTGTGGTGACATAGAGAAGAGGGGGCACCTGAAGGCACCTGCTCGGGGGAAGGGGACTGAGAGGGGCTCTGGGGCGGGGGATGCTTGGTCACTATTTCGGGGGAGGTGACGGGACGAGAGGCGCTCTGGGCAGGGTGTTTGCCCCCCTACTTAGGTCACCTGAAGTATTTGATCTCGTCCACCCTCGCCCAGACTTAAATGTAAGGGGGGGGGGAGTGGGTTGGATAGTTTTAGCCGAGCTGTTTTGCAAGACTCGATCTTTCCTTTCCCGCTCCGTAGGCTCGATTTAGCGCTCCTCTTGCCCCGCCGCGTTATTTCTCCCTTATGGCGAGCTTTGCAGCTCGGGGGCTGCCTCCTGCGCTACTAACTCTGACGGCCAAACTCTCATCGCCTGGAACTGAACTTCCCCGTTCCCCTTCCCCCTCCGCCCCCCCGCTCCCCCTCCCCACCACTCACCCCCGGGACCGGTTATTCTGCGTGACCCCGCGGAGGAGGCAGAGATGCTCTCCGCCGTGGCACGCATTGTCTCTCAGCCCATAAACGCCTGGCTGTCACTTCTAATAGCTCTTTTATTGCAATTTGTTAAGATGAGCGGGGCCGCTGCTCCAGCCGGGCCTCCCCTCACCCCCCCCCCCCCCGTCCCTTCCCCGGGCAAAGCCGGGGCTAGGGGTGCCCCGGGCCGCGGGAGCGGGGCCGCCCAGGTGAGCCGGGCTCCGGCAGGTGGGAGCGGGCGGCCGCGGCGCCATCCCGTGGCTGAAGCCCACGGAGCCATTGGCGGGGCCAGCCCGGCCCTCCCCAGCACTCCCCGGGCCCCGGCGGCGGGGACCCGTGCGCCGTCCCACCGCCCGCTGTGGGAGCGCGGAGCCGGGGTTCGCCCTCTTCCTCTTTCCCTCTCTCCCTCCGTCCTTCCCTCTTTCCTTCTCTTCTTCCCTCTCTCCCTCTCTTCTTCCCTCTCTCCCTCCCTCCTTCCCTCGCTCCTTCCCTTCTTCCCTCTCTCCCTCCTACCCTTTCTCTCTCTCTCATTAAGATAGGGGTTTATGTAGAACATCTGTAAGGGAAGGCAAAATAAATGACAACACTTTTACACCACTTCCTACTTAACTTTTCTTTTATGTGGCTGCTCTGGATTTTCCGACGCTTTGTACTGCTCGAATCTTGTTTGGATGTTTGTACATGTAATACTCTGCCCACTTCAGCTCTTGGGACGGACTTGTCTTGTATTTTCTTTCTTTTTTTCTTTTTTCTTTTTTTTTTTCTTTTTTTTTTTTTTTTGGTTGGTTTTGTTGTTTTTTTCCCCTCTCCCACCCCCCGTCCCAGCGTGCAGACAGAGTCTTTCACAACCTTCTCTGCTCACTTTGCTGTCGGGGGACGAGCAGCGGGATTTGTGCTTCCTCTGCAGCCTGCGCCAGGGCAGGGGCAAACGGCTACACAAGTGGCGAGCATTAATCACGCCTTGTCTTTGCAGAAGGTGATCTCCATACACTGTGCACCCACTTATTCCCTCTTAAAATCCCCCTTTCCCCTTCCAGCCCGTCGCCTTCCTGTCTCCACTGAACAGCATTTTTCCCTGACCTGGGATCCGGACAATTGTGCTAATGGTATTTAAAGAAAACAAGGATTAAACATTCATTAATGCTTTTCTATCTTATTTATGCTGTAACCTCAGAAACCAGAGTGCCCCGTGCGCCGAGCGTGTGTCAAGCCTCACTTTAACGAGGAAAAAACTGGTTGGGGGGGAGGGTCCTACGGACCCCGAGGTGATTTGGGCGCCTGAATGCACTTGATGAACCGAGAACCACTTTCCCGGCTGAATTAAAGCTCCCCAAACCCCCAAGAACTGGTACCAAAGTGGTGAGAAAGTGGCGAGAAAGTGGCTCTGCTCTCCCGGAGCGCATTCCCCTTCTTATCCAGAGGATCAGGAGTGATGCCCCGGTTCCCCTTCTATTTTCTCCTACCCCATCTCCCGTCTAACAGGAATAATTTCCTCTGCCGCCGCTTTTCCGAGACCGCCTGTGAGCGTTTTAGCTTCCCCGTAAATCCTTGCTATGAAAGAAGCGGCTGCGGCAACAGGTGAGCGGGGATTTTCGGGGATCGGAGGTGGCAGCCGGTTGTCCGGGGGTGGGGGGGCTACAGGCACCAAGCCGCCCAGGTGGGCATCGACCGCCGGGAAGGATGCTCCGCGCCGCGGAGCCCGGCGGCTCATCGGCAAAACCTGCTGCAAGGGAAAAAAAAAACACACACACACCCCGCCCCCCCAAAAAAACCCAAAACCACAAAAAAAACCCAAACAACCCAAACCCAAACTTTCTTCCTTTAATCCCAGATAGGGGAGAGGGAAGGATCCGCTTCGGGAAGCGGAGCGAGGAGTTTGCACAAAAGTTGTTTACACCTGCAAGGCAAAGCTGGCTGTATTCTGCTCCGCTCGGCTTTAATTGGAAATCTTTTCCGTCTGCCCCAACTCCTGGCTCATCTGGCTTTAATAAATTTTCACAACACCCCTGCTGCTCCAGAGAAACGTTGTGGCAAAAGTCGGCTCTGCCCGTGTTGCTGAATCCCAGCAGAAGAGTAATTACCGTAGGAGCAAAGAGTGGCCTGGGACTTGGTTTTGGTCCAGGAGAAAGGGGGGGGACGGGGACAAGGAGAGAGGAACCCGGCCATGAAGTGGGGGCTGTAACGCTTCTTTATGTGCACACACACACATATGTGTAGAACGGCAAGGAGCAAGTGCAAGATCGAAAGCAGAGCCTGTCTTTTCTGCAGCCACGTGTGCCATTAAAAGCGAATAATTCAAAGTAGTTTTAAACTATAAAAACGTGGGATCTTTCCCCTTCTGTTACTTTTTTTTTTTTTTTTTTTTGGGGGGGGGCGGTATACAGATCCTGTCTCCCCTTCTCCGATGACCTCGAAGGACCGGTTTTTTCACTTTCCCATGTGTGCGTGTTTGCGCTTTCCGGAAATCAATCTAAAGTTTGTTCAAAATAATAAACTAAAATAAAACAGCGCTGCGAAACCTCCCACGCCCTAAAGACAGAGAGAAGTCCCCCCCCGCCGCCCCCTTTTTTTTTTTCCCTGCTTTTTTTAAAACTTTCCATCATCTTATGCTCCCCACGGAAATTCTCTCCAGGGGGGTTTGCTAGATCGTGTGTAGAGAAAGGAGCTTTCTGGTGAAGCGCAGCGGGCTGCTGGAGGACCAGGGGGTGTCGGCGGGGCTGCCCGCATCCCTTTGGGGCCGGGGTGAGGGTCTGGGCTGCTGGCTTCCCCCCCCAACCCAGCTCTGCCTCCCGCTGCCCGCGGCCAGTTCAGCCCTCGCGGGGAATTGTCCCCTTGCAGCAGGCAGAACTGGAAAGCGGTGGGGAAGGAGGAAAGGACTCTCTCCAACACCATCTCCGGGAGCGCCGCTGGGATGGAGCCCGCAGCCCCCTCCCCTGCCCCTCGAGTATCAGCTCTAGGTTGGTCGTTAAGCGGCCAAGTTCTTTAGCGCAACTTGTCGCTACCCTAAAGTTTCCCAAGGCCGAGCTGGGACATTCCGGCTGCTTTTTGCAGCCCCGTGTGAGGGCAGGATAGGTGAAGTCCTTCCCTCGCCCGGCGCAGGCAGATGCCAGGGGTCAAAGATACCGAGGGGCTGCGGGGGGGGGGGTGGGCGGAAATAACCTGTTCCCAGCCGCCCTCAAACCTCCCACCTGGGGCACTGAAAAAAATAAAGCTGTTCCCTCCTTCCCTAGCAAATCGGTGGGGTTTTGAAAATTTGTTTATTTGCGCTGGCGATCGTTTGGGCTCAATGAAATGGGACACGGTCACGCCGTGGGTCCACCACCAGAGTTCAAATGCGTTGGGAACATCCACCTTTCAAAGTTTTTTGAAGTCCCGAAGCCCATGGCAAGAGCTGCTGCCGGGGAGGGAGCGGTGCTGGGCGCGAGGTCCCGCCGGGACCGGCTCGGCCCCGGCCCGGGCTCGGGATAAATTCGCTTTGGGCATGACAAGGGCTCAGGGCTAGTAACAAACGTCGCGTACAGGAGTTGTCCGCTGCCTCCTCTTCTCTTTCATGTGTCTCCTGCCTCGGGGTGTGCGTGTGGGGGTTATTGCTCTGTTTAATTGAAACCTAGTAAGGAAAATGGTAATGGATACCAGGTTGCGATGGAGGATACGTGTCCGCGGCTACATGATGAGTGTTAGTTCAGCAGACTTTAAGAAGCCGATTCTTCTTCTCTTGTCATTTCTCTATTGACAGCAGCCCCTATTAGATTTACCATGTCTTTTTGCAACAGCTGGTCCTTCCCCCCTCGGCCCCCGGGCCAAGGTATCAATCGATGGCCGGGTGACTTGGTGCCATCTTGAAGAAAACGGGAGCAAAGTGTGTGTCAGCGTCGGTGCCACAGGCTCCCGGATCCTTTCCTTGCTCTGATGCAACCCGGCGTGTACCGTGTGCCCGGTGGTGCTCAGCACCGCCCGGGCTCCAGCACCGCTCTGCAGCCCCGGGGGATGCTGCCTGCCTGCCCACCCCACGGGGCGGGGGGCGCGGAGGAGACCCCAGGAACGGGGGAGGGGAGATGGGAAAGGCTCCGCTTCTGGGTTGTTAAAGAACACGGCTGATGGTCAAAGCAGATAAAATCGGTTTCTTTGCCGGGTGCTCTCGAGTGCCTTGTTCTACTGGTCTGCAGGGAGAGGGGGGGAGTGTGGGAGGTGGGGGGGGTCAATGCTGCATCTGGAGAGCTGGAGGGCTGCTGCGGGAGGAGCCGTCCCTCCTCGGTACTGTTGTTGTGTTGTGTGTGTGTTTAAATAATTGAATAAATGTATCCACTCCTTCCCTCTTCACCCCTCGCACGCAGGCACACACACACAAAGACAGCATTGAAAAGATAGATCTGTTTGACTATAGGAAATGACAATTAGTGCTACTTCCTGAGCTGCAAACTGTATGTATATGCCTGGCAATTTAAAAAAAAACAACAAAACCCCGAACCTTATCCAAATAGTGAACTCTATTTACAATGTCTGCTCGGTCAGTGGTGGTAGAAGCAGAAGGATGGGTGTAGAGAGAACAAGGGAGGGAGGAGGACTTTCATTTTGCCTCTGCCAACAACACACCAGTGAAAAGAACAAGACCAGGGGAGTGGGAAAGGGCCTTCAGGGCTGCGGATGATGGTTTGTGGCAAGGAGAAAGCAAGTGGTGCAAAACAGGTCGAAAAGGGTAAAAGGGATGTGGGCTGGGAAAGGAAGAAGGCTGGCCCGAAACCTTGCTGTGCCCAGAAGTGCCCCTATCAGTGAGGCCAGGCCTGGCTAGGAGGCAGAGGGAAGAGCTGGGGGGGGGGGGGGGGGGGCTCTGGGTGCTCCTTTATTTTCTTTTCCCATCAGTGGCAAAGTGGCAGTGACTGGAAGGCATCAGGGCTGGCTGGGCACAGGGACAAGGAGAACAAAGGTCTTGTGGGGAGGGGAGGAGCTGGGATAGGGCCGGCGAGCTGAGCATGAGTGATGTTTGTGAGGGGAGAGAAAAGTCATCATCCTGGATCACCCGTGTCATCACCCTGGAGCCACCAGAACTGGCACCTGGCAGGAGCTGGGCCAGGCTGGGGGGGCTCAGGAGAAGCCAGGGAAGGTGACCCCGGGCTGGGGGGGATGGTGCTGCCTGACCCCGCAGTGGCTCTGCTACAGTCAGGGCTGTGCTGCTCCCACCAGGCTGGGCTGCGCCAGTGGCACGGGTGGCCCTTCCTTGAAAGTCACATCCCAGCAAGGGCCGAAGGGTGAGGAACCTCTCCACCTCTCCAGCTACTGCTTTCCTCTGTTTTTTCCCCTCGTGCTCCAACAAAACACGTGTAAGGCTGTATCTGAGCTCCTCCCAGCCCTGAGAAGCCCTGAGCTTGGATGTGCTGGAAAGGGGACACTACCCCCCAGATACCCCCCCCCTCTACTTCTGTTTGGAGAGATGGAAACAGCCTCTTTGGATGTGGTGGGACACGATGGGGCCCAGCCTGTTCAGAGAGAAATGGGGGGGGGGTGGGGTTCTTCTCATTATTTCCAATGCCTTGCTGTGCTTTTTTGGACCCAGGCAGGTTATTTTGCAGAGCTTTCAGGCCAGGCTTTCCCTGAAATTCAACTAACAATTGAAAGGAAAAGCTCTGCCAAAGTGACAGGCAAAGAGCTGCTGTAGTGACACCCCCCCCCCCTCCTCCTAGCAGTTCATATAGTCCAAGTGTATAGACTCTATCCCTAAGGGACCTGCCTCACTACACTTGTGGCCTGCAGTGCCACTCTGGGATGGAGCTGTGTCATCTTTTTGCTGGGCTGGGGAAGGGCCTGCACAAGGTTGGGAAGAGTTTCCTTCTGAAAGGAGCGTGTAGTCACGCCTCACGAACCAGCCTCCGTACTCCAGCCAGTATTCACTGCAAACCTGCCAAAGTAAACCAGCCCCCTGCGTTTTATTTCAGATAAACACAGCCTGGCCATGGTGGCCCTTCTGAAGGGCTGGAGCTGGAGATGGATCGGAGGCTGCGGTGCCAGTGGGGGAAAGGGAGGGAGGAGAGGGATGAATCCGGGAGGGTGCTGGGGCAGCTGGCAGGCAGGATAGGTCTGGGCCCTCGGGGATGCTTGGGACCGGCAGCATGATAAGGAAGTGCACAGATAGGATGCAAAACCCTACTTTGGTTGTGCACGTTGGGCCTGCTCACTGTGCACCGGGGCTCGTCCCCTCCTACAAAGCACCCAGTACACGTGGGGGTGCAGGGGACACCTCAGGCTTTGCTGTGGGAGCAGGGATTTGCAGTGTAGCCCAGGGCACGAATCCCTCCCGGCTGCACACACCCACCCAGCATCTCCACGTACACACGGGGGCCGTGTAGCACACACAGCCCCTCCATGCACACATGCACACCTTGGAGCTGCTCCCCCAGGCCTGGGAGAAGACGTGTGGGCCCAAAAACCGGGCTGCCTTCCTTTTCCCCTTGCCTGCTTCCTCCAGCTAGCTCTTCAGGCTACCGGGAGAGAGCCAGAGCCTTTCTCCTCCCACACCTCCAGCACACACGCGTGGGACAGGCTCACTGCATGCCCTGAGCTCTTGTGCAAATGCTGAAAGTTGCTTAGGAGGGTGAAATCTGAGCAAATGGGGCTCTCTCAGCCACCAAAAGGCCCCGGGTCTGGCCAGCTCTGGTCCCTCTCCGGTCTGGGTTGAACCAAGGAAACCCCAGCGAGGTGCTGGCGGTAGCAGGATCAGGGAGTGGAGGGGAGATGGGGAAGGTGGGAGCCTCTCCCCCCACCCCACTCTTTGCGCTCTGAGATTACAGAGCCCCGGCCTGGCCGCTCTGCGGGGAGACAGCGGAGACCTTTCATGCCTCTTTGAAGAGCCAAGATAGTGTCGGCCTTGGTGCAAGCCCAGCCTGCAGACGGGCCGGGAGGCGCGGGGGCAGCCGGCTATCTCAGCGTGCTATCACCCTGCCTCCTCCCGCCACCAGCCCCATTCCCACCTCCACCCCGCTCCAAGCCCTTCGCTATCGGCCGCCCTCGCCTCCTCTTTTTTTTTTTTTTCTTTCTATTTTTTTTCCCCCCTTACCCCCCTTCCACCCCTTCGCTTTGCCATTCATTTCTGCGGGCCTCCTTATTTATTTATTTCTGCGCCTCGCTTATTTATTTATTTCTGGCAAAGAGGCGGCTAACAAGTAGCTGGAAGCACTGGCCAATATTTAACTAAGATGGCTGGCCATCAGGTCCCTTTTGTTTGCTTGCAAATTAATCATCCATTGCGCAGTCGGCGCCAGGGTAGATTTATCACACACAGAAGGGGGAATGAGGCGGCCGAAGGGAGACAAAGACTGTTCGCACCTTCCCGCTTTTGATCTTAGATTAGTGCAGCCTCCCTTCATAATACGAGTCTCCAGGGGGCTTCGTCGGGGAGGTCACTCGGAACTGGCGGAAGTTTGCACGCCATTAGGCAGACGCTGAAATTGGGAATCATAAGCTGCAAACATTTTTTCCTCCGCGGGCCGCTGCGCCGGTGCGCGGTGCAAGGTGCGGGGCAGGCGCGGAGGGCGGCAGAGTCTCCGGGCTCTGCCGCGGCGCCGAGGGCGCGAACTGGCGGAGCGGGCGCGGGGGGTTGGGGAGCGACGGGGCCGGGAGCGGTTGCTCTTGTCCTGCGGGAGCCCGCGGGCACCTCCCGATCCCCGGGAGAAAACGGCGGCCTGGTCGGGGCAAATTGCGGCAAACTTATTGAAGCCGCCGGGCGTTTGTTGTGGGCTCTGTTGAAGGGAAGGCATAGAGTTTGGGGGTTCCCACGGCGGCAGCGGCTGGAGGCAGGAGCCCGAGAACCGGTTCCGAGGAGAGGTTGGAAAGACTCGCTCCCTTCCTTGATAAGTAGCTGCACAGCACAGCCGAGTGCTGAGCGGGTAGCCAAGCTCCTGGCTTCGTGAAACACATCAGACTTCCCCCCCGTCTCCTGTCTTCCCCCCCCCAATCCTCTTTGAACGCATTACTCCTGCTTCCTTTCCTCCCTCCTCCTCTTCTCTCCATCCACCCCCACCCCCGACCAAAGGGGAGATATTTTGGTGAATGCAAAGCGATCCTAGACGCTGGTTACTACAGGGACTTCACCAAGCTGGCGCCAAGCGCTCTTAACCATGTGCGTCAAAAATGCAATGTTAGAAGAGCTAATCACTTTAGAGGTTCCGCTCCCATCTGCGCGCAGCCCGCGCCGAGTCCCCGCGCTCCGCCGCTCCGCTCCCGGGGGATTATCTTCCCCTCTTTAAAGAAGGATAAGGGGGTGTCGGGGCATCCCCCGGGGGGCGGTAAGAGGGGTTGATGATCAGGCATCTCACAGCGCTGGGTTATCCCGCCAGACACACGCGTGGGCGCTCCTTCCCCCCCCCCCCCACGCCCCCCGCCAAGGCTCCCCCGCCACCAAGCCCCGTCTCGCTGCCCCGCACTGACACTCCCTGAGGAACATGTCTCCCCAGAAACTTCCCGGGAGGATCCATGGCCGGCTCTTCCCTCTCCGTGGGGCCGGCGCAGACCCACGCGTGATGCCTTTCCCCGGAGGAGGGGGGGGGCTGTGGGGTGGTGGTTGCTGGTTCCATTGCGAGCCCGGGCACGGGGGCACCCAGGGATGGGCCCCCCCCCCGCCCCGGCGCTGCCCGGGCGCAGGGAAAGCCGCACTTCCCGTCTCCTCCCCGCGCACCTCATGGAAGAGGAGGGGTGTGGGAGCGTAACCCTCTCGGCGCCGGTGCCAGCCGAGTGGCCTTAATCCTCAGCGCCAAAGAAAGAAAGAAAAAAGAAGAACATATTTTTTAAATCCCGTTTTCCACCACCCCAACCCCCTCCCCGTCCCCTGCCCGGTGCGGTGAGCAGCCGCCGGGCCCGGGGCTGAGCCGAGCGGCCGCCCCTGCCCGCCAAGCCGCAGCCGGCAGCCGCCCACGACAACAATAATAACGGCGGCCGCGGCCGCTGGGGCAGCCGGAGCCGAGCCCCGAGCAGGGGGGAACGCGCAGAGCCACCCCCTGGGTCGGCTCCCACCGCCCCCCCCCCCCGGAGGAAGGAAAGCGTCCGGGCCTGGGTGTCCCGTCTCGTTTAAATAAAGCAACTTTGAAATGGGGGGGGGGGTTGGCGAGAACGGAGAGGGGCAGCGGGAAGGGGGTGACACCAACCCCGGCGGTTACGGGCACCGGCGGCCGCCGCGACGCGGCGGGGATGGGCGTGAGGCGCGGCGGGCCCCACCGAGGTGGGTCCGGAGGTCCAGGAAGGGACGGCGGGGGGGGGGGGAGTGGGGTACCCGGGGTGCCCCCCTGCTGCGGGCCGGGAAGCGGCTGCCGGGGCCGAGCTCTCATTGCCCGGCTGGGGTGCGATGCGGCGGGGGGGGCACCCAAAACCGGACCCCACCACCACGCGTGAAGGCCCCCCCCCCACTCCCGGCACGTCCTCGCCACTTCTCCAGCGCTTTTTCAGAAGCTGCTCCCCGGCCAAGCAGCCGGGGGAGAGAGCACTGGAAATGCCCAGCCTGCCATCGCGCCGGAGCCGGGGGGCGAGGCGGCCCCGAGCCCCCCCCCCTTCTAGAGGCGGGTGCTCCCGGCCGCCCTCCCCGGAGCTGCCTGCTCCCTCCCCTCTGATCATGTTGACATATTCACACGGCCCGGAGTACTAGTGATGCTTTGCTGCAGCGTTACAGTTTCCGACACCTTCTTTTTATAACTCGGCTCTGTCCCCCTTCCACTCGACCTGTCAAAACCACGCCTATGGAGCCACACAATTGGTCCGAAAGCGTCAAAGAGCCAATCAAGGAGGCTCCAGCTCCCTTGTAACCCACAACACATCCATACAATCTGGTGCACGCAGAGCACAGACTCACAGGGAATTCTCAGAGCTGAGAGGCTCTTTCTCCCTCTCTCTCTCTTTCTCTTTCCTCTCTTTCTCCCTCCCCCTTTTTCTCTTCCTTTCTCTTTCCCTCTCTCTTTCTCCCTCTGTCCTTTGCACGAGAGGAGACAAGAGTATAATTCTTCCAGATTTTTTTTTTTTTTAGAACAGAGTGAAAGAGAAAGAGAGGGGGGAAATTAAAAAAGAAAAGGAAAAAAAAAAAAAAAAGGAAAGGAGGAGGTGAAAGAAAGAAGAGCTCCTGATGGAAATCAGGGCACCCTGACCAGCTCCTGCTTGGAGAGGGGGGAAGGCGAGGCGGAAACGAGATTTCCCTACAAGTTTTTGCTGCTGAAGGTTGCTCAGGAGCCTTCCTCGGTCGGCGAGGGGGGGTGGGTTTGTTTGCTTCTTTCTGCTTTCCCTCTCTTCCCAGCCTCTGCCCTGCAGCCTGACCGTACGGAGGAAAGGTGGAGGGGTGGGGGGGTGGGGGGGGGGAAATTCAGCCGCCCAAAAAGAAAACCCAGCTTCGAGCCGTCACCCTCCGCCACCAAAGAAGAGAAGGGGGATTGAGACTAAGAGAAAAAAGAAGAAGAAGAAAAAAAGGGATCTCGGCTCGCCCAGCCCTTCTGCGGCAACAGGAGCAGACAGCGAACCCGGTGGATTTTTTTTTTCCCCTTCTTCGGCGTTTCTTTTCCAGCGCAAGGACTTTAACTCAGGAAAACAAAACACCAAAAAACCAAAACCTGCAGAGACCGAACACACAAAAAAAGCAAGACTAATAATGAACAATCCTGTTAATACGCTGTCCCGAGGGCTGGGGATGTGCCCCGTCTCGGGAAGTTGTAGGCTGTAGAAGTTCTGCCTCTCCCCCCATGTACTGTGCTGTCTAGAGCTTGTTTCCCCCCACCCCATTTTTTGGTGCTTTATTGCTGTTATTGTTATTATCTTAATTTTTCTTCTTCATGATGTGCTGTTAGAAACCACTCCGGAACTACTCCAGCAGTAGGAAGACCGAGGAGTGGAGTAGATGAATATACCGATGAGAGATCCAGTAATCCCTGGGACAAGCATGGCTTATCATCCTTTTTTACCTCACCGGGCACCGGACTTTGCCATGAGCGCTGTGTTGGGACATCAGCCTCCCTTCTTCCCGGCCCTGGCTTTGCCTCCCAACGGGGCGGCCGCCCTCTCCCTTCCCGGGGCTCTGGCTAAACCCATCATGGATCAGTTAGTGGGGGCTGCAGAGACTGGTATCCCCTTTTCTTCCCTGGGTCACCAGGCAGCAGCCCATCTGAGGCCTTTAAAAACTTTGGAGCCAGAAGAAGAGGTGGAAGATGATCCGAAAGTGCATCTGGAAGCCAAAGAGCTTTGGGAACAATTCCATAAAAGAGGCACGGAGATGGTGATTACCAAATCGGGAAGGTAGGTCTGGGTTGGGGGTTCGTGCCTTTTATTTTTTTTTTTCTTCCCCCCCCACCCTCCCCTACCCTTCACTCTCCGCACCTCACCAGGCTACTCAGGAGCAAGGCTCTTTCGCCGCTAAATTCCTCCATAAAAGATCCTTTCATCTGGAATTATGGAAAGTTTTAGGCAGCTCCGAGCCCATCTCGGACACCCTCGGCAAGGCTCAACCACTGAACCACGACCCGGCCCTGCTTGGCGTGTGCAGGGGCGAGAGGGTCCCTTCATGGTTCAGTAGCTTAATACTTTCTGGAGAAGTCTGGTAGCAGAAAGGAAAAGAATTTGGGGTTGGAAAGGGAGCTGGCCTGATTTCAGTCTAGTTTTTCTTCCTTAAGGAAAAGGGGGAATAAGGGGGAAATTCTTTGGAGCGTCTGCTGGAGAGGCAGGAGCTGTGGGAGGGCAGAGAGGCTCAGTTTATCAGTTGTTCCGCTTGTGCCTGTCTCTCTGCTGGGATCTCAGCGTGCATTTGTGCTGCCTAATTATATCTGAAAATGCACAAAAAGCTGACAAAAAATACCCAGCGGTCCTGCAGCCGCTGCTGTGGTGGCAGGGAAGGTTTTGCAGCTCGGCGCTGACTGTCTCTGTATTTCTATAACCTTCCCGTGGGAATGAATGAATACACACGGCGCGTCCACTCTCGGCATTTCTGCTTTTTATAGGTTTACCCGTCTGAAATCCCTCTCTAAATTCGTTACTCATTGACACCCGTGCTCTTTTACAACTCTACTTCTTGCTGTGATGACACGTAGGAGAAAACCCCTTCTCACCCCGGTGTTTTTCCAAGGAACTGTCTTAGAAACCTCCCAAACAATTCGCTTGTAATTTGCCAGGAGAATAACTCGAGGAAGCCACTCCTGAAAAGTCTTCTTAGATGGCCTTCAGCTGCCTTGCTGGAGCTTCACCTACTTGCAGAGCACCAGTTGCAGGCTACAGGCTCACGAAAAAAAAACACCACAACCCTAACAGCACAACAAACCCTAAGAGCAGAAAGGGTGTGTGGGGGGGGAGGAAAAATCCCCTCGCCCATTTTACTGCTTTCCCGAAGTTTTCCCTGTTAATTGTGGTCAAAAGTTTTTGCGCGAAAGCCTCGGCGAGTGTCAAGCGCTCTTACATGTTGCAAAGTCATGTGTTTCCTTTTAAGTTGAGATTGCTGAATGCCAACCACTCGATATAATAAACAGCAAATTTGTGGTATCCTGTTGCAGTTTTGAGCTGGCCTTGGGAGCGGAGGGGAGCGGGGTTTGCAAGGAGCCCGGCTGGGTTATCACCGGGAGGCTGCAGCCCTGGGAAAGCCACGGCAGCCACCCTGCCCTCACTGGAGGGTTTTTTTTCTCTTCTGTAAATTTAAAAAAACCTCCTCTCTCCTCTCTCCAGCGGTGCAGCGGGTTAGAGTAATGAGGAATATTTATTTTATCGGGGTGTGATCTGTTCTCATTTCTTTGTTTGGCCGGAGAAAAAGGGAAATAAGGAGAGCTCTGAGAGCCCCAGATGAGGCTTTGCTGTTGAGGAATGGCAGAGGGTAGGCGCCTGCTGATTTCGAGGGAACACGTACCTCTCCCCTCCGCCTCCCATCCCAGGGACCATTTTCTCTTGAAACTTTTAGGCGTTCGAGAAACCTTTTCGCTGTGAGCGGGGGGGAAGGCTTTTTTGCTAGGACACACACAACCTTTCTGCTTCTGAGAGCTGAATCGATCGCTTGGTGGATGTACTACCGAGATTCAGGAGCTTATTTAAACGCTGTAATTAATTTTATTTTCGTCTTGTCTTTTCCTTATGCTCCCCCTCCCTCTCTCTGCCCATAGGAGAATGTTTCCTCCATTTAAAGTGAGGTGCACTGGACTGGATAAAAAGGCCAAGTACATTTTATTGATGGATATTGTGGCGGCTGATGATTGTAGGTACAAATTCCATAATTCCCGGTGGATGGTAGCCGGCAAAGCTGACCCTGAAATGCCAAAGAGAATGTACATCCACCCGGACAGCCCGGCCACCGGCGAACAATGGATGTCCAAAGTCGTCACCTTTCACAAGCTGAAGCTCACTAACAACATCTCTGACAAGCACGGATTTGTGAGTGTCTTTTACACCTTCCTTTGCCCTCCCCCTTCTCTTTCCCCCTTTGGCCGGAGCGGTGGGTCCCGGCGGGGGGGATCGGCCCGGGAGTGCAGCGCCTGCTCGGCCGGAGCCGTGTCCACAGCTCCCGGGGCGGTCGAGATGCAGGAAAATGGGGAATAAACTCCCCTCCATGCACACCAGGACGGGCATCTCTCTGGTCTATAGTATTCCTTGATTTTTTTCTATTGTTGAGGTCAGGATTAAACACTCGAGTTCATTCCGTAACCTCTCCGTGCCCACTCAGCATTAATTTTAAAGATATATTTCCAGCATAGAGCCACTCGATATTTCTTGGAGCTTTGCTGACTTTATGTATCTTTTTTTTTTCAATTAAGTCGATCACACTTTTTTTTTAAGCATAAGAAAATGATATGCATATGTGTAAAAAGGGCTTAAAGGCCTAAGTATGCAAACATTTAAATATATATTAATCTGGATAATGTAAAGCAAGCCGGAGTGAAAATAAACAGGGACCAAAATCAGAGGTCAAGTTGCCCATTCATGTCTATCCACTCCTTTACATTTACTGGGCTTGCAGAGATTAAAACTTACCCTAAGAGTGAAATCAAACAAACCTGCTGATAAGTGCTCTGCCGATCCTAGCCATTTCTTTCTATTCCTCGGAAAACCTCCGCCTCGGAGCCGTGGGTTGCTGGTGGTGGCCGCGGTTGGGGGAATCTCTAATGTGCCGAAGATTGCATTTGCTGGCTGTGATTTGATTAGACTATACATTTTTGCCTTTCGCAGAAGGCCTTAAGTGGATTGGGGCAGGCAATTAGCCCTAGCCAAGGCTCTCGTGGTGGTGTTGCTGCTATTGTAGCTGCTGCTACTTCTTTATTATTACTATTTTTTTCACCTTGAAATCAAAAGGCAGTGCGGCCGGAGCCCAAACAGCTTCTCCCCCTCTCCTAGGAGAGCCCTGCTGGGATTTCCCATTCCCCCCGTCCCCCCCGAAAGGGCCAGCGGAGAGCCTAACCCCGGCGAGCTGGAGCTGTCAGTGCTTTTTGTTGGATGCTGCAAGGCGTGTGCGTGTGTTTGGAGTGTGCTCGGCGGGGAGGAGGAGTGAGGGGAGGAAGGAGAGAGGGGAAGGCAAATTAGGAGGAGAAAGTGCCGATGGCTGGGGGGGAAGTGCGAGGCGGGGGGTGATGCTCCAGCTGACCCTCTTCTTTCCCCCCCCCTCTGCCCTCTCTGCTGCCGGCCGCTGCCACCCCGCCCCCCCCCCCCCCAACCTTCAGACCATTTTAAACTCCATGCACAAGTACCAGCCCCGCTTCCACATCGTCCGAGCCAACGATATTCTCAAGCTGCCCTATAGCACGTTCAGGACCTACGTTTTCCCGGAGACTGAATTCATCGCAGTGACCGCATACCAGAATGATAAGGTAAGGAGATTAGGAAAGGATTTGTTTTACGTGTTTTGGCTTTTAAGAGAGCTTTTACTCTGCATTGTTCCCTTAAAAATCACGAAGCCCATCCTACTCCTCTCTCTCTCTCTCTCTTCCCCCTCCCCCCAAAACCTTCTTGATTCAACTTCGGGACGGCGCCGGGGGAGGGGGTCGGGCACTCTCCTAATACCAAGGCAATTAAAAGGGACGTCGGGGGGTGGGGGGCTGTTTTAGGGTGGTTTTTTTTCACTCCCCGGTATGGGAAAATGGTAGGATGGGGTGGGGATCGCTGCTTTCAGGGTGGATTTAATCTAAGACTCATCAGGGAAAGAAGGAAAAAAAAAAAAAAAAAAAAAGAATCGGCTCCGTGTGTCGAAAGACAGAGGGGGGAGAGCAGCAGGCTGGAGATTTTGTAATTCTTCCTGGCCTTTGTGCTGTTTTAGCTCCTATAACAGCAATTGGCAATAAGGCTGGAGCTCACGTCTGGTTCCTATTATTATTATATTATGATTTTTTTTTTGCATCCTGCAGTGTTTTATTATTTTTTGTGGCGCAGAAATATGCTCTGATCAGAGAGGGGTATCTCGCTTGAATTTAGCTGGAAGGTCTGAACGAGCCAGTGTGAGAAAGTTTTGCAGCGCTGCAGACGCTGCCTTTCCTTTTTCTGCTGCTTTATTGTCGCTTGCGACCAAGGTGGTATATTTGGGCGAGTGGCAAACGGCGAATTTATGATAATTAAGTCAAGTGGAAGGAAGCGAAGGAGCCAAAACCGGGGCTTTGATTTTTTTTTTTCTGTCTATAACATAACCGGGTTGCGTGTGCGTTGAGCGCAGAGGGTTTGGACAGACAGCGCCAGCTCGCTGCAGCTTCCCCCTGCCTCTCTCTGCCCCCTCACACTCTTCACCATTACAAATTAAGAGGTGAAAAGAGTGGGTCTGCACTTTTCTGCCCTCCATTTCCAAAAATGCCGCATCTCCCTCGGGGCTGGGGCTATTTTCCTCTTTCTGCGGGCGGGCGCTTGCAAGGAAACGGGAGGAAAATGTGTGTACAGAGAGTAGACTTTGCTTTGGGACTT
The DNA here is from genome assembly GCA_020745705.1 of Hemiprocne comata. NCBI lineage: Eukaryota > Metazoa > Chordata > Aves > Apodiformes > Apodidae > Hemiprocne > Hemiprocne comata. The sequence goes on along the minus strand of CM036602.1, from coordinate 12,297,493 downwards.
ATCAGTAGGGCTGTTCGCCCCGGTCTATCAGCTGGGGCCGGCTTGGTTTGAAGGACAGAAGTGAGCATATTTGTCTGATTGCCATGAAATCGCTTGGAAAGCGGCGTGCGGGAACCCTGGGTTCCGGCTCTGCGGGAGCCATGGGTCAAAAGGCACTGCTGGGATCACCTGGATTAAAAGTCCTGCTGGTTTTTAGCAGTGGGTTTTCCTGCTCTTTTCTGATCTCGCGTGTGCGGAGGGGGGAGGAACTGGGGAGCCGAGGGCTGGTCCTGCTTGCGCTCGGCTGCAGGCAGGGGTTTGCTCTTTGGGGTCCTTTTCTCCGCGTCCAGCTCGGAGCAGAAGCGGGAGCGGGCAGCCGGTATCTCCGCCCCCGCATCCCGTTATAGCGAGGGGAGCTTTGAATCCACCTCCGCGCATCGCACGGGGAATTGCGAGGTGCCCCGCACCTCCCTTCTCTCCAAACGCAGGAAGAAACACCCATGCCCTGTGCTAACCCGAGTCCCCAGGAACCTCCCCAATATTCCCCAAAAAACTTACACGCACTCCCCTAAAAAATAATCAAGAGGCTCCTGGCACCCCCGGTGCCCCAACACACACGCACACGTGGAGCATAATGCGATTATATAAAGTATTTTATTATAGTAAGGGGGTGGGTATGATTCCTTTGCGGTTTAATGATGGCATTTAAAGAGTTTTAAGCGCAGGCATAACTTGCATGGATCGCATTGCACGGCTAAATTAATGCCGATGCGGTGACAGCAGCACGGGGCTCTGCCATTGCCACCACAGCTCGGGTCATCGGCCAGCCCGGGGGGCGAGCTGTCTCCAAACCAGCTCGGGAAAACAGGGAGATTCACCCAAAAAACAGGGACCTTTGTCCCCTGTGTGTCCTGCTCCTGCCGCCTCTGGGGGAACTGGGGAGAAGGGGTTTTTTTTGTGTTGTTTAATAATGCAAAATATATTTATTTCTGCCCCAACCCCCTGCCTATTTTTTTTTTTTCTCCCTCCTCTAGATCACTCAATTAAAAATTGACAACAACCCCTTTGCCAAAGGTTTTCGGGACACCGGGAATGGAAGGAGGGAAAAAAGGTGAGTCTGGATGGATTTAGATCTAGGTGCCTCGTTTGATTTTTGTGGAAAGCTAGGAACATGAGCAGAGGTCAAAATCACCTCGCCTTGCTTCCAAACCACACTCCCCCCCCAAAAAAAAAATTCATAAGGATCTTGTCATTAATAACACCAAACTGGTTGCATGGGAATTCTTTCCTGTTTTCCACGGTTAATTTTTAAATCGCAGGGGATGGCTTCCCAAGGGAATGTTGGTGCATTAAGCAAATATCACTGGAGAAAGGAGTTTCCCTTAAAAGTTTGATTGGAATTTTACTTTATAGCATGTATCCGGGATTGGGAAAGGAGAACTGAGGGCAGAGCCAATTCCTGGTTGAATCTCCTCTGGCATTTTTCTGGGGACTGTATCAAAAAGACTAAAGGGTGGAGGAGAAACTTAGAAATAAACTGTTTTGACAGAAGCGTCTCGTGAATATGGAAGTAATTAATGATAGAAGATCCTTTCTTTTTTTTTTTTCCAAAAGCAGCAGGACACAGTTTGTGCCCCAGGTAGACAGTGGGACAGAACTCGTTTATTTGGACTCAAAATTTTAATTTTTAATATTAGAGAAAATAGAGAAAGAGATCGGGTTGTTTTTTTTTTCTTTTGATGGGGAATTTGTCTTTGTTTTGTTACAGCAGACAGGATATTTTAGCTGTTTGCATTGAAAAATGAATCAATCGGTTCCTCTTTTTTTTTTTTTTCTTTTTTTTTTTAACAAAAAAAAAAAAAAAAAGGGGGGGGGGGGAGGGAAGTAGTGTAAAACAAGAGGCCTTTCTCCCTGCCCAGCACTTAGCCCAGCACAAACACACGCCAGCTCCTCTTGTCCCTCAGTGTGAAAATAAAGCCAACGCTGGAGCCACAGGACGGAAATGATTTCTAATTTCTCTCTAAATATAAATAGATTTTTACTCCGGGTTAATTGTTGGTGAAAAGATTACATAAAGTGCCTAACAAAATAACCACTTCCTAACAATCTTAGCAACCATTAAGATGGCTCATATCTCTGGAACATCCTCGCGTTTTAAAAGCTAATCTCCAGGGAATGCTTCCCTCTCCCCTCCGCCTCTTCTCTTTAATATCTGCCCTTGCTCTCCGCTTCCAAGAAATCTCCTCTCATTAGCAGCCAAGTCCTGCCTGCCAGAAACGCATGTGTGTGTCCCCCTCCCTCGAGGGGACCTTGGCCCTTAATTCCCCCGCCCTACTCATCCCCAAATAGTGATTCGAGTGTGGCTTGGGGACGGGAATGGGGGGTCCCTGGGGGGGTCCCCTGGGGGGTGCCGGGGTCCGCTGGCCCAGCAGGTCTGTACCCGCAGGAAGCAGCTGACCCTGCAGTCCATGCGGGTGTACGATGAGAGACAGAAGAAGGAAAACCCCACCTCGGACGAGTCCTCCAATGAGCAGACGGCCTTCAAGTGCTTTGCCCAGTCCTCCTGCCCTGCCGTGCCTGCCGTAGGCACCTCCAGCCTCAAAGGTGAGAGCTGCGGCCCCCAGACCCCTCCTCCGGACCCCCCGGGAGAGCCTGGGCCCCTGCTCCGTGGGGGGGATGGACCCCAGCCTGCACCGCTGCCCTCTGGCACCGATGTTCCTTCCTTCCTTTTTTCCTCTGTCCTCTCTCTTTCCTCTCTTCCTTCTCTTTCCTCTCACTTCTTTTCCTTTTTTATCTCTTTTTTTGTCCACCCCCTTCACTCTTTTTATCTTTGTCTCTATTTTTCGTCCTCCTTTCCTCCTTTCTTCCTTGCATTCTTTTTCCTTTCTTTTTATCATTCCCTCTTCCTCTCTTTTTCTCTCCTTCCTCCCTCCTTGCCACTCTCTCTCTCTCAGTCTCTCCTTCTACCTCTCCCCCTGGCCTCCCTCTCCTCCTGCTCCACGTTCATTCCTCCCCTCCTTGGTTCAGAAAGGAGCCAGCTCCGAGTCAAGGGAGCAAAGACAGACCACGGGGCAAAAGTTCAAAACTGGAGTCACTCCATTAATATTCCTCTCTGAATCTGTTATTAGAGGAAGGATCTTTCCCCTGGATACAGTCCCGAACTTTGTTATAGAAAAGTCACCCTCGATTTCTCTCCATGCGGGGCTGGGAGCTGTCTGCAGCTCCCTCACATGTATTAATCCATCCAAGGGCGGGGGGTGCAGGGGGAGGAGAAAACAACCTCTTTTTTGTTGTTGCTGTACTCGGTTGTTTAAAGTCCTGCCGAGCGGAGGGGAGGGAAGCTTGGGAGGGAACTAAAAAGCGAACCAGAGCTTCGCACCTGGGGCGCTGAAATTAGGAGATGAAGTGCAGAGGAATCCAATGAAGCCGTGCAGGAGTCTGGGGAGGAGGAGGAGGGAGGAGGGGGTGTCCAGGGGGTGATGGAGGCGGGGGTGCCTGTCTGTGTGTTCAAAATTTGCCCATTGAAAGGGCTGAAAAGTTTGAAAAAGTTCTTTGGAGGCACATCCCCAAAGCCCTCCAACCCCACTGGGAGGTCGGTGCTGTCCCTGCCGCGGCCGGGGGGGCTCCCGGGGGCTTCCGACAGCCCAGGCCGCGGTGGGTGCCTATGCCCCCCGGGCAGCCCCGGCGGAGCGGACCCGGCTGGGAGTGGGTAGGGTGAGAGGCGGGGGCGGGTGTCACTCCTCGGGGCCGCCGCTTTGTTTCTCAGCCACTTCTGCTGCCCTGTGTAAAATCGGTTGCCTTGGATGGGGCAGGCGTTGTATTTATTTATATTATTATTTTTTAAAAAGGAAGTATTTCCATTGAAAACTTTGGCCGTCCAGGAAGCTTCTCTGCCTCTCTCTCCCAGCCCGACGGGGGGGTGTTTTTAGGGACTTGCAGTGCCGGATCCCAGCCCCGGGCTCCCTTTGTCTTGCAGATCTCTGCCCCAGCGAGGGAGACAGCGATGCAGACAGCAAAGACGATCCCTTGCTAGAAGGCAATGAGGCGGGGAAAATCAGCACGACCACCGCCACCACCCCAGCCCCCGCCAGCTCCGCCGCGGCCCCGGGAGACGACCCCCGGGAAAAGGGTGGCAGCCCCTCCAAAAGCCACTTTTTCCCCGGTGATTCGGCGGGGAATCGGAGCCGAGAGAGGACGGAGAAAGCCCCTCCGGACTCCCGGCACAGCCCGGCTACTATTTCTTCCAGCACCCGGGGGGGAAGTTTGAGCGGCGAGGAACTGAAAAGCCCCCTCAGGGATGGTCCCAAAGTAGATGAGAACCGGCTGCTGGGTAAAGAGCCCTTCACCCCACTCACGGTCCAGACCGACAGCACGGCCCACCTGAGCCAGGGACACTTGCAAAACCTCGGCTTCCCCCCAGCCCTGGCCGGCCAGCAGTTCTTCAACCCGCTGGGGAACGGGCACCCGCTGCTGCTGCACCCCGGGCAGTTCGCCATGGGGGGGGCTTTCTCCGGCATGGCCGCGGGGATGGGGCCACTGCTCGCCACCGTCTCCGGGGCATCCGCCGGGGTCTCGGGACTAGACAGCACGGTCATGGCCACGGCGGCGGCCCAGGGACTCTCGGGAGCATCGGCAGCTGCTTTACCTTTCCATCTGCAGCAGCACGTCCTGGCTTCTCAGGTACGGCATCCCCCCGCACCCGCCCACAACTCCGAGAGAGGGGGGCTCCATCCCGGGTGGGGGCAGTGGGGCACCCTCTTTAGCTTCCCCCCTATGTTCTCCCCCGTTCCCCCGCCCTGTTCTCTCTGCAGTGGCAGGCACCGGGCTTTGTGGCAAATCGGAGGTGGGAAAGCCCCCCCAGGGGGGCAGGGGTGGCCCAGCTTGAATTCCCGGAGCTCTTCCACCCGCCCCGCTGTTCCCTAGCTCCTGTGCTCCTTGGGACACTGTGCCAGGCCTCTGCGGCCCCCTTCCGCGGGGTAGGGGGGGGGGGGGGGGCACTTGGCGGCTCCCAGGGCAGTCCCCACGGTGCGGGGCGCGTCCCCGCCGTTGCGGGGGGAAGATGCGCGGGGTTGTCCCGCGGGGGGGTGGAGGTGAGCGACTGTACCTGCGAGGGGACAGCGTTTTCCCAAGGGAAGTAAAATCTCCCTGTGGAGGAGGGTGGGGACTGAGTCAGCAGTGCCTCTTATCTCATTTCGCCCTCTCCCCCCTCTTGAGCCACCCCCCGGCGTAATGGGGTGGGCACGAGCTGCCTCAGGGGGGGGGGGTCCGGGTGGTCTTGACCTCGGCAGCGGGAGGACCGGTCTTCATCCCTTCCCGAGGGCAGCAGCAGCAGCTTGGCTGCTCTCAGCTCTCCCGACGGGGTGCCGTGGAGCATCCCCCTGGGAGGGGGGAGCGTTGTGCAGGCCGGTAACGCTTTCCTCTCTCTCTCTCCTCCCCTCCCGCAGGGCCTGGCCATGTCTCCCTTCGGAAGCCTCTTCCCCTATCCCTACACCTACATGGCGGCGGCCGCCGCCGCCTCCAGCGCGGCCTCCAGCTCGGTGCACCGGCACCCCTTCCTCAGCGCCGTGCGGCCGCGGCTCCGCTACAGCCCCTACCCCCTGCCTGTCCCCCTGCCCGACGGCAGCAGCCTCCTCACCACCGCCCTGCCCGGCCTGGCCGCCGGCTCCGGCGAAGGCAAAACGGGGGGGTTAACCACCAGCCCCGGTTCCGTCCCCCTGGACTCCGCCTCGGACCTCACCAGCCGCTCGTCCACCCTCTCCTCCGGCTCCGTTTCCCTCTCCCCCAAACTGGGCGCGGACAAGGAAGCGGCCACTAGCGAACTGCAAAACATCCAGCGCCTGGTCAGTGGGCTCGACCCCAAGCAGGACAGATCCCGCAGCGGCTCCCCCTAACCCCCACCCCCCCCGGCCTCCAGGAGCTCATTTCAAATCAGTCTCGCAGTGCACTTTGTTTGAAAGAAACCACATCCTCCACCCGCGAGTTGTTATTTTATTATTTTTTTACCCCCCTCTTGGAGTTTGTTTTTTCTTCCCCTTTCTACTTTTTTTTTTTTAATATAAAATCCCCCGGCGTTGTGTGCTGTCTTGTTCACAACAAGGTGAAGTAGGGGGGTGAGGGTAGGGAGGGGGTCGGGGATGGGGGAGTGGAGCCGAGGTGGGGGAGCTGGGTCGGAGACTGCTCACAGGGAGCAGACTAGCCCGGCTGGGTCACCGGTGGGGTTGTGGCATCCTCCTTTATTTTTATTTGTTAACTGTGTAAAAAAAAAAACAAAAAACAAAAAAACAAACAAACAAAAAACCAAACCACAAAACAAACAAACAAAACAGGAAAAAAAAAAAAAAGAGAAAAACTCCAAAAAGCAAAATTAAAAAAAAAAATCAAACAAACATATGACTAAAAATTAAGTAAAATAAGTGATTTTTTTTTTTCCTTTCAGAAAGAAAAGTGTGTAAGTAACTCACATATCAGTTCTTCAACAGTTGTTTCCTGGGTGGGTTGTTAATGACAACCCCCTCAGTCAATATTAAGGGAAGCTGTGTGTTTAAAATATTATTGTGATGTCTTAGAGCCACTCGGTGGCTCTTTTTTTTTTTTTTTTTTTTTTTTTTTTTTGCATGTTCCATAGTAGTCTGTTTTTTTGTTTTGTTGTTTTGTTTTTTTTTTTGGGGGGGAGGGATTTTTTTGGGGGGGTGGGATTTTGTTGTTTCTTTTTAATGCTCGTTTCAAATCCCAGGGAAAAAAAATATTAATAATAATTAAAACAAAAATAAGACCCTCGTCCCTCTACCCTCAACATCCTCCCTGTAGCAGCAACAATAAGTGTAGTTGGAAAGAAAAAAGAAAAAAAAAAGCGAATTTATTTTATCTAAAAACCTCTGTAGCTCGACTGTACGTTTATCACAGCTTTCCCTCTTTAATTGTATATGCAATAACAAGGTTTAAACATGCTGAGAAGAAGAAAAGAGCGGACACTATTATAAAACAAAGTATTTATGTAATTATTTGATAACTCTTGTAAATACGTGGAATATGAATACTCGAAATTAAACTTTAATTTATTGACATTGTACATATCTCTGTAAATACGACTGCATCTGTCTTTTTGTTGTTGTTGGTTTCCTTCTGTTTTTATTTTTAGTCGTTTTCATTTCAATTTCCTAATTCCTTTAACCATCCACCCCGACCCAGAGGAGAAATCCCCCCGTTTCTGGTGGCTCACTTATTAAGTCACCACGGAAAACCCGACCGCGTCCTTTTGTAAAGGAGCTGAATGCAAAAGGCAAAGGAGAAACAAACGAAATGAATCAAAGACCTGTAAAAAACCAAATATATAAATAAAAGAGAAAAAGCAAAAGCAATGTGCCATGATAGCTTTTAATCCTCCATTTCTCAGTGTTCAAAGCGCTACTTTTTGTATAAAATGTCAACGACAACAATTCTGTACCTTAAATACACGACAACAGGCTTCTCCAGTGGCTTGAGAGAAAAAAAAAATGGTGAAGATTCTAGGATTTTCTTGACTTTGTATTATTTTTTTCCCCCGTTTCCTTGGTGTGTCAAAAAAAACCCAAACACAACAAACCAAACAAAAAACAACCCCACCATGGAATTTTACTACTGTGCTTATTGTTGTCTTTGTTTGAGTGAGTGCATATTTTCTTGGCTTGAAAGGCAGGTGCTCAAGCTGGTTCAAAGGAAAAAAAAAAATAATGAAGGTATATTTTGTGTTATATAAATGTTGAGAAGTTCTTGATTTTTCCCCCCCCCCCTTGTAATTTCTTTTTCTTTCCCCCTTTTAAAAGTCACTGAAGTTTCAATAAATTTTTATTGAAATGTCTTGGGCGTACTGTGAAATACCTTCACCCCCCCAAGCCTCCCGAAAGTGTCTGGGAGGATGGAGGGCTTGAAAGTGATATATCCTTCCTCTACCTTTGTCTTCCACGCTGCCCGATATTAATATATTTTTCCTGGGGAAAAAAACCAAAAAAAACAAAACAACAAACAACGAACCAACCGGTGTCCTTTGAATTGCTGGGGGTGGGGGGCGGAGCGGGGGGAAGCAGGAGTTTTAAGCGAACTGTTTAATGTACCTTTCCCGTCTTTATCCCTCTCGCTTTTCAAGTCGATCCAGAGGCTACTCAGTCACCTCTTTTAATGGAACGATATTAAGTGGCGTTTGAAAAGTTAATGAGAAAGGCTCGGCCATGCTTTTATCTATCATAAATTAATAACGCAAAAGTGAAGAATTAAGAGAATAGATCGGTTAAATTTTAATGCAGAGCCCTCCTCCAAAGTTTCCAGGTAAAGTGCTCAGGAGTTGATGGTGTTGCTGGGCTCGTTTTCCCTCCCGTCCGGGCAGAGGAATTAGCTTTTCCAGTTCGTTGTTACCTGGAAATATGTGGAGTTGAGTTTTGTTTGGTTGTTTGTTGCTTTTTTCCCTCTCCCTAGGAATCGCCCCTTCTCTTTCTCCCCCTTGGGCTGATGATATGTCGAGATTAAGCTAGAAAATGGCTGAAACGGGGACAGGCATCCAGGCTGCAGGCTGGACCACTGGCCTGGGAGGTCACTGAGAAGAGAACTGAGCACTGGCAGCCCTGCCTGTACCTCTGCCAGTCCGTGAGCACATCCTTTAGCACAACATCTAGATTTCTCCTTGTTAAAGAGCTTTCCCCCCCCCCCCTTTCAACAAGTTAGTGTCGCGTGTATTGGAAAGTGATTCGTCCTCCGTCAGTAACAAACGCCATAAGGATGCACTTCCCGCCTGGATTCTGTGTTCTCGGCCCGCGACCCCTGGCTCCTGCCCCGGAGAGAGAGATGTTCAGTGGGTAAAAATGGCGAGAAAAGCTTTTTCTCCCCGATTTTTAAACAAGACCCTTCCCTTGCACCTCAAACCCTGCTCAAGCCCCCTTTCTGGTGGGGAGGACTCTCCCCGTTTCTGCTTGTGTATTTTAATGCCACGGTGCTTGCAGCGGGGTTTGGATTGAGTAGGAATTTTTTTGCCTCTCTCTCTCCTCCCACCCTCGGGTGGCCCGAGGTGATAGCTTCTGGGGATGTTACTTCAGCTGATGCTCCTGGGAGCTGGCCTGGGTGAGGTGGGTGCTTTTAGGGACAGAGATGGCGTCGAGGCTGGTAAAGAAAGTAAAAAATACAACCACCTCAGAAACCAGGCAGCCCCCGCGGGCAGGCAGCCTTCGGGCTGCAGCCCCACAAGCCGGTTTCCATCCCGATCTTCCTTGCGGGTGAGAGCTGGGGATGCTTCGGGGAGGTGTGTGTGTGTGGGGGGTGTTACCGGCACCCGAGGAGGGGGGAGCAGAGCGGGGGGGAGCAGAGCGGTGGGGCAGAACGGTCTCAGCTCCTCCGGGTTGTAAAACCATCCTTCAACTTTTTCCTGGCCTTAGAGGCAGCGCAGGCACCTTCCCAGTGTCTTACAGACCCCCCCCAGCCCTTCCCTCTCATTTATTTGGCTCCAGGAACGATGGGGGAACCCCTTCCCCTCCCCCCCCCCTTTTTTTTCCCCAGCTGCTGGTCCCCCAAATTTCTCTGACAGACGGAGCGCGGTTATGATCTATGTGTGTGGAGAAGATTTTCGTAGTTGACGAGGAAATTCGTTACTGATGTTTAGAGGAAAGCAAATACCCCCTCCTCCAAACACCCCCCCACCGTCCCTTCTCCTCCCTTTCCTGCCGGTCCAGGGGTCCCGGTAGCCGCTTGCAGACCAGGCGGGTACCGCCAGCCCCCGAGCGCCGCAAAACCGGAGGTCACGATTTATTTATTTTTTAAGACTGAGGGTGCAGCCTGATTGATTTAACCCCCCTCTCCTCCTCTTCCATGGGCCTAACGCTGACCTCCCCCTCTTCCCCGTGCCCTTGCAAGAAATCCGTGTACCTCAGGTGTAACTCTGACTTGCAAATGGTTTTATCTCTTGTGTATCTTATTTGTATATAGTAACGTTAATGAGTAACTCTTGTGGCGCTTGTGGATGGAGGTAAACAGCGAGCAATCTCTCTGGATTATCCTGTCTATTACTCACCTGGCGCCTGTCTTGATATCCTCAATGGTTTTATGGCTGATGCAGGCGACCCGGCGCTGGCTGGGGGTGGGGGGTGTCCGGCGGCGGGGGGGTCCTGTGGGGCGCCGGCGCCATCTCTTGGGCAGCCCGAGCAGTGCGGAGCGGCCCCCGAAAGGACCCACGGCCCGTGGGACGGAGGGGGGAGACGGCACCCACCGGCTTTAGGGGTGGAAGGAGTGTGGGGGGGGGAGGTGAGTCGGCATCCCCCCCATGCCCGGCCCCTGGACCCCCGACCCCGAGCTCGCCGCTTAGGCCTAGGAGCAGAGCTGGGTTTTACCGGCGGGAATTTTAGATCCGAGTCCAAACTTCGGGGCTGAGGCCGCATGGACAGCTCGGGGCTGGGGGTTGACTCCGGAGCTACAGCGGCCCGGGGGTTCGGGGGAAAACACGAACACCGACACACCCGCGGGGCCCGGCCGTGCTGCCGCCGTCCTGCCGGCCCTCTCGGCCCACGCTCCGCTATTAGTTAATTATTGATTGATTGCAAGTGAAAATTTATGACCCCCCCGCCTCCCGGCCCCCTCGCACGCACACACTCTCCTGCCCTCTGCAAACACTCCGAGGGAGGCGGGAGGCGTGTTGTTGTTTTTGGCCTTGACAGCTTCCAGGAATATAAGATATTTAAGCCCTTCGGCCGATCTCCCCTACCCTGGCCACCTTTCCATCCCCCCCCCTCCCTTTTTCTTCTTATTTATTCCCCCCCCCCTCTTTTCATGTCCCGGCTTGAGGGGGAGCTCCGTCGGCTGCCGGCCCCCGTCCCCGTACGCAGCCGGTGTGCGGGCTCGGAGCACGCCAGGCCTCGGACATCAAAGGGACCTCTCCGGCCTCCGCAGAAGAGAGGGGAAAAGAAAAAAAAAAAAAAAAAAAAGAAAAAGGTTGATTTCTTTAACGATTGTTCGTAAAAGTTTTGGAAGCAGGACCATCCCGCCTCCTCCCACGCCCCGGGCTGCAGGATTGCACCGGGAAACGCTGTTAGGGAAGGGAGAGAGAAAGCTCGGGAGGAAGGCAGGGTAAAAAAATGAAAAGCGGGGGGGAAAAAAGAGAGAGAGAGGAATTGATTGAAATTTAGGTGCTGTGTTTTTGCAGGAGTGTCCACAACCGTCCCGTGTGGGAGCCGTAGCCACGGGGTCTGCGCGCCCCGCCTGGGCAGGAGGGCCCTGGCGGCTCTCTGACCTGCGCCTCCCAAAATGCCCCCACAAGAGCGGGGCCCAGCGAACCCCAAAAGCATTAGTGTAGCCGTGGGGGCGAGGGGAGGGGGGGGCAGGCAGGGCCACCCCCCTGTTCCTGCAGCTGGGGCTTGACTCCTGCTGCCGTGAAACCCTGTCGGAGCGTCCGGTCACCGGAGAGCGCTGCTCAGCGCACCGCTTTGGCCGGGGCCGGGAGATGGACGGAGGGGACGGATCGGCTGTTTGTTGTCTCGGGAGAGGGTAAATGGTCTGATTTCGCGATTGCCTTGAGGCGCTGGTGCTTGACACGGCGGAGGCGAGCAGCCGTGGCACCCTGCGGAACCCGCCCCGCTCCCCTCTGCCCGCCGGTCCCTGTCACCCCCCCTGGCCGGGGTGGGGGGGGGGGGGAGCGGGGGCAGCCGGCCGGGCGGATCCGTGCTGGAGGCGCCGGGACGGCGGGGCTGGGTGAAAACAAGGCGGGAAAAATAAAAAAACCTCCTGCGGCTCCCACAGGCGTCTTGAACAGCAACCCCCGTCCACGGGGGGGACACACAGCAGGGGAGCAAACAGCCCCGCACAGGGACACTCCAGACCATGTAGCTGGAGGCTCCCATCGCCTTATCGCCCTGAGCTCCCCCCGCAGCCAGCCCCTCCGTGCATCCATCTCCCGAGAGCGGCCCTTTACACCTGGAGACTTTGGACTTGCGAGAGGAGGGAAAAAGCCAGCGGTTCCCAGGGAGCTGGCTCTGGAGGATGATGCATGGGGGTTGTTTGGTTTTGGGGTTTTTTTGTGGTTTTTTTTTTTTTTTTTTTGTGATTTTATTTAATTTTTTTTGCCCAGCGAGCCCCGAACCTCCCACGTGCTTCTCCCGAACCCCCGCGTTATTAGTGAACAATTAAGGCGTGTAAAAACACGGCGAGGCGAAGCCCTTAGCTTGAAGTGGCCGTTCAAGGCTCTGTTGTAGCTTCTGGCTCCAGCTCCTCGCCCCGGAGCGGAGGGGCTGCGGGCAGGGAGAGCCCGACGCCGGGCCGGGTGAGAGGCTCTGCGGGGCTGGGGAGCCGCGTCCTCCACATCAGCCCGCAGCCGTCCCGCAGACAAAGCTTTTGGGTTTTCCCTTTTCTAATCCATCTTTCTAATAACATTATATTTTAAAATATTTTACCGTTCTGGAGAAAATACTTTAAAAAATATTATTTAAACGTTCTCAACCGAAACACTGTCGGACCTCTAGCACAGGTAACCGCGGCCGTAATTCCCGCTGAATTTCACGTTGGGCTCACTCAACTCGGCTTCCCCGCAAAATAAAGCCCTTCCTCGAGAAATAATTGAAAAAAAAAAATAAATAAAACAAACCACAACCCAAACGGGCTGGACTGTGCCGAGCCCGACTGCACGGACACCGTGACTCCCTCCCGAGGCAGCCCCCTCTGCCTCCGGCTTCTCTCCCTTCCGAAATCCTTTCAAGCTTTATTTCCTTGCAAGCCGCCAAAGCACCACCGACAAAATAAAGTTAACAAGGAAATTAGCTCGACAGAAAAAGCCAGTGGTGCTTTCCCTCCCCCCGGACCTGCTCTTCCCAGGGAAGGTACCAGCGGCTCTGCGGAGTAGGGGGAACCGGCCAAGGAAGAAGAGGTCCGTGTTAGGGCATCCCACCAACTGGACTGAAGGACTGGTGCAATAAGGAGCCGTTCTTGGGGCCGGAGGAGGCGGCAGGGAGGGAGCTGGAAGGGTTTGCTCTTCCAAGCTTTTGTGGAAAACACGGAGTCACGTTGCTGGTGGCTCCGCAGGAAAGGGGCTCCCCGCCGCAGCCCCCCGTCGTCGTGCTGCCCCATCGCGCTCTTTGACGTATTTGTCACCGCGATCTTCTGGCAGGATTAATTCCCTTCTGCCGTGCAAGTTTTCCTAAGCGTTCCCGCATTTATTTTTCACGGGATTCTAAAAAAATAATTATTTTTTTTTTTTTCCTTCCTCCCCAGCTTTCCCTTGCTGGAAATTCGGGGCCTTGCCTGTGGGTTTTTGAGGGATGCTTTTTAACTCTCCCGCGCTCCTGAGTCCTATTTCAGCCGTTTTCAATTTCTCCAGACTCCGAACCAAAAAACAAGGGGGGGAAAACCCCCAAACTTTAAATACTTTAAATAACTTTAAGACAGGGCAAGAGGCTCCCCCGCTCTGCTTGCTGGAGCGGGTGGGGGGTAGGGGCTACCCCTAGGAAAAGTGAAAAGCTTGTTTTAATGGGCGGTCATTGCTAAATCTCACCTTAGGGCCAAAACGACTCGCGACCCATTGCCCTCCTTACGATGTATTTATTTGTCTCAGTGGCACCAGCCGTCAGTCATTAGTGGGGGGGGTTAACCCCAGAGCAGCACCACGGGGCTGGTGGTGGTCTTGTGGCTCTTTGGTTTGTTTTAAATATGATTTCTCCGCAGGAACCTGCCTGGAAACGGAGGAGTAACCTGTCCTGGGAAGTGCTGCTTGGTGAAACACGGGGGGAAACTTGGTGAAAACGGGGACCCCTCCGAAAACATCTCTGATTTGGTGGGAGAAAGCAGGACTTCGGATTGCACCCCGAAGGAATCTCTCCCAGGAAAAGCAGCAGCTCGAGCCAGCAGAGACTTTATTTCGTGAACCTGGTGATTTTTCCCAATTTATTTTAACAATTACACTGGGGAGGAAAAAGAAAAAGCCCAACTGCAAGAGCAGCCGCCCCAGTCCGGGAGCAGCCCCGGGAGAGCTGCCGCCGTCCGCGGCACGGAGCGGCCGCCGTGGAGCTGGGGGGGTGATCCCGGGCAGTGACCCCCGACACTCCGATGGCTGAGGGTACATCCAGGCTTTTCTGGGGTCGCAGACACACCGTGGGCACAGCTCCACAACCTCGCTGTACCTGTGGTTTACTTTATTTAGGCACAGCTGTCTCCGTACATAATATGTACAAAGAGCTAAGCTGCTTTATATATTTAAATATTTATGTAGCTGAAATATATATATGCATGTGTGTTGTTATATAAAAGTACTGCAAACAGAGGAGTCTGGGGGCGCATTTATTTTTCTTTGCACAAGAGGTGCGAGGTGTAGGACACCGGTCACGGTGTGTCCCGTCCCCCGCAGCCCCCACAAACCCCGTCCCCCGCTTTCCCAGGCTCTGTTCCTGCTGGCCGAGCACAGCCAGACTCCCAGGCTGGGGCCGGGAGACTCTTGTATTTTTGCTATCTGTGTCTCGGTCAGCTTTGCGTTATTTTCACTGTCGTGTGGGCAAATTCTGCTCGGCGAGCAGCTCCCAGGGCTCTCTCGCCACCTTCGGGGCAGCTCTGGGGGGTCCCTGCCCGTCGTCCCTCAGGGAGGGGGAGTATGCCGGAGCCTCCCCGCTCGGCTGCCGGCCCGGAGCTCCGGAGCTTGTGTTCACACCCCTTTTACAACCGGCTCTCTGGTTTGTTCCCTCTGCCAAATATTTAAGCAGGGGCGGGCTGGGGAAGTGAGATAAAACATAAATTTCATCCTCCTTCCCCCCCACCCCCCCAGCTCGGCATCCCGCGGCTGGCAGGAGGATGGACCGACGGTGGGAGAGGGTTTCCCTTGCCCCCGGCTTGTTCCCGAGTGTAGCCCCTGGCTTGGCGAAGCAATGTGGCGAGGGAACTGACTCCATACTTGCCCTACCTCTCATGCCATCCCGAAACAGCGAAATAATAATATTAGGGAATTAAGAACTCATGGCAGCAGGCAGGACCTGGGTGCCCCGTGCCAGGAGCTCGAATGTTTAGGAGGTGGAGAGAAGGGTGCTTTGCTGCTTGGGGTGCCCCTGCGGTCGGGGTCGCCAGGGCTATTCCCGGGGCCGTTACCGGGGCCGTGTCGCGGCGTTCAGCCGCTCCTGGAGTGCCACCTGGTGGGGACAGCCTGGCAGCACGGGCAGGGCTCGGCTCTGGGGGTCCCTAGCAGCCGGCCTGCCCCCTCTCCCGGGGTATTATCTCCCCAGGTTTGGCAGGGGAGGGGGCAGCGGCGGGGCTAGGAGGTGCAGGTGATCCCCAAGTGCCTGGGAGTGAGAAAGGAGCAGCATTCCAAAGGAAAAGACATGAAAAGGAATTGTTTCTTCTTCAGAGTGTGAACAAAAAGAGTCTCTTCTGAAAATCCTGCGTGCTCACCCTCTGAAAATCGGGACGGGACGGGGGGGGGGGCTGGGGCTGAGAGCACGTGCGCAAGGCTGCCACCAGCACTGATGTGACAGCTTCTAGGGGTGTCACCAGACTCCAAACGAGAACCCAGCATTCCCAGGGAAGTGGCACTAGGCCTGGTACGTTTGCAGGAAACCTCCCCGAGTTTTCCAGGTGTGTGGAGCTGCCCCTGGAACCGCCCTCGGGGCAGGCAAGCTCTTAAAACGAACCCCGACCCTCCCTGACTGCCCCCACCGACTGGTTTGTGTGGCACAAGGCCTGATTTGGTCCGTCTCCTTTCGTGTCTGTTGCTCTCCCTCACATACCCACACATAAACTGAGCTATTTTCCTTCTGTGTTTCCATCTTTTCTCCTGTTCTTCCCTCACTAATCCTTTGCATGTTGTTTCCTATTTATATTTATACTCTTCCTATTTGTCTTTTTGCTCTCTCTCACTCACACACCCACCTATTCCTCATGAGCAGTTTGTCTTACATCCTTATTTCTGTTTTCTGTCACTTCCCTCATTAGAAAACCATTCCTCACCAGAAACTGCCATTTTTGCATGAAATGCTTTGCCCCAGGCCAGAGATCAACGTGCTTTGGTAGAACTGGGGGGCACAAAAATGTGAGAACAAGGATGTAAAAGCAGGAAGACATGCATCAAACTTCAGGGTAAACAATGGGAATGATATTGATTGCCTTTTAATGTGCAGTGGTCACACAATAGGGAAGAAAGCCTTCCCAGGGGAAAAAAAAAACCAAACCAACACACTCGCCCTGCTCAAGAAACTGGTAGCAGGCACATGTGTTTGAGAGAAACTTCTAGCTCAGTGCAGGGGGGGACATTATCCCAAGGTTTCTTTAGGCAAGTAGCTTTCCATGCCCAGCAGAGCTTCCAAATAAAGTGCTGTCCTACTTTCCCACTGCCTCTGATGAGGGATGAGAAGTGCCCATTGTCTCTGCACAGGCTGGTGCGTGTTCTCATTAGGGCCCCCGGATTGTGTGTGTGCAGGAGGGCGGCAGAGCTGCTTGGCAGGGAGGGTGTGGAAGGTAATTCCTGGGTTCCAGCAGCCTGAAAAGTTTCTGCAAGAGTCAAACCCTTGGAGTCTCAATGCTTTTTCCAGGAATGGTGGGTTAGGGGAGGCAGGATGTTGGTCATGGCCCTGCGTCCAAATGTTCAGTGAAGCTGCGTGAGCAGCTTCTGGGGGGGGGATTCACAACTACTTATCTGGGAACAGAAGGATGAATTTGAGATGTATCAAAGTAAACCCACTTTGCTCCTTGGGTATTGGGGTCTGCTCCACATTGACTGGGTTTGGGTAATCTGGAAAACAGACATCCCTGCCTCTCCTTCATGAGTTATCTCAAGTCCAAAACCCTTCGTTTTCAGCAAGAGTGGTGTAAAGGACAAGTGTCAGGAAACATGAAGGCACAGCTGGTCTTTCCACTTGGGTAGCTGTGATTGGGTGGGATAATGGATATTCTCTTCGGCGCCTTTGAGGGCAACTTTGAGTCTCCACCTCTTCACTAAGAGGAGACACGCTGACTTATCATTTATTTATTGGATTATAATCCTGTTTTACGGGTAATCAATTGCTGCTTTTTTTTCAGCTTCCTCTTAAATCACATCACCCTGGTGCAACCAGAGGGTGAGACCACTCCAAGTGCACAGAGGTTTCCCTTCAGAAAGTGTTTCCATCAGGTATTTGGGTGTTAATGTGAGCAACTGATGGAAGAAGTAACAGCCAGGGACTGATTTGCCCCCTATCCTGAGGACACAGTGATGAACTGGTGTTTCTAACCTGCTTTCAAGATCTGGGGACCTTGGTGCTTTGCTCAGCTCTTCTCTGAGCACTGTGCACACTGGCCTCACTCTGTACGTCTATGTTGAAATGAGCTGTGACAGAAATGACACGCCTTTGGGGGTTAAACCCTATTTCTCATTGAAAAATATAGTGTGGGGAGCACGTTCTGTAAGGTCAGAGAGCAAGGGCTCTGAAGCCCTTTATTCCTAGCACATCACTTGAGCACCCCAAATGCCTCCCCACCCTTGAGTGAGACCTGACACGTCTCTGGTGGTGGGTCCATGCAGAGCTTCACCATGGGGCCCTTCACAGCAGTGCTGGTGTCTGCCAGGCCTCTGCCTGCCTGCTCAGCATGCTGGTTCCATGGCTCTACACTGGTGCCACCCCTGGTTCCATGGACCCCAGGCTCTGCCCCAGTGCCAATCCTGGCTCCGTGGGCCTTGGGCCCTGCACTGGTAGTACGCCTGGTTGCAGGGACCCCAGGCTCTGCACTGGTGCCACCCCTAGCTCTGTGGACCTAGGGCTCTGTGTTGGTGCCACTCCTGGCTCTGCAGACCTCAGACTTTACACTGGTGCCACCCCTAGCTCTGTGGACCTCGAGCCCTAAACCAGTGCCACCCCTGGCTCCACGGACCTCTTGCTCTGCACCTGTCTCCCCTGACTCCATGGATCTGTTGCTCTGCACCTGTGCCACCCCAGCTCCATGGGCCTCAGGCTCAGCACAGGTGTAAGCTGTTCCTCAGCAGGAGCACAGGGAACCAGCTGCAGTTGATAGAGTTAAATTAACGTGTGGACTAGCTGCAGGGTGTGGAAGAGGGTCCTGAGTCCTTAGAAGCTTGGCTCAGGCCAAGGAAGAGGCTTTTCCTGCTGGTTCCAGTGTTACAGGAGTTGGGAGAGGCTGTTGGGAGGACCAGCATGGCTGCCCTGAGGAGCTCTGGTTTTGTTCTGCAGGTAGGTCATTGTGTTGCAACATGAAGAGGGTTTGGTGTTGGCCTGGTGCTTGAAATGGTTATTGTGTGATTTCTTTGTTGTCCTTGAGAGTTGTGAGGTGGGTGCTTTGTGGGAGGGGGTCCTGCTGTGTTGGCTATGCCTTTCTGGTTGCTCAGAGGGCTCCAGGGACTGGAGCTTTCTGGTTTCTGCTTCTGTGAGGAGTGGAGATACAAACAATGTGATTTATGTGGAACTGAAATGTGGAGGAGAAAGCTGCTCTGTGCAAATCTGCAGTCTGTGAAAACCTGAGGGGGTGGTTGTGGTGGGGGCTGGTAGAGGCTCCCCGTGGTGCTGCTTGTCCTCCCTGGGCTGCTGGGTTGTCTGAGTCATGCAGGTGATGCTGGATTTCCTGACACCCATCTTCTGGCTGTGTGAGCCAGGCAGACACTGCTACAGAGCAGAAGAGGCTCCAGGTTTTTCTATGGTGCTTGTGCAGATATCTAGCTGGTTTCTTTCCCTGTTGAGGCTCCTCCAGACTTACCTTTCTTTGCCTGTGGGACTCAAACTGGAGCTAAGCAAGCCCAACCTGGTTTTTGGTCCCCAGGTGCTATTGTGTCCCTGCAGAGAGCTTGTAGCCAATCTGTTCTGCACCTGAAAGTGGATGTGAAATTATTTGAGTTATACATGGGGTCCTGTGGCATCAGTCTCTTGTGCTCTTTGATTTCTAGAGTTCATTGGCTGAAGAACAAAGGAGGCAGCCTGGATTTGGGGAGGATGTTGAAACTCAGGGCTGAGGGTGGCAGAGATTCTGCTCTGGAATCAGGAGCATGGCTGGAAGGGAAGGAACTTGATAAACAAGTGACACTATGCCTCCAGCTGGCCTGGCAGCCCTTTGTCATCCTGCATTGATCTGCCAGCTTGGCTGGTCCACTCAACACCTGCTTTCTTATGTGAGAAGTCCCCAGCCTACCTATGGTGCTTTTTATTTTTAAGGACCTCAGTCAGGTAAAGCATCTACGTGTAATTTTCCATTCTGTGGCAGGGCACACCCCAGTAAATCTGGGACAGCCATCTGCTGATAGCAATTGCCACGGGGAGGGGGGCTGGGGGTGCTCTGGGGCAAGTGCTCCTAGTAACCAGCATGAAGGAAGATGGTAAGAGCTGTGCTAGGAGCTTCTGGGCATTAGCTCAACACTGTGGTCTTGTATGGTCTGAAATGGAGTGGGAATTAATAGGATTTTTTTAAATAAACTGAGATATTTTGGCTTTTAAACAACCTGTTTTGTCCTCTGTAGCAAAATGAAAAAAGCTTGGAAGGAAAGATGGGTGCAGCCATCTTATTTCTGGTGTCTGCTCTTGTTAATCTTGGCTGTTTTGTAGCTTGCAGCTTTGGCTGAATATCCTTACGTGTCTCTTTCTAAGTGGGTTTCCCTGTGTCCAGCTTGGCCAGCTGCACTTCCTATGATGGGACATTTAACTGCAAAATGAGTTGGGAACTGAGTCAGTGACTTATGCTGTGCCTGAGTAGAGGTTTGAATCATGATCTCCAAAGCTGGCCTGAAACCTGGGCTGCTCAGTTTGTGTTCTTGCTATGTTGGTGGTTGATGTGCCTGATGGCCTCGGTTTCCCCCTTTCTTATTTGCTCAGTGCCCTGCAAGAGGGAGCTGGGCAGTTCAGCTCCATGTCCTGGCTCTGCAGAATATGGGTCTGTAACCTTGAGATCTCCTAAATGAGGCTCTGCATGAGTAAAACACCTGTTTATATTGGTTTTACTGAAAATAAGCCTTATTCTTGCTGTATTTCTGAACTATAAGTTTTCCTGAAGATACTAGGGTTTTGGAATCGGATTTAGCTGCAATTTCTGAGCAAGAACCTGCTTGACCTGGGCTGTGATGGAAGGAGATGCTTTCCTGAAGGAGAGCTCAAAGTGTCCATGATCTTCTATGCTCATTGACTCTAAAGGCTCCTGGGCCTCCTTGACTGTAGAGACAAGTGGGGGTGATCCAATGTTTATGGGAGGGATGTCATAAGACTTGTGGGAAGGGCTGCAGACAAGAGCACTAAAGAATGGGTTCCACAACAACCTTCTAGGCTGTATCATGTTCCCAAGAATCTACCTCTGCATAAATGTTGGTGAAAACTAGGAGTATAACATGTTATCTTCATGTTGGGAGCCCAGTTTCCTCCCAGAAGGGTGTGAGGTGGGGGACACCACACCTGCCCCCAGTGCAGTGTATAAATATTGGTGTCCTGATGACTTACTGATGGCAAATTAATCTCAAAGGAGGAGGAGGGAGTTCTTTATGGATGTGTCTTAAAGCTGAGGGCTGAAGAGCCAGTTGCTGGGTTGTAATGGGTAAATAGACTCAAGACACAGCTGCAACCTGTGTGCAGGCCTAGGGCTGCCCTTGTCCTCCTGGTTCAGGCCATGTTGGTGACTTGATCTGTTGGGGCTGGGGTTTGCAGATACCAGGACTTTGCTCCACTGCTGTGTGGAGGAAAACCATTCATGTTTCACTGATCTGATACTGGTGTAGCCTCATCTAGATCGAGGAATGTGCAGTCTAGCCTTCGGTGGGATCTGTAGGAAACTCAGTTGCATTTGAATCACTTGAGCCAGGAGGTTATTTTTGATCCAGGGCTTAATGCACGGAAATTACTGTATCCACATTATGTGAAATGTAGTTTGGAGAATGCCTGCTCGAAGAAAAGAATGGATGTAGAGGCATAGGTGGTTAAGTTGTGAAGGAGGAAAAACCCTGTGGTGTTAGTAGTCCTGATCCTTCTGACCTTGTGAGGTGCCAGGCTTGGTGGTCCAGCTGGCTTCCTCAGGATTCATCTGCCTGCTGCCTTGGTTGAAAGCATCTTTGTGGACTTAGAAACCTCTTTTGCTCTGAACATAAAGATGGTAAATAGAGGAGAAAAGGGAGCATGTGCTGCTCCTGGTCTGTCGGGGCAAGGGCTGGGTGCTGGGGAGGCAGGGAGCCAGTGCTGGAGGCGGTGGCTCAGATGCAGGGTGACGCACCTCAGGCTCTCACAGAGCCGTGTTTGCATAAACCCCAGGTGAACGTGGTTGTTCTAAGGAACTCTATTAAAATATGCCACTAGATGGCCCCAGGAAGAAGCCGGTTGAGGCTGCGTGGCCCGAAGGAGCGAGGCGGGGGCAGCCTGCGGCTGGAGCGAGGCGGGCCCCGCAGGGCGAGCACAGCGCGCTGCTGGGAGGGAGCACTGGGGCTCCCACAGCACCTTCTGCGGGCCCTTGTGCCAAGGGACCATCCTCTGGGATGCAGGGGGAACAGGCAGCTCCGGGGCCTTCTCCTTGCAATGGTGTGAGCTGCCTGTCCTGGTGGTGTCCTGTAGGATTGGTGGGAGTTGCCCGTTCTGATGTTGTACCCTATCTCAGCACCCGTGGGTGAAATGGGTGGCAGTCCAGCAAAGCTGGCACAGGCGTGTGGCTCTGTAGCTTGAGTGGAGGCCACATCTGAGTGTCGTGGTCCTAATGAGGTTGGAGACCCAGCCAGATTTCTTGGAGCCCTGGGTTGCCTGCAAGCAGCACCTGCCATCCAAAACCAAACTAGCAACCATGCCTGAAGTTGCATGCTAGGGTCAATGACACATGGAACCTCGTGATGACTAAACCCCTGGTGCCTGCTGGCCTGGGACACGGGCTGAAGGATGGTGTTCAGGGGCCTGTCTTCTAGCTGACATGCAGAAGCAAGGTGCCCCTCCTCTCTACCACTGTGCAAGAGACCTTGAGAGGCTGACTTTGGCAAGGGGGACACCAAATGTCTTGTCTCCTTGTTATAGCTATGGTTGTTGCTTCATTTAGAAATGGATGGGGCTTGGAATAATCTGGTCTAGGGGTGGGTGTCCCTGCCCATGCAGGGGGGTTGGAACTAGGTGATCTTTAAGGTCCCTTCCACCCTAAACCATTCTGTGATTTTATGAAATAGGATCTCAGCTAGAGATACAGGTCCCAGTATAATTTTGGGTCATCTGGAGGGAAAAGTGGTAGCTGTGCTTGTTTCTAAGGGAGAAAATAGTCTGATTCCAGGGTTAGGAGCTGAGTGTGGAGCCTGCAATGTGCTTATGGCCTGTACTTCCAACCCCAGTGTCTGGGACCAAGGAGGGATGTGAAGCAGTGGATGGTTACAGCTCTCTGGGGTGCTGCTCAGCTCCTGTGGAGGCTTTAATGAATGGAGTTTCTCTGATGGATGAGATAGGAAAAATCATTAACCTGGGGAAGTGCAAAACACTGACTGGGCCATGCCACAGAGTGAACACAGCCTGGTGGTACTTCAGAAGGAGATGGCTGCAGAAGAAGCTGGTTAGGAAGGGAAATGTAGGCAGGGAATGAGCTGTCTGGAGCTGCCACAAAGGGAGATTTCTGGGACGTGCTGGCACAAAATCTGCACTAAAATGAGCTCTTGGAGGCTTTGCAGTGCTGCAGGCAGGTGTGAGGGCTGCCAGGGAGGGCTTGGGGCAGAGTCCCCTGGGGGCTGCCAAGGCTTCTTCCCTGCCTCACACCTTGCTGCTGGCTGGGGAAGTACCTGCTCTCCTCCAGACAGGGAAGCTGTGTCCCTCTTCCCTCTGATATGGACTTCTGGTGGGGCCTGAGGCGAGCAGTGCTGCTCTTCCAAGACAAGCTTCACTCCCCAGGCAAGCTGGAATGGATCCAAGGGTTTGTCTGGTTTCCTTTCTAGGTTTCCTCCCCCGGTTAGTGGGATTAATAACACCTAAGGGTGTCAGAGTTAATTACTCATCAGGTTTCAAGTGCTCTGTAAAAACCCTGTGCAATTCTATTGTTTGAATTTACAAGGTGCTGCTGCCTCCTGTTTCCCAGAGGAGTGACCCATGCCAAAGGACTGGGGTCCCTGGAATGACTTTGCTTTTTGAAAGACACAAGCTGAGGCCCTCAAAATGTCCAAAGAGCTGCCTGTCATGCCTGCTGAGGCCAGCAGGAATGGATGGTGGGCAGGAGGGAATTACTGTGCCCTTAAGAGAAGTTTGATTTAGGAGTTGGTCAAAGAGAGAGGGTGAGGGCTCCTCTACAAGAATCTTTGCTCAAAAGAACAAACCAGCCTTTGGATGGGATCCTGAGGACAAGCTGATGTTTTATGTGGCCATTGGCTGTCAGTGGTAACACCCCAGGACAGAGCTCAGGTCTCAGGTGGGAAATGCAGCTCTCATCCTTGTGCTTGAATTGCTGTAATTGAACTTACCAGTTTGTAATATTTTACCCAGGTTTTAGCCACAGGACAAATATCCCTCTTTAATGTTGATATAGCCCGTGTGGTCTGAAATAACACCTGCTAGGAAAAGAGGCCATGAGTGGCCATGGATAAATCCAGTTACACATGGCTCTGAAAGGGATTAACAAGCCCGAGATGCCTTCTCTCTGTAGCCAGGAGTTTTTCCCCTGAAAATCTTCATCTTGCTCCTGTCCACCCCTAAATATTAATTCAGGGCCTTTACTTTCCCCTCAGTGCTCTCTCTAGAGAGCATCCCAAAAAATAGCTGCTCACTGACCAGCTCCCTCCATCCCAGATAACCTGCAACCTGCCATGGAGCCCTTTTGGGTGGGGGATTCAGCAAAGCTGCAAGGCTTTGGATGTTGTTGCTTTTGTCACAGAATCACAGAACTACCAAGGCTGGAAAAGACCTTTAAGACCATCAAGTCCAGCCTATGACCAACACCACCACACCATCTAGACCATGGCACTAAGTGCCACATCCAGCCTTGCCTTGAACACATCCAGGGACGGTGCCTCCACCACTTCCCTGGGAAGTCCATCCCAATGTCTAATCACCCTCTCCATGAGGAAGTACCTCCTAATATCCAACCTAAACCTCCCCTGGAGCAGCTTCAGGCTGTGCCTTCTTGTCCTGTCAGGGAGGTTTGGTTCCAACTGAACCATAGCAAGTACCTGCTGAGTCAATCCATTTCCTTGCTGCTGTTTGATGGGAAGGGAAATGCACTGCCTGACACCTGCTGAAGATCTTTGCCAGGATATTTTTCCCTGTGGGAGGAGGAATTTCTGGAAGGTGGAAAGCAGAAGAGAGCAGGAAGGGTTCCTGAGTGTTTGGTGTCGAGCTGAACCTGTTCTGTGGGGTGCAGGTCCTGCTGCAAGGCTTGAATGTTCCCTCAGACCACTAGTTTTGTGGGATTAGGCAGGTGAACTTACCATCACATCCCTGCCAGGATTTTCCTCCCAGACTTCATTAGTCTGGTTGCTGCTGAGTTTACCAGGTGGGAGGTTTGGATCCCTTGGGATCTGGGTGCTATGGGTGCTAGGAATTCACCCAGCTGATTGCATGGTGCATCTTGAGGCTTTTTGGTGTCTTGAATTTCAGGCCTTTTAGCAATGTGGGTGACTGGGGAGGGTTTTGTGGTGTGCCTGATGGGTGCAGGAGGGGGAAGTGGGTATTCAGTGGGCCCTTTGGGATGGAGAACAGTGTGGATCGTGGTGCCTGGAGGAAACTGGAGTTTTGTTGCATCAAATGGCTCCTTTTGACCTCATTCTGTGCCATTCCCACCCTATAGTACCAGCATGTTGGCAACTGTGTCTGGTGTCCAAGTCTCTCTACTGCCATATTCATGGCAGCTCTTGGAAATATCACTGGAAGGTGAGGAGGAAAATCTTGGGAGGGTGGACACAAAGAAAATGACCTCTAAATGCTGCCAGGGCTGCACTAAAGAACCCTACTGGGGTGTGGTTTGTGCACAGTGCTGGGGTTTCTGTTTTGGCTCACCAGGGTCTGAGGCAGGAGAGGAACAGGCTGAGCTGGCCCTGGGTGGCTGTGCCATGACTGGGCTGGAAGAAGGAATGTCCAGCTCTGCCAGTAGTCCTGCTGGTGCCACCTTTTCTGAAGCAGATCAGGGGCTTCTGGAGGAGCTTTGGAAGGAAGCTGGTCCTTTCCCAACCCCTGCTTGACTGGGGAGATCCCAACTAGTGGATCCCACTGGTGTCTTTACAGGTTGCTCGGGGTGGGATGCAACCTCCATGTAATGCCACTTATCCCTGTGCTCCCAAACTGCAGCCTGGAGTCAGGATAAGGGAGAAGTGGGTCTTGCTTGTCCCTTCTGTCCTGAAATGGGTGTAGAAGGCTGGTCCATGAGCTGGTTGTAAATCAGTATGCACGAGGAAGGCAATTTTCTGCTAGTGAAACCTGCCCAAACCCAAGCCCTGGGGGAGGGAGGAGAACTGCAAGTGTCAAGGTGAGACGGAAGAGCAACAGAACGAGATTTAATTTCCTTCCCAATAATTTTCTCAAGCTGTATAAACTTTCCTTATTTAAAATAAATACTCCCTGAAAACACATTCTGTGTCCGTGGCCCTGTGAAAACACCCCCACTCACAACCTGTGCCTGTCCTTTGCTCGCAGCCTCAGCCAAAAACCAGCAGTTTTACATTTTGCTCTATTAACTTGAGCTGTAAATTTCCTTGTGCAAAGTCTCCCAGGCTGTGGAATGAATTTAAGTAAACAGGGAGGACAATAATAGACTTGTGTTAGGGCAGGTTTTTCAAGTGGCCTGTAACTCTTAGACGAAGTTCCACAGTAACAGGGAGAGATTTAGAAGAGAGTGTGAGCCTGTCCAGAAGGTGGAGAGAAGTCCTGGCTGGTAACCATCTCTGGGAGCCTATCTGTAGTCCAGAGGAGAGCATCCAATGTTTGATAAGCAAAGAATTCTGGTGAGACAACCTCTTGCCTGGCATTTCATCATGTGTTTTGGTTCAAGACCTCCATAGTTAGTTTTGTCTCAGTGACAGGATCTGTGAGATGTTTACATGGACCCTGAATTTTTTCCTCCTTGTCCTACAATGGGCTGAATGCAGACTCTAAAATGAGTTTTCAGGAGGGATCTTAAGCTTCACCTCTGAAGAAGGCACCCAAAATTGTTTGCTTTGGAGATGATAGGATTAGTTCCTTCTCAAAATTATTCCCTGGGGAAAAAAAAAAAAGAGGAGTTTCTCCTGTAAGTGTGATGGGAAAGATTCTGTTTCAGGTTTGTAGGCATCACTGCTCTGAGACTCCTGAAATTCTGCCTCCTCGGTGTGCAGAGGTGCTGGATGTGTTTCTGCCTCATATTGTCAAGGATTTTGAAGGGGTTCTGGAGATGTTACGAGGTGTTCAGGTTTCCTGCTGGGCCAGGAAAGCATCCCTACTGTGACTGCAACCTACTTAGCTCCTTGTCCAATCTTCAGCTAAAAGCAGGCTCAGGGTGAACATGATCTAGAAGGTTGAGTGAAGACAGACTGATCCCTCTCTGCAAACTAAGCAGTTTTCCTACCTGATGCTTCTGCAGTAGATTATTGCTATTTTCCCCATGAACTTGCAGTTAAAATGCACATCTGGTCAGTGTCTTTGAGTTGTCTTGTAAAGGGTGCTTGATCATTAGATAAAGAGGAAAGGAACTTCTGGCTAATAGACAGCTTTTTCTTGAAAAAAAAAAAGGTGGTTGTAAGCATTAACTTGGCACAAAAGCCCACGAAAAGGGGTTTCTTTAAGCTCCCCTGGGTTTTGGCTGTGTTGTCTGGTTATCTAACCTTTCACCAGCTGCCTCTTGTAAAACTGCAGGCAAAGTGGTTGACTTCTGCAAAGCTGCAGGGGGGGGAAAAAAGCAGGAAACCATCTTGAAGGCCTTTATCCAGAAGTCAGTAAAACCAATGGAAAACCTCTGAGTCCAGGTGAGGTTGGATCACTTCCAAAGTGTGGAGGGCACTGGAGAAAGGTTGAGCCCAGCTTGTGTTAGATCTAGAAGCCAAGAGAAATTTGCTGCTCCTGGGAGTGGCAAGAAGTCTTGGTAAAGTTTGGATCTTGGTGCTGGGAGTGAGTGATTGACCCAAAATGGTAGAAGTTGGGATTTAGGGGTTAGCAGGAAGATAACACCTTGTGCACTGGGGTGATCTAGCATCATCTCATGAACTGGGCATTTTATAGAATCATGGAACGTGTGGGGTTGGAAGGGACCTTGAAAGATCATCTAGTCCAACCCCTCTGCAGTGAGCAGAGACATCTTCAACTAGATCAGGTTGCTCAGAGCCTCAACAAGCCTGACCTTGAATGTTTCCAGGGATGGGGCCTCCACCACCTCTCTGGGCAACCTGTTCCAGTGCTCCACCACCCTCAGAGTAAAGAACTTCTTCCTGATATCCAATCTAAATCCAATGTGCTCATTTCCTTGTGGTCTTTTGCTATATCCTCTTAGATAAAAGGAGAGGGACTGATTCTTCCCGACTCCTGCTGTCTTGGCCTTGGAAACATTGTCTCTATTGCTTCTCTTTGAAGAAAATGTTTGGACCCAAACCTCCTGCTTTCCTCCCAGTAGAAGAGTGATACTGCAACAAGGCTTAACTCAGGTGGTTCTGTAGCAGCTAGCCCCCCAAAAAATGTTGAGGAAGGGTCTTGTGGGACTGAGTGGTCCTGGACCTGCAGGGTAACTGGCAGCACAAGGAACAATTTTGCCCAGCTGAATGCAGAGGCCTTTAGACAAAAGAAAGTGTTTGCTTTGGCCTTCAGAAGCATGGAGATGCCACAGGTGAAGTGCCAGCTGGCTCATCACCAGCCCCTGATTCATATGAGAGTGGAGTGTGAGCCCTGGTTTTCTTTCCCCTTGACAAACTTCACAACTGCCTATTTTTTTGAGAGGAGGAGGGAATTCTCATGGTTTTAAGCAAATCACAACTGACTCAGCCTAAGCCCAAGGGTAGAATGGCGAAGGCTTGATGGATTAAGTGTCCTGGAACAACTGGCTACACAGCTCTTTCTTGTTTTCTGGCTGTGAGGATCGTCCTTTTGATCAGATTCTTTTCCCTACCACTTTTCAGGTTGTAAATCCAGATTAGTCATGGCAGGGTGGCAAACAATGAATGGAGTAGGAGGTTAAGCCCTGGGAGTGGGAGCAGTGGCCTCTGGGGAGTGAATACACCCTGGTGGCCAGGTGGAGAAGTGAAGACATCTCGAGGCCACCTGCCCATGAGTTTGCTGTTTGGAAGGGTTGATGCCAATCCCTATTTCTGTAATCTGCTCAGAGGTGTCTCTGCTTGTCCCCTTTAGTTATGACCTGTTGACTGTCTGACTTGCAAGGTCCTGAGTCTTGCTGAAAGGCTCAGACTTGTGTCCTGTAGCCAGGGGAGGAAGCTGTAGTTGGTCCACTGACCATATCTCTGGTCTATTTGGCCTTTGTTGCCTCCTGCCTGTGCTGCCTGGGTCATCCTTACCCTCAGGATCCACTGGTTAACTGGGCTTTGAGAGCATGAGTCAACAGTTGCTCAGCTCCTCTTGGGTACTGATGATCCCTACTGCAAGCTGACTTTCTTGCTTCTCTGGTCCTATGAAGGTCCAGGAACCTGAGGTGTTTTCATAGGCTTTTTAAACTGGAAGAAAACAGTGACTCATCAGGACTTGGGTGACCATGAGAAAGTGGGTACCAACCCCAACAGGAGAAGGCAAAAGCTTCAAATGCAAGGGTCAAAGTATCCTGACTCCCAGTCAGCTGTGCTGAGGGATGAGCAGTGGTGTGCACAGGAATGCCACAGCTGGTTGGTTGTCTTTGGTTGGAAGCCCTTACCAGCCTCTGTACTTCCATGTCAGACTGACAGGCTGGTTTTGAAGGCCAATCAGTGTTGTATTTCCCCAAATAACTTCTGCTGTGGCTCCAAATGCAACTGCTGCTACAAAATTATCCCTGGCCAAAGGGTGAGATGGCTGTGCACAAAGGTGGTTGCCTATTGCATGTCCAAGTCTGGGGAAAATGTTATTTTAAGGCATGACTTTAAAGCACTAAACTTGCAACAGAATCTGTTGGGGTGGGATCCTGGATGGATGGGACCCTGGAGGGCTGCAGCTGCCTGCTGGAACCAGCAAGTGATGCTGTGTGAATTTGCAGGTTTATTTGCACTGAGCTGATTTGCCTGATTAAAGTGGCTTCTGAAGACAGCTGCTGCGTGGTGCATGGCTTTTGACATCAGGGGTGTTAGACCAGGGGTGAAATTGGCCTTCCCTACATTGTTGCCAGTTGCAAGAATTTATCATCCACCTGTGCTCTGCTTTAGGTGTGTGTAAATCCCAAGGAACTCCATTAACATCAATAAAGCTGCTTGAATAGATCTCTATCTGAACTGCTGAAGACTTCTCATGTTGCTGCTAGCTATGCAGGTGCAGGGATGTGGTTGGGTTCAGCTGGGAAACATGATGCCATCCAAGTGTGTGTCTAGCATGCAAACAAGAAGAAAATGCTGAGCTCAAACCACAATGTGAATTTGAAGGGTTGCTACCAAGCTTTCCAGGGGAGGTTTCTCTTTGCCATCTGAAAATATTTGAATGGGAAGGGATTTCTGAAGAGTGTTTGCCTGGACACTTGGAGGAGAAGAGAATGCCCTGTTCCTCTGTGGTGGGAGTGGACAGAAGAAGATGGGTTGGTCCCAGAGCAGTTTTGATGACAAAATTGGGGATAAAAATGAGATGGGTTTCTATTCCTCAGTTGCCTCCTTCAATGTAGCTGTGTCTTCAACAACTGTGTGTAAAGACAAGGAACAGGAGTTGCTTTTTAGCAAGTGTTTATTTTTTGGGCTCTTTTTTTGGCATGAATTGTGGAAACTAGAAACATAGGGAGTGATGTTAAGGACATGGGGTGGAGCAGTGCCACCTTGCACTGTTGTATGTATGCTGAGGGACAGAGGGGTCAGTTGTCCTGCTGTGGCAGCAGCAAATGTGAAGTCACCTGGAAAAAATAGTCCCAGGAGCCATCAGCTCCTCTGAGCTGGTGGCTTTAATCTCAGAGCATTTGGGGCTGATCTTCTGAACCACTTATGGTATCACTGGAGGCTCTTTCAGAGAAGTTATCCATACAATTTCTGACCCTCACTAACCTCTGTGACAGTGAGCTTCTTGTAGGGAGATCTGGGGACTTTGGGGTTGCTTGGCACCTTCATGGATTAAGGTGCAAAACAGTCTCAATTTGGTTTGGTTTTGGGAGTGTGGAGTGCAGCTTTATTTGCTCTGGAATTTCTTCTGATTAGCAGAAACAGAAGGATGGGAAATATAGCCTTCAAGGTGTTTCAGTCTTGGAAGCATGTGTTTGTGTTCTGGGGACTCCTTCACTTAGTGAACATTGGGTATGTGCAGAGAAGAAAGAAAACAGGTCATTGACAAGTTTGTTATGGTGGCTTTTTAGGAGATTAAGAGAGTTGGCTCCTTTGAGTGAAAGGTGGCATCTCACTTAAGGAGAAGACTTGTAACATCCTGCTGTCTTCCATTGCTGGCTGGGTAGAGGGATATTTGCTGCATGCTCTCAGCTGGGGACAGTCTGGGGAGGAGAAAGGGGGTACCAGGCTCAACCTCTGGGGACATTGGGCATCTGTGGTGCTGGGAGGCTGTAGATGGGTACTCATGGTCATCTGTGCATAGACAGTGTCCTACAGGTCACTCCTTTGGCCAACTTCTCATTACATGCAGACATCTGAACGTGGTCAGTGGAGGGGTGGATAACCTGGCTTCATTTTTTTTACCACTGTTTTGTCTTGATGGTAACATGTCCCTCTGACCTGGGAGCAAAACAAGACAAAAGGTCAAGCCCAGCACCATAGTCCCTAACCTATGGCCTTCCCAATACTCTGCATCCCATAAAAAACCCACTAATGCTGCATTTCCATGAGCAAAGTGTCTGCTTTTAGGTTGAAACCTTCAGAGTCGATGGTTCTTTAGTGTTGGAAAATGTCAGTTTGGATCTGACACTCATCTACCTTCCAGGGCCCCTGAAGCAACTAGGGCAGTAGTTGCAGTTCAGGTGTCTCATGTACCTATTTTTCATGAACAGGTTTCCCACCTGCTCCATGTCTCCCATGGCAGACCATAGCTGGAGGTCTCCATTGGGTATTCTGGCTGGTTTTCCCACAGGCTAATGCAAACTACCCCAGGAGATGGGAAGTGGGCAGGAGCCTGTTGTACAGAGGGAAAGGGAATAATAACGGTAATCGGGCCTTTTGTCTTGATATTCCTTTTTAATTTGAGGAGAAGGTGTTGCAGACAGCTTTCCCTGGGGAGAAAGCAGAGTAGCTCTTGTAGCAATGCCACCTGCAGGGTGATGTGGAGGAGACCATCAAAAAAAAAAAAGAGCCTTTCCAGCCTCAGTGCTCCTGTAGGTGGATGTAGGCTTTCTAAAAATAGCCTCCTCACGCTGACTGGAAATAAGATGCCCCAGGCATTTGACTCTGTGCAGCTCCCCTCCTCCTTTCCCTGCTTTTGAAGTCGAATGCTTATGGATGTTTTTGCAGCTTATCGCCAACCCATCCCACCTGGCAGAGCTCCACTGTTCCAGGGTTGAGGGTTTTCTTTCTCAGCCTCCACCCATGTGTGGACCTCTCAGGAAAAGATCACGTGCAATCCTCTGCCTTGCCTTAAAGAGGAGGTTGTCACTTCTCCATGCCTTAAAGATCATGCTTAGCATTTCACTGAGAAAATTTCCCACCTTCTTAAGGACCTCAGACACTGGCTCTGCCCTTGATCTCAGCAGCTCCTTCCCTGTGACAGACTAGTTCTGGTGGCCTTTAGTCTCTCCACTGAGCCCTTAAGCTTGTCCTAAGGGGCTGGATCAGCTTGTGAAGAGGATGGTATTCCTTGGAGCCCTGTTTTAAGTGTTTGTCTCCCAGAGATCACAGGGAGAAGAAAACTTGCTGTTGAAACCCCGCTGAGATTTAAGGAGTTGTTGCACCATGAGCAGCTGGAGGTGTCCCACACTGACCTTGCTGGCTGTGGGGCACATTAGGGGACAGACCTGCTGGGGGAATGACCTGGCAGAAGGAAAGGACATTTAGAAGATGCAGTTTGGTCCATGGCCCTATGAGTGTCATGCTGGTGCAGAAGCTGCAAGGTGCTATGAGGTGGGCAATGACCCAGCTGGTGTGGCCCCAAGGAAATGTAGCTAGAATAGCTAGCCCAGGGGGGCTGGCTTATAAACTGTGTTTCAAGGAGTTGAGAGACTTGGTTTCTGCACAGGTGTGTGCTTCTGAGTGGTGCCCAAGGGTCTTGGTCAGGTCTGAGTCAATCCCCATTTGTGTGATGAGACAGAAAAGCACCTCAGATAGACAGGATGGGCATGGCCTTGTGCCTTCTGGAGGTTCCTTCCAACCTGGCATTCTATGAAATTTTGGTGAACAGGCCATGGGAATGGTGAGCTGTTTCTCCACCAAACACCTCACACCCCAGCACAGGTTAATTCTGTCCTAGCTGCTGGATAAGAATAAATGTCTTCCTTGGAGAAGGGAGTGGGATTTCCCCATAATTGACACCCTGATCCAAGTGTGCAGGCTCAAGGCTGCTGAGTCTTACACACAAATGATCTCCCAATATGGGCTTTCCAGTGTTTCCATCATGGAAGCATTTGAGGAGCCATTGAGATGAACAAGAGGAGTGGAGAGTGTTCCAGAGCCTCACCACCCTCACACTAAATTTCTTCCTGATGTCTAACATAAATCTCCCCTCCATACATGTGAAAAATTCAGTGAGAGGTTATGTGCAGGTGGGCCCAAATCTAGCAGAATTTCAATGCTTTGTGACTGTGCTGCTTTAGATGCCTGTCCATGGATTGCAGATGGCTTGGATAGCTGTGCTAGACCCCAGGACTGTGTCCATGTGCCCCATGGGGCTGTAGATGGGTGACATCCATGGTGTGAGACCCCTTTACTCTTCAGGGCAGTAATGATTGGCATTCCCCCCTTTTTCTCCTTAACTCAGCTCTTGTGAGACCCCACCTGGAGCACTGTGTCCAGTTCTGGAACCCCCAACAGAAGGACATGGACCTCCTGGAGACAGTCCTGAGGATGCCACAAAGATGATCAGAGGGCTGGAGCAGCTCTGGTCTGGAGACAGGCTGGGAGAGTTGGGGCTGTTCAGCCTGGAGAAGAGAAGGCTCCAGGGAGACCTTAGAGCACCTTCCAGTGCCTGAAGGGGCTCCAGGAAATCTGGGGAGGGACTTTGGACAAGGGCAGGGAGGAAGAGGATAAGGGACAAGGGATTGAAACTGGAAGAGGGGAGATTTAGGCTGGACATGAGGAGGAAATTCTTTGCTGTGAGGTTGGTGAGACACTGGCACAGGTTGCCCAGGGAAACTGTGGCTGCCCCATCCCTGGAAATGTTCAAGGGCAGGTTGGATGGGGCTTGGAGCAACCTGGTCTGGTGGGAGGTGTCCCTGCCCATGCAGGGGGTTGGAACTGGATCATCTTTAAGGTCCCTTCCAACCCCAACCAGTTGGGGATTCTGTGATTCTATTGGTTCTGTGATTCCAGGCTGTCATCCATGGTTCTTAACAAGACAGGATAATTCACAAACCTGCTTGGAAACAGTTTATCTTCCTAAGAGCTTAGCTCCTCAGATCAGGCTCACAGATACCATCAGTGTCTACTGTTGAGGGAAGAATGTCTTTTGGCTGGTGCATGGCAAACAAGACAGATAAACAACAGCAATTCGTGGAGATGGAGGTAATTAAAGTGACAGATCCACTGACAAATAGCAAGGTAAATAAGTAGTGATTTGCTACTGAAATGAGTTTAAATGGATATGCAAGATGGGGAAAAGGACAGAAATAAGAATTTGACATATTCCCAAAAGGCCCTCTCAGGGCTGCTGTGCTATGACTTAGTCTAACCAGGCTTTATATCCTAAATCATGAGGTT
Source organism: Hemiprocne comata (assembly GCA_020745705.1). Taxonomy (NCBI): domain Eukaryota; kingdom Metazoa; phylum Chordata; class Aves; order Apodiformes; family Apodidae; genus Hemiprocne; species Hemiprocne comata. The sequence continues at coordinate 12,263,724 of CM036602.1, read as the reverse complement.
GTTACAGATTGCAAAGATTTTTTTTTGCTGTGGCTAGACACAAGATTGATCCATAACTGGGTAAGGGTGCAAATTCCTGCCTCTCCAGGCAGAAAGAGGGAAAACTGGCCAGCTAGTCCCAGGACTGTACCAGTGATTATGGGCCAAAGAGCAAAGTACCTTCAAGGCAAGGAGATACATAACTGATTTGAGGAAAAGTCTAGGAGATGCATCTCCTGTGCTTCACTCCTGTACTTAGTTATGGTATAGGGGGTGTTTGGGAGTGTTAGAAGTAGGCAGAAGTCCAAGGGAGAAGAAGCAGGGCTAGGATGTCCTAATTGTGGTTAGCATTTCCTAATGGCCAAATAATTATGCTTCCTGCAAGTCCTGAAATGCTGCTGAAGTGGAAGGATAGTCCTAAGGGTGGTGTAACCACCTATTTAAAGCTGAGGATCTACGTATCAGCCTCTCAGACCACAAGCAAGGGAATCTTAAGCTGCTTCTGGGACCAGTGCAAGAATGATTTAAGCTCACTCTTAGACAAACAAGTTTGTTATACACAGCTTGGCTGATAATTAGTTTGCCTGTCTTGTTTTTCTCTCCCCTGTTCTGTATGCTGAGAAATATCTGGGTTTTTTGGCAATATTGGCTGTCTTTGGAGCAGAATCAGTCATAGAATCATGGAATGGTTTGGGTTGGAATGGACCTTGAAGATCATCTAGTTCTAACTGTGCTGCATGGGCAGGGACACCTCCCACTAGACCAGGTTACTCCAAGCCCCATCCAACCTGTCCTTGAACACTTCCAGGGATGGGGCAGCCACAGCTTCTCTGGGCAACCTGGGACAGTGTCTCACCACCCTCACAGCAAAGAATTTCCTCCTCATGTCCAGCCTAAATCTTCCCTCTTCCAGTTTCAATCCCTTGTCCCTCATCCCATCCCTTCCTGCCCTTGTCCAAAGTCCCTCCCCAGCTTTTCTGGAGCCACTTCAGGCATTGGAAGGTGCTTTAAGGTCCTAAATGCTTGTCAAAGATAAATGTCAATCTTGTAGTTGACTTGAACAAGATAAACACACAGCATGTGATGCTTTATGAAGCTACCCCTATTTTTGCAGCCTCTTAATGCCCTAGATACATGACCAGCTGGTTGTGCCTAGAGCAGTCTTGCACAGGCAGCTGTTTTTGGGGAGGAAAAAGTCAATTGTGCCACTTCAAGTGGAGCTTGGGGTGCTTTCTAGGACTTCCTGGAACAGGCACACAGTGTTGTCTGCTGGGCAGTACTTAAATTTCATGTGCTTAGGGTGGGGAAAATAATCCTCTACTATTAAAATTAAGGGATGCTTCTTTTCCAGAAATAGTCTGGGGCATGTTTGGAGGTTACACATTAATCTTCATTAAATTGGTGTCCTGGATATTGGGGTGAACAGAGATGCTGTACTGGAAGCTGGAGGAGATGGGGCAGCATGTAACTCTGGCTGGGCAGCATATGTGCCCTGCTCCTCTGTGCAGCTCAGAAGATGGAAAGTGGTGCCTGTCAGGACTTGAACTTGAGTTTTAAGAAAGGGGTAAGATGGAGGAGGCAGAAGTAGGCAAAGGTAACTTCCCTGGAGGCAGCATTTCTGCTTAGAGGTTGCTTTGTTTTGCTGTGCTCTTCCCTCCATGAGATGAATTAATTGGCAGTGGCGGGGAGGCTTTTGAAGGCTGTGTAATGCCACAAGCCACATGGCACTTTGTGTCCTGCAGGAAAGGCAGATAAAACAACCAGCATGTCAAATTGCTGGGGAGATGGAGACCTGCCTCCCAGCCTGTGGGGTTATTTGCATTTCCAGAGAGAGACAGCAGGTGGAAAGCATCCTCCCCTTGCTCCAGAGCTCACCAGAAGTTCCTCCTCTGGGGAGTGGGGCTGTGTTGTGCAGTGCAGGCAGGTTTCTTCTGGGTCCACAGTGCTGTGGCTCCCTTCCCAGCCCTGTTTAAGTCAAGTTCTGGCCATGATGGTGTCTCAGCTAGCCTGTGCTCTTGCCTGGCACATGAGCAGTGAGTACTAAATATTTGCAACAAGGGGAGAATGAAGCAAGGGAATGTCTTGCACCACATTCCTCTGAGAAGATTGTGATGCTTGCTCTGAGAAGAAATTGGGCATGGTGACTTCCTCAGGTCAGGAGCTCCTCTGGCTTTCACACAGCCTCTGCAGGGTGCAGTCCCTCCTCCTGGGTGCCTGCTCAGAATGCATCCCTCAGCTGAGGCTTTGTACCAGTTGACAAAAAGCTTAGAAACATTTGTCTTCACCGATTTAACTTTTCTCCATTAGTTTTGCCCTATTGATTCATGTCTGAACCAAGATTGAGGTGTCCAACAAGTCAGGCTTAGATTTAAGGGACCACAGAGGGTCATGACTTCTTAAGGACTTTCTGGCATAGCTTTTAAACCAAAGAGCTGACAAAGCCCAGTTCTGGATGCCTTAAAATAACTCCTCCCACATACTAGCTGTTTGCTGTGATTTTGCTCACTGGAGAGAGTATAAAGCTTTTCCTGTTTCATGGTTCCAACCTGGAAACAAGCAGATGCTGGTGCTTGTTAATCTTTAGAATGGGGGACATGATTTGTCTTCAAGTTGCAGGTAGAAACCAAAGCTGCAACAGGGTTTTTCAGCCCACAGCTTGGATTGCCAACACTGAAAGATGGGGTGGAATGGTCAAATATGAACTTTTGCTGCAGTGGCTGGCTCCCCTCGGAGCCACACGACATGACTGGATGACAAGACAGGGTTTGCTTCCTTCCTCTTGGTGCCTTTTTCAAATTCCTGTTAATGCTGGGGCACAGGGTAAAGTGTATGACTGGAGGTACATGCCCCAAGTAATGCAAGCCTTGGTAAAGGTCTAAACATGGAATTTAGGAGCCTAATCCTTTAGGTTAGACATTGGGAAGAAATTCTTTAGTGTGAGGGTGGTAAAAGACTGCAACAGGTTGCCCAGGGGGTTGAGGATGCCTCATCCCTGGAAGTGTTCAAGGGCAGGTTGGATGGGGCTTGGAGCAACCTGGTCTGGTGGGAGGTGTCCCTGCCCATGCAGGGGGTTGGGACTGGCTGATCTTTAAGGTCCTGTCCAACCCAAACCAGTCTGGGATTCTGTGATAAGACAAGAGACCACTCCAATTACAAACCAGACCAGAGGACACATGGATCTCTCTGAGCTTGGCTGAAGCCTCCCTGCTGAGCTGGCACTGCTCCAGAGCAGTGGTGGCAGAGGCAGCAAACCTGTGCTTCTCATTCAAACTGACCATAAAGCAAGTGTGAAGAAATCCAGGGTGCAAACTTGATCTTCACTGTGCCCCTGGGGATGGATCTACTTACACAGTCTGTCCTGGCCCCTTGGTGTTATCATCTCTCTCATGCTATTGAAGAGGGGAGTGTTTTGTGCCAGGCACAGTAAGAGCCCGACCTATGCCCCAAATCCTGGTGCTTTCATGTCAGCACAGCAAATGTTTGCAGAGTTTTGATGCCCAAATAAATTCGTGCTGGGTATTAAACTCCTGTCAGTTGTGCTTTGACCTGAGAATGAAGTTGCTTATCCCTCTTTCCTCTTACACAAGCTGATTTGGATGTAACATGTTCCTCTAAAAAGAAGGAATTTCTCCCACTCTGAGACTGTTCTGTAGAGATCAAGTCATGTAGTAGATGGCATTTCACCTCTGTATTACATTTATAAATCTCTCTGATGCTTTAGAATATTTTAAAGACACACTTTTAGCTCAATGAGGTGTATTTTTGGCAGCATATTTTACCTCTGTATTTTGAAGCAAGTTCCTTTCTCCAGAGAGCTCATAACCCTGGTTAATGGTGCAGAACTTGCCTGTTGTGGCAAACTCTTGTCCCTAAGAGGCATTGCAGGGCCAGAAATGACAATCCCACCTCTCTCTCCACTCCTGGGTTTTCTCACCATGTGGAAAGAGGAGGAAGGGCTGAGATGTGGGGCTGAGGGTGGTGCAGAGGCCATGGGTTGCTGGCTGGAGTTAGACCAACTAGCTGGTGAACGTGGGGGAAACGGGTTGCCCTGATGATTCCTGCCCAAATCCCCCTGACCTGCCCCCAGGCACTGCTAACAGGCTGCTGGCCTCATGGCACAGGCTTGTTTTGTTGCCTCTGTGGCAAAGCCACATCAGCCTGTTGGCTGCAGGTGCTGGGAGGCTTCACCAGTGCTGCTGTAACACCAAGATCAGAGGAGAAAAGGGACCAGGATGGTCAGCAAGTCAGCAGCAAATTTACTATCTTGTTGCATTTTCCTTCGAGCTAAAGCAATGAGCTCATGGGGAGCCTCAGATGAGTTTAAATTCTCTTCAAGGCTGTGATGTTGAAGGCTTTTTGCAGAAGCAGGGTTCAGGTGCCATCCCAGCCTTTCTTCAGGCTGGTGTAGAACCTTCATGCTTGGACTGTGTTTCAGCTTGAAGAGAGCACCTTCTCGGGGGGTGTGGGGTGGGTTAAAATATCATAGTGTTGGCACTGGAGCTCACCTGTGAGCTGTGGGTGTGTTCCTCACCAGTGACAGCTTGTCACTGCTTTGTTGTCTGAAGCAGGGATGGGTGAATGCTGTGGACATGACAAGGCTTAGCAAAAAATCAAGTGTTATGTTTCTCTCCTAGCAGAACCCCCTGTGAACTTCTCTTTCAGGCTGGTTTCATTTCCAAATGTGGAAAACATGACACTAAACATGCTCCAGTGGCTTTGAATTGCCCTTGGTGCTGGGCAGCAGGCTGTGATGTGGGAGGATGTGGTGTTGTGGTGCTCCCTGCTGCTTCTGTGGGCTCCAGGGGAAGGGAAGGAGCTCGGTTGGTCATGTTCAACTTATCTCCAGCTGTTCAAATACCTTCTAGGTGATGAGGAAACATTTGGTTAAGACTTGAAGCCTTGCTCTTTGCCATATCGTGTCCATTTATCTTCCATAAAAATGCTTTGGAGTTTAATCTCTTGGTTAATCTTCACTACACCCATCACTCCTTGCAAAACAACCATGTAGTTACAGATTCAGTAGAAGGTGATGATGGAGAGGAGGGCTCTGCAGTGAAGTGTCTTCTAGCTGTGTGTACTGGGGCTCATTTCTCCTATTTTGCACCTAAGTCATTAATCACAAAAAAAAATCTTTGCACATGGAGTACTCACCTGGGAGCTCTTCTGGACTCCAGCCTCATTTATGTGGTGCTCTTGGTTCTTTTGATATTTGCTGGCATTAAAATCTGCCTGGCAAGCACACAAGAACTGACAGAACAGTCTGTAAGAAGGTAGGGACCCAGGTGATAGCTTCAGCCTGTTCAGTTATGTGCTGGGGCAAAATGCAAAGGAGAACTATCTGTGCTGTGACCAAACTGGTTGTACTGTTACTGCTTTGAAGATCCCTGCAAGATCTAGCTAGGGAGCTGGGATCCATTGTCTAGGAACTCCATACACAGATTGAAGAGTTCAGCAGATGGTGGGGCTTGTGAGAAGATGCTGAGAGTGAAGATCCACACAGCATCATAGAATCATGGAATGGTTTGAGTTGGAAGGGACCTTGAAGATCATTTAGTTCCACCCCCCCTGCATGGGCAGGGACACCTCCCACCAGACCAGGTTGCTCCAAGCCCCATCCAACCTGCCCTTGGACACTTCCGGGGATGGGGCAGACACAGCTTCCCTGGGCAACCTGTGCCAGGGTCTCACCACCCTCACAGCAAAGAATTTCCTCCTCATGTCCAGCCTAAATCTCCCCTCTTCCAGTTTCAATCCCTTGTCTCTTGTCCTCTCCCTCCCTGCCCTCATCCAAAGTCCCTCCCCAGCTTTCCTGGAGCCCCTTCAGGCACTGGAAGGTGCTCTAAGGTCTCCCTGGAGCCTTCTCTTCTCCACACTGAACAGCCCCAATGCTCTCAGCCTGTCTCCAGAGCAGAGCTGCTCCAGCCCTCTATCTTTGTGGCCTCCACAGGACTCTCTCCAGGAGGTCCATGTCCTTATGTTGGGGGCTCCAGAGCTGGACACAGTGCTCCAGGTGGGGTCTCATGAGACCCAAGTAAAGGGGGAGAATCACCTCCCTTGACCTGCTGAATCAGAGGAGCTTAAGCTTTGAACCAAATGACCATTGAGAGGCTCACAATGTTGAACTCCTACCCTGATGGTCTAGGAACACCAAATCACATTGGAGATGGCAACAGTGCAAGCTTTCAGTAAATGTGCTGCCTTCTCATGGTAGCTGGTGGCCTTGTCCATGGGAGGAGGCAAAGGTCTTTCAGCCAACTCACCTCCACCAATGCACTGGTGGGATGCAGTCATCCTCACTTTGCCTTAGTTTCCTCATCCGTGGAGCACTTGCAGCTCATTTAGAGGAACCAGGAGACATAATTAGTGTTTATGAAACACTTGGGGATTGTGTAAAATAAATCGTATAAAAAAGGAGCTGTGCCAGAGTTCTGACAATATTTACACAACATCTGAAGGCTGCCTGTGTTGGACTTAATCATCAGGAAATACGTGTGGGTGCCTGAAGTTAAGCAACTCTTAACTGCATCCTTCTGGCTCAGCAGTGCCATCCATGAATCCTCTGGGAATGTTCACTCCTTGAAGCTTAAACATAATGCTCTTGCTGGTTATTATCCAAAGCTTTCTGAAGGGGGAGACCACCTCACTGCTGCTTGTCTGGAAGAGGGGATGATGGATCCTCAGGGAAGCAAAACTATTTGAGGATTGCAAAAGTGGTTTCCATTCACAGGCCTTTTTTGGCCTTGCTCTCAATTTTCTGCTCTTGGCTTTCCCTCCTCTGCTGCACTGGAGTGTGTTGGGGTGGTGAAGGTTTAAACCCTCTGCTGAAAGCAGCTTGAGGGGCTGACTTGATGTGGAGACAGGATGGTCCTCCTTTTAGGTGGCATCTCCAGAGGCTGTATCTTCCTCCAAAGTGTTGAGAGTCTAACCAGCAGTGGCTATTACTGCCTTCATTTAAAGGCTGGGGTTGAAAAACTACTCAGGGGTCATAACATTTCAGAGCAAATTCCTGCCCATTAAGATGAGGCCTTGGATAGTGCCCCCAGTGTGGGATGGAGGCACATCCCAGGCTCCTTGCAGAAGGATGATTTCCAGACTTGTTACTGAATCTCTTGGCTTTGAACATAGTTTTCCACCCTGACTTACCATGAGTACCAAATAGTGCCTTTTGCAGCTGATAGAATCATAGAATCCCAGACTGGTTTGGGTTGGAAGGGACCTTAAAGCCCATCCAGTCCCACCCCCTGCCATGAGCAGGGACACCTCCCACCAGACCAGGCTGCTCCAAGCCCCATCCAACCTGCCCTTGAACACTTCCAGGGATGGGGCCTCCCCTTTTTGGAGGACATTCCCCCTGAGGTGGAGGCCTGTAGTGCAGGACCACTTTTGGCATCAGGAAGGTGCTTTTCCAGGAAGGATGATGATGATGGTGTTAGGATCCTCAGCAAACACAGCCAGGATGGATATGTGCTGCTTATTTGTTCTTGAACTGTCCAGGACTTAATCTTTTCCTCACTATTCCTGTGCCCAGTACTACTTGCCAGGATCTGATACACCCAGTCATCTGCTTCCCATAGTAATTGGTGGTTTATTAGTCACTTCTCCACCCAATTGTGGATTCAGGGTCACTTTCAAATGTATATTGGTTATTAGCCAGGTAACCAGGGCATATCCCTGCTTTTTAATAGCATTTATGAGAGCAAGAAATATCCTTTAAAGTGACAGTGTGCTCGTGTGCAAATGCTGGCAGGTCAAAACTGGAGGGTCTTTCAAAATCTGAATTTTCCAAATGAAAGGCAAGAGGTCTCTGCTCCCAAAACTAGACTTTTAGACTTGTCCAAGGCCACAGGGTATGTTGGGAAGGAAGAAAAGGGCTGGTGCTTGCAAATTCCTCTGGTCTTTGAGCTCACTCATATGATTTAAACATAAGAATATGGTTTGGTTTAGCTAGAAGGGGAAGATTTATGGCTTTTGTAGGAGATAGGCTAAGCAGACAGATCTGAAACCCCTTTTGAATTTCAAACAAACAAATGCCAAGCAGAGCATGTTTTATTATCTTTTAATTGAACAGTGTCCTGTGTCTCCCATAGACTGCAGGTGAGTGCTTGGAATGCTCAGGCTGTTTCAAAGCTTTTTGGGTTCTATCGATCATGGGAGTAAATCCCAAGGGACTTGCAATGAAACAAATTCATTTCTCCTGTACGTCGTGTTATATTCCTTAAGAATGAGGAAGCTCTCCCTTCCTGGAATTTCACATGCCTTTAGATGTTTGATCAGATCCCATGCGAGACCAAGTGGTATGTTTTGGCTCTGCGTTGGATTTTTTTGTTGTTGAAGTTGTTAGAGGAGCACAAAGCCCTGGCAAGAGAGGCAGATTTCTGAAGTCTTGTTGCTGAAACTTGTGTCTGGGTTCCCACTCTGAGTGGAAACAAAACTGATGTCCAGTTTCCACAAGAAATAGAAGTTGTTCTTCCTGTTCCTCTGGATGTGGGAGGGAAGGAAGGGAATTGAGAGGGGAAAGTGAGGCTTGACAGCATTTCTAATCAAATCCATGGCCTGATTTTCTTAATCTAAATCACTAAAAACATCCTCAAAGAGGCTGAGGCCAGATGTAGGTGCTCCAGGGAATTCAGAGCCCTCTTCTTAAAGCTGAAGCTTCTGTAAACACCAAACTGGTGGATTGTGCTGGGCATGTAATGGCAATGCAGGTTGGCAGCAGGAGCTACTGGTAGGGCTGAAATGAACCTGAGCAATCTTTCACCTATAGCTGGATGACATGGTTACAAATACCAGAGCCTGGAGTGTCACCTAAAATCTATTTTTGATATTGCACAGGGAAAGAAGCAAGGTTTAAGCAGAATTCTTGGGGTTTTATGAGAGGATTTGCTGTTGAAGAGGTGTTGGTTGGTATTTGTTGCCTTTCTCTTCTCTGGAACCTCATTGACTTCAGCAGGAACAAAGGACAGAGCAAGCTGGGGAACTCCCTGCCAATCCCTGTAAAGCTCCTGTGGCTGCAGCTCCCTGCTGGCACTTTGGTATTTCTCTCAGAAGAGTCAGATTTGGGTCTTGCATGCACTGGATGAATAATTCAGCCACAAGCTCTGACACAGAAATGGTTCCAGTAGCTGCAGTGTGTGGAAAGCACAGCTCACCAGTGCATACTGGGGTTTTAGGCCAGGATCTCTGGAGCACCTTTGTCTCCCTGTAGTAGCTGGCTCCTGTATGGGTGCCAACTGCCTCTACAGAAGCTGTTCTGCTTCTGAAACCACTCCTGGAAATACTTCCAGCTGTATTGGGAGCTCATGTGGCAGCTGAGCAGAAATTATTTCAGTTTGCAGCTTTAGGGTTGACTGTCCAGGTTTTAGCCCAGATCTCTGTCCCTAGAACATTGGGACAGCACTTCTTGCCTTGGTTTTTTTTTTTTTTAAAAGCCAGTAGAAATGTTGATTGTGTGCTCTTGGACCCTGGTGTGGTCTCATTAACTGGATTCCCACATCTCCCTGTCAGGAGCTGCTTCAGGGGCTCACACTGGGTAGAGTTTGTCAGTTGAGTGACTCTTGTGTGTGTCGATTTGGCAGACACTATGGTTTTCTCCATTTTTAGTCTTCAACGTCTCTCCTCATGATGAGGGGTGGAGGAAAACTCAAACCAAAGAAACATAATCAGTTTTACAGCAGGAAATACACCTGCAGCACCCCATGCAACTTGGTGGGGTCCCTTAGACTGGGGGTGTCAGCTCTTGCAGCCCATCTGCAACATGGTAATTGCAGTGGCATTTCTGAACAAGGACAGGGATGTGAGTGGGTGGAAATGACCACACAGCAGCTCTGTTAGCTTAGAAATGGGCTTAATTCTGCCTGAAGTCCTCTGTAATATTCAGGCAGGGTTTCCGAGCTGGTCCTTGAAGTGAAAGGTGAACCTGGGCTTCATGCTTCTGTCAGAGTTGATGTCTGTTTCTTGACTCCAGAACACACCACAGGGTTAGACATTTACTGGCTTTCTGAAGAGGCCCCAGCAGTTTTCACACTTCTGGCTGGCAACCTGCTCTTGGGTTATTGAAAACCCTTCTAGTTTCAACTGGATGAAGCTGTCTTTTGAAGGCTGGCATCTACAACTGCTCTCCAGCTTCTGCTCTGCTGGGATAATTGCTTTTCTGCAACTCATCCAGCCCTTCCAATCCCTCAATATCCTTCACAGGTTTACTGCACTTAACACACCTCTGGTTAAGTCTCTGTGTCTCTACTGATCCCCTCACCATGTTCCTTATTATTTATTAGGCTCATGGCAGGTGTGTTGGTATTTTCTAGGTGTTACCCAAGTGCTCAGCCCTGCAGGCCATGCTCTCATCTCCTGATTTAGAGCAAGGAGTCTTTATCCCTCAGAAATAAAAAGGCTTTATTGTGAAAGAAGCTCTGCTGAGTGAGATTAGTGATTTAGTGTTTTGTTTGGAAATCACCTGGCCTGAAAGCTTTTTGAAAATCAAGATGACAGGGTTAGATGGAACCAGAATTTGACACCAAGAGCTAATCACTGGTCAATTTTCAGATACATGGCCAGGCTGCTGGTCATGAAGATGGAGCTGAGGTGGTAACACCACTGGTACTAAAGGACTTGTTGCAAGAGCTTTGTGATAAAGTTAATTAGGCACGTTATGAGTTTCTAGGTGGTTTGAGGAAAGTCAGAGCAAATTATTTTTAGAGATGCTTCCAAACTGCCCCTCCAGAGATGAAAGAGGTGGGCTTCAGTTCTGCCTTGCCTCTGAGATCTCCAAGTTCACAGGGACAGGGGGTTCTCTTCACTAGTTTGTAGTAGCTGAGCTGTGAAAATGGGAACTGGGGGAGTGAGCTGGAGAAATGAAGCTGTGAAGCTTCCATGTGGTCAATCTTTATTTTAAAAAAGTATTGCTCCAGGATATGATGGAGGGGGAGAGCTTCTCTGCCCAGAGAGGAGCAAGTTATCTCCTGTGGATATGCTGGTGCTCATCCTTGAGTTAGGTGCAGTCTTAACAGATGCTTTGTCACTGGTGGCTTTAGCTTTTCCTGTTGGCTTAGCAAATGCTTCTGGGGGACAACAGTTCCACCCTGAAGTGTTCTGGTCCCTCCAGGGTGAAGGCAGAGGTTGCAGTGGTGCTATTGCAGGTAGCCAAGTGGAGCACTAGCCCAGTGCACTAAAAGCTGGGCTGAGCAAGCATGGGGCATGATTTCCAAGACATGTAACTGCTCACCAGGAGACTTCCCTGCTCAGAGGCTGTTAATTGAGTCTCTCTTCTTCTCTGCAATGAAGATGGCTGCATTAAGAAAGCAGTTGACTTTGCCACTTGACCCAGAGGAACATTTCCATTAAGTTGAGGTATTTCAGAGTATATCCAGGTCCCTGGGGAGGCAGAGGGTTGCCTGCCTCCTCCAAGCACATCTGCTGGAGGACAAAGAGCTGCTTTCCTGAAATAAGGGCAACCAGCTGAACCATGGCTCTTCTCAGGGCTTCTCCTCTGTGTAGGAAGCAGGGTACCACTCAGTGGGCTTTAATTAAGAAGCTTAATGAAGGTTCCCACACCAAGACATCCTTTTGTTACATGACTTTATTGGTAACATTTTTCTTGCATATCTCAAGGCTCCATGCTGCCAGGGGGAAGAGCAGATGCTCCCTGTTTATACATGCTTTACTGAAGTGTTCCCTTTGGTGTAGAGCATCCTCTTTGAAGCTTGAAAAGGAAATAGCTTGGATTTCTGCCTCTTAGCTTATTTTGAAGCAGTGTGGCTAGGGAAGATGTCCAAGGTTCTAATCACTGGACCAGTGATCTACCTGGGGAGATAGAGAACATGGGTATGTGGCACAGGAGCAAGAGGATGGAGGGATGGATATGCTTCTTGGGTAGCCTCTGGTGAGACATCATGTTGGGGACATGCCAATGTGGGGTGTTCAGCCAGCACTGAAGCTCAACAAGAAACTTTCAGACCCTTGAGAGCTGACTTTGCTCATGTGATATCCTCCCCCTCTACTCTGTCCTGGTGAGGCCATGCTTAGAATACTGTGTCCAACTCTGGGTTCCCCAGTTCATAAAGGATTAAGGAACTACTGGAAACAGTCCAGCACAGGGCCACAGAGATTAGAGGAATGGAGCATCTGCCTTATGAGGAAGGGCTGAGAGAGCTGGGTCTATTTAGCCTGGAGAAGAGACGACTTGGGGGGAATCTCATAAATGCTGATCAATATCTGCAGGGGGGTGTCAGGAGGATGGGGCCAGTCTTTTTTGGCAGTGTCCAAGACAGGACATGGGGCACAAGCTGGAGAACAAGAGGTTCAAGTTAAGCCTAAGGAAAAACCTCTTTACTGTGAGGGTAAAGGAGCTCTGGGACAGGCTGCTCAGGCTGTGGAGTCTCCTTCTCTGGCAACATTCCAAACCCTTCTTGATGTGTTCCTGTGAGACCTACTGTAGGTGACCCTGCTCTAGCAGGAGGTTGGACTGGATCTTCAGAGGTCCCTTCCAACCCCACCACTCTGTGATTGTGACTGGAGTCACCACTAGGGTCCCATGATGAGTTGTAATACTGGTTGTACTCAAACCACCCCTTTAAAGGAGACATTTCCTTGTGTGTATCTTTGCTGTTAAACTCTGCAGCCTTTCCTTCCAGTGAGGTGTACACCTGGAGCTCTGAGCTACTGGGGGTGTTACCTCCAGCTCCAGCAATTACAGGAATCCCTGTTCTGCTTAGTAGTCCAAGCCATGAGTCACACCATGATGTGGGGAGAATAGAGGAGGAGAGAAAGAACTTGTAATTAAAAGCAGGGATGTTCAAAGAAGCCTCCAACAGCTGGGTATGTGAGCCCAATTGCAATGTCTTGGTACTTGGCCTTGTGTTAGACTTATGATCACTGATTTCCCCTTCCACGGGCACAATGTGTGACAGGAACTGTCCTTTTATCCCCATCCTGTGTTCAGCCTGCAGGGAGTGCAATAGCCGCGGCAGCAACGGCTTCTACCAGAGCTCAACTGCTGGTTGTAGGGCAGATTGCAATCGGGACAGTTGTCCTGGAGAGCAGCCAGCCGAGCCGTGGTGTCCTGGAGGCAAGGGCTGAGGAGAGCCTGGGAGCATGTCTGGTCTCAAGGCTCTTGCTCAGGCGCCCCTTCCTTTCAATACAAAGTCCTTTTGGGGAGCTCTGGTTTCACAGGACTTGAATTCCAAGCTGGTTTTTGACATCTGCTTTTCATCTCTCACCTGGGAAGCCTCTGCTGGCAGAGGAGCTGGAAGGGCTGTGGGTGAGCTTGGCATGCCTGCCTGCCCGAGGCCCTGTGCTGCCTGCAAGGAAGTGTCTGGGCTCTTCCAGCTTTGGGTGGAGGGAGAGGGAGGGAAAGGAAAACACCTTGGCCTGTTTGTGCCAGCAGGGAGCCTGGCAGGCTGCTGCCAGCTGTAGAGCTGGGCTCTGGGGGGGTGCCTGGCTGCAGAGCTGCTCTTCTCCCCATCGTGCTGCACTCCCACCTCACCAGGCAGCTAAAACCTCATTTTCCTCCTGCTTCCAGTCCTCTTCACCCAGCTGCTCTGCAGCAGGGCTTTGCAAACAGCATGGTCATACCCACAAAGTGGTCCCAGGTTGGTTGGGTTGGGCACTGGCGTGTTGAAAATTGGGATGGAACCCAGGGTAAGATGGTCCCTTGACCTGAAGTGTTTGGTCTGCTGTCACCTCCTGCCTCTAGAGTCCTTGGTGACACATCCAGGGACTTGTCTAAGGTCACGTAGCTGGTTTTGTAGCAGAGGAGGGTGAACTTGCATGGAGGTCTGGCAGTCCTGCCAGGAGCCAGAGCTGCAAATAAAGCATCTTTATTCCTGCTGCCCCCAGCATCGCCCTGGCAGGGCCATGGCTTCAAGCAGAGCCTGGGAGCCCCTTGTCTCCTCCCTCTCTTTTGCATGGCTGGAAAAGGCCCAGTGGAACGTGGCAGTTTGGTGACAAGCAGGGGCTGTTTGCATGAAGCTGGGTTTCCCTGGGTGCATCCTCCTATTCCACCTCCAGCCTCCACTGAGGCAGAACTTGGGAACAAAGCACATCTTCTGACATTTCCAGGGCTCTGCCTTGCACAAGAACAAGCTTGCAGAAACCCATGTTCCTGGCAGGGGCTGAGAAGTGGGTGGGACAGCCCAAAACAGGCTGGAGACGGTGAAATCCAGCCTCAGAAAGAAACTTTCACTCCATCCTGCAATGCCTCAGGGAGGGATTTGGATCTGAGGAGTAGATCCTTCATCAAAGTTAGGAAGAAATGCATAAGACTGGGAAATTTGAAGAGCAGTGAGAGTGTAGCCTTAGGCTCAGCTCTGTGCATAGGTGCTGTCTAACTGGCATTACAGGTCTGGCTCTGCTCTCACTCCTGCTCCTCCCTGGGTGGATTTACTGCTGGCTGTGAACAGGCTCGTGGCAAGGGAGAGTTTTCCTCCTCCCTCTGTCACTCACGGAAACCTATACTTGGGTTTTGGGCTTGCACTGAGCTCCAGACCTGGTTGTGAGGGGTGAAGAGCCTGGATTTTCCCCACACTTTGGCCCTGGGTCCTGCCCTGTCTTGCATTTGGGTCAGATAGAACAAGCTTGTTGTCCAACCCTGTCTAATGGTGACTGGGAATAGCCCATTTCAGGCTAAATGTTGAGGGCTTTGGGGTGCTGAGGTGTTGCCAGGTGAAGATAAAGATGAAGCTGTGATCATTTCCTTGTTTCTTGCTTTGGGATGGGTGTAAAGGAGAGGCAGGCTGAGAACAGTCCTTAAAATAGTCAACTCCTAGAAATTCACTCCTTCCTTCAGCCTTGCTGTCTCAGTGTGAAATGACAGGCACAAACCCCATCCTTTGTTCCTCCTTTCTCTCACGCAGAAGCAGTCCATCCCATTCTGCAGGACACAAGGCAAAGCTGATCTCTTCTATGCTCAAAAATAATAGTCTGCAAGGGAGGAGGTGAGGAAGGTGCTACAGAACCAGAGTCACTCTGACCCTCACTAGAGAAGCCTGCAATGAGGGCAACCAAGAGGAACTTGGAGGTTTTTCCACCTTTCTGAGCATCCTTAGGGTCTTTGGACAGCTCTAGAGCAAGACAGTTTTGAGATCAGTCCCCATTTCTTCCCCCCCGTTTCCCAGCCCTTTGGCACTAATGTAGGAGACAAAGGGGGACCCAAATCACTGTTTCCCTCTCATCCTGGTAAACCACTTATCTAGAAGCAACACAAACTCCTTGTCTGACAGTGTATAATGGAAACATTTTCTCCTTGCAAGTGAAAACTTGTTTTAAAGAAAATAATCTTTCCCCTCCAAGTGTGTGGCAGGGGGAGGTGAAGGGGGTAACAGAAAATACCACTTTTTAAAAACTGTCCAGACTGAAAGCACTCAAGGCATGTTCCTGTTCCCATATAGGAATCCAAGACCATCTGTAGTTTAGTCTTATCCTCCAAAGACAGGACATTGTAACAATTTTGCACAACTATTTGTACTGTACTTTTCATGGGGAGCTCAATGGAGGAGTCACTGACCCTTTAACAGTGGTGGGAGGGGACTGGAAATGCTAATGGGCTGGTTGAGATGAACCTGCCTCAGCTCTACAGATGGACAGCTGAGTACCAGAGAGCATCTCTTTCCCTTTTACAAATTCCTGTACTGTTTGTCATTTGATTAGATGAGAGCTGATTTTGAAGAGTCATGAATGCAAAGAATATCTAGGAATACAACACTTGACCTTCAGAGACAAATCTTGATTTGTAGATGCATACAGAAGCTGTCTTCAGGAGAAGATGGATTTTCAGGAGGTTAACTCCTGCTTGGTTAGAACATGAGGCTGTTCTTCCCAGGGGTAAGTCTCAAGTCATGGACAGCCAGCAGAATGGGATTAGTTTGGATTTCATCTGTTCTCTTGACATTTAGTCTGGAGTTACTCTGGCGTGAACCTGGAGGGACAAAGCTCTTTGAACAAAAGGGATCATGTAGAGTTCACTGGGGACCACATCACACTGATGCTATTAGAATTACATGGGGATTGGAAGGCAGGGTGGCTTTTCAGGCCTGTCTGCTGTGGAAACAGAGCAAGTCATCAAATGAGGCTGAAAGACCATTGACAGTATTAAGGAAGGCTTTGAATGCTGCTGCTATCCCTGGGAAAAGGGCTGGGTCCCACCAGCAGACCAGTGCTTGAGGTGTTTTGTGCTGAGCAGCCTGTACCCAGATCACTGCTTGAACATGGTATGATGGTAAAGGAGTCTGGAGGTCTTGAAATGTCCTGCTGCAGAGGAAACAGGTCCTCAGAGTCCTTCCTGCCATCTTTCTGCCCAGGGAAAGCATCTTTCTAGTTGCAGATTGTTCCATCTCACTGCATGTACACCGTGTTCTACCAGACTATCGGATCTGGCAGGCCTGTGGGGAGGGTTTCACCCCTGGCTCCCATCCCAAGCCTCTCCCTTCAGCCAAGGCAACACCTGGGTGTGGGTGCAGCACCTCTCTTGTGCTCTTCTTCTGCTGACCTCCTTGGAGAGGCCACAACATGCTGAGGCCAGAGGGAAGAGGGATCATCCCTTGCTTTGTGCCTGCGAAGGCAGGTTCCCAGCCTGCACCATCTCCCCTCCCTGATGGAGACCTGCTGCTCCTCCAGACCTGATGCTCCTCTAAACCTAATCCCTGTTGTGGCACTACTTGACAAGCCTGAAAGGACACATCTTGGGCTGATGGCCTTGGAGATGATGGCTTGTTTTGCCCACAGTGGCCAGGTGAGGGTCCTATCCTGTGCCTGGTGGTGTGGAGGGCAAGAACAAGTTATTGCTGATCAGGGAGGGATGGATATTAAGAGATTTAGGTCCTTGGTGGCTCTGTCATAAAGTAGGTGGAAAAGATTTGTTTAATGTGAGATTTATTGAAGTGGTGAAAAGTCACTGCTACAGGAGGTGAAGACCCAAATTACACTCTTGAAAAGACAGGCTGAGAGCATTGGGGTTGTTCAGCCTGGAGAAGTGAAGGCTATGGGGAGATCTTAGAGCACCTTCCAGTACCTGAAGGGGCTCCAGGAAAGCTGGGGAGGGACTTTGGACAAGGGCAGGGAGGGATGGGACCAGGGGAATGGATTAAAACTGGAAGAGGGAGGAATTTAGGCTGGACATGAGGAAATTCTTTGCTGTGAGGGTGGTGAGACACGGTCCCAGGTTGCCCAGGGAAGCTGTGGCTGCCCCATCCCTGGAAGTGTTCAGGGGCAGGTTGGATGGGGCTTGGAGCAACCTGGTCTAGTGGGAGGTGTCCCTGCCCATGCAGGGGGGTTGGATCTAGATGACCTTTAAGGTCCCTTCCTACCCAAACCGTTCTGCGAAACAGTGCCAATAGAGGCGGCGGTCTGGATACAACCCCATATCGTGCTATTCCCGGACAACATAAAGATCCTCACAACATTCCTGGCCAAACCCTTCTCCAAACCCCGCAGCGATGGGCTCTGCCGGGGCTGGTGCGGCTGCAGCGGGGGGCGGCGGCCACGAGAGGGCACTGAAATAATGCGGATTTGGGGGCGATGCTGCGGCCGTTCCAAACCAGCCAAATGCTTTAGCTACCAGGGAAAACATTTCCCTCCCTTTTATTCCCCCTCTTCATCAGAAATCAGCACGCAGGGTCGGAATGGCAAACCCCCGATGTCGCTGCCTACTTGTTTTTCTTTCATAGGGGGTTATTTTTCTTCCAGCCCTGATGAGTTTGGCAGCACTCATCGTTCTGTTGTGTTGTGCTCCTCTTCCTTCAGTGCATCAGGAGGTTCTATTGAGCTGTAATTCTTTCCGGGGAGCATCCTGGTGTCTGCGTCCTGAATGGTGGACCCTTAACCTAAGACAAAAGGGATGCACAGAGGAGACAAATTCCAAAGCTACAGGATCCAGGTGCATTTTGTCCTGCTTGTGAGGCTGCAACTTCTGGCTGGTCTCTCTGGATTGATTTCAAGCAGGGAAAACCTGATTTCTTGGTCTAAAATGGTGACAGGGACAGATTTTCCTAAGAAGTAGCTGTCTTGTCTGCAGAGGGAAATGCTGTGGGAACATGTTCTACTTAACTCAGCTTCAGAGGAAATTCAGAAACAGTTTGAAATCAAAATGATTCTTCTCCTTTCACTCTGACCTTGTTTTTATTCTGACTCAATTTTGTTCTGATTTTTTGGACCACACATTAAGGTTAAAAAAAAATCCATTTGCAATATTTCAAAAATTCTATTCTGGAAAATATTTCAGGATCTTTAAATTTCCTTCCAACCTGCAATCAGGAGGAAATGAAATAAAACCCCTGGTATCTCTTTAGGACACAAATCTTGTTTTCTGATCCCTTCCTGACACTGGCTTTTGGATTTTGCTGTTGTGTTGAACTGGGAATGATGGCTTTGCTCTGCTGGAATTCATTCCCAAGTAGTCTCATCCTCTGCCTGGCATTTAATACTAAAGCTAAGACAAACCAAGATGCAGGTTTGAGTCCCTGTTGAATGCTGCTCTGTTTTATCTGAGTTCTGCAGATAGGAAGTCTCTCAGGAAAGAGTATTATATCTGGCATCATTTTTATTCTTATAAAAGAACCCTGAGAGCTGGGGATGGAGCAGGAATATTGCCCAGAATTTGCAACTACAGAGAAGGAATATTTTCAGCCTCTGTAGGTATGAAGAGTATTGTGAGCTGCACCAAAGTGGGGAGTCCTCCAAGAAAACAGCAGCTTCAACATGGCTAAATAGCTGAAGCCAGAGTTGTGGTGTAGGATCCTAAACCCCTGCTCCAGCAATTCTCTTCCTTCCCCTCCTGATGGCAGTGCTCTGACTCCAAATCTCCCTGCAGCCCAGCAGAGAGGTGATCTGGACACCTCAGGACTTTAGATATGGCCCAGGATAAACCTTTAAGGGGAAGAAAGGGCTTCCATGATTATTTTAAAACGAGTGGTTTTCCAGAAGAACTTGAGGCCAGGTGGTGTCTTAGCGGGGTGAGCTTCTAGAGGGGCCAGAATTGCTGTTTGTAACCCTGTGCTCACAAGCTCTGCTGTTCCTCAGTCTTCCACCTAAAGCTGAGGGCTTCCTCACTGGATGCAGCCTGGTGTGGCTTAGGTGGCTGGGATGAGTTGGGTATCTGGCCCAGGGATTTCCCTCAGTGATCAGCTCTTCCAGGTCAAAGCTCCCTGAGCTCAGCAAACCCCAGGAGACCACCAGCTCCTACAGGGAGGAGAATCCCTTATTACATCCTCAGATCTTCCCAATGGGATTTGGGGATAGAAATTACTTGACTGTCCCAACTATTCATCTTTAAATAAAACCAGTTTATTCTAGTAGAAAAAGCCACTCAGGGTAGAGAGCAGTTTCTTCAAGCTATTTTGTTTGAGTAAAGCACGAAGGACAGGTGAGCTCTGAAAAGGACTTTTTTCCAGACTATGAACCCTCAGTTTCCAGTTTCCAATTTCTTTCTCTTTGATATAGTCCTTTATCAAATAATGTAACATTAAAGCAACCCCCCCCTTGCAAAAAACAAACCAAGAAATGAGAATCTCACTTGCAAAACAAGGATTCCTGGTGAAGCTTCAATAATTAAATAACTCAAAAACTCATCTTTTTCCCCAGCTGGGAAAACTCAGAACTTTCTGTGAAGTGGCAAACAAGCAATTGAAGAAAAGGCAGGATCAACTCTGAGCTGTGAGGTTTAAATCAAAACATGCAGTTTTAAAAAAAAAAAAAGAAATCTTAGGGATGTTAAAGGGCCCAAGAAGGAGGAAGGGCAGTTCATCTGCTGTGGGTTTGAGGTGGTGGCTTGGGTTGTTCAAAGAGATAGCACGTGTGTGGGAATACTTCCCCTGGTAAATGAAGATATTCACTCATCAAAGAGGGAACCTGCCAAATGTGTGTTGCATAAAAGGGGGAAATTCCAGGCATTCTTGGGGAAATTGCAACTTAGACTGCAGAATCGAGCCCACGCTGGTTGAAAAGCTTGTAGACCATCATGAGAGGCTGTGTCCAGTGTATGAAAGGCTTGAATGAACACCAAGAGCAGCCTGATAGTGGGTTGTAATGTCCCTGTATGTGGAGGGAAGGAGGCATTTCTACTCCTTATGGACTGGAAATTTCTTCCCAGCACAGTATTGCAGTCATTGTGATAACCACAGCTCCAGCTGGCCATCAATTATTCATAGAGACCCCAACACCTCTGGGAGTCTGCATGTATAAGGAGCAGCAGTGTTTTAGCTGTTAATTGGATGGGTAAGTTGCCCTCTCCTGAGGGCCAAGGTGAACTTCCCATCAACCCCAAAACTGGTTTCTGGAGGCTGGAATGGAGCCCAGGGTGTGTGCTCAGGGCAGGTGGCTTTGACCAGTGTTTGCAGCACTTGCTCTGCAGAGCTGGTGGGCTGTGGTTGCTTCCGGGTTTGTCAGTGATTTGGTGAAAGCAGGAAGGACTAATCCCAGCCTTGCTGAAATCAAGGGCATCTTGGCTCCTATGGGATGATCCAACCTCATGCTTTGGTATAGTAACAAGTTTCTCCTTCCCATAATTCCTTTGATCCTCCACTTTGTGGGCAGGAGAGGCTTTCTAGAAAAGAACAGTGCTGGGCAGCTCTTGCCTTCTGCTTGCCCTGCTTCAGGCCTTTGCTACCTCTGACTTGCTCCCACAGCCACCTGCATCATCCTGGCTGAGTTGGAACTTAAAATGGTCTCTTCTGGACTTAAGCACCTAAAAACCCCAGCCTGTTGCAAGCAGATGCAACTGGACAAGCAGCCCCTGAAGAAAGGGATCCATGAGTGTTTCATGGTGCTGTAGGAATGGCTAGAAAAGGGGACAATTAGGCTGACGTGTCATGTGCAGATGCTTGGTGGTACTGGAGGTGGACTTGTAGGGTTGGGAGTAGGTCAGGGCTGTGCCTTATTGTTGTCAGCTGAAGCCCCACAGCTATTTTGTTGTTTTCCTTTAGAAACCAAGAAGGGGAACATTGCAGTTGTATTGCATTTGTCTTGGGACACTCGTGGTCGTGTGTATGTTGTGGCACCAGAAGTGCTTGTTCTTCAGTACCTTCATGGCTTCACACCAAGGTGGCCCTATATCCACTTGTCTTGAGTATTTCCCCCCCTATTTTGGCAAAACCACTAGAACTAAACCAGAGGGAGCCATCAGGCAAGTTGTAACACAGATCTGCTCTGTCCTCCACCTTACCTGTGTCATCCCTGCTCCTCCAGGGCTCCTTTTCTAAAGCCTTTGGTGCTTGGGGATCTCCTGACCAGCCAAAACTCAGTGTCTACAACTAGGGAGCAGCTCACCACCACACTTCTGCCTCTTTGTTGCAAAAATATTCCCCTGCCTTCCTCGCCTTCAACTTCCCAGTAGCCCTAAGTGGCTTTATCAGAAATTCTTTACATTTTTACCCCTCATCCCATGCATGGGAAGCTGCTGGGCTCTTGGATGTGCAGAGCTGAGACCAGGGCTCAGTGTACATCTGGTCGCTGGCCTGGTGGGGAGTTATCTAGAGGAGATGATCCTGTTGAAGGAAGGAGAGCACAGAAATCAGGGCAGTGGCCTGAGTGAAAATGTAGGTGATAACAGCGTCCCTGTGATTAGAGGTAGGATTAGATATTAGGAAGAACTTAGATATTGGGAAGAATTTCTTTACTGAAAGAGTAGTTGGGCACAGGAACAGGCTGCCCAGGGAGGTGGTGGGTCACCATGTCTGGAGGGATTAAAGAAATATGTAGATGTGGCACTTGAGGGCATGTTCCTGGTGGACTTGGGGGGTGTTGTTGTTTGGTTTTGGTTTTGTTTTTCCTCTTGGGTGGACAGTTGGACTCGATCTTAAAGAACTTCTCCAACCATGGTGATTCTGGGATGCTGTGATTGCTCTTCTGAGCAGCTCAGCAGCACTAACCAATCTCCTCGAAGGAAAGGAGGAGCTGGAAATTACAGCTCAGCTTAATTAGCTGCCACAAGTGTGCTACGAGGCCAGGCTGGGAATACACAGAATATCTTTATGTAAGAGCAGCAGTTATTAGCAGGAGATGCAATGAACTGGGGGTTTCAACCAGTTGGTGTCCTGTGGTCGGATCCTCTGATGTCTAAGGAGGTGCAAACTCCAACTGAAGCTTTTCCTGCCATTGGGGGTGTTCTTAATATTTCTCTCTCCCCTGTGGATTCTCCAGTGTCTAATAATATTACTAATAAGCCACAACGTGAGCTCAACAATTTAGTTCAGTGTGGGCATTAATAGGTCTCAGGATACAGGAGAGGGCCCTATTTTCATAAAACTTCTAGGAACTGGAAGACCTCTGCCCCCTCCACCAAGCTGGGTTGGAATTGGCCAGCAAACTTGAAAGTTATTGGAGACAGGGGAGATAAGTATGTTTATTTTATTTATATTTTATATATGTATCCCACGTGCAGACTGCTTGCATAAACCTCATTTCTTAAGAGACCAAGCTTAAAGCTTATGCTTGCCCCTCTATTGTAATAAACTCTGTCTCCTTTTATTTACCCACCTGTAGGATTTGATGATTTCCCCTTTCCCCCCCACCTCCTCAATTTCTCCATATCCTGTTCCCAAAAGGGCTGGGGGGCCCTTCCCAAGGGATTCTTTCGTGCTGTTTCCCAGGAGGTCTGCCTTGAGGGATGCTGAGATGGAGGTGGACATATGTTATGCTTGTATTATTAGCTCTGCAGTGAGGGGAAAAGTGTATACAGAGCCTCAGTTTGCTCTGGTCTGTCCCAAAGGCAGTTTGGATTTGTGTGGTTTCCTTTGAATCTGACCAGGGCATCTATATCCCCACAGGAAAAAAAAAAACCCAACCCTGAAACAATGCAAAATAGGAGCAACCGGAGAATTTTAAATGTTTAGTCCAGGAGGCCACTTTTACTGACTTGGAAAAGATCTTACTTTTGGGGACTGTTTCTGGTGACACCTGAAAACCCAGCAAGGCTATTCCAGAATTGGAAACCCCGAGTCCATCTGCTTGTAACGCTCCTCCAGCCCGGGTGCCGCGCGCAAATTATCCCCCCTCACACGCAACGTTGTGTCCATGTTTTCCTCTCCCAGCATTCCAGCCTGCTTGGGTTGACCTTGTCTCTCCGGGTGATTTAGGTTTTAGAGAAGGAATGGCTAAGGATTTGCTTTGACATTTAAAGGCAATCCAGGTAATTGATAGCACTGGCAGCGTCCATCTCTCCCTCCATATATCTGCACAACAGTATCTATTTTTGACGTAGCTGACACGCCATTTCCTTTGGCAGCCCAAGGGCAGCTCATCTTTAAATTAAACTCGTCTCCAACCCCTCCAAGCTGTGAGCTGCACAGAGGCAGACACTGGTGGGGTAGATCATCTGGAGACTGTGCAGGCATATTTGAGCAGGGTGATGTATTATCAAAAGGGCTCTGCATTACTGCTAGCTGGAACCAAAACAAGCTCTAAAGTATTAACTAATGACATGGGAAGTCCCTTAGGTATCTAATCACCTTTAATGTTCAGATTTAGAAGACAACTTTAAAGGAAGAAAAAGAGATTAGTGGGTCAGGTCAGAGCACCCCTTCCCCCCTCCCTCCGCCCCCAAAATACAATTGGCTTTTTAAAGTCAAAACCAGATTCATATTTCACCTCATCAGTAAATACACCATTAAAACCCAAGCCCTAGAGCTTGGAGCAAAGTTTTGCTGGAGTTTGGAAGGGTTTGAACCTTTGGCTTGGATCAGCAGCAGGGATGGGTTTGGGGGCTCTGGAAAGCCCCCCTCCAAGCTAGGGTTTGAGCTGAAGTTTGCTGCCTGGATATAGGAAGAGGAACCACCCCCCTCTGCAACATTTCAGCTGCAGATCTCCAGGGTTTGATGCATGTAGACTGCTTGGTCTCACCAGTGCTGTGCTAATCCCTGCAGTATGTTTACCTGGTGCCACAGCTCCTACCTGGCCAGAGATGCTCAAGGACAAGCCTGTGGCCAAGGTCTGTGCAGGGGGGAAGGAAACATTGATTTGGCCTCCCAAGACTCAGGCCAGCATGTGGCTGGCAGAACTGGCTTGGTGGACTGGAAAAAAACCAAACCATCCAAAAAAAAAAATCTTTTAAGCAAAGCTGTTGTCAGTCAATTCACTTTCCTGCGTTGATGTGGACTGAGCTGCATTGCCTTAGAGCCCAACAAAGCTGAGGGCAAACCCAAAGGTTTCAACCCTTCACCCTGCCTCCCACATCAGCCTCTCTCCAGCTTTGAAGGGGAGAGGGTTTAGGTTTCCATTTCTACTTGGGGACGTTGCTGCTGTTTATAGCAGAAGGTTTGAAGCATAGAGAAAAAACCCTTGAGCTGATAGACCAGCCCAGCAGGATGTCCAGCTAAGAGTCAAGCAAGAGGGAAGTACTTGTGTTGGCCCAGGTCTTCCTTGGGGCAAAAATACAGCCTGTTGCTTAGGAGTTGCCCCTCTTGCACCTTGGCTGAAGGTAAAAAATCCAGCCCTTGCAGGTTTTGGGGTTGTGATGGGGAGGGAAGCTGCCAACAGGACTTTGTGAGGCTCTTCAGTCAGTCCTTGGACCATGTGCAGCTCACACTGGCTTGAAACACTTTGCTGTATTGACTTGGTAGAACTGTCAGGAATTGCAGCCTCTGCCTGCCCTGGAGTTGAGTCCCTTCTGCTTATGGTTCCAGTTCAATTGCCCAGCTTTGGCTTGGGAGTTCTAAGGAAGCAGAATAAGTTCTGGCATCCTGAGTTTTGCTGCAATGTGGGTGTTTGTCATCTTCTGAGACCTTATGACTGTTGTACGAGAGACCTCAGCAGGCTTGGGTGCAAATGTAAGTTTGACAGGAACTAAAGTCACTTCAAAGCCTGAATTCCCCTGGTTTCTGTTTGTTCCAGTAGTGCTTTGGTTTCTAAGTCATGGACTTGGACTTTTTGGACATTTTTTCTTCAATCCTTGCTTTTCTAAGGGTGACCTGCAACCCTGGACTCCTCAATTCTAGAAAATTAATGAAACCTGGAGGTGCTCAGCACCCCCCTGAGTCAGGTTCAAAATAAAAATAAAATCTGGGTTTTTTTTCCTTTTTCACTCTCAACCCTCTTCAAAAACTGCTGAGGAACAAACCCAATAACTTTTCTGGTTTTAGTCAGCCTTTATTTCTCTACTTTAACTGATTTCTTCTTTTGAGAGTTTAGTCTGTATTAGAGTAAGAATTTATATCCCTGAAACAGATGAGATGCTAACTATGGGAGCTGTCCTCAGGTAGGAGGACAAGTGTGCTGGAAAGGAAGATCCAAGTCTTTTATTCTTTATTTCAAATCAAAACCCCACCAAATAAAGCTGTGGAATTGCATCCAGGGGTTGGGGTGATGACATAAGTCACTGGGGCTCTGTTCTCATCTCATTAGTTATGATGTCACCTCTCTAGACATATTTATAATTTTGCCATGTGTGGTTCCCAATCATTTATTCTTGTTAGATAAATACACAGCTGGGGGGGTGGGGGGGGCTTTGGTGACATCCCAGTAAACCCTGGGCTTGAAGCCTGAGTGGTTTCTGCTTGTGTCCCTGAGCTGGAGCCTGTGTGGTCACTGCCCCACACTTGTGTGGTCACCCATGTTGAGTGAGGCTGGTGGGAGGTTGCCCTGGAGCAAGGCCTGGGAAGTTCTTGGGTTTTCATCTTTGTCTCAGCCCCTGGAGGCTGGCACTAGCTTGGTGGTACCAGCTGGGGGTGGCTTCCCCTGAAGGGTCTCTTTGTAGGAAGCTGGAGATGTTTCCTGGGGCAGGAATTGAGGGTTGTGGCAGTCAGCACACAGCACCAGCCTGCTCGGACCACTGGGCACCCAAGCTCAGAAAGGGCTGCTCAAGGTGGTGGTGGAGTCACCATCCCTGGAGGGTTTTCAAAGCTGTGTAGATGTGGTGCTGAGGGACATGGTTTGAGGATGTTCATGAGGGACTTCAGTAGGCAGAAGTTCCTTACAATGAGGGTGGTGAAGCACTGGAACAGGTTGCCCAGAGAGGTGGTGGAGGCCCCATCCCTGGAGACATTTAAGGTCAGGCTTGATGAGGCTCTGAGCAACCTGATCTAGTTAAAAAGGTCCCTGTGCACTGCAGAGGGGGCTGGACTAGATGACTTTAAAGTTCCTTTCCAACCCCACACATTCTATGATTCCAAGGTTTAGTGGTGGCCTTGGAAGTCCTGGGTTAATGGTTGGACTGGATGATCTTCAGGGTCTTTTCCAACCAAAATTCTATGATTCTAAGAGGCAGAGGACAATTGTGCTGGTTCAGGGCTTTTCTCATGCCCTGTGCCCGTGCATGTCCAGGCACAGGGATAGAAAGGACATTTTTTCTGCTTGATCTGTGAAATGAGCAAATTACATCAGATACTTAGAGGGACAAGAATAGGTGAGAACCTCTTCATAAACATGGGTCAAATTATCATCACTTGGGGGATTATAAGGGAGACAAGAACATCACAAGTGGGTATCCATGTTGGGCCGCTGCAACTGAGCCAATCCATCCCTGACTTGTGCTCCCTGTCCCTCCCTTGGGAGAAGGAGATGAAATGAGCCACTGAAAGCTGGTTGGCACAGCTGCTGCCTTCACGCTCTGCTGGAGCTCAGCCTACTTTTCATGTTTCACTTTTGATTATTGAAGTCCAAGTTGTAATGGGAGATGATTAGAGCAGCGGAGAGCTGATGGTGCCCACCTACGTGAAAGATAGTGCTCCACCAAGAAAGCTGGGTGGGCAGTGGGTTTGTCTTGCTGCCAAAGTGGAAGGCAGTGAGCTCCTATGGAGAGAGGAACAACAGGCACATGTCAAGGCAGTAGAGGCTCCAAGGAAGGACTCTAGAAGGCAGTTTCCCAGCTACATTGGTAACTGGACCCACCAGTTGCTTTCCTTTGAGCATGGTACTGTGTTTGGAGGTCTTGGAGCAAAAGAAAGATGATTGCATGGTCCCACCTCTGCCCTTGCCTTGCTAAATGGACCCTAGAGAACATGGGCCATTCTAGTGTGAAGGCATCAAGATTTCTTGGGGTCTTCTGTTGTCCTGGACGTGCCTAGAAAGGATTTGTTCCTCCTGGTGAAGTCAGTGGCATGGGAAAAACTGGTGGCTCCATCAGCTAGTGCTTTGAATGATGAGTTAGTGTCACTCCTTGAGCTCTTGGAGGACTGATGCTAGTGTGTCCCATGCCACTAGCCCAGCCCCAGGGATGTCAGCATTTGCCTCCCTGCCTCTTCTGAGAGCTCTGAAAACCACACTGGTCATGGGACAAATATTCTTAGTATTTGAAGCAGCACAAATATTTTCTGCCTCATTATGCCAAAAACAACAAGGGTGGTCAAGGCCTATTTTCTACTGCCACCTCCTTGACCTAGCATAAGGCTGTGGTTCCAAACTAGGGCCTTACTACACTTACCATGGTCCATATCTCTTGTCTTGCTCTCTCCTCTGTCTGCCAGCAAGGGAGATTCAGCCACAGCACTGATTTTGGGGGATAACCAATGTATTTATCCATCTGTTGTGTCTGGGCATCTGCTCTGCTGAGCAAGGCTGATGGAGGTGGGGATGACAAGGGGCCATTTGGTCTGTCTTGGTAGATCTGCCTCTGCTTTAGATGCTGCATGGAGGGATGGAAATCTCCCTGTGCCGAAGATTGCACTGGGTTTACAATTGGTGAATACTTTTCAGCCCATTTTTTTCCCCATTTCATTCCCCAAAAGCCTGAGTGTACAACTGATGCCAAGAGGGGAATATTTCTCAACCCCTTTTCCCATCTTACCTCCAAAAGAGAGGCCTGGCTCCTGGTTTAGCTTCCAGCAGTTGGGTTAGGTGGATTCAGGACATGTTGCATCCAGGTCTAGAGGAACCAAGACAAATTTTCTGGTCCCCAGGAGTACCCGAGTCCTGCAGAGCTCTCCAAACTTAGCACGAGGCAATAGTGGAGATGGATGAGACTCTGTGAGAATGTTGTAAGGTTCAGATAAAATCTGCAATTCTCAGGGCAGGGTCTCTCTGTGGTGGTGTCGAGGGTAAATGGAGTTTACCCACTTGGAACGTGAGTGACAAGCTGTTTATCCATTTCTCATCTCCACCAGGCCATGGAAATAATTTCTTTTCATATCCTTGTCTTGACGTTGGGAGGGAGGGGGGAGTTTAGGAGCAGGTGCATGGGGGCCACATGAATTCTACCATTCCCATGGTATCAGAGGGGACTTTTTCCTGGGAATACTGGGGAGGGAGGGGTGCACCCAAAATTTACATGAGGGTGTATTGCTTAAGGAAAGGTCTGAAACCCCTTGAGTTATGTAGTGCACTGTGCAGAGAGCACCCTCACTTGTGTTCTCTCTCTGCTGGCATCTTCTCTCATAATCATTCATCCTCTCTATAAACAGATTTCCCAGTAATGGTTTTCATTTTCTTTGAAGTGTCCCATTCATTCTGCTGCTCTGCCCATTCATGTGCTCAGGGTTCCTTGAAAGGAAGACAGACACAAACATCCAAAGTGCTTGAAATATGCTAGCAGGGGGAGGGGGTGGGCAGAGGCATTTCTTTTAAAATATATCTGTTTGAGGAGACTTTAATCCTTTTACTTTTTCATCCTTTTTTTACTTTTTTTCCACCTAAATAATTCTCTTTTTGATTTTTTTGGGTTGCAATTCCCCCATAGAGATGCCAATGCATCCTGGTTTCTGCTTCCCCCCCCCAGGTTTGTTCCTGCTGCTTTTAAACTATTAATAAATTGTGAGCATGTTCTGGAGGCAGATTTAATCCAGCCCCCAAGTTAAGCAGGTGCTGAAGTGCTTTGCTGATGGGGTACATTTCTGAATTGGGACCTTCAAGGCTAAGACACGACTGTCATCAGGGCTGGGTGGCTGCACACGAGTGAATAGAAAGGAATATTTGGCCCTAAAAATTAAGAGTTGCATTTATTCCCTGGGAGGGCAGGGAATTACAAGGGCTGCTTCAGGGCAGACAAACCCCAAATGATGGGTTTTATCACGTGTCACGTTTCACCCACATCAGGATCCCTTTCTGCTGCAGGAATAGGTGAGATTTAAGGCTGAATCCATACAAATGCTGTTTCATTTTGTTCTGATGTCCTTTGTCATACCTCAGTGTTGTCTGAACCTCCCAGTGCTTCCTCATGGGACCAATCTTCAGCAACCTTCTCCCCTGGTTGAAGTGGGACCTTGCTCAAACCCAGAGGATGGTGTAAAGCCAACTTGTTTCATTTCAGTGGCAAGGTGGTGGCTTGCAATTGGCTCTAATTACATCCTCATAGACTTCTCCCAGCACAAAGGGAGACCTCAGGATTCTGATTAAAAGTAGAAGTGTGCAGACTTCCCAAGGGAGCCTGAATTTGCATTTGGAGCAGAGATGAGACCTCAGCCTGGGTGAAATGGCTGCTGCTGTTCTTGGGTAGCAACTCTGTGAGCATTGGGGAGTGCCCCAAATGAGCTGTCAACTGGGTTTTTTCTCTTGACACTTGGCATTTCACCCCACACATTTGAGAATGTGCGTGGCATTTGGGACTGGATTTGTGGGGCTTGGACTTGTTTTTAATAATTGTTGTATAGTTATGGACTGGGGGCTTGGTGGATGGGAGAATGGGTTTGCTGTTTCTCCACCAGATTTTTGCTTTGGGTTGGTTTTTATTAGGACATGTTTGGCTTTGATTTCAGCTTTATATGTTGTTCTGTTCTATCAGGCTCCTATAGGCTTTTTGAATCCAGGCCCCCATATAAATGGAGAACTATGATTCTAACATTATGCCTAGTAGCAATAATAATAAAAACTGGAGGTTGATGTTCATCTGAGCCACAAGCCCAAATTCTCTTTCAAGGGACCGACCCTCTGTGTGGCTGCAGAGCAGGGAGGACACTCCACTTCAGGGGGTGGAAGGTCTGTACCCACTCGACCAAGAGGGGAGGGGTCTAGAGCAGGTTCGGGTGAGGAACAGAATTTGGGGGAAGGAGGGGAGGAACAAGCCAGCCCCTAGCATACCACAAATGTGGTTTATATTGTAATATCAAACATTGGCTTATTCTGTGTTTTCTGTTAAAACAAGTCATAAAAGAACTACTTAAAGGGGACTTCATTCCTATATTTTATATATACCCACAGAGAACATGTGGAGAGCAGATAATGGTGACCAACCTTCTCCCCCCCCAGCCCCATTCATCTCCTCGATCTAATAAGAAAAAGAACAGAGCTGGTGTTAACACAGGAGGGGTTGTTAATCTATTCGGAAACGGATTTTCGGGTCCAGGCATACGATTTTTGTGTGTGTGTGCGCTGAGGGGGGAAGGGAAGGAAAGGATGTTCTGGGGATGGAGCCCAGGGCAGGCATGGAGTGCGGTGCCCGGGGAGGAAGCAGCCGAAGCCGGCACCGGGGGCAGCCAAGCCCCGCTGCCCTCGGTGGGGCCGGTGGAGGTGCTGGGTGGAGGGTGAGAGGGGTGTTTAGCTTGGGGTGGGATGTAATTGATAGCAGGGAAGAGCTGTCACGAGAGCAGGATAGGAAACCGGCTATCCGGGACAGACCCAGCTTTTAAAAGCCCCCTAATCTGCCAGTCTCTGTATTAAAGGGCTGATTTGAGGGAAGGACACGGGGGGGTGGAGAGGTGGGGGTTAAAGAGGAGGCCTGACTCCTGTTAGCTCCTTCTAATGAGGCAGTTGAATAGCATTTAAAAGGGCTCCTGGCCTGGCATGAAATCTCACAAAGGAACCTCCTTATTTTAATGCACGCAACTGACTTTGCTTTACAAACACTTTTATAGTGTCCAGACACTTACAAATCGACCTTCAGTGATTCTGGAGTTAATACGAAGTCTTGGGAAACGTTAATGCGCTATTAAAAAAAAAAAAAAAGTCTCTCAATAGATCTTTCTAAGTCTTACAAACACGCTCAGAGTTCTCGAGTACTCTACTCCGGGTATAAAAATGTAAAGTCGTTTAAGGCTATTAATGGGGGAGGGAGCCGATCCCGCATTCCTTGTCGTGTCTCATTTAAGCTATTAACCTTCCGCTTCTTTCTTTTTGTTTGTCTGAGTCAAGAGCAACGGATTTTGGCGTTGAGCAAATATATTTAAACCTCGAAGAAGGGTTTGTGTGTCGGCAAGTTTATCTCCCTCTTTCTCAATATGTCGGATTAATAAAAAACTTGAAGAGCGTATTAGCTTTCCCTCCAGACCTCGGCTCTCTAATTACCGAACAATGCGGGGAAAGAATTTTAGGGGTCCCATCCCGCCGAGGGGCGAGATGGGGCGCTGGCGGCAAGCAGCGTGGAAAATACCCCTTTTTCCCGAAGAAATAAAATAAAAACCCGTGCAGCAGAAGGGAAACGGTTTGAATTGGCAGGAGAGATGGAGGAGGGATGGAGAAAAAGAAGTAAATCGGAGTTGGGGATATATAGAGT
This sequence comes from Hemiprocne comata, assembly GCA_020745705.1. NCBI lineage: Eukaryota > Metazoa > Chordata > Aves > Apodiformes > Apodidae > Hemiprocne > Hemiprocne comata. The sequence continues at coordinate 12,232,406 of CM036602.1, read as the reverse complement.
ATGCGTAGAATACCTATAGCTTTTGGAACACCTATAGCTTGTGCTGATCTCCTGGGGGAGATGCTGGAGCCTGGGTTTGGGAGTTGGGGTTCCCAGGGGCTTTGTTCCACAAGCACGGAAAGGGAAGGAGGAAAAAGACGGAGAAAGTGGTCATGAGAACGGGGCTGAGCTCCGGGGGGGGGCTTTTGGGACGAGTTGCAGTGGGGGACAAGTGATTTCCCCGACCCCGCGGCTCCCCAGCAAACCCCGGCCTTCCTAACGGGGAAAATTCGTTTCCCCGAGATTTGTTTTCGGGATTTTTTCTTTTCCCTTGGCGGCGGCGGCTGCTCCGCCGAGCTGAGCGGAGGAGCGGGGCAGGAGCCCGGCTGAGGAGGGGCGGGGGGCTCCCCGCAGCCCTCCGGCCCGGCTGGGCGGGCAGCGGCTGCTCTGCGGTGGAGGGGGGGGGGGATGTGTGTGGAAATCCAGCGCTTGGGAAAAAAACCAAAAACTACCAAACCACCCCAGTCTCACGGCCCAAATTATCTCCTCTGAACGCTGGGCTCCGATAAGGCCGGGAGCTGCGCAGACAGGGGCTGCCGGGGGGGGGGCTCAGACCCCCGCGCTCCTCTTTTGTTTGGTTTCCCCCCCTCATCTCCCGGCTCTCCCTTAGTTTTTCTTTCTTTTTTTTTTTTTTTTTGGGAACAAAGAACCAATTTAAATCCGGCTCTGGGGAAACCAGCAATCCCGTCTTAATGACGGGGCGTTGTTTGTGCAGAGCCGGCCGCGCTGTTCCGCGCAGCCTGAGCGCGGAGGCTCCGCTCCAGCGCACCGCGGAGGGGAGGGAAAAGGGGGGGGGAGCCGGGAAAATAAACAATGCTCTGTTTTATCTCTTTGCTTCCCCCTCTTCAGTGAAATTCGCGGGAGGGGGGTGTGTGGATTCGAGCATACGAACAGCTGCTTAAAATCTAATATAGACAAATGGACATCTTGTATAACATTAAGTTTTAGTAGGCAACTCATTTATTTTGAAGTGCTCTTGCGAATAGTTTGGCAAAGGGCTTTTTTTTTTTTTTTTTTTTTTTTTTTTGCTCCCTCCTGTTCCTGGAAAGTAGCTGGAAAGTTTGCTGGGCAGAACTGGGGTCGGTTGTTTGGGAAGGAAAAGGGCTCTCTGGCCGTGAAGGTTACTCAGCCCCTCGAATCGCCCAGCCCTTCATCCAGCCGAAAAACTAATAAGAACAACCCAAACAATTAATTAGACATAGAGAGAGCGTGAGGATAAAATGTATATTTATTATCCAGACAATTTAGTGCTTCTGCAAACAGCTTGGGACTATTTAACACTTGCAGCGTTTGAAATGCAAAGCTCTGGGGCATCCCCGTCTTTAGGAGATATTAAATGTAAAAAAACCCAACACGGTACGGGGGTGGTTTTAGTTTGTAAAAGCAGATTCTGACGTTGGAAGCTGTGGGTGCTGGAGCAGGGTGCTCCTGCCCGGCACAGACACACGGGCTGCTGCGCGCCTCTCTAGGGGGGATGAAGAAGAAGGAATTCGGCTCAGTATTTTCTAGGAATGGGGGAGCTAGGAGCACAGAAGCTAAAAGCAAACCTGTGCCCAGGGAGCTGTGGGGAGAGCGGCTCCAAATGGGAGAATTACAGTTCAGGGAAAACAACAATTTTAAAAAACTGAATTAACTAAAAGTTAAGTATTTGATTCGTGGGTGCTGTCACCCAGGGTGCCAACATCTCGTCTCTGAGCGAAGGGGCTTGTTCAACCTTTCCCGAGCGGGCAGAGCCGCCGTTCTCCTCCAAAATCCCTCCCCGGAGCAGAGTCTCTAGGGTTGGATTCAAGGGAAAAAAAGGGGGGGAAACTGCAATTGTTTGAGAGCTCGTAGGGACACTTGGTCCTTCTGTTTGAGCTGTTACCCTCTCCTGCCTTCCACGTTTATTTGTAGGGACAAAAATCCCGTCGTTTGCTTAAAACTTCTGTTTAATTCGTTATGTATATGTATTTTTTTCTGCTTCGTACTAAGACGATCTGGTGAATTACTAGATGGGAAACTACCCGGTGCCCAGGATAGTTTTCCGCATAGTCAGGGGTTTGTTTATCGTTTTCTTCCCCGCAGAAACCACTTTCTTGAGCTCCCGGTGCGGCGGGAGCGAGGGAAACATCCCTCTGAGCTTTACCGATCGAGAGGTTAAAATACGGGTGGTTTTAGGCGGGGATCCATCGGGTATTTTTTTTTTTCTTCTGGTAATTTTTCAGAAACAGTTCTACCCCGTTTAGGTGGGGAAAAATTGTACAAGTGTGCAGCGTGCTTAGGGGATGCGGGTTTTGGAGGAACGAGGGAAAACAGAGCGGCGAGAGCGTTGGGGGAAGGTATTAAATCCCCTTTCTCTGGAGCTGCACGGGGCTGCTAAAATACCTTTACAGTGAGATGAGAGTAAAGCAAAGTGGAGCTGCAGCCACCGGGCCTCCGCCGCCGCTGTTCCCGGCGCCCTGCGCACCCGCGGAGCCGCTGGAGCTGATTGATCGTGTGTTTGTTTCAGCTCGTTCCCCCCTAGAACAGGCAAAACCTTACTGATCTCCCTGAAAACGCGAAAACCCTGGGGTTTGTTCGGAGGGTTTGCAGGCGGAGAGGAGCCGCCGATGTACACGGGGCCGGCTGGAGCTCCGCGCCAGCGTAGCTGGGCTGTAGGGCTGCGGTGGGTGTTTTTCTCTTGCTGCTTGGAGCCAGGGAATATGATTTTTTGAGTCCTTGGCTCGGGGGTGGGAGGAACCCGCTGGCTGCTCTGCATTTAGTTCCGACTTAATGAAACTTCCCCGCGTAAGGAAGCGATGGAGCCTGCAAAGGACGCGGCCGTTATCCCTCAATTATAACTCCATTAATGTCTTGTGCTCATGCTCAGCAGCGCGTCCGCGGAGCAGGAGATCGCCCTGCCTGCGCGCCGGGCAGCGGGAGGCAAAGCGCGCAGCTATTGCCAGGTATTATCGTTATTATTGTTATTTATTATGCTGATAAGAATATGCGCTGGTGCTCGCTCCTCTCCGCGCACCTCAGGCCCTTCCCCGGCGCTGGGAACCGCACCAAACCCTGAGGTGTTAACGAGAGGACTAAAGGCTGAGGCGCGGAGTGGGCGCGGAGAGGAGCGGAGCGGCCGGACCCGCACCGCACCCGCCGGTAGTGCTGGAGGGAGGAAACGCTTTGGGTTTCTTTACGGGCTCATTTTCTCAGAGGAGGATTTTACTGCATGGGTAAAGAATTTTGAAAAGCAGTGGTAAATATTTTCTCTTCTGGCAAGTTATTTATTGGCATGAAGAGAGGGTTTCTTTCTTTTTTTTTTTTTTTTTCTTCTCCCCCCTCTTTATAAAGCTACATGTGGTGACCATATAGGATCAGAAATAATGTGGCCTTTCTGGTTTTGAAGAACTGCTAATGTCATTAAAGGTCTTCCTAACACGCCAGCTAGGAGTTCAAAAAGCCTCGCCTTTTATCCTGGGCATATATTTGGTTGTTTATAAAGTGCAGACTTCCTTATGCTTCAAGTGCATCAGGAGGATTTCTTAACTCTGCCGAAGGATCTGTTTTCAACTATATTCTTTTTTGGAAATTGGACTGTTTAACTAGTGTCTTTCACACTTCTTTTCTGGCTGCTATTTTTATACATTCAACCACAGAAGAGGTTCCCCCGCACACAGAAGCAAACAAAGAGTTTTCCCCTCTGCTTCGTATTACAGAAAATAGCTGAGCCGGCCACTAATTGTCCATTAGTGCTAATAAGTGGCTAAAACAATATTAGAAGATAACCCGAGCAACCTGTCTTCTTTATTTTCATTTGACTTACTGAAGTCGGGGAGGTTTTTGACGAAGACCCGACTAGACGTGTCCAGGGAATCTGTGTACTAAACTTTTGGACTGTTGATTTTGAGGGTCACTTATCTAAGCTAAGTTCAAAGTGTCACCTGCTTTAATCCCTTTTCTGTCATGCTCGGGGAGAGTCCACACAGCCCACAGTCCGCCTGGAAAACCCCCTCCCTCTGTCTCGATTTCTCTCTTCTCCCCCCCCCCCTGCAATTTTCCCTCACATTCATTAGGAATTTCACCCCTCGATTCTAGTGACTCTTAGGAAAAACTCATTTTAATTCAGTTATTAATATTTTCCGGGCATGCTCTTTTAGTGTGCCATTTGTAATATGTTAGGATGAATTATATGTTTAAAAAATGAAAAAAAAAAAAAAAAAAAGGGGGGGGGGGAAGGGGAAAGAAAAACCCAGAGAAAGAAGGTCTTTTCGATTAAATAGAAACAAGATGTTCAAAATACCCAATGCATGAATTTGAAATCTGGTGTTTTCCACTCTTGGATGCTGATGGCGTTAAAAAAAAAAAACACACCCAAACCAACAACCTACTTTGCTGCTTCTGCAATTTAAATCCTTACGTAGAAACATAAATTATCCACCGGGATATTATTTTTAATTAAAATTCTCTTTCCTGAAGGAGTTGGCTTTAACTTCCCTTTGGTTTTGCTGGAGGTTTTTCTTTCCCCTCCGATTGAACGTTTTGCTTTAATTGGGAGATTCTTAAGCTGTGTCTCGTAAGCGGGTTGGTGTTTTTTGAAACTTTTTGACAGGAAACAGTCCACTTGTTTTTGTTTTGGTTTGGGTGAATGGTTTTGGTGAAAACGCATAGTTTTGCAACAGCTCAGAGGGAGTGGAAACCGTTGAGCCTCCTCAGAGATGTCAGTGAACACTGTTCACACACAAACACCCCCAAAATCCCATGTTGGTTTTTTTCAAGGATCTCTTGAACATCGAGCTCTTGAACGTCAAGCTCTGCACTAAGGCTTTGGAGGGGCAAACATAAATGGATGCATCTCCAGCCCATTTTAGGCACCAAAATAGAAACAGAGTCATTCTTAGACGTGCTGAACCCTCAGAAATCTGGGTGAGGACAAGGACAGCTCTGGTTCATGGCTGCTAAAATCCAGTCTGTTTTCTCTCGCCTCCTCTGTGTGACTTCAGGCACTTGGGCTGGTGGTTGGGTTCAGCTGCATTCATTGTTTCCTCTTGGAGAAGAGCTGGAGAAGCAAGGAAAAGTACTTCTGCATTTAGCAAAGTAAGGGACTTGAAGCACTTGGTGAACTTCAAAAGGTTTGAGAGCAGTAGGACAACACACCTGCTTCATGGTAGATGTATGGATGGGCTGAAAGGACCCACCGTGGCTGTTCAGACCAGTGTTCCCAGGCAATCCTTCAACAGGTCCCAGAAGGGTTCCTGGAGCATCCACACCACAAAACGCCTCCCACAGCCCAGGAAAAAACACTCGAGGGCTGGTGGGAGAGATCAAGTGGTGGAGGACACCACAACAGGGGGCCTTGAGTGCTCTTATCATTTCCAAATCTCAGGCTTGGCTGTTTTTAAGGCACGAAGGTGGGGGTTTTTTTGTATTTTGGCTCCATGTTTTGTCTGTCAGAAGTCTCCTCTCTTGTTGTTTTAGGCTAAAAAGGTCACAGAAGTGTATGTGTGTGAGCAAGCAATGAAAATTCTGGTAAATATGAGGAAAAAGGAAGGAAAATCAGCTTCTTTCTGTATACCTACTGGGAGATTCTTTTGGGAAGAGGAAGAGGGATTTTTCTGTTCCTTGGAGCTGGCAAGATCTAACATACATCATGGTTTCTCATGGGTCTTTCTAGGCTTTGGTGGGGTTTCTAGAAATACTGGGGTCCTGGGACAACAGCTGAAGGTCCACTGACCTTCCTCCTGTTATTCTGGTGACCATTGTCACCGAAGATGTGTATCCTGTGTCCCGGGAAGGTGAGTGGGAATCGTGGGCAGAGAGAATTATTGGAGCAGGTACATCTGCTGATACGTGGTTTCATTGACTTTATTTTTCTCCCCCTTTTTCCTGTAATCCCCAAATCCATCATTCTGCTATCAGCTAACTCTAGAGATAGATGAGCAACACGAGTGAGATAAAAGAGCCAAGCCTCCTTTTCCTGTGATTTGGCTGCTTTTTGTTAACGGGACTCTGAGTGCCATGATTTCCCATAAAAGACATCTGGAAAATCACTGGCGTGTGCTGGAGAAAGTGGTTCTTCTCCCCTTTGTACTCCCCTTTGATCCAACATGGAGCACAACTCACTGCCTCTTGAGATCAACAGCTCCCATCCTGGGACATTTTTCATTCTTCAATGCTGTGGTTGATTCGAACCACTTTAAGGAAAGATGAATGTCAGCTCCTCTTTGTCTTAGAATGTGTTTATTTATGAATTTGTGACAGCAAGGCCACTGCCAGGAAGACAATGGCATTGGACCAGATGGATTTCCCCAGCTGGTTGAGTCTTTCTTCTGAGTTTGGTTGGCTTCATCTTGGAAACACCACCCAACTAAAGGTTCACAAAAGCACGGGTGGCCATGGCTGTGGTGGACAGCCTAAGGGTAACCAAAACAGAGACCTCCTGAGCCAAAAGTGTCAACTGCCCTAAGTTTAGGCTGCCTAGTGGAGTAGTGATGGATTCAAAGCCTCTTTGGATTGGACTCAAAAGGGGGGACTGGAGTGGGAAGGGTTTTGTGTGTGCTCAGGTTCAGCAGAAGCATTAAGTTGTGCTTTGGTCGTCTTAACCAGGAGTAGCTAACCTGTGATTTATGAGCTTCTTGCAGCCCTCTGGTACTTTGAATGTGGCTCCTGCACCAGGGCTTTATCATGGTGAGGCAATGGTGGGCTGGGGCTACCACTGAGGAGCCTGGTGTGGGCAGGAGTTAGGGCTGAAGGTGCTGGTGTTAGACCCAGTCTCATGTTCAGCACAGCGTCGTTCAAGGGTGGATTCCTGGGAAGTCCCATCACTGACCCACTCTCAAAGTCTTTCCCCATCCCTGTTCTTTGATTCCTCAGTAAAAAGACATCTGGATGGGTGGGAATGACTGTGTTATGCCTTTCCTTAAGAAAGCAGCTCTGGGATATGTGAGAAGGCCTGACAGTACTGAACAGGAACTTGTGACCTATATATTCAATGAATGGCTCAGTCGGATGGACTTTGAGATGTTTGTCTGCTCACTGCCTCTGCTTTCCAGCACTAAATCCTGTAGTATTCAACCTGAAAGGTCCTGCTAATATGAGTAGGATCAAGCACAGGCCTACAAAGAGCAAGGGAGGTCATTATTTTCACAGGAACTGCAAGTCGGACCCTAAATCTTCAGAAGAGAGCGGTGCCTAGAAACCAGCTGTCTAATATATCTGCTGTGCTAAACTGGTAGCAGGGAAGGGAGAATAAAAATGTGTTTTGCAGTATAATATTGCTTTGTGCCTCCAAAAAGGCTTCTAATTTTATGTTTCAAAGGCAAACATTACAGCTAATTGAAGAGCAGAGAGGAAAAATGGATCTCCTTTTCTAAGCGCCAATAAGACTGGGTTCTGGGCCAGTGGTTCTGTGAGAGGTCTCCATTTACTACCTGTCCTAAACCTCAGGTATTTTAGAAGGAAAATGCCTGCCATATATTAGAGAAAAGTCATTAAATGGATGTCGAGAGAAAAAAAAAAAAAAAAAGAGGACAGAGAAAACCCATATGACTGAATTTATGGCTTGCTTAAGAAGCACAAGGTAGCACTGAGAAAACATGACTGAGAACAAGGGGGCATCCACGCAATGGAAAAGGCATTTTCCACTTGCTGCCTTCCCAGTGGTGACCTCGGAAGAGATCTCAATGTCACTGTCCCATCCCTGCAGCACAGACCCTCCTCCTGCTTTTTCCCCTCTCCCCTGAACGGAGGAACCTTCCGCCACCTCAGTGGGAGTTGGATTTAGGCCCCGTGCCCAGCACGTCGCTCGGATTTTATTGCCACGCTGAATGCACCCATTTGCCTCTGGAGGAAATGGGGCTGAGCTGAAGCAGCCCTGAGCCAGCAGGAAATTCAAGGCTTTGTGGACATCCAGGCAGGAGCCAAGTTAAATGAGCAAGAGGCAAAACGAGTGCTCTCAGGGACAGAGGATTCGGAGCCGGCGCTTGGCTCTGGGTGGGATGAGGCAGGAAGAGGGAGATGTGGAATTTTAGTCCTGACCTTGATGGCAGCAAGGGTGTTCAGAGAGTTTGGTGGTGTGTGAGTGAGCAGGGTGTTCAAAGAGTTTGGCATCAGCTGGTGACCCAGCCAAGGGTGGTGGGTAGCTTAGGAGATCTGTCCAAGGGAAGAGAGTTGTTCCTGGTCACCCAGCTCCATGTTGTTGTTCCAGAGTTACAGAACAGGAGGGTTCCCTCTAATGCAGTGAGTGGGAGTAAGAAGTGGGCAGGAAACAGGTAGAGACTGTGGGTTTGGCATTGCTGTGAGCTCCTGTTGAAGTTTAGGTTCTTCTTTTGGACATCCAGGAGCTTGTTGAGATCCCACTTGGAGGGTCTCGGGGAAGCTAGAGAAGCAGGAAAAACTTCCTCTTACTGCTGCCGTTACCCCAGGCCCTTTTCTCTTTACAAAAACTCCAACCAACCAAACCTTGAGTGAAAGAACTAGAAATCCTACCCTAGCAGACATCTGTCTTTCCTATCCCATCTCCATCTGGTCTCCAGGTTCAGCAATGAACCAGGTTCAGTCCTTCCTTGGGACCTGTCACACAGCTGGGCTGAACTATGGCACGATGTGATGACTCTTCCCAGCCACTGCCTTGTAGGGACCCACATACTTGGTCTTAGGGCAGATGCTACATGGTGCTGTTGCTCCTTCATTCCACCTCTCTGTGTCCCAGCACCCAAATCATGACAAGCTTTGGGTACTTTGGGGGGAGAGACATCAGAAAATGGCAGGGTGGAGCAGTGAGCCCCCTTCCATACTGGGAGTAGCAACATGGAATGAAACTTGGTTCCGTGTTTTGTTGGGGGTTTTTTGTTTGCCTGGTTGGCTGGTTTTTGTTTAGTTTTGGGTTGGGTTTTTTTTCTGGTTAGCCTTGTGCCTGGTTTGGTGTCCTGGGAGAGGGCTGGACTAATCCCTGCCTCTCCTCACCTGCATCTCCTCAGCTTCTGACTCCTCCTGCATCCCTTGCACCAGAACCTGCAGGGTGAGCAGGTTCAGGTGGGTGAGCTGACAGCAGATTAACCCTTTTAACTACCTGGCAAAGGAACTGGGTTTTGTGTCAGACCAGGGACTGAGCTGAGCACCCTATGGCTGAGTCCTGCATGGTCCTCATCCTCTCTCTGCCTTTGCTCCGTGACCAAGCCAAGGGAGGCTGCTGCTGCTCGCTTTAACTGTGCTGCCAAGGGGAAAGTGGGAGACTGGGATCAGTGAAAATCCTGCTGTGAACTTCATGGGAGAGGCAAAGAGCCTGGAAAAAAAGGAGGGCTGTTTTTCCTCTGCTACTGGTGTGCCCCGTGGCCTTGGGCATCTCACCTAATCTCTCGGTGCCTGCCTGGCCCTCTGCCTGGAGAGCTCGGCAGAGGCAGGACCAGCCTCTCCCTGTGTGTTTGTAGGATGCTTCACACGGTGGTGTCTGTCACGGCGCGGCCTCTGGACTCTATCACAGCCCTACTACTATTAATAATCCAGAGGATTAGAAAGATAAGCCAGTTACAGCAAGACTCAGGCTTGTCAGTGCTGTCCACTGACTTGTGGTATCTTCTAGGTGGGGGGAACTGCTCCCGTCTGTTTATTTACACTCTATAACTTTGCAAATGGTATAAGAGCTGCTCAGGTTTTATTTCTTTGCAAACCCCTCAGCGTAGGAGACATCTGTGCTGACAGAATTATCTTTTTCTCTTTTTTTTCCTCTCCTTTTTTTTTTTTTCCCCCTTCCCTACAATGGTGCCTTTAACGAGAGCTGGGCTTTAATTGGTAGCTTAGATGGATCCCTCCCCCTCAACCTGGGGGAGATGCCTGACAAGTAGTAGAGAAGTAATATACGGGCAGACTGAACACATGTATTTCAGCCACGAAGCACAGGATGTCACATATTTAATATATATTTCATTCCAAAGAGCACAATTATTTTATTTATCTCTAGGTGAAGCACAATAAACCTCAGCCCTTCTCCACGTGCTGAGCTGGGTTATTTCAGCTAAAGGCATGTGGTCCAGGTGTCCTACGTGGTGTTGGACCTGTGGTTGGGCAGAGGTCCTGCTGGTCTTGGCTCTGGCCACACTGGTTGTCCTGGGCAACTGGGGGGGCTCTGGGCTCCTCCAGCTCCCAGTGGGAATGCTGGTGGCTTGGCCACGTAGGCAGGCTGCAGGACTCCCTGGGGTCACAGCAAGGTGAAAGTTGTTTATTCCATGGTGGAGAATCTGATCGAAGCCAGGGCGTAGGGACAACCCCGTGCTGACTGATCTCCCTCTAGGGGCACTTTTCCTTTTTTTTTTTTTGACACAACACTAAGTGGATTTTGTCTCCTGGCTGATACAAGAAGGTTTGGTGGTGGTTGTTGGTTTTTTTTCCCATGTGAGGAGTCATGGTCTTCCTTGGGCAGACTGGGGAAAATGGGGCACAGGAAATGAAGGACATGGATGGGGGGTTGGAGAACCAGTTCCCTGGGTGGAGCAGTCCATGTCCCTGTGTGCATCACCATAGGGTGCAAAGCCAAGTGGTAGCACAGGGCTGATCCTCATACAGGCACAGATCAACTCCTGATTCTCCCTCCTACACAGGTAGAGTGTCCCAGGGAGGAGGGCTGAATGAAGTCAAGAAGAGATTTGCTGTCCTCGAGAACCCAAGGATTTATGAGTCCATCCAGTTCCTCCCAGCTGCAGGACCTGACTTAGCCCTACTTGGCAGCTAAACTGCAGCTCAGTCACACATCTCTCTTCTTTCTCTTTCCTGCTCTTGTATTTTTTAGCACAAGGGGGATTTAGGAGAGATGCTGTGTGTGAGGAAGAAGGGATGAGGTGTGTGTAATGCGGTTTAGATGGGGGACAGATATTACTTGGGAGAGCAGCACAACCAGAGCAGGTTTTTGAGGATTCTCAGTGTTTTTTTGGTTCTTCTGAGGCCGGGCTGCTGGTGCCATGGGAAGGAGCTGGCAAGGAGTCCATCTGGGTTTGGCTCTCTGCTGCTGGAGGACCTTGAGCTTTTTCTGCTGAGGGAACTTTTCAGCATGACATGGCAGGTCCTGGCCTTTGCAGCAGCTGCCAGCCCAACTCTCCAGGGCTCTGGCACAAACAACAACTCTCTGCATGGCAGCCTGGTGCCAAGGCACCTGTTAGTTGGGGCTGCCCCATCCCTGGAAGTGTTCAAGGGCAGGTTGGATGGGGCTTGGAGCAACCTGGTCTAGTGGGAGGTGTCCCTGCCCTTGCAGGGGGGTTGGATCTGGATGGTCTTGAAGGTCCCTTCCAACCCAAACAAAAAACCACAAAATACAAATGGTGTGTGCCCAGAGCCAGCCTGCAGTGGTGCTCTTCATCCTGATGTTTCTTCAACATCTTCCCATCCTTTGCCATCAGTTCAAGCACGTTCCCTTCCTCTCCCCTCCCCAGCTTGAGGTGACACTCTGGTTCTCCCAGCTACCTCACTCATGCTGTGTAAGGGGCTCCTAGAGAGCAGCTTGACCTGTGGTTCCTCCCTGATAAGCAGAAAGACTTCTGCCAGCATGGACAGTGGTGGACCAGCCCTTCTACAGGGTGAGCCCCCTCTCCCTAGTGACCTCCTCTGCAGGAGGAGATCTCAAAAGCATGTTTGCAAAGGGCAAATGAGTAAGGAAACTGAAGAACCTTAATTGCCAAACATACTCTGAGAGGGATTTATTTACTGGTCCAGTGGACTTACTGCTCTGTGTATATCTTCCCTAATGATGCTCTGGTTTGTGGATTCTCTGATGTCTGATGGTGTGGCTGAAGTAATATTGCTGTCCCAGTGAGGACACTGATGTTTTCCTCTTCCATGCTGTGTAGGAACTTTGTTTCTATAATGGTGACAGCAGGCTGCTAACGGTGGTGGAAATGGGTCCAAACACTCAACTATTTGGGCTGGAGACAAGAGACAAATGGACTAACAGAGGCAGGTACATGTGTGCAGAGCACATCTGCTGTCCTCAGGGAAAGCCCTGAGGCTTTGTTCTACAGAGGGTGACACCAAGCTGGAGTCCTTGGGAATGAGCCCAGGTTTTATCACCTGTAGCACCTGGATGCTGTGACACTAAGCCCATCCCCAAAAGAGAAGGCTTTTCACCCACAAATCAGATCCAAGAAGGCTGTATTGAGTTCCTTACTCTGAGTTTGCTCCAGGGTGGAGCCCATCACAGCAGCTTTGGAAGAGCCACAAGTGCCTGTGCTCCTCACGGCTGGCAAGGATGGGGACCATTGCCCAAGTGCTTCCCACTGGCTCAAGGTGCTGGTGGGGTCTCCAGATGTTGGGAGTGGGGCTCTGCACAACTTCTGGACCCTGATTTTAGAGGTTTTATGGACACCCTTTGTCGGCATCTCCCCACACCTGACTCTTCCTTTCTCCCTGGAGTCTCCGGACTCTCGCTGCTCTCCTCTTTGATAGCACGGGCACAAGTTAATACATAATCTCAGGGCTTCCTTGGTGTGGTCCATGCTGTCTGACGCCCAGCTGGACCCTTCCCACTGGTCCCACAGCACTCAGGTATGTTGGCAGAGGTGGTCCCCTGCTCTGGGAACGACGTGTAGGACTCTTGTGACAAGAGCAGTGTTTACACAAAGGGGGAGGCAGTGAGGTTTTCACTCTGGGATTTGGGAATGTTGCCCCCACCCTGTTCCTGCTGAGTAGTTGGTCAGAAATATTTATCAAGGGCTAGAAAGGAAACCTGTGTCTATAATACCCCAGACCAGAAAGCCAGAAAAAATTTCAATGAAACCACAAGGTCAGCCTGGCAGATTTGCAGCACTAATTTACTGGTGGCTTAAACAAACAGAAGCAGATTTGCACTCCTGCCCCTTCCTCTGCCATCCCATGCAGTGCTCCAGAGGGTAGCCAGGGTGGGAGCCTCCTTGGCTCTGGGATCACCGGGCCAGCTATGGTGGGGCTGTGTTCCTGGATGGTCCTTCAGGTGGGTGTTGCAAGGTGCCAAGGGGGTAGTGGTTTCAAATTGGAAGAGGGGAGATTTAGGTTAGATATTGGGAGGAAATTCTTTGCTGTGAGGGTGGTGAGACACTGGCCCAGGTTGCCCAGGGAAGCTGTGGCTGCCCCATCCCTGGAAGTGTTCAAAGGCAGGTTGAATGGGGCTTGGAGCAACCTGGTCTAGTGGGAGGTGTCCCTGCCCACGCAAGGGGGGTTGGACTGGATGATCTTTCAGGTCCCTTCCAACCCAAACCAGTCTGTGGCAATGATTTCTGGCAACTACCCTTTCCTTCCCCTCCCTCTGAAGGAGAAGGGGGCTGAAGAAGTGGTCTCCTCATCAAGCTGCTGAGTTAATTGTCCCCGTCGGTGCTCCCAGGCTGCGGTCGGTACAGGGGAACGCCGCTTAACTCTGACCCCATTTCCTTTCTGGTGACGTTAATTCGCTTGACCTTGTGTTTGCTGATCTCCCCTTCCCTTGCAGCTGACAGGCGGGTGTGAAGGAGGGAGGCAGGCAGGGGGCTCAGGAAAGGCAGGATATGACACACAGTCCCACCATCCTGCTGGTTATTGACTGCGCAGGAAAGAAGTTCTGGGCTCCTGGGAGTGGGACCAGCAACTCGTTGATCCATGCGGAGGGATCCGTTGTTCCAGTTGTGATTTGAAAATGGGAATCCTGATCCCAGATTCCCCTTTGCTCAAGAGGGGAGACCAGGTCTCCTGGGAATTGGCATTTTAGCCTGGCTTGAGGCGCTCACCTCTGGGTCCAATGTGGGCAGAGACAATTTGGGGGTGTTGGGTAGTTAGGAGCAGCTTAATGCTTAACTCAAGGTGATGATGGTGGTTCTGAAAATGCCCTCACTGGGAGTCTGTCTGCTTCTTTAGGATCATAAAGCATGGCAACTCTTGTTTCCTCAGACCTCACTTTCCCATCTCCTGTCCCTCACTTGTATAATACAAAGATGAGTGTGTGAAGGATGAGGAGAGGCTCAGGTATGTAAATATATAGTGTGAGGGGATGAACAGGTCAGGTCAGTGGTCAGCTCTGAGCTGCCCATCAGGCTGTGGCAGGTGAGGTCTGAGGTGGTCAAAACTTCTGCCAGTCTGGGTCTCCCATTGGGAAGGGATGCTGTGGCTTTGTCAGTTATGCCAGTCAAACTGTGACTGTTTTCCTGGGAAAAACAGCAACTCCTTTGCACACAGCTCCATTGGTATGGATGGACTTGTTGCATCTCCCAGGGCACTGTGGGAATGGATTGGTCCTTTTGGAGCTGGAGCAGAGAGCAGCATTGCCATCTCTTCCAATGGGAAGAGCTGACAGCCCAGGGGGTGTTGGGAAGGTCCCCTGCATGGGAAAGGGTGGTGGGTCAGCACTGCTTGTTGTGAGAAAGTCCCTTGGGTGCTGGGGTTTGTCATGCCTCCCAGCCTCCAAGTTTTCTTTACAAGAATTACAGGTCTGTGTCCAGATTATGGCAGCAGCCCTCTGTTATCTCCTTGAACCCCAAATCAAAACGAGTCTTTCCTCTTAGGAGAAAAATTCAGCCTTCCCAACAGAAAAGAGGAGCATCTCTGTCCTCCTTTTGTCTTTCATTTCTTGTCTCGTCTCTTGTTATACAGCCTTTTCCTCCCTGGAAGTTGCCATCACTAAGCTCACTTTCCCAATTCCAACTCTCAAGAATGTGATAAAGCTGAGTTGATTTTTCCAAACGGCTTGAACTGGTGTCAGGGCCATCTGCTCTCCAGGTCATTATAAGAATTTGCACCGTAAAGCTTTGCCATGTGTTCTCTGCAGATTACATACACCTTTGGCTGGGCTCTTGTTGTTAGCTGCTCATTATTGGTTGGTTTGAAAAGCTTTTCTTATAAATGCCCTGTGTCCTAACCACACGTGTTGTATCAGTGGTTTTATAATGACCCATTTGGAATTATTTAGCTAGGGAACCTTGCAGTTTTTCCTTTCAATGTGTCCTTATAAGATGCCCAACTTCTACAGTTAGTCTATGAATGTACCCACACTATTAGATCCACTTGTTTATAATAGCAACCAAATGTCTTCAAATATTCAAGCCTCCTTTTATTTTTTACAGCACTGGCAATAAGCCTTTACATGTTAACTCTTGGCCTCTCTGGGTAACCTCTTATTTAAAAGCAACTTAATTGACTTTACCAGGCCTGGGCTATTTTTCATTTCTTCCTAGAGGACTCATTACTGGAGATGGATGTTTATAAACTGGATCTGGATCCTTCTCTCTCTTTCACACACAGACACAAAAACCCCCTCTTTTACCCCTTCCTGCCTGTTTACAGTCACAGGCCACAATCATATCCATGGATTCCCAGTTTGGCCAAGGTTTTTGTAGTGGTGACCCAGTGTAAAAAGAAACAAAGCCAAGAGTTAAATGGCAAGTGCTGAAAGGGAAAGAGAAAATGTTAAAATACTCAGGTTTTTAGGGATTTGTATGTCAGTGGAATGGGTGAGATTAGAATAGAGGCTTGATTCTTTGAAACAGGTAGGTTTTAGACTGGTATAACCCTTTTTGGGTGTGTGATGTAAAACAGGTGTAATGCAGTGGAAAACTGGGCTCTATGTTGGGTTTGGGGCTTTTTTGTGTGTGCTTTTTTTTTTTTTTAATTCTTTGCCTTTTGGAAGTAACGGTCTCATTGTTATTTGAGGGGAGAAAATAGCAAGACAATTGGAAGCAGATTTTAACCGAGCCCCAGTCCTTGGCATAACAGATCCTCAAAAGTTAAATGTTTACCTGTATAAGCTCAAGGCACCAGCACTTTGTCCCTGCAAGCCTGCTGGTCAGCAGGACACACACTGAAATCCATAGCCTTTGGGTTCCTCAGGCATCCCACCCTCAACCCACCCCATGTTGCTGTAGTTTTCCTGGTGTCACTGGATCCATTTGGATTTCCAGCGGTGGAACCACCTGGTGCTTTGTGCTCATGTCCCTGCTTTGCTTTCAGTCCCAGACCTGGTCTGGCAGAAGGGCTCTGAGCACCCAGGACATGGGTTTGGTGGCTCAGCCCTTCTCCTAGTATGTGTGTAACCATTTGCACCCACCCATACATCCTGAAATGGCTGTTAAAGGTGAGAGAGGCAGAAACACCTATTAGCCCATATTGGTCCTAATTTTTTTTGCTGTTTCCACTTTCTACCTGATAAATTCAATTTTTGTTCATGAGTTTGTCTCATTTTTAAGGCTCCAGACAGCAGGGAATTTCCCTTTCCACCCTTCTCAGGCCAGCAGAGCTTGTGGGGAGGATTTAAATCCTTATTCATCTTAAATGTGCCCATCCTTCATTGTATCTTCTCACCTTTCCTGGGCTGCTTACTGCAGGAAGGAGTAGCAGGACCATGTGCTGGGTCCCAACCAGCACCCAATCACTGCTGTGGACAATGAGCCAAGGGGTGGACAGCAGTGATGGAATCCCAAATGCTCTCCTGAGGGAGAGAAAGTGGCTTTTCTTTCCATGCACCATTTTTGCTCATCCTCACAGACCCTTCCTGGTTGGGAAGTGTTATTTCCAGATGCTCCACAGGATGCCTGTGACAGAGCTAAGAGGGAGAAGAGGGCAGTCAAGGTTTGAGATGAGCAGCCTTTGCCACATCTGCTGTGCTATGGTATCTTCTGCATCACTGTCACAAAGGATAAATAATCCAGATGTAACAGATCAGTTTGGTGGTACATGGGAGAAGCACAAAGAGCCCCAAAAGATTTGGGGGCTTCTCTGCACTAGCTGTGTGTAGCAGCTGATGAGTCCTCAGAGCTGAAGGTCCTTCCTGCCCTTTACAGCACAAGCATTTCCTTTTGTTCTGAAACTTTTTCTGGCTTTGTTGGTGTTGGTTTTTTTTTTGCTATTGCCCAGCAAGAGGGTGCAGGTCCCTGGTGTCCCAGCTCCATGTGTGAGCAGAGCTGCTGCTGCAGTACCTGCCCTCCCAGCACTCCTTACTCCAAACTGCAGGCTAACCTTCTGCCCCGTGCTCTCTCTGGGACCAATAATTTATTTTTACTGGATTTTGGATAAAACCACAATTGAAAAATCTGGATTTTGAATAATCCTCCAGCCACCTTTCCCTGAATTTAATCCCCTCAAATAATTTTCTCTGTCTTTTCTCGCTGCTTTTTCTCTCTCTTTTATTCCCCTTTTTAATCCTCTCTTGCTTTTCATGAGTTCTTTTAACTGGGTAGCATCTGCCAATTTTATTAATGGGCTGTGTAATCCATTTACAGGGTCATTAATGAAAATATTAAATAAGGCCAGACCTAACAAAAGATCCTTGGAGTACTCTGCAAGATACCTCCCACAAGTGTAATACTTGGCTTACTGCCTTTCTGGCAGGTTTGAATCCACAAAGCAATGTTCATATTATTGTTATTATTGTTATTATTATTGGCACTGGGTGATAACTAGAAATCCAAGCCAAACCCCAGGTTTTGTGGTGATAGGCATGGTGCACACATGCTCTGATTATTTATTAGAAAACACCAGAGTCACAGTGTGATGGGGGGTCCTGCTTTTTGGCCAAGAGCTACACGAAGAAGGGATGGTCCCCGGGTAGTTGTGGTATGAAAAGAGGTGACCTAAATGAAGGATGGGCAGGGTGACAGCCAGATCAAGGGCACTGCCAAAGGCTCTGCCCCCTGACAGTAGCCATGCAATAGCCCACGCTGCCTCTCCATCAGGTAGCACTTGGCTCCATCTGCTTGCTTTTACCTTCCCCAGTAAGTGCTCATGACCAGCTTCCCCTGCCCAAAAATTGCCTTTGTTTGTTTGGTTGGTTTAAAGTTGTAAAATCCAGTATCTTAGGGAGGCAAAGAAAAAAAATGCACCAACTAGCCTGCGTCTTCTGGACCCCTACTGCTCGGCAGGCAAGCAGAGGGCCTGATCTAAAGCACAAGCAGAGGGGATTTGGCTGACCCAGCAGCACTTTTTTCTGCTGACCTGTTACTCAGATTAATATTCCAGTTGATTTTAAGATTTCCGAGTAGATCTCCAGTTGCTGCTCAACTGAAGGCAATGAAGAGTGCAGTAGGTGGTAGCACAAAGCTGAAGGTGATCTGGAGAGAGGGAAAAGGGGGGGGGGAATAGAGCAAAATGCTAAATGACAAATATCCCAGTGGGTGATTTTCTGCAAGGCCAGTGTGAATTTCCAGAGCTACTTACAGCACTGGAGTACCCAGCTCCCAGTCAAGAGTCCCACCTTTCAGGTTTTTAAGAACTGAAGCTAATTAAGGGGAATTCCTGTGTATGGGAAGCGTGCATCAGATGTGTGCAGTGGTATTTGTGTGCACGCACCCACAGGTGTTTACTGGGGATTATTTTCATGGATGGAGCCTCCTGGATGCTGCAGGTTTAAGGCCTTCAGTTGCATTTTGGGAGACCTACCCTAGTGTGTGTGCCTGCATATAAGATCCTTTTATATAGTCTCCTTTCCAGGTGCATTTTCCACAATGTGTATGCGTGTAGCAGAGCCCCTCCATGACTGTATAGTGAAAACAAGGTCTTTTTGTTCCTTTGCAGCTCAGTCTGAGAAGCTTTTGGGACTCCCAACCTTGCAAGTGCTTCTTGCAGACCCTTAAGTCCAGGCAAAAAACAGAAAGGGTTAGGGGTTGGGATGGGGGGGGGAAGAGGGAGACGTTTCTATTGAGAAGAAGAAATTTCTGACCAGGTTAGTTTTATTGGCCTGGAGGAACCCTATAGATTAACAACCAGCAAACACACACACACACACATCCCCCCCCCCCAGCACACACAGTCCTTCACTGCCACCCACCCCCCCCCCCCCCCCCCCCCCCCGCCTCCAACCCGGAGACCTTAAACAATCCGGTAGAAGGTGTGACTTCAAACTTGGTGGTAGGGATAAAGAGAAAGGAAGGCGGAATGTAAGCACTTGTGTGATGTGATTATTCCCAGAAATGCCTCGACATCTCCCCGCTGGCCCGGCCCGGGGCCGTGGAGCTCCCAGCTAAGGTGCTGCCCGCCGACTGCACAGCCACTGTGATACCTTATCGAGGAGAGGCTTTGGGTCCCCTCGTAGTTACAAGCGGAAATAGGGCTGGTAGCCAGCTGAGCCTGCTGCCAGGGCCGCTGCGGCCTCGGCATCCATGAGACCTCTGCCAAGCCCCTGCCCGCTGCCAAGGTAAAGGGGGGCTCCCCTGGGCCCCCCCTCGGCTTGCTCCTCCCTGCCTGGGGGCTGCCTGGGGGCTCCCCTGCTCAGGGCTGGCAGGGCCATGCCTGGGGTTGGCACCGATGGGGGGGACATGAGTGCGAGGGGGGGGGGACATGAGTGCGAGGGGGGGGGGTTGGGTGGTGGTGCCCCAGTGGGTGGGCACGGGGGGGGAAGGGTTGCCCGACGTGCGTGGGGTGGACCCGATAGGGAGGACACGTGTGTGTGTGTGTGGGGGGTGTTGGGGCTCCATCTGTGGGTGCAAAGGGGTTTGGGGTGTGCTGGCTGGGGCTGTGAGGGTTTGGTGGGTGCCTCTGGGCTCACGGCCCCACACCCAGCCGAAAAATGTGGGGATAGGTCGGAGGCTGCTTCTGCCTCCGTCACGTTTTGGATGCAAACGTGCGTAAAGATGCTCTGGTAGAACTTGCCTGGTCGCTTCCCAAATGCTTTATTGTTCATTTATTCACCTGAAGTGATGCCCGGTTCTCCAGCTCTGATCCCATATGTCAGGGGAGAAAAACAATACGCTTATTCTCTCATATTTTTTTTACTTTTTATTTAAATGATTTCATTTACAGGGGAGGTGGAAGTGGGAGAGGGCTAATGTATAACAGGTGTTTTGATTTCATGTTACTCTTTGAAAAGCAAATCTCGCCGTTTGGACCCTGTATTCACCCCTTGGTTGGTGAGGAAAGTAAAAATAGGAATTGTTTAGGAATTTATCAAAGAAAAACCCACCCCCTTTTCCCCGCCTCCCCCTTCCTGCGCCGTCGGTGGGATCCAGCACCCCTCGATTTTTAGATAGCACAAAGCTTCGGGTTTAGGGGGTTTTATCAAGGGGGTTTTTTGGCCCGTTTTGTTTTCTGAGATGGTGTTTGGGGATGTCTGGGAGCGGCTTGTCCCGAAGGGTGAGGAGCTGGCGAGGGATGGGTCGAGCAGGGAGATGCGGCCCCGGGAGTGGCTCTCCCGCCTCGGCCCCCTCCGACTCCGCGGAGCGCGCAACTTCCGCGGGTGACGGAGCGAAGGGCAGGCAGAATCGCTGCTCGGCAGCCGGGGGGGGACACACACGGGTGTGTTTGGAAAGCTGGTGCCGAGCAGCCCCAGGCCTTTTCACGGCTCAGTCCTGCATCTCCGCCTCTGCCGCTGCTCTGGTCCAAGAAGTAGCTCAAACACAAATATATATATATATATATATATATATATTTCTTTCCTATTTCCGCCTCCCTCCCACCTAGAAAATAATGAAAACCATTATTCATATAAACCACGGCCCGGCTGCTCCGTGCTCCCCGTGTCAATCAAGCAGTCCGTTAAAGAGAGAAACCCCGAAATGCTCCTGGACGCGTCTGCGGAGTGCGGGGTCCGACCCCCGCCTCCAGTCCGCAGAAATAAATCCAGGCGACACGGGGACGAGTAAAGGCTATTTTATGTTTTCCTTTTTCTCTTATTGTAAATGTATTATCCCCCGGGAAAAGCGCGTTTCGATGATTTTCGTGTTGCCCAAGAGCCCGAAAGTGCCTCCCCGCCCGTTCACAAATTCGTCTAAGCGAAAAGCTGTTGTAGGGCTGAGATAGATGGTTATACGGGGGGGGAAGAAATATTGTGTCTGTGCTGGGGTGTTTTGGAGTAAAACCAGTGATTGGAAAATTAACACCGAGTTGGCAACGCGGCGGTAGCGAGTCTGTCCCGCCGGGGTCTTCGGGGGTGGTTTTAGGTTTTAAATGAGCGTAAAATGAGGGTAACTTCTGACTCTTATCCATCCGTGTCAGCATAATATAGAATCAGGTTCCTAAATCGTGATCGCTCCCAAACCTAACAAAATTAACCAGATATCTGGTCATTCCAGAGCCCGATCCTGCAAGCCGTTTCACGGCTTGTTTTGATGCTGTGGGGAAACGCGTCTCTGCACACAAATATTTTGCAAAATGTTATTTTTCCTCTCTGATCCCTCTGTAGGAGCTTGTGCACAAACAAATTCCTGGCTGCCATTCCTGCCTGCTACAAGAAAATACTTTTTCCTGGAGCCCAGGACAATTTCCTCCATCTTTCTCTTTGCGAGGCTGCTCCGTCCTGCAGAAAACCCAGCTAATTTCTCTGGAAAAATCTTAATATTCACCACGAAGCCGAAGGAGTGAACAGACTCATTCCTCCTTCGGCTTTAAAAGTTCTTTCAAAGCTTTGATTTGAGGACAGGGTGGTGGGAGGGGGTTCTCCGCACCCCTTTTGGAAAAGTCAGGGAGGAAATCAGAAATGAAACATCTTCCCTCCGAGATGGAGGAAGTCCTGGGAAAACTCTCCAGACACTCAACCCCCGCCCGGGATTTCGCCCTGGCAAAAGGCACGGCCGGATTTTCTCCAGCAAGTGCATTGCGAGAGCTCCCGGCGCGGGAATATTCGTATTTTAAATTACGGGGAAAGGAAAAGAGAGAAGTGTTTTCTGTCTGGAAAACAAGGATTCACCTTTTCCAAAGCAAAAAAAAAAAAAAAAAAAAAGTGTTTTTTCTTGAAGCCGTTGTGATTTAGCCCTCGAAGGGTCTTGATTGCTTAGCGCTGGCGATGATGGTTTTTAATCCCGAGCCTAAACGGAGCCGGTTTTTTCCCGAGACCAGGCAGCTCCTTCACCCGCAGCTGCCAAGAAACTGGGTACCTCGCTAACACCCCCTCCAAACCGCTTTATTTCCCCCCCAAATGTCCAGTCATTCTGGTCGTGTCCCCCCCTCGTCCAAATACCTCATCAAACCCAGCCCAGCGCTGCCGTTAAACCGGGATTTGCCGGGAGTCAATTCAGGCGCGATTTGGGGGAAATTCTCCCTTTTCTGTTTTTTTAGAAGAAATTATTTTCTCTCCCATTAGATGCCTATAGGCACCCCTGAATTTCTCCCCACCCGCCCCCCCCCCCCCCCCCCCAGTTGAGCTGGGGAGACCGGAGTAATTTAAAAGCCGCCTTGCTCAGCCCGAACAATAGGAGCCGTAAACAGACTAGAAAAAAAAGTTGTCGGCAGGGACGTAGGAACCACAAACACATTTTTATCCCCCCCTCCAACCATACAATGTGGAAACTCTTAAAGAGCGCTATCTGTAGACATCTTACAATCGCTGGTCTTCCTTGTCATCCGAAGGAGAAAGGGGAAAATATATTAAGTGAAGACACACTTTAAAATTACTTAAACATTTTAAACATGCTGGCAAAGGGAACTGCCTGATAAACTCTTGCCCAGATTTCCTTTTTCTGGGGTAAATTATTTCAAGTTGTTACACAAATATCTCCCTCCTCTCTCCTTACCCCCCTAAGCTTCCCCGGATTTAATTCAAACGAAAACAAGCTCCTGCAGCCCCGCAAAGAGCCCGGCCTTGGGGCAATGGTAGGGTGGGTCCTGCAGCCCCGAGTGGGTGCAAACACTCCCCTCAGCTGATTTTAGAGGGGGGGGAAAATAAGAGTGAGGTTTATAAATGAGTTAAAATGCTTCACAAGAAGCAGGCACACCGCCTGAGTTTGCAGACAGGTGGGAGCGGAGCTGGTCCCGGCTGTGCTTGGGCCGGTTTCCCTGAGCCAAAAATCACCCCAAAGCAGTCGGGGCAGCAAATTATTTCCCTTCTAACAAATTTTCTAGCCCGGATTCCTGTGCCTGACGGCGAGGGTTGCAGCCAAGAGCACGTTGCCTCCTGTAAAGCCGCCAGCTCCAAAACAAGTCAAGCGGCGGAGGTTTGGCCCCGGTATAAACGGCGCAACTTTCCCACCGTGCGAACGCGCTCCCTGGCTTTGGAAATGGGATTTATCCGGGAGAGAAAAGCGATGTTCACAAGAAGGGAGGCTTTGGCGATGTATTTGTGTTTTTATCATTTTATTTTTCGTTCATCTGGGTTAATAGCCTTTTTTTTTTTTTTTTCCCCTCGCTTAATAAAAATGGAGAAAGGCTTTGGTGTAAGGGGATGAGCTGCCCAGTCGGGGATATCCCTTCGTGGAAGGGGGAAAATTAGGCAGGGAGGGATAGAGGCAGTGCTGGGGCTCCTCACCGGTGGGGAGAGGAAGGATCCGGCCCCGATCCGCCGTTCGGAGCCCCGCGGGGGGGAGTGCTGGGAAGGAGGGATGGAGGCTGGGATAGACTCCGGGTCTCAAACCGTGCGGCAGGATCGGGCCCCCCCTTTGCCAGCGGGGTCTCCTGCCGCCCTCACCGCGCTGCCAGCATCTTCAAACGGCGTCCATCGCACAACCTGAGGGTAACAGGGAGGGGGAGGGAGCTTTTTTCCTTTCTCATTTTTTTTTCCCCCCTTAAGTCTCTTTCAAGCTGAATTTATGTTTGTGTGATGAAATGCCCCTCTGTGTTTAACATTCCCAATGATCATTTGTTTCCTTAGCTCCATTACTCCTTTATGAGAGCGCCTTTCGCCCGGGCATGTTTAATCATAACCGCTTACGCAATATTTTCTTTGGGATAGATTCACTCAGCCTTATTACATATCAATTATTTCCTTACAACTTCGTTCCACACCAGCTGCTTTGTTATCTGGGCCTGCCACCCTTTACCCCCCCCGGTGTGTGGTGGGAAGGGAGGGAGACGTTTGTTTTTCCTAGGATAAAATACTGCTAATAATAATGCAGATTGAGTGGAAGGAGAAAGGGGGGAAGAGGCGGGGGAGGGGGGAGAAGCCCCGCAGCCCGCCGGGCTGGGGATGCTCCGCGATGCCGGGGGCTGCAGCTCCCTTGTCTCGAACATTTGGGGCAGCGGAAGGGTGTACGGGACCGTTGGGGGTCGGAGTCCTCTTCCCCACCCCTGAGGGTCCCTCTCCGCCGTGGTTTTGTGGGGGGGTATTTCCCCTTTTCCCGAGGAGCAATGTTTTTGCGCCCTATTTTGGAGCTGCTCCTCCGTGCCTGCCCCTGCCAGGCTTCGTGCTGGCGCAGAGGAGAAGGTTTCTGCTTTACAATTCCCTGAGGGACCTTTACCCACCCACCCTCCCGCCGTCTCCTTCGACAGCCACTTGCCTGGGAAGGCCATTTCGAGTCAATTCTTTAAGCCCCTCCACTCCCTCCACCCTGGCTTCAGTTTCAAATAATTTGACTGTAAGTTTTATCGTGATTTGATATTTTAATCACACTGCCCAATTTGGCTTTTCTCCTGCTTCTCTTCATGATGCCGGCTTCCCTGGGGTGCCCCGGGATGGGCTTCCCTCCACGCACCCAAGACGGGGGTCTTGGGGCTGCCTGGGTGCTCCCGGCCGCCCCGGGTGGGGCTTTTCCCGTCTCCCAGGTCCTGGATGGTGGGGACAGGAGGGAATAACCCCCCACAGGAGGAGAGAACCGGTGATCCTGGCGGCTCCCTCATCCCTCTGTTCTCCCTCCTCGCTCTCCGCTTTTTACCCTTCCTGCCCCAGCGTTTTTATTTCCCGTTTGGGGAGCCCGCAGCACAGCACATGTTTCTTTTCTTTTTTGTTTTTTCTCCCCTTCTTTTTTGTATTCCCCCCGATGCTGAAGAACCTGAGATCCTTTGGTTAAGCCATGCCTTTATAGGGGAAATATATATATTCCTTTATGTGAGCTATAAAGCTGCGCTGGGGAAGAGAGAGGGGCCGGTGTGTGTTGCAGAGCAGTCCTAGCTCACGCACGATCGTGACTCGCTGTGATAAGAACCCCACAATCACGACACAAACAAAGTGGGGGGACACGAAGGTTTGAAAGGGTGTCAGAAGTCCGGACGGGATATGTTTGGAAATCGGGGGGAGTTAATGCTGAGTTTTCTGGCTCTGGCGAGCTGGTCTCTCCATCATCTTTACGCGCGCACACGTATATGTGAACAGATGACTTGGCACCGTCGAAAAACACTTAAAATAATGCCTCTGCCTCTGGCCAGGCCTGTGTAAATATCTCACTCTCCCACATGCCCGCCTAGCTTTTCCTGATGCTGCGTTACTTGATCACAAATACATAATTTGCCCGAGTGTGTGTATACACAGAGCCACTTTGATCTCGGCGCAGAAATGCCCCCCCCCCCTCGCCTTTGGAGGGGCTGCAGCCCTGAGAACAAAAGCAGAGAATAAAAATGGTCAAATAACACATTTTCAAATGGGAAGCGTGTGTCGGCTTCCTCGAGTGGTTCTGGCACTTGGAAGGGGGGAGGGGGGGGGGAAGAGACTTTATTGAACGTATAAATTTAAACTTAGTTACCGCTAACAGTTGCCTTATAAAAGGGGTCCATATAACCCACATCAATTTTTATTTATTTAAATTTTTTTTTGGTCCTGGAGTCCCCAGGCTCGTTTCCCAGAGCACCCGATCTCTTGGCAGCTCTGGCCTGCGAGGAGCGGGGCTGGCTGCGGGCTTTTGCAGGGGGAGATGTTTATTTTTCAGTCATTGTTGGCTCCCTCCCCTGGATTATTTTACTGCTGCAGATTTAAGCCCTCTACTTATTTCTTGATTCTCTGGCAGGGTTTTCCGCGAGCGCTCCCAGCTCTGCGCTTTCTCCCTGCGCCGTGTCTCGGGGTGGTGAAATTACAGGGTATGAGGGAAATGTGTAAATTATAGGGTTTATTAAAATGTAGGCGAGCGCGGCTCTCTAGGCAAAACAGATGCAGGATGGCTTGAAGTCAGCCGGGCTGACAAACTGCAGAGCAGGGAGGCAGGGGAATCATTAGAGGGGCATTTCCCGCAGGGAGAGAGGAAGCCGGCCTGGAGTGGAGGGGGAGGCTCTGCTGAAGGCTGGGGTCCCTCCCGCAGCCCCCCCCCCCCCGAAAGCAGGGGACATTCCCCTGGGTAGCACTGAGAAGGTTGGTCCCAGCAAGCTGGATGAAGCCTCTGGGTGCCCAGTCCTGGCACGCTGCATCCCCTCCCTCTCAGCCCAAGGGCGGGGGGTCTCAGTGCTCCCCGGAGTCTTCCCCCATCTCCTCTCCCTCCCCAGACACAGACTCGGCCTCGAAGGTGATGATTTATTTAGGCTAAAGCATAATTCTCAGTTTATAGCTTGGCTTCTCTGATATTAACCTCAGCTGCTTTTAAGTTAATCTTCGGGATGATGAAGGGACTTTTTGCAGCAGGAGAAAACTCCTGGAAGGACCTTGGGGTTTGGGCACTGAGATTCTCTTTTCCCCTTTTCCTTCCCTGCAGAGAGGAACAAACTGGCAAGAAATGGGGCTGTGATGGAAATACGAAGCGGGGGGAGGGAGGACAAAAGCCCCGGGAAGAGGTGGTCTTGGTGCTGTCCCAGCTCCCTAGCAGTGCACCACACAGTAGGGGATCAGAGTCACCCCGGAACCTGGAGGTGGGCAAAGCAGGCTGAGATGGCAGCAGGAGGGTGAGGGCTCATGAAAGGAGACTCTCTAGCTTTCCCCAAATGAGGTGGAGAATGGGTGTCTTCTCCTCCTTTGGGCTGGGATACACCATGCATCCCACACGCTGCGGTGCCTCCGGGACCTGTTGTCATCCTGTAGGAGGCCAGACAACTGTCCGGCCGTCCCTTCTTGTCTTATCACAGGACCTGGGAGCTGGGCCACACTCATACCATAACCCTTTTGACAATTCCTATTGCAGCTTCTCCACCCACCCCCCATTTAATGGGGAAGGCTGTCTTGAAGACACCTTCTCAGCCACGAGTAACCTCGCACACCACCTCCTCCTTCCACGCCTGGGGCCATTGTGTCCCTGGAGCAGCATTTGCTTTCACAGAAAGACCTTAGGAAAGTGGGCTGCAGGGGTTTGGCTGCCGAGATGATACACTTCAGCATATGGCAGCAAGGTTTAAAACAAGGTAGCGAGCCAGGCAACCTTGCTCAGCCTACCAGGATGTGTCCTCTGTGGATCCCAAATGGTCCAAGGTAAATAGTTGGAGCGTTGCTAGCAGCATTACACTTCCAGTCCTTCTGAGAGTTTCCTCAGCCTCTGCCGTGCTGCAGGGAGCAGGGCACAGGCTCTGAGCTGCAGAAAATCGTGCAAAATCACACATGGAAAGATCTCAGAACTCTCTCAGTCCCACAATGTCAGTCGTTGCCATAAAAGATCCTGTAATGGGAATTCTGGGGATGTTCTCTCCTATCCATCAAGCTAACACACCCGAGCCTTTTTGCACTCCTCTTGTTTCAGCACCTCGTGGAGCTGATGAAGTCTTTATTTATTCGGGTGTTTTCTGTTTGTTTTGGAGGGTGTCAGGTCTTGGCAGAGCAGTAGAAAGCAGACAGAAAGGTTAACAAAGGAAGGCGTTATTTACTAATCCCTCCACACACTCCAGTTGAGGTAACTAAAACACGGCAATAAAAAGAGTAATTAAGAAGGGCATTGAAGTATTTATTCAACTCTCGTCTCCAAGAGCCCCATTTGGGGATCTCAACCAGCCTGCTGTGTTCACCATGATGTGACCATTATCCCCCTCCTGCTCCTTGGTCTGGGAATCAGTGAGGAAAACTGCCCACCTCTCCCTCAGCAGTAAAACCCTCAGTTTTACAGCATTGGCTGTCAGTCTTGGCTCCCAATTTATGGCCCAAAAGCTCAGCTACAAGCTCATCTGCTACTCCTACCCCCACCCCATTTGTTGTTTTTGTTTTTTTTTTTTTCCTAGCTACTATGTTAATTTAAGAGGAAGACATGGAATAGGAAACAGTCCTTAGGCAGCTCCAGGAGAAACCCTCTGTGAGTGGACAAGGAGACAAGTCTGGGTAGTAGAGACTGGAAGAGCAGCTGGATTTTAAATAATAAGGATGTAGTAGAGCTCCAACTGAAGAGTGGGAAAGGGAAAAGAGGGCATGTCAGCAGGGAACAGGAGGAACAAGCCTCCTCGATGATCTCGGTTCCTCCTCTGGGGAAGCCCTTGCTCTAGACAGATGCAGGAATCAGGGAGTTTTCTTTTCTCATTCAGTCAAGTTCCCTACCTAAAATGCCTCTGAAAGACAAGCAGATTTGCAAATAGAGGACTGTCAAAACCAGCTCCTGGGTTGCAATTTCTCTCCTTTTTGAAAGGGGAATGGGAGTGGAAAGAGGCTGGTTGCTGAATGGAAATGTGCCTAATGCGATGTGGGGAGAGCTTATGCACTCAACAGTTGTACTCTCAGTGCAAAGAGGGGCCTTTTGTGCTGTTTGATATTTCAGCAAAAGCTGAAGAGGAAATGAAGCAAACCCATCTGTGTTTCCAGAGGGAATTCTGCAGTGTGCACGCTAGAAATATCTCCCTGTTTTCCCTTGGACTTTGCAGCTATTTTTATGTCACCTTAAATCACCATCTTGGGTTGATTGCTACTTCTGGGGTGCTATTATTATTCCTAATAGCATTGATTTTCTATTTTGATTAGTGTCTTTTTCATTTTTTTTTTTTTTTTTTTTGAGGCAACAAGGTTTCCTCTTCTATTTTGCTGCTGGCTCAGCCTGGGGGAAGGAGACCTTTGCATAAATGTCTATACTTTGCCTCTGAGCTTATCTCAACCATACGTAAGTCTTCCAGAGCTCTACTGATTTCTCAGACACAGGGGATGTGGTGAGTGCAAGGCTCATTCCTCTGGGTGGAGGACCAGGGGAGTGGGTTCACGTGTTGGGAAACATCAGGACAGCTGGCCAGGCAGTAGCTATCAAGTGTGAGGGTGATTAACTGAACGGAGGCCTGAAGGCTGGAGCAGCAGAAGTACTGGGCTGTGAAGATGGAAGAAGGCAAGTGTCAAGTGTTGGCTCTCAGCTGTACACGGAGCTTGTTTTATTCCATGATCTAATGCCCAGGCCCAAGCGCTGAGCTTAGATGTTCCCCAACTAATGAACTAAACAAAGCAAAGGTGCCAGCTGAAGAGTCCCTGCTTAAAATTGTCCTCTCAGAGCTTTGGCTGTGCTCGTGGGGTGCGTAGGCAGTACTCCTGAGTGATGTACCCGTGGAAAAAAGAGAGTAAAAGGCTGGTTGTGTGCAGGGGGCAGTGATAAAACAGGCCTTGTTCAGGGGAAGGGAAGTCCTGTCTGTCTACGGAGCAGGTCTGAGCTTCTGCTGCTGCAGGCAAGTGGCTTGGACAGTTGCCTATGGTCTCTACTTCTCTCCTTCTGCTGCAGCTGCATCTCTCAAACTCTGACTCTGTTTCCTCTCCTGCACCAGCCTTGCCCGTCCATGGCACATTCCAGCAGAAAAAAAGGTCACATAACTCACTCCTGGTTTCTCTCTTGTGCTGTCTGCCTTGGAAGTGGCTGCATTTTGTTCACCACATCTGTTTCTGCTGCAACGGTTTGTGGGTTCAAAGTGTCCCAGCAGCAGAACAGTTTGTCGCAACGTTGTTCGTTTGGCTTTTTTCCCATGGCCCTGCCTGGGCAGCTCCTCCCAAACTGTGTCTCTGGCCTGGTTGAGGTGGGCTTGGAGGGATGGGAGGTTTGCTATCTCAGAGCAAAGCCAGCATGACAGCGGGCCCACGCTGTGTTTACAAGTGTGGATATGCCAATATTGGGTGCTCACCACCTACTTTCTGCCTAAAAACACCTCAGCCCGTTGTAACGAGCTCTGTCGAACCAAGCGACGCATCTTTCCTCTGTCTACGGCTGTGCCTTCAGTTCCTCTCATGGCCGCTTGGGACCCGACATCTATTTTCTACCCAAAGACTGGAAAAGTCTGAAGGATTTTATTGTGAGATGCAGGGAGGATGGATTGAGCTGGGAATCCTGAGAATTCCCAGCCGGGGCTCAGCGAAGGTGCAAATGAAGCAAAACTGAAGCAGGCTCCTCAGGGAGAGGGATTGCTGCTGGTGGGATAGCAGCAGGAGTGGTACTGGCTTTTCCATTTGAAAGGAAGAGCAAGGATGTGGGAAGGGAAGAGGTATACGAGTCCACTGTGGGAGACCAGAGGCTGAAAGGAGGCCCCAGCATGAATTCTTCCCTTCCCTCTAACTGAGAGCATTTTCTCTATTCCGTACCGAACGTGATACTCTCTTAGGAGTGACCCCCCTGACCTCCCGCCTCCTGATAGGATGGCGAGTAAGTGAGTGCAAAATAAATGGCACCAAATAGACCTTTTCAAAGAGAAGGAGGGAAATAAATCAGGTTATTCTGGTGCAGCATTGACAGCATGTCAAAACAACTCCCCAAAGCGTGAAACTTGGCTGGGGAATGGTAATTCCACTGCCATGATCCTTCCATGCCAGATGTATGGCTTATCGTCCTGTCTGTCTGTCTGTCTACCTGTCTGCCTACCTGCTGGTGCTGTAGGATCCTTTATTTAAGAGCACAGAAGATATTTATGATCTTACCTTCAGTTCTAGAGGGGGAAGTGGGATCTAAATGTACAGGGACTACTCAGGGAGGAAATTCTGCTAGGTTGTAATCGTTGGAGACTGAACGTAGCAAAATAACCTGCTAGTTAGTGCTGTGTTAGATTAATGGGTATATTTTGTTTACTGCAGAAGCTCTGTTGAGACACGTGGATGCTGAGGCAGGTGGGTGATAGCAGAGCCTAAAGGATGTTGAGACCCCAGGCTGGTGCTAAGGCTGCTATTACCCAGACCCCCTTTCCAAAGAGCAGTGACAAACCAGATCGAGGGCTTGTCCTGCCAGAAAAGTGCCTTGCATTGTATTCTGCTGAGACCAAGCCTTCATCATGCACACAGAAAATCACTGCTCAGCAATTCCACCAGGAACCTGAGCAAGGCAATCCAAACACGAGGAACACCTCCCCACCCCTCAGCATTGATCTGTGCTCATCAGTAAGAGCTGATGGACGAGGTGTAAGAAAGCAGGCCAGGGAGCTCCACGCCCTCTCCAGTGTGGTTCTCATGGCTGAACTTGCTGTGTAGGGGAGGCTTTGAGAGGGAATGCATTTGTGGATTTCATGCCTCTGAGCTTCATGGTTACCCCAGTACGAGCAGAATAAAGAAGGCTTAGAAAGGCTGATGAAGCTAGTTAGTATACTGGAACATTCCTGTAGATCTCTAGTTCAGAAAAACTGTAGAAAATTATGCTCCTCAGTAGTTTCCAGGGTCTGAGCTCACTTCCAGTAGTGCAGCTGCTGTAAATTTATACTAATTAGCAGTAGTTGGAGTAATTTGGGGAGTAGTTAATGTTCTGGCATTTGTATGCTTGTTTGTTTTTTTTTTTCTTTGGAGAAGGATTAGGGGGAATATGGATCTGTGCTGCACATTGGATCTTGTAGCAGATGGGGGTGTTTCTGCTGCCAGTTTTGGACCAGCTTTCCCAACTGTTAGCAGGAGGTGTCCCTGCCCATGCAGGGGGGTTGGAACTAGTTGATCTTTAAGGTCCCTTCCAACCCCAACCATTCTGTGATTCTAGGAACTGTGCAGAGCGTGTTTGTAGAAGCAGAGCTCAGGCCATGGATAAGGACTTGCACACATGGTCCTCCTCAATGCCAAGCAAGCCCTATGGCTCAGTACCAGCAGTTCTGCCCGTTGGGTATTTTGTTATTCTGGAGACAATGATAAAGCTGCCTGTGTCCCCTCTAGGTGGGGGAGCGAAAGGTCTAAGGGAGCACGATGTGCTTTAGATAAAATTGTTGTAGTCTGTGAAAGGTGGATGAGCCATGAGTAGCAGAAGCACCCAGGGCAGGCAGCTGTGAGCTTCAGGATGGTGCCTTACCCAGAAAGCATTCCTGATCAAAGAATCATGGAATGGTTTGGGTTGGAAGGGACCTTAAAGATCACCTAGATCCAACCTCCCAGCATGGGTGGGGACACTCCCACCAGACCAGGTTACTCCAAGCCCCATCCAACCTGCCCTTGAACACTTCCAGGGATGGGGCAGCCACAGCTTCCCTGGGCAACCTGTGCCAGTGTCTCACCACCCTGAGTGAAGAATTTCCCTTCCAACCCAAACCATTCTGTGATTCTGTGGTGCTATGATCAGGGCTAAGAGATCTAAAAAGCAGAAAATTGAAGGTGGTTGTCGAGGTTCTCCTTGTTATCAGTGGATGCCTAGGGACAAGTCAGCCTGGCTGTTGCAGGGAGGTATTTCAGGACTAGACAAAACACCTTGCTTTTGACTTCAGAGGGAGCCCAGGGTCACCAGCATGGTCTACACACCGAGTTGAGGGAGTGCGAAGGAGGGGAGGGTCCCACACAACCAGTAGCAAGACAGGAGCAGAGCCCAGGTTTCCTAATTTCCTAGTCCCAGGACTTCCACCTTGTTTATTATCCTAACATTCCCCATCACCTTGGTTTATAAGCATCGCACTTCAAATCGGAGCGAGGGGAGATGTCACACGTGTGTAATTGCCTGGCAGTTGGGTGTCAGAGCCCTGCTACTGGAAGATAAGGGAGGGGTGACAGAGCACCAGGAGGGACCACCTGCCTCATGGAGTACAGGCCCTGGCAATTACAGGTGACCATGTAATAGCCCCTTAATCCAGAGGGCTCCCCAGAACATCCACTGCATACGCTGCAGGCCATAAAACACTTCCCAACACCCTATAACAAATTTAAGAGCGTTAGTACAAAAGACCAAAAAGCCACAAAAACTCAAACATGCAGGAGAGATCAAGGGCATTGCCAGTGTCCCGGGTCCCAGCAGTAGCAGGGAAATTGTTAGGTGAAAATGTCCAGATGATCTTAGGAAGTGGACCATGGCCCACCCTACAGAGGAAAGCAAGAAAACCTTACCAGTCCCTGCCAAATCTGACCCGAGGGGAAATTCTTTCCTGAATACAGGCCAAAAACCCAAAGTAATTGCACATGTACTCTTTAAAAATGGATTTTATTTAGGAGAAACACATTGTCATCATCATCCTGTAAACTGCGCCAAATGTGTGCTGAGGACTTCCCCTAGAAGAGGTGGAGAGGCTGCAGGTTTTTGCAGAAATGCTGCAGCGAGGGAGGTACCACCATCCCACCACAACCTGACTGGTTCTAGGTGGAAGAGCCTCTGTAGATACCCCACGTGTCTTGGGGAAAGAGGTATCACTGAGCAGGAGCTGCTCTTGTTTTTCTTCCCAGAGTCCCCAGACAGCAGTGGTATGTTGGATTTAGGGCTTATAATTAATCGAAGTCTTTTGAAAGCAAGATGAAGCTTTTTGGAGGGTTTACTCCAGGTCCTGGCCTGAGGAACCTTGCTTAGGGTTGGTACATCCGTTGTGGCTGATTTAGCATAATGCAGCTACTCTGTGCCTGGGCTGAAGTTCTCTCTGATGCTTGTAGAAGCCCCAAGTACCACTTAAATCCAACTAACAGGTACTGAAGGACTTGCTCTCAAGGCAAATTTGCTTCCGTTTCCTGCATCCCCACCCCATTTCCCTCTTTTCCATCTCTGTTCCCTTTGATTCCACTTTCTGTTCTGGGTTGTGGCAGCAGTTGCAGTGAGGAGCTGTTGAGGCTGCAGTTGAGCTGCGTCAGTAGAAGCAGATGGATTTTAGGATGTTTGCCAATGAGACACATCCAGATTGGAGGGCTGATGAGTTTCCAGCCTTGCTAATGGAGCCAGCTCCATGCTCTGGATAGAATTAGGAGCAGGGCTGGAAGGGAATGAATAGATGTGTTCTCTTATATCCCTTTGCAAAGTTGTGTGATGCTGAAGGCCCCTGTTTCCATGGTGGATGAGCCCACCACGGGATTTCAAAGTACTTGTCCTACCGAAGACCTTGGTACTACCTAAAGACACCATGGAAGACATCAAACTACTCCTCCATTTTACTGACGTGCCCATAATTGGTAAAAAATGGCCCAAAATTGAACAGGGCAAGTGGTCTTGGAGTTTCCATGCTCCTGCTCTGAGTCCCTGAGATGTTGCCTTTGCTGGGTGGGGGGGATCTTGGCTGACATGACTGGTGTCCCCAGGGACCATCTGTGAGCGTGGGACATGCTGCTGGCCCTGAGACCACATGGTGTAATAAGGACACTTATTCACTAGGGACTGTACAGATACCACCAAACCAGCCCAGAAGCTACTGAATGGGATGAGCAACAACTCTTACTCCTAGGGTTTCAAAAAAGCTGTCAGAAACGTCGGTATTTGCATCCCACTGGATGGAAGTGGACACTTAACTTTCTTGATCTTGCCCCACGATTGTGTTGTGATGCTGGTGACACATGCAGGGAACTCCTATTTCTAGTTCCATGGGGAGAACATGTTGGGGCAAGGAGGGCCCCAGCTGGGCACCTCCTTAGGGTGAGACCTTAGCTCTGTGCTGTGGTGTGTGCCACGGGTGGATCTGTCCTCCCTGTGCTGTCCTGGTGACCTTGCCTCTGTTGTGGCAGTGCCAAGGAGGCTGTCCAGCCCCAGGAAGGTGGCTTGCAGGCAGGCTGGGAATGGCTGCTGGTTGGAATCCATCAGTATGCTGCTCCTCTGAAACCTGGGAGCAGGAAAGCTTAGGCAGAGAGGGCTGGGAGCAGCAGTGGTGGTTCCATCAGTGATGACCCAGGACAGGGCAGTTTGTCCAAGTAGCTGCAACTTCATGTTTCCTCCTGGTCCCGAATCTTTTCTGGGTGGACAGCCAGGGCCAGCTTCCCTCTGAATTCACTCCTAGGAAGCTGAGGCAGGTTTCTGAGCACCCTGAGCTTTCTGGCTGCTTGGGTTTGACAGGACCCTTGCTGCAGGCTCCCTTCACACCCCTGATGAAAGCCAGGAGGAGCATGGTCCATGCTTGGAGCGGGGTGCCAGCCCTCCCACCCACCAGACCCTTGCCCAGCTCCCACTGGTGTTTCCCATGGGAGCCCTCGCTCCTCCACTTGTCGTTGCAAAAAATTAAATGAGATTTACTGACAACTAATCTGTTAAAGTTGAAGAGCCAAGTGTTGCTGAGTGTTTGAATCTATTTTTTTTTAGAGAGAAGGATTATATATATGTCCGTGCATGTTTGGAAGGAGCAGGTTAAAAGCAAAAGTCAGTGTTAAATTAAAGCCTGCATGAAAGAAATAAAAATAGCCCAGGTTGGACTAGGTGGGAGAAGAGGAACTTGCACTATTTCCATAAATAATGACATTTAAATGGAGGGTGACTTTGAAGCTTTGACAGGACCCTGTACATCCTCTTTGGAGGCTGCTCCTGCAGAGCCAGGGATGCACTGTTCTCCCAGTGATCCCTTGCTAATTATTTGTGTGCCCTTTTGGGTGGGGGGGGAAGTTCACTGAAAAGAGGGATCATGGGATATTTTCTGAAATACTTGCGTCGGAATCAGCTCCTCCAGACAAACCACTTTGCTGCTGGAGGGCTGATTTGGGAACTAAATGATGTGCTTCTCTTCGTTTCTCTCTGTGAGGGGAAAAAGCATTAAAGGATGTGCTCAGGTGCCACTTCTGCCTCTGCAGAAGTTGTGGGGCATTTGTCTGGACTTTGGTGAAGTTTCTCCATGCTTCGTCACCTGCTGAGCCTCAAGACCAGGGCTGGAGCATTTCTCTGGGATGTGAGTCCCAAATTACTGGGGGTTGGGACTTTGCCTTTTCCCGTGGGGCTTGGCCTTGCCCCACACTGCTGGTTGCAGAGGGTCCAATGGGATGTGAATGATGGCTTCTCCTTCCAAAACCACCCAAGGGAAATCATACCAAAAAAGTCACAGAAAGGAAAAAGACATGAGAACAAGGGAAAAAAAAAAACAAACAACCCAGACTATAAAAACCAAATAAAACAAAACTCTTCCCAAAACCCACCTGCCTTCCTTCTCTCCATGACGTTGAGTGGATGGTTTGAAGCAGTGAGACCTGTCTTCACTCAACTGAGTGGGACCATTCTGCTAGTGTTGCTGTAGTGAGGCAGATCCTGGTCCACCCCAGGGGCCCTGCACCCAGGGATGGCTGAGGTGGCTGTGACCCCAACCCAACAGGCTCAGCTGGGCTGGGCAGAGCCCTTGGCAGGCATTAATAACCCAAGGGAAGGTTCATGCTGCTCTGGCCAGAACAGGCCTCACTGAGCACCCAGCCCCAAGCCAGTCATAGGGGTCAAGCTGATGCTGACACTGGGGCCTTTGATTGTGGTTGATTCATGTGCCTACACCACTGGTAGGTCAGATGGGCTGTTAATCCCAAAGTCCCTTCCCCCTTCCCTAGGGAAAAAAAAAAAAAGGAAAATGAGAAATAAGTTTAATGGGCAACTTCCCAGCTTGCTTCAAGGCTTGAGATGTGAGCTGGCTGCAAGGTCTGTGTGTGCAGAACTGTGATTCCTCTGTGCTTTGGGGTGGGATTTTTAATGGTACCTGGGTGACTAAAAGGTATTGGAGGGAAAGAATATTTCAGGTGATGCATGGAGCAGAGCCAGGGCTGGTGGCAAGATGGTCAGTGTGTTTCAGGGGGACCCAAGCTCCCTAGGAAGCTGTGGGAGAAAGGGCATGACCCTGCTTTGCTGTTTGTTTAATCCTGGGGATTAAATTTCCATTTAATCTCAGCACCTGGTGTGCTGCAAGAGGCAGGTTTGGTACAAGACTGTGAGCATCTCCACTCGTTGTCTGGCTGTAGGAAAGAGCTTTTTCACTGTGCTTCAATGTCCATTTGGATGTGATGGGGAGGGTTTTCTCCAGCTGACCAAATAGATTTGGTGTGACAAAAAGACCTAATAAGCAGTTACTGGTGATCTGAGCCAACACGGGGGGATGGTTAGGGGGACGGGGCTGCAGGGACAAACCCTCCTGAGTGGGCGATCCAGAAGAATGATTCCTGTGGAAGGGATGGGGCAGGAAAACTCTCAGACAGCGCCCAATCCTCCCCGGCGGCTTCCCCAGAGGGGTCCCCCCGGGTGTGTGGGGGTCACTGGCGGGGCCGAGCCGGCAGCTCTGCCCTTGTCCGGGGATGCGGGGTTTTCCTTCCAGCCTCAGCGTGTGCGGGTGACTGGGAATGAGGAGAAGCGATCTGGGAGGATTTGGAAAGGGAAGAGCCCGGGGAGCGGGAGCAGAAGCCGAGCGGGGTCCCGGGGGCGCAACACCCTCTTTGGGGGCTGAAAATAGCGTCTGTCGGGCTCCGAGCTAGAGAGGCTGCTGTGGGTAAATGACCAATTAGGGAATCTTTGTCAGATTCGGGAAAGCCGAGATAAGTCTCTTTTATCAGCCTATAAAAATACCACTTTCACTTATCTGGAGCTACCTACACCGCCCAGCTGCGGGAGCCGGGAGGGGGGAGCGGAGCCGCTCCGCAGACAGAGGAGGAGTTACCGATGGGCTTGACAGCCAGGGGGGTTTTTTGGAAAACCGTTTTCTGCTGCAGAAGGAACCCTCTCCTCCCCCCGAAGCCCACCCGTTCCCCTTCCCGCAGCGCGCTCGGGGCGGGGGGCCCCTCCACCCTCAAGGCCCCGCTCCTTCCCCAAAAAATCTTGCTTTTCCCTCTTATTTTCCATCCTTCCCCTCGGCATCATGCCGAGGGGGAGCTCGGCCAGTCATCAAATGAGTTGTCAGGGCAAAGCCGATGGCCTGAGCGGGAAAGAATCACCCAGGGGCACGGGTGGCCGCTGCACCCACAGGTCTGCGAGCACAAACCCACGGGCTGCAGACCAATTAGACGGGTACGAGTGGGTAGAAGGCGGCTCCCAGCCTTTTTGTGCACGTATCTACCCGTGTTTATATCGAAATACTCAGACCCACGCAGCCATCCTTCCCCGGGGGCCGCGGGCTGGGCCGTGGGGCCGGGTGATTTTTGGACACCCAAACCTCATCCTTGCATCTGCGAGGATCCGCCCTGAAGGCATCTCCGCATGGATACCCACACGGAGAACGGGATCAAGAGGTGGAGAGAGTGCTAACATGCATTCCTACTGTGGGAAAACATGCTGCACTTTGATTATTTTCTCTGTGGTTTCCAGCCTATTTGGGCTGTAGGAAACCGGTGGGACAGAGCGGATC
The DNA here is from genome assembly GCA_020745705.1 of Hemiprocne comata. Lineage (NCBI taxonomy): Eukaryota > Metazoa > Chordata > Aves > Apodiformes > Apodidae > Hemiprocne > Hemiprocne comata. The sequence goes on along the minus strand of CM036602.1, from coordinate 12,194,579 downwards.
GGAGCGGCGCGGGGGTGGGGAGAAGAGTAGGCAACCCAAATCAAATTAATGCTTTCTAGGTTTTTGTGGGTGGTGTTGATGGAGGGGAAAATGAGGAGAAAACGATGGTTTTCGTTAAAATACCCCGAGCAAGTTTGCCCAGGTGGGGACTCGGGGTGGGAGCAGAACGGAGAGGCTGTCCCTCACCCCTGGTCACCCCAAGGCCGAGGTCCACAGGATCCCCCCCCCCCATTTTATTTTTAAAGGCTTAATAAGCAAATCTGTCTGGTACCGACTGTTACAGCCTCTCCACGAAGCCCCACGGGGTTTTGGGGGGGGCTCAACTTTGGCTACCGTGGGTGGGATAGAAGGGAGGGGGGGAAGTGCCTCTCGTCGGGCTTGAGCACTCAAAGTTTGCGCCAGAGGTTTTCTCGCTTCGTTTCGAGGAATAAACACGCGGGTGGGAGAGCAGGACGCTGCCACCGGGACAGCTCTCGGGGATGAAGAGGGGCTCAGGGGAAGGGGCAGGCCCCACCGGGGCAGCCTCTCCCATCAGGCCCGGTACCTTTCGCACAGATTTGCTGGAAGGGTTTCCAAATTCTTTTCCAAATATAGCCCCGGGGCTGCTGTCTGCCTGCCCCCCCTACCCCTGGGTGCCCTTCAAGGCTCTGAGCCGCAGCCGAGGGACAACCGCGACCACCCCCACCATCCTCCCCCGCCCCGAGTCAGGAGCAAACCCGAGGGAAGGAGTTCCCACGCAAAACACTCGTGGAAGCTGCGGGGCTGAACCCAGGTGTCTCTCTCGGCTGCCCTCCGCTTTTCCCGGGATTCAAGTAGGCTTTTTGGGGAGATAAGAGGATGTTTTGGTCCCTTTTCCCCTGCTGTCACCTCCAGCCCCTTCCCGGAGGAGGGGACCTTCCCCACTGCCCTTTCCCAGGGGCAGCGAGAAGACCCAAGGATTTCTCCTCCTACCCACGCGGCCTAGCCCAAACCTGGACATTCCCACCCAAAACGCCTTGACAAGAAAGGGGGGGGGGGAGCACGGGGAAGCTTCCTGGGGGGGGTGGACACGCAGCTTTTGGGAGACACAAGCACATTCCTTCCCCCCCACACCCCAACATTCCCGTCCCCCGAGTGGAACCTGGGCTGGAGGACGGGGACAGAGACCGGGAGGGCTGGATACCCCTACCGGCATTCGGGGTGGGGGGACCACTCCCTAAGGGGCCCTTACCCTGGGAGCCTTCAAACATCATTTGAACAGCGATAAATGGGATTTTTCCAAACCCCCTTTCCATTATAAAAGGCTCCGCCTGGGATATTTCTCCTCCATCACTTTTTTATAGCGAGATCAAGGACAAACTTGTTGCGTTTTGGTGGCGGGTCCTTGAGGGGCTTTTTTTCCTTTTTTTTTTTAATTATATATATTTTTTAGATTTCTTCTTTTCAAATGCTCTTCGGGGTAAAGCTCAGAGAAGTCTGCGGTTCTCCCTCTGCAATTAGCAAGGAGAGGGAGCGAGATCTTGATTGCTTCTGCTCGTTCTGATCGCTTCGGAGGTGGGGAAGGGGAGGGAGGGGGGGTGTGGGGGGACGACGACGGGCGGGAATTGATTTTAGATTTCTCTTTTATGTCGGGTCTGGTTTCTGGTGATTAAATTTCTCTCTTATGTGGACTGAACCTAGGGATAACTGATTAATAACATGCCACTTGGCGCCAACACGGGGTCTCGAGGCCTTTAATCGGCAAGATGCACAAGAGAACAGAGAGAAACACAGAGCAGGACAAAACTGCACCAACAATTTTAGCCTGCTGGTCTCTTGCCTCGGCCGATTTTTTTTTTTTTCTTCATCTTTTCAGTATTTCCTGCTAAACTCGTAAACTTTATTTGATTTACAGCTATTTCATGAACCTGCTTAAACTAACATGTGTTCCGTCTTGTCCAACTGAATCATAAAAAACAATCTTGGATCCAAACGAGATTTTTTATTTTTTTTTTTAAGAAAGAAACGAGTTATTAATGACAGAAAATAGGCATTGTCTTGAACGGCGGCTCCTCCAGCCCCCGCTGCGGGGAGGTTGGCGGCTCCTGCGCCCGGCAGCCTCGGGGGGGAAACCGGGCTGGGTTCTGCAGGTACCGCCCGGGCTCCGCGCTTCGCCGTGAGAGGGTTTTGTGCGGAGATTTAAGGTCTCCTTTCTCCTAAAAAAAAGAATTATTCGTTGCAAATGAACGATTTCCACGTGTAAAGTACCCAAAATGTGTTAGTAAAGGCATGAACTCCTGTGCTGGCAGCCTGCGGACACGCACGGGGCAGGTAACCCGCACGTTTGCCTCCACAAAAAAAACCCCATTCAGGCACGAAATGAAGCTCCTAATAATTTCTCAAACGCCTGAAAGGATTCTCTGTGCCCACAACCACTTCTCCACCCAGATCAAACCAGCATGAACGCTGGTTCGGAACGGGTGTAAATCTAAGAGATGTGCGGATGGAGAGGCACATAGAAAATGTTCGCCAAACCGAGTGGTAACACCAGCCGGAGCCCAGTGCAGGCAACCATCGCTGATGCTTCCCCCCACACCCTTGGGGCTTTGCCCCTCGGAAACCGGTTTCTTCCTCTGCCCTGGTTGCCGCGGAGCCATCCGCGGCCGCGCAGCGGGTTCTAAAATTTACAGCTCACGGCCTCATCCAGCCCTGGCACAAGGGGCAAGTGCCTATCTGGTTGGGGGGGGGAATGCTCTTTTTTCCCCCCCTTTTCTTTTCCTGTGGAGATTTTTTTTTGCACTGAACAATTTCTGAAGGCAACGACAACAACAAAAGCTCTCAGGCGCTGTTTAGGTGATTCCCATAATCTGGATTTTCCCGTGCGAGGGTAAAAGATGGATTTTGGGGTGTCCGTGGCACCCCACGAACCCGGGTTCATGCGGTTCCCGTCGGCGGAGCATCTCCAGCTCCCGAAATCCGTGGGTATTCTGTAAATATAAAGGATAATATGGTCACAATAGAGCGGGCAGGCTTCGCTGCGCTTTGGGTCTGCGTTATTTAGAGCAGGGGAAAGAAACGGAACGAGGGTGAGAAAAGGGGAGAAAACGGGAAGAAGAGGAAAAAAAAAACAAAAAAAGGAAGAAGGAGGACTAGATGGTTTGGGAAGGAGGAAAGAGAGAGAGATAAATGAGTTGGAAGGGGAAGAAGGAAGTTTCTTGGGGAGAGGGACTTGTGGGTGCCCCGAGCTGCCCCTTCCCGTTTCCTCCCGGCTAAGGGCTCGTCCCCGGGGGAGCAGAGGGGCCACGGCCCGGCCCTGCCCGCCCCGGGGGTCGGGGGTGGAGGGGGAAGAGGCATCACAGGTGTTGCTTGTGCGGCCTTTTCCCAGCGCCTGATTCAAAGCCTTTAGTTCGGGCTCCTCTCCCCACTCCCCCCCTTCCCCGGCCCATCCCACCCCCCAGCCTCCCCCCAAGGTCATTGCAAGATCACTTTCAGGGAAAGGCACGGGGCGCTGAGGACTTTCCCCCTCTTGCCCCCATTAGCTTTCTTCCCAGGGCGAGAGCGAAGGCCTTATCTGCTTTTATTTTCTCCTTCGGGCCGAGATAACGCCCTGATTGACACCCTGTTTGGCCGGAGCAGATTAGCCTCTGCATTCTAGCATCGATAACGTGCCCCCCTCTCCTCCTGCGGGAGCATCAGTCCTTGATCGGGGCGGGGAGAGGGATCCCATAGGCACCCTGTGCCAAAATATCACCCCGACTGGCTCCCTGAGGGGGGGAAGAAATGCAGCCTAATTCCCCCTTGCCCTGGGCAACACTGTGCCCAAGGGGAAAATTTGGGGAGGGGACCCCCTGTGGTTTGTATTTAGTTCCGAGATGACTTTTTGAAGGCAGAGAGAATAGATCCCTTCTGCTCCAGGGATGCTCCTAGATTGAGTTTGGGATCCTCTCTCCCCTTCCCCGCTTGCTATTTGGGAGGAAAAGGGATCTTCATCCCACGGACACACGTGGGAGGCTCGGAATGACACGCCAGGCTCTGCAGTCTCTGCCCGGCTCCTTATTTTTCATTTTCGTCACCGTTTTAAAGCCTGGAGTTCGCCTGGGAAATTAATGAGCTGAAGGGAAGGGGGAATGGTTTTTAATTGCAAACTTTTTTTTTTTTTTTTTTTTTTTTAAGTAGCCAGAAGGGCGGGAAAGAAAAAAAAAAAAATGACCCGAAACCACAAAGTTTAAAAGAAAAATGCTGTTCACCTGTAACTAAAAAAAAAAAAAAAAAAAAAAAAAAAAAAAAAAAAAAAAAGGAAAAAAAAAGGGGAGGTGGGGGGGAGTGGGAAGAAAAATAAAAGGCTCGACTCAGGTATCTACCCCTGAAGGCTCGTGTAAGTGTACAAATTCGAGACCACTAAATGCGGGGTTTTGTAATGGAAATACTGACAAGAAGGGAACTGTTTTTGCGTTAGACACAAACGTCTCGCTGATAAACCCTCAAATCAACGCGCTCAGTCACTGCTCCAGAAATTTTTTTGGGGGGGAAGCCTAAACAGAACAAGTGAACGGACAAAAATTCTTCCAGAGAGGATGATTATTTAAAATACTTGTTTTCTCCCAGGTGCGTATTTCGTCAAAGCGGATGTGCGGCCAACAAAAGGGAGTTAGAAATAAGGAAAGAGAACTGGTCGGAGAGGGGAAGTAAATTACTTAAAAAAGGAAGGAGGAGGGGAAAAAAAAAATCGATGCTATGGAAGAGCTAAATCTCCGGGAAAAAATAAATAAATATACATATAAAAGAGAGAGGTAGAAAAACAAAAATAGCGAAATATCTGTGTTTTGTAAAGTGGGGGCGGGCAGCGGGGCGCTGCCCCGGGCAGGGAAGCTGCGGGTGGATTGCAAAAGGGTTTTCGGTTTGGTGAAGCCGCCCTAAGAAGTGATTTTAAAGGGTGTGTGGGGGGAGTGAGTTCATGCTCGGCACTATTTCTTACTGCTGACACCTCGACCCCACTGCAAGCCGGCACCCTGGCCATCCCCCCCCCCCCCCCTCCACCTCTCCAGGGTAAAATACGAAAGGAGAAACCTCCAGGGCCAGTGACACCCCGCAAAGGTAGCAAGAGGGCAGAGGGGCTGCGCAGGGCTCTGGTCATGCAGCCCCCCAAAACGGGGCGTCCCCATCGCCTGAGGCCCCCGGTATGGGCGGCGGGGCCCGGTCCCGATCCTGCCCTCCTGGGTGAGGCGAGGAGCTGAGTGCCAGGGTTCGAGCTCGGGGGGGGCCTGCAGGAGGCTCGGGGGGGCCCAGCCACGCACCCCACACCCACCTAGGTAAGTGCCCAGCGTGTGGGTGTTTGGGTCCGTGGCTGCTGATGGGCGCTCTGGTATTTCTATGCATGCGGGAGCTTATATGTGTGTGTATATGTATATATTTATGTATAGCATGGCGTATAGGCGCTGTGCGCACATTTATCCACTCGCACTGAGCCGTGCGGGGGGTGGGCGCACCCCAAAACATCGGGGAAACATAAACATTCCCTGGGGCTGTGCAAAGGATGGGGCAGGGCCGGCTTGCTCTTGCCTGGGGGCAGCTGTGCGGGGGGGTGCAAAAGCGTCTCGTTCCCCACAGACCCACGCGCGTACGGTTTTGTGATGTGCGTGTGTGTCTGGGGAGATGTCTACGTGTCGAAATAGATGCGTGGATCTGTAGACCTCTGCACTCAGGCGTTTATGTTGCGTTTTCAGTCTAAAGAGATAAAATTTGCTTAAACCCTCGAGCCTAGAGAAGAAGGCTTCGTGGGTGTGTGCGTTTGCAAACTGGGAGTCCAGACTCCTACATGCATGCACACCTATAATATATACATACAGATGGGTATATTCGTGTGCCAGCTTTCCTGCTGCCCCTCTCCCCCCGGCCCCGGCCCGTTTGGGGGCTCAGCAGCAGCAGGACCCGGCGGTTTCGGGCTCCACTCGGAGGCCGAGTGACAGGTTCCCGTCCAGAGCTGCAGCCGTCTCGGGGGACCTCAGAGGGGCAAGGGGTGGGGGTCGGGTGCTGGGAGAGGCTTTTATTTCTGATTTGGGGTCAGCCTTGGGCAGGAAGGTCCTATCTTGCTGTGACAGAACCAGCTCAGCGCGGGAGAAGGCGTTGCAAAGTGCACCATCAACCTCCGGGGAGTTTTTTCCTCTCATCCCGGTTATTTGGGGGGACTCCGAGCTGGGGAAGAGCGATCGGATGGAGGGATGCAGTGGGACAAATCGGGACAAGGGGTGGGTGGAGGCTTTTCGTCCCCGATCCCCCCTCCCCCCCTTTTTTTTTCCCCCTTTTCCCATCCTTTCTTGTGCGTTTTGCTAAGGGCCTGGCTTTCCCTGGGTGTCTGCAGAGCTTGGGGCGGCGGGGGGGAGAGCTCAGCCTGGGGAAACCAGGTTAATCCAGGCAGGATCTTGCCTGTCGGGAGGGCAGTGCTGCCTGCAGCCCCCTCGGCCGGGGCAGGGCTAGGGGTCCCTGCCTGGAAACACTCACCCTCGGCAGAATCCAGCTCCTGCAGCAACTTCTCGCACTTCCTTAGGTGTTGATCTTTATTTTCTCTCTCCCTATTTCTCCTCCTCCTCTTCCTCCTCCTCCTCTCTCTCTTTTTTTTTTTTTCTTTTTTTTTTTTTTTCTTTTTTTTTTCTTCTGTGGGGAAAGGACGTTTTAGCATCGGTGGTTTGCTTGTGTTTTTGTTTTTTTTTCAAAATCTTTCTGCAGCGACCACGAGTGCATCCCAAAATCCCACCAGGCTGAGGGAGACCCGGAACGTGGGGAAGCGCCGGCGGGTCCTTTGCAGCCACTGGCTGCGCTTGAAGAGATTTCGGGTGTTTCGAGTGGTTACTTCTTTTTTTCCCCCCCCTCCCCTTCTCTTGTCAATCTCATTTGGCAAATAATCGCCTCGATTTAGTGCTGTTTTGTTTCTTTTTTTTTTTCTTTTCCTTTTTTTTTCTTTTCCTTTTTTTTTTCTTTTCTTTTTTTTTAAAATCAGAGCAAATAATTGGTTCCCGAAGCACACTTGAATCTGTGCAAATAACCAGGTTATCATTGACTATATATAGCCCGGTGTGCTTGCTTCCAGAGGCGCCGGAACATTCATTTGACAAGTTTCCTACTGACTCTAATAACGTTATTTAAAAATAATAATAATAAATAAGCCGAATAACGCAAAGACTAATGATCAACCAGGCTGCTCCTGGTGAAGCGGGAGCTTCGCTGCTGGTTTCGCCCTTTCCAGTTCCAAGAAAGAGCGAGTGTTCCTGGAGTTGCCAGCGACTCTGTGCCTGCTGGTGTGATACACACTCATATATAATATATGATATATATATCCCCTCACACCCACATATATATATATGCGTTATATGTCTAGGCGTGTGAAAAAAATATGTATATGTGTGTGTATATATATATATAGGTTCCACACACAGAGGCTCGTTTCATTTTGCCTTGTGCCGAATGGATTTCTTTCCCCCCCCCCCCCAAAAAAAAAAAAAAGGGAAAAAAAAAAAAAAGGAAAATCAATCCATGAATCTCACTGATAGGGCTTTAAAAAAGAGGAGAATAATACAAATTAACCTTCCATTACTGCTGCAGTCAACCATGACAGAATAGGCCAGTTGCGTGGTTGGTGACGTCTCCGTGTCCTATAGGAGCAAAGCTCGTGAGATAGCAGCTATCGCCTTGAACTCTCTTTATTTTATTGGAGTATGGCTGGTAATAAACAGTAATATTTAATTTGTCTGAGACCACAAATCGGCTTCTAGCTGGAAGGCTCCTTCGCCGTGACATTACAGTCATAGAGAGCCTGGATCTGGTTCTTTTTTTTTTTTTTTTTTTCCCCTCCTTCTTCACTCCCCCCATCCCCAACCTGCAGACGGAAATAAATTCGATTTATTTGCATCGTTTTCAACTTGTCTTCAAGGTGTTTGGGAGCTAGTTTGGCATTGAAGAGGTGAGTGCTTTCCCAGGCAGCGGCCGTGCTCGGGTTCGCTCTTCCAAACTTCAGAGATTTTCACTTTTGCTTTTCTTTCCGGGGGAGGGGAGGGAAGCTCGTGTTCTCTCCCGTTATCAACTGCGATAAACCTTTTTCCTCTCTGCTTTTTTAGAGAAAAAAAATCCCCTTTTTCTTTCGGGCGAGCTGCATGCCTTGAGGGATGCTCCCAGCACACGTGCGGGGCCGGCTGAGCGCTCCGTTCCCGCTCCCCCCAGCACCACGCTGATCCCCTGCTCTATTTCAAACCCCCCCCCATTATTATTATTATTATTTTAATTTCCACCCCTCCGTTTTGCACCTTCCCAAGCGGTGTCTATGCGAAGGGAAGGGCTCCGCGAAGCCCCGGAGCCGGGGGTGCTCCCGCCGCCGCCGGGCAAAAACCGCCCGGGTTGCTCGCTCGTTTGTTTGTGTTTGGAAGGGCTCCACGGCTCCTTTCCCCTCTAAAAATAACGAAATATGGGACAAGCTTTGTTCTGTTTGTTTAAGTAGCGTTCTCTGGCAGATTCTCTGCGGCTACAAGTGCAGTTATTTTATTATTCTTATTTGCAAGCGTTTACTGTTGGCTGTTTCTTCTCAAGTAGCTGTTTGGACTGGAGTGCACATGGGAGAGGGTTTTGGAGATGCCAAACTACACCCACACACGCCTCCCCCCCCCCCCCCTTCACCCCCCCAATAGCCGCTCACCCCCAGACTTTTCGCTTTCTCACCTCAAAACTTTCAGAGGGCTCCGGTGTTACCGAGCCGGGAGCAAGGTTGGATTTGCTGAAAACTTCCGCGAAATGCAAAAGAAATGACCGAGAGGCAGGGGGAAAAAAAAAAGGCGAAAGGGTTTTTTTTTTTTTGGGGGGTGGGAGGGTGGACGACGACAAGGGGGACTCGGACACCATAGAGAAGAGGGTGGGGGCAGGAGGAGGGTGGGCAAAGCAGATCTAAACCATGCCATTTATTCCGAGTCTTATCAAAAATCCGCCTCGCCAATCTGGTTCTCTTCAGCCTGCAGAATGCGACAGGGAGGCTGTTTACCCTGCGCTGACCTATTCAACTTTACCCTCCAAATAATACATTAAAAAAAAAAAAAAGGATGGGGGGGGGGTAGGGGGCGAGAGGGAGCGAAGGAAGATGCAGATAAACCCACCCCATCCCCGCTCCTCCTCGCTGACGGTTTGATTATTTGAGCACGGCGAAAAAAAGAGCTCCGGGGGGCTGCGGCCCTCGGCCCTGGGGCGGCCGGGCAGCGCTGCCAGGGGTGAGGAAGAGGATGGGGAAGAGCAGGGGAAGGCTCTTGGATGCCTCCAGAAGCGGGGGGGGTAAGGGCCACAACCCCACGCACACACCCCCCTTGGTCCACCTTGTTTGGGTTTCAGTCCCATTCCGCCTCGTTTTACCCCTTTATTTTGGTTTTTTTTTTAAGGTTATACCCATTAAGGGAGCCGGTTTTGGGGGGGATTCTTTCCCACTCCCCCAATTAAAAGCCTCTGTGAGCACTATAAGATATAGAGCTGGGTTTAAATCCACACCTCTAGGCTGCCTTTGAGGGCGGGGGGCGGGAGGGGGGGCGGCGGGGGTGGTGCGAGGTTAGCGGAGCCAGGGATTTATTTAAAGGGGTGAGGGAGGGATGGGGTAAAGGGGGGGGAAATATTCCCAGGCGCTGAATTTTCTCTTTGGTTGGGAGAGATGGATGGAGGAGGGAGGGAGTGGGGAAGGAGGTAAGGGAGAGGGGGAGGGTTGCTGGGGAGTTGGATGATTGTCTTTGTGCCTTGTTCTTGTTTGCCGGCCAGAAAAATAGGCTGGAAAAGGAGGTTTAGGGGGGAGGGGGCGGGGAGAAGGGCTGTGTGAGAGTCAGTCTCTCTGGAGCAGGATCCCAGCTGGTTGGGCAGTGGGTCCCGGCACTTGGCGAACGGAGCTGGACGAGCCCACGTCACCTCCGCGCTCCGCTCCGCGCCCGGCTCCGCGCAGCCACGGCGGCAGCGCCGCGAACCTGCCCGGAGGAGCGGCAGCTGCCAGCCCGCTCGAAACTTTTTTTTTTCCCTTTTTTCTTTTTCTTTTTTCTTTTCTTTTCTTTTTTTTTTTTTTTTCAAGGGGGTGCTGTTTTCTTTTTCTTCTCTTTCGTCCTCTCCCTCTTTTTTAAATTGCTATTATTATTATTATTTATTTATTTTAACTGGGGAGTAGAAAGAGCGGGGTGGGGAAAAGCTGTATCTTCCAGATCAGGCTGAGAAACGGGTGGGGGTGGGGGCTTTATCTTGGTCTCAGGATCCTTTCTAGTGCGTCTGACAACCTGGAAGTGTTTGGAGAGAGCAGGAGAGAGAGCGAGCGAGGAGCAAGGCAAGCAGGCTTGCATTGGATAGATTTTTTTTCTTCCAGGCTGGGTTTTCACATGCTGATCCGCAAATAAATAAATAATAATAATAAAAAAAAAAGGAAATATGCACACGAGAAGCCTGATCCCATTGTAATTTCCTAATTGCAAAGGGGGAAACAAATAGGCACATACATGATATATATGGAGATGCATTGATTGCATGGAATTCAACACGCAAGGTAACAGCTCTTCCATTGCCATGTATGTCCGTCGGTGTCTGTCATCTATGTGTGTGTGTGACCGAGGGAGAGCGAAAGGGGCTGCTTGGGGGCATTGTTAGACACAAATTGCCTTTGCCGAGGAGCTTGCGAGGCCTCGGGAGACCTGGGGTGCAGGGGGAAAAAAAGGGGATAGGGGCTTGCGCTCCCCAGGGCTCCCGCCGCGGTGGGGTTGGGGGGGGAGGGGGGTGTCGGGCTGGGGTGAAGCAAGAGGGTGGGTTGTGGATTTTTTATTTTTTTTTTTCTTCCTCTCGCAAACCCATTCCGTGCTACTTTAGCAAGGCAAGATACATTTTTCATACGGCCGCCGCGGCCTGGTTCTGTCAAGCTCCATTTCTTCTCAGAAGCTCTTTAAAGGGGAAAAAAAAAAATAATCAGAAGCCACGGAGCGCCAATTGCTCTTAGTTGCTGGGTTAGTTTTTGCCGTCAACCCTCCCTCCTCCCTTTTAAAATCATTATTCTTTTTATACCTGCTTAATTATGTCTCGTCGCTGGAGCCGGGCGCTGCCATAGCCGGGTCCCTCTTTGTTTTAATAAACACGCTTTATTAATTTTTTTCCCCCCCTTCCTCGCCCTCTCCTCTAAGTTTACCAGCTCAGGAGGAATAATAAATAGCTCCAAGCTGGAGGGAAATCGATTTAAAAATGGATAAGCGGCAGTTCCCAAGCTGCAGCGAGAGGGGGGAAAAAAAAATCAACACACAAGGCGGGGGGGGGGGGGGTGTGGGGGGGTGGAAAGGAGGAGGAGGGGAAGAGAAAAGCCTTAAATGGTCCCTGGAGCTGCGGCTTTGCCCCGTGGGCTGTGCCCGGGTCCGGGCAGCGGCTTCCCCCAGCGCCCCTCGGCCCCGTTCCTCTCCGCGCATTTTCCGCGCTCGTAGCGGGTTTGCTTCGCCCTTCAAGCCCCTGATTGCAGGGAGCCTGGCTGCTGTGCGCTGGGAACGGGAGGGAGGGGACACGGGCCGGTTCTGTGAGGGATCTTTAGCTCCAGAGGTGTGGACCTGGAGTCCCTTCGCTTTTTGCCCTTTTAAATTATATATATTCGTATATGTATATATTACCCACCACTAGCAGGGAAGACCTTTTTCTTCTCCCCTCCTTTCCACTCCCAATTTTCCTCTTTATTTAAAGGAGAATTGCCTTTTTCCTCTTCTTTTTTTTCCTTTCAATATTGTTGCAGGGAGAAGGGGAACTCATTTCAAAACATTCTCATGTACTTAAAACCAATATTGCCTCCATATGGTTGGCCTTTCAAAAATGAATCCCTTTCTTTGAAACATGCTAGAGACTTTTTTTTTAAAGCTACTGAAACTCCTTAAGAACAAAAAACTAACAGATAATTCAGTCGCTTTCATTTTATTTTATTTTTGGGTGCTGCTTTGAAACTTCTACCATTCCTGATAGAGCTTTTAAAGCTACATCAAAATGCTGCTTTTAAAACTCGCTCTAGTTACTCGCATCAGATGTAAACTGTATTTTTAAAGCTCGTTTTTTCTGCAGTTTCACTCGAAATGTTACAGTTTAGGTCCCTTCAGCCCCAACACCCCCCCACCCCCCCCCCCATTCACCAACCCGAGTGCACTTTACCTTGCACAGTGTCTCCCCCGACTGCTTTATTTGCACTTTTATATTTTAATTATCTCGTCCATCCTTCGCTTCACTTACAACTGTCTGGGGTGGGGGAAAGGCTTTTGAAAAAATTATGTTGTTTTTTTTGCCGCAGGGGTGCAAGAAGTTGAATTTTCTTGGGAAATGGGTTATAGGTGGGGCCCTGTGTGGCATTTGTCTGGTTGAATCTGGAGTGGGGTGAAAGCTCCCACTGCCCTGGGAGGAAAGTGGGGGCCTTCAGCCCCCTCGCCCACAGCAAGCCCGGGAGAATTGGAGGTGCTCAAGGCTCAGGGGAGGCTCTGCCCCCCTCCCACCTCTGCCCCCCGACCTCCAGAGTCACCTGTGTGATGAGTTGGCTGGTCCACAGCCCCCCAAGTGCCTCGCTCCCCATCTCCTGCCAGCCAGACCCAAAATACGCTGTTTACCTTTTCCAAAAGATGCATTTAATAATACCGCCTCCCCCTTCCCCTCCCTCCCACCCCCCTCCCAAATCCTATCATCCCTTGCGGGCTGCGATAATAAATAAAAGTCTTTATTTCTCCCTCTCCCAAAGTTAAAGGGCCTTTTTTCCTCCCCGGGCAGCTGGAAGTGAGTTGCGGGGCAGCGTGGGTTTGTCGGGCAGCCCTGCCTGGTGCTCCCAGCTCCTTTTCCACTGCATACATGTAAAAATATATATATATATATATTATTAAACGTCAGCATTGACTTATGCGTCTCTTATCTCTGCTCTCTCCCCGATGTGTGCCTGCAGTGGGGGATTCAGCGAAGGAAGCTCGTAACATGGCGGATAGCGAGGAAGGCTTTGGGCTCCCGACCACGCCAGCTGACTCAGAGGCCAAAGAGCTCCAGGCTGAAGCCAAGCAGGACACGCAGCTGGGGGCCACCAGCAAGTCCCCCACCTCGCCCCAGGCAGCCTTCACACAGCAGGTAAGGACCCACGACCCTCCTCGCTCTTTATTTTTCCCTTTTCACTGCGGTTTTCGCCCCCAAATATCAGGTCAGCGGGGTGGCTGCTGCTGCTGCTCTGGGAGGTGATGGGTCATTTTAGGCCCCACGGGAGTGAAAAGTGTCGCCTGGTTGTCAGAGCCCTGGGCCTCATCCTGCCTTAGTGTTATTTGGGGTCGCGTTCGAGCGCTTCAACCTGCGGGGAAGTGCACGCGTGACTATTGGGGTGCTGCCATGGAAAAGCACCCGAAATACCAGGGAGGCACCCACTGAGGCAACAGCAGCCCCACACCCACAGGTGTCCACGCCTGAGTGTGCAAATGCACACGCACAGACAGCTACATCTGCCTGCATCTGCCTCCTATGGACTCAGGAACGTCTGTGTGTATTTATATAGGTTTAAACATATATGTATGTGTATATAAATGTCCCTTGTACAGCTGGGTGTTAGGTGCAGGTACAGCCTCGCTCGTGCATACACAGTCCTGCCCACACCCCCACGAGGGGCCCTGAGGGCAAGATGGGGGTCTCATGCGTGGGCACCCCCACAGCCACCTGGGACCCTGCCAGACCCCGGGGCCAGGCCCATCTCATCCCTTCCATCACCCCTCGCCTCCTGACTTGCCAGGACACTGGTGGGCTCCCACTCGAGACCCTCCAGCAACAGCTCTCAGAGGGGCTCGGGGCTGCCAGGGGGAGCAGGCCGGGGTGGCAGGGGGTTTCCCGTCCCACCCCCCCTCGGCTTCTCCTTCCCCGCCGCTGAAGCCTTCCCCGCCCGGGCCGGGCGGTGCTCGGAGCCGGCCCCCGGCGCTCGGCCCCAGCCGGCTTGGGGCAGCTCGGAGGGGGAGGCGGGGTAGAGGGGCTTTGCTACCGAAATCGCCGGGTCTTCAGCGGCTGCGGAGTCCCCCGCTTGTCCCCTGGCAGGTAAACCCTCGGAGGGGTGGGAACCTCTGCCCGCTGCGGCTGTAGCCCACGGGGGTACTGGCGTGGGTACCGGTACCCGTCCTGGGCCTCGGGGCTACCGTGTGCATTCGGAAACCCGCCCCGGGAAGCGTTTGGTGGGGTGCTTCGGATCCGTTTTCGAGGGGGGAGGGCAATATGTGCTTGGCTTGGGGGGATGTCCATTGTGCTTCCCACCCCCACGGTGGGGAGATGTATTGTCCCCGCGATGGCATCTGTAGTACCCAGCATGGGGCTGGCAGGGCCTGCTGCTCTCGTGCGGTGTTGGGCCCCTTAAAGGAGCGAGAGAGGGGAGCATAGATGACCGCCCCCACGCAGAAGCGGGTGTAAATCCCCCATCGGAGGGGTGGGAATCTCCTCCAGCTGGCTCCGGAGAGGAGCTGGGCCCAAGCGCTGGGGCTGGGCCGGGAGGATGCGGGGGGCTGGAGCTGGCTCCGGGGATTCCAAGCCCTTCCCTCCCCGAAACAGCCGAGGCCCTCAGGATCCTACCCTGGCCCCCCCTTGACCCAGGACCCCGGTCCTGAGATCCCGTTCTCCCCGGTTTTGCAAACGTAGGAGCCGGCGGCTTTTCCCGGGAATGCCCCGAGCTCCAGCCCCTAACGCTCCGGCCTTTTCCCTCCGAGCTTCCCGCCGGGGCCGTGCGGAACCTCGCCGCCCCAAGCCGGGTTCCCTCGCACCCCTCCGGGCTGACGGTTTGTGCCTTTCCCCCCTACCCCAACTCCCTCCAACTTCGCAGGGCATGGAGGGGATCAAAGTGTTTTTGCACGAACGGGAGCTGTGGCTGAAATTCCACGAAGTGGGGACGGAGATGATCATAACAAAGGCCGGGAGGTAAGAGAAGAGGGGCGGGGGGAGCCCTCTTCCCCCCCCCCCCCCAGTGTCTAAATTTGGTTTCGTTTGTGCGGGTTTGTGGCGGGAGGGGGAATTGCCTACGAAGGGGGGGCGACAAGCTTGGATGGGGGGGGTTGCGTGTCCCGCTTTCTCTGACATTGGTCTTGTCGCGTCTCTCGTGTGCGAGACCCCCATCCCGTGTACGAGACCCCCACCACGTGTGTGCCCCGGCCCCGGGAGCACCCGCAGAGCCCTTCCCGACCTGCCCCGGCCCCGCGGAGAGCCCTCCCTGCCAGGAGAATATTCCGAAGAAACCGTTTCTTCTGCCTCCTCTTAACCAGAACAGTTGGGTCGTTAATCCCAATTTCAGGCCTTTGGAAGTTTTCCAGGCGAAATGGAGTTGCAACAACCGCTTGGCCAAAAAGCTAACCTTGTTTAGAGCAGCTCGCTGGGCGATTTCGTTATTATTATTTTACTTTTTAATTAAAGGAGCAGCTCGGCCTTTGGGCGGTTTTGCAACGCCTGACGCCGCTTACACAAGCTTCTACGTTTATTTTTGCTCATACTGGGGCGAATATACCCAGAACACCTACGCTGCCCCATTTAAAAAGTATATGTGGTCTTAAGCTACTGTTTATATACCGATAGCAAGGCTGTTTAGATGCATAGATAGACGTGTCCGCAAATAAATAGCATGCGGATCTAACTGCGTCCAGATACACAATTTCTAGATGTGTGTGTTTGTCTGCGTGGGTGTGTAGAAAAATATACAGCCTTGCAAATCCCACTTTATTGGGATGGAGCATAATCGGTTCCATGACCGCCTTAGTAAACCCGATCCATGAGTATTTATATGTGTATTTGAGGAGATTTAACGTTATCTTTAATATTGATATGCCTGAGGGCTGTTAAATTGAAGAGTGCCAGCGAGCTCCAGTAAAACAGTCTCCCCAGTGCTATCAGCAAACTGGGGACAGCCCGAGGTAGGCTCTTTTCGTTGTGATTTTAAATTAAAATCCCCGGAGGAAGGGGAAGGAAAAACCCCTCCACGCCTAGAAATAGTAATAGCTTTAGGTTGCAAGGGCACAATAAACAACGCGGAGTCAGGCTTTCATTTTGCTCTGTCATCTGGTGTTTGTTGTGGTCTTCTAAAATTTGCCTGAAGAAGGAGAAAAAAAAATAATATCGAGCTGGTTGTGAAAAGTTTCAGGGAATATATCTGCAACACGGCTCGGCTTCCCCTTGAACCTCGCTGCTGCTGCTGGAAAAATCGGTTTTAAAGAAGAGTTTTGTGTCCAAGAGGACGTGGTGCAAAGTGGAGAGGAGGGGGAAGCTGCGGGAGTCGGCGGGACCCCGGCCCCCGCAGCTCGATGCCGGCCCAAGGGACCTCCCGAAAAAACCCGAGTTCACAGGGAGAAAAAAAAAAGGGGGGGCGGGGGGTAGGGGAGAAAAAAAAAGGGGGGGGGGAAGGAAGAAAAAAAAAAAGCAGCCCACGGAGTGAGACATAAACCACCTTGCAGAAATTTCAAACAAATATCGCAGTGGACAGAAAGCTCATCTGGAGAGCAATAAAATCGACATTTACAGTGCAAGGGGCTTTAGGGGAGATACGGGCTAGGTTTCCTTATTTATATAATTCCCCATGTTTATTGTTGGAGAAGTCCGTGTTCCTGCCGGTCAGGTGTTTTCGATAGAGTTACAGATCATTCTTCAGGTGGAATTTGGTTCTCCCTCAGAATGTTAAAGCTGAACCCTCGCTTTCTTCCTTGGTAGCTTTTCCCCCCCACACCTCTTCCCGCTTTTTACAGCTGAATTAACCCCCAGTCCAGTTGCCCTATCACAGAGATAAGAGCCCGAGCCTCGGAGAGCAGCGCAGTATTTTTAGAGGTGCGGGGTTTTTTGTTTATGCGTATTTTAAGCCCTGGGCTACGTTTTCATCTGCTTTATTTTTAAATATTTGGAAAGCTCCAACTAAAATAACAGCAGTGTTTTAAGTCCCTGCCTTGCAGTAATGGAAAATATTTCGAAAAGCCCCTGTCTGCAGTGGGTTCCAAGGCTTTGTCAGGTGTGTTTGCTGAGGGCTCCACGGTCACACGTGGATTTTGATGTCACACCTGAGTGCGTGTAGGCTTTATTTTTTTTTTTTCATATCCGCACATAACCCGTCGGCGTGGTTGAAATAGATGTATTTTAAATATATATGTTAATAGAAATATGTGTATATATATATATATATTATTTTTTTTTTTTGCAAATCTCCTCTCCTGTTCCAGCGGTTTCTGTAGAGAGGGAAGTAACTAAGTAACTTGTTTCCAAAAGTTCTCACGACTCTCCCCTTTCTTCATAGAAGGGGAGAGGCGAAGTCGGGGCGAAATAATAAAAATACAAATAGACGAGCAGGGGAATGAACAAACCCGCCTGCCTTTTAATTACGATTCTGCCGTGATAAATCTCCTGTTTCTCTTCAGTGGGGACCCGGAGGCACCCAAACATCTCCCACCCCCCGTGAGGGGTGAAGGGTGCACCCTCCTCTGCCCGAGCCTTTCGGGACGGTCCAGCAGAGAGTGTGGCGTTGCCCCTTTGTTAAATGACACCCCCCCCCCTCGTCTCCTCGCAAACACACACGAAACCACCGCGGAAAAAACTCCCCCTTTCCCCCCGCTTTTATACTTACAGACTTCTTCTTTTTTATAGGCGTATGTTCCCCAGCTACAAAGTGAAGGTCACTGGACTTAATCCAAAAACTAAGTACATACTGTTGATGGATATTGTACCAGCGGATGACCACAGATACAAATTTGCAGATAATAAATGGTATGCACGCGTGGGGAAAAGCGGGGCGGGGGGGGAGAGCTCTGTGTCGGGCTTTCTGGGCTGCTCAAACCTGGATCAGCGGCTCATCCTTTTTTTTTATTTCCTCCCCCTGCAAGGGAGAGATGTTGATCTGCACCTGAGCCTCCCGGGATGCTCCCGCGGCCCTTGGGAGAGAAAGGCATTTAAAAAAAAAAAAATAAATAGAGAATAATCTGTTGCAATTAGCTCATGATAACTGTAATCCTGTTTGATGATGAGATTACTGACTGTTGCGGAGACGCTAATTTAGTGATATAAGGAAGGGAATACCTTTAAAAGATCTTTAAAATCTTTAAAGATTTGTACACGGTCCTTAGCTCCCGGTAATTCGGGGGAGGAAAGATGGGGTTAGACGGGGAGACAGCGAGAGCCATCTCCGACGGGAAAGGTGCCAACGAGCTCGATTAATTCCCCGAGAAGTATTTGGAAACGCCTTTTCTCCCCGAGAACGGCGGGACCGGCCTGCACCGGGGATACCTGAGCGGGAGGGGCCCTCCCGGAGGGGATACGGGGGAGTAGGAGTCCATGTGAGGGGATAGATGGGGAGCAGGACGTCACGGGAAGGGATGGATGGGGATGCAGGAGCCCAGGAGGTCGACCCCCGCCCTGAATTCAGTGCCTGTGTCCCCCCTCCCCGCAGGTCGGTGACAGGGAAGGCAGAGCCGGCCATGCCCGGGCGTCTCTACGTGCACCCCGACTCCCCGGCCACCGGTGCCCACTGGATGAGGCAGCTGGTTTCCTTCCAGAAGCTCAAACTCACCAACAACCACCTCGACCCCTTCGGACATGTAAGTACCAGGGGGTGAGAGGGACACCGCACCGGCAGAAAGGCTGCCAGGGGTCCCACGCGTGCTCAAAGCCCTGTCCCATACCCACGCGTGGTTTCCTCCGCCACTGCCACCGAGGTCATGGCAATGTCACCCATCCCCAAATCGGTTGTGATGGCAGGGCGTTACTTTCGCCCCTGAGAGGGTGGGATGAACCCAAATGAAAGACCTTCCCCCCCAAATGAAAGCATAAAGCTGAAAAATGGGCTGTTCGGCATCGCTGTGTGAGAATTGATTACAGTCCCCGGGGGCTGGTGTCCACGAGTGGGCGAAACGCGCCCAGTTCAATGGAATATTCATCTACCTGGATTTAATTTCATAGGGAATCTTGGAGCTTTAAAATCTGCTCGTTACCTCCGTGAATTTGGCTAACAGGTAAAACCAATCAGGCCTAATTAGTGGAGGAATTAAGGCCTAAAAACCACGTGGATCTCACGGTCCAAAAAAGAGGCAACAATAATGAAAGACAATTTTAGAAAAGGCAAAATTGAAATCCCTCTAGAGCTTCTCGGACAATAAAATGGTCTTTGCTAGACTCGAGGGGCCGTGAAAGCTTGTGTGAATTCTGCAGCCAGGAACAGGCCTCCTTCGAAGGTCTCCAAAGATGCGTGTTCCTCTGAGCAAATATATATATGTACATGTATGAATAATATATATAATCTATAAAATATACATATATAATTACATAAGCGGCTATGCGAATCCAGATCCCGCCATCCCTTTCCAAGGGCGTATTTTTCTCCAGTCTCATTTCAACACTTTAGTTTCTTCTTTTTTTTTTCCCCCCAAGGTTTTCTTTATTCGCTTTTAAATGATAAATCTTGTGCTATTAAATCCCTGCCCACGTGGTCGCTAGGAAGCGGGGTGTGTGTGTGTGGGGGGCTGCAGGGCAGAGTCCCCAGCCCACCCCAAAGCTCAGCATCTTTTTTACTAGCGCTCCTTCCCCCCCTCCAGTTGGGGGGTTGATATTTTATTTTATTTGTTATATTTTTTATTTTAATTTTGCCTTGAGCTGGGAGTGAAGGGTTTTTCGAGCGCTGCTTTCCAGGGATCCAGTCATTCCCCATTCCGCCCAGGAAGAGGGAGGGGAGATGGGGTCCCCGCGGCAGAGCAGCCCGGAGGGATCTCTTCCACCCCCAGGGCTGGTTTTGGGGAGCAGACCCGGGAAGGGCGGGGGGACACGACAGGGCCAGGCATCCCCCGCTGAGAGCAGGCGGCTCTGGAGAAAAGTCCCTCTAAAGAAACCGAAGGCACGGAGGGGACAATGAGGGACTTCAGAGGAGGAGCTGCACCAGGAGTCTCTCAATTAGAGTCGCTGTAATGAAATTAAAAACCATTAGATCGTTCACCGTTGATGTCTACGGCTTTCCTGGATGTCAAAGCAATTTGCTTAAACCCCCGGGACGGGGGAGGCGGCGGCGGGGCGCGCTGCGTCTCTCTGTCGCCAGGGTTCGGCAGTCATTATCGTGACCGAGCGGTCCCTTCTCCACCCCCCCGCCACCTTCCCCCGAGATTAACCCGGTACCGAGCAGGGACCGCTTTTTATCTTGAAGAGAGCGCGTCCCCCCCTTCCCCCGCCACCCTTCTTTCTCATCCTCTGCAGGGGGCTGGCGTGGGGGGGGGGGACATGAAATCTCCCCAGTTCTCCGCTTCCCTCCCTCTTTCTTGCCTCTTTGTCCTCCTGAGGGTGGGGGGCGGCTTGAGATGCCTGGGTCGTCGTGATGATGAGCCGGGAGGTTTTGGAAGCTCTGAAGGGCCTGAAAAGGCGGAGACCCCCCCCACCAGCAGCAGGTTCAGGATGCCAGGACGTGTTGGAGGAGCAGCTCTGGGGTCCCCAGGGTGTGGGGGGTAACAGCTGGGGAAGGGGAGGAGCTGCAGAGGGTAAAAAGGCACCTTTCACAGTATCACCTGGCCCTGATGGGTTCTTTGGTTGGGGGGGTTTATTGAGAGGTATGTCCCCCCCACCCCAGCACCTAAATCAGTCTTTCCGGGGGAGCCAATTTTGGGGCAGGGGATGTGAGGACGTGCGGACTCCTCTTCCTCGGGGAGGGGGGGGGCGGGGATGCGCCGCGCTGTTCCCCCTCCATTCCCACGGAATGTCCTCTCCTTCTCCCCTTGCCCAGATCATCCTAAACTCCATGCACAAGTACCAGCCCCGGCTCCACATCGTGAAAGCGGACGAGAACAACGGCTTTGGCTCGAAGAACACGGCCTTCTGCACCCACGTCTTCCCGGAGACCGCCTTCATCGCCGTCACCTCCTACCAAAACCACAAGGTGAGGGGCTGGGCCGGCGAGACCGGCAAACCACGTCCTGCTGCTCCTCCTGGCACCCCTTTCTCCTTTCTCCTTTCTCCTTTCTCCTTTCTCCTTTCTCCTTTCTCCTTTCTCCTTTCTCCTTTCTCCTTTCTCCTTTCTCCTTTCTCCTTTCTCCTTTCTCCTTTCTCCTTTCTCCTTCTCCCTTCCTTTCCCCCTTCTTTTGTTCCCTTCTTTCTTTCCCCCCTTCTCCCTTGCTCCCTTCTTTCCCCCCCCTTCTCCCCCTTCCTCTCCCCACACACCCATCCCATCCCCTCTGTTATTCCTGGCGACACACACAAAGCGTCTAGAGATGGGGCTTAGAGCGAGCCGGGGGGAATTAGCTCACCAGGATGGTTTCCTCAGAAAGGAGACGACCAATCGAGGAAGTTGGCTTTATCTTCCCCCTCTCCCGCATCGGTCAAAGCCTCCTAATCTGGAGGAGGGAGCCCGGCGCTCTCCTCCGCGGCTGGGGCGCTGATAACCCCTGGGCTGGGGACGGGCTCCTTCCCCGGCAGGGGGCTGAGGGTTGGCAGGGGGAGGCCCTGGAAGGAAAGGGTGGCTCTGAGCCTGTAATCAGTTCCCTGCCTGCCCAAGAAAACAAAGCAAAAAACCCCCCCAAACCTATCGAAGGAGGTTTTCTTGGGGTGCCACCTCCTCCCTTTGCCCACCTGGGGAGACCCCAGCACGGGGCTACAGTGACCACAACCCCTGCACGGGGCTCCTCTCTGCTTCTCCTGCTTGGCTTTTGGGCTTCCTCACCCAGTGAGGGAGGAGGAAGGCACATGGCTGGGGAGGAAGGCTCAGGGCTGGGGGAGTTCTCAGCAGATGTTTTTAGTGATGCCTTTCACTGACTGCCCCTCAGCGCTGCCTGCAGACCCCCGGAGCCCCATGAAAACCTAATTTTCCTTCAGGGAAAGAACCCCCCTGTTCCTCCCCAAATTGCAGAGAAAGCAATTGCAACAAGCTTTTACTGGTACTTACAGGCAGGTAGAGTGGCTCCTTTGCCCTTGACAGAGTGAAATCATGCCTTTATATTTTTCCAACAGAGAAAGGTCATTTAACACCCTGGATAAATCCTGGAGATGTGAGTAGGAAGCTCCTAAACCTGTGTGAAATGATTGCTTCTCCTCTCAGTCCATCAGTTGGCAAGGGAGAATGCAGGGAGCAGAGGTAGGCTGGAGAAGAAAGAGTGTTTCACCCCGACTAGGGAGAAAAGAAAATACTTCCCTGCCCTTTAAAATAGGAGCTGTTGGCACGACCAGGACAAGCAAACTGAATCCAAATTGAGTCCTCGCCAAATTATGCCTTAAATTATAACTCCGCTGTGGATGCAATAAAATCAAGTTTAACTTCTGCTTGATGGATTTGGAGAAAGAGAATATAATATTAATAGAACTAGGAGTTCATAAAACAGGACACACTGCTCGCTTTAAAGACATTTCCCTCTGAGAAAACAGACCTGAATTTAACTGCTTTCCTTTGAGGAAAAATAGGACTGTTTTATAGAAAGCAAGGAAAAAAAAAAATCATCATGCAAATAAAACAAAAGCAAAGCAGAAACATGCAAGTACAGTAGTTTGGGAAAAGTGCCATGTTAGGAGGAGCAGGAATATTTGATTGTAAATCAACAACATCTGGTTGATAAGAAATGACATCTGTGTATCTGTCTCTGTCAAAACAGAGGCACTGACAGAGGCAGGAATCCCTACAGACACACACGTGCTCGTGTCCCACCAGACCCAGGCACACACACGCAGACACCATGACAGATTTTACACACCCCCCTACACGTTGTACACACTCTTACATCCCCCCCTTTCCTCCCCCCTGACACACACATTCCTCCTCTTGCTGAGCTGAATCGTTGGGGGAACAAATGTAGCCCCAAGATAAAGACCCGACTCAGAAAGATAGAGCCATAAAAATAAACCAGGGAATGATCTACCCTAAATGGCATCTCCCTCTAGGGAAGGGAATAAAATTTGTAGCTTGCCCCAATGCAGATGGAGAATAATATCAGGGCTGCTGCAGATGCTGGCCGTGCAGAAGGGGTGACATCCCCCAGCTGAGCTGAGGGGCACGAGGGGGCCTTTTCCACAAGCAGAAACCCAAGTCCAGCACTCCTAGCCGAGATGTTGCTTGGCAAGACCTATTTTCCTGTTGCAAGGCAGACTGCATTTCCCATTGCCATCACCCCTGGCAGCCCCAGGGGGCTGTGTTTGCATCCAGCTCCCCAAGAAGGGGCTGCCCATCCATCCCCACATCTCTCTGTCAGGCCACCACCTATTTTTTCCCATTTACAGCCACCTCTCCCTTGCACCCACCACCTGTAGTGCACCCTTCATGCCAACTTTCTCACCTACACACTCACAGTTTCTGTACACCTTACACTCTTTCTTTGCCCAGGGAAGTTCTGGCTGCTCTGTCCCTGGGTGTGTTCAAGGGCAGGTTGGATGGAACTCTAGACAACCTGGTCTGGTGGGAGGTGTCCCTGCCCATAGCAGGGGGGTTGGATCTAGATGATCATTAAGGTCCCTTCCAACCCAAACCAGTCTGGGATTCTCTGATGTTTTACACATGGTTTTTATACACCCATGTATTTTACACACAAACAATCTATGCATGCATGTGTTTTAGGTTTCAAGAGCAATGGGAGAGGTGAATTAAATTCCAGCATTAATTGTGTGACTTGCCCACAAATGCACTTGAGTCTGTGCTTACACAGCTCATAGAAATACCTGCCTGATTTCCCACCTGTCAGTTTATTTCCACAGCACAGCTGCAATCCCAGTGTAGGGCTTGGGCTGATTTCCCCTGATATTTTAGACAGCCTGAAAAGATATTTAAGCACACTGGGATCTCCCCCTCCCCAGAAGGAGGCTTCAGCTAAGGAAGAAAGTTTGGGTGAAGTTTTCAATGTGGTTGTCAACAGCTTGGTTGACCACCTCCCCCCTGAACAAATACCCCAGAAATATTGAGGTGTTAAAATAGGTCACATGCACATTTCATTTCCTTGCCATTTACACAATGGGTGCTTGCAATCAGGTCGATTCCCAAATATTAACTTCCCCTCCAGTTAAGCACCATTTTGCTGTGGCTTAAATCATTGTGTTACTAGCTCGTATTTATTAGGTACTAGCTCACTGCTTAGGACCAGGAAATGAACCCTAATAGACAGAAATAATTAAGGTTCTGCCCTCATGAGGGTTCTTTCAAAAGCAAGAATTCACAACAATTATTCTCATTAATTTTTACAACCTACTTTCCCCCTTGGCTGGGCTTGGGCTTTATATTGGTTTTTCCCCCTCAGGATATCCGGTTTTATGCTGATTTTTTTCCCCCCCACCCCCCTGTTAAGTTATTTAGTATTCTTGGTAGCCCAAATTCTTTTAAGGAAACCAGCTGGGATGCTGTAGGCACCCAGTAATGCAGAGAAGCAGGACAGGGCCTGGCTGAAGACTAATCTGATGTGGTCCCATGGGGCTTCCTGAGTAGAGAGGTCCATCCCACCCCCAGGAAGACCCCTGTACTAAAAGAGGGCTGTGGAGGTGGCAAAAAGAGGCAGCTTCTCTCCTTGTTCAGGGCAGGCTGCTCTCCAAAGGGGGGTTCCCAAGCACTGAGCCCAGCAGAGCGACCTGGGGTTAAGCGAGGTGAGACCATGTATCTCCTCTTCAGCACCAGGACTTGGTGGCCCTGTGCAGCCCTTTGTTGCTGGGGGACCAAAGGCTGCAGTGAGCTTTTGTCCTCTCACTGAGCCTCTTTGTGGGTCCTCACATCCCATCTCTCAAATGCTTTGTTCTATTCCAGGCTTTGGTGGGAGAGTGTTTCCTTCAGGAGGTCTTGTGTCCTTCACAACCATTGTCTCAACCAGTCCTGTCTGGGTGTCCTCAGTTTTGTCCCTGCCCCTCTGCCAGCCCTGGGGACGGGGTGCTCAGCCAGTCCTGAGCCCCCAGCCCCTCTCGGTCCTCTATCCAGCCCCCTCTGTAAGCTTTGCAGACCCCCTCATCTCTCTCTAACCTCACTCCTGCCTCCCAACCCGCCCCCTTTCCCCCCAACCCAACTCTGGGCAAGGTCTGTCTCTCCTCATCCTCCCTTCTTGTTTCAGCCAACATCCTCCTCAATAAACCCCTCTGTCTCACACCAGAGCTCCCAGTCCCTCTCATTTGCTTCACTGGCTTCTGTGTTCAGCATCTTCTCCCCCTTGCCAGCAGCACCCCCCTCCCCTGGCCTTTACCTCAGGGTCCAAGTCCCAGCTCCCCATCCAGCTCCTCTGTTTGGTCCAGCCAGATATAGGCAGTCTCAGCAGGCACCTCGTCTTCATCTATTTCTTTCCTTCCCTCTGGTTTGGCTTCCTCCTCCATGCTGACCTGGTTTTCATCTAGGGGGACATGAGAATGCAGAAGAGAAAGGCTGTGTGCTTTCCAGCCTCCCAGTTTCTCCCAGCACAGCCGGGAGGGATGGCCCTGGCCTGTCTCTGCCACCCTGAGCCAGGACCATGGTCACTTGTAGGGCAGGGTCAGGACATATGTCCACAGCATATGGAGGTCCATGCATGCCCAGCTCAAGGGTGATCACCTCAACCTCTGCATCACTACATGGGACAACCTGAATGGGGATTTTTTTTTTTTTTGTCCCACTCAGACTTTTAAGGTGTCCAAGTGGGGCAGATTTTCACAAGAGAGCTCAGAAACTAAGGATCCTCCCTTTGCAGAATGTGAAGACCCTTTTCCAAAAGGTCTCAGCCTTTAGGACAGTTTCAGAAAATCCTCCAGAAGAGTCCAAGAGGGTCAGGGTGGTGTGTGTTCCCTCAGATGAAGTGCTCAAAAGACATGGGACCAGTTGAGAGTAAAATCCTAAAGAAGAAAGAGCCCAGAGCAACCTGGTGTGCAACATTTCAGTCCAAAGTTTTGTAAAGTTAAAAGCAGTTGAGAAAAATCTTCATAAATAAGTAAAAGAATAAGTAAAGTAAACAAAAAGGAGCCCAGGACAGGCACCTGGTGTGGAGCATTTCAGCCCAATGTTTTGTAAAGTTAAAGGAAATGGGGGGAAAAATCTTATCAGATAAATAAAATAATAAGTAAAATAATAAACAAAAAGAAGCCCAGGGCAGGCACCTGGTGTGGAACATTTCAGCCCTAGCAAAGTTTTGTAGAGTTAAAGGCAATTGAGAAAAATCTTATTCTGGTGAGCGCTTGACAGAAAGTAACACTAATTGGTAGATTTGACCCTAGGCATAATTATTGATGAGCCTATAGACACACAGACCCATATAAACCCATGGCTGTGCACAAGAAAAAAAAGGAAGTAAAGCATCTTTCCTCAACCTAACCAGATGCAAAACTGAACTTCTTCGTGCTGGAGCCAGGGATGGCACTGGGGATGTCTCAGCAGAAGTGCTTTGTGGTGGGTTAGCCCAGAGGAAGGCGTGCAGGGGAGCGGCGCCGAGGTTTCACTGGGACCTGTCGCTTCCCGTTAGAGTGAAGATGAACCCCTAGGTCAGACAAGCCCTGCAAAGTGTCAATGTGGAAGGCTTCACCCCTGGAAAGCTCTGGTCTCCGAGGGGTCTGCAGCAGCTTTAGAAATCAGTGGTCAGAAGTGAACTTTGCCATCAGGTCCTTTCAGTGACAAATACATCAACAAAGGCCTGTAGTTTTATTGAAGCTGTGCTGCGTAATTTAGCTCCAGGCATTCTGTCTTAATGACCTTGCAGGATGTTGTGTTTTTGTATTTATTTCTTTTTATTTTTCATGATGTAATTGTCATTTGACTTTCTGACAGCTTTTTCTCCCCCCTCCCCAGTGAGGTCGAGTCAATTAAATGGAGTTCCACTACGGCAAAGTTGCTCCAGAAGAAGGTTCTTTCCACCCACTTGTTTGCTTTTCTACCTCTGAAATAGTTTGGAAGCCACACAAAAACTGGCCAAACAAAATACCTTCCACAGGCTGTTTTCTAAAGCTGGGATTCACCATCTTCTTCTCAATTTGTTTTTCTGTTTTGATGCGTGTTTGTTAAGTCTGGCTTGGACTCTCCTGGCATTAGTGCTGGGGCTGGTGCAGTGAGTTATCATCTAGGGAAACTGTGCTCTCCAAGCTCCTGCTTAAATCCATTTGAGGTACACCAAAGTGCTGAGACCTAATGGAAAAACTTGTAGCCCTGGTTTTTAGGTGCCTTCAAACCAGCAGATCTTTCATTTTAAGAAAGCTGAGGTCAGCTGTGCTTCGTGTGGGGTTTCCTGCTACCAGCCCATACGTTAGTACTGTTGCTTGTAAGAGTCTTCCCAGTGAAGATTAGGGGACTTCTCCACCCATAAAGCAACATATTTGCAAGGTCTAGGACATGGAGTTCCTGGAGAGAGTCCAAAGGAGGCCACAAAGATGATCAGAGGGCTGGAACACCTCTCATATGAAGACAGACTGAGAGAGTTTAGGTTATTCAGCCTGGAGAAACGAAGGCTCCAGGGAGACCTCATAGCAGCCTTCCAGTGCCTGAAGGGGGTCTGGAAAAGCTGAGGAGGGACTTCTGATAAGGGCTTGTAGTGATAGGACAAGGGGGAATGGATTAAAACTGAAAGAGGGGAGATTTAGGTTAGACATTAGAAGGAAATTCTTTGCTGTGAGGGTGGTGAGACACTGGCACAGGTTGCCCAGAGAAGCTGTGGCTGCCCCATCCCTGGAAGTGTTCAAGGGCAGGTTGGATGGGGCTTGGAGCAACCTGGTCTAGTGGGAGGTGTCCCTGCCTATGCAGGGGGCTTGGATCTAGATGATCTTTAAGGTCTCTTCCAACCTGAACCATTCTATGATTTTGTGGGTGATTAAAGGCTTGATTCATCAACCAGGGCATTCATCTGAGGTCCTTCTCTTAAGGCCTAGGGTGTTGACACCTCCCTCTCCAGTGAACAGAGGGTGTTGGGGGCCTGTGAAGGCAACGCTACCCACCTCAGAGCCCCAGTGCCCTCTGGCAGTCCCCATCTCCCTCCATTGATTCCAGCAGGAGACTGGAGTTCCCAGTACAGGCGCCTTGGTTAAAATGCCTTCGGTCAGGTTGGGATGAATCCGGCCCTTTGTACCTTGGTGTGCTGGTGCCAATGCTGTAAATCCTTGCTCAGTGAAGGACTTCACTTATGTGAGCAAATATTGCCATTGGGTTCAGCAAACGAGGACAACTCGTACATTGAGTGTGCTTCAGAATGCAAATTGCACCCAAACAGTCAAAAAAAGAGAGTTGAATAATGCCTATTATTCATGAGAGAGGTGCCACCACCTCTCCGGTGGGAAATGATAGGCAGTTTCTTTGCAAAAAAACCCATAATTGTCCCATTATTCCAGGCTTTTAATTAGAAAATGTGCTGCTGGAGAACGGCTCGAATGGCAACTTGGACCAAAAAGGTTGTTTGTTCCCTCCCTGCTCTTCGAAATCTGAAATGAGGGACCAAAAAAGGGGCAACGCTCTGTGTACTGAATTCCATCCTGGTTTCATGGGAGTGACCAATAGGACAAGTGTAGGGGTGATGGGGTCTTCGTGGGAGTTTTGGGGCTGAGTTGGGCAAAAATGGCAAATAAGCAAATGAGCTTTGGGAAAAAAATAGGGTGGAAGGTGAGAAATTAGCAAAATAACCTGGTTGTGAAGACATCTGGTGGGGTTTGATGTTGACAGTAGCCAAGCCAGATTTTACTCCTTGAATTTGGGCAAAGAGGAGGGTCTAGCTGTGTGGGCTTGACTTGGTGAACGTGATCCTCCCTCTGTTCTCCCACCATTCATCTCAAGATCTTTCCTTCCCATTGGCCAACTTTCAATATGAAGGAACGGAAGGAAGGATGATGTTTCCATAAAATATGGTGAGCCCATGAAGTTCTTCCAATGGCAAACACAGGGTTGTCTCTCCTCCTGGGGGAGCACAAGTGGCTTTCCTGACTCCTGGGTGGGGGCTTGGATTGCCAGACAGTGATGGAGGAAGAGGCCCAGATGTTGTTGGAAGACAAAATGATGTTGTAAGAGGACCAAAGATAAGAATCTGGGGGGGGTTAATCCCAGCAGACTTTAGTTGTTGAAGGTAGTAAACTCAGCAAGCAAACTAGTCACTGGAGCAAGTCCTGAGGAGGCCATGAAGATGATCAGAGGGCTGGAGCAGCTCTGCTCTGGAGGCAGGCTGAGAGAGTTGGGGGTGTTCAGCCTGGAGAAGAGAAGGCTCCAGGGAGACCTTAGAGCACCTTCCAGTGCCTGAAGGGGCTCCAGGAAAGCTGGGGAGGGGCTTTGGATAAGGGCAGGGAGGGATGGGATGAGGGGCAATGGTTTTCAGCTGAAAGAGGGGAAATTGAGATGAAATCTTAGGAAGAAATTCTTTGCTGTGAGACACTGGCCCAGGTTGCCCAGAGAAGCTGTGGCTACCTCATCCCTGGAAGTGTTCAAGGGCAGGTCGGATGGGGCTCTGAGCAACCTGGTCTAGTGGGAGGTGTTCCTGCCCATGGCAGGGGGGTTGGGACTGGATGATCTTTAAGGTCCCTTCCAACCCAAACCAGGCTGGGATTCTATGATTCTAATGACAACTGTTCCTCCAGGGCACGATGGTCACAGGTGGAGTTGCCCTCCAAGTACCTTAGGTCCTGCAGTGCTTGCAGGTGTGGGGCTGGTTGGGGAAGGTGTCAGATGCAGAGCACCTGGAGAACATTTAGCTAGCCTAAAATAGAGAAAGAGTGAGTGTTACCAGTCTGAGTGAGAGGGTCCCAGGTCTGAGAGGTAGGGTTTGGTTGTGGCTGCACATTGCTGAGCAGATACCTGCTGGTGTCAGTGGGACTTGTTTGGGCAATATGACTTTCATCCCGGGTCCTCTGGTCAGTGCAGCCCTTTCTGTCCCAGCAGCAAAATGCAAGAAACTCCAAGCAAGCAGATTTCCTCCAGAGAGAAATGTGGGTGTGTGCAGTCCCATGGGTTGGTTATGGGACAAGCCTGAGAGAAGTGAGAGGTTGCTGACAGGAGATACTTTCCCAGTGGAGAGTTCTAGAGGAAGGCCCATCTGGAGTGGTCAATGCCTGAGCTGAAGGATGATTTGAGTTCCTGAAAACTGTGTTCTCACCCCCTCCCCCATCCCTATTGCCTTGGCTTTAACAAACAATCTTCCCTCTCTCCCAGGCCATGCCTTGAACTCGTGATGGACCTGTTGTGTTTCCTCCCTTGCAGATCACCCAGCTGAAGATTGAGAACAACCCCTTTGCCAAAGGCTTCCGTGGGAGTGATGACATGGAGCTCCACAGGATGTCCAGGATGCAGAGGTAACACTTGGCTTTACCTGTCACCTGTGGCTTGAGCTAAGCCAGGACTCAGCAGCAGTCCCTCCTCTGGCGTCTGCACTTGCATTTTATGTCAAGCTGTAGAGGTGTCATCAGGAACTGGGGCCAAAATCCAGGACTTTCCACTCCGAGGTCAATGCCTTCACTGCTGGGTTGCAGAGGCAGGATCTCATTTGTGGGTTGTCCTCTTGGCTGCAGGGACCTTGTGTTTCTTGCTGACATGTCCCCATCCAGAACCACCTCTCACTTTGTGCTAAACAGATGTTTCTGTGGCTGCCTGTGGGCTTCAACCTGTTTAAAGCAACAAGAGACTTGGACTAGGTCTGAGAAGCTCTGCTCATCAGGCTACTGTGGAAGAGCTCTTGGTTGTTTGTTTTTTTTTTCTGTGGGTGCTTTAAAAACAAAGCTCCCAGTCCTGTTCTGGGAGCAGGTTTGCTAAGGATGCTCCAGATGCCTGTGGAGATCTTGGTGTGCAGACCTGTGTTGTGCCAGTTTCTGGGTCTTTGGCAGGAGGGGCATGTTTGCCTGGTTGGTCCTGGATGTGCAGAGCAGGAGCATAGACGTGGTTGTTTCAGGTTGAAAAAGGAAGGTATTAGAAAACGTTGGGATGGCCAGGACCAGGTGGCCTTTTGGTCTTTTTGAATCTCAGTTTTGGATGTGAGTGCTTCAGCTGCAAATCAAGCCTAAATCCTGTTCAAAAATCCCGTTTCAAGTCGTTTTCTAAATGTCAGGTCCTGCCAGTAATTAACTTCATGCCTTTCACTTCAGTTGGAACTTCGTCCATGTGTCAAGTTGCTTCCTGGTGCAAATGTTTTTTGGGAACAGTGCCATACCCATGATTATACCTAAGACAGATGTAGGTGCTCAATATAGCATTTTCCATCCAGGAGGGCAGGAGTGACTCAGATCCTTCATTCTCCAGCACCAGCAGAGCTGGCTCGTGGTGGAGGGCTGTCAGGACCAGCATTGGGACCTTCTGCTGGTTGGACTGTCTCCACCGCCCGCTTGGCTGTTGGTGGTCACTACTGGGTGGTGTACAGATGCTGGTGGAGATGCTGGACTCTCTTCTGGCTGCTGTAGTTGGTGGCCTCTGAGCACGGTAGCCACGCAAGTCACGGTGGTGGGTGACAAATGCCCTTCACCCTGCAAACACTCCCACTCCAACGGGCAAACGTGCCCCCGCGTACAAACATTTCCATGTGTACATTTGGATCTATATAAATGTAGATACAACACTTAACTCTTCTCAATCTAAATCATCTCTGTGGCCTCCTGAATGTGCCCAGTGTTCCCTGCCTGCCCTGTCCAATGACAGCACGGATCCTGGCATAATATGTCAATATTTATTTATTTATGGGTGCACTACCACTTGAAATAGCTTCCCCCCCCTTCCCTCCTGTGCCAACCTCCACTGGAACTTGAGTAACGATGTCCTCCCACCCCCCCCCTATTTTTATTTATTTATTTATTTGCTGCTAAAACTCCCCTTTCATTACGGTCGCTGGAAAGACTTGAAGGTTCACATTCATCGTGGGGGTTTTTTTGGAGAGGGAGGAGGTGAAACAGGGAGGAGGGTTAGGAGGAGGGCTTCGTGCCACGTGAAGAGCGTGGCATCTGGCCACGCCGGGCTTGTGCTAAAAATTGCTTGGCATTTTTATATGGGCCTGTGGCCTCGGTGGATGATAGAGTGAATGGAAAAGACTTGGAATATATAAAGACACCCCCTCAGACCTGGGTTTCCACCCGGATTGGAAGGGTTAAAATCCACAGGGTTGACTTTCCAGGATGGTTCCTGATGCTCACTTCCTTACTAACTTATCCTCTGTCCCGATAGCACAGGAATGGCTGTGTACCTTTACAAAGATGTCCTTTTCTTTTCTGAAAAGGAGAGCAGGATAAGATTATTCTAGTAAAATAAAGACCCATTCAGGGTTGGAAATACTAGAGAAACACCCGCCCACCTTTGTGGTTTTTATATGTATGAATATATACAAAATTATGTGCATAAATATATGACAGCGTATAAAAAATAAATTATAGATATAAACAAATAAATTGCAGCTGGCAGATAAAGAACCATTCAGGATTGAGTGTGTTAGAGCAGTAGAAACCTTTGTGGGTTTATATAGATTTAACATATGAATATGTATTAAAAGATAATGAAATAGATAAAAATATATTCTAATATAGAAATGTGTGTGTGTATGTAGTGAAGTTGTTTCCCAGTGAAGTTGTTTCCCAGTGATGGCCCCAGTTCCCCACTGGCAGGTATCAGTAAGTCCACCTTGGCTTTTAGGGAGTGATGTCTATTCATGCCCCTGGAGAATATGGTGGGTGTCCGTGGAGGGAGTGAATTTGTCACAGTGAGGAAAGACTCAGCACCTCTGAGGTTTCTTTATGTCAATATTTTTCCTTTCTTTTAATCTCAGGGTGGTGAGACACTGGCACAGGTTGCCCAAAGAAGCTGTGGCTGTCCCATCCCTGGAAGTGTTCAAGGGCAGGTTGGATGGGGCTTGGAGCAACCTGGTCTAGTGGGAGGTGTCCCTGCCCATGGCAGAGGGTTGGGACTGGATGATCTTTAAGGTCTCTTCCAACTCAAACCATTTTATGAGTCTATGGATCTCAAATGTTTTTTAATTCCTGGCATAGGGCTGTCCCAGAGGGGCATCTCCTGGCTGAACACAGCCCTGGGAGAAGCAAACCCCAGCAGAGGAGACTGACCTGACCCAGCCAGGGCAGTGAGCTGGCTTGTGTCCTCCCATTTTAGGGGAGGCCTGGCCCCAGTCACAGAGTCGGGGTTGGACGGGATCTCTGAAGATCGTCTAGTTCAATTCCCCTGCTAGAGCTTGATGACCTATAACAGATCACACAAGAACATGTCCAGATGGGTTTGGAATGTCTCCAGAGGAGGAGACTCCACAGTCTCTCAGGGCAGCCTGTTCCAGTGCTCTATCACTCTCACATGGCCAAAGCGTGTCCCTCTGCCCACCCCACTCCCCTCACACACCTTGGAGCAGCCTTGGAGGCCTGAGCCCTGATGAAGATGTTCTTCCAGTACTGAACTTTCAGGTCCTAATGCGTTGTGTGGGGCTTGGATCAGGTGGGATCAGGTGTGTGGTGGTTGAAGTTGCTTAGTCCATCCTACTAGAAAGAGTTGCCATCTGGCCAGCTCTGGTTGTTTCCTTGTGCCTCTGGCTGTCAGAGGGCGAGGGAGAACAGTTTGCTGGGGTGAAACCAAAATGGTTTCACTCACCTGGGAGCAGGTCTTGCAGTGAAGTGAAGCAGAAGTAGGACTAGATGCTGGTGGAGACTTGGCCTGGTGACTCATTCATTGAAACCTACCCTTGGCAAACAGCAGGGACTGAGAGGAAGGAAGACGAAGCAGGGGAGAAAGACAACTTCCAGGGCCAAGAGTGAGCTCAGAACAAGGTCTCAGGTGCCTCCTTGAGGACTCTCCTTCCATCTCTGCTTGCCTATGCATGCTCTGGCCAAGAAAGAGCAACACACTGTCCCAAGTAGCCTCTGGGGACAGGAGCTTTGCAGGTGGATGGCTGCATCTTTTCAAGTCCCTCTCTGTGGCTTTCTCCTTTCCAAGACCTCCATGTTGGTTTTCCTCCTCTGATTTCCCAGAAAAAAAAAAGTGAATAAGTCTGTCCAGGTAGAAAACCTCTTTCAGTGGTGACATTAAACCTTTCAGCAGCAGATGATTTCATTCAAAAAGAACAACCACGATCTCCAGAAAGATCCAAATTCCCGTGACCACCAACTTCTGATGCACATTCATGCTCTCCCCACCACCCTTTTTCCTGAGGCACGTGGGACCTCTTTAGCAGTTTCTTTGGAAGTTTGCAAGTTTCTGAGCATGAGATCGAGTTGGTTATTTCCTTGATTTAAAAAAAAGAAAGAAGTTGGAATTGAAAAATAATAAGAAAAAGGAGAACACACACGAGGAAAATGTGTAGAGGGGTGTGAATGACACTGCACCTGTGTCCTGTGGTCCAACTGCCATTTAAAACCAGAAATCAGGTAAAAACGAAGCAGTTGTGATGCTGGGAATTTTAGCCTTATTTTCTTTATTTCATTTAGCTTTTATTTAGCTTTTATTCCTTCTGGATCTCTTGCCCCTCTGTACCAGAAAAATACCTTTTGCCTCCAGTTAAAATTTCTGCCTGTGCCGAGGGGAATTTGGTGTGGGGAGCAAGAGCCAAAGAGGCAGCAGAAATCCACGGAGGGGGAAGCTTATGGAGAGAGATGATGAGATCTGCATCTCAGATGCCAGAGTAGGACTTGGCCCTAAAAATGCCCTGTCAACAGAGCTGGGCTAACAAACCATAGCTCTCGGGTGATTTAGGGGGTTGCATGCAAGCTGTAGCTTTTAGGTGGGTTGTTTTTTCTTCTCTTTAATCTGGGATTGCCAAAACCCAGCAGGGAGGTGTTTGTGGGGCTGGGGCTGGAGCACTGCGAGGGAGCAATTTGGTTAAACCCTTTAACCAATTGTTGCTAATCATCTGCAACCCCCATTGTCTTCGGTGGTTATTATGGGTGCTGAAGAGCTTCTGGAAGTCTTAGTAAATTAATACAATTTAGTCCTTGAAGCTTCTTATTGGGAAAGCTTTTGAGAGGAAAGATGATTAGGTGAGAGGGTGGTTCTCAGCTCCCTTGATGGGCATCCTGGGTCCTTTCAAAGGGAGACCAAGATCCAGAACAATCCACTAGACAAAGAAGACTGGCAGCAGAGTTGGATGTTATGTCTATGTTTTCTCTGTTCAGAGATGATGAGCTATAGTTTCTTGCCTTTGGCATTAATCCACAGTAATCCTCCTGGCTCCAAAGGAGTTATTCCAAAGATTTCCTGGTGTAACTGAGGGCAGAAACTGAGCCAGACACACGGGACATAAAATCAGTCCCATGATTCAGAGCTGGCAGAACAGGGAAGATGGTGCATTTTGGGGTGCTGGTAGAATAAAGGGATGAGCCTCGAGGCTCCAAAAGAGTGGTGTACCTTGGCATCTTGACATTGTGCTGGACTGAGAGGCACCATTCTGACTAACCCAAGTAGGCCTTTGTAGACTGCAAATGGCCTTGCTTTTCTTGTGTCTTCTCAGTGCATCTTTACATCCAGTTCCATTTCCCATGTTCTGTCCCTGAAATCTCCCAAGAGCCACATGCTGTCTGAAGTGTGAGACTCCCAGTGATAACAGCTGCTGGAGAGGTGCTTTCCTCCAGCAAACGTCCTCAAGGAAGTTTTCCTGGTCAGAGCCTCCAGTAGAACCTGTAGGCTTGACCTGTGTTCTGTAGAAGTTGATGGAATTCTGATGCCATGCAAAGCAAGGCTCTACAGACTTCACTGGAAGGTATCCACAGCTCTTTTGAAGTGAAAACCCAGCTCAAGAAGCACAGGGTGGCTGCAGGTTCCTCCACTACCCCTTCTCTGGGGGATCTGCCCAGCAGGACCCGATCTGCAGATGCTCAGCCCAGCATGAAGCTGGTGCTGGCTCTATTGGCCAACATCCATTCTCCATCTCGTGTTCCTCTCCCTCCAGCATGACCAGTGGGATTTCTCTGCAGGAATCTAGCTTTTTCTTTGTCTGATACTGATATCTCTAGATCTCTGGCTGGTTCTTTTCACTGCTGGCTCTTGGGTTTGTTGCAGTGCCCATTTTGGGTCCCACTGGTTCTCAGCAAACCATCCATGCACCCAAACCAGCGTTATCAGACCCCGTCACATTCTAGCAAGAAGGTCAGGACAGTTGGTATGTTGGTGGAGTACACTGCAGTAAACAGCCTCTCATATCTGGGAGGAGGTGTCCCTGCTTGAAGTGGGGGGGTGGCCGTGGGATGTGGATCTAGATGATCTTTAAGGTCCTTTCCAACCCAAACCATTCTACGACTTCTCAGTGAACATTTGAACTTCTATGATCAGGCATCCAGCCCAGGGTATTATTTTCTGTGGGGCTGGCCTACAGTCCCCACACAGAGACATCTGAGACTAAGACTGAAGGAAGTCCTCAGTGGTTCCTCTCCTACCAAGTCCTTCCCTGCTGTAATTTATTCACTTCAGACTCTCCAGACAGTCTCTTGAGGGTGGTTCAATTTTATTCCAATATGCTGGAAATAAGCTGCAATGAATGAACATTGACAATTGTTTTCTGGTTTATTTTTTTCCTGGGAGGTGGTATTTTTATTCCAGTCACTTTTTTTTTTTTTTTCTCCCCCTCTTTCTATATCTGTTATGGCTGACTTCCATTTCTTTCCTACTCTCAAGTCTCAGCAGGAATGACAACAATTGGTGGCCTGGGAAATATAAACCCACATGCTTTTGAGTTCTATTTGCACATCTGGAATTGGGGCTGATTCTGCACTCCTGTATGCATGGGTGCTGGGTGGATGGTGGGGACAGGAGCCACTGAGATACTTTTCATAGAATGGTTTGAGATGGAAGGGACCTTAAAGATGATCCAGTTCCAACCCCCCTGCCATGGGCAGGGACACCTCCCACCAGACCAGGTTGCTCCAAGCCCCATCCAACCTGCCCTTGGACACTTCCAGGGATGGGGCAGCCACAGCTTCTCTGGGCAACCTGTGCCAGTGTCTCACCACCCTCACAGCAAAGAATTTCCTCCTCATGTCCAGCCTAAACCTCCCCTCTTCCAGTTTTAATCCATTAGCCCTTGTCCTCTGGCTACAAACCCTTGTCCCAAGTCCCTCCCCAGCTTTCCTGGAGCGTCTTCAGGCAATGGAAGGTGCTCTAAGGTCCCCCTGGAGCCTTCACTTCTCCAGGCTGAACAGCCTCAAGTCTCTCAGCCTGTCTTCATAGGAGAGGTGTTCCAGCCCTCTAATCATCTTCACGGCCTTTTGGTCAGCTTTTAGAGCAGCAATTGCTGTTGTGAAAAAGGTCTTGACAGTGCCCATCTCAGGGGCTTCAAAGGATGCTGTAAGACCATGGCAGCAAGTAAACATGGGGAAATCCTCTTCCGTATCATGCCCCATCTTGACCTTGAACAGATACAAGAATGGTCCTTGGGACCTGACATTTAATAAGTCTTTTGAAGCCTCGTTACCATCAGCTGCAGCAGCTCTGGAAAGCCTTGGTAGCAGATGATTTGTTGCAGAAATACCAGAAGTTGCATCAGGGTTAGGTGCTTCAACACAGAAGCTTCCTGGTTATAAACTGTGGATCTTCAAAGAGCTTTCTAACCAGGTTTTTGTCTGGCAGCTGCATTGGCTGGTACATCAGGAAACTCTTTGAGTCTGCACCTGAAAATACATTGAAAATTCTTGCTCTCTTGCAGCGTGGTGATAAGCAAGGAAGGGGACTGGATGTCACTCTGCAAAGGACTGGGACACTTCCAGTTTTTAGTAGTTTGCAGAGGCCAACAAGGTTTCCACCTCTGAGATGGAAAAAACCTTCTTGAATTTGCTCCTTTGAATTCTTTGCTGGATGGGAATTTGTGGCATAAAGTGATCTCATGAAGCTGCTGAGTCTGTCACAGGGAGGGCATCATGTGGCCAGGGAAGGGGGAAGATGTCATGGCAGAAAATGAGACTGAGTTTGCTGACTTCACCTGGCAGAGGTCTGGTTTGGGTGGAAGTGCTTGTGAAATGTGGGAAAGACTCACTTGAAAGGCTGCATTTGCAGGGCTGGGGTTATAGGATGAGGTCTAAAGAGGAACATGTACTGGTAAGAAACTGTTCTGCAGAGCTGGTGTCTGATCCTGTGGGTCTGGGGAACATCCAGCCAGGTGGGAGCTGAGAACAGAGTCCAGACTTCAGAGCTGAGCCCCTCCACTATAGTCTTGGACCTCATCCCTGACTCCTTCCCCCAAGCTTTAATGAAAATGGAGGTAATCTTCCTCCTGGTGGCCCTTCAGCTGGAAGGCTGGTGGTGTGGAGACCATGCAGCACCTCAAGCGAATCCAGCTCCCCCTTCCTCCCCGGCCCCTCTGCTATTGTAACACCAACTCTGGTAACTGAATACTCATCATTAGCCTCCAACAAACCTTAAATAGACCCGTGACAACTTCCTTCCTTGTAAATTCCTTCCCCAACCATCTTTTTTCTTTTTTTTTTTTTCCTTCTAATTTTACAATCCTTAATGCAAAAAAAATGTAGCCTGTTAACACCCCCATGTAAAACTAACCCACATTCTGGCCCAGAAACAACAGCCTCTTCCTCACTGTGTGGACAACTTCTTCCATTGCCTGTGTAAGTCAAGCTTTAACCCTTTTTTTCCCCCCTTTCATTCTGTCAAAGTCTGGCCCAGGTTTACAATCAGCTCTTTTGGGAACAGTGACTTTCAGGCACTGAAAAACAAACAAACCAAAAAGAATCTGATGCATTTTTAAAGACTGAAGGAGAAACGAAAATGGTCGAGGTGTGTATTGAGTGAGCTCAGGAAAGAGGATTAATGTTTGGAGGTGAATGTTGTTTTGCAAGGTACCAAAGATGTCTCTCTGTTAGAGCTCAGCTCCTATAAGGAAGAGAAAGGTAGAAACACAGGGATAACTGCCTTTGTGGAAAGAAAAATGGCAAAGTGAAAGAAAGAGGATAATTTAGACATTTAGTTAGAAAATCCTTTCCTTCCTCTCCCTCCCGAAATAGCTGTTTTTTTGGCAAAAATAGCACCCACCATGTTTTGACTGAAATGGAACTATTTCAGTCTGGAGAGAAGTCGTTGTGATGCCTCCTGGGAACTGCTGTTGGGAAACTCGGTGTCTCCAACCTGCTCCCTCTGCAGCAGGACTCCCCGCTCCCGCGCAACACCACGGTCCTCTCTTCTGGCCATGGAGGCTCTCGTGTGCCCTGTGAAATGCAGTCTGAAAGGGATGTGGTCACACAAGGGGAGTGTGGGATCAGGCAGCCAGCTCCTTTAGGGAAAGACAATAATTTTTGATCAAGAAAAAAGCACTTGTGTTGTTAAGTTTTCCCCCGTTCGGCTCTCCCCCGAGAAAGCGTTGATTTAGGTGAGAAGTATCTGGGATGGGAATGGCTGTGAGGACCTCAGGTTGATGGGGTCCCTGTGAGCCACTGTGGGAATTTACTGTAAGAAACCCTCATGGGGATCTAAATCCCACATCCCAAAGAGACATCCAGTTCTTCACCCGTTGATGCAGGAACAAACTGTTTAAGAAGTCACCCCTGCATCCTCCACAAAAGCCCCAGGGAACGTGATGTGACATCATGCCATGATGTGTCTCCCCCTTCTCCTCCACTGTATCTCACAGGTACCAGACTAAAAAACCAGTGAGGCTCTGGCATTTCCTGTGGGGTTGGGTGGTGGAGCTGAGGAAGAAGGAACCGGCCAATCCATGCAGCAACCTCTCATCAGGGAGGAGAGCTGAGGGAGAAGTCCATGTGTCACCTCCCTACGGATTGTCCCCTCAGAAGGGGAACATGGTAGAGTTGCAGCTTTGGGGTGTCATGCTGGCATTGTTTCTATGAGAATGGCTGCCTGAAGGTGATGGCATGGCAGGAGCAGGCAGCTCAAAACATCACCTGGTAGGGCTGGGAGATCCCCTAGAAACTAGAAGATTTGAAGGTCACCCATGAGGTTTGAAGGCCATAGCTCTTGACCCTCCCACAAAGGCACCCTCCAGCAGGGAGATGCTAGTCCTGCATGTTCCCAGGCAAAGAAGTCCTCTGAAGACCACCAATACCCTGGCATCCATTTCTGTCTTGTGTATCTTAGGGATAAGTCTCTGCTTCCCCCCCATTCCATCTCTTTTTTGTTCCTTGTGCACAACCTGGACTTCAGCTCTGGGAAAAATCTCCAGCCCAAGCGGGTGGAAAGCCATGGTGCTGCCAACTCTGCAGGGAGGAGCTGCTGGGCTTCCAGGGGAAGAAACCCCACCTTTGGAATAGGCTCTCCTTGGCAAGCCACCAGTGCCCGGGGTTTGGAAACCTTCCATGGCACAATGAGAGACACATTTCTTTGGTTTTGAGCTCCTGGGTGAGTTTCCCCTCCATGGCAGCTCAGTTGCTGGTGTTTCTGGCAGCCACCACAGCAGTGGTTGGGATGAAAGCTCCCTGCTGTGAGGAGGTCTATGTAATTGGTATTGTTCAATTTTCTAAATAAGTTCTGAGCTGCTCCAGTGATAGGTCCTCTCCAAGGGGCCTAATCCAAGATTCAGAGCTCCTCCTCCCCATGTAAGCAGCCAGGTGAGCCTATGGATGGGATTTAAGGATCTGTCCTTGCTCCAGCAGAATGGCTTTGGGTAGGTGAACAGGACACCTCAAAGCCAGTTTGGTCCAAAGGTTAGAGCCTCAAAGAAGAAACCTTGTGTTGGGATCTGGGTTGGTGGCTGCCCTGAGGCTGGTGGCACTTGGCGATGTGCTGCTCTACTACCTGATCTTGACACATTTTAGCAAGTCCTTGGGTTCAGGGAGCACCCAGATGACTTGGAGACAGCCCAGGAGGAGGCTTTCACCTCACCTGAAGTCTCTGAGACCCCCACCTAGCTTCACTTCTTCCGGCAGAGCAGGAATAATCTTGTCCAGCCACATTGCTGGTGTGCTTGGGAAAATATCTCCAAAACACTGTAGGGTCTTACAGGGGTTTCAAGCCAGCGTTGGCAAAGCATCCCTGCTTCAACCCAGATTTCAGAGGAATTTTCAGAGGGAACAAACTGGACTTCCCATCAGTGCTCACCCTCCCAGCCTGGCTCCTCTGAGGAACGTGGCTCCAGTGTGCGTCAGGTCTCGGGGACTGATTTATTTCTCTTTTCTGAGTGCTCAGAAGTGGAGCTTGTCCTCTGGTCCAGGGATCCTCCATGCAGGACAAGCAGGCTGGCAGACCCTGGGAGAAAGGAATGGGGACAACCACCATAAGGGGAAAAAATAGACCTAAATATTTAAACCCTCTCCAAGTCAGCCTGGAAGAAATGAGGTTTTTACGTGCATGCATGTGCCCATCTACACATACAATATAAATAGTGTCTGATTTATAAATGCTATCAGAACATATAAACATAAACCTTGTGTATTTCACTCGAACTGCATCTGTCTGTGTTACGTGGGGGTGCAAAGTAGCAGTTGTGGTGGAAGAGGCAGGAATCTAAAGGGAAAGACACTAAAAGGAAGGGGAAATAGAAGAATGCTGCAAGGATCAAGTGTGACGGAGCTGTGGCCTCCTGGGAGGGATGTCTCTGCGTTCCTGAAAATCTAAACAAACACCAAGACACTAATGTGCTGCCTTCCTTTATTAATTCAATGATCTGTTTATTAATTGATTGTTTTTCTGGCTTTTTTTTTTTTTTCTCTTTGCTTTCAGTAAAGAGTACCCGGTTGTTCCCAGGAGCACGGTGAGACAAAAAGTGTCCTCGAATCACAGTCCCTTCAGTGGAGAGACCAGGGTCCTTTCCACCTCCTCCAACCTGGGCTCCCAGTACCAGTGTGAGAACGGGGTGTCCAGCACCTCCCAGGACCTGCTACCACCTGCCAACCCCTACCCCATCTCCCAGGAGCACGGCCAGATCTACCACTGCACCAAGAGAAAAGGTCAGACCTTGGCTGGCGCTTTCGCCTTCCTAACGTGACTGTCGGCGTCCTGTTTTTGATGTGTCCCCCTGTCCCCAGGCTGGCCAGCCCCAGCCTGCTTGATGGTGGTGCTTGAGGATGAGTGAGAGGTGAGGGCTGTGTGCTGGAGCTCCCCCAGGCTGGGTTGGGAAGCTCCTTTCACTGGTGATAGCCTAAAACCTCGTCCCTGCTCCCGGGCTGGGAGCAAGTGTCCGGAGGGGTGGCAGTGCCTTTCACCCAAGTTGAATCCACATGTGGTGAGATACTGGTGCAGGAGATAAAGATGGCTTATCTGTCTCCATAGCCCCTCAGACAGGGTTAATCTCCAAGTGGAGATATCTTGACAGCTTGGGTTTTGCAGTTTTTGACTAAGAGTCTCCCAGCTGGGGGAGAGTTGTCCATGTGCAGGAAGCAAATTCCACTTCAATGCTGGGGCTAACGGATGGGGTGTGGGATTGGCAGTCATGACATCCATGGTGGTTCCCCTCTGGTGCCACTGACCTGCTTTGACAGAGCTTGAGAAATCAAACTGGGGGGGCTTCACACTGACTGCTCAGCTTGTCCTGGCGTGAAGTGTCCTGTGGTATTGACAGGATAACTGTTCTCAGGCAGGAGCCAGAGGTTTGAAGTCTCTCCCTTCCTCTCCCAGAGCAATGGGAATGCTGAGGTGCAGGAACGCTTGCAGGACTCACATAGGAAAAGCCTCAGATCAGCTCCACTCCAGACACTCTGAAGAAAATAGGGAATTTCCAGGGCTGAATGCAACCCTAGGGGGTGGGCAGGAGATGGTTACTGCCTGTCCCTGCTCCCCTTCCTCAGGATTTATTCTTCATTGCACGGGAAATGTACCAGGAGCCAGCATGTGATGTGGCATTTGAATGCACCAAGAATTCCTCCAGCCCAGCAGCCTGTCCCCGCAGCAGATCCC
This sequence comes from Hemiprocne comata, assembly GCA_020745705.1. Classification (NCBI taxonomy): domain Eukaryota; kingdom Metazoa; phylum Chordata; class Aves; order Apodiformes; family Apodidae; genus Hemiprocne; species Hemiprocne comata. Next base: position 12,152,002 of record CM036602.1, on the reverse strand, counting down.
TTCCTGCTTCCCTGCATGGTCCTTATTTTTAGTAACATAACCCCAGGGCACTGGGATGTGCAGTGTAGAGACAGGCTCTCAGGGATCAGACGCTGGGAAGGGCTGGCAGATGGGGCAGGAGGACAGTGGAAACATCTCTCCCATCCTTGGTGAAACCCCCGAATGTTGTAAGAGCAGGTGTGGGACGTACAGGTAGATAAGCAAAATGAAAAATGTTGATGAATCTTAATATATTCCTGGTGTGAGTCTGAGCCAGACAGTGGAGATCAGAAGCATCATTTTCTGCCCCCTCCAGCTGACCAGGAGACCCTCGTGCTATCAAAGTCTATCAAAGTCTACCAAAGCTGTGGTTTGAAATGGGGATGCTAGACTGGAGCTGTAAGGTAGGGCATAAGGAGCTGCAGTGGACTCCCAGAGTGTCCCTTAAGATCAGAGGTGGGTTGTGTGGCCCTTGCTACCCTGGTGGTGGACTGAGGCTTTGGGCCACCTCTGGGCTGCTGCAAAGCCCCACTGTTGGTGATGGAACAGTCCCATTTGCCCTTGGTGTCCCTCAGCCAGTGATCCCTCCTTGGTGCTCCTTTGCCCTGGGAGCTGAGCTTTCACCACTCCTCTTCCCCTTTGCAAAAACTAACCCAAACCAAGATGGCCCAAAAGGCAACAAACCCTTTGGACAAGCTCCAAGTGCTGCACGTCCCCAACCCCCTTCCCACCACAGGGCAATTCATCATTCTCCTCCCCACTGGCAAGGTGATAAGGAATCAACAGAGGTTTCCTTCCAGTTTTGGGATTCCCGCTAAGTGGTGTCTCCATGGGTGGTTTCCCTCAATCCCCCAATTATCTCACTTCCTCTTATTGTCACAAAAGAGACGACTATCTGCCCTGGAATAAGCTCCCCGGCCTCTTTTGGCCTGCGTGGCCCTGGCAGGGGACAGGCCAAGCCAGTCCTTGTCTGTGTGGCTGATGGCCCCTCATTATCTCCTCAATGCCTTGAGTGGCACAAGCAGTTAAGGGCCTTTTATCAAAGCCGCCAAACGCTTTAATCAAAGAGAAGCAATGTCCTGTCTGATACCACCAGCTTCTTCCCTGGAGCTGGAGGTCTCAAGAGCCTGAGCCTCTGCTTTCCTCCCCGTGCCTTTCCCCCCCACCCACCCCCCACCCCCCCCCATGCATCCAGTAAATCGAAAACAGCCACCAGGGCTTAAAGAAAAGAAACACGAAGTTAATGGGAAACAGAGAGCCAACATCAGCTGCCAAGGAGCATTTTGCAAAGTGAAATTAATTAAATAACAACAACAAAAAAAAAGTTAAAAAGAAGAAGTCATTAGAGATGAGCAATTCTCTTCAGATAAATCAGAACGTGACCCAAGGTTTCCTCTCACACTCAGGCTAAGTGTGGCACTTTCTTCTAGCACCGAGCAAGGATCTTTATTAAACTTGGGAAAATAACCTCACCTGTGATATTCCTCTTTTTTCCTTCCTTTTCCAGCCTCTCCTTTCTAAGTGAAATATTAAGCTTTCCCTCACTGCTCTCTTGCTCTTCTGCAGGACTCTTAACAAGCCTCAGCATCTCAAAATAATGAAAGCAAGAGCGTGCTCACTCCTGCAGCACCTCGGTCCTCTCTGATTTGATTTTGTTGGCCCATCATCTGCCCAAACATTGACTCTCCCTCAGCCAGTTTAGGATTTATCTCAAGCTGATTATTTCCTTTCCGCAAGGCTGGATAAGTGCTGGCAGGGGCAGAGGGCAATTCGACTGGGTTTGAGACCAGCTGGTGGCTGTATCTTCTGTAGCAAATGCCACCACTGGTTTCCAGGATAGTGTCTCAGATATGGCTCCTTCCAGCTTTGACATCTCCTGATGTTTCTTTTTAATCAGGAGGTCAAGTCTTGGCTTAGGCTGAGTTAAGGATGGGTCTGTTTTCGAGCAACTCGAAGGCACCGTGTTCAACTTCTCCTTCCTTGGTGACCTCAGACAAAGATTTGGCTCAGTGGTTGGCAGTGTTGTTCTTAGCTGTCAAGTCAAGATGGATTCACTCTGGAGATCTGATATGGAGTTACATTAGGGGAGAGCAACGGGGCTGTGAGGGGATGTTATCTCTGAAGGCCCCTCTCTTTCAGGGAGCTGATCTTCTTCTGGGTGAGGAAGGAAGGGAGGACACATCCCAGTGCTTCAAATCTGACAATTCCTGGTGTGTGGGTGGGCGTGTGGGGTGGCAGCATTGGGAATGACCCCAGGGTGGTGCAGTGGGGCTGCTGCTCTAAGCACCTTCTGAACATGCTGAAGGCTAGGGAACAGCAGTCCTCAAGGTGAGACTCAGCCTGCCTTCTACCCCAGCTCCACGTTGAGATTGCTTGTGGCCTTTCCCAAAGAGACTGGCTTTGAGAGGATGGATTAACTCCCATCCTGTGTCCTACCAAGGAGTAGCTTCAGTTCTTCATGTGGATTTTTAGGTTGCAACAAATACCCGTTGGAGCTTTGCCTTTTTTCTGGTTGTTCTCCACCTCTCCCTCTCTCATTGTTGTGCCTGGAGAAACCCAAAAGGACTTCCCAGCAGGCAGCTTGCTTTCTGGCTTTCATTTTAGCCCCACGTCCCAGTTAGGGCACTGGGGCTTGTTTTCCCTTGTGTTATCCTCTCCCTCAGACTTCCTGTGAACTAAAAAGCCATCTCGCTGAACCTCTGCTCCCTCCCAGCCTTACACAATCTCAACCACTTGGCAGATTGTTGGGATGCTTTTGATGCTGAACAGGAGGCAACTGGAACAGCCTCTCCCTGGGGAGGTTATACAAGTTGTCATGTTGGCACTCTGAGGGACAAGAGGGACGTGGCAGAATCCACTGGCTCTGACTAGTGAGGACCATGTCCTTCAGCTTGGACATGACCCTGCTCGTGGGGAAGAATGTAGCCTTCATCTCCTTCCTGCTCTGCTGAGGTTGGTGGAGATACAGCAATGCCTTCCCCTTTCTCTGCAAGGACAGGTACTGGTGGTGTGGATGGACCTCCTCATTGATGGAGCTGATTTCTCCCTCATCCCGACCAGCTTTTTCTTTCACTCAAAGAATCTGAAGGAGAAAAGGCCAGTATGGCATGTCTTCTCAGAGGGCATGCTGCTCATCCTGCTGAGGTGAGGAGATGCAACGAGTTGGCCAAGGGTTGAGCTATGCTGCAGCCAGAGGTGTCTGCAGCTCAGGTAGATGCAGTGGAGCCCAGAGCAAGGTGGCTGCTGGGGCACCACCGGTGAAGGAGAGCCTGCCTGCATGGTGGAGAGATGTTTAGGGGGCTGATGTGCACTCAGCTTTTGCTGGGCAGCCATGGTCCTTGTGGCACTGTAGTTTCAGCAGCTTCATGTGAGCATCCCTCTCTCCCACCAGGAGCCTCCTGGGCCTCTGTAGGCAGTGCTGGCAGCTCCCTGCCTCTGGAAGAGGTTCCAGCTCTTGCTGTTGGGTTGTCTCTGCCCCACAAGCCACGTTCTCCTGCAGTGCAAGACAAATATATTGCAAACCATGGAATTGCTGAAATAACCAGCATGTCTTAGGTGCCATGGCTCAGGATATAGGTCTTCTTTGCCCTTGAGGGATGCTCATGTTGGTTGAATCCATCTTTTTTCTTTCCTTCTTTGCCAGCCCACGTGTCAGCCTTGTGCACTGGCGGTGGGTATTCAGGCTCATGCTAGATTCATCCTAGGCACCAGACTGGATGGAACAACAGTGTTGGTGACAATCACCCATTGTGTCTCCCTCATGAAGTCAGGATGAACCCACTGTAATGTCCTGGAAGTGAGGGGGAGCTTTAAAAACGAAACCAGTCAGGTCCCATTCTTCATTGTCTTCTGTCCCAGGGAGCTGACTGTTGGAAAGGAGGTTTACACCGGGGAAGGAGGTGGGCCCAGTGCACCCTGAAGTCCAGAGATCTTACATGTTTGCATTTCATCCTGGATGGCCCTAATCTTGGAATTGGGAAAATTCCATTTAAAAAGCCATTTGTGTGGTATTTACAACCCAGCTGGAAGTAGTAAATACCGGAAATCTTGGAACTGCTTCTGCTCTCGCTCCAGCTCCTTCATTAGATAGATCATCAAATTCCTTGTGAGGCAGCCAGTTTCCACCCCATTCTGCAGGCTCCGTTTTCCTTGGATTCACTTCGGAGCAGCTTCTCCCAAGCTCTGGCAGGTTCTCCTGCTTGGCAGATCCTTTTGCTTTCTGAGGTTTGCGCAGTATTGAGGGGCTGGTCACAAGAGCTGATGGCCACCTTTGGCTTCCAAGAATAGCGACAAAAGTGGAGGAAGGTCAGCATCTCCAAGGAAGGTCAGCATCTTCCAGGTGGGTCAGCATCCCCCAAAGGTGCCCAGCACCTCCTAGGGCTCAGTGGCAACAGGATGAGGATGATGAAGTGCTACCAGGGAGCCAACATCAAGAAACAAATCCAGAGCAGACCAGGCAGTTATCACCTGTGTTCTGCTTACTCTGATGCCGAGGAGGTGAGAGGATCTTCAGGAAGAGGATTATGTTCTTGGGGACACACTGTGCTGGCTTTGGGGCTGGTGGGGATGGCTCTCAACTTCAGCCTGCAGCGTTGAGTGAGAGCTCCGTTTGACTAGTCCTCCTTTTGCCATTCTCTCATTTAAAGATGTCCCCTTCCCACCCCCAGATCTGCTCCACAGACACTTCACTTGCTCTGTGCTGGCTCTGGTCTCCTCTGTGAGAAGTGGTGGGACAAGGCCAGATCAGACAAGGGACCAGTGTAAATTCTTCAGCTGGCAGAAGCTGAGGACCTCTGGCCTGCATCATCCCATCTGATGATGAAGATGGACTGTTCTCTTCACTCTCCAGCACATTGAGGTTACATGGATGGGAAAAGCAACAGGAAGAGGGGCCAGAGGACAGGCAGAAGTGCTAGGACAGGCTGTGATCCTTCGTTAGCCACTGGGTCCTCTTTGGAGATGGCTAGGGTGTCCTCATACATCTTAAAATCTGGAGTGGTGGTGCCCTTTCCACACAGGACACCAGTGAGCCTGGCTCTGGAGAGGCCAGCAGAGCCATGATGAGAACTTACAGCAGAAGACAGGGCACTTCCAGGGTTTCCACTGAAATCCTGGTTGGTTTTGGTTTTTCCCTTCACCTGGGATGGGTTCTGGAAGCAAATGGGGATCCAGCTCTGCCTGGTTGGGCTGGAGCAGGCAGCAGAACGTCTGGGCTGGCTGGAAAAAGCAGCAACCTCAGGCTGTAAGTCAGGATCGTTTTTACACAACGGAAAAAGCAGAGTTTGACTGGTTTGTGTTGTAGATTAAAAAAAAAAAAAAACAAACACAAAAAACCTAATAATTAAAATAAACAGTCAAACCCCAAGCCAATGATTTCTAATGCCAGCAGAGCAATGCGGTTTAATGCTAAGGACTTTATTAGCAGAACAATGCTTCGTTTTACAAGACATTGTTTTTCCACCCTAGTGTTCTGATTACTCAGTGGTGGGTTAGGGATCCAAAACTTTTGAGCTGTCTGTAAAAACTCAGGCTGTTCTTCCATGTGTATCTCCTGTGATAAACCCGTGCTCGGGAGGGAGCTTAGACCTTTGCTCCCAGCTTTTGTCTTTCAGGGGGCTACATCCTCTCCACTGCTCCTTATCCAATCATGGAATCCCAGACTGGTTTGGGTTGGAAGGACCTTAAAGATCATCTAGTTCCAACCCCCCTGCATGGGCAGGGACACCTCCCACTAGACCAGGTTGCTCCAAGCCCCATCCAGCCTGCCCTTGGACACTTCCAGGGAGGTGGAGGGAACCTGATGAGGCTTAAGGAGACTGATACATTTCTGCATCCCTCTGCTTATTGTTTCAGCCATTTTATGGATGTGATTCCACCACTTACTCATCCCATCCTAATTTCTGTCCCTACTTAAAAGCAGGCAGAGGAGGAGCAGAACTTGGTTGTCAGGGCTCTGCACTGCTGGGGCTGAGGAGCTGGGTGTGCTTTTGGGAGGAAACAAGGGCGGAATGGGCCTGGGGGTCTCCAGCTGCTGTTACAAAGCCAGAGGACACCAAGGAGAAGGTCCCCTTGGTGGGTACCTGCTGCTTTCTGGGATTGTTGGCCCGAGATGACTGGCAGCAGCAGTGGTTCTTGCTGGAGCTGGCAGACACCTGAGTGGGAGTAAGGGGTTATTTTACCAGCAGAGTGGGTGCAGCTTCCAGGAGAAAGCCCGTGGCTGTTTATAGCCAGGAGGATACGTGCCTGTGTGTGTTTACAAGAAACAAAAGGTGCTGCACTGCCTTTCTGCACCTCCTGAAGTGAGACACAGCCACTCTTGCAGACCCATGGTTTTGCGAGTGCTTCTTGGGTTGGGGGCAGATGCTTTTATTCCTCTTCTCTGTGAAACTATTTTTTTTTTTTTTGCTTTGTATTTGGGGGGGGGGGGGGGGGGTGTGAAAAAAAAATGCCGCTTTCAAACGTGCCGGTTGAGAAGAATTGGAAAATGGCCATTCCTTGAGTGTTCTTTCAAATTTTACCCCTGGTGAAAGGGTGCAGCCAAGGGGTCTGCAAGCAAAGTGGGATGTTCTTCTGCCCTCACCAGGAATCTTGTTCTTGAAGCAGCAGCAAGTTAATCCGGGTCAAAAACGAGCTCCCCTTCCCTTGCCTCGCTGTCCTTAAAATCTCTCGGTGCAGTGCTCGTCCCTGGGAACGTTGCCATCCATTCCAGCAGAGCTGGATTTCATTTGATGACCCTGCAATGAATAAATAAGCGGGCATTCATTTATTCATTTTGCTTCACCCTGGAGATTTCACCTAAATTGTTTATCTCCTTCCCTCTGTTGGCCCGGGCTGCTCGCAGGAAACAAAGGGCTCTGCAAGCGGCGCCTCGTTGTTTCTAGCTGTGAAATTTACTTTTTCTTTTTGGTCTGTTACCCTTGGCTCCAGCACACAGCCCTGCCTGGATTTATGTGCCCTTGGCACGGCTCAAGATCGAGGCTGTAAAACTCCAAATCTGCTTGTCTCAACTGTGCTGTCTCTGATGCTCTCCTGGGGGGTGGGGATTTTTACCGTGATCTCCATTTTTGTCTCTTTTGTCGTCAAAATATCGACTTGCAAAGGTTTCTTTAGTTCGTAGTATCAGCTCTGAGCCTCTCAGCTGTGAGTGGGGACCATGGTGAGGTGTGTCCAATGGGAAGATGTTACTCCTCTGGTCAAGGTGCTGGCAGTGGAGAGGAGATGAGGAGCTTGGTGGTATGGGGGTATCTTTGGGGGTATCACCAAGCAAGCTAAGCCTCAGGGTGCCTCCAGCACCTTCCAGCTTTGCTTTTGCTCCTGGAGCTCTTAGCTAATCCGTTCCCCAGTCCAGCAGACAGGGCCAAGTGGAAGACTTGGTTTCAGCAGGTTGGATTCAGATGGATTCCAAGGAAGGGGATGTGGATTTCATAGAATGGTTTGGCTTGGGAGGGACCTTAAAGATCATCTAGTTCCAACCCCCCTGCATGGGCAGGGACACCTCCCACTAGACCAGGTTGCTCCAAGCCCCATCCAACCTGCCCTTGGATGCTTCCAGGGATGGGGCTTCCACAATTTCCCTGGGCAACCTGTTCCAGTGTCTCACCACCCTCACACAATAGTTACACTGGCATCACTGAGGGAAGGGTCTGGATCAGCCCTGTGCAGTCAGTGTCCTTGGCCAAACATGGATTGTGGAGAGGGAGATGTTCAGCCGAGGCCTGTATTTCATGACCAGGAGTTTTCTCTCCTAACAGATGAGGAATGTTCCACCACCGAGCACCCCTACAAGAAGCCCTACATGGAAACTTCTCCAGCAGAAGAGGACCCTTTCTACAGGCCCAGTTACCCCCAGCAGCAGGGACTGAACACATCATACAGGACTGAATCTGCCCAGCGCCAAGCCTGTATGTATGCCAGCTCCGCCCCCCCCACGGACCCCGTGCCCAGCCTAGAAGACATCAGCTGCAACACGTGGCCCAACGTGCCCTCCTACAGCAGTTGCACAGTGTCTGCCATGCAGCCCATGGACAGGTTACCCTACCAACACTTCTCTGCCCACTTCACCTCGGGGCCACTGATGCCCCGGCTCAGCAGTGTGGCCAACCACACCTCCCCCCAACTAGGAGACACCCATGGCATGTTTCAGCACCAAACCTCCGTTTCTCACCAACCCATCGTCCGGCAGTGTGGACCTCAAACGGGCATCCAGTCCCCTCCCAGCAGCTTACAACCAGCAGAATTCCTCTATCCCCACGGAGTGCCTCGAACCCTTTCTCCCCACCAGTACCACTCGGTCCACGGGGTGGGCATGGTGCCAGAGTGGAGTGAGAACAGCTAACGGGGGCGCCGGGGAAAAACGCGAGAGCGTTAGCGGTGGGGTTGGGGGTTGAGGAACTAAAAAAAACAAACAAACACAAAAAACCCCACCAGAAATTTAAAAAAAAAAAAAAAAAAGAGAAAACTGACCAAAAAAAAAAAAGGGGGGGGGGGGAAAGAGGGAAAAAAAAAAAAAAAAAGACCCTGTTGGTAATAAAAGCAAGAATATTTTGCAAGACTCCTTGAACCGAATGTTCACCGACAGCGCTCGGGAGGGACGGACACTGGTTGAAACCACAGATGAAATAATCGTTGGCCTCGGTGTGACTTTCCTCCCCCCCCCCCCCCCCCTTCCCCTTTTTTCTTTTCTTTTGTTTCAAAGGAAAAATCACGGGCCCCACCCAGTTTGTGTTGCTGCCACCGCCAGCCCTGTGCCCCTGTCATCCCCCACCCCCCCCCCCTGCTCTTTTTGTTCTCCGAGGGACACGAAGCTCCCGCTGCCTTTCTCAACACAGTCCGAGTGCTTGAACGAAAACAACTAGGATGATACTTTTTTTGGGGGGTTGTTTTTTGTTGTTTTTTTTTTTTGTGGTGTTGATGTTGACGATGTTATATAATAAATCATAATATATATATATTTTCTTTCCTTTTTTTTTTAAAAAAAAGGCACTGTCCCTTTTTACCAAGGGTGGATTTTGGAGTGGCGGTGCTTTTTTTTTTCTTTGTGTTTTTTTTTTTCCCCCCTCACTAGTATTCTCCTGGTTACTTTTCAACAGGAAAAGGTTTTACAAAGCCACAAATAAGCAAAGCAGGTACCTACCTCGCCCAGGTGTTGCCCCACGAGTGAACTTGCTCCCTGCTGGCTGCCACATTCCCTTTCCAGTGCCTCCAAATCATCTCCCGGCAGGAACCAGCCCCACCAACTCAGCGTCCCACTCGCTGGGAACTCTCTCCCTCTTCTTTCCTTCCCGTCTCCCAGTCTTTCCCAGTCCATCAGCTGTCTCTGATGGAAGCACGGGGTGTCTTTCAAACTTGACACCATCCACAGCTTGTCTCCTGCTGAATTTTTACCAGGAAGGGGCTCCGAGCCAGCTGCGAGGGCGGGGGGGGTGGGATGCAGACAGCAAAAGGAAAAAGTTTGGTCATAAAAATGATGATGACACTTGTTTGCAAGCCCAGACTTTCATTGTATCATGTGCTTTTTTTAATTCCTCTCAAAAAAAACCCACCCAACCCCTCCCCAGAATGATACTGCTCTGCGTATGCTGACCGAGATATTAAGTAAATGCATTTAAAAGGAGCAGGAAATGATCACGAGGGGCTGGGGGCGAGGGGAGGCAAGAAGAGAAGAAAAAGAAAAATGTAAGTAAAACTGTCTCCTGCAGAGGTTTTCAGGTGTAAAAATTTCCTGGTGCTATTTATTGACACGTGGGAGTTCAAACAAGTGGCAGGATGTCATGAAGCAGCTGGTGCAAAGGGGTTAAAGTTTTTATTGTCGTGAACGTTTGCCTTCTTTTCTTCTTCTTTCTTTCTTTCTTTCTTTCTTTCTTTCTTTCTTTCTTTCTTTCTTTCTTTCTTTTTTCCCCCCCTCTCTCTCCAAGCTGTGCACACTCTATATAATTGACATCTCTTTTTAATTAAATGGCATTCTAATTAACAAAAGAGGCATACCTGTGTGTCAGCAAGTGGGAATGTGGGGGTGGATGTGTGGGAATGCTGGGGTGTGGGAGGGGTTACGGACAGGTTTCCAAAGCTGGGTAGGGAAGAAGAAAACAAAAGAATCCCTTCCTAGCTACTCTTCCCTGTTCTTGGGTGTCAATTTCTAATGAACACCATGTGCTCTCGATGGCAAGGGACCCTATTTTTAAGGTTGGACCAGATGATCCTTGAGGTCCCTTCCAAGCTGGCATTCTATGGTTCTATGGCATTCTGTGGTTTTGGGGTGGTTTTTTGGGGTTCTTTCTGCCCGATGGCTGTAGGTTTGATTTTTCTTCCTCTCTGGTGTGCCACTGGAGGTAGAGCATCCCAGCTGGCTGTCAGGTAGGGATGGGCTGTAAGTCTGTGTGTTTGGCTCCTACAGGATTGCCCAGGTCCTCCAGGTCCTTCCTTTCCACTCAACCCCAGGGGACACACTCTCCCGGGGTTAATTTCCTGTCCAGGTGGATTTAAAAGTGACCTTGGGAATCCAGGTGGGTGCTGGGATGGCACCAGGAAGCCCTCATGGAAGTGGAGCTGCCCCTCTCCTTTTCCCATGTAGATGGGGTGGGTGGGGGACACCTGGTCCAGGGGAGGTGTGGGAGCCTCAGCAAAGGAGATGATGTTGGATGCTTCATGGGTGGGAAACAAGATGGAAAAGTCAGCTCCAGAGACAAATATTGCAAAGAAGAAGCCCAGCAGAAAGGTCTCCTGTGAGAGCCATGGCCACCCGATGGGAGAAGCATGTCCAGGTCCTGGGCATGAACTGAGGAGGTGTCCCCATGGCAGGTGGGACCTGGGGGACCATATCTGCTGGGGCTGCCCCAGAGCTGACTACAAGGTGGTGTTCTTGATCTCTCTGCTTTTACTCTTTTCTCCTTGTGATGACCAGGCTTCATCAAGGTTGGGTCAGGATGGGATGCTGTGCTGCCCTTGGGGAGACCTCCATGTATCAGCCACAGTTGCAGGCAGGAGGAGACATGGGCATGGTGCAACCCCTCTGTGGGCATAGCTGGGTCCTCAAGTCAGACACAAAGCTGTTTGTCTTTGTGGAGCCACCTCCAGGGAATTACTCAAACATTGCCTTGCTCCATAAATCACATGCTGCTCCTCTAGAATATGCAGTTGGCCAAGATGAATGGCTGAGGAAACAGCATTTTGAGTTGAGAAATAAAAAAATTACACTGCATTTAGCTGTCAATTACATTGTACTTGTCAGGCTTCGTTATCCCACTGCTAATCATGTAATCATCTAATCACCATGTGGTAATTTCCATCTAATTAAATGGCCAGTGGTTGCTCTGTAAGTAAAGAGGTCTTACCCAAAATGTGTGCCATGCATCTCCAAGGGTATTAAGTAAACTAAACTCCCATGGTAAATTATTTTTTAAGGTTTGGAAGACAAGCCCCAAGCTCTCAACTTGATTAATGTCCTCAAAGTTCCTCGTGTCATTTTTTTGGCTCTTCAGGGAAATGCTGAGGCTCTTTAGTGGACCCTGTAATGGGCTCTGATCTCTGGGTTTTGGCTGCTGGAGAGTCAGGTAGATCCCCAAGGACACAGCTTTGGCACGAGGAGCAAGGAGGGTGGACCTGTCACACCAGGAACATTTGGGATGAAGGCAAAGGTGGGGGTGAGGGTGCGATATAACCTTCTCCTCCTCTTCTTGAAGAGTTTGGTGGTGGCTGCTGCTCCAATGTGGCATTTCTGGGCTTGAGCCATCATGAAGCCCACTTGTCCCACATAATCCCAGCCTGCTTAGCCATTGGAATGTGTAGGAGTGTGAAGAAGCAGAACATGAAAGGAAAAGGTGACGTGTTCGAAGGCCCGTGGACCCCCAGCCTGGAGATAAGTCTGCCTGGTCTACTGTGAGCCTTGGGAAACACTTTGTACTTCTTCCCAACTGGTCCAAAACAACACTGGGAGCTGGCAAAGAGGAGGGTGTTCTCTCCTTTGGGTTGGTATTTTGTGGTACAAAGAGCCTTTCCTTCATTTCTCTTCTTAGGAACTTACTCCTTAGCAGAGCATGGTAAGGATGGTGCTAATAATAACCAACCAACGAACCAACCAACCAACCAACCAGGGAACAAATACAGGAGTCACTGTCATTGAAATAATTGGCCAAAAGAGGTTGGAAAATCCACCCTGTTCAGAGCTCCACTGGCAATTTCTCCATGAAAGGCCTTGAAACCTGAGGAAGACCATCCCGGCGTGGTACAAGGGACCAAGCACGGCCACCACCAGCCTCTCCCTTCTTGCCTCCAAGTCCCAGGAGGCATGAAACAATCCTCAGAGTTGGCTGGTGGGTTCCCAGCATCACAGGCTGAGGATGCTGAGGGGTGGGCTGGATCTGAGGTGCTTCTGCTATGGGCATGGGGACAGGGATGGTGGATGAGTCCTGGAGAGCTGGATTTGCTAGTTCCACTTCCCAGGAAGTGACCAGGGAGGGGGGGTGAACCATGTCCCCAGGTGAGGAGGGAACATGGAGGGGAGGCAAAGCTGGTGGAGGAGGAGGAGGTTTGATGTAGTGGGTTGAGAAGGTGGTGGTGGTCCACCATCCTCATCATAGGTGGGGGACCTTCCTCACCACAAACCTCTCCCTTCTGGTGACAGCCTTGGAGCAAGCTCGCTGCTCCAGCAGGGTGAAAAGTAGCCCTGACCCATCACCAGGCAGGAGAAAAAAACAGGGCCCATAAAAAATAAGTGCAGGCTGTGCAATTCCTTCAAGAGGAGAAGGAGAGGAAGAAACCCAACCTCTGCTAAAAAACATCTTTTCAAGAGCCAAGACCAGTTCCCAGGCTGTGGTCATGAGACTGTTTTCTCAGCTGCTGCTTTCCTGGGCTAAAATATTCCCAGCAGTTCCCAGAGCTGGTACCTGGGGGGGTTACACACAGAGAGCTCTTTGTCCACCCCTATCAGCTCACCTCCATGGTTCAAACTTATCCAGCCAAGGCTGGTTTGGGGAGGTGGCTTTTCCCTGCTGAGGGACCTACTGGGCTGGGCAGCTCCCAAACCCACCCTGGTGAGGTTATTCCCAAGAGATGAGGATGCTTGAGAGGGGCAGATGCCCCCTTCTCCTGCTCAGGGCTCCCAGGGCAGAGCTGACCTCTCTCCCCACTTCCCAAAACCCACCTTTGTGCCTCCAGGCCTGAGGGGAAAAAGAAACACCCCAAAGCCTCAGGATTCTTGCTCATAAATCCAGCCCACGATCTCCTAGATTTTATGGTACTGCCAACTCAGGCAATTCTATGATGGGTCTCATGCAATTTGCAAAAGTGGTTTTTGGTTTGGTTTGGTTTTCTTCTTTCTCTTCAAGTTTCCAGTTCCTGGAGTCCTGGGATTATATGAGAGTCTCAAGGGATTGAGTCTTCCCTGTCCCCCCTTGTTCTTTTTTTTAGGATATGGAATAAAGTGGGAAATTTTACTGGCAGGGAAAGGGAGGCAGAGAAAAGGAATAACTTGTCTGGAGGTGGGACTAGAACTCGTCACCAGCCCCAAAATATTTTGCTTTGCTTTTTCTTGTTTGTTTTTAGTTCTCTCTGGAAATCACTTTGCTGCTTTTCTTTTTTTCAGTAATACAAATTTCAAAGTTCTCAGTGAATGGAAAACGTTCAGAAAGTGGCTTGAATAAATTCCCAGCCCCCCACCCAAAAACAAAAAAAGGAGAGATATTTTGTTTCTGTTTAGGTTTGTTTCTTTTGAAATTTCAAAGGATAATTTTTTCTTTATTTCAAGCTGAACTGGTTTCAGAGTGAGATGCTGATGTGTTGCACTTGGAGCCCACCACAGCTGGTGGCTCACAGAGTTATCGAGGCTGGAGAAGACCTCTGAGATCATCAAGTCCAGCCCATGACCCAACACCACCGCATCAGCTAGACCATGGCACCAAGTGCCACATCCAGCCTTTCCTTCAACACCTGCAGGGATGGTGACTCCACCACTTCCCCGGGCAGTCCATTCAATGTCTGATCACCCTTTCCATGAGGAAGTGCTTCCTAATATCCAACCTAAACCTCCCTTGGGGCACCTTCAGGCTCCAATGTCTTCTACTGCCTTTGGTTGGTTGAAAAGAAATCCTGCAGCCTCTGTGGCTGGGTCTGACTGTGCTTTGCTGTGGGGTTTGCTGGCTTCACCCTGCACCCAGGAGGACTCAGTTGTGGTCAAATGGGGTTATAAATCAGCACGTGGCTCTGATGCCCCTGGGGGAGAAAGATTGCCCACTCTGAAGGTGGGGCAATGTGCTTGATGGGGCATCCTGGGAATACCTGGGTAATGCCCATTGCTGCCCATCGGCAAGAGAGTCCTGTGGGATCTGCAGCTGCCCTGACTTAGGCAGCAGCAGCTGGAGCTACTTCACAGAGCTTCCCAGCAGCACCAGTTCCACCTGGATGGGGCCACAGGGATTAAAGGCAGGGAGAAGGGCAGGGCTGGGCTTTGCCAGGGAAGTTTTGCATCGGCAGCTTCTGTGATGTTGGCAGGATCTTGGGAGCATCTTCAAGCGCAGGTAAGTGAAAAACTGGGGGGGGCTGTGATGCAGAGGTGGAGCTGGTCCCTGTGAACTGGTCTCTAACCTCTGTGGTGTCCTCGGGGGAGGTTTGGCCTCTACTGAAGACCTAACAGGTGACTTGTCATCTGCCTCCAAGGCAATAAATGATGAATTATGAAGTGAAAGGACAGCCCTAAATGGGAGGGGGAAGAGGCAGCATCCTGAACTCTTTGAAAGCAGGGAACCAAGGGCTGCCATTAGTCCTCGTATCCATAAATGCTGGTGTTGAGAAGCTTTGGTTGCATAAGGTCCATCAAGTGTTTTATTATTTTTATTATGGTGGTGTTAATAATATATTGTTGCTCTTCCTCTGTGTGATCTGTGTAATTTGGATAATTAAATTGTTCACGTGCGCTTGTCTCACCACAGGGCTTTGTGCTGCTGTGACATCCCCATCACCAGCTCCAGGGATCCCAAAGTCCTCAGTATTTCACTCCAGCTTTTATTTAGACCTGGGCTGTGACGAATCAAAAACTTGTTTGTTGTTCCTGGGGGTTTTCAGGAGAACTTTCTCATCAAAAGGTAACGAGGTGGTCACCACTATTTCCTCTTTTCCTGCTCTTGGTGTCTGGGCTTCTAATACATCTTTTACGATCCTATCCCTGGACCTGCTGGCTTTGTTTCTGCTCCTACAGCTTAGGGTGCAGCTGATCTTTGCCCCAAGGATGCCTGGTTGGCTCCTGTCCAACCTCTTTAACCCTTCACCAGGACTCTCAGGTCCTTTTTTGCAAGGCTGCTTTCCAGCCCCAGCTTGTCGTGTTGGATGGGGTTGTCCATGCCAGAGGCAGGGCTTTGCCTTTGAACCTCTGAACTTCATCAGGTTCCTGCCATCCCACTTCTCCAGCTTGCTGGGGTCCCTCTGGGGAGCAGCTCTGCCTTTCAGTGCCTTGGATGCTCCCCCAGTTTGGTATCTTCTGTGAGCTTGATGAGTGTCCTCTGTCCCACCACCGTTGTCATTAATATATTAAGATATCAAAGACCACTGGTGCCACTGCTGACCCTTGAGGGATGCTGCTAGTGGCCAACCACCACTTGGACTTTTTGCTGCTAATCATCACCTTTTGCACTTGACAGTCCAGCCAATTTTCCACCCTCCTTGTTGCCTACCTATCCAGTCCATACCTTGTAATTTTGGACTTGGAGAACACTCTGGGAGACTGTCAAGTGCAGTTGCAGGCCCTGGTGTTCAGCAGAGACATAGGTGGGGGGGACCCCCAGCATTTTCCCTCTCAGGATCACTGTAAGCCTGAGGACACCTGCATGCACCATCTTCATCAGACCTTTAATTAGAAACTCTGAGGACCAGTAAAGCACAGGGTGGTTTTTGTGGGACATGTATCTGGGAAAAACAGGTGGAACTGAAGGCTGGTTGAAGAGCTGGGTTAGGGTGATGGATGTGCTGCTGCTCAAGTTGTGTTGACTACCCTGGCTGAACCTGGCATTTGGTGTGCCCAGGCAAGGAAAGGAGAGGTAATTCCAGGCTTGGAGAGCTTTTAGTTTAAGGCAGAGGGTCAATGGATCATGAGATGGTCCATGGTGTTGTAAGCAGTGAATTATGAGAATGTGTGCCTGCAGACAGCCACTGGAACAGCCTCACTGAGGGACAGGCACCACATTTATAGAACCATGTCTATAAAATCATCTAGTCCAAGCCCCCAGCAATGAGCAGGGACATCTTCAACCAGATCAGATTGCTCAGAGCCTTGTCTAACCTCAGCTTGAATGTTTCCAGGGATGGGGCATCTCCCACCTCTCTGAGCAACCTGGGCCAGGGTCCCACCACCCTCATTGTAAAAAAAATGCCTTCCTTATGTCTAGTCTGAACCTCCCCTCTTGCTGTTGGGTTGATGCCAGTCCAGGTGGTGATGACAAACCCTGCTTGGCAGTGGCTGCAGCACTTGCCTACGTGGGGAGCAAATAATAAAAGTGGGTTTGATTCATTTCCAAGTGTCCTGCACGGGGGTTCTGCAGCGAGGGCAGGAGGCACCACTGAGTAGCCAGGGTCATGGTTGACCTGGGTGACCTTCAAAGCCTCCAGAAACACTTGGCAAAGGAAATGAAACGCCACGATGGGACCAACGTGGATAAGTGGGGGGTTTTTTGGGTGTGTTTATCCAGCACCAAAACACTGCTTAGCCTTCAATGACATCATTTGCTTGGCTTACAAAGAAATAATTGTGCTTTCCCTCTGGTTTTAAACAAATCACCTGAAACAATAAGATAAAATAAATATGTTTCTGCATTAAGGAACTTCTAGAATAGAAAACTTCAAAGCTACTTAAGCTTTGACGCAAACCACGGCTGCTGGAGTGGGAGGTGAGGGCAGTTTTTGTAGCAGTTACTGAATCATTTGTTGAGACAATTTGATCTGGTTTTTGGTCTTGTTTGGGGTTTTTTGGGTGGAAAAAAGGCAACTCTCACGTCATGCTGCTCCACCATCCCAAAATGTTGTTCCGTTCTAGTCGGTATTCAAAAGAAAAATGACAGGTGATGGAGTCAGGGCTAGAAATCAAAAGGGCCACCTCATTCCTAGCTGTGCTGGAGCATTAAAAAAAAAACAAACACATTAAATAATTCTAAAGTCTTCAATATTTTCCCAGTATCTGTCTTCCAGACGTTGTGATTCACTTATGCCAACATTTGAAGACTCTTGCCTGTGAGGAAGTGAGCTCTTGGTCTGAGCAGGATTATCACCATCATTTGCTGATCCTTATTTTTGATTTTATTATTATTGGGAATTTTGGAACCTTATTTTCTTTTTAATTATTATTTTTATTGTTGGTTTGCTTGGATTTTTCTCCTTTTCCCACAGCTGTTAATGAAGTACAGGCAAGCTGTTTATATCTCCTTTCTCAACTGATTGGGGCAGCTTTTAGGACAACTTTAACACCTTGATCAGTGACTAATGGATGGGGCAAGACCCTCCCACTGGGTCCATGGGCCAGGGCCAGCCCATAGTGGTGCCTCCTGCTCCTGACTTTTATTTTTTAACCCTCAGCCTGAAATTTAGAACTCCCTCTTTTGGTTGAAAGTGGTTGAATTTGCCTCATGAAGATGAAACTCTCCCAAGAGGCAGCTGCAGGGGTTTGATTAGGCTCATTTCTTCAGGAAATTAAGCTAACATCTTCTCTTGGAGCATCTAGCCTTTAACCCAAAGGCTTGATCCACCAGTCTTGGCTGCAGTGGGGCTGTTGTTGGGATTCCAGTCAGAATATCCAGGTAGACAGGTCACCTATGTGCCCATGGCTGGAAAAAAAAAGGAAGGTCTTCTGGGGTTTTATTTTTGAGCTTGAGCCATCCTGATAAAGTTCAGTGGAGTAGAACTGTAGGAATTGGGTCCTGTGCTGAGGTGGCCCCTTTGGTTCCTAGTCCTGACTCCATCACCTGTCATTTTTCTTTTGAATACTGACTAGAACTGAGCAACATTTTGGGATGGTGGAGCAGCACGCCGTGAGAATTGCCTTTTTTCCACCAAAAAACAAACCCCAAAAACCAGATCAAATTGTCTTAACAAAATATTCAGCAACTGCTACATGAAGTGCCCTCACCTCCCACTCCAGCAGCCATGGGCCTGCTGCAGGAGGGCTGTGTGGGAGAACTGGGGGGGTAAGATATTTGCATATTAGTGCTAATCCAAGTGCAGCCAGCAGCCAGCCCTGGCTTGTGCAACTCATGAACTGCACTGCTTGGGATTCAGTTAAGGATGTGATCCTTGCTTGGAGAAGAGGGATTAAATAATAGGATAAAAAGAGTCAAGTGGTAAAACCAGGAAAGGATTCCCCTCATCTGGACCCTAAGAAAAAGCCAAGTGATGGGTGCTTTATTGTCCCCATCTGGAGTGACCCCCAGTGCCAGTGGGGAGATGCTTCCTTGGATCCCAACCCTTCCAAAGTGCTTTAGTGCTGCTGTTCTTGGCAAGCAAGCAGCTTCTTGGTGGCACCACCTTGGCCTGTCCCCTGCTCCCGTTGCTTGTTCTAGTGCCAAAGGGGCTCTTGATTCATATCATTGATGACCATGACCTTTCTGTGCAGCCTCTGCTGGAGTTCCTGGTGGGAAAGAATCAGGCTGGGAGACCTGGCAGGGCTTCCTCCCCATCCACCTCCTGGATTTAGGTGGGATGAAAAAAGCTTCAGGCTACCTGCTTCCATTTCTTGAAGAGAAGGAGAGGAGGGGAAATGGAGGAAACCCCCTTACATCGCTGCAATTTTTGAGACATAAAAGCTTTTCTTTGAGAGCAAATCCCTTTTTTTTTTCCACCCCCCTCTTCCTCGTGGCATTAGGGCTCGAGAAATTCCCCAGAAAATAATTTGTCAAGGCCCTGACTGATCAAAGACATATATAAAAGGACCTTTTTTTTTTTTTTTCGTTTAAAAAGGGGGGAAAAAAAAAATCCCCCTCCGAGCTCAGAATGAATTGGCAATTCATTTACCAACTGTCAGATAAAGTAGCTCAATCCCTATCACATCTTTAGCTGGAGCTCTGGCCAGAAGGAAGCAATTCTCAGCCCACTGTGCGTCCATGTTTGGGGTATGTTAGTGATTAGGGTATTCCTGCCTGGGGGATGCAGAAAGATATGACTCAGATTCACAAAAGAGCCATAAATCTCCCTCTTTTTATTCAAAATGTGTGTTTTATAGCCATTTCCTGGCCAATGAATAAATTCCTGCCTTGACTAAATAATGTAATATATTTGTGTGTGTGTAGGTTTTTTTTGAGGTCCAAGCATTGGGTTCCTTCAAGAGTTGACTGTCTGCTCAGGAAAAGTTGGAACGTGGTTCTCTGCTGTTATTTCATTCCCAGAAAAATCCATTTGTTGAGCTTTAATGGGCTGGACAGTGTCCTGGTGACACCTGTTCTTGTTCATCCATGGTAGGGTGACCTGGAAGTGGATATGATACAAAGGACCCCCCCAAAAAAAAAGATCATCCAGCCCCCAAGGCAGGATCAACTAAATTGAAACTTGGAATTGTTGGTCCAAAGGCTCAGGCAGGATTTTGGTAATCCCAGCCATGAGCCAGGCCTCACACAGACTGTCAGCAGCAAGTGAAGCTCAAAAGCTCAGTAGATGCTCTCCTAACAGCCATGGCTGGGCTGCTGGAGCTGGGCTTCCTGGGCTGTTGAAGCCCACTTGTCTCTGCAGCTGAAATCATGTCCAGTTCCCAACTGGTGGGTGACAACATACCTTCAGGCCATGGTACCTGTGGAACTGCCTTTCTCCATCTCAAGAGCAGCATCGAAGCCAGAGCTGTGAAAAAGTTCCTTCATAATATGTGGATAGGAGTAATATTTGGAGATGGGTCTGTGAGGAGATTCCCTCCGTGCTCTTCACTGACACAGCAAAACCAGTTATCCCAGTTCTGGGGCTGCAAAGGGTAAACTGGGTGAAACCTTCCAGGTGTTCAGGACAACCTGGGGGAGAAATGACATTTCTGTTCAAGGAGAGTCTCATGCTACTGGGCTGAGACACACATAAGGATTCTTTTCCCCAGTATAGATGCAGTTTTGAGCACTTGTAGACCAATAAATGGCTTCAACCCCCTTATGGCTTTGAGATAAAACCAGGTGGTGGCTTGGGCTGCATTTTCTATTAGGTGTTGAAATAGTGGTGGGGGGAGAGAGACAGATGGAGCAGAGCAAGCCCAGAGCACACATCAACTGCACCTACACTCACTAACCCCTCAGCACCTTAAATGAGCACCTGAAGGGGCTGTCCTGGCCCCTGGGTGACTGCCATGCACAGGATGGAGCAGCAAAGCCCAGGGAAGGGGGTTCCTGATGAGATCCC
This sequence comes from Hemiprocne comata, assembly GCA_020745705.1. Taxonomy (NCBI): domain Eukaryota; kingdom Metazoa; phylum Chordata; class Aves; order Apodiformes; family Apodidae; genus Hemiprocne; species Hemiprocne comata. Next base: position 12,131,686 of record CM036602.1, on the reverse strand, counting down.
TTCTTCAACAATCCTTTGGAGCCCATGAGCTGAGCAGCAGGGACCAGGCTCAAAGCTCTGTCCCCACCCTGCTGTCACCCAGCACTTTCCCATTTCCCCAGCCCTACAATTTATCCCTGTCGTTTAGGCTTCAAGTAAGAACTATCTCCAAGTTCTCATGACAATTTTTTTATCCATAGGGAGGTTAGGTTTATAGATTGGAGATCAGTCAAAGGCTCTGTCACGACTACATTATTAATAAGGAATACACTGTATCATAGAATGGTTTGGGTTGGAAGGGACCTTAAATAGCATCCAGTTCTGACCCCCCCCCTGCCATGGGCAGGGACACCTCCCACCAGACCAGGTTGCTCCAAGCCCCATCCAACCTGCCCTTGGACACTTCCAGGGATGGGGCAGCCACAGCTTCCCTGGGCAACCTGTTCCAGTGTCTCACCACCCTCACACTAAAGAATTTCTTCCTAACGTCTCACCTCAATCTCCCCTCTTCCAGTTTTAATCCATTCCCCCTTGTCCTCTCACTCCCTGCCCTTGTCCAAAGTCCCTGCCCAGCTTTCCTGGAGCCCCTTCAGGCACTGGAAGGTGCTCTAAGGTCTCCCTGGAGCCTTCTCTTCTCCAGGCTGAACACCCCAACTCTCTCAGCCTGTCTCCAGAGCAGAGCTGCTCCAGCCCTCTGATCATCTTCGTGCCCCTTCTCTGGACTCCCTCCATGAGCTCCATGTCCTTCTTATGTTGGGGGCTCCAGAATTGGTCACAGTACTCCAAGTGGGGTGCTGTTTTATTCCCTTTCTGCTTTTTCTGTCCCACCCAGACCCATGGGAACAGGGAATATGCCTGTGGCCACCTGCAGCATGTAACAGCAATATTTTCCACCCCGAGTAGGAAATCAAAACAGCAACATAAAGTAGGAAAATTCAGGATAAAATCAAATGCTGATGCTTGGTCATGGTTAACACAATTCCACAGCACAAAAGAAACACAACACCCCTCAAGCTCCTGCTCCAAACTCTCCTTTCAATTCCCATATTGCACCTTGTAGCCACCAAGCAAGGATTTGCCCGTGGGGGCAGCTCAGTGGGTCCTTGCACCAGTGAGGCCTGGACTCGGTGTAGGTGACTCTTGAATGTCTTCCTGCTCAGAAATCGAATTCTAATCAGCAGCAGTTAACTCTAATAATCCTAATTGATAGAGGGGGGGGAAATATTAGCCGGGATAATCCAATCTGATCAGTCTGATGCTGTCTTTGCCTGGGAAGCCTGCCGAGGGGGGGGGAATGTCAACTCATCCACACTGCACGTGTTTTACCTGACAAGGTTTTATGAGTCCATCAACCAGTGGGCTCATCAGAAATTATCCCAGCTGCGGTTCGAGCTCTGAGCTCCTGCTGCTAATTACCAGCACGGCAGTTAATCACGGAGAGGAGGGAGGGATGGAGAGGAGGGAGGGATGGAGAGGAGGGAGGAGTGCAAGGAGGGAAGGATGGGAGGAGCGAGGGATGGGAGGAGCGAGGGTGAAGGCGGGGGGGCGGGGGGGAGGATTGTTTAATCCCCCCACGGCTCTATCTGCTCCTAAAGAGCTGCCTGGGATCGAGCCAGCCCCTTCCCTGAGCTCATGGACTGGGAACCAGGAGATGTTTCGGGATGCGGCCGGGCTGGGGCTGGCCCTGCGCTGGGACCGGAGCTGAGCTGCCCCACGGTGGAAGCTGCTGCAGAGCTTTCCGTGTGTCCCCAAGTAATTCCAGCAGACCAGTTACAAAATTATGTCTTTGAACATAGTTATATAGGTCACACATATTTAACATGCCAGCAACACTGAAGCATATATATCTAAAAAACCTGACAAAACCAATTTATTTCTCCTGTACACGTTGTCTCTTTTGGTGGGGGAGATGAGAAAGGACCTGGTTAATTTTGCTGTTTGAAGCAGGGTGCCACACAATACATTGAGAAGCAACGTTTTGGAAAATGCTTCTTCCCCTCCCCAAATGTTCAATGCCATTCTGAGCTGGAAAGACCTAGCAAACATTATTTGCAGGCTATCAGCCCAGAGTTCCTTTGCTCCCCCCTCTTTGGTCGCTGAGATGAATGGGCTCTTTCAGCAGTGAGGATCACGACGTTGAGCAGGCTCCAAAGAATCGAGGGTCTTCCCCTTGGCAAACTCTGGAAAATGTTTCTTCAGATGTTTGGGACCTATTGGATCAAGCTGCTGCCGGGCGCCGATGGGCAGCTCTCCATCAAATATTCAACATGGAAATTTCTTAATCAGCTTCATTCATACACTGCATCCATGGCTGGGGGGTTTTAGAAATTAACCAGTATTTTTCCCACTAACAAATGCTGTCCTGGACAGGAGAAGTGGAGACAGACCACCAGGCTGCTGCTGTACTGCAGCAACCAGAGCTCTGCCTGCCTCCCCCTTTCCTAAACCAAAAATTATCCCATCCCAAGTGATTCATTTCCAAATGAAGCTGTGCAATTCCAGCAACCTCCAGGAGTTCATTAGGCCTTTGCTGTGGAGAGAGCCCTGTGGAGTGGAGCCACGGAGCTGGAGCAGGCCAGAGGTTGCTGGTGAGGAAGGGCATGTTCTGCATCTCAACCAGGAGCAATGAATCTCTTTGGGGATGCTGACCCTGACATTTGGGGGAGTGATGGCATGAGAACAGCATGGCCACGCTGCTGGTGACATGGGGGACCTGAGCAGGATGGGAACTGGGAGGGGAGAGAGGAGGTCTTGCTGCTGAGACACCTGCAAAGTGTGGAGTTGCTGTGAGTTCTGCTTTATGTGGCCACAAAAACCCCCTTGTCTCCAGGGTGGGAGGGTTTACAAGCAAATAAACCTGTTGATACGATGAATGGAGCAAACCAGCAGCATTTGTGCCCAGCCTCAGCTTTACAACAGTGGCAAATAAAATTCTTGGAGGCACGGGGGTTCTCCAAAAGGCTGATGGCACCTTTTGGAGAACCCCTGCTATTTCCTGCTGCCTCTTCATGAGCATTCGAGGTGCCAGGAACTTCCTCCCTCCCATGTGTCCATCTCCTGAGACACAAGAATCTCACATTCTAGGGCTCCTCAGACAGGAGCTTGTGTGTGTGCACAAGCAGCCAAAGGGATTTTCCTGGGAAGTGTCACTCCTGCCTGCACTGTCAGGCTGCTGGCCCTGGGATACCCCAGGTGTCCATGGAAAGGACCAGGGATGGTCCAGGAGCATTAACTCCCACTGCCAGCACCACATCAACGGGCTGTGTGGGCACTGCCAGCACACAAAAGCCCCTGGTGTCCTAGGTGGTGAGAGATGGGACCCATGTCCAGGTGGAGAACGGAAGCTGCTGGGAATGGGGCTCTATCCAAATCCAGAGTGGATTGCTGCCCTGGTGCTTTGCTCCTGAATTGTCCCCCTGCATAGTAATAGGTGTGGGCATCACTTGCCTTCTCTTGCTCCCTGGGAAGTGTCCCATCCTCCCTCTGAAGTGTGTGGTTTAGAAGCCCTCTGGTGTGTGTATGGACACCTCTGTGTTGCTCGACTGCTAGAAAATACATTATTTCACTATGGAAGAGAAGTGTGTGTCTTGGGAAGTGAGTGAGGATGTCTCCTGGAGGGGAGATGGTGGTGGGAGGGATCCAAACTCCCTGGAGAGGCAGAGCCCAGTGGCACAGGGACCTCGTTGGCATTGTTTTATTTGAGGGTGCAGCCACCTCCATCCCTCCCTTCCCCGTCCTGCTGCCCTAGCCCTGGTTTTAGGACCCAATAGAGCAGAGTGTTGCCCCCAGGAAGGGTCCAGAGCCCCCTGGCCTCCTTCTGGGCAGGTTTTGTCCCATGGCTGAGAGTCCCCGGGCAGGTTCTGCTCTGGTTTTGGGTGCTGGTGGCCCTGGGTGGGTGGGGGGGCCCTGTCGCAGCCCCCGATGTCATGGTGGCCACTAACATTGCCAAGGGCACAGGATGGGCACGGCTGGTGGGGCTGGCACAGAGCTGTGCTGGGGCTCAGCCCCCTGAATCCCCCTGAATCTCTCCCAGCTGGATCTCTGCAGGCAGCCATGGGCAGGCTCCATCCAGTGCCACGTCCTGCACCTTCCACCACACCCCACTTCCTCCCATGGGCAGTGTCCTCCACCTGCACCCCCACCTGGTTCCAGGAAGCATCCCACAGCCTTCCTGGTGTATCCCACCCCTGGCAGCTCACACCCTGCAGCCAGCACCTGCCTCCTCCATCCCCCATGCTGCCTCCTCCATCCTCCATCCCACATCTCTCATCCTACACCCCTCAACCTGCCCCCCCACCCCAGCCCTGCTCCTGCCACCCTGTCCCCTGGCATGCTAAGGAGCTGTTCCTGGGGAAGGGCCCCCCCCAGCCTTGTGGTGTCCTGTGGGAGACAAGGTCTTGGTCCTGCCAGGGGTCCCCAGCATGGGGACATGGCTTTCCATGGCAATAGGTCATCCATGAGGATGGATGAAGGGATAAAGAGACACCCCCTTCCCCCCCAGCAGGGGTGGCTGGGGGCTGGGGCTGGTGCTAATGAGCTCAGCTGTGCTAATTAAGCAATGGCCCCAAGCTGCTGAGGGGCTGGGCTCCCCCCCCCAACATAGCTGTGTCCCATTGTGAGCGTGGGCAGGGCCCACTCCCAGGGGGTCTTAAACCTCCCTGGGGGGTGCTGGTATTTTCTGGAAGCTGACTGGGAGTTTGCTTACTGGGGAGGGATGGTTGTGTTGGGTGATGCTGGCCAGCTAGCCCTAGAAGTAGTGGGGTCACCTGTGGCTTTTCCAGCGAGCAGAAGAGAGGGAAGAAAAGTTGGAATCTGCATTGGCATGTGAGTGAAGATGGGTGGGAGAAGTCACTGAGACTGGAACCATCTTCACCTCTGTCCTGCACCAGCTGCCAGCTGTGGATGAGAGCAGAAGGTAGGTAGCTGCAACTTGAGGTTTTACAACATTGTGCAGACTACGCCAATTTGTCAGAACTTCTAAAATTACTTCTGGGAGAATCTCCCGAGTGCTAAAATTATTAATTCTTTACCTGGAAGACAGTCTGATTTCAAATCAAGTGTCTTTCAGCCCTGGCTGCAACTTTCAGCTGCCTCTTTTTTTTTCCCCCTCTCATGGTATCTCCATTTAAGGCCCACTCATGTAAACATTTATAAGCACATGATGGTTTTAACAATGATTCATCCTATTAAAGTCAAAGTGGCCACTCACAGGATAGTTTCCAGAACTAGGCAATAGATATAAAAAGGGCAGGGACCATGACTTTCCAGTGCTATCTCAAGTGGCTAACACTTTAGGCACAACAGGCTCAATTTCAGAAGAGCTGTTTTCCCTTGGCTGGGTATTAAAGCTGCTTCGAAATAGGGAAATAGGATTATTTTTCCTCTTTTCTCTTTAGGAAATGCTTTGCCTTTAAACATCCCAAATATTATCAGGTTGTTGGGGCTACCTGAGGTTTCCAGGCAGCTCCTGGGCTGGTTCAGAGCAGTGGTGTCCTGTGAATGGTCCTAGAAGAAGGAGGGTGGGATGTGACTTTTTGTGTCAATTGAGCATTTATTAGCAGCCAGGAAAAAAAAAAGTCAAGTTGAGACATGCCAGCTTTTCAGTTTTTGACCCAAAACAGAGGGCTTCAGGACAGTAACAGAGAGATACTACTTCAAAAAGTCTTTTTTTCCCTGGCAGGGGATATTGTGTTTTACCCAGCCCCAAAATGCAGAGGGTGGAAGGGCCATGGAGGGATGTGTCTGGTCCCCAGCTTGGCACAGACCTCTGGGAAGCCACTCGTGTGGGGACCATGTGATGGCCTGGAGGAGGCACTTAGCTCCAGGCTGTGTTCAAGCACTTTAAATACCACTGTCAAGTGGCCTGTGTACCCAGAGTCACTCTGTGTCCCCTGGCCTGGGAAGCCCCATCCTGGCTGGGACAGGCAGGTTAGACCAGCTCTGTGCTGCTGCAGACACGGTGACAGCCATGTCCCTACCTGGTGGTGTCCTACAGGACATCCCACCACTGCAAAGGTTCTCCAGGAGCCCAATGGGGGGGCAGGATGGAGAAGGGGCAGCCCTGGACTCTCTCTTAGCTCCAGTTTGTGAAAGGCTATCGAAGTTGTCTGAGGAATGAGGTTTTTTGTGATGTCTCCCCATGCTTTTGAGGCAGTGAACCTCAGAGGAATTTCAGGGGACATCTCTGTAGTCTTCTGAGAGGGGAGGTGACCTTCTCTGCCCATCCCCTCAGCTGGCTGGATGTCAGCCAGCTCTGCACTAGGAGGCATGTTGTTCTGGCAGCCTGGTGCTAAGCCTGAGCTGTTACCAAAAATAGGGATTAAAAATTAGATTAAATGATTTTTTTTTTAAATGAAAAGTAGCAGAGGGTTTGTTTTTTTTTTTAGCAAACAGTGTGTTTTTCATGCAAGAGTTAGATGAAAGCCAAAAAAAACCCCAAACAACCCCAAAACATTTGTCCAAAACTGAAGCTATGGCAAAAAATTCATCTTTTTCATTACGAGATGATTCAGTGCAGACAGATGTTTAACTTTTTAAATGATTTATCAGCTGCCTTCAAGTAGATCAGGCAATTGAAGTTAAAAATTATCATTCTGTTGAAAAATTACCTTTTCTCTTGGAAAAAAAGAGAAGTTTCAAAGCTTTCTCTGAGTACCAGTGAAGGGCTCCTGGAGATATGTATCTTCATGCTGTGGCTATAGGGAGAAGGAATTAAGTGGGTGATATTTTTTATATATATTTATATATAAGTGTGTGTATAAGTTATTTTTAAGGTGTCTGTACCATATTTTTAATGTGCTAGATTAGTGGGCAACCCAACACTGAGGTAGAGATGCCAATATCATCTCTTTGTGGGAGCTACAACCTCATCAGACATTTGAAGTTGATACCACCTATGGACCACTGGGGCTTCTGCAAAAAGAAAAGTGGCAGTAGGATGTTAGCAGGGAGAAAACACACAAGCCCAAGACCCTGAGCATGGCCAGGCTGTTGCTTTAACAAATAAATTAAAAACCAGAGTTGCCAGGAAAAGCCTCAAGGTGCTGGTGGTGAGGTTGAGTGAGGGAACACCTGGGGAAGATTGATGAAGAGCTGGCCAATGTGTGTGTGTGTGATTGATGAGGAGTGGTCCTGGCTTTAGTAGCAGTTCTTTGGAGATATGGCTGCTGTGGTGCAGGACAAAAAAGCTCCAGGATGCAATGGGGTTACCTGACTGTCAAATGTCACTTGATAAGGTTCCACAAGTGGGATTGTTAGTTGAGCAAAGGAGAAATGGAATATGAGGTCAGATGTGCTGTGGGGCAGAGACTTGTTGCAAGGATCTGTTGTTCTCTCTATGCATCCAACTCAATGTGTGCACAAATGTCTGTCTGTCTGCCTGTCCATCAAGCTATTATTTCTCAGCTAAGATCAGTCACTCCTTCCTGGCAGCTGGGAGCAATTCAGTGTGGTGGACTCCCAGGATGCCTCCTTGGACTTGAGTTTTCTCCTGCAAGGAGAAGGGTTTGAGATACAGGAACCAGGGAGCAGCCCTTGGGCTCTGGGCAGTGGGCATGTTGGTTGAGAGTCATGGAGCAAAGTTGGGGACACCCTGGGGGCTGTAACCCAGGGAGCATGAGGCCAATGCTATCTCCTCTAGCCCACTGTGGCTCTGTAGGTCTACCCCCTGGTGCACATCCAAGCTGGATCCCTTTGGAGCAAAGGCAGTGGTAGAAGTTACACTGGAAACAAAGAAAATGCAGCTGGGCTGCACCCTCATGCCATCTCTGCTTCTCCCCACTTCCTGAGGGGCTTCACCCCCTCCTTCTCTTCCACTATCACTATTCTGATCAACTGCCTGTCCAGAGGCTTTGAAAAAGTTTCCTGATGCAGAGGTGAGCATCAAGCCCACTGGCACCAGCCCTTTCCCTTTGGATACAAGCCATGGAGACCCCAAAGAACAATGGCCATGAGTGGAAAACCACAGCTCTGATAAATCCATCCCTCCTCTTTCAAGTGCTCAACACTCTTCAAGGCACTGGAGCCTCCATCTTAAGATCTAATGCATGACTAGACCATGTCTGAGAGATGGCTCAATGAATACACAGTGGTTTGCAGCTGGATAAAGACAGAGGAGCAGATAAGAAGTTGGATAGGTTTGGCTTTTGGTGGGAGACCTCAAAATGAAGGAGTTTGAGCATCCCCAGAGCTTGCAATGTCTGAGGGTCTGCAGTACACAGCCCTATATGTGCTGTCTTTCAAATGCATGGGGACAGTTTTCTGCAAGGTAACCAGTGGATTTATTTGTTTTGATGTCATTTGGGATTCTCTAGGGAATGACAATGGCTGGGCTGTGTTCCCTCTCCTTTGACAAGGATGCAGCTTTTGGAATTTCACATTAAAGGTGAAGCTTTGAAAGATGTGTCCAGCAGGGAGTGAGGCAGACAGCTTTCTAGACTTTGCTTCTGCTCTTACTCAAGGTACCAAACTGTTTCTTTCTGTTCTGTTCTCCAGAGCCTAAATTACAAGATGTCTTTCATTCCTGGTCAATAATCACTCTTCTTGGCATAAAAATGTGTATTTCTGAAATGGTACCATGAGACATCAGAATGCTTTCAAGGTCACGTTGAGGAGCCAGACTGTTAGAACAAAAGGGAAAGGAGGAAAGCATAAAGCCTCCTCATAAATCACAAGTCTTTTTATGCCTTCAGCTCTAAGGCTACAATGGAGTAAAAAGTGCAGCTTGAAAAAGAATGTGGGACACTGGGGTTCCCTCTAGCAAGGAATCAGCTTGGGAAGTTAGAGGAGATGCACTTATGGAATAACTTTGGGAGAGTGACCATATTCCAGTGATGGTTTTTGCTTATAGTCAGAAGGAAGGATGTTGCTGTCCTATGGACTGGGTTGATCAGGATGAGTCCTGGTCCCAAGCACACTCTTTGAGGGGGAATCTAAACTGTTAAGCTGAGACTTTCCAAACCAGGAAGGGGCTGAGGGGGGTGAATGGCTCATGCTGGTATTGGGGAGGAGGTTCAAAGCCAGTGGGGCCACAGTCTGGCCAGTAGTGAAAAGGGATTCCTAGTCAAAGCTCTTCCTTGGCAGGGCACTGAAATGATGGGGGCAGTTGCCAAGAAGGCCACTAAAGCCTTATATGTGCTTTTAAGACCCAGCTGGACATCTTCATAAAAAAGGAACTGTATGTGAGGGGCTTGGAAGGACAGGAGTGGAAGTAAATGGGAAGGGGGGCAGGAAGCAATAAGCTGGCACAGGGATGTGTTTTGGGGCTCTCAGCCCTTTTTGAGAACTGTCTGTAGGGCTGTTTCCTGTTATGTGTCCTGACCTCCCTACTGCCCACCTGGAAGGAGCTTTTCCAGCAAATTCCCACTCTGGCTTGTGTGTGAGGCTGCTTTGAACCAAGACCTGGGGAGAGCAGGTCCAAATGGAGCAGAGCCCATGAGCTTTCCTGAGGGAACATGCCTGTGAGCTGCATCTTGCACTGGCATCCACCTGATGGGTGTTCCTACAAGCACTGCAATCATCATCAACCTGCTGAAAACGATCCTAAACCACCAAAATATACTTGGGAGCCTTTACTTTGTGTAGACCAGCACAGGGAGAACATGTCTACATCCTGGAGAGATCTTGCAGTCAGGGCTGGGAGTCCTAACCTGATTTTGGCAACTTAAAATATAGGTGTTAAATGGAAGCCACCCATCCAGGCTTTTCTTTAAGATGTGTCCTTTGGCTCCTAGAGCCACGGCAGGTCAAGTGCTGCAGCAGGAGGAGGGATGAAGCTCGTGGCTGTAGGGATGCCCCAGCAGTGTGAGATGATGCCCTGGCTTGGGGTGAGGACATGATGCTGGCACAGACTTCAGATTTCTGCTCTGAGCCTCTTGTGTGCCCAGACAGAAAGATGAACAGAAATGGGGAAGCAGTGGCTGGATCAAGAGGAATGCAGCTTCTCTTCTGAGATTTGCTCTTGGTGGTGGCTACTGGATTTGAAAGCAGAGACTAAGTCAACAACAAACTAGAATAATCACAGCAACAATAAAAAAGAATCCCTCTTCAGGGCTGTTTCCTCACTCCTGCCTTGGCATGGACTGTCTGCTGCTTGCTTCTTGTGTCAGAGCACTGCTTGGGAGTGATAAGGAGCACACAACCTCCTGTACTTTAAAGTGCACTCGAAATAGAAAGAGAGATAGAGGGCTACAAAAGGAAACCGACTGGCCTCAGGCTTCCCCCAGGGCTGACTTCGTGCTTCACCACCCAGGGTTCTGGTGGAGCGTTGCAAATCAAGGACAAATTTTCCGTTCCCTTTGGTGGGCAGTAGGTCAGTCTGCTGGTCTAAAGGGAAATGTCTCTGCTGGAACACAACGTGCTGGGATTGAGGCATGGGTGTGATAAATGGCACATGTGTCATTGACACCACCATGCTTTGGCTGAAGCCCTTGGGTCCAGGGCCTCCTTTTCATTTTTGGGTCCAGGGCCTCCTTTTCATTTTTGGGTCCAGGGCCTCCTTTTCATTTTTGGGTCCAGGGCCTCCTTTTCATTTTTGGGTCCAGGGCCTCCTTTTCATTTTTGGGTCCAGGGCCTCCTTTTCATTTTTGGGTCCAGGGCCTCCTTTTCATTTTTGGGTCCAGGGCCTCCTTTTCATTTTAGGTATGAGGTAGCTGTGGACTTACAAGTGTTAGAAAAACTTCACCCAAATCTGATGGTAAAAAAGAAGACAACTTCCTGCTGCTGTTTGGAAGGGAGGAGCTTTGGGTGGCTTGTGGCTCATCAGATGTGGCCCCTCGTGGGCTTCTATAGTTCTTCATTGACCCTGTTGCCTTTTCTTATTGTTCATCCCACTGATGGCAAATCCTTTCCAAACCAGCATCTACAGGGGCTGGCAGCAGGGTGGGTGATGGAGTGGGGCACTGTTCCAGAAGATGTGGGCTTGGGCTTCCAAAACTGCCAGAGTGCCAGACTCTCTGGTTTCCCTGTACTTGGTGAGGTGTGCAGGGGAGGGAGATGCCTCTGTAAAGCCAAGAACTTCACCCCAAGACCAGCCTTAGGGAGTGCTTGTATTTCACCAAGCCTTAGACACGTAAAAAAAAATGTAAAACTTAACATCAAACATCTGTTTAGATCCCTTGAAGTCAAGGGACCATCCAGCCTTTGGCCACATGTTAAGTGAAGGTCAGATCATGGTGTTTGCTTGCAGGTGCTGGCAACTCGGTTCAAAGCACCTCTGATGGTGGGCACGTGCTGAGCTTGCACTCCTGCATCTGCCCCAGCTCTGTTCTCATGCTTGATCAGCACACACTCACTGTGCATTTTCATTTTTCAGCAGTGAGTTTAGTTATGCACCTGCTCAACTATTTTAGAGGTGGACCAGGAGATCAATAGCTTCACAGGGATACAGAATTCCTATTTTCCATCTCACTGATGCGTATGTTCTACTCTCCAAAGCAAACATTTCAGCATGCAAGAAGATGAGGGCTGCTTTCCATGAGTAGTTTTGCTCTGCTCTTAAAAGAGGAGACCTGGGAAAATCTGTGGAAACTTTCTCGCTGGTCCAAGTGAATTGAGAGAAAGAAAACATTGCTTTAGAGTCAAGAGGTAAAATGTTCTTGGTTTTTCTGGTGTTCAGAGATGAACATGAAAGGCAATTCGTGAGTGAATGGCTGCCTGTAGAAACCACAAAAAAGCTTCCTAGGACCTGGTTCCAACCTTGCTGTGCTTGGATTGATTGCTGCTTCACAACTTGGATGTCATCAAGATCATGATCAAGTCCTCTGTGAAATGGGGCAGGGGAAGAAGGTCTGTCAGTGAGATGCACTGTTGGACAGGCCAATGACCAGGCAAGTGGTGGTTGATCAGAATTAGTTCAGTCTGGATCTGAGCTTGCTAATCTCTGCTCAAATCCTAACCTCACCCTTCCTCTCATGCTCTTCCCCAGCTCAAAGAGACAATAAAAGAAAAGGAAGTGGTTGAAAAAGTTTTTCAAGGGGAAATTCTTGTCTAGTCCTAGGTCATGTGTGTTCTGCACGAGGAGATGATAGAATGTACCATGGCTGGAAAAGACATTGGCCATTTCCAGTCCAGCACTAAAGACTTCCTCCCATCTGGCCCCAAAAAAGGAGGAAAAAGAAGCAGCATTTTTGTGCATGGGAAGGGTGGCTGGTTACATGGCAGGAATTGTGTCCTGGCTGCTCAGGATGTCAAGCTGGGAAGACCAAGGGTTTATTTTGGAAAAGCAAGCTCCAAGTTTCTCATCTTCCTCTCCTCTTCAGCCCCCTCCTCTTTCATGTCTTTCCTGGGAGGAAGAGGAGCTGTGCTCCCAGCCCTCCTGGTGGCCCTGTCCTCTCTGAGGCACAGTGTCACTCTGTCACCTGTTGGCAGCAAAGCTCCTGGCAGAGGAGGGTGAAGCTGGAGTCTGGTTTCCTCCTCCCAAACCTGCTGCGGTGCTGCCCTGCTGGGAAACTTTGGCTTCTTTGGTTTCCCACACTTCAGCTTGCTCCTTCCCTCCATGAGTCTCTAAAGTGCTTTGTGAGAAGCCAAAACACCTGCTTCATGAACACAGATCCTCGGGGGAAGCTGGCAGAGATGTTCCTCCTGGTCTGGTACGATTTTTTAAAAAGCACAGATAGATGCAATTCAGTCTTTCTCCCGTGAAGCACCTTCACTGCTTCATTAGTCCTCTCTTCGACCCTCCTTGCCAACAGCATCTCTCCTCCACCCCTTCCCCTGCTGCATTTGAACAGCAGGAGTGGGTGTAGGTCACCTGTGTCAGCTGTGTCAACTCTTGCCCTCTGTCCCAGCTTCAGGAGCCACCTCACAGCCAGCACTCCCAGCTTGCCAATGTCACTTCCAGAGCTCTGGATGAATACCGGCATCGCTTGGCTGCGCCAGCTCTTCTTTCTGCCTGATGCAAGTGTCTGAAGTCAGTCCAGGACCCTGATCTCAAATTAGAGAATGACAACGAGGACTTAATCTCATGTACAATTAGTAGTCAAGGCTCTGCTCTAGAGATCTGAGCAAAGAGATGCAGCTTCTGCTATTCACTTCTTCAGCAACAGTCCAATAATTCCCTAAATCGAAACTTTGGAGCGCTCGGCTATTATTTTGGAAAGGGGAACAAAAATAACAGAACTAAGCCCACTGCAGCCCCTTGAAGTGGACTCAAATGGAACTAAAAGCCCTTTGAGGAGTGAGCTTTGGATTGATTTTTCATTTCATGGCCAACAATTACTTGGAAGGACCGTGTCGGCCAAAGGCCAGGGTCTAGTCTGCGTACCTGTGCTGCTGTCCAGATGGAGAAGAAAAAGAACAGATGCATGGAGATGAAGAGAAGGATTTCAGAATGTGCTTTCAAAGCCTCCTGTTCACTGGAAAGCGATTTAGAAAACATATCTAGGGTTTCCTTTGAACATAAGGAAAAAATTGAGTTGGATGATGCTAACCTAGTGCCTTTCCAGGCTCACCACAGTGGGGAAATGTCATTTGCTTGCTAGCAACTCAACCCAAACTCTCCCTTGGGTCAGCTGTATTGAACAGGCTGGTGTGGGAGGAGACGAGAACATAAGAAGTTGAATGAGACTCTTAAAATAATTGGCCTTCCTCTAATGGAGGTTAAAGTTGGCAAAAGGTTTGGTATTTTTTTCCCCGTGACTGTGACCAAGGGTCCAAAGAGATTTGTGGTGGCAGTGCTCTCAGGTTCATTCCTGAGAAGGGAAAAGCAGGAGAATTTTTTGGCTGGCTCAGATTTGGCTGGCTGAGGCTCCTATCCACACAGGGTGAGCAGCTACACCCACCTTGGGGGTTGCCTGTGCTCTGCTGGCTGGTACAGGTGGGCTCTTGCTTTCTAGTCCTTCACCAAATCTCCATCTTCACCTCAGCATCTCTCTTTGGCCATGGGCAGATCTACCTTCTACCACAGAGGACACAGTTCTGCTTAGCTCTAATCTCCTGGGTTTGGGCAAACAAGGACAAATACATGAAAACTCTGCATCCACTGTCCCATCTTGCAGGAGGTGTGGGGAGCCAGCACCTTCCCACCCTGGTCCCAGCATCAGTGTGGCTTCAGCTCCTGGCAACTGGGCTACCTTGGACCCTGGATGTGGAAATTGGGCTCCCTCCCTTTTCTCAAGCTCTTAAATGTGGTTAAGGGTAAGTGGAGAAAAAGAATAGTCAGACATCTAGACTAGTACCAGCAGTAGTTCCCATGGAAACCATGGGGCTTTGTTAACAACTCTGGAGACTGATGATTATGTATGTTCACTAAAGGTGAAGTTCTGGCAGCTGGAGCTAATGCTGAAACCAGTGGATCTAATCTGGAAATCAATGTGGCCCTAATGTTGAGTGTGATGGAAAAACATGGTGCTCCCAGTGAAATGCTCCAAGGCCAGCTGTACAAATCAGGTAAAGCCAATGTGGAAGAAAATATCCAACTTGACCAAGAGTAACCAAATGGAGGGCTAATGTCTAATCTCATAAATGGAAAGCAGGGTCTGGTGTCCATATATGTAATATTGCTTTACAACCTTCTGGCAGCATTCCTTAGCCTAAAAGTTGTATTCAATTCCCTCTACACCGAAGGCCCGTGTATTCCACCCCTGTGGACGAGGTTTTGGGATAACAGAACTAGTCTTGGCGTGTCCAGAAACCACACAGAATGAGAAAAGCAGAGCTGACAAGTGTAGAAAGTCTATTTTTACAGGGCCCAATGATGTAGCTGAGCTGCAGCAAGCTGGCAATTGCTATGTGGACTGAATTGATCCAGACTTTAGCCTTCACTGTGGGAAATTACAGAAGTTCCTCACCTCCTTCAAAGAGACCCTGAGGAAGAGGTGCTGAGGTCTAAGACCCAGATCTTGCATCATGTTTAGTCTCTAAGCTTTGCTGTGATTCTTCTGTGAATGTGGGTTTAGGGACCTTTTCAGCTTACCTAAGATGTGTAAATAGGTACATGCCCAAACCTGCCAAAAAAACCCAACATGTGTCCATCACTGATATCAACCAAAAGTTTCAGGGCTTGAATGTCTAAGGTGGGAAGATCTATGTCTTGGATGTAGAGCTGGAAGTGGCAGTTGAACAGAAAATGTGATGCTGCCATTGGGAAATCACAGAGCAGGAGAGACCTTACTCTTGCTTGTTGGGGCTCCTCAGCACAGCTACAGATTTGTGAAATGGGACTTGGGGTGTCCCTGCCTGAGCTCTGCCCCAGGGCTGGTTTAGGCTGCAGCTTCTCCAGGGGTGTCTTGGCAATGCAAGCAGCTTCCTTCTGGTGTTGTCACTGGTGTGTTGAGGAACCTGGAGCTGGAGTTCAGACCAGTCTTATCACCTGGACTTCCTAGGCTAGTGGTGATCCTGTAGGACTGCACTTCTGTCACTGCTAATCTAGTAAGCCTGGCTTTGATGGGCTCCCACTCCACTCCCCATGACTGTAGCCTGTGTTAAAAAGGGGGGCTGGAATAAACCCTGAGTATGATGCATGTCTGCATGGAAGAGAGGAAAAAATTCCTCAGCTAGATACACAGCAGTGGTAGACTCCTGCATGGAATAGCTGAGCCTGAAAAATTGTCTGTCTTCAGCTGTCATCCAGCTTAATAAAGGCAGGATGGAGAGGGAAGAGCTTTTCTTCCCTCCTCAGACCATCACAACTACTACAGCAAAACTGGATCGATATGCAGCAAGGGAGAAAAAGTTGTCTCTTTAGAGAGACAAGCAGACAGACAAATAGACAGGGAGCCAGATTTTCCTCTGTTATATGCATGTAACTCCAAAACTATTAAAGGAACTATTTGTAACCAGGAACAGAACCAAACTGCTGGCGTGGCTCACCGTAAAGGATTTTCAGTTCAATCTCTGATGGCATTTTAATAGCAACAGCTACTCATCAGCAATGTCAGGGTTAAATGGTCCCAGCATGTGTGCAATTGCAGAAATACCCCGAGAAGAAGCAAGGAAATATTTCCATCTTAAATTCTGATAAGGAGTGAAAACGTGCAACTCGTTCCATATGGCGGCTGGAAGCCCCGAGCCGAGCGGAAAGCCGCGGAGTCTGCCAATGCCTAAGAACTTGCAAGCCTGATAAATGAGCACGTTGCTTTGGGAAAGCCAGAGACAAAGTCACACTGGAAAGGAGAAAGTTAGAAGAAAAGTGAGGAGCCTGCTTTTAAAAGAAGAAGAAAGAAAAAAAAAAAAGAGCGCCAAGTCTTACCCATTTTTTCTTGTTGGATGGCAGCAAGAATTTCTGGAAACGTTTTACGTGTCGGATTTAACTGAGCTGGGATGTTTGTGGACAAGTTGTTATGCAATGGATGAATAAATCAGAAAAAAGCAGAGGGAAGAGTCTATCTTCTCTCCTGCTTTACAAAAATGAGCCTGGAGTGAGACAGCTGCATTCTTCTGCACAAGCCAGGATGAAAGTGCTCACAAACTGGAGATGGACTGTTCTTGGATTTCTCTGTGGAAGACAGAGCTGTGCTTGGTCGTGAGGCAAGGAGGCAGAGGGCACCAGGGGAGAGCCAGAGGATGGCTATGGTCAGAGGTGCATCCCAGCACCAGGCATCCTCCAGCAGCTGCTCTCCAGGACTGCTACCACCTCTGGCACCAGACACGAGTGCTGGGGCAAACTGAAGCCTGGCCCCTGGGGTCAGGGAGCAGGGGAGAGCCAGGCTGTGCCAGGAGGGAGCAGAGGGTCAGCAGATTGTGTCTCCTGCTCGGGGCCTGAGATTTGACAGGTCTGCATTCTTGGCTGAAGGGATCTGGCTGTAGAGTTGGTTTCTGGAGAGGAGTGGGCAAAGTCACAGCTCGGCTGCCTGGAGGAAAGCCTGTGCCTTTGAAGAACTCTTCTGATGGTTAAGCAAGTCACCCCCTCCAAATTGAACATACTCCCACGTGAAGTCAAATCGGCAAGAGAGGAGGAAATCAACCACACAAACAAAATCAACTCCCCTGTTCCTCCTCCAAAAGGGGTTGTTGTTTTTCATCCAGGAGCTGCTTTGAAGCTGTGGCTGTAGAAGCCCTTCAGGTCCCTGCAATGGACAGCAACAGGAAACCTTAGCTGGCTCACTTGCCTCAGCAATTTTTTTTTTTTGTAATGCAATTGTCCTGCTCCACGAACACTCGGCCAGAAAGCAGTTTGGCCAGTGCCAGCTTGGTGACTTCACCCAAACAAAGCACTAGGAGCCTTTTCTTAGGCTAAAACCCTGCAGGTTGTAAATTGCTGGGCAAGGTGATAAACGGGATGGGAACTGGCCAATATAATCTGTCTGGAAAGTTGAAAAGAATCCCACCTTCTCGTGAGCTTTTTCTGGAGTACCTTATTTTCCAGCTACGTGCCACACTCGTTCCCTTGCCAAAATGTTTGTTCTCTAGTCCCTGCTTCTGTCTTGCAGCTGCTGCCAAAACTGGCCTCTCAAAAATCTCCCTGGCAAAAGGGAAATAAGTTTCCCATCTCTGGTGAGCTGTGCTGGGGCAGCTGTGTCCTCACAGGGGTGTCTAGTTGGTCAGGTTACAAATGAGGGTGGGTTCTTTGGCCCAGGGTGCTGGTTCCAGCAGAAGGAGGTAGGTTTGCTGGGATGGAGGGACCTGTGTGGATCACGGTGGCTGCAGGGAGCTGGGGGGACATTTTTGGTGCAAGTGCTCAGCTGAGGGCAGGCTGAGGAGAGGTGTCCCAGCCCTGCCTGGCCATGCAGAAGGTGAATCACAGAATCCCAGCATGGTGGGGGTTGGAAGGGACCTCTGGAGCTCATCTAGTCCAACCCCTCTGCTAGAGCAGGATCCCCTAGAGCAGATCCCTTAGGAACACATCTGGGTGGGTTTGGAATATCTCCAGGGATGGAGACTCCACAACCTGCCTGGGCAGCCTGTTCCAATGCTCTGGTACCCTCAGAGTAAAGAATTATTTTCTAATATTTAGGTTAAACCTCCTGTGAAGATGTGATGGAGCCACAGGAGTGGAGCAGGGAGGTGCAGGGGTTTAAGAAGCTTTATTTCCTATTCAAGGATGGTGTCTTGGATGGTGTAGGGCTTCTCAGGTCTGTCTGGCATATCAGGCAGTGTCTTGAACCTGCCTGGTTCTCCTGGGGAGCTGTTATGGCTTGATCACATCACCAGCCTGTGCTGAGACTGACTGCTCTGGCTGCTGCTAAGCCAGAGCATGATGTTAAACCAGCTTGCCCCAAGCCTCTCCAGCCCTCCAATCCATGGTGTGACTTGTGTGTCCTTCCTCCCCACCCAAGCTCCAGCAGGATGCTTCACTTCAGCCAGGGCTGTTGTCCACCCTCTGATTCAGTGTCCCCTGTGCTGCAGCCTCTCCAGGGCTGTCACCTCCCCTTTGGTGTTGCCTAACGTGCTGTGCCTGCTGCCAGGCTGGTGGCAGGGAGGTGCTGTGTGATCCCACCCCTCCGTGCCCACAATCCTGCCATTTATTATTCCCCAAGGCTTTCCTGAGCCAGCCCAAGCCACTGCAGGGAAGTCCTCTCCAGGCCTGGGCTGGCCAAAAAGTCTGTGGGTGGAAAAATCTTCAGAGACTCAATGTTGAGACTTTTCAGATGATGATCCCTTTTGGTTTCCATTTAAGAACAAGTTAAAGAGCTCATTTTAATTACCCTATCTCTCTGTCCTTGCAAAAGACACCCCCTCACTAAAAGGCACAGGCCTGAGTCTTGGGGCCAGATTTTTTTTCCCTTGTATTTTGTGTTGTGCCTTCAGTTACAGGTCTGAGAAAAGCCTGTAAAGAAGCTCAGTTTCACACTTGGCTCTCCTGCACAGCTTCTACATGGCTGAACAGATCCTGTCAAAGATCTCCAAGGCTTTTTGGCCACCTAACTTTCAGCAGTGGGATCTTCACCCCCTGCCACCCAGCCCAGGTGTCAAGCCAGGCTTCTAGTTGCTGCATGGATATCATATATATATTGACATAATGAAGTATTGTGGACAACTGCTTCACTTGAAGAATAATGTTCAGGCCTTTTTACCATCCCTCGGAGTGACTCTTTCCTACTTGTGATGGTGCTTTATATCACCTGGGACTCCAGCACTTCTCTGAAGGTTGGACCCTCGAAGTTCCTTCCAACCTGGTGTTCAATGATTGAACTCAAATTTCTCCTGTGCTGTGGGGGCTTTCCTTGTAGGTCACTGATCATAGGAAAGGAGGTCTGAAGTTTTGCCCATTTTAATGTACATCAAAGTGTCACCGACAGTGGAGATGGTTTGAAACAGGTAAAAGCAGCTCTTCAACTGGTGTGAAAAAGCTTTGTTCCCCTGATTTATTCCTGGAAATGGCAATTTAGTGTAGCAAAAGGTTTGGCTGGATCATTCTTCAGCTACTTGGATTAAAATTAAAGAGGTTTTCCCCTAATGTTGCACGAAGTTGATGAGCAGCTCTGTCAAAGTGGCATCTGACACTGTTTGCCCAGGACAACACAAAACCACCACCACAAGGTAAGACTGAATGTCCACCAAGTTTCCCCTCGAAGGGGAACTGTTCCATGAATCCTGGAAAATGCAGGGGACACACCTCACCTGGGAAGGTGGTTTCCCCAGGCTGAAGCTCATCTCTTGCACTTTGGCTGTGCTGACCCTTGCCATCCCCACGATTGTGGGAAACTCAGCCACGTGTTTTGTGAACTGGGATGATGTTCATACTCTCCCCTGATAATTTGGGGGTTTTTTAAAGCATTGCCAACTTAGGCAATCAGAAAACTGCAGCAAACATTGCAACATTTGTTTTTCAAACTTTTCTCAGTCATAGAAAATTCCTGTAATGATCACTCCTTTTTGAAGGACTTCTTGAGATTGAAGCTTGGAACATGTGCCAATCTCCTGACCTGAGGTTCTGGCTTGCTCCTCGAGGTGGAGAAGATACAGCTTTTAAGCCAGGTCTGTATCTTGCAGGCCTAAACCACAATCTAGACTTGTCCTGCCCTAGTGCCTTTTGGAAGGAGGAGATCTGTGAGAGGTCATGCTGTGCAGACATCAGAACAGATGCTGGCTCAGATCTAGGATGCATCTGTCTCTAACAATGCCAGCAGTAAATGCAGTAAAAAAGACCATGGCAAGTCCCTGGTGATACTTCCTATGGCCCTTCCAACTCATGGCAATTTGCAGCTGAAGGACTTCCTAAGCTATGGCTCATATCTGCATCCTTGCATGTAACCACCCTTGATGGATCTTTCTGTCTTTAATTGTTATTTGAACCCATTTATGCTTTTGGCTTCTGCAAGGTCCTATGACAATGAGTTCTACCACTTAATTATGTACTGTTTAAAAACAGAACCATAAATCATAATAGCCTTCAATTATAATAACAGCCTTGAATTTGGAGAAGATTGCCAGCATAGATAAGGTCTGACATTCATGTCTTATGTCTACAGCAAGGGGAGCTTCATGCTAAAATGTGGGGAGTATGTACAATAGTTCATGGCAAGATCTTCAAGAGAAACTGGTGATTCAGAATCCTTCTCCTCTCAGCAGCCTGGTGGCACGTGCTTTGGCAGGGTCTGGTAACCTTGGCACCACCTGCTCCTCAGAGCTTCTCTGGGCAGTTTTCTTGCTGTGAGTTTTGGGAAGGGGAAGAAAAGGGGTCTGATTGCTTAATCTTTCCAGCTAAGTAAAATCATCTGCACTGATAAATTCTCCAAAAGATGTACAGTTCACTGCTTGTCAGGCCCAGGATATTAAATGAAGCAATTTTCATCAGATAACACATCTTCTGGTTCATGTAAAATGTCCAGCAAATCGCTGCACTCGTAATTCAGGCTGATTGAAAGTGAGCTGCTAAGCCATTTCACTGTGGAGATACACAGGAGCATGGCAGAGGGGCCATGTCTGCAGGAGACTCCTGTGTGCAGCCAGGTACATGTTCCCCTTGGGCTCTTTCCCTGTCCACATCCCCCCGACAAGGACAGGCAGATGGTGCTGCTCCTGCTGCTGGGCTTTGTTGACCCTTTCAGTGCTCCATAGCATGGCCTGGATCAGCAGCCATGGTGGGAATCCTTCTGAGGGATGAAACCTGCAGTTGGAGAAATGATTCTGCTTCGGTTGCCTCCTGGTAGACGTGGATGGTGGAAATCTCCAGGAAGGCTCATCTCCAGGTTAGTGTCCTATCACTCTCCTCGGTGGCCTGCATCTCCTGTCCCACACAGAGCTTTGCTGTCCTTTGCCAGCCCATGGAGAGGTCTTGCCCAGAGCCACCAGCCCTCTGTGGCCACAGTGCAGCTGCACTGGGCTCCCAGTGCTAAAGCATGAATTGAAACAATCAACATTTATAACTTGGCACGGGTCATGAAAGCGTAGTGAAAGATGTATCAATATCTGTAAAGGTTCTGGTTGTCCTGAGCAATAATAACAATAATTGGGGTGGTAGGGGGACTTCTTATTTGCTGATGCTTTATAGGTTCACACTGTGCCAGCCTCCCCTAACAGGAGATGGGGAACCATTCCCCTTTCCTGCTATTTCTTTAATCAAGGCTGATTTACCTTGTAATTACACGTCTCCAGGAGCTGGGGCTTGAGGAAAAGCAAAAAGATCTGTTGTCATGATGGTCAGGAAAGGGACACAGGTTCCTTCCCGGGGTCAGCCTGTCCCTGAAGGGGCCTGTCACAGTTTTAGTCAATAACTAGTGACAGATGCTCTGTTATTCCAACTACCCTCCCAGGGGGAGGTAAAAAGGGGAATAAGGGAGAGAGACTTCAAAGTTGGGAAAAAAAGATTATCACTACTTCATTCAAACTATTAATAATCATAGAATGGTTTGGGTTGGAAGGGACCTTAAAGATTCCAACCCCCCCCTGCATGGGCAGGGACACCTCCCACTAGATCAGGTTGCTCAAGGCCCCATCCAACCTGGCCTTGAAGACCTCCAGGGATGGGGCATCCACAACCTCCCTGGGCAACCTGTTCCAGCATCATGATGGTGAATTATAACTATATACAACTACGTAAATGTCAATCTGCACTCCTCAGTTGGTAATTACTTCCCCACTAGACAAGTCCCAAACTAGACTCAGCAGCTGATGGGGTTGCCTGAGGGCAGGGTCCCAGTGACAAGCCACAGCAGCCTTGGAGCAGCCAAGCAGGCCTTCCTCGGGGAGGCAGGAGAAGGCAAGCTGCCTCGGTGAATGGAATGATGATGTTCTCCAGTGAGAGAGCTGGATTTGGGAGCAGCAGCGCAGGGAGCGATGACAGACACAGACCCAAGCCAGGCACTGAGGCGCCATTGCACCAGGGCCAGCAGTGCTGTGATTGGTCTGTTGGGGTCACCTGACCTGTCCTCTCCTCCCCACAGGTGCCGCTGCTCCCGCCCTCCTGTGCTGGGGGGCTCAGGCGGTCTCAGGGCAGTAGAACCAGAGGTAGTTGTTATCCTGGCCCTTTCAAACCAGGACACAGCCTTTCTCCTACTAGAGATATTTCAATTTCAGCTATGTCAGATGAATCGGGTGTTTTGCCTTTCTGGGTAACTATGGCCCGTTGGGAACTACCTGCCATATTGTACCTGAGGAGTGGTTGTGTGGTGTAAACTGCCTAAACCAAGTCATTTCCTTTTAGCCAAGGTGGGAAATCTTGGGAAAACCCATCTTCAGAGCAAGAGACATGAGCCAGGTGCAGCTCCACACCCTCTCCAAGGTGATTAGCAAAGCAGACACAAATGGCTTAATTAAAGCCAAACAAGCCTATCTATCTATCTATCTATCTATCTATCTATCTATCTATCTATCTATCTATCTATCTATCTATCTATCTATCTATCTATCTATCTATCTATCTATCTATCTATCTATCTATCTATCTATCTATCTATCTATCTTATTACTCTCTACAGCTACCTGAAAGGAGGTTGTAGAGAAGCAAGTGCCGGTCCCTCCTCACAAGTAACAAGCAACTGAACGAGAGGAAGTGGTCTCAAGTTGTACTAGGGAAGGTTTAGGCTGGATTGTAGGAAAAATTTCTTCACAGAAAGGGTTGTTGGGCCCTGGCACAGGCTGCACAGGGAAGTGGTGGAGTCACCATCACTGGAGGTGTCTAAAAGCTGTGTAGATGTGGTGTGAGAGACATGGGTTAGCAGTGGACTTGGTAGAGTTAGGTTAATGGTTGGGCTTGATGATATTAAAGGTCTTTTCCAGCCTTTAACCGTTCTATGATTCTATAGCCCTGGGCAACCACATCATTATAAAAGGCCTTGGAAATCCTACAGCCAGGCAGACCAGAGACAATCCCCCTCCCCCTGCGAGCAGAACCTTCCTCTTTAAAACCTGGTGACCTTATGCTCTCTCGCTCCCACCTCCTGCTGCTTTCCGACGAGGAGAGATCCTTGTGCCATGTGCTGAGGGATGGGGCTTTATTGCCTCCTTCCCCTCCCTGGGGCACCTGTTTTCACAGCCCAGCTCTCTGCATCCAGCCCTGCCTGCTCCTAAAAAGACTTGCAGGAAAATAAAATGACAGGTGAAGAACCCACGCAACTGGTTCCTGTCTGGATGGGGAGGGTTGGGGCTTGGGATTTCTCTCCAGGGAGAGGTGGTGGGAGGGAGCAGAGGGACAGCAGTGCCAGGCTGCTGCAATGAGCCTCAATTAGGCTTGTTATTATTTCTTTCCTCTATATATATTGCATATAGACAAGTCTGGGTCTATACAAAGTCACTCTGTATTTTTATGGTACTGTAATAATGTTGTCTCTCTATATATATTATTACTGAACTTGGAATGTTTTATATATAAAAAATAATAGCCAGGGGTTTATTCCTTGCTCAGGTTTGAGTGCATCATCAGTGTTTTCACAGCCCTTCCACCTTGGCTTCTGCCCTCTCAACCTCTCATTACATCTCACCAGTCCATCCTGGCTCTGTGCTTGGGAAAACCCTGCCTTACGTTCTATTTGGGTTCCTAGCTCCATAAAAACTCTTGCAAATCCCACAAAATTTCAACAAAAAACAAACTAGGGGCGTTTTGCCTTAATAGAGCTGGATTTAACCTGTTGTTGCCTTTATCAGCTGCTCTGGGAAGAAAGTCAGGTTGAATCAGATTCAGGTGCTTGGCAACTGTTCCCCTCCTCTCCATATTTCAGCTCTAACATCAGTGACTTTCTGTCTCTTCCTTCAGCCCACACGAGCTGTGTGCAGATTCCTATGCCACTATTAACTGCAGAGCAAATTAACCTTCTTCAGACCATATGTTGCTGCCATAATGTATGCAAATATCTTGTTAGTGACTGTAAAAAAATAAAAATAAAAGCCTATTTGGGCTCGTATTATTGCCAAGAGATTCAATGCCGATGTTTAAAAAATTGGCAGCATTTCCACAACAGGACATTTGTCGTATAATGCTGTTTCTACTGGGATTATCCTTTTAAAAAATTGGCAGTGTCCTCAGAAAGCACAGCCTCTAGCTTATAATTTTTCTTTTATCTTTCTTTTTTTTCTGGCAGCTGCTGGAAGAAATCTCTTTGCCATTTCCAAACCGTTTGTTTTCATCCAGCCAAGTACCAGCTCTGTAAGCGACACATTTCTCCACTCAGCATCTTTGGGGCACCCATCGATCACCGACAGGGAATTGAAGTAAGAGGAGGGCTGGCTTGGAAAATAAACTCCTCACATCCAACTGACGAAGTGGGAAACATCCGTTGCTGGCTCATCTCCACCAGCTTGGATGGAGTGGTGCCAGCACGGAGTTTGGCCGGGCGTCTTTCAAGTCATTATTCTTTCATTGGTTATTTGTTCGAGTGTATTGAAAGCCTGAGTTTTACATCTGCTTCCTCACGGACTTTCTCTTTCCTTCTGGGATGAACACACTTTGTTTTCACAGTTGGCTTTCACGCAGGGCTGGGGGGGGTTTATGGTGCACAGGGGTTTTTTAGGGCCACGTGCATACACAGGTATATGTGAGGTTTGTTATCCTGGAGACAATCGTGGGCAAGGAGATATTTTTATGGAGCTGGAAAAGAATTAATTGCAGAAAAATTTGTTCTGAAGGACAAACAGCACAGATGAAAGCTGTCATTTGTTTTTTCTTCTTCTCTTTTAGTAGAGACTTATGTTTAAAAGCAGAAATTAGTTGCATAGATGGAGACATATTAAGTACTATGTAGTCTGCCTGCAGTTTAGATATCAATTTAGATAATTATCCATTCAATGTAAACAATGGATGCTAATTATAATAATTACAAAGAAGTGATTATGAGTAAGTTAATTGCTTAGATAACAACTAATTATCTTGCTGCCTTCCCTAGGGCCCCATTTCCCAACAGCTCTTGAGGGTATGCTCAGCCCTCATGACCAGTGCAGATCTCCCTCCACTGCTGATTCACCCTCTCACGGGAAGAGCTGGCACTGCCAGAGCTCAGGGAAGGCTTGAAAACCTGTAGATTAAGCTGAAAGGTAAGTAATTAAAAAGCAGTTATTAATTAAAATTGCAGTTAAAAAAGCTTATCAACATCTCAGGAACTAAAATCGTATTTGATGGCTGCCAGGTTGTCAGAAGGTGAATCTCAGATATAAAATGCTCCCTGCCCAACAGAAAGATCCCCAAAAAAGCCCAAATCAGGTAGATGTTTGGGTCTCAGACCTGTTTAGTTTTTAACATGTGCAAAGAGGAACCCCCAGCAATGCACCTGACCACCTGTGTGGGAAGAGGCTACAGGACCTGAAACCTCCCTGGCAGAAATGGTTTTGCAGCGTGCAGGGGAAGGATGTTTGGTTATGAGCTTCCCCAAGAGGCAGCTTTGGAGAGAGGGGACAAAACCTGCCTTGGGAGCAGTCTTCAGGGGAAGGATGTTTGGTTATGAGCTTCCCCAAGAGGCAGCTTTGGAGAGAGGGGACAAAACCTGCCTTGGGAGCAGTCTTCAGAAAGATGGTGTGCTCCCAGATTATCTAAATGGTGTCGATGGGCATTGTGAGAGGACAGCTGAGGGTGTTGCTCCTGAAAGGGCAGCATCACAGCCCCTTGCTGGAGAAGATGGCCTGATGGCTTCTGCAAAGAACAGAGCCCTTGGTGGCCAGCAGTGAAGGTGATCCAAAGCCCCCTAATCCTCCAATAACAATAGTGGCTTGTAAGCACGTTTGGGGAGGGCTTATCCCTCCTTTCCAACAGGAGTGTGTGCTTGGCTGTAAATTTCTTCCAGCTGTAAAGTCAAAGAAAACATTGATAAGCCCCCCAGGCTGGGAATGATAGATTTACCACAGGTAACTCCAAGTACCAGTTCCTTTCTCCTCCACTGTTGGAGCATATGGAATGTGTTGTGGTCTGAGGGAAATGGATCTTAAGAATTTTTCCTGCATCTCTTCTGGGGGGATTGCAGCAGGCGACACAAAATCAGGCGACTCCCTCTTTTTCCTTGGACACTTGAAGTGATCAGATGTAGTCAGCTACCCCCAAAGTCACAGCAGTTCTCTCCCTCAGGCTCCAAAAGTTTTGTGCTTGCTTGGGTTTGGGTGAGACTAGCAATGGAAGCTCCACAATACTGGAAGAAAGAGACTTTCCAACAAGAGGGACAACAAGGAAATATCTGAGATTTGCCCGGAAAAATCCGCTCTTGCGAAGTGTCTGATCCTGGGTG
This sequence comes from Hemiprocne comata, assembly GCA_020745705.1. Classification (NCBI taxonomy): domain Eukaryota; kingdom Metazoa; phylum Chordata; class Aves; order Apodiformes; family Apodidae; genus Hemiprocne; species Hemiprocne comata. The sequence goes on along the minus strand of CM036602.1, from coordinate 12,105,185 downwards.
GTGATAAGCAGTTTCCAGAATGTGCCATTTATTCTCTGTCTGAGGAATAAATCTATAAATAATAAATCTTCTCCTCAGCAGTCAGTGGGATTGCCTGGGAGATGAACTGGGCAACGTGAGTGACAGGAGGTTGTCACTTCTCAAGTCCTCACTCCTGTCACTTTTCCTTTGGAGTTAGCAATTTGGGCGTTACCAGTGGTAATAGTGACAACCAAAAGTAACAGGCTAAATCCTGCCATTAACCAGCACCTTCTATTAAGGTACCCAGCACCAGAGAGGATGGAGTCATCCCTCTGGGATAAATACACTTGTTTTCACTAGTGGCTGCAATTCATTTTGGGTAAAAAGGGGATGAAACAGCAGTGAAGGCACATCCATTACGAGGAGTCGAAGCTTCAGCTGCCAGGCTGATGGGAACTCAGAGCTGAGATAAAAATCTGTGCGTTGACCCATGAGGCTGAATTATCCACTATATGGAAAACCACTGACCTAATCATGTTCCAGGAAAAGGCACAGTGTATTGGAGAGTATATGGAGAGGCTTGGGAAGAAAATTGGGACAGACAGACCAGTTTCTCCCACTGGAAGATCTGGGAGCTACTGCAGACTTGGGGCAGGTGTTTCCAAAGGGCTTTCCCAAGAGGAAGAGTTTTCTCTGAAGTTTCCACCACAGCACTGAGTGGGTCCTGATTTACACTCCTTGGAGCATCTGGGATCCCAGAATTGCATTGTTTCAACCCTGGATGCAAAGGCCTGACTTAATGCAGGCTAAACCTGTGCCTTGTCAGGCTTTCCTTCTGCCTCACTCCCTCCCTGCTCATCTGCAACGTTTTCTGTTACTTCTGCCCAAATTGGGACTGACAAATCCAGGAGCACCCTTGGCAGGGTGTGGTTGTGCACCCCTGGGGTGTCAGAAGGTGGACATCAGTGGGGATGTCAGTGGGTTTGCCTACGGTTGAAGTTTGCCCATATCCTTCCTTTTCTTCTCTCCATAAACTGTATCTGAGTGAGGTTTGAGGCTTAATGCTGTCCAGGCTTCTTCAGCCTTGAGAAGAGAAGGCTTAGGGGAGACCTTGTTACCATGTACCAGTACATAAAGGCAAAGGTACCAAAAAGGTAGAGACTTCCTTTTTACAAGGAGTCACATGAAAAAACAAGGGGTAATGGGTACAAGTTACTCCTGGGGAGATTCCCATGGAACTCCAGAAGAAAATTTTTCACCAGGAGAACAGTTAGACATTAGAACAAACTCCCAAGGGAAGTGGTGGATTCCCCTACATTGGACAGTTTTAAGGCTCTGCTTGACAGGGTGCTGAGCCATCTCATTTAAACTATATTATTGCCTAGAAAGGTGGACCAGATGATCCTTGAGATCCCTTCCAACTTGGCATTCTGTGATTCTTGCTCAATGTCCTGGAAAAAGGGTCTGAGAGCATGTCTGGAGCCTGTTACTGAGGGATGTGAGATGATGCTAGCTCCACTGGAGGAGAGGGATTCTTCTCAATTAACTCTCCTCATCTACAAAACAGATTTCCAATTGTCCAGGCTCCATCCATAGTCAATGGAGGGTGATTAGCAGCCCAAGGTCCCACCCTTCAAACCAACTGCCTTTTTCAGATGGGAAGAAAGACCTTTTGAGGTATTGGTACCTTCATGCCACCTACAGATGTGGCCTGGGGACAGCCAACCTTTGATGGCCAACACTGGGTGATTGACTTCCAGCCAGTATCACCCACCCCACAGCATCCACCCTGATGAGTCAAGACACAGACTGGAAGGAGCACTTTCCAACTGGGTTATGAACAGATTCCTCTCACTCTGAACCTGATGTGAATTCGCTGCTGAAATAAGAAGATGTAAAAGCTGGTGAGGTGTTGGACATCATCTGGCACAGGAGACATCTGAGGGTGTAACAAAGTGCAGCTTGAATATCTTACACCTTTCCAGTGAGCCATGCTTAATGGGTCGAGCAGCAGAGGTGGGAGGAAATCAATAAGAGTTGGAGTGGAGATCTTTGCAGATCCAATAACTGGTTTGGTATCATTTTGCGTGTCATAGTGTTGTCGCTGTTGTGGTTTTTTTTCTCTTCTTTTGCTCTTTTTTCCCCCGTCCCTTCCCTCTAGGTTTTTTGTTCTCTTGTAAATGTTTCCCATGTAAGCCTTGGGAAGGCTGAGATGTGCAGGGTAGCTGCAAGAGAGCTGAGATCTATCAGGACATGAGGTATTTGGCATGATTTGTGCTGAGAAATATCTGTGAGAGTAGAAAGTAGGAGCTGTGTCCAATCCACCAGGGAAGGAGCAGACAGGGCTGCAGGCTCCAGCTCCAGCCTGACAATTAATAGAGAAAAACCCTGGAGCTGCCTTATTACAGCACTAACAAGGACCTTCTGATCAAAAGTCCAAAACACAGCGTGCTCTGAGCTGCTCTGCCTCTGATCTGCAAGTCCATCACTGGTTTTTATCACTCATTTTTTTTCTTTATCTGAGGGGGACTGGTCTCAAGCGCTACAACCTGGTTATCTCCGAGGGGGTTGCCAAGAGCATGTCAGGGATTGTTAAAAGGAGTAATAAAGGAAGCAGGAGGAATCAAGTGGTTTGAGTAGGAAATCAGAGGGAGTTCCTGGCTGAGGTTGGCAGTCCAGTGAAGGTTGGGACTTGCAGCTTGCTGTGGAAGGAGGAGGTCACAGGTCCCCACTCCCAGCCCTCCTCAGATTGGTGCTACATTGAATGGAAATGCCAGTATCTGCCTTCCCCAGCCCTCATTAAGAGTATATTTACATCCATGCGTATCATCTAGAAGAACAAGCAGCATTTAAAGTAGAACTTCAAATCCCCACTTGGGCTACAGTTTTGGCCACACAAAACTGTGTCTTAAACATTGTTATTGAGCCTGGGGCTTTGAATTTGTTCGTGCTAAGGAAAGGAAAGTTGGTTGGTTCAGTTTGCAGGAGGATGAGCAGCAGCACAGCGAAATTAATTTTTATTAATTAGAAAATAAGCCACAATACTCTTGGGCCAAACAACCCTCTGTTCAATTTGAAATGAGTTTCATTTTGCATTTTCATTGGAGAATCAGTTTTTGAAGAAAATGGAAAAATATTTTTAACTAAGAGTGGACTATCATTAAAATGACAAAACAAAGTGTTTGGGTTTTTGCCATTGCTGAGCTTGCCAAATTATTGGAGTTTAAAAACTGTATTACAGAGTGGTTTGCTCTGATTGAATTTCCACTTATTTTCCTTCAAAATAGAACTCTGGCCAAAAAAAGTCTTTTAGGTCTAATCAAGATCAAATTAATCAAACCTTTTTTTGCTACTGGCTTGGAGTTTACCACATTAGTAAAGGGGATCTTCTCCAGTTAGAGAAATGGGCTTTTGATATGAATGCAAGGGTTTTATTGGTCTTGTAACAGCTTTAATAGAAATTGGAACAAACCAGAATGAAAAAATCTAGGCAAGAATTGCTGTTAAAACCAAACCATCCTGAAGTAGTAGAAGTTGTTATGGGAGGGGAGGCCAAGTGAGACACAGGGAGGGTGTGATGCCTTCTGAATGACTGAAAAAATGAGGGTTGGGTTGAGACCAAGCCTGGTGAGCTTCATCTCAGAGGGATGCTGGTTAGAAAAGCTCCCACAGGGAACACAGCCTGGAGGAAAACAGTGAAGGAGTTTCAAATCTTAGGGGGTTTAACCCATTGTATGGGTGGGTTAACCTAGACTTAGTAAGTCCTGCAGGAGTGGTTGTGCTTTCAGGTATGTTTATTCTGGGGAGCCTGAAGGGGGGCTTAGTTCCCATCATTTGAGTGACCATGAACATGAGGTTGTCAACAGATTTATACCACCCTGGACTGTCTGTGTCCCACTTTGCCCACCAGAAGTTGTTAGTTCTAAATCAAGGATGCCTCAAAGCCACCAGGATGCACCAAGGTTTTGCATGTGTCTGAAAATGAGATGATATCTGAGTTCCAGGCAGGACCCAGCTCTGGTATGGTCATGTCTTTGTTGAAATAATTAATGACTGGTTTAATTGATGAGTTTTTTTTTTCAGGTGCCTACTAGAAAAAAATTGCATGGAGTTAATGACCTGCTTAATCTGACTGCATAATTTCCTCTGAAACACAGAAACTATAAAATCTTTCTTGATTTCATTTCAAAATACTGCTGCTTACAAAGAATTCTGCAGTGCAGAAGAGGCTCAGGCTCTTGCTCCCTGCACCCTTTGAAATCCACAGGGTGAGCCTAAACTCCTCACCCTCACACACATCCTGCCCTGAACCACTTTTGTTCTCCTGCAGGTGATGAGGTTGGCTTGACCCTCTTTGTGTCTCAAACGAAAAGTGGGTCTTGAAGGCAGCAAGTCACCAATGCCTACCTGTCCTCCTCCTCTGGCAAGTGATGGTTGCTCCCTGCAGGTCTCGGGATGCTGGCAGGCAGGCCAGAGGGCTGTCAGCAGCCACCAGCATTCCCGCGGGGACCGTGGCACCTTGTGTGTTTTGACAGGGGACAGGCTGTTCTCCTGCTAATAGGCTGTTGGACATGGTGTTTGCTGCCTGGCGGGAGGAGAGGGTGGGAGTTTACAGACTCCAGGCACAGCTAAAGGTTAGGGATTCAGCGGTGGCACGTCCATCCGGAGTGACAAGTGTGAGGATCGATACTCCCGTGCATGATTGCTCCCGGGGAGCTGGGGGGTCAGCTCTTTCCACCGCCAGGCTGGTGCTGTCCTACCGAGGCACGGGGGAGGCGGACTGGAAAATCCGGTTTATGGAGGCTCGGGATAGCGGTGTGCCCTCTGGCTGGCAGCAGGGAAGCAGAGAGCTGGCTTTTTTTCGGCTGCGTGCCATCGGTACTGGGACGATCTGGGGACTCTCTCCAAAGCAGAAGCTGCCACCTTGGCTTCTGTGCTCCGTCTGGGTTTGTTCCGGGAAGGAGAGTTGGCTTCCAGCTTTTTTAGTTTCTATGTATTTCTCACGTTTGTCTTTCCTGGTCAGGGGGAGGCAGAGGAGGAAAGAGACTGGGTTGGTTGTTTATTTACACATGCTTTTTTTTTTTTTGCTGTACAAGCCAGGATTACCAAGCTTTAACTCCTTCAGTTTGAGATAACTGAGAGGGAAAAGAATTCTTAACACTTGCCAGCTTAACCACTCTAAAAATCCCAGCCAAAAGTCCTCTGTGTGCCTTTCCTTGCATGTATCCATGAGGATGCAGGTTTTAATTAGGTGATTCCAGCACACAGACAATACCTTTGCAGCAGTGATCCCAAAGCAAGCCTGATACTCTCAGGGAAATTTTCCCCACCTATAAAGGGAGCTGTTAGACCAGGCTGTGGATCATCCTGATGGACCCAAACCGAGGAATGCAGGACCAGCCCAGTTAGGAAACTCTGTGTAAGTGTTGGGGTTGAGTTGCCAAGCCAGTAAGGCCATTAAAATCCTTACTAGGGGAACAGAAGAGCTTGAGTTTGCACGTGTCACCTTCAGGCTAAGACAAATAATAATAATGAGGACAACGAGTGATTTAGAGGATTTTATCAGCATAATGAATGTTGATTTTCTATCACCTGGTAGCAGAGAGATGGGCTGTGATAGAGTGAGTGGGTGAAGCTTCAGAATGAGATGGGGAAGGGGATGACAGTGGGGAGTGAAAAATGAAACGTGCTGGTTAAAAAAAGCCCACGGAGCTGGCTCGAGCATTGCGTGGAGCAAAGCAGGTGACATAAGTAACACCAGTGTATCTGCTATTCCCCTTACCAGGGATCACTCATTTGGTAATGAGATGGAGTTATTAGTGTCTTCAGTTGCTGTGTGAGGGGGGATATAGGGTGTTCTGTAAGGCAGAACCTAAGAGTATCTCTTCATCCTGTGCAGTGAATTAAATGGCAGTGAGAGAGAAAATGAGTTTAGGTTAAAAAAAAAAATATGGCTGCATGAGTTATAGGACTTGAGGGTGGGCTTCACAGGATCCAAATGAAACCACCTAACCCCTGGTTGGAGAACTTGTTCCTCAGACTTTGATCCCCATGTCAGAGAAATTATCCCCTTTCCTGGAGTCCCCAGGGCTCTCTGGTGTCCTAGGGGATCAAGACAGTCCTACAACTCCTGGCTTTTTCTGTGTCCTCACCTGAGAGGTCCCGATCCCAATGTCCTCCTTTGCTGCCAGGTCTAGTGTAGATGGCCCAGCTGATCACACAAAGAGGGTGGTGGGGCTCTCTGGGCTGATTCTGCCCCCATATAGCCATGGGGTCTTGGCCACTGACTGCAATTAATTGGCTACCAATGCAAGATGTTGCTGATCAGCACCAGCAGTGACATGGTGTGTACCAGAGAGGTGAAGCGAAGCTGTCACCCTGCTCACTGGGCTGTCAAGGAAAAGGGGAATCATTTCTCTGACATGGGGCCAGTGCCTGCTCCTTGGAGCACTGGGGAGTTCAGCACATCTGAACAATTTTTTTTTATGTGAGCTTCATCTGGCAACGGCCCCATTATGGAAACAACAGGTTGGATCAATGCCGAAGTATCTCCCAAATTCCCTCTGCTGGGAAGGAGGGCAGTCAGAAATCAATGGGGAGCTCACTGGCCCATGCAGTTGGCTGCCTGGAAGTAATCCCTGTGCTGAGCTGCCCCCATTCCCCCTCAGATGGATTGCAGCATGGCTTTGGGTAGCTGGGTGCTCGGGGATCTCTCTGCTGTTCACCCAGGACATTCAGGCTCCAGTTCCCTTCCTGGCTCTGTTTATCCTTCTCCCACACGCAGCACCACCAGTGGCTTTTTCCTGGCTCCTTTTTCAGTGTCACCCTACATCCCACCCTACTGATGGCTTCAGAATCTCTCTGATGCTTGCCACATGTCCTCAGAGATCCATAGCCTAGCTGGGGGATGCAGGGACAGATCCTTCTTCCAGACACGAGGCAGCAGCCACAGCCTGACTCCAGGGATGACCTTCATCTGGCTGCTCCATGCAGCAGATGGGTGGACTGAGCAGGATTTCTGACTCTCAGGGACTCCTTTTAAAGAAGTACATTAAGTAAAATGCACTGGGACCAGGACACAAAGCAGAGAGGGGAGGGCTGGTGAGGTGGTAGGCTGGAAGGACGTGAAGTACAAGAAAAATAACAAACCAGCTTTGGGACTGCTAAAATATTGATTGTGTCCCTCAAGCAAAGCATAACATATCCCAGCTCCTGCTGTGCTGCCTGGGCTTGATGTCTTGATCCTCCCTCTACCCTTTTCTGTTGGCAGGATGAGTCCAGCTCTGGTTTCATCCCTTTCAAGAAGGAGCAGTTCAGTGATTCAAAGCCTTTGCCCAGGAAAAGAGGGATTTTACCTCCCTGCAAGGCTGCTTTGCAATGAATTCCCTCCAACGTGGGGGAGGAAGACATTGTGCCTGCAAGCCCAGGGCACCCCCTGTCACCTTCCTGCTCCTTGCCCAAACTGCTGCATTTTTGTCCCTTCTGCACCCCAGGCAAGTAGCTGAGGACACACTGGGCTCTGCATCCCTGGTCCTGACCATGCCAGCCTCCATGTCTCCCAGCAGCAATGCTGGGGAGGTGGTCAGTGGGTCCATAGCCACAGGAGCCACTGAGCAAACTTCCCACTACTCTGCAGTGGCTGCACTGGTCTCCCCCACCACCCAGGAGTCCAAAAAGACACCATGACTCACTCCTTTTCCACAGGCAGCATTGCCAGCTCTTGAAATACATGCTGTTTTTCTTAGAGTCCTGGCTCCTGAAGCCATGTAATTACTTGAACTTTCATTTTCTTTAAATAAAGCCCATTTCTAACACTTGTATTTGCAAAGAATAGCAGGAAAATGTGACCTCTGACCAGCTCAGAAGCCACATAGTGAAAATTCTACCTTTATTCTTACTGTTTCTTTGTTTTCTGTCATGCTTTTTACAATTTTGTCTTGCAGATTGGGGCTGCTGGAAGGCATCTTCTCTCTTCCTTGAGTCCTGCAACGTTGTAAATTATTTTGAGTTTGTGCCTTGGTGGCAGTGGTGACATCTCAGGTCCACTGGCTTCAAGATGTTGTATTTGATATTTTTCTGCCCGGTGACGTGCAGTTCCGTGCAACATAAGGTAAGTAAAAAGGTCACAGATCTGAACCTACACAGCAACCCACTGCTGGTATGACTTGCCTTGGCTCTGCACGTTCTGGATCCATCCCTTGTTTGGAATCCCAACAGAAACCCCCGAGTTTAGGTTGGTTAAATTTAATTATCTCCCAGTAGAGCCCACGTCCTTGATGAGCTCCGTTCTGCTGAGCCATGCTGCATTTCCTATGCTCAGGCAAACCACAGTGTCCCTGCACAGCAAATGTTCTGGGCCCAACTTGGAAACCTCTTGCCCAACTGGTTTTCCTGCTCTTTTTAACCCCACGTAGCAGGGCTGAAGGTGCTGTTTCTTCCTCCCTGCCCAGGGGTGCCCAAGTCCCAAAGAAGCCTTGTGGTTTCTGGCCCAGGAGGCACGTCAAGATGTCCTGGGCTCTGTGCAGCTATGGACAGCACAAGTTTGCCTCTGGACTTTGTAATCCAGGAGGAGGGCACATCATTTAAGCTGGTCTTTTGGGCTTAGAGGAGTAACAGAAGTGCTTTTGTTGGGTGATTGAGACCATCCCAGCAGCAGATGTACCTCAGGTAGGATTGGATGAATGACATGCTAGAAGAGCTGCCCTTTTCCACTTGATTTTGGAGATGTCTGGATAGCCAGTTGTCTCTCCTCCAGCTTTCTTTAGCACCAGGTGAGATGAGGAAGCTCATTTGATGCTGCTATGCTGGGATTTGCTGTGGAGAAGCAGTGTTATGTGGGGACAAGGAAGGAACCCTGCTGCTCACACCCATTAGCATCAGGGACATGTGCAGGATGGAGATAGTACAAAATGATCCAAACCTCACCCAGCTGAAGCTTTGGTTTTAGGGGACATCAGAGCCTGCAGCCACGAGACACAAGGGCACAGAAAACCATCCCTTTGCAGCTGAAGGAACAACGTTGTGTTTTCATTGCTCTGTTCAGGGGCTTTGAACACTTGCTTTCTATCCTCGAGCAAAATGGCAGGGGATCAGGGAATTGCCTTTTGGAGTAATCCACTTGTTTTAACAACACACCCCAGTGATCTCCAGCAATCAAGACAAGAAGCTCACTACTAAAAGTAGTCCAGAGACATTCCAAAACACATACTTTCCAGAGGGGGGGAGCAGCGAGTGATTTTTAGCAACATCAATCAAGGCACTGGCCAAAGTCACACATTCAAATTGAGACTGACAAAATATGGAAAAGTTTAAATAATCCTTGGAAGCAATCCAGGACTTGGTCATTCAGTCTGCAGGACCTTTTATGAATAACACTGTAACACAAGCCTGTAATGGAAGCACCAAGAGCCAGCCCATTGGTTTTCCAGTCAGAGTTTCCCGTTCCAAGATGAATGACTTGGATTTTGGGGAGGGAAAGTAGCAGAACTGGTTTGTCTCCTGGCTGGAGAGTTTGGCTTTGAAGACCTCAGCTTGCAGGAACAGGCAGCAATGTGAACTTTCTCCACTTGAGGTTTCTCTTGGCCTGGATCTCCTTTTATTCTCTGTTATTTACACCTCTATTACACAGTCAGGAATTTGCATTCATTCTACTGCAGGAGATGCTCTGCTCCCTCCTCTGGGGACCTGACAGCCATCCAGTAGCCAAAGCCTTGAAGATCCTGTACACCTGCACAGTTTTCTTCCCTGGCTCTCTCATCTTTCTTCTCTCCCTCTCTCTTGTCTATGCTAACACCTGAAATTTTTCATTCTTGAGGCTGTGGAACAGGGGAAGAGGAGTAATTTCACCACGAAGGCCACCAAAGTGTGACCTCCCCTTAGTAGAGGTGTCTTTTCAGGAGCTGTGACCTCACTTTCCCAACAGCCAAGGGATAGCAGAAGTGAGAGGGACTCACCATGGTGGGAGCTGCTCATCTGTTTTTAATTGAAGCCAACTTGCTTCGGATCTTCAGAGGAAAAACCCCAGAGTTTCCTCACTTCTGCTTTCCCTATTCCCCAGCAACAACCTTCAGCAGAATCCCCTTTGCCACTGCTAAAAGAAGGATGAAGAAATAAAAGTGGGAGGTTGTGTTTCCCAACCCTCTTATGAGCCAAAAGTCTCTGGGAAGAACAGGAGAGGATGGATGGGAGCAGAAAGCCCAGAGGGTGGTCTAGTCCTGCTTTACAGAGTGCAACAGGCAGCCTTTGGCACAGCAAAGCATCCTGCATCAACACATCTCCAGACCAGCATCTGGCAGCTGCTGCACAGGGTTGCTTGATGACCCCAGACATCAAGCCATGGGCACATCTTCCACCCACCATGAAGGCACCTTCCTTCTTGTTGTTAGGAAAAAAAAATGAGGAGCTTTAATACCTGCGATTCACACTGAAGCAGGCAAGCACCTTCCACTTGGTTTTTATGTGGTTTTAAATGTTTTTTAGAAGTATCTGTTTATTACAGCTCAATAAAGTTTTATTTTGCAAAAAGCCATGATTGATTTCCTCTGCTTTAAACAACAAACAGCCAACCTCCCCAGCTAGCACCTCCTCCTTGATTCATAAAAATGTGTTAACAATTCATTTAAAATTCATATACAAGCCAAACACAGTTTATTCATGAAGTTACACAAATTAATACAAAGCAGCACACTGCTTAGGCCTGGCATGAAGTCAAAGCCTGCTCTGAAGGGCCTCCCTCTGCTGTACAATATGTCAATGTGTTCTTGGAAACTGCCCTCGTGTCTGGTGGTTCAGCAGATAAGGTCTCAAGTCCCCTCCTCCCCTGCCTGCTTCCCTCTGCACACCTGATGGAACAGGAGCAACAATTAAAGCCTCAGGCTGTAGAAGACTTGGTGCACCTTCAAAGTCTGGTCGTCCTCTAAAAGGCCTGTTTGAGAGTTGTCTTCTACATGTCATGGTTGTTGCTATTTTTTTTCTTTCCTTTCTGCTGGGTAGGTGCCTGGAACAGAGCTTGGAAAACTGAGGTGGTTTGATGGCCAGGGGCCGTGACCAGCTTTGTGAGTCCATTGATTCTGAAGGGGAGCTCCAAGGGAAGACTTCTGCTCTTCATCTGGAACAGGTACAGGTGGAACATCCTGAGTAATTCACAGGTATGTGTATAACAGGGAGAAACTACTCTTCTCCTAGGTGGTGTTGAGGGCAGAAATGGCACATCTGTCCCACCTGTCACCATTCAGCAAACCCTTCTGTTGGCTCCCCACCAGCCTGACTGGGCAGTGGGTCATGCTCAGGTTCTTGCTGCTCTTGAAAGGTATTTCCTCAGTGCCATTTTCCAACCTCGACCCAGGGTCCCTTGATGTTGTCCCACCAGCCCCTCCCCTGCCACAACAGAGACCACAGCAGAAGCAGGTGCATCATCTTGAGACACTAATTGACCTTAATTGTACTGACCAGCCTCACTGGGGCTTCTACCCATCCCTCCTCTTCCCCATTGGCCTGGAGCCCTATTTAAGGGCAGCCTGAGGTTTTGCTCTCTCCCTGGACTATGTTATAGGTGTTCCTGGTGTGTCCCTGGCCTCCTGCATGGAATGTGGAGTTGTGCTGTAAGTGGCTTGTCTCCTGCCCTGCCTCTGGGATGCACCTGAGCTCTCTGCTGTTGGCAGTTTGTCTCTAACCCTGTCTCCTTCACGAGCTTCAGACCTTTAAGTAACTTGTCTCTTGACCTGGGACCTTCACTGTAGGCAGTCTGCCTACGTTCCTGTCTTCTGGATAGACCCCCTTGCCTCTAGTCCCTGCCTCTGGCTTTGTCTTTGTGGACCTGAACCTGATTCATCCTTCCTTGGGAGTGTCTGAGTTCTGGGACAGTCAGTGTCCCTGCTGCATTCAGAGCCTGCAGAGCAGCACCTCACTGGTGAGGGCAATACCAGTGCTGGGGTCACCCTTAGCTCCCAGCTTGTCCTTCCTTGTGTGGCAGCCCTGCTCCTGCTGCCCCCCAGCAGGTTCACCTCCTGGAGCTGAGGGCACCCAGGGCAGCATGTCACCTCTGCTGGGCTTTCAGGTGCCCATTATAAGTCACAGGAAGCTCCAGAGGACTGGTCAACCCATCCAAAGAGAGGTGGGCAAGAAACATAGGAGCTCTGTTTCCACTGGAGGTTAACTTCCTGTTAGACTGAGGGCTGAGCTTCTTGAACTAGGCTGATAAGTACAAATAGTTTCACTCCAAATGCCAGAGGAGCAACCCTGGGCTCCTGTCCCTGCTGTCTTCTCCTTCATGCTTTCATAGATGTATGTCTAGCTCTGGCCAATGTTAGTGTCCTTGCTACAGAAGGGTCTGGGTCCTGAGCCATAGAATCACCAAAAAATGGTTTGGGCTGGAAGGAACCTTATAGATCATCTAGATCCAACCGCCCTGCATGGGCAGGGACACCTCCCACCAGACCAGGTTGCTCAGAACCCCAACCAAGCTGCCCTTGAACACTTCCAGGGATGGGGCATCTGGGCTTCTGCTAATGAGGCTGGGAAGATGGCCCAGCACCACATCTGCCTGTGCTACCCCCCAGAGCAGCACTGGCAGCCACAGGCTGAGCAGAGGGACTGGGGAGCTTTTTGGTCTAGGCAGTTTTTAAGAGTACATAGTTCTGAAATGCCTTCACCCCACAGGTCATGTCTCAGTGATGCACAAAGAGAGATTTTACACAAGATGTCAAAGCCAAAACGAGACCCTGTGATACTGCCCTGTCTGGGGGAAGCTGGGATTTTTGGATGGCTGGTCTGCTCATGTCAAGCGTGCAGAAATGGTTCTGAAAGAGGCAAAATGTTTTCAGAATGATTTTTGGATTTGAGCTGCTGAGATCTTGCAGAACAACAAACCTATTCACTCTTTCATTTGTTTCATTGTTTGACTTTTCCAGCTGGCCAAAAGAAGTGCTGCTGTTTTTCAGGGCTGCTGGTGTGAGAGTCAGTTGGTCACGCTGCTCTTAAGGCAAAGAAGTGACAAAATGTGGCTGCTCCTTTCCTTGCCCTTCCCACGTCACCAAACCTGTAAGGAGGATTTCCTGCAAGGTTTGTGCTTGAACACCACCCTCCCCTGCCTTCCACATGGTATAGACAGCACAGCTACTTGACAGCAGATTTCTCTTCCCAAGGGCTGGAATTATGCAAGTTTAACATTACAACAGTGACGGTTTTTTGGGGAAAAAATGACACAGTTAAATATTTTGCCTGGCGTTTAGGGCTGGATTCTCAATGGGAGCATCCAGCATTGCTCTGCTGGTCTGCAACCTAGACTGATTGATAACAATGACTTGATCTACTGAGTTTGTTTAAATAACTATTCAGCTCCTTTCTCCAGCAAGAGATAAGCCAAGAAAGTCCATGTTGAAAGGCTACTTTGTAAGAGAGTCCTGGGGTCTCCCCCTGTACTGCCTTGTCAGCACAGCACCTGCTTCTGCACCTGAGCATAGCCCTGAAGGTGTCTTGTTTGGCAGGAAGGGCTGGGACACATTGATTGTCCTTGATGAAGGAACCTGGAAGTGGCAAGAAGGCAAGTGTGAGGCCAGGTGGGACTTCAGAAACGATCTCTTGCTCCCACCACCTGTGTCCTTTTGAGCAGGGAATACTCAGGTCCACGGAGAAGCTCAAGTGTTGCTTGATGTTATCAATAACTTGTCAGCCTGAATTTCTCTGCATTGCTGAGGGTCACCAGCTGCAGTGTTGGAGGCATCTTCCCTGGGGAGGGTGTGGAGCAGCCAGTGAGGAGGGTCCTGTGCCTGCAGCATGGCCACATGAGCCAAGAGCAGCAGGGACAGAGGTGGGGATGGTTGGGACTCTCTGAACTCCAGCCTCTTCCACAGGGACCTGGTGAGATTTGTGATTGACAGCATCAAATATCCATCATGCTTGCTCCTTCCCACCCCCCTTCCACTCTGCTGGCCTCTTATCTAAAGTGCTTTCTCCTGCCACCAGCAGCTGAGTTTCATCACACTGGGGAGGTCCAGCAGCCTGTAACCCTGTGGTAAAATCCACTGCTCCCAGAGCACATCAAGCTGGCCACAAAATGCCACTGTCACTTTTTCTCACTCTAAGATCAGTGTCCCCCAACCCCTGGGGGAGCAGCCAGGGTGGCTGAATTGTTTCGAGATGCTATTTCTTGGTGCCATTTCCCCAGGGCTACCAAGTTGGGAGGGAATGATCCTTTCTGAGGTGCTCGGTCTTGCCTGTGGTGAAATACAGTTGGAGTTTGGCCCAAACTCTGAATCAGCTGCAAACCCAAGGGAAATCCTTGACATTGGCTTCAAAAACTCCTGTGCTTCTGGGCAAGGCAGGACCTGAGCACAGCTTGGCTTTGCAGGCCTGCTTGTTTGCTGGAGAGCAGACCTGCACTGCAAAGTCCCTGTGGGAACATTGAGATAGTTTCAAGCAAGATAAATCTACTGTGTGTAGGAGAGCTGTGGGGATGAGGTAGACATTTCATCAGCTTTGGCTGAGTTAAAAATAGGGGTTTAGCTGCTTTCAATCTTTTTCCGGGTTGCAGATTCCTCCTCCCAAACCCCCCAGGAGCCCTGCACAGGCATTTTCAGCTCCTGATTATAGCCTTGCTTTCCCTAGGGAGCTCTGGTGGATCCCCTGGTAGGATCCCAGATCCGTGGCTCTGCGAGGGTCTGATAATGAGGGGATGAGAGCTTTGTAGTGCAGGGTGGCACGTGAAGGCCAAACCTCTGCCCTGCCTGTGCTGCAGTGCCCTGTGGTTGTTGCCATGCACTTGTGACCTTCAGAGCTAGCAGTGTGTGTCTCCATCAGCTGAGGATGTTGTGTTGAGGACTGCTCCCTTTCCAGGTTCATTACAGAACCTCTCTGCAATGTCAATACTTGGGAGTTATTTGCTGAGGTCAGACAAGGGTGTATTTGAGACCTTCTCGTTCTTTTACAGGGAAATGCTGAGGTGATGGAGCAGAGTCCCAGTTCCCTGTTTGCCAAAGCTGGTAGGAGTCCAGAACTGCACTCTGAGGTAAGAAATGATGTGCCATGTGCCTCAGCAAGCTGTAGCTCTCTGAGATGGATATCTGAGTGCCCTTTATAGCCCATGGAGCGATGTGGTGGGGATCTCCCTGCAGATCTATCATCTGTTGAGGGCCACACAGTCAGCATAGATGAGACACTTCCCTGCAGATGGTTAAGCTTAAGCAAAATGCATCTATATTACATTCACTGGAATTAAATTCCCTGATTGTTTTGGGAACCTATTGCATAGAGGAAAAAGTAGATCACATTTCACCAGACGTTGCCTGAGCTGAAAAACTGGAGCTGGTTTTATAGAAGACACAGCTGATTTTTCTCCCAACATTTGTTTTTTGGCAGGAGATGGAGAGAAGAAATCCTTGCAGATTGCAGTCCTTGATGGAGAAAGGGGATGTGGGTGAAGGCAGGAGAGAAGATGGTCACAGCTATGGCTGGCAGCAGTAGGAGAGGGCACCAAGAACTGCTGCTGCTCCTCCCAGGGTAAGAGCTGGACCCTGGGAGAGAGGTTGGAAGTAGGGAGGTAACTGGTGATCTCCAGGGTAAAAGCATCTGCTGGATTCCTGCTGAACATGTGGTAACACAAATTGCTTTGGGGTTTTTCTAAAGGGTCTGATGTCCACTCAGGACTGGGAGGACAAGAGCAGGAAAAAAGGTAGTGCTAGAGCAGAAAATTCAGGGAATGGTTAAGTTGAAGAGAAGTGTCACTCCAGGATGAGCAGGAAAGGAAAGAGAAATTCAGGTGAGAGGGTGGCAGAGGCCTGCCTAGTGTGAAGAATGAATCTTTGACTCACCAGAAAAAAAAAAAAAAAGGGTTGTTTTTTTCCTCTGATCCCATCCTGAATTGGGGAAAAGCCAATATCCTAGAATTTCTGCATATTCAATTCATAAAAGGAAAAAACCTCTTGGAGTAGTCAACACATTCTATTTGGGTAGGAAAGTTGATTTGTTTTGAGTTGAATGTAGAAAATGAATGTCAAGGAAAAGTCATTTCGAAGCAAGAAAGTCCATCCTTTTCGGTGGGGAAAATGTTAAAAGGCCACGCTGACATTTACATTTTTTTCTCTCTCCACTTTGTTCCTGAACAAAAATTTGCCAAAGCCAACAGGGTGTCGTTTTCTGATGGAAATCTGTTTTGACAAAATTTTTCCAACCAGCTTCACTAGCTACGCACAAACATTTCCGCTCTCGATTCCAATCTGGATTTGGCAGGGAGTGGGGGGAAGGATGAAGAGGGGCTGTTCTTTTCAGTGATGTATCACCCTGTCAAAGGGCCCAAGACTGCTAAAAGCATCGTGCTTCCAGGGAGATCATAGAATGGGTTGGGTTGGAAGGGACCTTAAAGATCATCTAGATCCAACCGCCTGGATTGGCAGGGACACCTCCCACCAGCCCAGGTTGCTCCAAGCCCCATCCAACCTGCCCTTGAACACTTCCAGGGATGGGGCAGCCACAGCTTCCCTGGGCAACCTGGGCCAGTGTCTCACCACTCTCACACTAAAGAATTTCCTCCTCATGTCTAACCTCAATCTCCCCTCTGCCAGTTTTAGTCCATTCCCCCTTGTCCTCTGGCTACAAACCCTTGTCCAAAGTCCCTCTCCAGCTTTCCTGGAGCCCCTTCAGGCACTGGAAGGTGCTCCAAGGTCTCCCTGAAGCCTTCTCTTCTCCAGGCTGAACACCCCCAACTCTCTCAGCCTCTCTCAAGCACAGAGCTGCTCCAGCCCTTGGATCATTTTCGTGGCCCTTGCCTGGACTCCCTCCAACAGCTCCATGTCCTTCTTATGTTGTGGGCTCCAGAACTGGACACAGTACTCTAGCTGGGGTCTTATGAGAGCAGAGGAGAGGAGGAGAATCTCTCCCTTGCCCTGCTGGCCACGCTGCTTTTGGTGCAGCCCAGGACACGGTTGGTTTCTGGGCTCCGGTGCACAGTGCTGGCTCATGTTGAGCTTTTCATCCACCATCACCCACAAGTTCTTCTCAGACCAAGGTTCACTTTGTTTGGCTGGCTGACCTGGGCAGGAATTAAAGCACTTCCTTCATGTGAAATGCTCACATGTGATGAATTTGGGCTAGGTAGCTGCTGATCTGCATCTTTGGATGGGATCTCAGTAATTTTTCTGCACCTGTTTGCTGCTGCCCTTATCAATAGAGGATCCCCTGGTGTGTGTATCATGCTTGGGACTGCTTCAGAAGTTCACCTAGGCTTCGTTCAGGCTGTAGCCCAGAAGCATTTTCTGTCTGGCAACATGGACTGGGGCATCACTAAGAGGAAAGTCCTCAGAGCTTTTTGTTCAGCTGGGCTGAAGTGCAGTGGTAGCTCACCTGAATGGGCCAACGTAGGGAAGATGTACCCATTCTGCCAAGTTAGAGATCTTAGAGCTTTTTGTGCTTTTTGCCTTAGAATGCAGTCCCTGGGCCACTGTGGAGACACCAAATGAAGACAGGAATCTTTCTGGCTCTACCCAAAGGCAAAGTAAGTGTCTGCTTCAGCTGTTGGTGCTTTTTCTAACCTTCTTGGCAAAAGGCTGGCACCTCTGGAGATGGCTAAGAATGTGGAAAGACTCTTCTTGAGGAACTGCTCCATCTTCTCATTATGCTTAGACTAAACATTAGCTTAGACCAGACATCACTTTTAGATTGCCACTGTTTAGTGGGATTCATTCCACTCCAAACCTCTTGCAGAAATGTGTTACAGTGAATCCAGGAGGGGGGGTGTGTATTTGGCTCTCCTCTGGCAGAGGAGACCAAGGCATGGACTGATAGAAGGTTTTTTGAGAAGGAGGGAACAGATTCACACAACTCTGTGCTTCTGGGTGACATCATCAGCTTGTCTTTAAGGAGGGAAAGTCCTTGATGACCACGGGCTACAGATCACAGCCAGCTCCTACCTGCTGACAAGGTGCTGCTGAAATGTGTGACAACTGCAGATGGCTATCAGCTCCTGGAGATGGCTTGTCCTGTCCCTTCATTTCACTGAGTGGCACCAAGGGAAAGTGACAGCTGGAGCACCACCTGACCAGGCAACAAAAATACTAGCAAAAAAAATGCAAAGAGACATTTTCAAACTTCTTTTTTCTTTGCTTCTTTCATGACCAGCTCAGATCTACCCTACTTTTCATACTACACCATCTGCCCCCCTGCTGAGCTATTCCTTGGTGTTAGTAATTTGGCCAAAAGCTCCCAATGACCACGTTTTACTCTTCCTGGAGAACAAGCTGCTTTCCACATCTACTCACCCTGCTTTAAATGTTCATCTGAGCTCCCATGGCTCAGTAGCTGAGCTTGTGGTGGTGGTGTAACCCTGTCCACCCTGTCTTAGCTTGGCCCATCTCCTTCTGTGCCAAACATAGTGTCAGCTGTTCCTCTGTTTGCACAGGGCCTGAGATGCAGAGTAGGGAGCTTGGCTTGTGGGCAGTTGTGAGAAAGCATCTGTTCACCCCAAAATGTAGCAGTGCCAGTCAGTTTTGCTTCTCCTCTCCCTAGTGTACCAACTTGGAGACACAAGTTGTTTCTGCAGCCATGACACAAGGATGATGATCATCTGATATATTTAGCCTGTTCTCATGTAGCTCTTCTTGAACCATTGGCTTGGGAATTGGGCATCCTAAACAACACTTCAGAGGTATCTGTGAGGTTCAGTTACTTGCTCATCTTTGGTTATTTACAGACCAAAAAAAAAAAAGTATATTCTTGTCATAATTCATCTCTACAGCTTTTTAATCCACTGCAGGTGAAGGAAGAGTTTTGCAAGTCTCTCTCATGACCTCATGGGATGGTGTTATAAAATCATAGAATGGTTTAAGTGGGAAGGGACCTTAAAGATCATCTGGAACCAACCCCTTGCATGGGCAGGGACACCTTCCACTAGACCAGGTTGCTCCAAGCTCCATCTGTTGGAGGGAACCATCCTGCTGGGGACTGAGGTGAAGGCCCAAGCCCTGCTTGGCAGCATCTTCCCAGTGCCTCCCCCTGGGAGGAGGACATCCCAGCTTGTACTTCAGCTCCAAACACAGGGGGCTTGCAAAAAAACCCCAACCTGAGCAAAAGTGCTTGGACTTTACCAGAAGAAGAAGAAGAAAAAAAAAAAAAAGCTACAGAGGCAATAAAATTAATTTCCTTCTCTAATATATACAAGACTTTCTCCAAGAGAATTATGACCCAAGCTGATCAAAGTCTGTAAGTGGTACTTATGCTATCAGTTTCACCCCTTTAATGCCCTCCTGTCAAAACAAAATCCCTTCGAAAGGCTTTGAGGAAAATCACATGAGCATAATGGCTTTCAAAAAAATGGCCCTAAGTACTCAGTAACATATACAGAGAGGACTATTAGATGGGCTGGTGTAATTGTACTCATATTCAAATGTAAACATTCTTATATGAGCAAGTTACTGCTTCCCCACGGAGCAGAGCACAGGCAAATCAGGCTGAAAATGCTTGGGTTATCAAGAGAAAGGAGGGGAGGGGTTGGCAGTGGTGAGAACTTTGCCCTAAGACAGGATGGTGACTTTAGGCAGAATTAGATAAAAGGGGAAGGGAAGGGGTGGGGGAAGGATGAGGCTTATTAAAGAACCATTTTCAGATATACTGAGAGAGGATGAAATTCAGGCTGGGTACAATCGTGCTGCTCTCAGGTAGGAGTCGGAGACATCAAACTATCTGATCCCTTATCTGTTGCAATGTGTTTGTTTGAACATGTTCTTGGGGGATTTAGTGCTGCTCTGACAGCTCTGGGAACTGGAGTCCTCAGAGTATTCCCAGAATGGATGCACCAGGCAGCGACGTGTCCGGAGTGAGGGGAGGCTCCATCTGCTCAGAGCAGGTCATGACCATTCAAGCCTGGTGGCACAATGAAGATGATATCCCCAATGCCCAGTTTGCAGCACCATTAGCACTGGGAGGCCGTGCAGCTCCAGCTCTGGTTGAAAGCCACTTTGCATCTTTTGAGGACTTGTTGATACACCTGTAGGGAAGCAGGTATTTTGGTCCTCAGCATCTTCACAGGGGTCCCCCATGGCCTTCTGGAGTGAAGAAGGTCACAGTGCTCGCTCCATGTGCAGATCCTGGGCTGCAGCCTCCTGCAGGCACCTCCTGACTTGGTGCTCAGCATTTCAGATACAAGCTCTGCCCTTTTCCCACCACTCTTTGGGAATAGATCAGCTCTTCAGGTCTCCTTTTTCCCCGACCAGCAATGCCCAGGTGTCTTCAATACTTGGGAAAGGCTGAACAGCACCAGTGAGTCTGGGGGCTGTGTTTGGAGAGATCCTGATGTTGTGGCAGCAAAGCTGAGCATCATTGGTGGTTTGGGTGCTTCTGAGTGAGTGGAAAATCTGCTTCTGATGGTCCATGCCATTTCTGTTCCATCCTGTGCAAACCAAAAGCAGAGAGTCCAGCACTTGTTTCTTCAGTCCCTTCTTCAGACCATACAACCTGACTTCTCTCCCCGTGGACATCAGCTCAGTCTACCAAAAAGCAGGATCAGACTAACTGGGCAAAGGGCTTTATAATTATTTTTTTTTCTTTGCAAAAGCCTGAAATATTTAAAAGGCTTTTAATAAAAAAAAAAATATATATCCAAAACAACCCAACAAAATACTACCAATAAACTCATATGCTTTCTATTACTTTTTTTTTCTGGTGAGTGGAAAACCAATCTTCCCTGACCATCCCTCTCTTGTGCTGGGGCAGAGACAAAGTCTGCTGGAGTCAATGAAAAGATATTCATAGATCAGGCTTGTCCAGATTCCTAACATCTCAGAGAGGTATTTCCCTATCTGTCCCTCTTTCCTGGACTTACTGTCTTGCTCTGCCTTTGGAGGAAATTCCTTTCCTGGTGATAACCATGTCTCTAGCTCATATTTCCTCTTTCTTGTTGACAGTTTTAAACCAATAGATTTATGAACTTTGAAGTAATAGAAATATTTAAGACATACCTTCTCTTATCTAGAACAGGCCAGGATTATTCTTTTTCTAGACACTGCACTTGTAAAGGGAGACATTTGCCTTTCAACCCGTCTCCTGGGAAGCCAACTCTAGTTTGCTTAATGAGGGCTTTGGTAACCCCTGATTATTCATGCAGAGCACCAAGTGGTGTTACCAGTTTTATCCCAGTGAGGCCCACAGTTGTTTTGCCAGCTTATACCCAAGCTGGGACCAAAGAGATGAACCTACCTTTGGGGTGGCCACAGCAGCCCAGCATCTCTGATGGGTATGTGAGATGGGGGGGTTGGTTTCCATCGAGGCTGGCTAGGATGTCAGACTGAGTCAGCAGATCCACACCCTGCTCCTCTCTTGCAATCCCTGGCCCAAACACCTGGGTCTCATCTCATCCCCAGGGCATCTGTCCTGAGAGGGGACAGCTCTTGCCCATCAGCTGTCAGGGGGCTGGGCTGAGCATGCTGGAGCATCACTCACCTTTTCAGACCAAGAGCCTTCTGAGTGTAAATTCCACCTTCAAGGCCTTTGCAGATAGGGACTAACTTTCTTCACCTTTGTGCTTGTTCTCTCTGCTGGATCCTTAATTAATGAAAAAGGGTGGAGGGAGGAGGCCCTTCCTATAGAAGGTGGTTCTCTCTGGGATAGAGGAGGTGGCTGGACAGGGCATGTTAACCCAGGCAGCAAATCCCACGAGATGCTGGTACCTCTGCAATTACCTCTAACTTCCCACATTATCAGGAGTGCTGTGCTCTGGGGTGTGTGAAAGGACTTGGCATGAAGACTGCCACCTCCCAGTATTCCCAAGGGGCAGAGGAGGAATGCTGCAGGTAGGACAACTTTGCTGCTCGTTGGAATTTTCGTGTCGTTGTAATCTCCAATGAGCATAATTTGGCAAACTCCTGTGGCAGAAGTGTCTCTAGGTGTGGATGGACTTGTTGTACCTTAGTTCCCACAGTTTGAGACCCCAAAACCAATGCTGCTAAGATGGCTGTGGGTAAAGCAGTAAGGTCCCTGTGCTGTGCTGGTGTCAGGTGAGAGGTTTGTCTTCCCAAGAAGACACTGGGAAGCTCCTCTGGCACCATCCAAGACGGCAGTATTGAGGGCAGGATTTTATGGTGGGCTGTGGGGTTGTGTGAGGGTACCAGAGGACCCTTGGGTCCTGCTTATGGGTGCTGCATGGTCTGCATCACTTCTGAGAGGGGAGAGTCAAACCGACCCCAAAACAGTGCTTTGCCCAGGGGAGAGAGGATGGTATGAGTTATTCTGAAGCACCTGGGACAGCTTGGAGTGCCAGAAGGTGGCTGCTTGTCTGCTGAGGGTCCACTCTTGGGATAAGAGGTCTTCAATCCACCCCAGTCTGCTTGTGTTCCTATCTGAAGACGGCTTGGTGGTGGAGAGGGAGCAGATTGGCTGCGTCTGGGCCTAAATGGACACAGATCTGCATAAACAGCATTTACCATCATGGGGAGCAGCAGATTTTGTGGCTTTGTTTTGGGGTTGTTGTTCAAGCATTTCTCCCCCTTCCGTACAGCTGGCGTCTCCGAGCTGAAATGCTTGAGC
This sequence comes from Hemiprocne comata, assembly GCA_020745705.1. Lineage (NCBI taxonomy): Eukaryota > Metazoa > Chordata > Aves > Apodiformes > Apodidae > Hemiprocne > Hemiprocne comata. Next base: position 12,082,718 of record CM036602.1, on the reverse strand, counting down.
AAGAGGCAGTAGAAGGAAATCACACACTGGCGTTTCCCCAGCTTTATCAGCTGTGGGCTTAAAAAAATAAATCATTTTCCAAGGCTATAAATCCAGAACCTTTCACCAACTCTTACAGTAACTCACATGTGCAGAACAACAACAGGCTGTTTATCCAAACCAGCACAAGCCTCTGGAGCAGAGTTAATGATTTTGCAGCAATGCTGGTGGGTGCTGCTGCCTCAGAGCAGGGAGGAGGAAAGCAGAGGCTACAAGCTACATTTTGTCTTCCAAAAATCAAGCTGAGATGTTTTTGAAGGGTATTTTTATTTTTTTTAAGACACCTCCTTCCCCCCCTTTTTTTTTTTTCTTCCTGCTTTACTCCCTGCTGTTTCTTAGCTGTGATTTATCCAGATGGGCTTTCAGAGCCACAGAAGCTGGTACTCTAAGGGTTAACCCGATGTGCTGGGATGTTCCTCTCTCCTCTTGATCCCCAGGTCTTGGCTCTGTTAAATATCTCCCCCTCTCTTTTACATTCAGATCCTCTTTTACAAGGCTGGGCTTGGGAATTTCAGCCCAGCCAAGAGACATCTTCCCATCCATTAAAGCTTAGTGACAGCAGGTAACAATATCACTTCAAAAGGACAAGGTTGCACCATTTCCCCCCTAAATTAAACTCTCTGATAACAGCATCTGAGCCCACCACAGGAATAAGCAGCTGCCCTGTTCCTTTGCAAGACTCATCTTCATGGGCCCATTTTGGGGGGCGGAGGCAGAGCTGAGCCCAGTGGCTGACGCTTTTTGAGGACTGTGGGGCTGTTTGCTCAGAGGGCTTTGCAGTCAAGTTTTAACCAGCTCACCCCCCAAGAGGAGCTGAAGATCCTCTGTTTTATCAGCCTGCTGCTGACCTCTTACCCTGGATCAGGCCAGCGAAGGCTGGATCATGTCTTGGCTAATCACTGGGCCTCAGAGCCCGACAGGTCTGCATCTACCGCGGGATGCAGAGCTCACTTTCTCAGCCTGCCTTGCTTGCTTTTTTTGTTTCTTCGTTTCTTTTCCCCCCAGTTTTTTCTTTTTCCCCTCTCTGCTGACTCAGTCTCACGTTTCTCCCGTCTTTATTTCCCCACCTTGCCACGCTGGCTGCCACCTCTCACACATCTCCTGCACCTTTGCTCCCTCCCCTGGTCGCAGGGCACAGGTTGTGCTCACGCCGCTGGCCGTGCTCGTGGGTGGTCCTCCACCTGGGAGGAAAAGGGTGTATTTTTGTCTCTTCTGCTTGGGCGTTATTTAGTGATAACAGTAACAGTTGGAGGAAGGTCTCTTGTGAGGGGAGATCAAACAGGAGGTGGAATGTCAGGCTGGACAGTGCTGAGAGGGCAGCCCAGGAGGTGCCAGGACATGGGTAGGGAAGGAGGCATTTTCTACCTTTCTTTCCAAACATCTCCTCTTTCTGCAAGAAAGAAATAACTCTGGTACCTTTTTTAGTTTTCAAAAAGCAGTTTAAAAAAAAAAAAAAGTCTGAAAATAGGTTGCCTGGGAGGGTTGGGGGTGTCCCCTCCCTGGAGGTGTTCAAGGCCAGGTTGAATGGAGCTTTGTGCAGCCTGGTCTAGTGAGAGGTGTCCCTGCTCACAGCAGGGAGGTTGGAACCTGGTGGTCTTTAAGGTCCCTTCCAACCTTCACCATTCTGTGATAAAACCTGAAGGCATGCACACACAGTAGCTCCTAGACTCTGCCTACAATTTCTTTTTAATAGTTATTTCTCCCAGCACTATTTGTGTAAAGCACTTAGCATCTTCTTAAGAGTCCTCCCCCCAAACCCATTCACTACCACCCCCTCACCTGAGTTAGGAGCTGCTCATAACTTGTGCTGCTTTTGCTTTAGCTTTCAAATTGCTAAGCCTCCCAGGTTCCTGGGAGATATTCTCTTGTGAGGTCACTGGAGGAGCTGCAGTCCTCCTGTGTCTCCCCAGAAATCTTCAGCAAGCCCAGATAGGATGAGAGCACCTCCTCTAATTTGCTAGTAATGAGTTACAGGGTGATTGAACTGGCAGAGTACCAGGTCACTGGGGGCTGTATTAATGCACAGGGTTGTACAAGTATTGCAGCTCAGACCTGGGCTGTGCCACCTGTTCATCCTGCAGTTAAAGGACCGACGTTTACGGCTTGTCCTTTGGCTTGTAAATCAGCAGCAAACCAGTCCCAAATGTCCAGAGCCCTCCTCAAACCTTGCTCTGAGGGCCAGGAAAATCTAATGCCAAGGGATGAAGAATTGTAGAATCACAGAATACTTTGGATTGGAAGGGACCTCAAAGATAAGCCTGTTCCAACCCCCCCTGCATGGGCAGGGACACCTCCCACTAGACCAGGTTGCTCCAAGCCCTGTCCAACCTGCTCTTGGACACTTCCAGGGATGGGGCAGCCACAGCTTCCCTGGGCAACCTGTTCCAGTGTCTCACCACCCTCACACTGAAGAATTTCCTCCTAATGTCTAACCTCAATCTCCCCTCTTGCAGTTTTAATCCATCCCCCCTTGTCCTCTCACTCCCTGACCTTGTCCAAAGTCCCTCCCCAGCTTTCCTGGAGCCCCTTCAGGCACTGGAAGGTGCTCTAAGGTCTCCCTGAAGCCTACTCTTCTCTAGGCTGAACAGCCCCAACTCTCTCAGCCTGTCTCCAGCGCAGAGCTGCTCCAGCCCTCTGATCATCTTTGTGGCCTCCTCTGGATCCTCTCGAGGAGCTCCATGTCCTTCATGTTACAATCCCATCTTCCTGTGCTGACACTCCTTGCTGGCCTTGGGGCTGCTGCCATCCCCTCCAGGCTGCCCGTGCCTCAGCCGGGAAGGACCATCCCTGTCCCTCCATCCTCCCGCCTCCCTCTGTCCACAGGCTGACAGAGATGGATGGCTGAGCTGCCGGGAACGTGCTGTCCAGGCTCAGGTTTTCCTCCCAGGAGAAAGCTGCAGGCCTTGAGGGAGCCCTGTGATGAAGATGTAAGAGCTGGTTTGACACTGGTTTGACACACCAGCTCCTTTGTTGGGGCAGTCGTGGCTCGCGTCGGCCGCCTGCCATCCAGGAGCGTGCCAGTCCCCCACCCCAAAGGGGTCACCGTGCTCCATGGCCCCTCTAGTATTTTCTTCAGTTTTGGGTGTCACAGCACAAGAAGGACATCGAGGTGCTGGAATGGGTACCGAGAAGGGCAACAAAGCTGGTGAAGGATCTTGAGGATAAGTCTGAGGGAGCTGAGGGCTGTTTAGTCTGGAGTAAAGGAGGCTGAGGGGAGACCTTATTGCTCTCTGCAGCTGCCTGAAAGGAGGTTGTAGGCAGGCAAGTGCCGGTGTCTTCTCACAAGTAACATGTAACAGGATGAAAGGAAATGGTCTCAAGTTGTACCAGGGGAGGTTTAGGCTGGATATTAGGAAAAATGCCCTCACAGAAAGGTTTGTCAAGCACTGGAACAGGCTGCCCAGGGCAGTGGTGAAGTCGCCATCCCTGGACATGTTTAAAAGTTGTGTAGATGTGGTGCTTGGGGACATGGTTTAGCAGTGGACTTGGTAGAGTTAGGTTAATGGTTGGACTTGATGATCTTAAAGGTCTTTCCCAACCTAAATGATTCCATTATTCTATTCTATGTTTCTCCTCTGGCTGGAAGAAGCAGCTTTGCACCACAGAGGACATGTCCATAGGAAATGCACTCCGAGAAAAGCTGCAAAACCAACTTTTTTGGGGGGGGAACATGGGGTAACAAAGTCATGGAAATAGGCATGCAGAAGGGCAAGATGGGAGGAAAAATACTTGCTCCTTCTGCAAAAGGGGAGGATGGAAAACGTGTAGACAAACCCTTTCTGGGCAAAGCCCTGGGAGCCCGTGCCCAGCGCTGCACCTGAAGGAGTTAACTCCCCTGCCAGTGCACTAAGTGGTCAGCAGCCCAATAAATTCTGCCCTGGAAAGACAAACCACAATCATCATTAGTCACGGCTCATTGGCCTGTTAAGGCTCCTCACTGAAGTTTATCTCTTCCCTCCTGTCCACCAGCAGCCATATTTCATGGCCCGAAAACAGATGACCCCGGGGGTCAGCGAAATGAAAGCCCCATTCAACAGGTCTGCAAAGGACTCGCCACGGAAAAAACCAACTGAGGTCAAAATAACATTGAGATACAGCCAGACCTTCAGCTGCTGCCCTCCCGGAGCAGACACACACCACACGCTCAAGTGCCCAAGACATGTTAATCCGTTTCAGGATCAGGCAGGGTCAGGCTGGGGCTGGGAGGAACAGTGGCATAATTAGGTGAGGGTGACCTCCATAAAACAGTAATGGGCTTCCAGAGGCACGCCGGCTTTGCAGCCACTTCCCTGCTTTTTCCAAGATGGAACTGGCCAAGCAGGATGGAGGGGACATCCTAAATATTGGCCTCATCCCTGGTTGGCAGCCCAGGGAGGGAGGGGACAATGTGGGGACTGTGCACCCAGTGTGGTGAGCATCGCAGACCGATGTTTTGCCGCTGGGTGTTACTTCAGTGTGAGGCATTTTTAAAGAAAAAATGGGGGTTTTCTTTGTTTCTATTAAAAAAAAAAAAATCTTTGGGAAGTGGGAGGGCAGGGGAGCCTTGTGCAAGGCAGCACTTGTTTCTATTTAGAGGGACTGAAGGTTTTCTTGTACCAGGAATTTGTTCCTGATGCTGGTGCCTGTGGGGCTGGTTGCCTCTTCATCCCACTTCACATACAGCCTGTGCCTCTCCAGGTGACAACAGATATTTAGCCTCCTGAAGACACGCTGGACCCAGGAATATAGTTTTACTGGGGCTTGAGGTCAAATTTGGGGCTGAACCCGCCGTGACATCTGTGTCTCTATAAACAAATTGTTTCAAAACCAGCTCCCCTAATGACTCTGATCTGTGTCTTTGAGCACCGTAAATCAGGAGGTGCTGGCTCAAGGCTTTTTCAGCGAGGGAGGCAGAAGAGGAGTGAGTAAGAGGGGTAATTCTAGCTAAGGCTCTGCTGAGATAATTTCTTTTCAAAACAGCTTGTGGGGATCACATCTTAAACCAGCTATTTGTCCGTGTATTTATTGCAGCGTGCGTCATGGGATGTTTGACTACAAAGCAACGGAGAGGATGTGATTTGGGCTATTCAATCTCCCTAATTCCAGCTGTGCCTGGGCACAGATAAGGGCTGGAGCACTCTGCAGGCAGGTGCGGTGCATCGCAGCCCTGGCTCCCTGCCACCGCTGCGGGAGAGCTCAGCTGGGGCCAAGAGATCTTCGAAAGGCAGGGGATGATGAGCAGGGCTGGGTTTTCTCCTTTTCCCCGTTGCTGGTGCTCAGCCTGGCCTTGCTGCTGGAGCTGGGGCAGCCCCTGGGCTCTGAGCACTCTGTGCAGCCAGCGATTTGCAAAGGAGACCTGAAGCATTTGGGTAACCCAGGGCAGGAGCCTGGGCTGCCTGCTTGCAGGGTCTGAGCTCTACAGCCAGCCCGGGATGGGGGGAGTTGAGAGGAGAGTTGCCCCCTTCTCAGCAGGTTAGGGGGTGGGTCTGTCTCCCTGCAGAGTCCCCTTGCTCACTGCCAGCTCCCCGGGGTGCACAATGGGGTCCCTGCCTCTGCCTAGGGAGGGGTACCTGACCGGGCTGCTCTGCCTGTGGGATTTTGGGCAGCATGAGCATGTGAGGGGGGTGTTGGGGAGCTGAGCAAGGAGTGCTTGAAGTGGAGCTGAGAAATAGAGTCTCTCTCTAGCTCTACCCCTCTCCACTATCTATCCAGGGTCTCACAGCCCTTAACTCTTCTGCTGGGTAACTTCCATGACTAAACTGAGAAGTGTCATCCCACTCCCTTGTGTTGATCCGTCAGGAAAACTTCAAACAAAAAAAATATCTCTTCTAGATTATAAGTGTGGGGGTTTCCACAGGATTCATTTTTTTGGTTGTTTTTCTCTCCAGTTGGAGATGGAAGTCGTTGCTGCAGACACACCTTTGGGGGCAAAGCTCCTAGCCAAGGTGCTGGGGTGTTGCACCACGAATGCTATTAGCAACACGGACCTTCTGGAGCAGGTCTGGCCCTCCCAACCCACAGAAGGTCACAGCAGGTGTTTGTGGCAGTCCAGGGAATGGAGCTGCAACGTCCCACACCCTAACTGAGAAGCCAGTCACCAGCCTGTGCTGCCTCCTTGCTGCCCACCAGCTTTGCCTGATGACACCATACAGTCAGGACAAGGTGTGAACTGACATGATATTGATTCGTTTCTAGACAAGGCAGGTGAAAATGGACAGTAAAGTAAGAGCATGAAGGTCGTGGAGAAGGCAGCAGGTAAGGCTTTTTTATTCACATCATGCATGTACAAGCTGGTCGAACGCAGACACAAAGACGTGACTGAGAAGCTGGGACAGTATGTAACACAGATGGCTTTTTATTCCCCATTAGTTAAGTTGAAATAATTAGCTTCTTATGGTGGTGTTCCCTGTGCTGCACATGAGCCAGGGGGGAGTGCTGCCAGGCTTTTCCCTCCAGCTGTCCACATGGAGCAGAGCAGAGCCTGCTCTCTGTATCAGAAAACAGTCCTTCGGTCACCTGGGCTTTAGCAAAAGCAAAGTCTGCCCTATTTTTATTCCTCTCTCCCCTCAGCCATCCTGCCCCTGCCAGAGTATTTGTTGAATTCAAGCCCATTGGACCAGCTCCTTTGAAATGCCTAAATCCCACAGGCAAAGTGACAGCAGATGAGTCCTGGTCCCAGTGGTGGGATGGGACAGAGCAGGGAGGAGATGCAGGAGAAGCAGCTGAGCAGGACAACAGGCACGGTGCTGGCGGAATATTTACAGCCTCAGCCTTGGGCTCTGGGCCTCCTCTTTATTACATTTTACACTGAACAAGCTAGATTGAGTTACCCTCGTGTTTTCATCTGCTCTATCAGGGCTGCTTTCAGATCCAGAGACCATGGGGTTAGAAAGAGGGAGCCACAGAGATGTCGGTTCTGCCCGTCAGCAAATACATCAGATATCTAAATAAAGAGCAGGTGATATTTCATAAGCTTAGAATAGGATTTAGCTGTCCAGCAGAGCCCGGAAGAAAAGGAGCACAGCCAGCATTTCCCCAGTCCCCAGGACTGTATAACTGAGATGAATCTCCACTTTTTTGTTGTCCCTGGGTGATAGAGGCATTTTGAAGCTGTGTTTGCTGGCTTCTCCATCATCCTGCCTTTACCATGGCTGCTGGCAAAGGTGCCAGTGGGGAAGCAAGCCCAGCTAGTGGGATTTTAAATAGCTGGTTTCCAGAACAGCCAGTCACGGCTCTGGAGTTTGGAAGGAGAACTAATTTGGGCTCAGGATTTCGTGTGGTGATATGTGAATTGGTTCTGTACAAATGAAGAGGCAGGAGAAGAGGGATGAGCTACTCGCAGGTGGATATGCTGCCTCCCAAGGTTCTCTGGCAGGATGAAAAGGGGCTTTGGTGGTTCTGAACATAATTTTATGGCTTCTCACCTTTGAAAGAGGTTGAAAGCTGGTGAATGCTGGTAGTTATGGACCAGTCCTCACTGACTGGGCAAACGTTGGGCTGCCTGCAACAAGTATCAGCAGATCCAGCCTCAGCCAAGCAATGCTGTTCAAAGGAGATTTTATGGAAGAAAAACAGCATTTAGATGCCAGTTACACCCTGAGCCATGGTGGAAACTGGCCATGGAAACTGGCCAATTTATGGCAGTTGTAGTTCAGGCACTCAGCCCACAGCTGGTCACTATGTCAGTGCTTACTGGTTTTTGTTCTCCTCAACACCAAGCTGGAGGGAATACGGTCAATATGCTGGAGGGCAAAGCTGCCATTTTTGAGGGGTCTCCACAGGGTGCAGGCATGAGCTCATAGGAACCTCATGAAGTTCAGCAAAGGCAAACCCAAAGTCTTGGTCCTGGGAGTCACTTAGGCCTGTAATAGGACAGGCTGGGCCAGCTTTTTTAGGCAGCTTGGCAGAAAAGGGGATTCTGGGGAAGAACAAGCTGAAAAGGTGCTGGCTGAGGGCCCTTCCTGCAGGGATGAGCTGGGCTGTATGAGCAGGATTGTAGCCAGAAGGTTGAGGGCAGTGACTATTCTCCAAAAAGAAGGGGCTGCACTGGAGCATAGCCTCTAGTTTGGAGCTCTCCAGGACAAGGAAAACATTGTCATAGTGGAGTTAAGTCCAGCAGGGGCCACCAAGATGGAGGAGGTGGGAATCCAGAGTGTGTGAGGTACAGGAAAGGCTGAGAACTGGGTTTCCTCAGCCTTGAGGAGAAGGCTGAGGGGAGATGTTATGGCTGCCTGCAACTGGCTGATGGGAGGATATGGAAAAGATGGAGCCAAACTGTTCTCTGAGGTGCATGACAATGGGACAAGAGGCAACAGACAGGGTGGAACATGGGAGACTGATGTTAGAGATTAGGAAAAAAGTTTTCCATCTTGTCCTGGTCAGAAGCTGGCAGGGGAGGCTGCCAGACATTGGACTAGAGGCCTCCAGAGGTTCGTTCTAACCTACATGCTTCTCTAGATCTCCAAATTAAATTGCCTGGTAGATCCAACTGCCTGTAGTCACTCCTTTCCCAGTGGAGCAGAGGTTGGTGTTATGATGGTTCCTTTTATTTGCTTGAATGATTTCACACATGGCACTTCACCCCTGCCCTCTCTCCTGCTCTGCCCTCAAGTTCTTCACTCCACTTCCAAGGCAGAGCTGGTGTAAGTTTTGTTGCTTCCAGGCTGCCTTCCCCTCCCTTATCTTCTGTCCTAGAAAAGAGCTTCCTCTTGCATCTCTCCACTTCTCCCCTCCCCACACCCTGACTGCCCTTTACTCTCCCCTTTCAGTTCCTCTCTTAACCCACTGTTCCCTTCCTGAGCCTGGGCCATGTGGACATGTTTGTTAGACCCTCTAGAAGCAGGACAGGGTTTACCATCTCCAGCTGGGCCTGTCCTGATGTACACTGGGTGGGAGATGTCCAGGGAGCTGCTGTCCTCTTCTCTAGGCAGGTTCTCCTGGGGTCTTGCCTAATCTGGCTGGTTCCTTTGTAGATTAGGCCATCCTCTGATCTACGTTTGGCCATATCAGAAGACACGAATGAAGAAACCAAGCCATCCCCTCACCCATCTGCTCCCTCCCCAAGTCCTGTGTTTCATCTCTGGCTTTCAGCTTTGAGTTGCAATATTTGCTTGGGCTTTGAGCCGTCTGCTCTGCCCTCACCAGTGTGCAGTGCATGGTGGTAGCAGCTGGTTTAGCAGAACTACTGGAGCCTTCTTCTGACCATCACTACGTTCCTACAGATGGAGCTGAGTTTGGCATCCTGTAACAGGTCAAGTTTAATATGGTTTCCCCACTTGCAATTTGTCACCGCCTTATCAGAACATCTGCATCCTGGCCTCTTATTAAGCCCTTAGAAAAACAGAAGGATCTAATGCTTGAACAGTTTTAAATTTGGAAGCAGAGTGGGAGTAGATGTAGGAAAATACAGTCCCCTTCATGTAATCATCAGAGGAGGACAGTTCTGAACAATGACCAGATCGTCCTCACGCTGATGATGACAGCAATTTCGGACTTATCACACCCCAGCACTATATTAAGGCACTGAGATTACATTGTTATTCATTAGCACAACATCTGCTGAAAATCAGCATGGAGGAGGCTGCTGGGGCTGCTAAAAAGCTTTATGATGGGACAGAGAAAATACTCCCCCCCCAGGGAGAATAATTGTCTTTGCCCTCTTGGGTGTTGCTTGGTGCCGATGCTCCGAGGGAGCCAGAATCATGCAGAGCAGCCACTTGCATTGAGCTGGTGAGAACACTGGTCACTGAGATCAGCAGGTCCCAGGTCTGCCCAACCATGTGGTCTTGGGTGAGTCTTCTCTCTCTTCTTGCCTGCTCCAAGTGGTCTCTTGCTATGGTGGGCACGTCAGGTTCAATGCATGTCACTACCGCAGTTGCCACGGCTTAGGACAAAGATCCTACTTCCTATATTTTGAAGTTCTAAAGTGTTCCCAAGCTGGCCACTCTCAACACACTCATACCAAACCACTTTGATTCATAACAAACCCAGAATGGTGTAGGAACTTTCTGCCATTTATCCTGCCTTTCACTGAGACCTGCTCTGCTCTGGCTGCCTCAAAAGAGCCTGCACTTTGTCAGTTTCCTCTGATAGACAAACACTTGTGGACAACTTTAGGAGTGACTTGCTGACTTGATTACCTGCCTGGTTAGTACCTGATCTCCATGGCCCTCCTTGTTTATAGCCTGGAGGAACACCTCATTGCAGTATATTCTCAGTTGCAGCAGCATTCATCAATCCTTTGGAATGATTGTTTTGATTTTTACAAGCAATTTAATGTATCCAGAGTAGAAGGAATCAGGAAGAGTAGGACTGCAAGGCCATGTCATGGTCTTGTGGCTAAAAATGCAGCAAAAGCTCTAAACTGTGAAGATCTCCCAGAACTGCAGTGGTGGTGGATTTTCTTCTCTCTTAAGTATGCAGCTCCAGAAGCTGTGCTGCACTTCTGAAGGTGATATCTGAGTCTCTCCAGTCAGCACAATCTGTGGCAGCCCATGATTTGATTTCATGTGGCATATGGATGATTTGGGGGATGAGGGCCACTGCTGCCAGGCCTTGTGTTGATGTGTGGCTCTGCACAGTAGTTCAGAAATCCAGTCCAGCCTTCTCCAAGCTGCCCTGCTTCTCCTCAGGAGTCACTGACACTGATCTGCAGAGCCTCAGCTCAAGGAGCTTTCAGAAGACTGTTTTAGCAGCTAGTGAGAGCCATCCATCAGTGCTCCTGTCTTCACTCTAACTTGCTCCATTCTGGGTTGCCTTAATTCAGTTATGATGGAATTTAGAGGAACTGCTCCTGACAAATGAGGCTTTCTCTAGTGGGTTGCTTCTTTAAACCGTTAACACGTGCTTAAATATTGTCAGAGCTTACAATGAGAACGTTGAAGTTCTCCAAGATCCTTCATTGTCAGAGGCAGCTGCTGGCATGCAGTGGATCACTGCTACCCAACAGCCTATGGGGGTGTCCTCCCACTGATCATCAGTGGATTGAAACTGGAGGAGGGGAGATTGAGGTTAAACACTGGGAAGAAATTCTTTAGTGGGAGGGTGGTGAGACACTGGAACAGGTTGCCCTGGGAAGTTGTGGAAGGCCCATCCCTGGAAGTGTTCAAGGGCAGGTTGGATGGGGCTTGGAGCAACCTGGTCTAGTGGGAGGTGTCCCTGCCCATGGCAGAGGGGTTGGATCTAGGTGATCTTTAAGGTCCCTGCCAACCCAAACCATTCCATAATTCTATGAACCCTAAGCATGTTAAGAGAGTTATAGGACAGGTGGCTACAGCCCTTGAGAAGTAGCTTGAGGTTATAACAGCAGGGATGGATAACTGTTTACAGGCAGAAGAGAAAAGTGATGGAGATGCAGAGTGGACAATGCTGACTGAAGACTTCTCCCCATTTCACATGGATTTCCAAGATCTTTGGTTTTTGAGGAAAGGTCTTGCAACCACAACAAAGGTTTTATGCAACTCCTCTCCCAGATCAGGTACCTGACAGCCATTGCAGCTAAGCCTGTCTTTCCAAGAAAGAACCCCAAGAGATTCCCTTTCTGCTCCTCCCAACCTTTCCAGTACCAATTTCCACTGGTGCTGTTGTGACAAGTCTCTCTGGAGGCCACCAAGAACTCTGATGGCAAATACTCATTAATTGATTCACTGGGACCAAGGAAGCATCCAATCCAATTAGAGATAAATATTTTATGCCATTGAACGCTGAGATTGGGACTTTATTGATCAAGGGCAAGAAAGGGGATGACAGCTGTTCCTGTTGTCACCGTCATGGAACCTGAACTGAGATGATGATCCTTCAGATGATCCTGGGAATGACAGGGGACCACCCTTCTGATATGAAACATCTGAGGTCTCCACAAACCACAAAGGTAACCATTTTTGTTCTTTAATCCTTCACTTCTGCCCACACCAAGGCCTTGAAATCCATACAGCTCCTGAAGGTTTTAAAGGATACCTCCCTCAGGTGCAGCAGAGGTTTCAGGAGGTAACAGCAGGAGGCAGCTTTTTCCCATGGGACATCACAGACCAACCACCTTAGTTTTCAAACAGCCATTGGTCATCCCACTAAATCCATACCCTGTGGAGCAATGAAATGTCTACTCCAAAAACACCAGGGAGGAACTGAGATGTAGCAGGAGAACAGGGAAAGAAATAGTTCTGCTGCAGCTTCGTGGCTTGATGCCTCCAAACAACAGGAGAACCACCAAGAGGAAAAGTCCTAATGAAAATGTAGGTCTGTGCCACAAGTCAGCAGAAGGCACCACACCAGCTTGGAGACTGCAGGCCAGAGCACTGCTCAGTGTGCACATCCAATGCTGACAGTAAAAAGTGCTTTTGGAAGGGAGAAAACCTGTTGCTTCCTAATTTTGCTTTAATTCTCAACCTTTGCTCTGGGTGAAGCAGCTGAGGGAGGAGGAGAGTGGCTGGGGATATAAAAAAATCCTAATTTTGCTTTAACCCTGAAGCAGTTATTGTTTGGACTCTCTCCACCCATCCTTTTCAAGTTTTTCATGTCCAAGGGATTGTTAAACATCTGCTTGTACCAGGTGGATCCCATTCACTGACTCAGTCTTAGGTGCAACGTGAATGGGTCCTTGCAGAGCTGGGGGAGAAGAGGGGGCAACTTTGCAAGGTCTAACTGGTCCAGAGAAACATGGATCACTCACTGACATCCCCCTGGAACGAGCACATGGTTATTTCAGGCAAATGCAATCTGTTATTTCCACTCCTGAACATTTATTTGGGTCAGGGTGGGAAAATCCAAAGTGCTTGCCAAAGTCCCACCGGGGTGGTAAAAATATAAATACCACCTATTATTCTGTGTGTATTCTGAGAAGTGTTTAGTGACTGTGTTTATTGCATTTGGCGACTTGCTGGGAGTTATTCTGTCTCTGCCCCCTCCCCTAAATTCACAGGCTCACACTGAATGTTAGTCCTGCTGGGACCCATAAAATGTCTGAGGGGGAAGGAGCCAGAGGGATCCTGTACCAGCTCCTCCCAGGGCTTCCCTCTCCTCCAGAGGGGAAACATCTATCCCTGCTGCTGGCCCTGCCTGGCTGAGCCACTGCTCAGATGTGGTGTGATGATTTCCCTGTGTTAAAGCTGCATTGTCTGGTCAGGGACACGTTTCATGCCTCATCTACCAAGGATGGAAGTTCTTATAAATTCTTCAGTGTGAGGGTGGTGAGACACTGGCACAGGTTGCCCAGGGAAGCTGTGGCTGCCCCATCCCTGGATGTGTTCAAGGGCAGGTTGGATGGGGCTTGGAGCAACCTGGTCTAGTGGGAGGTGTCCCTGCCCATGCAGGGGGGTTGGAACTAGATGATCTTTAAGGTCCTTTCCAACCCAAACCATTCCATGATTCCGTGATCATCCTTGGACCCTCATCTCCAACAGGAGCAGGCCTTGTATTTCATCCAGGCAGCTCTGAGCTCGACCTGTGATGGATCAAGCAAAGCAGGGGGCAAAAAGGCTGAGTGCCATGAAGATGCTGTCACCATTGCACTTCATTAGCAGAAGGACACGTTGCTGGTTTCTCAGGGTGGATGGGAATAGAGCCCTGGATGTGGTTCACATTTGGCTACTGGGAAAATGAAGGGGAGCTTTACCAGCTGTGTGTGTGAAGCCTCAAAACATCTCAAATCACAGCAACTACCAGTCCATCCCCAAACCCAAAGGATCTGTGCAGAGCTCTGCTTACAGACTCAGTTCTCAGCCCCTCCCAGTCCTGGCCAGACAGGGAACAGCAAGAACCTCTTGCACTTTTGGCAGTGCCAGGAATGGATGTGATCCATGCTGCTCCAGCCCTAGGATGCACCATCTCCATCCAAAAGCTACAACTGCCCATCCCAGCGCTGTCCAGGGGTGCACCTTTCCACTAGAGGCAACTTCAGCTGGAGAAGGTGGTCTTCCTAACCTTGGTATCCCAAATGATGTGATTCCACCTTGGTTTCTGGGTGGCACCTCAGACAAACACAGCCCATCACAAGGCAGGGCCACTGTGGCTCAGTGAGGTTTGAATGTTTTGTGACTGATGTACCTTGATCTTGCAGAGAGGGCTGGGATGTGGTTGCAGACTAGGTGGCCTCTGAACTGGGCAGATGATCCAAAATATCCCTTTTTTGGCTACTCAGAACTGCCAGGGGATTGGTGCCTCTCGTCCAAATGGTGCTTTCCAGCCCCACATTCCCAACTTTGGGCCAGAGCCCTTCACAGTTGGCTTCTCAAGCCCCAAATCTGCCTTATAAGCTACACTGGATATTATTAATTTGAATCTGTGCCACCCCCTTCTCTCATGTGCCACTGACTGCAGGGGCTTTGGTTGCGTGTGTGTCAGCATCAGGACTCCCTGAGTTCAAGGCTCCTGCCCTAGTTTGGCTGAACTCCACTGCCCCTGCAGATTGGGACTGGCCTGGCATTTTGCAGGCAGGAAAAAGGTAGTTCTGCTATTTTGGAGCTACCAAAAAGCATCAGCATCTGTGTTATAGCAACACCTAAGAGTCCTGCTGGGTGAAAACCACCAGACTGCGAAGAAAATGCAAGCTTCTGCTCCCAAGGAAGGTTATGTCTTTCTAGCTAGCAAAGTCCTTCATATCTGCTCCCTAAAGCAGCCCGAGGTAAGAATCAGTTCCTCACGTCATCTGCACACATAGCAGCACAGCAATCCAAGGTGAAAGAGGTGCCAGGACACAAATAAAATGCCACCCTTGCATCCATGGGAGGCCGGTGGCTGCGTGTGAGCTGTCAGTGCCAAAACAAGACACAGAGGCACTTCCCCACCCCCGTGTGGAGGCTGCTGCATTTAGCTGACACTCAGTGTGCTCCATGGAGCAGTGAAAGGCATAAAAGCAAAGGAAAAGTCACCTCCTAGCCTGACCTTGGGCTTGCAGGACCCCATGGACTCGCTCCTTTTTCTTCTGCAGCAAAAGCCGGTGTGCACGCTTCCAGGTCACAGCTCTTCCCAAGACAATCCAGCATCTTCAGGAGGAGCTGAGAGGGATCAGGAGCAGGTGCTGTGCAAAGAAGACAGCAGATCCCACAGACTGAGAGTTCCCTCACAGGCAGATGGGAAATGTGTCTTGCTAGAAGGAAGGAGGGCTGGGGTTTGGTCACACCGGGGTGGTGTTGGTTACAGAGCTCTCTGATCTGCGTATTTTGTGACTTAGTGCACATCTCCACCACGTTAGCTCACCCACTTCCTTCCCCAGCCTCCGAGGAATTGCTTGTTATTTGTATTCATGGCTAATTAAAACCTCTCCGAGCTCAACCCCCTGATTACAGAGAGAGGGCTGAGACCACAAGGAGGCCACGGTGGAGGATGCCACAGGCCACAGGCTGACCCCACGCCACTCTGCAGACCCCACGTTTGCAGTTAGGACATTATTTACTCTGATACTAGCAACGTTCTCTTGAAATATATCGAAGGAGAGATTGGGAAAATGAAGTGTAGGAGATTTATCCTGCACTAGAGGATTGCAGCATCCAAGAAAGCCAGAGCGTCCAGTCCCTCAGACTTAATAGAAACCTCCTGCTTTATTAATGTTGGGTTGTTTTTTTTTCCTTGTCCACAGGTCCTGGGCAGAAAGTCAAAGCTGTATTTGAGGAGCTTTCCTGGAGGTTTTCATTAATAACAGGGCCAGGGAATCCACTGCGAATGTAAAAATAATAGATTTGAGAGCCCTAAAAGGATGGAGATTTACTCACTGTGGAAATATTAGGGAGAAAGTGGGAGTGGGAGATTCCCATGGCTCTGTGTTGCCTGCCTATGAGCTTCGACAACTGCCTGAAAGCCAAGGAGATGCTGGGGAATGGGAGCAGGAGGGAAGGTTGCCTCCAAGCGGCAGGGAAAGGCAGCTGTGGCTGCTCCACTGGGCACTGGTCTTCTACTGCTGGTGGATGCGCCTGAATTTAGGAGTGTTTCAGGGTCCTCCTCAAGCTCCAGAGAAAAGGAATAGGTGGGCAGAGAGCTTTTGTCAACCAGATCTGCTCCTTGTTGACCCCCTTGGAGATGAAGGTCCAGGGTGATGCTGAATCCTCAGCCAGTCAGGAGGGACACACAGAGATGTGGGGAGGAGAGAGGGATGCTGCTTGATGCCAGACAAGGTGGCCAGTGTCCAGCTCTCGTGGGGATGCTGAGACCATATCCCCTCCTTCCAAGTGAGACTAGCCAGCAGGGCCAGTGCTGCTTCTGTACCCCAACAGTTATCACCTGGCCATGTTGTCCCTTCCTCATACTGCCCAAGAAAAGGTGGCACCATGTCTGGATCAGTCCCTGGGAAGGTGCATCAAGACGGGAGGGAGAACAGGAGGCAGTTTCCCATCTCTCCTCCCCAGCACGGCTGTGTCAGCCCCGGTGCTGGAGGATTTACAAGCTGTGACTCAGGCTGCAGCACGGGGGCCCCGCGGAGGCCACAGGTACCCCTTGGATGGGTTTTTCATCTGGCTTTTTTGTTCTGCCAGCTCCATCTGCAGCTGTTTCTTAGCTCCAACTCTGTCTGCCTTGGGAAGGGGGATGTGAGGCTGTGCCCCCTCTCCTACTGCTGTGCTCTTCCTCCAGGTGCCACCGCTCTGCCAGGACCGGTCACCTGTGGTGACACATGCCACCTGATACATCCCTGTGGTGCTGTGGCCCTGTCCTTGCCTGCAAGGATTGGATCTGGTCTGCTCCATTTCCAGCAGTGTTGCTTCAGAGAGTGAGACTTGTCTGTCCATCCCGGTGATGCCCTTTGGAGAGCTGGATTCAACTCCTGACAAGGAGGAAGAAAAATCAGGTGATATTCACAGCTCTTCAGTTTGAATGGGAAAAGAGTCCCGGGGTGGGTTCCCTCTGATCAATGGACCAGTCTTGATGCACCAGGTTTTTGGGAGAGGACAGCACTGTTCTGGTATCAGATCACGCTCTTTCCTCCTGACATCCACCAAGGTTTGTTTTGGGGCTTCTATGAACCACGTCAGGTTTCTGTGAACCCTGCAACCACCTGGCTTTGAAACCTGTAAGTTGCATGGTCTTGGGGTACAGGTTGGAGGGACTTTTCAGTCTGGGCACTCCAAAGCAAGCTCCAGCACACTGATGGTGTGCCCCAGCAGAAGACATCTCTGCTGCAAAGCTTCATTTTGCAGAGCCAGCACTAGGAACCCTGTCCACCACCAGCAATTGCAAACCTGGATCTAGATAAATTTAGTGCCAGGGTCTCAGCTTGAGCAGAGCACCTGCACAGGAGCTGCTGCCAGGAAAGGGCCCCTGCTCCTTGATGAAGGGTTTGCACATCAAATTATAGGAAGCAGGGTGCAATCTGCTAAACCTTCTTGCGGTTGGTTGTTTTTACTGGTGGAAAATGGGTTTAAAATGGGTACAGATCACAACGAAAGGAGGGCCACAGCCTTTCCTCTGTGCCATCTTCCAGGGCTGGCAAAGAAAGGTCTGTGTGGGGAGCAGAGCTCCTGGAGAAGAGCTAAACCAGGCAAGCAGTGGGTTTCCAGCCTGCTGAGACCTCTGGCCACCAGCAGCCTGGGAGAGAGAGGATGGGAGCAGCTGGGAAAAGGCAGCAGTGAAGCCTATGGATGCAGAAGGAGACTGCAGGGTCGGATACCAAAGCCGCCGTTCTAGGGCTGCTGGTCAGAGCCCCTGACGCGCCCGCGTACCCTGGGAGGCAGGAGCCAGCCCCGCCGCCTGCCAGAGAAGCACTTCAGCTCCGACACGGCTCCTCCTCCTGCTCTTTTCAACAGCTCTGCAGCCCCCCAGCCCCAGCCCGCCGCGCTGGTGGGCCGAGGGGCTGGAGGCATTTTCCCAGCACTCTAATCTAACAGCACCAGTGGGAATGTTTACAGCACGCTGCCACTTGAGAGCTTATCAGCCTCCCTCCCTATCTCCCACCTCCCCGGCTTGATAAACGCAGGGGCTGGTGGCACCCAGAGCAGGGGACGGAGCTGGGGACCGGCCAGGCGCAAAGCCCTCGGGGCTGGGGTGCTTCTCCCGGGATCCCCTCCCTGGGGATGAGGACGTGGTGGAGTGGAAGCAGCAGAGCAGCCCCTTCCCCAAAGTATGGGGTGATGGGGTACTTTGTGGGAGCAAGGAAATGCACCTGCAGGAAAATTAGAGGCACACCAGAGAGAGTGGATCCAGTATTTCCAGCAAGGTGAAAACCAGCTGCTGACACCTGCGTATCTTGGGCAGGAGCAGCTTTTTCCTAAATTAGCCTAATTAGCAAGGGTTAAAAGGCGGCTCACCTGGGGCTGCCCCTCTCTGCTCTGTGTTGGAGTTGAGGGCTCTGAGTGGCAGGAGCCCATGGGTGTCCTGGGTGCTGCATGGATGCTAAAGATACCTCCTTCCCCCCTCCCCTTACGGCTCTGCAGAGCTGAAACCGGGCTGAAAGGCTCGAAAATACTTTCATTATTTTTTTCCTCCCCCACTTTCTTTTTCTCCCGACGTGTCCCTGCGGACACCCGAGCAGCCCCTGCGCATCCCTCGCTGCCCCCCAGCAGCCCCCCGGCCGCCGTTGGGACATACCGCTATTGCCCTCTAGTGGCCCCCGGCCCGGGGATGCTCGGGCCCTGTTCCCCTTTCCTCCGGACCCCCAACTGGGAACCCCCGGACCCTGCTCCCCTTCCCTCCAGACCCCCCCACTCGGGGACCCCCGGGCCCGGAGGCAGCTCACCCCAGCCCAGCAGCACCTCGTCCCCATCACCCTGCATCTTACCTGGGCTGACCTGTGCCAGGACCATCTGGTTTGGGGTATCTGGGGTTTTTTCCCACCTCTTTTTGGTGCAAAACCCACCTGGCTTGTGGCCTCCAGGCACTGGTGATGTGCACTTTCACCTCCTTCTAGGTTGGTTCCTGGTCGAGGAGAAGGTTTTCCCCAAGCAAGGAATCTCAGGCTTGAGATTTTGGAGAATAATTGAAACAGGGAGTTTGTTCCTGGATGCTTTATCCTAAAATGTATTTTAACCCGTTCAAGATGAGAAGTGCTGCGTTTGGGTGGTGGGTCTCCAAGGAACCTGGTGTTCCTGATGCCAATGAGGCCAAGAGAGAAGGAGACAGCGTGGGATTTGGTCCCATCTCTGCAGCATCACTGTGTGAGCATCACCCTGACGTAAGAAATGGAGGAAACTGCGAGTCAAGTTCAGGGAATGGGAAGATATTTGTCATGGGAAAGGATTTTGTAAAATTCCTGGGAGTGATGGAAATGGAAGGGAAGGAGAGGGGCTGGAGAATCACCGTGTGTTTTCAAGGCTGCTGGAAGAGCTGTGCACAGCACACTTTGCCCACCTTCCTCTTCACTCTCCCCCTTTATCTTCATCCATAAGGACCTTTTGGAAACCAAAAATATCCTCCTTTTCCCAGGGTATGTTCCCAAAGTGTCTTTCTGAAGCTAATCCAACCCCTAGCAGAGCCCCGGGCTGGATGTTGCTATTCTGGTCCCTGCAGGAACAGGAACCGTTTTGCGTGACTTGTCAGGACCTGCTTCATCCCAGACATGAGATC
Source organism: Hemiprocne comata (assembly GCA_020745705.1). NCBI lineage: Eukaryota > Metazoa > Chordata > Aves > Apodiformes > Apodidae > Hemiprocne > Hemiprocne comata. Next base: position 12,063,218 of record CM036602.1, on the reverse strand, counting down.
ATAGTCTCATTATTCATTTATAAATAAATCCATTCCTGTCAAGGCTGGAAACACGATGGAAGTATAAGTGGGGCTTCCTGAGTCTGCAGGCAGCCTGAAACCTCACCTCCTCCACCCATTCCTGTGGTCCCAATGGAAAAGGCAGGGGGAGAAGATGCTGCAGTAGAGGATGAAAAGTGTTGTCATCCCATCCTCTGCAGACCTGCCTGGAGGTGTTGGAGATCTTGGGCTCTTTCCCCAGCTCTGCCCCCTCCCTGGAGGTGTTCAAGGGCAGGTTGGATGTGGCTTGGAACAACGTGGGCTGGTGGAAGGTGTCCCTGCCCATGCTCCAGGAAAGCTGGGGAGGGACTTGGGACAAGGGCAGGGAGTGAGGGGATGAGGGGGAATGGATTAAAACTGGAAGAGGGGAGATTGAGGTGAGACATTAGGAGGAAATTGTTTAGTGTGAGGGTGGTGAGACACTGGAACAGGTTGCCCAGGGAAGCTGTGGCTGCCCCATCCCTGGAAGTGTTCAAGGGCAGGTTGGATGGGGCTTGGAGCAACCTGGTCTGGTGGGAGGTGTCCCTGCCCATGGCAGGGGGGTTGGAACTAGATGATCTTTAAGGTCCCTTCCAACCCAAACCATTCCATGATTTTACTCTACGATCCTATGATGTAGGAGAGAGAAAGGGCATTAGACAAGACTTGAAAGTGTGGAGGATTTCGTAACATCAAGGTACCACTAAGGAAAATTATATTTTTTTTTTTCTCCAGGAAAGAAAGAAAAGGAAGAGAAGAAATGGGAGCACATGGACACTGCACACAAACCACAACCCAGACCATGACTCTGCACCACCAGCAGCCACACATGTCAGGAAAGATGTGAATGAAATGTGGGCCATGGTTTGCACAGGAAAAAAACACAAGTGCAGAAAAAGGAGCGGGGGGAAGGATAGAAAAGGAGACATCAGGAAAAGAAAGTGGTGTAGAAAAATCAGAGGACTGAAAGAACCAGCACAAAAATGGGGAGAGAAAAAAAGCTGAGAGAAAGCAAGAGAAGAGAAGCCATGGCACAGCATTTAGTGTGCTCACCTGGGGGCTTTTAAATTGTTTTTTCTTTCTCCATTGCCTGAATCTGTCCCGAGGTGACTACAGGATTTCACTAACTCGCTGTGTGACACCCAGAAGAGTTTTATGGCCCAGGGCAGACCCTGGTGGCTGTCACCATCCAGGGCCACTGCTCCCACAACCAACAGATGTGCCCAAGTCCTGCCAGCACAGGGGACCCTGTGTCCTCTGCACTGAGCTTTGTCTGAGCCCTCCAGGCTGCAGAGCAAGAATTGTTGAGGCTTGTTGGGTCTTCAGATGTTGCCCGGTGCTGGCCACCACAGGGATCTGGGTGGTGTTTCCATTCCTCCCCTGGAAGTTGCTGCCCCTTAAGAGCAGAAGAGGGCACAGGAACATCCTTTAAAGCTGATTTTCACTGCTCTCAGCAGTGCTCTGGAGGTTCTGGCTGATTTTGTACTACAGGAGACACTCACATGTCCCCTTCCACTGGCAGAGCAGAGGGAATGGGGAGGTTTTAGGTTGAGAAGCTGGGACAGGATCATCTCCAGCTGGGTCCTGTCCACACCCTGTGCCTGAATTGTTACATCCTGGGGTGTGTAAGGCTGAGAAAATCCCATTTCTAAAGTTGTAGGGTCCGATTTTCACCCCTCAGACAGTGAACTCGGTGAGAATCAGGTTTGTGTTTTATGCCTTTCAAAGAGAAAGAGAACCTCTCCGAGGCCCATCTCTTATCCCCTGGCTCCCACCTGCAAGCTGCATCTCCTCAGGAGCCTCCAGCACCCCAAACCCAGATCCCCATGGGCTGCCCAAGCCCCTGTCCCACAGAACCCCTCCTCCTTTCCAGCTCTAGTGCTCGACGAGGTGCCCTTGCTGTTGGAGACCCAGCAGCAGCTCCCTCTCAAAGCCTCTTTGATGGTGTGCCAGCCCTCCCAGAGTGGCCAAGGGCACCCCTCCTGCCTGCCCACCCAGCCCTGGAGCACAAAAGGGGCTGTGTGGCTGCTGTTTGCCCTCCAGGAGCTGGGAGGAAACTTGGCAAGGAGGAAAATACCTTTAGAAGCTACTGGGAAGACTGAGATTTATCTTTAGCTGCTCTTGAGCAGAGAATAAAGGGAAACCTGAGTGTGAGCAGCTATAGCAGAAGGGATGTAGGCACTTTATTTGCAGAGTGGTCCATCTGAGATTAGCAGCAGAGGGGATTTGTCTCCATGTATCCAAGAGGACCATTTGGCTGTGCATAATTGCAGTTTATGTCTTAAGATTTTTCCTTTGTCACCTGGGGGAGGCTGATCCTGCTCAGCTGAGAAAGCACCTCTGGTTTCTGAAGAGGGGGGGAGAGGGTGGTCTGGAAAAAAAAACCCAACACCTCAGCCATGTGTTTTTAACCAGAATGTCTTTAGATTATGGAGAAGAGATGGAAAAAAAAATTAAAAAAAAAAAAATCATTCAGTGAAAGAAAGCAGGGTGCAGGTACCTGTGAGGTGCAGCAGCCTGGAGAACAAAAAGGCTGCTGTTTGGAAATGGAGGCAGAAGTATAGGATGCTTAAAGGCACAGCACATGGAAAACCTGCTGCAAGCTCCATGGCCAACATTCCCTGGAGAAAGGAAGGCTCTACCCCTGTGCCATTGTTCCAAGCCTCAGGTAAGATGAACCTCCCTGGAGATGAAAAGCTTGGTTGGGAATTTATTTGGTGCTTGTGTTTCTAAAGGCCTAGGTCATGGATTCTTCTAGGCTTTGTGGTTAAGTGCAGGCTCTCTCCAGCCAAACAGAAAAATAGATCTCCAGCCTCGCTGAACTGAGCAGGGCCTGAGACCTTCTGTGGTCCTGGGAGATCTTCAGGATGGTCTGGGCTGGAAGACCAACCTGGAGGTGTGTGTGTGCCACCTGGGCTAGCCCAGAACTGTGATTCAGAGCCAAGTGCAGGACTGGTGCTGCAGCAGGGCCAGGCAATGCATGAACCTCCATGTCCCTCTCTGTAAGGCTCTTCCTGGTGGTCCAGCTCTCAGAGCCTTATTGTCAGTGTTCCCAGCTAGAGAAAGCACTCACAGTTGTATGGGAAAGGTTTAATAATGTCTTCTACAGCATCTTGACACAAGAGGTAAATGTTTCACCATGAGAACAGTCAAACATTGGAAAAGTCTCTCAAGAGAAGTGGTAGATTTCCCCACATGGGACAGTTTTAAGTCTCAGCTTGACCTGACAGGGTGCTGGGCCACCTCATATAAACTACAGTAGTACCTAAAAAGGTTGGGCCAGATGATCCTTGAGGTCCCTTCCAACCTGGCATTCTATGATCTCCTGAGTGCCTTCTACAGTCAGATACATAGGGGGGACTTCTGCTTGCTTATGTTGTCCCTCAGATCCACCAGCATCTCAAGAATCGCAGAATCATTTAGGTTGGAAAAGACCCTTAAGATAATCAAGTCCAACCAAAAAAGGCTTGGGTCCCTCATAATGAAGGCTATCTGCCCCACAGCCTTCCAGAGGGTCCCCTCTAGCCTGCTGTCTCTGCACAGTTACTCTTCAGCTTGCTCTTGAGTCTTTTGCAAGGTCAGGAACCTCTGATCTGAAAAGCACTTGCGTGTTGGAGTTGTACAAAAGTGCTCTTCATCTGCTTGAGCTTCATTCTGTGCTCAGCTGAGTGCTGATGTCCTCCTGAGCCACCAGAGTGCAGGCAGCCAGAACCTTGTGTGCTGCTGAGCACCAGAGTGTCCATTGACTCAGCCCTTGAGGGTGACACAGCTTCCTGGTATGTTGAGGGCAGAGGAGTGCTGGGAGCCAGAGCCAGTACAGCTGCTGGGAATGACTGGATCCCTATGAATGGCCTCCTGTTTGAGCTCCTGCAAGCACCAGAGAAGGCCTCATAACCAGCAGCCCTTTTTGGCCATGATGCAACAGCTCTGGTTAAAGCATCCTGGAGTGGTGAGGGCTTTTTGGGAGGCAACTCTGAATGTGGGTCCTGCCCATCTCGGCCAACCCTGTTGGCCAAGGAGAACGTTACCTCTGGGTCACCTCCTGACTACCACTCTCCTGTCCCTTGGCAGCTGACCAAAAGCCAGGTTGTCTACATTTGACAACCTGAGCTTCCTGAGCCAGATGCCTTGACTGCCTGAAACTATAAAAGAAACCCAGAATGACACCATCCCTTGGAAGAAAGCAGCTGGTGCGCCGAGTTCTGGGTTGTCTCCTTTTTTCTCATCCACATCTCAGGTCTCCAGGAAGTCTTGTGAATGGTTATTTGTAGGCAGTGGGTAGGAAAAGGGTAGAAAGATCCTGACTTGAGCCTTGCCTTTTGCAGGGGATTTTTTTGTGAGCCACCCCAGGGCTGAACCTGCCTGGAGGGTGTTTCTTGGCTGTCTGCAGGAGGGGTGAACCTTGCCAAGCAATGGCTCTGTGGGCAGTGGAAAAGCAAAACAACTCGTAAGAGCTCTGGAGTTGAGGATGGGTCCAAAGTGAGCTAGCCCAGCTGCAAGCCATTCTCAGGGCTGCTTGCACTAACTAACTTTTGCCACCAAACGTCCATATAAAATTTTATGGCCTTGGTCGATCCCTCACCCCTCCTACATGGATATATAACCCCCATTTAAGTAATGAGATATGACAGGCTGTGCATTTCTTGGCCATTATGGCATGTGTCATAAAGGAAAAAGCTGAAGGCAATAATCCCCTGGAAACACATTGCCCCGGGGTGTCTTGTTGCTGTTGTGAAATCAAATTGCAAATGAAAAAATAATGAAAACATTCGAGAGCTCACGCACTCGAGCCGGAGGTGTGGTAGAACTGTCAGGCAATCAAACCTGCAGCCCAAGCTGTGAGGATCATTTCTACCCAGTGTAAACACCCTCTCACCCCCCTTCCTCCATGTGTTCCTGACAGCCTGGTCCTGGAGCCTGTTCTTTCTGCAACCAGGACCTTGGGAGAAGCCAAGGTAGCTTCTTGGTAGCTTGAGGAGTTCACCTGCACTCCACACACCAACTGCCCATTGCTTGAGGCCACTCTCCTCATGTCACACCCTCAGAAACGTTGAAGAGGTCTCCACTCTAAACTCATTCAATAGAAACCTTCATCTTCCTTTTCTTTTTCCCTCCATTTAAGGTGGAGAATCTGATGAACGATTTGGGCTAATAAACTCTCTCCCATTTTAACTAGGCTCAAGGCAGCAGCTCTCTGTGGAGTCTGAGATGTGATATCTCAGGATGGAGTCACTGGGAAGCTGTCACTTGGGTTTCCTTTGGGTCTGGGCTCCAGTTCAGCACTTTAGAGAATCACAGAATCCTAGGGGTTGGAAGGGACCTGGAAAGATCATCCAGTCCAACCCCCCTGCCAGGCAGGGTCACCTAGAGCACATCACACAGGAACTTGTCCAGGTGGGTTTGGAATGTCTCCAGCGAAGGAGACTCCACAACCTCTCTGGGCAGCCTGTTCCAGTGCTCTGTCACTCTCACAGGAAAGCAGTTTTGAAGCTCCTGCTTCTTCTGGCCTCCACTTGCTGCATCTGGGGCTTGGTCTCCTTTCCCAGGTAGCAGCAAGATTTTTTCCAGAGAAGCTTGGGAAAAACAACAAAGGGAGTTGCCCGAAAGCAGAAGGATTCGACTGTCCTGCCTTTTACATTATATATATAATTTTTTTAAACAATAGTGTTAGGATGTGACAATTTCTAGAGGTTCTTGGTGAACACTCAGCAATAGGTCTGGCCCGGAGAACAAGAGAGGTGTGATGAGAAGCAGAAGCAGAGTCACGATGCCAACAGCAGTCAGCTGCTTGATGGGAGAGGGTTGGACATTCCTCTGCTGAGCGTGGAGTCCTCAAGTGGCATTGCCAGCCTGGTTGTGGCAAAAGGAAGCAAGGTCATGACTGCAGCTGAGGGAATGAGGGAGGGAGAGGAGGAATGGCTCTCTTGCAGCATGGATCCTTCCAGCACGACTCAGACAGCTGCTGCCATGAAGTCACTGGAACATTTTTTTTCCAAAACAGCTTTTGGTGGTGGTGCCATAAAGCCAACAGTCAACCCTGGAACAAGAAGTTCCCCTGCAGGCTGTGGCTCCATCAGGGAATGCCTTCTTGCTCTGCGAGTGGGTGAGTAATGCAGGCAGAGCAGGTTCCTGCCAATAAAAACTTCCCTGTGCTCTGGATGAGGGACACGTCATGTGAACTGACTTCACAGCAGAGTTGGCAGAAGATGAGGGGTGACCACACCGTGGCACTATGTCCTTTGTTTGCCTTGGGGGCTGAATCATCAGCTGGGAAAAACTGCAGCTCCCTGGACTGGGTGAGAGCCCAGTCCTGAGCAGTTCTTCAGCCTGAGGAAGAGATGTGGTGTGGTGCCATGTAGTACTTACCATAGAATCACACAATGCTTTGAGTTGGAAGGGACCTTAAAGATCGTCTAGATCCAACCCCCCTGCCATGGGCAGGGACCCTTCCCACCAGACCAGGTTGCTCCAAGCCCCATCCAACCTGCCTTTGAACATTCCCAGGGATGGGGCAGCCACAGCTTCCCTGGGCAACCTGGGCCAGTGTCTCACCACCCTCACAGCAAAGAATTTCTCCCTCAGATCTTATTCTCCCTTCTTCCAGCTTGAAACCATTCCCCCTCATCCCATCCCTCCTTGCCCTTGTCCAAAGTCCCTCCCCAGCTTTCCTGGAGCCCCTTCAGGCACTGGAAGGTGCTCTAAGGTCTCCCTGGAGCCTTCTCTTCTCCAGGCTGAACACCCCCAACTCTCTCAGCCTGTCTCCAGAGCAGAGCTGCTCCAGCTGATAATCTTTGTGACCTTCTCTGGACTCACTCCAGCAGCCCCATGTCCTTCTTACTCTGGGAGCTCCAGAACTGCACACAATATTCCAGGTGGGGTCCCACATGAGCAGAGTACAGGAGGAGAATCCCCTCCCTTGACCTGCTGGTCACGCTGCTTTTGATGCAGCCCAGGACACAGTTGGCTTTCTGGGCTGCAAGCACACCACTTGGTGGTCCTGAGGTCTCACAATCCCAACCAGACCAAAGAACATACAAAAAGGAAAAAAAAACCAAAGTTGTGAAGACAAACCATGTACTAGTCTGACCATGTGGAGGAAGAGAGAGGTTTTTTCGTTGTTTTTTGCTGGACAGAGGCAGGGAGGTCCTGGGATCTCCATCCATGGAGCTGCTGCTTGCTGGCATGTTGGCTTGTTATTTCAACATGTTGCAATGGCCCAGTCTCATTTTTCTATTATCCAACCTAATTCCCCTGTCGAGGTGCTGCACCACCCAGGTTGTGCTCCATGTTCTCCAACGCTCCATTTTCTGTTGGTTGTTTTTGTTTGGTTGGGTTTTTTTTTTTTTCCTGTAAAATCGGAAGCAGGGTGGCCAAGGGGAGGGAAACCCAGGGTTGAATGAAGGTTGTCTCCTCTGTCCTCAGGCTCTGCTTGAGCTCGATGGTAGGAAGCAGCTTCCTGAAAACAACATGCCAATTGGCATTTGTCCCATCACAGTCAAGGTTTGTCCCATCCACTTACCCTCAAGAGATCTGCAGCAGGTTGTCTGTTAACCAGATTTCTCGGAGTTAAAGCATGTGTTTCTTTTTTATTTTTTTCTCTTTTATTTTTAAAGTGCCTGGTTTTACCTGGGGGGAAATTTCTGTAGCACTGGAGAAGACTGAAGAGTGAATAAATAACCTCTCTTTTTTGTACGTAGAAGCGTTAAAAAATGGTTCAAGGTGAAAGGGAGCATGGAGGCCATGACTGATTCCTCTTTTTTTTCCCAAAATCCTATTGCAAACAAAGAGAGAGCCTTATGGAATGGCACTGCTGCATTTATTTACCTGGAAAACAAGCTTTGAATAACCAAAATATTGATGTGTTAGTTCTATGGCCAAGGAATGTTTGCCTCTAACAAGCCAGCTCGGGCTTGAAATTGATAATGAAGATCATCTTCACCAGAGGGTCCAACTGCAGTCACCTCCCCCAGTCTCTGCTACTTCGAGTCAATCACAGCAGCATTGGCCTTGGTGCACAAGGTCCTTTGACCTAAAACCTCAGTGGAGTTTTGTGAGACAAGTTCTCTGAGAACATGGATTTAAACACCCGGAGCAGGATGAGGTATTTCACCTGCTGGAAGTGCCTGCTTCTTTCCTTGGAGGAGCTCCAACATGTGGAGGTCTCCATGAGGTCAAGTGAAGGAATCTATTTAGAATCTAATTAGTGTGGCCAGCAGGAGTAGGGATGTGATTCTCCCCCTATGCTCAGCACTGGTGAGGCCTCACCTAGAGTCCTGTGTGCAGCTCTGGGCCCCTCACTTCAAGAAGAACGTTGAGGTGCTGGAGCAGGTCCAGAGGAGAGCAACAAGGCTGGGGAAAGGACTAGAGGGAAAGTCTTATAGGGAGAGGCTGAGGGAGCTGGGGTTGTTTAGCCTGGAGAAGAGGAGACTCAGGGGGGACCTCATCACTGTCTTCAACTACCTGAAGGGAGGGTGTAGTCAGGTGGGGGCTGGGCTCTTCTCCCAGGCAACCAGTGACAGGACAAGAGGGCACAGCCTGAAGTTGCTCCAAGGGAGGTTTAGGTTGGATATTAGGAAGCACTTCCTCACGGAGAGGGTGATCAGACATTGGAATGGACTTCCCAGGGAAGTGGTGGAGGCATCATCCCTGGATGTGTTCAAGGCAAGGCTGGATGTGGCACTTAGTGCCATGGTCTAGATGGTGTGGTGGTGTTGGTCATAGGCTGGACTTGATGATCTTAAAGGTCTTTTCCAGCCTTGGTGATTCTGTGATTCTGTGATTTCTGCTCTTTTTTGGTCTTTTCCCAACGCACGAAGCACCAACCCCACAGGTTTGAGTTGTCCTTGCAGCAACGGGTGGGAAGCCACTCCCAAATTGTTCATTCCCCAGCCCAATGCCATGCTTAGATGCATCAGACCCAACAGCTTCCTGAAATGTGTGTGTCTCCAGGGCAGCTCTGAGGTTTCCCATAGCAGTGATGATCACACAGGAATGAAAAAGGAACCCTCCAAAGAAATCCCTTCTCTTTTCTGACAGCTCCCCCCCAGGAAGAACATTAATTTCCAACCTGTTTCTAAACATACTGACAGTGGGTGATCTGGGGAGCAAGGGAAGCAATATACTGGCTACTTGGCCATAAATGAGGAATTAATTGAACACTTTCTTTTTCATTTCCCTCCCTTACCCGAGGCTGAACCAAACCTGCATCTCTTTGGCCGACAATGTTCTTCCTGGTGGAGGAAAAAGGTGCAGTGATTCTTTTTCTCGGTTGGTTGGTGTTTCCATCATTTTTTGCTTGGTTTGGACAGTTCTTTGCTGGTTCTTTGCTCCTTCCACACCAGCTCTTGCTTCCTGGTGCTCCTTTTCTCCCAGTATGGCAGAGCTAGGAGGAAGGGTTGGCATGTAGTAGCTTCCCACAGCTGTGGATACTCCTGGTCTGCACCTTGGTGTGACTTTGGGGGGATGCTGTGAACCTTGAACTTGGCAGCAGGCAACTTCTGAGTCGAGTTCCTCCAGGCCATGTGCCCAGCTACTGAAAAATATCTGCTGCTGTGGAAAAATGAGCTTTTTCTCACCTCTTAGTGTCCCTGAGATGGGGAATCCCCCAGCAGCAGAGCCAGCAGACAAGGGAGAAACTGAGGCCAGCATAAAGAACCAATTTGGGGAAAAGTTTTCCTGAAAATGAGGTAAAAAATGAGTATTTGTCCAAGGAGAAATGGGAACATAGCATGGTCAGCCTAGGTGATTTTTTTTTCCCCCCCTTTTCCTCCCCCCACTTATTGGTGAAAAGGACCCTGGACACCTCTGGGTCTCTCCCATGGTTCTCCCCTTCCAGCTCAGGTGATAGGATGAGAGGAAATGGCCTCAAGTTGAGCCAGGGGAGGTTCAGACTGGATATTAGGAAAAGATTCTTTACTCAAAGTGTGGTCAGACATTGGAACAGGCTGCCCAGGGAAGTGGTGGAGTCACCGTCCCTGGGGGTGTTCAAAAGACGTGTGGATGTGGCACTTCAGGACATAGTTTGGTGGAAATGATGGTGTTGGGTTGCTGGTGATGATCTTAGAGATCTTTTCCAACCTTAATGATTCTATGATTCTGGGATCTTTTTAGCTGAATTAGTCTCTTTGTCCTCAGTACTGGCTTTCCTGTTGTGACCTCAAACACTTCTCCCAGAGCAGCAGGTACCATCCCTCAGCCTGAGCACTAGGCAGGATTTGACCCTGCCTTTAACCCTTGGGAGATCCAAGACCTGATGCCCACCATGTTGCTCCTGATTTTCAGGAGCCCACGGGGCCAGCTGTCCTGTAGGATATTTTGCAGTGGAAGAAGGATTTACAGAGCAGATCTGTCTTCGTGCAAGCTCCCATTTCTCTTTTTTCTTTCTTCCCCCCAACAATTGCCTGGTCCCAATTCCAGCCTGGCTGCTCTCAGAGGAGACAAGAAGCCCTTCAAACACAACAAAGTCCCGTTGGGCACTGTCCCTCCAGCCTTACAAAGGCGACTTCTCCTGGACTTCTGCCCTAATGAGAGCAAATTTTTTGTCCAAACATTTGAAGCGAGGAGGTGCCTTCTCTTGCCACCCCCTGCTGGGATTAATATTATTATCCCGTTTGCTCTGGTTAGAAATTAAAACAAGGGCATTTGCTTCTTTTAATGAGAGGTGACAGTGGCTCCAGCACTTCAGAAGGGAATTAGGAAAGAAGGGATGGCTGTGGAGCCTGTCTCCACAGAGTCTTATCCACTAGCCCTTCTGCCCTGGATCAAAGGCCATGTACCTGCTGCTGAGCACCAAATCCCCCGGGACACCCCCTCCACCAGTCTTGCCCCAAGCTGGAAATGATGGATTTAAAGGGCAGGGCTTTGCTTCCCTGGGGGGAGGATGGGACAGGGAGGCAAAGGGGACCCCGTTGAGCTTCGGGGCATCATAGCCAGGTCTGCTTAAGGGAGGATTTTGGAGTGCTAAACCTCTCCAAGGCTTTGGCTTAGGGCTTTGGTGGAGGGGAGAAATGTTGGTGTTGCCAAACTTTAGGCAGAGCTGGTGAAAATGCAGCAGCTTAAATGTTGTGGGAAAATTTTATCTATCTATCTATCTATCTATCTATCTATCTATCCATCTATCCATCTATCTATCTATTAATCAAGAGCTTTGAACTTTAATTTTCAATGAACCTTTTGACTTGGATAAAAATCTTTCAGGTAAGTTTTTTTATTTTAGAAATTAAACCTAATTCTTATTAGAAATACCCACCAAAGGTTCCCCGTGGCTGACAGTCTGAGAACTGAGAATATAGAGAATATAACTGAGAATATACTGAGAATACTGAGAACTCATGAGCTAAACCCATTCTTGTATCTGGCTCAGGATAGGTTTGATTAGAAACGTCAAAAAAATAGGGGACAAAAATGTGAATTTTAATCCCATTTTAAGGGACCTTTATCCATGCGTGAACTTCCCTTTTGAAGTGCTGCAGTCAGCTCTTCCCCAGTCTGAAATGCCTCCTTGGAGGGGGAGATGGCCAGCGAGCCCAAACAAAGGTTTCTTGCTGAACCCTTAGAGCAGACAGGATTGATCCTTACACGGGGCAGGATGCTGGAGCACTGGCTCCTTCTGCTGAGCTGGGACAGGACCAGTGAAACCATTTACTGGCGTGCCAGGGAAATGGCTGGTGCTTTGGAGAGGGATGGTGGGGAGCAGATCCTAATCCAGGGTGTGAAAAAGGGTTGAACATGTTGACAGCAGTGATTGTAATGACTATTTTTAGTATTTTTGGGGTGTGCTGGAACAGCTTAGAGCTGCCCTGTGAAAGGGGTGGGGAGGGAAACCCATTCCCCATGCCCAGCTCATTTTTATGCACCTCTGCTGTGGGCCTGGGGTTTCCATGAGCCTCAGACATGCCTGAGTGACTTCAGGAGCTGATACAGGACGAGTTGAGCTCAAATCCCACCCTGTCCCATGTGGTGGTGCCCTCCCTGGGGATCATTGCAGCTTGAAATTCATGCTGGGGCTTTACCAGCACTGATCTGTTTGGGGAGGCAGGATATCTGCTGGAAGCAAATGGGATAGAGCAGTCGATGGCTCTTCAACTACCTGAAGGGAGGTTGGAGTCAGGTGGGGGCTGGGCTCTTCTCCCAGGCAACTGGTGACAGGACAAGAGGGCACAGCCTGAAGCTGCTCCAAGGGAGGTTTAGGTTGGATATCAGGAAGCACTTCCTCACGGAGAGGGTGATCAGACATTGGAATAGACTTCCCAGGGAAGTGGTGGTGGCACCGTCCCTGGATGTGTTCAAGGCAAGGCTGGATGTGGCACTTAGTGCCATGGTCTAGATGGTGTGGTGGTGTTGGTCATAGGCTGGACTTGATGATCTTAAAGGTCTTTTCCAGCCTTGGTGATTCTGTGATTCTGTGAATATCCCCTTTCCCAAAAAGCTGGATCAGTGGCAGGGAACCTGATGGTTATTGCTGTCCCCTTGGTGGCACTGGCAGCCAAGGGACAGCAAATAACAGCTTCACCAGGGCATAGGAGGAAACCATGGACAAATGTGTCCTGGATAAAGGTGCTGAGGGGAAAAAAATCCACATGCCTTTCCCCCCAGCTCCACCACCGAGGGAAATGCCTCCTTTTTTTCGTCTTTGTTCAGCAGGCTGAAAATGAACATTGGTTTTGGTTCTGCATGAGAAATTTTCCATTGTCAAAGGATGTGTGACAGCACTTTGGGAAAGCTGAGGCTTTGGGGAAGAAATCAGCCTATTTTGCTGCTAAGCTCAGGAGCAGGCAGGACCTGGGAGAGGCAGGATTAATGGTGTGAACCCACTCGTCCATCTCCATCAGTGCCAGGGGCTGCTGACAGCAGGAGTGGAAGGGGATGGAGCCGTGGTCCTCGCTGAGGTCTTTGAGGGGAGAGGCACAGAGCAGCTCCCAGGGAGCAGCAACCCCACAGCTCTGCAGCACAGGTACACTCAATAAACAGCAAGCAATAAACCAACCATCTCCATCAAGAAATCAATTAGATCTGGGGCCTTTGGCTCGTGTTTTTTTTTTCGGTTGTTGTCTTTTTTCCTTTTGTTTTTGTGGTGTTTTTTTTTTCCTCCCTTCCCCTCCTCTGTTTCCATTTTTCAGGCAGAAGTCTTAAGGTGAGGGTTGTGGAAGCAATTGCTTCTCCAGGCAGTTGCTTTTCTGGTCCCTCCATTCACAGCTAAAGTGCAGCCAAGCCCGTCGCTCGGGGGCTTCGTGCTTCTTCACTGTCCCCCCTCCCTTCTCCAGCCTGCTGGGAAGTTGGGTGGAGAGAGGTTGGAGCTGGGGAGGTTGCTGGGGTCACACGTTTAGGTGCTCAGAGGAGATGCACCAGCCTCAGAGCAGGGCCCAGTGGCAAGCCACGGAGTTAGTGTGGGAGGGGAGGCTTTGGAAGTGCTGGCCCCAAGGTGTGTGTGTTGTCTTCAGCTTCTGAGCTTGCTCAGAGGTGAGGAGGGGCTGAGAAGGGGGTTAAAATCCAGCCCTGGTCCAGGTAAACCAGTTGGGTTAGAGCTGCTGGTCCTGGGGATGTGCTGGAAGGGAATCATAGAATGGTTTGGGTTGGAAGGGACCTTAAAGATCATCTAGTTCCAACCCCCCCTGCATGGGCAGGGACACCTCCCACCAGACCAGGTTTCTCCAAGCCCCATCCAACCTGCCCTTGGACACTTCCAGGGATGGGGCAGCCACAGCTTCCCTGGGCAACCTGTGCCAGTGTCTCACCACCCTCACATTAAAGAATTTCCCCCCTAATGTCTAACCTAAATCTCCCCTCTTTCAGCTTAAAACCATTCCCCCTCATCCCATCACTCCATGTCCTTGTCCAAAGTCCCTCCCCAGCTTTTCTGGAGCCTCTTCAGGTACTGGAAGGTGCTCTTAGGTCTCCCTGGAGCCTTCTCTTCTCCAGGCTGAACAACCCTCCTCACCTCATGTTTACAAGCATTTTGGCCCTCCCAGCTGATGTTGTGGTCTCTGTCTTGTCTCCACAGCATCCACCCACATGGCTTGGCAGTGCCCTGTCTTGTGCAGTGAGAACCACCCAAACCCATGGCATGCACATTGGGGTGGAACCAGACCTCTCCCTCACCCCCAAAATATCCAAACAGATTTTGCTCACAAGGGGAAGAGCAAAGGTTTTACAATTACTAGGACACGTCTGAAATAGCTCACTTTTTTTTTTTTTTCCAGAAGTTCCAGCAACCCAAGCCCTGAGTTCATCACACCTTGAGAGCCTCCTCTTGTGCCCTGTGTGAATTCATAACTGCACTAAACAGGTATTTGAAGTTCTGCTTTGCTCCTTACACTTCCCTGATTTTACTCCAACTGCCAAGGCCTTGAGGAATTTTAACTTCATGGGTTAATTTATTTAGCTTGGGTTAAGGAGGAATTGGAGATGGACTCCTGGAGATGAGCCTTTAAAGATAGAAATAAAATCCAGCCCGTGGAGGTGGAATAAATATTTCCATCTCTTTTTTTTTTTTTTTTTCCTTGTCAGAACAGGAAAATCAAGGTATTTGATGGGTCAGGCTTGATGGATTCAGCAGGGCTGTGTGTCCTTGGGAAGCAGACCTGCCTTGGTTTTTGGAACTAGAACTTCAGGTTGAAAGGTGACCCACCTTTGTCTTTGCTTTTTGTTGTTGCTCACATCCTCTTCGTCACTTGTCCTTCTTGGTGTTTTATGACCTTGCTTTTTGTTTGCCTTGCTCCTCACTTAACCCTCAGAAGCTCAAAACCACTCAACCTTTTCTTCTGACCTGAGCAAGTGAGGAAGAGGCAGCCTTGGCTTAGCTGAGGAGGGCCAAGCTGCTTTGCCTGGAGATCTGTGTTCCTTGTAAAAATGGAGGTGAATTCAAGAGATCAAACACTACCATGGAGCTGAATTTTTAAATACTTCCTGCTTTGAGGACATCAGAATGTTGGGTAGGCTGGGTTTTAGTGACATGTTTTCATAAGTCAAAATAGAAGCTCCTAAATAGCTGTTTTGCTAACCTAATTCAGTGAAAAGGTCCATTCAGCCTAAAACATCATCATGAATGGAAAAGAAACAGCAGGGACAAAGAGAGAGGCTGCTTCTCTGCCTGAACGAAAGCATTTTGTTGCTATTTGAGGGCAACAAGTCACTTTCTCCTGGTGAAAATGTCACCAGCCTTTCTGCAAAAATATTGTGGCTTCTGCTTTTGCTGCTGGTGACCCGTGTCCTGAAGCCAGCAGCAGCCTCCTCCTGCTCCCGTGGAGAGTGAAGGGAGGTTTTCCCTGGAGAGTGGGAAGCAGAGGATGGTCTCCTGCTGGTGCTGGGACTGAGCAGATGACAGCTTGTCTTGAGCCCAGGTCCTACAGGCAGCACCTGGAGGTAGGGAGAGACCTTGATAGATCATCTGTCCCTGTGAGCAATCACAGGTCGGACGGGCAGGTTCATTCATCTTCTCTTCCAGAGGAGAGAAGCAATTTCTCTCTGGTCTGGATTCCAGATGTTGGGAGAGGGTTTGCTGTGGAGAGTATCTGGGGGGCAGAGATGGTGTGTTTGATGAGAGTCCTCAGGTCTGGGTGCTCCTGCTACCAGGAGCAGCACGTAGGAGTGCAGGGGCAGCTGGATGCATCCTGATGGTGTGCCTAGACCTGCTCCACCCTCTGGAGCACGGTGGGCTGTAGATGAAGGGGATCAGCCCCTTGTGGGGCAACCACCCATCAGCTGAGGGGATATAACCAGCTGCAAACGTGTTCCTGTGCTGGTTTGGTTCTGGCACAGTTTCTGTAGCAAGGGAGGGGCCCCAGGAGTGTCCTCTAAGAAGATACTAAAAGCTCCCCCAGCTCAGGTGGCCAAGGTTGGGTCGTTAGAGAGCCAATAGATGCACCTCTGCAATTAACGTGTGGAAGAACTGAGATAAGACCTGAGCTGAGAAAGCAGGGGAGAAAGAGCTGAGCTGGAGAGGTGGGAGCAGGGCCTGGGTGAAGATCCTGAGGTTGGTGAGGAAGAAGGTGCCTAAGCAGAAGTTTCCCTGCAGCCCAAAGCCAGATGGCAGCTGTCCCCCTGCATTCATGGAGGAGCATAGTGGAACATTCCCTGAAGGTGCCAGGAGGGGTGAATGTGGATTTGCAGCCCGTGGATTTGGATCTGCAACCGTGGAGGACCCTGCACCAGGGGAGGTGACTGTTCCCATAGCAGCCCGTGACTTGGTGGGAAGCCCATGCTGGAGCACCTTGCTCTGGACCTCGTGGGAAGGACTCATGGTCCGTGGAGGACTTTCCCATGGGAGGGACCCCATGAGGAAGCAGAGAAGGACTGTGAGGAATCCTTTTCCCTGAGGAGGAAGGAGCAGCAGGAACCACCAGCCTGGGAAGTGACTCTCAACCCCATCCCCATCCTCCTGTGCCTCTGGGGGGAAGGAGGGAGAGAAATGGGGAACGAAGGAATTTGGGCCTGGGAAGAAGGGAGGGGAGGGGGTAACTTATGTGAGCCCTGCTCTGTGAGGTGTCTGTGCCCTGCATGTATTTGATTACTGTGAAATTATTACTTTTCCCCAAGTTGAGGCTGGTTTGCCCAGGTCTGTAAATGGTGAGTGAACCCTCCTTGTCCCTGACTCGAGCTTCTAGTTGTCCTTTGTCCTCCCCATCCCCCAGTTTGTGCGTGTGGGGGGGGGAGTTGAGTGAGTGGCCACGTGGCTGGTTCATTGTCGTCGTGTTAGGCCCAAACCATGACATTTCCTTACCTGTTGCACGTGTGAAATATTCTTTAAATGGCTTCTCTGACCAAATGCCCTAATCTGGTGGAGTCAATCTCACAGCCTCATCACTGAGGCTCAGCTACCAAGAGCTGCCTCAGCTGCTTTTCATCCTATGGACATCCCTGAGCCCCCAGGGGCCAGACTTCAGCTTATTACCCTGCAGGAACCTGTCAGGCTGTCAGCCCTAAATGTTCAAATATCTCAGGTGAACCACCTCCCATATTAATTAAATTATATACCAATATTCCTACCTGTAGCAGCCTTGCAGCTTGGAGATTAAAAGAGATGATTTTGAAAGGAATGGATGTGAAGAGTATGGTTACTTTGCCTTCTGTTCTTTAGCCATTAAATAGAGATTTTTTTTAAACCACGTGCTGACAAAAAGCTGTAGGAGTCAATAAATGGGGTTCATACATTTGCCACTTGAGTGTCTGATCCGTCCAGGAGGTGTGTTGAGCTGGTTAAAACGTGCAATTTTTTTCTCTGTTAACAAGTTTGGCCTTGGGAAAGGAAATATCAGCCTGGTTTATAATTTTCCCCTTTGGGAAGGGGATGAGAGGGAGTCAGGCACTGAATATCACCTCATCTGGGTGGATTTTTCCCTGTTGATTTCTGGAATTTCTTTAGGTTCTGCAAATAGCACAAGGGAACTCCACAGTTTCATTCAAACCAAAAGCAATGGCAATATTAGCATCAGAAAGCTTCAGAATGGCCTGGGTTGGGTTTTTGTTTCCATGTCCATGGTGTAATCTTTTAAACTGGGTCTGTGTGGAGCCCCACACCTGCAGTCAACCAGCCTGCTATGGCCAAAATGCTGCATTGTAGCTCCCATTGTAGCTCCCATTGTAGCTCCCATTGTAGCTCAGGTTGGTCCCTAAGAATCATAGAATCACAGAATGGTTTGGGTTGGAAGGGACCTTAGAGATCATCTAGATCCAACCCCACTGCATGGGCAGGGACACCTCCCACCAGACCAGGTTGCTCCAAGCCCCATCCAACCTGCCCTTGAACACTTCCAGGGATGGGGCTTCCACATTTCCTCCTAATGTCTCACCTCAATCTCCCCTCTTCCAGTTTCAATCCATTCCCCCTTGTCCTCTCACTCCCTGCCCTTGTCCAAAGTCCCTCCCCAGCTTTCCTGGAGCCCCTTCAGGCACTGGAAGGTGCTCCAAGGCCTCCCTGGAGCCTTCTCTTCTCCAGGCTGAACACCCCCAACTCCCTCAGCCTGTCTCCAGAGCAGAGCTGCTCCAGCCCTCGGATCATCTTTGTGGCCCTTCCCTGGACTCCCTCCACGAGCTTCATGTCCTTCTTGAGTTGGGAGCTCCAGAACTGGACACAGTGCTCCAGGCAGGGTCTCACAAGAGCCAAGTAAAGAGGCAGAATCCCCTCCCTTGCCCTGCTGGCCACGCTTTTGATACAGCCCAGGACATGGTTGGTTTCTGGGCTACAAGCTCACCTTGCCAGTTGATGTTGAGTTTCTCATCCACCATCACCCCCATGAATGATGTTCCTACCACTCAGCTGTGTTTCCTCTTCACCCCAAATTACCTGGCAGACTTCTGGGTTTTTTTCTCCAGTTGCCTGCGAGCAGAGCCTCTGTTTGAACGCTCAGAGCGTCCTTGCTCTTCCCTGCAAAGGCCGAGAGGTGCCCTCAGCTCTTATGGGGGACCAAGGGCTGCCTGGAGAAAAGGGGGGCTTGGAAATGCAGCTCATTTCTTTTAACACTGCTGCTCCCTCCCAGCCTGTCCTGTTCCAATCCCACCAGCCCAGCGATGTTATTCCAGCCATCAGCTGCAAGACAAACCAGCTGGTCCCGGCAGCCGGCGGGCGGAGGTGTGGAAAGTCCGCTGGGGGATTAAGCTGGTCTTACCATCAGTCCTCACTTGTGAAAATACAACCTACTAAGTTTTCCTAGATGATGCAGTTTTCAATTGCTTTTGTTTGCTTTGCAGACAGGTCTTAAATCAGGCTGTCAGTCAGCCTCCCTCCCTCCCCCTGCCTCGCCTCCGAGGCGGCTTCCAGGCGCTTTCTGCGAGGACCTGTAATATCTTTCCTATCACCATTTATTTATGGGGCTTTTCCCGTCCTCCTGGTGGGAAGGGAGGTGCTGTGTCTCACCCGGTGCAACACGTGCTCTGCAGCTCGTTGTTCAGAGCCCCCAAATCACCATCAGCCCCGGGGTACCTGGCAGTGATGGCGGAGGGGGGCCCTGGGGGGGCCCTGCCCTGGTGCTCAGTGTCCTTGCTTCGTAACTCCACCCCTCTCTTCAGCCTTCTGCTGTCACGTTTGCAATGCAGCAGACTCGGGAGGGTGGGGAGGTGGTTATCAGGGTCCACCAAACCTCTCACTCCTCTCTTCACACCTGCAATAGGGGGTTTCTCATGAAGAGCTGCGGGAGAGGGTTTATCTGCCTTTCCTCTCCTCTCTCGGCTGTTACGTCCATCTCCTTGGCTGCAAAAGCTATTTGTGCAGTGTCCCATGTGTAGAGCAGAGCTGAAGGCTCGTTAGAGCTCCTGGCTAGAGTTTCCCAGCCTGGCCAAAAAGGTTACAATGATTTTTTGGAGGATGAAGTACTGGCTGAGAGGTGGAGCAGGCAGCTCTGCACGGTGCAAGCCTGCCAGTTTGGTGGGATTCAGCCGCTCGGCTCAGCCCTGCATGGAGCCCCACCAGGAGCATTTCTGTACATCTTCAGGTGCTTGAGTACAGTCCTGTCAACGCAGGGGAAGGAGGTGGTCCTGCCTGCCTGCACGCAGCAGATCCAACACAGGACAGGCAGGGATTGACTCTGCTTGACACGTGGAGCAGGTGGGTGTCTCGGGGATGTGGCAGCCCTGCGGCAAACGTAGTGCAGAGCTGCTCCCCATCTGTTCAGGGGAGGTTGGTCCAGGATTTCTGACCCAACCCAGGTCTCTGGGCATCAGGTGACTGCTTCAAGTCAGGGTGCACAGGTCCCACTGGCAGAGGTGGCTGATCTCCCAGGACCTCTGCAAGTCTGGCCCAAATCTTCTAAGCAGCTTTGGCAACAACTCTTCCCCCCACCCCGGCCTCAATGTTCCAGGTGTTTTCTCCTGCCTTTGTCTCATAACACAATACACAAAGGACAGACCTATTCCAGAGATGGGAATCTGTGTGCCAAGTCCACTCCCACCAGCCCCCTAAATCCTGCCCCTCCATGTAATTTAAATCCCAGCAGTTGTGCCTGGAGGAAGCGGGGGGGAGGCTGCTGGGTTTGAATGTCACCTGGTTAATGAACGTGCTGTGATACCGTTTCCCTTCGTATCTACAGCAAAAGTCAGGGGATGGAGAGGTTCTGATCAAGGTTGCTGGCTCAAGAAGCTGATTCCTGAGGCATCTGCTGTGGTTTGTGTCAGGCAGAGCTGGGGTGCTGTTAGCAGGCAGGGCTCCCACCTCTCCTGGGGGAGCGTGGTGCTGAGCTGCTGGCAACTCTCATCTCCAGTAAGGAAGGAGGCAGAGAAAACCCAGGGCATGTCCCTGTCCTGGTGGGGCTGAGGGCAAGTAATTGGGTTCTGCATGGTGCAAGTGATGCTGGAGATGGTCGATTCCTGGCAGAGAGATGTGTTCTCCCACCCAAGCTATAGGAAAATGGAAATGCAGGTCTGATGTGCCCCATTGCTGCCACTGACACAAGGAATTGTCCCCAAATCAGTGCAAAGGGTGGCTGGCTGGGCAGGTGGGCAAGCCAAGGTCCCCAAGGCTTTGTGAGGACAGGGGATGAGCTGGGTGTGATTTGGGGCTGCATGACACCCAGGGGAGTGGTGAACCTCTCTGCAGGCTGAGGGACAGGGCTTTGCAGGCTTTCCTCCTGCTCTTGTTGGTTGAGGTGTGAAAGGTTTGGGCAACTGGAGAGCCCTTGAGGGCCATCGTGCAGATGTGAGGTCCCTGCAAGAAGAGGACAGAGGGTGGCCACCTCTTTGTCTTAGGCAGCTAAATCCTCAGGAACTGCTCACTCCAAGCCCTGAGCTGGTTTTACCTCTGATTTTAGCCAAGCCAAGAGAACATTGGCATCTAGATAAGGCTTTGTTTTTTTCTTTCTCCTCTTTGCACCTCCTGCCAAGCAGCCTGGAGACACTTGAAGAAAGCTGCATCTTCCAGCACTCTGATGAGGTGAGAAGAACCCACATCCCTGGCCTGAATGTTACATAGCCAACCATAAATCAGACTGGTCTTGTCCTGGGCAGCAGAAATAAGAGAGAGCCAGACTGAAACCTGAAAGAGTCTGTGCTGTTAACGGGTCCAGCCCATGAAGCCAGGGGAAAGATGTTTTCATTTGGGCCAAAGAAACTTGAAGGCCTGAAAACCCCTGATGTGAAATCCAGGTTACCTCCCCTGCCCACATCTGCAGCCCTGTTTCTTCTGGTACCTTCAGGAGAAAACAAGGCAGGAGCAAGCCATGTCAGATGGTGTCCAGCACAGCATGGTGCAAAGGCCTCAGGTGAAGCAGGTGGTGCACAGCATGGCTTGAAAGCCTTTGAGGGATGCTCTAGATGAGAGTCACCTTGTGGTCCTGCTAGCAGCATTGCTTGAGTAGCTTCATCACAGGCAACTTGAGTAGGGGCTTATCCAGCTCCCAAGCTCCCAGGGCCATGGCTCACTCAGCTGGTTGAGCTTGTGGAAGGAAAAGCATCTGGCTGATGGAGCAATGAGAAGTCACCATGCTGTGCTTTGAACCATGCTCTGCTGGATCTGGGACCTCCTGAGTTTGCTGACAGTCTGTCTGCTCTTGGACTGCGTTCCCAAGACATCCCCCAGCCACTGCTGCTGGACAAGGAGGACCACAGGAAGTCCTTCAGGCTCTGGTGATGGGATTGATGGGCAGCCGTGGCCCTCCCTCCTCCTGGCCTGACTCCTCCCCCTTTGCATCTTATAGAATCGTAGACTGGTTAAGGTTGGAAGGGACCTTAAAGATCATGAGGATCCCACCTCCCTGCTATGAGCTTGGACACCTCACACTAGACCAGGATGCACAAGGCCTCACCCAGCCTGGCCTCGAACACCTCCAGGGAGGTGTTGCTCCAGGGGGTTTTGAAGACACCCAACTGGCAGCCCTTCAGCACAGCCCTGCAGAGACAGCAGCAAGCTACTGAGCTCCCTGAAGACCAGGAGCTCCCTGCAGCCCAAGATCACGAGTGGGCATCAGCCTGACAATGAGGACCAGCATTCCCCTCTCTCCCAGAGCCCCCTCAGGTGGGATGCACAGCTCAGAATCAGTGTGTCCATCTCTGCAGACTTCACTTCTGGCATTAATGAAGCCCTGGCTTTGGAGACCAGGGCTCAGAGCCCGAGTAGAAGATCTCACACCACCTGGAGCCATTTGGGTGTCTCTGCACAA
Source organism: Hemiprocne comata (assembly GCA_020745705.1). NCBI lineage: Eukaryota > Metazoa > Chordata > Aves > Apodiformes > Apodidae > Hemiprocne > Hemiprocne comata. The sequence goes on along the minus strand of CM036602.1, from coordinate 12,041,118 downwards.
TGCACGTTGCTGCTAACTTAGAAGCTCTCCCTGGTGAAGGCAACACCTGGTCCCATTTGCTCTGCTCTGCCCAGGGAGCTAATGATGCTTATACCTGGAAGTGGACTTTTCTGGCTTGTTTCATCCTTTCCTCTTGCAGCCTGGGGAGCAGAAGACCTGATTGGTGCCCTTGAATCTGAAGCTCCTGGATTCATTGATGATGATCCTGCTTGGAAAACGCTGCTCAGGGGGTCTTGATGTGGGAGCTTGGCTGTGGTTAAAATAGAAACATCTCAAGTGAAAAAATGATTCCTCAAAGAATAAAGCAACTCCTGTGGGATGTCAGAGGGTTGATATTTTAGCTGGACTCCTTCTCTTTCCATGCACCAACCTCCCCAGGAAAGAGTTTTTTAACCTGACACAGAAAAAATTCAAGAACTGCACGAGTTTTATACTTGAGTGGGATGAACCCATCTGGGAGCATCCAAAACCAGCACCTTTCTCAGAGGGGTTCTGGTGGGGAGGCTGGGATGTGTACTGAAGATGGCATAGCTCTCCAACATGCTGGAGGAGGTCTTGCAAGGGGGTTTTGGAGCAACTGGAAGCAGACCTGGCTGGGATTATTTTTTATAAAGCATGTTGGAGTTTCTTGGTCAGATGAAATGTCTCATAAGTACATGTGGTGCCTGCTAAAGCTGAAGCTGGGAATGGTCCATCAGTAGAGGAGGAAAAATGTGTATCCAGAGAAGCAAAGGCTTTGTAGAAGTCCATCCAGGCTGAGAGCGTTGGCCTCAGCTCTCTGAAGTGATCAGAAGCACAAGGCATGGCTGTCACTGCTGCCAGTGGTGTTGGACCTCCTTGCCCATCCACCTTGCAAGACCCCTGATGTGGTGCCAGGACCCACCATGTACTGCTGGATGGTGTGTCCTTCTCAGCAGCGTGACGTCTGCCAGAGCCTCTGGTCCTGCAGATGGTTTCTTGGGTGAGCTGCAACGCTCCTTCAAATCCCCACCATGAAGCCAACTCTTGACCCTCAACAAGGGGATGGTCCGAACCCTCTAAGCTCTTCCTTCACCTTTCTATTTTCAGTACTAACAGAACCATTTTAGAGGTGGCTCCTTCCCTGTGGTGGGAAATAGGAAATTCTTGGAAATGCCCCTTTTTTTTTGCCAGCCAAACCCCATTTCTGCTGCTCAGGACACAGTGACTCCAGCCAGGAGAGGCTGAGTTGGTGGCAGCTCCTTCCAGCTGCTCCTCCAGTATAAATCTGAGCCACGAGCTTACCCAGTTGGACACTGCCTGTTGAAAAGGCAGTAAATCAGCTAAAACCTCAGTCAGAACTGGCTCTGGCATGTTTTATGGTGGAGTTAGAATAATGAATGAGGAGCCAGCTGTTTATGTTAGTTTTGGCTTGCAAGCTGAAGCAAAATGCTGGTGTTGAACTTCATGACAAGCTCTCCAGGCCAGTGGGCTCCGAGGTTGGAAATGGTTTTGAAAAGCCTTGAAGGCCCAAGAGGGTGAGAGACTGGCACATCACCAGCTGATGAACATTGGGGCTTAGATAAGAGGCATGGGCCTTTTTTGGGATATGGGACAGGAGGACACCTCACTGTTGGAGGGACTCTCCAAAGCTTGGATACCTGCAGCCTTCTGCTCCTCGGGGTTGGTCTCCACACCACATGCTTGAGGAGCAAATTGAATTAGCCAAACCTGCAAGTATCCAACTATTTTTCTGCTCTGACTAGTGTGTTTATGCCTCACTTGGGTGCTTTGGGATTCTTCCACACCTTGCTTTGGGTCACCCATCATCTGTCCTTTGGTGGGTTTCTCTCCAGTTTTGCTGTGATATCCTTAGTTGAGCCCCTCTATGTAGAATGGGCTTTGTGCTCCGAATCTGCCAGAGCTGCAGGAACTGGAGTGAACTTTGCTGTGGTTTCCTCCAAGCTTTAACGTGGGCCTGGGTGGCTCCTGGTGGATCTGGTCCAGTTTTCCTCTGCTTGAGGAAAGCTGCTCTGTCAAACCCAGTGCGTGGTTAATGGGACACAGTCCAGCTCGATGGGTGGATGAGGAGCATTTCTGTATTAGCATTAATATTAGTATTAATAATCCCATCATGCAGTTACCATGCTTGATCCATAATCAAATTCCCATCTTCTCGAGCAGCTGTGTCCAGGCAGCCCCTCTTGAGGGTTCTGGGAGGAGTGAGCACCCACCACCCCCCAACTCAGCAGGACCCTCCAAATAGCTGCCACAACCTCCCCTTGCTGAGTCCAGGTTTTCATTTCCTGGTGGTCCCTTTTTCCCCTCTGCTGACTCTTGTTGCTTGACTCAGAGTGGGACACTCCTGTCACCAAGGTTTAGGACCCTTCTGTCTCAACCCTTTCACCCCAGCCAGCAAACACTAAGCAGGTGGCCCCAATCTCTGCATTCCCAGTTTGACCAGTAGTCAAGACTTGGCAGTTCTCATGGTCTCATTTTTAATTCAACGGTTGATTGACTCCTTCCCGAGGGCTGTCACACAGGTCACTTTTCCAGCAAAGGATCCCAGCCCACCTGGCCTTGTCAGTGGTCATCTGGGTGTTCTTCCTGGATTTCTGAACTTTGCTTTTCTCAAATTGTCCCAAAAGAAAGTGCACGGTTTTGGCAGGGGAAATTGAGAGTTGCACAAAAGTCTCTTCCACTGGGTGGAAATGCAATTTGTAGGTGGAGCCTCTTCATTTGTATGAGTTGTTTGGACAGGCAGGCTGAAGGCTTTGTGGAGGGCTGCTTAGAGCATGGAGTTTGAAGCAACCTCAAGCCACAAAATGTGTATTTATTTCATAAATAATTGTAGATTTCCACCGTGCTGCCTCTTCTGTAACTGACCCTGCTCCAAGAGTCCAAGCTTGGACGTTCACAGCAGCCATCACAAGATCTAGGGATGTGGTAACTCTCTCCCAGCCTAAGACATGATTATGGTCTTTGCCCACCCGTTTTGTTCTCAGAAGCATAAGGCAGGTACCACCTCAGTTCACCTCTCATCCAGCCCTGGACTGTCAACCCCAGACAACAAAACGTCCTGAAGACTTAACGTGAATTCAGCTGGAGACCGTTGATCTTGGGGCAGGGAGGGGGGAAACTGTGGGTGAGATCTGCTGCTGCAGGTCCAACCACAACTGCTCGTTGGTACCCATGGCTTTTTGTTGTCTCCTCGGGTGTTTCTGAGCTCAAACTCTGCCTGACAGGAGGAGCAGGGCTTGGAGGACACCACCACAATGAGGCTTCCCTTCATGTCCCCTGGTGCACCCCAAAGCACGGGGCTCTCCCAACAGTCCCACAGGCCATCCCCCACCACCGAATCCACCAAGACCCTTTTCCCTCCTTTCCTCTCATCCTCTGAACCCAACCGTGCCCGGTTCAAGTTTATCTTGGGCTTATTTTGGGGCTGGTGGAGCCTCCCCGGGGCCGTGGCTGCCTCCTGCCGGAGTGGCTGCCTCAAGGGCAGCTGCCCTTCCTTTATCTCTTTGAAGATTAGGGGGCTTTAACATGTCTTTAAAGTGAATTTCTCCCCACCCCCCACTTCTGTTTTATTATGATAATTGATGACCAGCAAACTTTTCTTTTCCTTTATCTCTTAAATATGTTTCTTTAGCCTTAAAAATGCAATATTTCTTTTAACTCAGAATATGGATGGGTCTGTGTGGAGCAGGGCCGCCGCTGGATCATCTGTCAACTTGATCGTGTAAAGCCTCTGTTTTCAGCTGGCATCCAGTGCAGATTTCAAAGCTGTGACTCACCCCTGCTTGCCGAGTTCGGACTGAAAGAGAAGGTAAAATAATAATACTTTTTAAAAAAAGAAATTAAACCCAGAATAAACATTTTTCAAGCAGTTCACGACACGGTTTTATTTTGCGAGGTCTCAACCGGGGAGTTTTGAGCGTGCGTGCACGGGAAGGATTAAAAAGGTTGCAGGATTTCAGTAGGTGAGGTCTAGAAAAATGAATGGTTGCTCCTCAGGAAGAGTAGGGGGGAAGAAAGAAAATGAGCCTAAATTAAGTTGTGAGGCCAAAATGCAACCTTTGTTTTAGAAAGCATAAGGCAGGGAAGGGGAGAGAGGGCACTTGAATCATTTTATGCATAGTCACAACATGGCTCTTACCTGTTGTGTGGGTGTGCTGATGTAGCAAGAAGTTTCAGACTGAAACTGCTTTTTCTTTCCATAAATAGCGAAACCAAATCCATCTTCAGAACCAAGAGATCTGCTGAACTGAGAAACAGAAATTCCCTTTCCTCTGAAAAAGTGAGTGTGCCTTTTTTGTTGTTGTTAAGCAAAATTCCACGCCCCCCCCCCCCCCCCCGTTTCTATAATTTGACCCAAAAGCTCTTTCCTTCCCAATGCCATTTTTATTGGTGGGATTGCAGCCTGCCTAACCACCCAGTTGGGAACTGGTCTGTATTTTCTGGACCTGATCCCCCAGCTCAGGGTTGGGAAGCACTGTGCCCCCCAGGAGGTGACAGGACACCAGGCTCCTGCTGGCTTCTGTTCCTGAATCCCAGGCTTTCACCACGAGAACCCTGCAAATAGTGTCAAAAGTTGGGCTCTTTTTCCAGGCAACCAGTGACAGGACAAGAGGGCACAGCCTGAAGTTGCTCCAAGGGAGGTTTAGGTTGGATATTAGGAGGTACTTCCTCACGGAGAGGGTGATTAGACATTGGGATGGACTTCCCAGGGAAGTGGTGGAGGCACCATCCCTGGATGTGTTCAAGGCAAGGCTGGATGTGGCACTTAGTGCCATGGTCTAGATGGTGTGGTGGTGTTGGTCATAGGCTGGACTTGATGATCTTAAAGGTCTTTTCCAGCCTTGGTAGTTCTGTGATTCTGTGATTCTGAGCATGTGGCAGCTCAGTGTTTCCTCTCTTGTCAGATCCATTTTTATGACACCTTATCATATGCATCTTAAAACCACAAGTAGAGAAAGCAGGAATTAAAAGTGAACCTTTGGAAGCAGGTGATGAGCTCTGGTGCTGTCTCAGGGTCAGCAGCAGGATGCTGGCAGTGGATGGGATGTTTCCTACAGGCAGTCCCTGCTCTGAGGCTCTGAGGTGCCCTGTGTGCCAGTGCCAGCTTCCAGCCCCACTGAATTCACGGAATCACAGCATGGGTTGGGTTGGAAGGGACCTTAAAGATCATCTAGGTCCAATTCCCCTGCCATGGACCAGGTTGCTCCATCCAAATGTGGCCTTACAGGTCAGCCTAGAGCAGCTGGGAGCTTGGAATTGGTACCTTTCAAAACCTCGTTGTTCAGCATGTGGTTGTGTTGGGAAACAACGTGAGGAAAAAGAAAAAGGAGGAAAGGAAAGTATGAGACAGGGAAGTGGACGTTGGAAGGAGATGGTGGGTCAGAGAGGAAGGAGGCCACCGGCCCTGGGTGGCCATTGTCTGCCTTCACCTTTGGACTAGGTGACCTTTAAAGGTCCCTTCCAACCCCACACATTCCATGATCTTCAGAAAGAGAAGATTCATCCTAGAATACCCCACAGGTCAGGTTGTTCTCCTGGCCTCAGGGTCTGAGAACAGGAGCTTTGTGGTGACTCCCAAGTTCCCCGGCTGCTGCTAACATGCAAACTGGCTGTGCTGACATGGTCCTCCGTGGCTTGGTCCTCTCACAGACACCCATCTGCTGCTGGGAGAGGTGATGAAGATGGAAAGAGACAGTTTTAAAAGCAGAGTGTGAGTCCCTCAGAGCTGGGGAAAAGCTCTCAGCGGCATCTCTCCTGCCCAGCCAGGCGCCCACCACTATCAGGAGGCTTCAGGAGGCACCACCAGCAGTAGCAACTGGCTCAGGCTGGATCTGAGCCCATGAACCAGGAGATGAAAAGCTGCATTTGAGGTCCAGGGAGCCCACCCAGGGCCCTGCAGCCGGGCAGGAGGATGGATACGGGGGCCATGGAAAGCCCTCAGCCAGCGTATATTTGGTTTGTCTTGTGTGACACAGGGAACCTGAGTTATTATTTGATCCTGCTCTGAGTAATCACCAGATAAATGGGCCTGCGGGTTTCCAAATAAACATTTTAATAAATGACGGGTGAATTAAAGGAGAGCTGCTCCCCCCAGCTCCCTCCCTGCTCCCAATATTAATGTTCAAATGAAGGCAGGCAGTGTCTAACAGAGCCCCGTGTACTGTAAATACATTTCTTGCACTGTCACATATAAACACTGCAGAGAGACGGAGATCAAAAGGTCTCCCCGTGCAGAGCAGAGCCCCGTGATGAAGTGAACATGTTGCTTTGTGGCTGGGGTGGGGTGATGGGACGCCTGAGAATAACAGACTGGCTGGAGACGTAGGAGCCCAGAAGGCCTGGGGGGCCTCAAAGAGGGGGGGATTAAAAAAAAAAAAAAAAAAAATCCCCACTAGCAGCAGGAAAAATAAATAATTCCGTTATCTCTGATGAATTTCTGCCTTTGATCTAGTTTTTCCTCTCCCTCATGCTGCCTTTGCGTTCCCTCTTCTCCCCCCGCTCCCAGCCCCCCTCCCCTCCCCCTTGGACGTTTTTTTTCACCACCACCACCCCCCCCCCCTTTCCCCTTTTGTGGTTTGATTTATCCCACGGCCAGTTCGGGGAGCCTGACGGGCCCTGATGAATGGGCAGAGCTCGTCTGCCCGGAGCCCTGCCCCGGCGTCTGCCAGGACATCCCCAGCTCCTTTTCATTCTTGGAAACCTCCTCGTGCAGGAGGTTTGGTTCTTGGGTTGTGTTTTTTTCCTGGGAGGGGGGGGGGGAAGATGTTTTCTGCCTCACACACACACACACACAAAGCCCAGCCTTCCCCATCCAGGGGTTATTTAGCTTAACCTTGACAGCTGCTAAATAATTGGGTGTCTCTCCTCTCCGAGGCCACATGGGTGCCTCTGATGTTTCCCTGCAGCATTGCCAAAAGAATAATAATTAAAAAAAAAAAATCATAATAAAGAGGGGGTTTTGGAAACAGAGGGGAGTGGAAGTGGGTCTGGGTCAGGGTGGTGGCTCAGGAAGAGGAACAGCCTCCTTGAGGGGCGGGGGATGAACGGGGAGATGTGAGGGGAGGTGGTGGGTTTCCTCCTCCTCGGGGCTCACAGAGATGCTCTCCCCTTCTGAGGAGAGGAGTGACACCAAAATGTGGTTCACCTGCAGGTTTTGCTCAGAGAAAGCTCTGAAATTCAGGTCCTAGAAAGGGCCCAAGTCATGGGACAGGTCAGCACAAGTGACCAACGTGGGGAACTTCTGTTTCAGTCTTTAATAAAACCACTGCTTTTTTCACTCTCTCTGCTTGATAAGGCTGTGAAAAATCCATCAAACCCACACCATGGGCCTTCTGGAGACCACCCCCTTCTCCCTGCAACTGCAAAGTCTACAACATTTTGTAGCTCAAGCTGGAAGAAGATGCCAGTGAGGTGCTGTGTGATGACCCTCCTGGGCACATCTCTGCCTGCTCCAGCCATCCTCTCCTGGCCCGTTCCTCCCCTGTTGGTGGGACAGACCCCTGGGTCAGCACATCAACAGTTTCCCATGACTTGAAGCCATGGAAGCTTGGAGATTGACCAGGCTTGAAGCTGGACCATGGACCATGGGAGTGTTAAAAGGTCCATTAAAGAAAAAGTCTTGCCATTTGCTTTGACATCTCCTCTCCCCTAGTCCAGCTGGTTAAAACCTCTGCTTCTACATGTTTAATATTAACAATTTTAATAAAAATCTCTGTGAAAGACATGACTTTTCTGTCTAATTCAAACCCACAGATCCAGGCCAGCTCCTTGGTCAGATTTTCTTCCTCTGTCTCCTCCTTTTCTGGTTGATCCTTCCTGGTTCTCCATCCCCTGGAGATGTCTCAGTGATGACAACCTCCCCCTGTAGGCTTCTTCATCTCACCCTTCTCCCAGAGGAACCGAGCTTAAAAATTCATCCTCTACTCTTGAATTTGAAGCTCTTTGTACATTGATACAGTGGTCTGGTTTCTCCCATAGCTTCTTCACTGACCCTTCTTCAAACTCCTCTATCCTCTCACCCTTTTCTTTATGCAATTTCCTATTTTTGCCCAGATGAAAAGAACTTTTTTGCATGGAAGAATTTTGATTTTCTACAGTCAATACATTCCTGGAGCCTGCTGGCAATGAAACACCTCCAGGCTTCTTATCCCCACCAAAAGATACATAATCCTAGAAAATTCAGGTATAAACAATGTCTTAAAGCCCTCCCATTGTGATCTCCTTTTAATAATTAGGAATAAAGAACTGTGGGTTTATCCCAAATCAACAGATACATTTCTTTATCCATGGATAGGAGTTTTGAACCATTTTTTAAAAACGTTCTTCGACTGCTTTTTTTCCTGCCACTAAACTTCCCCAAAATGATCATTTGCAAAGAAACAACCAACAAGCAAAAGGCTGCACGATCAGGAAGGTCCCCTCTGTGTTTCTGTGGCATCTCTTTGGTTCTTTGGTTTCCATTTGTGCTATGAAAGTGGAATGTCATAGAATTAGAGGGTGGGAGGGACCTCAAAGATCATCTAGTTTCACTTCTCCTGCATGGGCAGGGACACCTCCAACCAGACCAGGTTGCTCAAAGCAATTTTATCTATATTATATAAAATACAGATGCTATTTTATGTGTTTTATATATATGCTATTTTTCATATATGCTATTATATATATTCTATATGATGTATAAATAGCATATATGAATGATACATATAATACAAAATGTATAATTACATATAATTATAATTAATTATAATGGTATAATTATACATATAATAAACACTAAAATGTTTAAGGAGATAAGAAGACCTCCACGCTGATTTTAACAAGGGCTGGGATGTCCTTGTCAGCACAGCTGGTAAAGACCCAGAGGTGAATTCAATAAGGCTAATTAGCTGAACGACCCGTTGGTAATTAGTGAAAGGGCAGGACCATCCCTCCCTGGGGTGGCAAACCCTATATAAGCCCCAGCCCCACAGCAGTTGTAGTGATGTTGGTGGTGTTGGATGATGGTGAGATGTTCTTTCCATGAGGTATGTGGAGTTTTTTCATCTGGGGAGAAGGGTGGGAGGGTGTTATTTGCCTTTTTAGGTTCTTTTGGAGGGCATAAATGTTCTGCCCCAGGTGCTGCTGGTGTCGAGGTAGTGGTGTTTGTGGTGGATGTCCCACTGGGTGGATATGATGGTCCAGGATGAAGCTGTGGGTAAGTGCTCAGGTGTGGAGCTCTGAGGGACTGAGGGGCAGGACTAAGTCTCTCTCTGTCCTCTAGAGAAGAGGGTTACACTGAGTCCCTTCATCAGACAGAGGCTCTTTCATGCTTTTTAAGGGCAAGAGCTCTTGTTGCTGCTGGGGCAGTTTGGAGCTAGCACAGTAAAGCAGGTGGACAATCTCTAGTAACCCTAAGAACCTCTAGCTTGGGGCTTGGCTGTCTCCAGAAATGACAGTAAGAAGGAGAACCTGAGGTGTTTAGTTCTGGCTAAAATGAGCTGGACAGATGGCTTTCAGGTGGCTTGATTGTAGGAGTGAAGGGTGAGGCAACTTCTCTGCTGGAGTGATGTTAACAGAGGAGAGGTGAGGGCTCTAAAGAGCCTGGTGTAGGTCACTGAGCACCTTGTGTCCTGGCTGGGGGTGATGGATGCTGGGGTCAAGCCTTGCACCTTCACTCCTGGCCTCCTGAGGGATACTGGGCTTTGGGGAAAGCTGAGAAATGCTTCAGAGGAAGCAGCCCATGGTGAGCAGAACACTTGGAGTGAGGAGCAGGAGTGGAGGCTGCTACCTGCTCTAGGAAAGTAAGTCCTCTGTTGCAGATTTCTTGGAGACTGACCTGAAGTATATGGAATTTTAAGTCTGGAGAGCTTTTGCTGTGTGTTTCATCCCTCTGCTTCTACCTGAGGCTTGGCTGCTCCAACCTTGCCTGCCCAGGCAGGTCCTGCATGTGGGGTGCAGATAGAAGGTGGCAGCTTTGGGAGACGCTGGGGATCAACAGCGTTGAGCTGAGCAGGCTGGAGCTCACCTCCCAGCACAGCAGGACTTGCTTGTAGCAGCAAGATGAGGAGGAGGGGGCTGTTGGTCAGATGTTTCTGGAGGACCAAGGTCTGTGTGTGCTTTGAGTGAGCGGCAGAAACAGCCCAGGCTGCCGAGCCGCCGGCCTCGCCTTATCTTTCCCCCCAAACATCAGAGACCTGATGTTGCTCCTGAGGCCAGGACCTGACAGCCTTGTACATTAGCACTTTTTTAAAGTGATGTCCACTTTTGAAATAGTACCTGTCCCGAGAGTGGTCACTTCATTTGACAAATGCCAGTGATGACAGCTGGACGCTGCTTTACAAACTCCAGCCTTCTGCTCGCCCTCGCTCCAGCCCTGCCTGCAGCTCGCCTGCCCCAGGAGAGGTGAGGGAGGAGAGAGATGTGTTCCCCTCTGCCCGGTTGAGAAACTTGTGTGTAGATCCCCCTCAGAGCCTGCAGCCATGGGCTGGGGGCTGTTGGGACCTTAGCTGCTTCCCCTGGGACATGTGCCTGGATCCCACCAGCAGCAGGGACCATCGCCGAACAGGGCGGTCCGAGGCAGCCAGCAGGTTGATGGGGGTTTTCCCAAAAGGATGGTGGGGTTTTGTCACCCTCTAATGTCTGCCCAGTGCAAGGAGTGAAGCCAAGCAGAGAAACCAATTGTCTTCTCGCTATCCAGGAAGGTTTTGGCTCCAAAGTTGTCCCTAGTTGTGTTTCTTGCCCTGGAGGGACATGCTCTGCTGCCCAAAGGGATTTGACTGGCTTGATGGGGTTGCTCTGGGCCCTGTGCTGGAGAGCTGAGCCAGCCTGGGCAAGAGGAGACAGGCCTGAGGCCCCTGGTGGGTGAGGGACCTCCTGAGCAGAAGAGGGAGAAGAGAATTAATTGCAAGCTCTTCTCAAAGCCTGGGCCAGAGCCCTTGGGCTGTACAAGTCACCCCTAAAACCTACATTGAAACGACAGTGTTCAAGTGGCACAAGAATAAAGCTGGGAAACACCAGAATTTGGGTTGCTTGATTCATGTGTTGTCTTTTATTTAAATAGGAGGCTAAATGTCCTTGGGTTGGGGAGCCCTGCTGAGGATGTCCCTGGACATGTCCAGTGGAGCTTGTGCTGTGCTTCCCATGCAGGGGCTCTTTGCAACCTCTTTGGAGGACCTGCCTGTGGTTTTGGATGCCCACCTGCTGCTGAAATGGCAGTGGGCTGGGAAACTTAAGTTAAAAATTCCCTGTGATTCAATGGGAATAATCTCTGGGTAGGTTTCAGGATCTCCTTGGGGTCTACACTGCCTGCTGTGGATCGCTGAAGCAAAAGGGTTCGAGTTTGTGAGTGTCTCACCCAAGTTTCTGGTAGTGGATGGTGGGTTTTCCTGGAGAGCAGCATGTGCATGTGTGTGGATTGATGCTGTGGTTCATGTGTGGTGCCCAGGTGTCTGAGGCCTTGAGAGGAGAGGGCTCCAGGGAGACCTTAGAGCATCTTCCAGTACATGAAGGGGCTCCAGGAAAGCTGGGGAGGGACTTCTTATAAGGGCATGGAGTGATGAGATGAGGGGGAATGGTTTTGAGCTGGAAAAGGGGAGATTTAGATTGGATATGAGGAAGAAATTCTTTAGTGTGAAGGTGGTGAGACACTGGCCTAGGTTGCCCAGGGAAGTTGTGGATCCCTCATCCCTAGAAGTGTTCAAGGGCAGGTTGGATGGGTTTGGAGCTACTTAGTCTAGTGGGAGGTGTCCCTGCCCATGCAGGGGGGTTGGATTTACATGATCTTTAAGGTCCCTTCCAAACCAAACCATTCGATGTTTTCCTCAACCACCAACTTATCTTCTCCTGGCCATCCCTTTGAGCCATCTCTTGGTGCCCACCCCTCGATGAGGGTGACCCTCCCATGCAGCTGCTGTCTGTCCCCACGTACATCTCCCTCCACAGCCCCACTGAGACCCAAGTTACAATGTGAAACTTGGACACGTACAGACAACTGGCATGGCCCAAGCTGAGCCTGCAATTTCCTGCCTCACAAAAACATGAGCTTCCTTCAGGCTTGGGTCTCCACCAGATCATACTGATCCCAGGGCCCCCCCAAAAAAAAATTTCGTGACACCAGCAGCGGGCTAGATTGTTTTTATTGCTCCATGTGTTTGGAGACACATGGGAAGCTGGGTAGGAGCAATCCCCTCAGCACGGGACTGAAAAGCCACCGAGTTTACAGGGTGTTGAAAATAATCTGGGGCAAAACAAATGTTGGAGGCTGCCCCGGCTGCCAATTCTGAGTGCATTGTTTTAAATCTGGGGGGGGGAAAAAAAACCACCAGGCCAAGGGGCAGTTGTTAATGGGCCAGTAATTTTCTTCCTTTCTTGGACACCCCAGAGCAACAAATACCAACTATTTTCTTGGGAAAGGAATGGAGTGTAGGGGGCTTTTTATTGAATATACCAAAAGGCATCATTGACTCCCCCTTGTAGAGCTCTGCTGCTTCCAGCGAGGGGTTTTTACAAGCAATAACCTGTGTGTGAAGCAGAGCAGGGAAGCCACACAGCCAAGCTTGGGGCTTATTGTTGGTGCTGACTTTTATAAGACATGGGGGGGCTCACAACAGCCATGCTTTTTGTAGAGCAATCCATTAAACCCCCCCAACCTGAGCTTAACAGCAGTGGGGGATGGAGCCTCTGGGGAGCCAACCCAGTCACCCCCTCTGCTGCTGTAATAAACTCAGCAGCATCCCACTTATGGCTCAAGCAGCAAAGAGCCTGTACAGAGGGGCTAATGTATTGCTGCAGAGAAGGTCAAGGATGAAAAGACCCAGGATGGAGTTTTTCCAGAGAGTTGAGTTGTTAATAGTTGGCCAAAATGCTGCTGCTCTGTGTGGTTTTATTGCTGGTGATGCTTCGAGGCTTCTGGGATCCTTGTTTGCCTCTGCAAGGGTTGGTGTGATCTTGTGAGTACTAGCTTGGTCTGCAGCCCAGGAGAAGTAGCTGGGTGCTGGGCAGTGGTCACCCACATGCCAGGGGACCAAGAACTGTTCATGAGAGCTTTGTGTTCCCAGCTTGTGTGGCTGGGGTGGCTCTGGGCTCTCTGGGTAGCTCCATTGCCCAGGGAAGCTGTGGAAGCCTCATCCTTGGAAGTGTTCAAGCTCGGGTTGGATGGGGCTTGGAATGGCCTGGTCTAGTGGGAGGGGTGTCCCTACCTATGCAGGGGGGTTGGAACCAGGTGATCTTTTAGGTCCCTTCCAACCCAAACCATGCTATGATTACAAATTTCTCCAAACAGGGACAGGAGTATTGCCTGGAAAGTGCCTCAAACTGAGCCAGCAGGAATTGTGGTTATAAGTTGTTTTTATCTTGGGTTGTAAGAGGAGAAAGGAGCTTGTTGCCTTCCAGCATCAAGGGCAGGGCTTCCCCTCCTCTGGGCTGTTTGCACTCAGTGAGAAGGTGGTGGCACAGGAGCTTGGGCAGCAACTGTTGGGATCTCTGCTGGCACAGGGGAGGTGTCTGGATGTTCACTTGGACTGTGTGGCTGAGAGCAGGGGCTGGCAGGGTGATGCCATATGATTTGGATGAAAAATTCCATGCTGAGAATGAGATCTGAAACATCCCAGCCAAAAGCCTCCGTGGTCTTCTTTGGACCAAGGAGAAAACCCCCAAACGGGCTGCTCTCAGTGTGTCTTGGAGCAGCCAGTGGCTCCTGAGCAGAAGAAGGAGGGGACAGGGAGGGTGTTTTATATATCCTTTGTGCCTGGCACTGTGGAGCCTGTTGCTGAGCTCAGCCTCTTCCCCCCCTGGCTGTCCCTAAGCCCTTGATGTGGTGGTCAGTGATGGTCCAGGGACCACAGCCAGCAGCAGAAGGCAGCTCTGCAGCCAGTCTCTGCAGCCCCTGGTGGCACGTGTCCGGGGACATCAGCTGATGGATGTCCCAAGCCTGTGAGGGCAGCCAGCCCTTCTCTGAAACTCTCAAATCTTCCTGAGCTTTCCGTATCCATGGCCTGGATAGATCCATGGCTGTTCTCCAACTCAATGACAGGGTTAAAGGGAAAACTCTCTTTCCTATTTGACATCTGGCACCTGATCAGCACCTCGAGGTCCTTTCCCTGCACAGTGGGAAAGGGGGAGCAGGTGCCCCAGCTGCTCTCTCTGCCTGTGTCACTGCTGGGTGTGGGACTCATTTTTCACCACAAAAGCTGGGGTTGCAGGTCTCTGGGTGGATGAAAACTTTAAGGCCAAATAATTCCAGACCGTGAAGGGGTCAGGACGGGGGGGGGGGGCTGGTGCTGTTGTACTGTGCTGAGCATCCGCAGCATCCTGCCGTCCAGCACTGGTCCCTGATGCTGAGTTTCCATAGAAACGGGAAGATGCTGAGCCGGAGATGTAGTTTGGTCCCCGTTGATGTCGCAGGGAAGAAGGCGCCAAGGCTGGAGCACCCCGGAAGGGCCGGGGGGGATCCCGGGGCAGGCGGCCCCCAGCCCTGAGGGGGTTTTCGGGGGGCTTCAGGCGAAGGGCGCGGGTGACATCTTGTGGCCACGGCTCCGGCCGGGGCTGTGAGGCAGCAGAGGCTGCTCGGCCGCTCCGGTTCCAGCCCCGGGGATGAGGAGAGGCCGGTCCCGGGCTCAGGCCGCGCTGCCGGCTCCTCTCCGAAGTGCCCGCACACGCACTCGGGCAGCTTGGCCTGGTGAAGCCCATGGCGAGGTGCCCCACCGAAGGTTTAGTCCATCCTGGTGCTCTGCAGAGGGAACTTGTCCTTCCTAGTGGACAAGGAAGCTATTTCAGTTTCAGATGTTGAGATACAACATCAGGACAGAGCTCTGAAAATGTCGTTGGACCCGAGGCTGTAGTCGGTGCCTGTCCTTGTGCCCTGGGGTGCAGAGCAGGGACTAGCACCCCTCTTTACTGGGAGATGGGGAGGGTTTCAAAGTGTCTGGCTCCTTAGGGCTTTGCTTTTGCACCTTATTCTGTGGAGGAAAGGTTAATCCCCAGGTAGGTGTGATGGTTGGGACTGGGCTACTGCTGAGCAGCTCAGGGATTATCTCATTGTCCTTGAGGATTATTTGCCCCCTGGCTCCCAGCACCCTCCTGCCACCATTCTTGTCCCCCGGGAGTGACAGGGACCTGCCTCCCCCCCCCCATCCTCAACATATGCAGGCAGCAGTGGCCAGCATGTCCCTGGTGTGTCTGTCTCAGGCACCTGGTGCTGCAGAGCAGGAATAAAGTGACCCTGGGGGGCTTTGGGACATGTAGGTCACTGAGGACCTGTTCTTTTGGTCCATCTCCCACTCTTTGTGTTTCTGATGGTGTGAGGTCCCTGGTTTGAGTCCCCACAGCTTTTTGGGGTAGGACCTCAGTTCATAAAGCTCTGGGTGCCAGCAGGACGTGGGGTGCAGGTATGTTGTATATGCTGGGGGGCTGTAGGTACCACAGTGCTGCAGTTAACCAGGTGCATTTTGTAGTGCTGTAGGGAAGGAGATGTGGGGTCAGCCCCCAATTTGGGGGTCGTGGCTCTTGTCCCTCCCCATGGAACCATGTGGAGGGCAGGTACTTCCCATAGTGACTTGTGAGAGCCCCTCTTTGGAAGGCTGAGTTGACAGAGGGTTAATGAGTTGAGAAGGTCTCCTAGATGGAAAGGTTTAACCCTACCCTGCCTCAGCCACCATTTTTCTGGTCGGATGGGCAGGAGGCTTAAAATGCCACTTTGGCAGGCAGAAAGATTGGGGGGGGGCAGGGGAAGGGCAAAGAGAAAAGCTTTTACTTCCAAAAATAACTCTGGAACAAAACAAAGAGGTCAGAGGGTGAGCAGGGAAAGGGAGAAGGATCTTCCCCTGGGGCCAGCACTGAAGTTTTCATCCTCTGAGTACCCGAGGAAGGGAAGGTTGGTTGTATTAAAGACTGTCCCTCCCTGTCAAGGCTAAAACAAGCTGTGGCATGAGGAGGGCAGGCACGTGTGGGAGCAGGCAGGTGACTGTGGCACTGGGCATCTCTCTGCCCTTCCTCCTCACCAGCTGGTTGTGGTCCAGCCTCCCCAGCCCATCCTCTAACCGAATTTTTCTCCCCTGTGCAGCCCAAGATGGGGCACCATGGAGCATGGCAGGGCAGTGGTGGCATCATGGTGTGGCCGTGTCTCTGCTGGTGGGACATCTCCTTGTCTGAGTCTCTGGCTTTTACAGGGTGATGCTGCAGCTGCTCCTCGACTCTAAGACACCCCCCCTGGCTGTGGCAGTGGTGGCACGGGGCAGAAGGGGGGACTGAGGGGTTCCACTGGTCCCTCACCCATGTGTGTGCTGCTCCGTGCCCAGGCTCAGGGCTGGTTGCTTGGAGAAGAAAGATGGGACAGGATGGGATTGCCCGAGGGGTGGAAATGTTTGTGGTGTTTCACCAGGCTCTGTACAGGCAGGAGAGATCAGAGAGGGAGGAAGAATTGGGGTCTGCTGTGTGTGAACCTGAGCAGAGGCATGGGGATGTCTGGCAGCCCCTTGGCTGGGGACCTGTCTCCAGCTTTCCATTCTGGAGCAGGATCTTGTTTGGACAGAGCAAGGTGCTGGGGCCATGGGGTTGTTCTGACTGGAGGTGTTGCAGGTGGTGGCAGGAGGAGCTTGCTGCTCTGTTGGCTTTTTTGTCTCAGCAGTGTCCCACCCAAGATCAGGGCTTCTTGAATTGTTCCCTCCAGCTTGGTGCTGGCTCAGAGGGAGCAGCTGTGCCAGCAATCCCTGAGACCCAGGAGCTGGCACAGCCCCAGGATGCTGAGAAATTGTGTACCAGAGTGGAAAGAATCAGAATAACCTCCCAAGGGTGTCCCCTGGCCAAGAGCAGGTCATCCTGTGGCATCCAGGTCATACCTGTGGGTCCCAGCACCTGATGCTGCAAAGACCACCTCCAGTGCCTGGGGCCCTTCCTAATAGAAATGAATTTAGAGAAGATGATGCAGTGGGTATTTGCTGGAGCAAGTGTTGGGTGGGCATTTTATCACTGGTGGTGGCCAGTGTGCCAGGAATTACTGTTATTTCTTCCCTCCTGAAGCTGGGAGATGATAAACACTGGGGTCTGCCTCCATTCAGCTGTGATCCATCAAGGTGGGGGGGGGGGACAACTCACACCAGAGAGGGGGTGAAGGGAGGTCACTGATTGTGTAAACAGGCACTTCAGAGTTCACCCCGAGCTGGTATTACTGTAATTCATTAGAGGTGTCAGCCCTCTTTGTAGTTCCCTGCTCCCAGAGCCCCTTGCCTGGCAGCTTCCAACATCCAGCCTTGCCAGCAGAAAAATAAACTGCACGAGATGTCTTTGGAGTGGAGCAAGTTGCAGTTGCAGCATCACCTGGAAAAAAAAAAAGGTGAGATTTAGCATAGAATTGTAGAATGGTTTGGGTTGGGAGGGACCTTGAAAACAATCATCTAGTTTCAACCCCCCCCCCTGCATGGGCAGGGACACCTCCCACTAGACCAGGTTGCTCCAAGCCCCATCCAACCTGCCCTTGGACACTTCCAGGGATGGGGCAGCCACAGCTTCTCTGGGCAACCTGGGCCAGTGTCTCACCACCCTCACACTGAAGAATTTCCTTCTAATGTCTCACCTCAATCTCCCCTCCTCCAGCTTGAAACCATTCCCCCTCATCCCATCCCTCCCTGCCCTTGTCCAAAGTCCCTCCCCAGCTTTCCTGGAGCCCCTTCAGGCACTGGAAGGTGCTCTAAGGTCTCCCTGGAGCCTTCACTTCTCCAGGCTGAACACCCCAACTCTCTCAGCCTGTCTCCAGAGCAGAGCTGCTCCAGCCCTCAGATCATCTTTGTGGCCTCCTCTGGCCTTTCTCCCTGAGCTCCATGTCCTTATATTGGGGGCTCCAGAATTGGACACAATATGCCATAATCCCACCTTTCCCACTCTTACAGGGCGAGGTGTGTGCAGGGGGGGGGAAAAAAACAGGGCTGGGATCGACCCACTTCTGATGCCTTAGTGCTGGAACAAGAAAGAAAGTGTCACTCCCAGCTCTGTAGTGGCTAATAAACCATCTGGCCTTGCTTATTTTAATTGCCTCGTGCTCCCACGGAGGGTGGGTGTGGAAAGAGGGTGCCCTACATTTTTGCATGTGGCATTTGGTGGAGGATAATTGTGGATCCCAGCACCAGGGCCTTTGATTCCCAGCCAAGGGAGGCAGGTGCTTCCAATATTCCCCCTGCTAAGCCTCTCTGATGGGGAAAAGTGTTTGCAAGATGCATGTGGTGGGGGAGAGGATGAGGAGGGAGCTCAGGCTGGGCAGGCAGAGAGTCCTTGGTCCAGGCTGCCTCATGTCATGGTCACCCCTTGTCTTTTCCTGCCCTTTCCATGCTGCTCTCCCAAATCCATCCTCCATCCATGGACTCTGGTTTGCAGATTTGGAATGAGGCAGCTGCATCCCTGTGCCAAGGGCTCTTTCTGCAGCTCAGGAAGCTTCTGGCCACCTCCATAACCCCCACGAAAGCGAGCACCTTGGCACAATCCTTGACTTGCCCTTAGTTCTGGAGGGCAAACAGGCCCGGCGTGGTGAGGGGAGGCTGCAGGTCCTCCCTGGTTGTGCCACCAGGCTTTCCCCTCCTTGTACCTCCCTTTCTGCTCCTTGGTGTTCATGCTCAGCTTCTGGGGGCTGAGGTGCAGGACAGTGAGGAGACACCGAGGTAGGTGGAAGCTGCAGGTCTTCTGTTTCTTACCAGGTGGGGAAAAAATAAGCACTTTGTGGCCTGTGGGATATTTTGGCAGGTAAATCCTTTGGGCTGGGGCTTGTACCATGTGACTGTGTCCATGGGGATGTGGCAGGGCTGATCAGGGTCTGGCATCAGGAATTGCATGGGGCACAGCCCCCCCCTTGTCCCATTGACAAAGAGCTGGGGCTGGGTCACCTCTTACTGTCTGGTGTCCATCCTGGTCCAGACTGGGATGTCTCATGATGTCCCTGCTTGCCATGGCAGCCCCTCCACGTGCCCCAGGGGATGTCTCTGGTGTCCCTGCTTGCCATGGCAGCCCCTCCATTGCCCCAGGGGATGTCTCTGATGTCCCTGCTTGCCACGGCAGCCGCTCCACGTGCCCCTGGCTCGATGCAGAGCTCATCAGCATCACCTGGGGGTAAGCTGGGAGCTTAACCCTTGAGCTGCTGGTCTGTTCCCACAGCTCTTTGCCTCCCAAATCCCCCCCCTTCCGTGCTGGCCCCAGCAGCTCTCAAGCCCTCAGCCCTCCATCCACACAAAAAAATAGGTTCGTCCCTGCCAGATTCCCCCAGCCTGGCAAATGAGCAGACTTTATTCATGTCTTTATTTTCCCAGGGTTTGCTGATAAATCCTGTCTCCACAGCCTCGGCTTTGATGGCCTCATTATCAGGCAACGCATGGCGAGGAAGCTACCTGTGACCCTGCCTGGGGAGACGGGGTGACCCCACGGGAATATCCCTTATCAGCCCTTTTTAAAAGCTTCCCTTTTCAGCATGAGCCAGGAGCTCTGGCCAAGCCAAGCAGCACCCAAATAGCATCAGGGTGGAGGAAGGTGTGTGTGTGGGGGGGGGTGAGGACAAGGGGGTGCAGGAAGCTTTGGGCGTGTGGGGTGGGATTATTTCTGTGAGGGTGTTCGCTGAGGATGGGAAGAGCCTGGGTGAAAACATCCTCCTGGATCCCATGGGAAGAGCAGAAAGTGGCAGTGGAGGGGGGCTGAGCTCTTCCAGTACCTTGCCTGGATCCACCTGCTCCGGCCAGACAGGCTTCCCACCAGGATTATTGGGAGAAAACCCACCAGGAGGTAAGAGCAGCCATGGGGGGAAGGTGGCATGGGATATGCCTGGTGTTGGGGCCAAGCCCCCAGCTCAGGCTGTGTCACCTGTTGCCACTTTGGGATGGAGGGGAGGCTGTGGCCATGTCTTTGTCGTCCCCAAACCCCACGTGGCTCTCAGGAAGGGGCTAATTTGTCCTCCTTTTTCCTCCCGGGAGGTGAGGAAGGTGGCATCCCTGATGACACCACCATACTGAGGTGTCAGGGCATCCCTGACTGGCTTTCCCTGCAGCATCCCCTCCCAGGGGAGGGGCAGGAGCTGCAGGGGTTGGTGCTGAGCAGGCAGAGGGGCAGGCAGGAGCAGGGATGAAGCCATGAAGGGCAAAAGAAGAGGTGGGAATCCCACTGCTTGCCCTCTTGCAGAGAGGATAAGGCCTTTTTTGGGACAGAGGCAGGTGGGAGCAGCCTCCTGCCCCTCACCCTGAGTCAGGGGGCGGGTGGGTCCCTTGGATGGGCTGGTTGCCTGTGGGGGTGTCTGAGCCGACCCCCCAGCTCCCTGGCAGGGATTAGCAGGGGTGGGTGGTTTTTTTTGCCAAGTCCTGGCTGTCACTGTGTTCCCACCTTTGATCAGGAGTCGGCATTCCTGAAGTGCTCCCTCTCCCACATGTTGTGCTGATCAAAGGCAGCTGTTGCCTGGACCCTCCCCTGAGTCCATTTACACACATCCACACCCCCCAAAAAACCCAGGAACACAAAGGGTGGACGGGGGTGATGGATGGAGGAGAGACCTGGGCAAGGGGCAGCAGCAGGCAAAGTCCCTCACCCTGGTCTCCTGGTGGAGGGTCTTGTCCAGCCACAACCAGCAGGAAGGCTGGTAGAAGGCTGCCCTGGGTCTAAAACGAGATGCCAGAGGCTGGCTCAGGACACCCTGGGAGGGATTTGGACCTTCTCTGTCCCCTGGAGGAAAAAGTGTGATTGGTGAGTGACAGCAGAGCATAGCCATCATCTCCTGTGGCTTCAGATGGCATCAAGACAGAGACTGGATGAACTCTGATCCCAGCAGTTTGTGTGTCCTCAATGCCAAGCTCCACGCAGCTCCCTCTGGATGGGCCATGGATGGTTCTGCTAGGGAGAGATGTTGCTGGAGACACGTGGGCTAGTGCTGATGGTCCTCACCATGGGCAGGGTGATGCCATGAGGGATCATCTCATGATGTCTCATGGATCATCTCCTTCAGCCCTGCTAGCCACCAGCATCAGCTGCCTCAAAAGGAAAGGAAGGTCTGAGACCTTCTCTGGTGGTGGCACCTCTTCGGGGCAAGAGTGGTCCTGTTAATTGGGTTTGGGCAGATAATTTACTGTTCATGCACATGACTGACCTCTGCTCCCCAGCTCCTGTCATGCGAAGGATTGGGAATATCTGGGTTTCCAAGTCCTTTCTGAATCCTTCTCCACCACAAGGCTGGCTGGTGTCAGCAGCTCCTTTGTGCTTGGAGATGTGGTAGAGAAAAATCTGGCCTGCCCTTCCTCATCTTCACACCCATCTGCTCATTACTCAGCATCACAGTTTAGCTTTAAGGCTTTGAAAAGACACAATATCCACCCCCAAAGCTGCAGACACAGAGAGGACAGAGCAGGACCACGGGACATGCTTGCAGATTGTTTCCTTAGCTGAGACAGGAGGTTCAGGTGAGGGTTTAGCTGGATGAAAGTCAAATTCTGGCCACAGTGACCCTGCAGGGATCTCAGCCCCAGGCAAGGACAGCACCATCCTCTCCTCTAGCAGAGGCTCCAGCAGACCAGGCTGGGCAGAATCCCAGCTGCTCAGGGATGAAGTCCTTCAGAAGGGCACTTTGTCCTCCTGTTCTTCCCTTGGCCCCATCTTGCTGTGAAGCACATGGGGTGGCAGGTGGATCTCCAAACACCACCTCGTTCAACCCTTTTTTTGCCTTTCTCCAGGCAGGACCATTTTCTCCTACAAGGAGGGTCCAGCCATCTCTGCTCCCAAAATCTAACATCTCCAGCAGCAAACCTGAGGAGTTTCAGGCAGCCTTTCCAAAGGTGGTGTCAAGACAGCATTGCCCTGGTGGGCTGCAGGGCATGAAAACCAGGTGGTGGGTGTTGCTGGGTCACATCCTTGTCCTCACTTATCTGAAGGGTTAATTTAATCAGCTGAAGAAGGTCCTCAGCCAGATCCCAGCCCTCTGTGGTAATCCTCTGCTGCTGGATCTTGCTCATCTTCCACATCTAAAAGAAAAGAGAAGGAGTGAAGGTCTGAGTGCTGAGGGAACTAAGCACCTCTAGTGCTCAGTGCCATCGAGGGGTGTGGGTATGCTCAGGACCCCCCCACCTAGCCCCCAAACCTGCTTAGCAGCATCCTGCAGGAAGGGCTGCCTGGGGGATGCTGTCCCAGGAAGGGTGACCCCAACTCAGAGGGATCTTACCTTCCCTGTTGACCTTCAGCAGTGGCCGAGTTGCTCCTGATCAGACAGGCATGAAGGGCTCCTCGGGGCCACGCTTGTCCTTCTTGGGCAGGGCTGGCAGTGCCTGTCCCCAGCTCCAGGCAGTCCAGGACAGGCTGGCTTGTCACCACGGCAGCCATCCCAGCTCAAGGTCATGGCTTGGAGTGACAGGCAGAGCTGTGGAACCTGGACAAATTGGGGAGAAACCTCTGGTGCTCCTTCACACACCACAGGGGCTACAGCTCAGGAGAAGCAGCTCTCAAAGACAGCAGAAGGTTTTGCACCTGACCCCTCTCTTCTCATACCCAGGGGCAGATGGGATCTGCAGCAGCTTCTTTCTTTCTTTCCTCCTCAGCAGCACTTTACTGCGTTCACCTCCTGGAGCACGATGTCAGGGACCCTTTGCTGATCCACCCACACCTCCTCCCCCATGAGAGATGCCCCCAAGGCTGCTGTCCCTTGCCCTAACCCTGCTCTTCCAAAGTTCAGCTGCTGGGCTGCAGGCACCCATCAGAGCCTTCTACAGCAAGGTGAGCCCTGCTCTTTGGTGTACTGCAGCCCCCTGGCCACCCAACGCCTGGTGACACGTCACCTGGATGGAGCTGGAAGAGGGACCACGTCTTCCCCCTCCTGTGGGTGCGTGGTGGGGGAGACAGAGATCTGGGTCCCCCTCTGCTGAGCATGGGGGGGTTTGGAGAAGTGAGGCTGAAGGGGCTGTCATCACCTTGACCCTGCTACTTGCCCGTCATCACGTTGGCCCTGCTACTAGCCCATCACCCCACCACAGAGCTAACCTGGGGGGCAGGAGGGCCAACCTGGTGCTTTCTCCAGCCAGCACCCTGGCTGTGGGTTGATGTCACCTTTCCCAGGCATGTCACCTGCCACCTTCTGCCTCTCGTTGCTGAGAGCCCGTTTTAAGAAAGAAAACCTGGGCTGAGTTGCTTTTTCTTTTTCCCCCACCCAGCTCCCAGCATGGCCACCTGCATCCATCCTACTGGAGACCTCTTCCCCAGGAGCAGGTCCAGCACTGTTGCAGGAACAGTTTGCAGCACAGGAAGCGCTTCATCAAAGACAAGAGTTTCCACAGGGACCAAAAAATCCAACCCCAACATCCAATTTATTCAGTCTTTGCCTCGGTCTTGGCTCTAGAGCACAGGCTGTTTGACCTGCACCTGGTGAGGATCCATCCTGCACAACACCTGGTCTGGCCCCTACCTGCAGGAGAGTTAAGGAATGATCTTCAGGACAGATATTCAAGCAGTAGGAGCTACTTTCCAACACCTTTGAGCCTCCTCAAGACAGGGCCTCAGTTTCCCTCTTGTCTGCTGAGGGCTGGGCTCTCTGCTCAGAAAAGACCCTGCTTGGGGAAGGACTTTCCACAGCACAGCAGAACCACCAGCTGAAGGAGCAACTCTCTTCCCCTTATGGTGCCCCAGTTTTGCCAGAAAAAGGATGTTGTTCCAACTCACACCTTTGTAAACTTGAAGTCTTGACCCACCCTGGGGAGCAGGAACCATAAAGGAAGTTAAATCTAAAGTGGGTGTTTGTGCAGCTTGTGCTTCTGTGTTGAATCTTGTTGTTTTCAAAGGTGAGATGAGCAAAGCTGAACATCTCCATGGACTCTGCAAAACCCACATCCCAGCTTCTCTGCTGGGATGAAGAGTCAGTCTGAGCACCTGGCACGGAGCCTCAGTTAAGCACCTCTCTCCCAAGCACCAGAGCAGAACTGGCTCTTTCTAGTTCCTGGTGCCCTTTGAGGACACCAACCTCTCGTCCTCACAAAATCAACCCCAATAGCAGAAGAAGCTGGTAGGAGGGAAATGGCAGCCCCAGGTGAAGGACCCATGGAGAGAAGGACAGCTGACTGTGGCCAGGGGACATCTCTGTGCCAGCACTGCCTGGTTTGGAGGCAAGAACAGGCAAGGACAGAGCTGGCTGGCTGGGGTGGGCAGGAGCTGGGCACTGCTGCTGGCTGCCAGCAGCAGGTGAGGAGGAGATGGGGAAGGAGAGAGGGGGGCAAGTGTCTTGGAGAGGACAGGAGTGACAAGGACAAGGTCTGGATGTGTTAGTGACAGTGTGAGCGTGGCCCTGTCAGTGCCAGCCTTCATCCCAAGTGACAGGTCTGACAGCCCAGCCAAGGATGAGGCAGGAGGAGAGGACAAGGGGGGGAGGGAGCTGGGTCCTTGGGACTGTGACACCTCCTGGACACCCCTTTGAAGGGCCAGGTGAAGGGGAGCAGGACCATCTCCTGGGTGTCCCAGTGGGGGCTGTAGGGTGAGAGGGGTTTGTGCTGTGTTTGCCCTTGGAGCAGAGCCCCAGCAGCATCCCTCCCTCTTCTGTGTCCCATCCACTGAGCATGACCATTCCCGGGCTTCCCCTTCCCAGGAAAATGCAGATTTGTCCCTTGCTGCTCCCCCAGGGGGAGAGCGTGGGCTCAGGCTGGGCGAGCTGCATCCCAGTCTTGCCAGGACACTGGGAGGTAACAGTGTTGTGGTGGGGGTGATGGTTGCCTCCCCCAACAGCCTCACTGCCACGTTCTCCCTCTGCTTTGAGCCTTCAGGATGGGCACAGCAGCTGGACTGGCCTCGGAGGGGCACAAGGACATAGTGTCCCTGCCCAGTGTTGTTGGTGGGGTAGGTTTTGGTGCCAAGAGGGCTCAGCATGGAGAACAGGAGGCTGAAAGGAGACCACCTTGCTCTCTGCAACTAACAGAAAGGAGGTTGGAATAACAAGTTCTAGAACAAGAGGAAATCACCTCAAGTTGTGCCAGGGGAGGTCTAGGTTGGATATTAGGAACAATTTCTTCATCCCAGTGGTTGTCAGGCCCTGGCACAGGCTGCTCAGGGCAGTGGTGGAGTCACCCTCACTGGAGGTGTAAATGTGGTGCTGAAGGACGTGGTTTAGTGGTGGCCTTGGCAGTGCTGGGTTAACAGGTAGACTTGATGGTCTCAAAAGTCTTTTCCAGCCAAAACAATGTGATGATTCTGAGACTGAAGGGCTGTGAGCAAGTGGGGGTGTTTGAGGGAGAATATTTCTGCTTCCCCAAAACACCTTCCCCTGCCAGCAGGGGATGTTCGGGGCAGGAGGGTGTTTATTAGCCCTCAAGGGATTTTTCTTCTGTGATTTTTGGCCTCTCTTGCCGGTGGGAGCTCCTGCATCATAACGTCTCCTGGCTGGGTTGTTACGTTAGTGGCTCCTCGGAGCGAAGCTGCTTTGGCTGAGCCCTGTTCCCTCCTTGCTCCCGCTGCCTGGCTTTCCGGCGGGAGAGAGGGGCGGGGGGCCGCGCTGCACCTTTCTCACTGCCTCAGACCTCGGCAGCCCCCGCGGGGTCCGAGTCCCGGGGTTCCTGCTCTCACGGGCTCTGCGCTGCCCGGCGGGGGCCGGGAGCGGGCAGCGGCAGGCGCGGAGCTCCCTCCTCCGGCCCCGCGGAGCAGCGCGGCCGGGTCGGGGAGGGGGTGATGTTGCCCTCGGAGAAACCCGGGGGTGGGCAGCGGGGTCTCTTCCGGTGGGGGGATATCATCACCGGGGCGGTCTAATAGCGGCCGGTAACGGGCCGGAGGGGAAGGCGGGCTGACTCCCTGGTCCCCTGTCCCTTCCGCGTCCCTCCCTGCCAGCCCCGTCCCCTCGGTGCTCCATGAATATTCACCGTTGTCCCCCCTTAGGCCCTGCAGTCCCCCCCGCCCGTTGCCAGGGCCCCGTTGCCAGGGCCCCGTTGCCAGGGCCCCGTTGCCAGGGCCCCGTTGCCAGGGCCCCGTTGCCAGGGCCCCGTTGCCAGGGCCCCGTTGCCAGGGCCCCGTTGCCAGGGCCCCGTTGCCAGGGCCCCGGCCCCGCCTCCTGCGCCTGCGCGCAGCAGCCCCTCGGCCACGTGACCCGGCGGGAAGATGGCGGCGCCCGTGGGCCGTAGCGTGTGGAGCTGAGCGCGGCGGGACCTTGTGCGGTTTCGCCGTCTTTCTGTCGGCGCCCGGTCTTTGTCGCTGCCATGTCGCGGCTTATTGTGAAGAACCTCCCCAACGGGGTGAGTCTGCCGTAGGGTTGCGGCCTATGCGAGGTGGAGAGGGAATTCTGGGCCTGGACGTAGGTCTGAGGGGACAACCCGAGGGCTCCTGGGCAGGGAGAGGCCTCGGGAGGGGAAGGGGTCGTCGGGGTGGTGGGGACGGGGAGAGCGGGGACCGAGGGGGTCCTGAGGTGGGGGGAGGAAGATGTCTTGGTGGAGGGAGCAGGGAGATGCCCCGAGGAAGGGGTTCTGAGGGAGGAAGGATTTGTGGGGATGTGCTGCGAGGGTGTCCTTGTGAGACAGCCGGGAGGAACCCATGGGAGGTTGGGATGGTGGGAGCCTTGGGCAGGGAGTGCCCCAGGAGAGCTCGGGGAGATGCCGCGGGGGAAAGAGGTCGTGGAGATGTGCTGGGGGAGAGGGGGTGTCCTCCTTGTGGGAGAGCAGGGAGGCACTCTTGGGGGAGGTGGGGTGATGGGAGCCTTGGGTAGGGAACGCCTCAGGAGAGGGCAAGGAGATTCCCTGGGGAAGGGTCTCTGAGGGGGGAAGGAGTTGAGGAGGGGGAGAGGGGGGAGGCACCCTCGAGAGGGTGGGATGGTGTGAGCCTCGGGGAAGGAGTGCCCCAAGAGAAGTCAGGGAGATGCCCTTGGGGGGCAGGAGGGAGGGTGTGGGGCGCGGGCTGGGGAGGAGGTGGCAGCCCCTCAGGGTGGGGGAGCAGAGCTTGTGGTGGCCACTGTCCCCTCACTGCCTGGGGGTGGGTGCAGGCAGGCACTGCGGGGTCCCTGTGGGAGTGTCACCGTGGCTGTGGTTGAACTGGAGCTGGACTGTGGCAGGCCAGTGCTGCTGGGAGCTGGGGACACCCTGCAGCTGTGGGGACACTGGTTGTGGGGGTGGAGATCCATGCAAGAGCTGGAGGAGTTTGGTCACCAACGGGTGATTTTTACCAGTATTTCCACAATATGCTGTGGTTCCTCCAGCACTTTGGAAGCCCTCAGTTAACAAATGCTTTTCTCTGGCTGCAAATCATCTCCCTTTGTGTTGCTGACCTGCTTTCTTGGTGTCCTTCCTGGTGTCCCAGATGAAGGAAGATCGCTTTCGGAAGCTGTTTGCTGCCTTTGGCACCCTGACTGATTGTTCCCTGAAGTTCACCAAGGAAGGAAAGTTCAGGAAATTTGGTTTCATTGGCTACAAGTCAGAAGAGGAAGCTCAAACAGCCCTGAACCATTTCAACAGAAGCTTCATAGACACCTCCAGGGTCACAGTGAGTTGATCTCGAAAAAATACCTTCTTTTGAGTCTGAGGAGAGTTTGTTGTTGGAGATTTTGGTTGTCTTAGGGGGAGGGACAGCCAGGGGCTGAGGAAGCCTAGAGATGAGGTCCTCTGCAGCAAACCAGCAGAGCTTGAACTCACTGCTGGAGTCTCAAGCAGGTTCTGGGCTCAGCTCTTGCACTAGCAGTGATGCCAGGCTTGGAGGTGTCATAACCTGAGTGAACTTGAGATCCTTTGTCACATAAAGTCGTTCATCTTGCTGCTCTGAACAGAAGATGATCTGTGATTGACAGGACAGCTTATTGGACTCTGCTTGAGGCAGCACAACAAACTGTTCCCCACCTGGAGTGAACATGTAGCCTGGGCTTGTAGAATGAAGACAGGAGCCTGAGTGAGGCTTACCCAACAGTTACAGAGCCAGACCCTTGACCACCTGTTTCATTAAAGATCTGATTCTTTTCAGGTTGAGTTATGCAGGTCTTTTGGGGACCCTTCCAAACCCAAAGCCTGGAGTAAACACTCTCAGAAGGCCTCAGAAAAACAGCCTGAGAAACCAGTGACAAGCACAACTCCTGCAGGCACAAAGAAAGTGAGTCCTTTGTGTTCCCTGGAGGCCCTGAAGTGACTTGGCACAGGAAGGGTCTGGTGGGTGGAGAAGGGGACAGAGCAGCTGGGACAGTGGATGTTGGAAGTCCTGGAATTTCCTGCCTTAGGATCCATATTCCCTCTCCCATGTGGTTACCTGAGAAATTCGCTGGGCTGTGATTCCAAGAAGCCTTTCTGAACGTGTTTGCTTTTTTTTTTCCTAGAGTAAAAAGAAGAAAGATCCAACAGAAAACTTAAAGGAGGTGAGTGGAGGTTGAATTGCATCCCTGCAATCTTGCTAGCTTGTACTTAGAGCAAGAGCTGGATATTCTGGACTGCTTCCTGTGCTGTTAACTCAGGCAAGGTGCCTGATTTAACCAGCTCCTTGACAGTCCAGCTGTGCTCTAACAAACCAGGATTTAAACCATCTCAGCCCTGGGGACCAGTTTTTAAGTTGTCAGCTACTCCTGACAAGGAAGTGTTGGCTGAAACGTGACAGAGTTACTTCAGGGCAGGTTTTGAAAGAGAAGCAGAAGATTGGCAAGTTGTCACACTGGAACTCTGGCTCCTTTTTGTTAACAGGGAGCTGGGGAGGGACTTTGGACAAGGTCAGGGAGTGAGAGGACAAGGGGGAATGGATTAAAACTGCAAGAGGGGAGATTGAGGTGAGACATGAGGAGGAAATTGTTTAGTGTGAGGGTGGTGAGACACTGGCCCAGGTTGCCCAGGGAAGCTGTGGCTGCCCCATCCCTGGAAGTGTTCAAGCCCAGGTTGGATGGGGCTTGGAGCAACCTGGTCTGGTGGGAGGTGTCCCTGCCCATGCAGGGGGTTTGGAACTAGATGATCTTTAAGGTCTCTTCCCACCCAAACCATTCTATGATTCCTACATGAGCCCACACAGCATCCAGAACAATCCTTCTTCAATAATCCTGGTTTTTAACCATGTGTGAGTTTTGTCACGTTTAATTTATACATTTCTTTTCTTTTTAAATATTTTGTTCTTTATTCTAACCATCAGTTACAAATAAAAAAGAAAGTAGGACTGAGAGATCCTCAGGAGATTTAGGCACTTCAAGTGCTCACCTTGTGAGTGTGAAGGGAACTCCTGTCTTGGGGATTTTGTTTTGACATTGCTGGAAATGAGCTGTTATCTTTGCATCCAAACTCACTTCCAGCCCTTCTGTCTTCACAACTTCTCTGCTTGGTTTCTTTCCCAACAGCTGGAAGATGATGAAACATTCCAGGAGTTCTTGGTGGTTCACCAGAAACGGTCTCAAGTGGCCACTTGGGCTAATGACACTTTGACAGAGGAACCCAAGAAGGGCAAATCAAAGGCAGCAGCTGATTATCTCAACTTTGATTCAGATGAGTCTGAGGAGCTGAGTGAGGAGGAGGAGGATGGGCATGAGCCCTCTGAGGATGAGGAGGAAGCTCAAGGTACCATAAGGAACGATCACCTTTGACTTTGTCTCAGTGAGTGTGAGAGCTGATGGGACCCAGCTCTGAGTCCTGCCTCAGATGGTGCAACCAGGAAGGTGGTTTCTCAAGCATGAGACTCACTCTGTGCCCTGTGGATGTATGGATATGTTCCCAAATGTGGGAAATAGAGCTCCTGGTATTAAGGGGATGGCATTTGTGCTTTCCATGGGCCCTGAAGCCAATGCCTGGGGAAGAGTAATGGGGCAAAACCTTCTGTGTCTCTCCCTCATATGCTCTCCTAGCCTGCAGCCACGTTCAGGATTTCCAGAGCTGGATGTGGTTTCTGTTTATTTAGTAACCAGTGGCTTGGCTGGGAACTTGTCTGCCTTTGGTGCACAGTTCCTGAATTTTGATTAACTCCTGTCAGCGTTGATGGGAATGGGCAGAGTTCAGTATCTTGGATCCTGAAAGGAAACCTGTGTCTAGTGGAGTAGAAGAAGACTGAGAAATCCAGGCTGCAGTCTGGTGTCTGTTGTCTTAGTCTCCAGTGTCCCTGCACCAGTGAGGAATGTGGTTTGGGAGCCTCCCTCCCTCCTGTGTGGTATTTCCATGTGCTGTTCTTTTGGAGTCAGTGGCATTTCCCCTCTCTTTGGGCAACTGAAGTGATCAGTTGATCTTTGGTGGGGAGGAATGTTCTGGAGAAACATTTTCCTCTGTCCTTTTACCCTGCAAAACTGAACTGAGCAATTCAAAACCTTCTCTGGGGTCTGTCTGAAGTATTCAGTTAAAGTGGAGACAAAATACTCTGCCATGGAGTTCTCCAAGCTCCTTTGTCACTTGTTTCAGAAATTCACTGTTGCTTAAAAAATGAGTGTTTTCAAATCTCAATCCAGCCTGTCGGTCTGAAGGGGCTGAGGTAAAATTGCTCTGCTAGTCCCAGGCTTTTCCTCCCCATACCAAGGGTAGAGGAGGGGAAGGTGGTTCTTGTGGTTGTGTCTGTTCCCAGTTTTGACCTGGCTGGGGAGAGAGAAGCAGCATTTGTGTGCAAAAACTCCTCTGGTCTCTCCTGACAGGAAAGAAAGGAGGGAAGAAGGCAGCTACCAGCAAAGACCTCTCAGATATGGATTACCTGAAATCTAAAGTGGTGAAGGATTCTTCCTCCTCATCCAGCACAGAGGAAGAAACAGATGGTGAGGAGGTGGAAGAGGAAAGTGGGAGTGAGGAGGATTCAGACATTGCAGAGACTGTGGATAAAAAGGGGAAGCCAAAAGCCCAGCAGACACATCAGGAGACACCAGGGGAGAAAAAGAAAAAAGGATCCACACCAGAGGTACAGCTGAGTTAGACTTTTTCTTATCTAAAGCAGGAGCTTGATGGGATTGTAGGTCTGTCAGTCACTCCAGGGGTGAGCTGAAAGCTTGGAATTCTGCAGGGCCCCCCCGGGTACCAGCCCTCTGGGCTCACAGGGTGGCAGCCTTTACAAACAGGTGCTGCTGGTGCCCTTTGTGGGGGCTTCTCTCTTTTCCCTGTGTCTGCAGGAGACACTGTTCTGCAGGACTCAGTTTTTAGTGACTGGGTTTGAATGTCTCAGCCAGACCTTGCCCCTCATGGGCACCTCCTGCCCCATTGCAACAACCTCTTGATATTCTTAGGTTGGACATGAGGAGGAAATTCTTCAGTGTGAGGGTGGTGAGACACTGGAACAGGTTGCCCAGAGAAGCTGTGGCTGCCCCATCCCTGGAAGTGTCCAAGGGCAGGTTGGATGGGGCTTGGAGCAACCTGGTCTAGTGGGAGGTGTCCCTGCCCATGCAGGGGAGTTGGAACTGGATGATCTTTAAGGTCCTTTCTAACCCAAACCAGTCTGTGATTCTCTCCCACTCTTCACCCTCCTGGTTGGGCAACACCAATTTGTTGTGCTGTGACTTTTGCTGGTTTTCACTCAACTTCTTTTTTTTTTTCTTTTCTTTTCCTACCCCGTGCAGAACCAAGGCAGCTCAGCAGAGGCCAGCACACCATACACAGTGAAGCTTCGTGGTGCCCCCTCGAACATCACAGAGGTGAGTTTTGCTGAAGGGTGTTTGCACTGGGGGAACTGGGCACAATTTTCCAGAGGCTTCTGTTCTGTCTTCACTTGTGGAGCAGTTTTGAGGGTTGTATGGGCAATGTTTGAGCTGGCTTTGGGCAGAGATGTTCTCTGTGTTTCTGTGTTCCACCCCCTAAGGTGGAAACCTCCTGCTTCCTATATCTGAGGGCTTTATTTAAACAATTCTGAATTCTTCCTGCTTTATTTAAACAATTCTGAATTCTTCCTGCTTTATTTAAACAATTCTGAATTCTTCCTGCAGCACAAGATCCGTGAATTCTTCTTCCCTCTGAAGCCAGTGGCCATCCGGATAGGAAAAAGCACCCAGGGGAAAAATGCAGGTAATGTGTTGTGAGGGGACCAGTGTGTGTGTGTGTGTGGATCTGGGGGGCAGAGGAGCTCTCAGGCACACCTCTGCTCCTGTCACCTGCAGTTCCAAATCCCTGGCTCCTGTCCTGGTTCCTACAGACCTTCCTGTGACTTTGCAGCTCACCTGCCCTAGTTGCTGTCCGTAGGATGCCGTGGGCACAGTCATGTTGGCTGTGCTCCCTCCAGAGCAGCAGCCAGGAGCTTGCTCTTTGATCTGCCTCCAGAACTTCCCTGAACATCCCAAACCATGCCAGGGAAAGGTGTCTCCCTCTGGGATAGCTGCAGCAGCACCCGGGGACCTTGCTCACCTGCCCAGGTGGGTCTCCTGACAGGCTGGGGCTGCTGCAGCTCCCCGTCAGGAAAGGTGTGGGGCAGGTCCTCAGAGCTCCTTTCCTCTCACAGCCTAACAGCAGATGCAGCTTTTATTTGCTCCTTGGAGGCACTTGTGGAAGCCTCCTTCAGCTGTTTGCTTTGCATGGAGAGAATGAGCTTTGAAAAGGCAGCTTCCCAGCCTGACGTGGCCATTTCCAGGCTGGATCGAAACTTCAATGGGAGCAAAATGCTTTTTCTGTAGGAATCCATATTAAAGTCCAATTCACCCTGAATTAGCCAATTAGTGCTTGTGTGTTCCCCACATGATGCTCAGTTGAACCTTTCCTCCCTCCAAGGTTATATCTTTGTTGACTTGAAGAGTGAAGCAGAAGTGCAGAGGGCCTTGAAGAGAAAAAAAGAGTACTTAGGTAAGGGCTGTGTGTCCCTGCTTTTTCTGGCTGCTGAGGAGGGCAGGGAGCTCAGCTGCTCAAGTGTTCCCTGTGGAAGGATCTCCTGTTGTTTGAGTCTTTCCCAGGCAGATGGTGGTGGGGGTGGTTTGCTCCTCTCAGCTGACGTGGGATAAACCAGGTGCTGTGTGAGGAGCAGCAGAGAATTGGCAAGGGACTGAGCTGGGTGTGTTGCTCTTTCTGCCTGGTTTTTGTCAGGTGCTTGAAGTGTATCTTGTTCTTGGTATAAAAATGATGACGTTTAAATCTGTCTGGGGTAGTGCAGTGGATTTCAGAGAATCACAGACTGGTTTGGATTGGAAGGGACCTTAAAGATCATCCAGTTCCAACCCCCCTGCATGGGCAGGGACACCTCCCACCAGACCAGGTTGCTCCAAGCCCCATCCAACCTGCCCTTGAACATTTCCAGGGATGGGGCAGCCACAGCTTCTCTGGGCAACCTGTTCCAGTGTCTCACCACCCTCACAGTGAAGAATTTCCTCCTCATGTCCAACCTCAATCTCCCCTCTTCCAGTTTTAATCCATTCCCCCTTGTTGTCTCACTCCCTGCCCGTGTCCAAAGTCCCTCCCCAGCAGGCACTGGAAGGTGCTATGCTTGGCCTAGCCCTTAGTGGAACTGCTAAAATGCCATTTGCAAAAATCCTGTTCAGAGTGGGAATATCTACTTGGAAGCCCGTGGGCTGGGATGGCAGGTGCAGAAAGGCTGGAGCTCCCTGGAAGGGAGGGAAGCTGTGGAGCTCCCTAGCAAGTGGTTTTTATGAAAACTGTTCTGTTGCTTCCCCCCCACCCCCCTTTTATTTTTTATTAGATCAGGCAGAGTTCTGCTCCAAGCTTGTAGAATTGTAGTTACTTGTGTCACTGCCCCAAGCCCAGGCTCTTTGTGCAGGGATGGTGATTTCCTGTGGCTTCAGGAAGCAGCTCATGGGCTTTGGATTTGTGGATTAGGTGGGCGGTGCATTGAGGTGCTGCCGTGTGGGAATGGCCCCAAAGAAACTGCTGCACCAAAACCTGCTGAGCAGCCATGGCAGAGAAGGAAGAGGGACGATGAGGAAGAAGAGGACCTGTCTGAATCAGGGAGACTCTTTGTGAGGAATCTTCCTTTTACCAGCACGGAGGAGGACTTGGAGAAGATCTTTTCCAAGTATGGTAAGTATTTGATTGGGACTTGCAGGGCTGCCTCTTTCCTTTGTGCACACAGAGGTTTTCACAGAATCACAGAATTACCAAGGCTGGAAAAGACCTTTAAGACCATCAAGTTTCCTGCTGGATGGGAATGGAGAAAGGTTCATCCCAGCCCCCTCTGCTGTGGCCTGACTCCCATCATCTTTGCTGGGCTTTGTGGGGCTGGCTCTGTGCTCTGCCCTCATCCCTCCCATTGCATCCCTGAGGCACCATAGAATCATGGAATGTGTGGGGTAGGAAGAGATCTTTAAAGGTCCTCTAGTCCAACCCCTGCAGTGCACAGGGACCTTTTTAACTAGATCAGGTTGCTCAGAGCCTCGTCAAACCTGACCTTGAGTGTTCCCAGGCATGGGGCCTCCACCACCTCTCTGGGCAACCTGTTCCAGTGCTTCACCACCCTCAGTGTAAGGAACTTCTTCCTAATGTCTAATCTAAATCTACTCTGCTCTAGTTTAAGACCAGCAAGCCGTAAAAGCTCTTGGTAGTCACCATAGGCCCTGAGTCCTGGTGGGATGAGGAGATAAGAACCAAAAGCTCCTGCTGTGTGGAGCACTGATCACAGTGGAGATTTCTAGATGCTGTAGGTGTCATGTGTCAAAGCCCTGTGAGCTGCCACATGGTTCAGAGCAGGTGATGGCTGCACCAGGACATCTCTGATGGAAAGGCCTTGCCTTTTGCAGGACCCCTCTCTGAGATCCATTTCCCTGTGGACAGACTGACCAAGAAACCCAAGGGATTTGCTTTCATCACCTACATGATCCCCGAGCACGCCGTGAAGGCCTACGCAGAAATGGATGGGCAGGTGTTCCAGGTATGGTGACTGGTGGCTTTCCTGGGGGAGTGTTTGTGAGGAATGTGGCCAAGTGTTGGCTTCTGTGCTCTCCTGAAAAGGTTGAGTCTCTGCTGCCTTGCACTGTGGGCACACAGTTGGTTTTGGTAGAGCAGCCTGGTTGAAACCAGCCTCCCAGGGACCAAAGCCTGAGGTGGAGAAGGAGATCTGAGCGTGTCTCGTGTTGTGTGGCTACTCTGACTTGCAGTGATGTCTCCTTTGGGAATGAAGGTTCCCTCCTTCCACCTAGGCTGCTTGACGAGGGAAGATGCCAGAAAATTTCCTCCAGTGCTTAGTTAATGAGCTCCTGTGGGTTATTTCAGAGCTGCTGGATCTCTTCTTCCTTCTTTCCTTCCAGGGCAGAATGATGCATCTCTTACCCTCCACAATCAAAAAGGAAAAGATCGAAGATGCAGATGGAGAAGAGTCTTCCTCCTACAAGAAGCAGAAAGAGGCCAAGGACAAAGCCAACAGTGGCAGGTACAGAGGTGTCCTGTAGCAGGGCAAGGCAGCACAACCTGCCAAACCCCCAGGGAGCAGGAGGGCATGTGGGGGTCTTGGCAGGAGCTGCAAAGATTCCTGAAGCCAACAAAGCATTTGCTGTGCAGCTCTTGTTCCCTTTCTCTCTTACCCACTTGATTCCTCTGTCCAAGTTCCTCTAGTAGCTCCGTGAGCAGCAGAAGTTGAGAGAAACATGGTTTTGAAGGGCTTTGTGAAGGAGTTTGTCTCTGATGTCTAATAAAAGTCCATCTGCTGTCATTGTTCAGGGTAGTGGTTTCAGCCCAGTTGAGTCTTTGCCACCTGCATTCCTAGAACTTGCAGGACCTTTTCCTCTTGATGTGACAAATTCATTTGGAAGAGGTGGCTGATACTTTCTGAGGTGGAGGGAAAGGAATGCAGCCTTGCTTGCCATGGGCTTTGTGCTTTTGGGAAACCTCTTGGAAAAAACATGTTTCTCTCAGCCAGCTTCCAGCTGTAACTGCAGAGCTGTGTCCAGTGTCCTCTAAGGAAGAGCTAAGCTGCCTTTCAACTCCCTCTCCAGTCATGCCTCCCTCACCCCATCCCTTCTCTAAGGATGTCCCACCTTTCTTTCCCTCTAACTCTTCCTCCTGGCTGCTAACAGTGGTGTTCAGAGCTGGTTTTTCCCAGGACTGTTGAATAGAGAGACAGCAGTGGAAAAAGAAGGGACTGCAGGACCCTGAACCTGGCTCTTCTTTCTCTTTCCAGCTCCCACAACTGGAACACCTTGTTTGTGGGGACAAACGCCGTGGCTGATGCCATCGCTCAGAAGTACAACGTTTCCAAAAGCCAAGTGCTGGATCCTGTGAGTTGGGTTGTTGGTCAGCTGGGATGGGAGATGGTTTTTTCCCACCTGTTTCCAGGGCCTACCTGGTCTTTTTGTGCAGCAGAAGCCTCTGTGCATCCACAGACACCACACAGGCTGAGAGAGCAGTGATGTTGGAGCCTCCCTGGGGGATCTGATCCCAACAATCCCTGTGTCACTTGGAAGACAAAGTCACACTCCCAGGCTCCCTTACCCACTCTGCTTTTCTGTGACAGAATTTTGCATTTCTTACATAACCAGTTGTTGGGAAATCACACCCTAAAGCTCAGCTTCATCCTGGAAACTATTATTTTTGCCTTGGGAAGTGTTTCTGACTCCAACAGCAAAACTCCCAGCAGCTTCAGAGGAGCTGGAGCATCTTAGCTTCAAGCTGTCTGCCAAATTCCCTTTACATCTGCTCGTGAGAGCAGTGGGAACAACAGGTGCCCAGCACCTTCCTGGATGAGGTTCTTTGCTTCCCTGTGTTGAGCTTTGTCACGTTGCCAACTGGTGTTCTTGCCTGCAGGAGAGTAGAGACAGCGTGGCAGTGAGGGTGGCTCTGGGAGAGACTGAGCTGGTCCA
Organism: Hemiprocne comata; assembly: GCA_020745705.1. NCBI lineage: Eukaryota > Metazoa > Chordata > Aves > Apodiformes > Apodidae > Hemiprocne > Hemiprocne comata. The sequence continues at coordinate 12,004,568 of CM036602.1, read as the reverse complement.
GGAGATCCGCAGGTTCCTCGTGGAGAATGGAGTCAGCCTGGATTCCTTCAGCCAGGTGAGATGCCCAGCTTGAAGGCAGCCATGTGGGGGGGACCTCCCTCTTCTATCTGATGGCCTAGTCCTAGCGTCCTCAGCTCTCCTTGAAATGAGTAATTAAGTCCTCAGCATCTTGCAGGGTTGAACCGTGATGGGGTCAGGAAATGTTCTGTCCAGTTGAAAATGGAGCTGCCCTCAGGGTGGTTGGAATAGCTGGTGGGACAGTGTGTAGGGTGGTGGTCAGCCTGCTGTAGGCAGAGGAATCTTGTGTCCATACCAGGGTGCATCTGGAGCTGAAACCTCCAGGTTATAAGGTCCTGGAGAGACCTTATAGTGGCCTTCTGTAAAGGGAGCCTACATGAGGATGGAGAGGGACTTTGCACCAGAGAAGGTAGTGACAGGACAAGGGGTGATGGTTTTATACTGAAAGAGGGGAGATTTAGGTTAGACATCAGGAGGAAATTCTTCACCACGAGGGTAGGAAGGCACTAGAACAGGTTGACCAGGGAGGTTGTGGAAGCCCCCTCCCTGGAGGTGTTCAAGGCCAGGTTGGATGAGGCTTGTGCAGCCTGGTCTGGTGGGAGGTGTCCCTGCTCAGAGCAGGGAGGTTGGAACCTGTTGATCTTTAAGGTCCCTTCCAACCTTCACCATTCTATGATTCTACATGAGCATTTGTGGAACAAGGAGGTGGTGCTGGGGCGTGGATCTTACAGGAAGTGTTTCCCAAATGGCTCTTGGCCCTCTGGGGTTCTGGAAAGGGTGACATGGAGCGAGTGAGCAAGCATGACAGGTTGGATCTGAAATCTTCATTAGTAAGATACTGGGGTTTGCTTTTTTACATCCAGTCTCCCCTTTCTTCTCCCACCAAACGTGGCAGGCTGCCGGCGAGCGGAGTAAGACGGTGATCCTGGTGAAGAACCTCCCTGCCAGCACGAGCGTGGTGGAGCTGGAGGACATCTTTGGGAAGCACGGCAGCCTGGGCCGGGTGCTGCTGCCCCAAGGAGGCATCACGGCCATCGTGGAGTTCCTGGAGCCAACAGAGGCCAAGCAGGCCTTCACCAGGCTGGCCTACTCCAAGGTGAGCGTGGTGAGGGGCAGGCAGCTGCCTGGGGAGCATAGAATCATAGAATCCTAGGGGTTGGAAGGGACCTCGAAAGATCATCTAGTCCAACCCCCCTGCCAGAGCAGGGTCACCTAGAGCACATCACACAGGAACTTGTCCAGGTGGGTTTGGAATGTCTCCAGTGAAGGAGACTCCACAACCTCCCTGGGCAGCCTGTTCCAGTGCTCTGTCACTCTCACAGTAAAAAAATTTTTTCGGATATTCACCTTGAACCTCCTATGCTCCAATTTGCACCCATTACCCCTTGTCCTATCACTGGTCATCACTGAGAAGAGCCTAACTCCATCTCCCTGACACTCACCCCTTACATATTTGTAAACATTGATGAGGTCACCCCTCAGCCTCCTTTTTTCCAAGCTAAAGAGACCCAGCTCCCTCAGCCTTTCCTCATAAGGGAGATGTTCCACTCCCTTAATCATCTTAGTAGCTCTGCGCTGGACTCTTTCAAGCAGTTCCCTGTCCTTCTTGAACTGAGGGGCCCAGAACTGGACACAATACTCCAGATGTGGCCTCACCAATGCAGAATAGAGGGGGAGGAGAACCTCTCTTGACCTACTAACCACACCCTTTCTAATGCACCCCAGGATGCATTGGCCTTCTTGGCCACAAGGGCACATTGCTGGCTCGTGGTCATCCTCCTGTCTACCAGGACCCCCAGGTCTCTTTCACCTACACTACTCTCCAGCAGGTCAGCCCCCAACCTATACTGGGACATCGTGTTGTTCTTCCCCAAATGCAAAACTCTACACTTCCCCTTGTTGAATTTCATCATGTTTCTCCCCGCCCAACTCTCCAGCCTGTCCAAGTCTCTCTGAATGGCAGCACAGCCTTCTGGTGTGTCAGCCACTCCTCCCAGCTTAGTGTCATCAGCAAACTTGCTGAGGGTACATTCTATACCCTCATCCAGGTCGCTGATGAAGATGTTGAACAACACCGGTCCCAGTACCGACCCCTGAGGGACTCCACTAGTCACAGACCTCCAACCAGATTCTGCCCCATTGACTACAACTCTCTGACTCCTTCCCATCAACCAGTTCCTGATCCACCTCACTACCTGATCACCAAACCCATACCTGATCAACTTATCTACAAGGATGCTGTGGGAGACGGTGTCAAATGCCTTACTGAAATCTAGATAAACCACATCTACAGCTCTACCATCATCTATCCACCTAGTAATCTCCTCATAGAAGGCTAGCATGGATCTTGGCTACTTGTGGAGCTGCAGGCAGCAGGGCTTGTCACAGCTGGGAGATGCAGAGGGTTCTGGGGGAAGTGAGTTATCCCAGAGCTGCTGTTACTGTCTATCCCGTGGGTTGAAGGAGGTGCCTGGTGCATCCTTGTGCAGCAGTGGCTGAGTAGGGCTCTCAGCCTGCAGAAGGGGGCTGTGGCACGTCTAGAAAAGCCTTGGTGGCCTGGAGATTGTTTCTTTTACCTTTCACAAGACAGGAGCGTGGTACATGGGAGACTGTGGTCCTGTGTGAGGCTGGATGCAGACTGTCCTCTGGTGAGAGTTTAGCCACCTGAAAAAGTTCCTCAGCTTTTCCACTGTTTCCCATTACTGAGTGAGGGGCAAATAAAGCTGAGAGCAGAGCTTTTTCTTCAGGCCCTTACCCTCCACTCTTTGTGTCTCTGTTCTCTTCACAGTTCCATTCAGTGCCTTTGTACCTGGAATGGGCTCCAATGGGGGTCTTCTTCAGCCCAGCTCCTCAGAAAAAAACCCCTGAGGCTTCAGAAAAGGAAGGCAGAGCAAGGCCAGTAGCTGGTAAGAGCTTTGACTGTAGGACAGAGGTATCTCTGGGTGATGTCCCACTGCAGGGACATAAATAAAATCTCTTTCTCCCCATCCTAGGGGCTGTAAAAATTAACTCTTGCCTAAATATTTAACCCAAACCATTCTGTGATTCTGTGATGTGAAGTCCTTGCTTGCAAAAGGGCTTCAGGTGGTGACACGTGGCCCTGTCACTTTGTGCCAGGCACAGAGGGAGGCACCTCTTCATTCCCATCCCCATCTCACTGAATCTCTTCCCCTTCCTCAGACAAGCCTCCTTCAAAGGAGGGGTGGGTTTTCCTGTGCCCTGTTGGCAAATACCCCACCAGCTGGAGCAAGGAGGGTGGGACCACCTGACCAAAAAGGCTTGGGCTGCGTGGTGCCAGGGCAGGGAGGGCAGCCAGATGGAGCCACGTAGGGAAAGACAGTTCATGGGATGGAGTTGGGGGGTCTCCACTCACCCCTGGCCCAGTGCAGGTTCTCCTTGGGTGAAGTGAGGGAGAAATAAGCCTAGAGAAATCACCTGGGGGGTGTTAATGCCCATGGAGATGGGTAGTTTGAGCTGTGGTGTGAGGGGCTGAAGCTGCTCTGAAAGTGGTTGAGCAAGGAAAGGAGCTGGTGAGTCAGTGGATGAGAGAGAGAACTTGTGTGTATTCTCTGATGTCTAATAAGGGCCTAGTCCTGCTGCAGTCTCCAGTGCAGGCAGGTCCCTCCTCTCCCCTAGCAGCTTTGAGGCCTCTTCATTGTGTTAAGAGCAGCAGAAATGATTAAGCCATTTGAGAAGTTGGGAAGAGAGGGAAATGGATGGGTGGAGAGAGTCAAAATGCAGTGGCCAAAGGAACTTCCCTGGTAAGACCAACTGCAAATACCAGCAGACTTGCTGTCCAGCTGATCACTGGACATCCAGGTTTCTCTTCCCTTCCCAGCTGTGGACAGCAGCTGCACTGTGGAGCTTGGGTGCCCCCGAGGAAGCTGTTGTCCTGACTGCTGAATTGTGTCTTAATTACTTGGTTTTCTTTCTCCAGCTCTGTCTTTGCTGAATCCCAAAGCAAGATTTGTACATCTTGCACAGTTGGGCTTATTCCTTCTGTTTCAGGTGATGTCACTAACACAGCTATGAAGGACTCAGAGGAAACAGCAGCACAGGAAGAAGAGGAGGAAGAAGAAGAGGAGGAGGAAGAAGAAAGCATTCCTGGCTGTACCTTATTCATCAAAAACCTGAACTTTGCCACCACAGAAGACACGCTGAAGGAGGTGAGCCACAAGTGAGGAGGGAGGACTGGGTTTTGCTTAGCATGGTCTGCTCAGATGGAGTGGAAGGGGGTTGAGTGTGTGGTTGAGGACCAAAATGGGATGCCTGGTGGAGTAGAGCCCCCCACTCCCAGCATGGATGAGAAGAAAGGGCTCTGCTGCAGAAGGGACAAGGTGTTCTCCACCTCCGTTGTGCTGAGGATGTAAAGGAGGTAAATTGCAGGCAGTACTGGGAGATGAGGGAGCACTGGATTGTATTGGGACTGGGAAGCTCTGCTTCAGAATTTCAGGCATCAATTAAGACAAATGGATCTGAAACACTTTTTTGATGGGGTTTCATTCCACCTCAGGACAGGTGGAGGCAGTAGGAAATCTTTTCAGACTCCTCATTTCCCATGTTTGCTTTAATGCTTGTCCCAAGGAGAAGCACTTGTGCAGCTGGGATCTGCTTTGGGTATTAAGGCAAGAAAGAAATGGTGGTTTCACTGAGATGTGCTTTTCATCTAGGCTTCTACCAACACTGAGCTGCCTGTGCTTCACCTCAGCAAAACCCCTGGGAGACATCCTGGCATTTCTACCACCATGTGGGTTGTTAACAGCAAAATAGGGAAAATAGTGTCTCTGCCACTTTTTGTAGCCATGTGAAAAGCCACATTTCATGGCCCAAAAATGTTGGGGTAATGTCAGTCATCCTGGACCCATGCTCCTCCACCTTGGGCCTGTGGTACTAGTAGACACCCTGGTCCACATGGGTCTGTGGACAAACCTAAATGTTGAGAGGAGAGCTGGGACCTGTCCCCTCTTCTTTTCCTGCCTTCTGGCTGCAGTTTTATGAAGGAGTTGGATAGATGGCTTGTCCCTGGAGGGCAGCCCCTTCTGCTTGGGAAGGAGCCATATTCAAGGGACATCACAGAAGTCATCTGCCACTAAGGTCCCCACCTGGCTGTGAGGACACCTTGTAATCCATAGTGTTCCTCCAGAGCCACCCCAGATCTCTGCAGGTTCTGAGGAGTGGTGGAGGATTTTGGGGGCACGTGGGTATTGATTTCTTTAAAAGTCTGTGTGGGTGTCTGTTCGTTAAGGAATAATTGTATAAGGCACAGCTGCAATTCCTGCCTGTCAGGTGTGTGCTGGGGGGAGGTGGGCCTGGGAGAGGGTTCTTCTGGCTTTGGAACAGAGCCACAGTTGTCACGAGTTCCAGCTGGAAGCCTGTGACAAAAGGGACTGAATCACGTGTCCAAATTCCTTGCAGACGTTCTCCAAAGTGGGAGCTGTGAAGAGCTGCACAATATCCAAGAAGAAAGACAAAGCAGGTACTCTAGATGCTGCTGTTCAGTTCCTTCCCTTGGCTGGTTGCTGGGGGCTCAGGTGTGGTGTTGCTGTAGCATTCATCTGGCTGAGCATTCCTGTTCTCCTTGGCATTAAATCCTTCATGTTTCTAGAAGTGGGCCTGTTGAAACGGCAGCAAGCAGCAACCAAAACCACCCGGGGTTTCCATCGAGAAGGTTAAGCTTAATTGGGGGATTTGTGGAGATGTGTGGCCCTCTCTTGAGATCAGGATAGAGAAGCCAACTCCTTCAGGATCACCAAAGAGAGCGGGATGCGAGTTGAAAGGAACCGGCGCCCTGCGATGATTAAACCTGCCCACAACGTGTTTTATCCTGGATCCTCAAGGATGCCTGGATGAATGCTCTGCTGAGTGGGCCTCGTTTGCCTTCTGCCTGCCAGGTTGGAACCCAGCAGGCTGTGGGGAGGAGTGGCTGTGCCCAGCACGTCAGCTGCACTCACTTTCTGGGTGGTTGGGTAGAGTTTGCTGCAGGCAAGTGCTGGCTTGGGTGGGCTGTGTCTTCTTTCTGGATTTCAGGGGAGGGAGATGCACAGTTGAAGGGGATTTCACCTTCAACAGGGCTCCTCCTGCATGGGCTGCTTGATAACTGGGATCCACTGAAGGAAAAAGAAGTAAAGCCAACCCTTTAGTAGTGCTGATGTGCTGGGCTGCAGGCGTAGAACCACAGGATGGTTTGGGTTGGAAGGGACCTTAAAGGTCATCTAGATCCGACCCCCCTGCATGGGCAGGGACACCTCCCACTACACCAGGTTGCTCCAAGCCCCATCCAACGTGGCCTTCAACACTTGCAGGGATGGGGCAGCCACATGAGCAGACAACAACATCTGAGCCAAGGCTGATCTCACACCACTCACCAAAGCCATTCTCTTGTCCCTGTGGGGTGATGTCTGTAGCTACCACTGAGGTTTTGAAGGTGGAAACTGGAAACACTTTATGGTGTTAAACTGAAAGGGGGTAGACTTACAATGGACATTAGGAAGAAATTCTTCACAATGGGAGCGGTGAGACACTGGCACAGGTTGCCCAGGGAAGCTGTGGCTGCCCCGTCCCTGGATGTGTTCAAGGGCAGGTTGGATGGGGCTTGGAGCAACCTGGTCTAGTGGGAGGTGTCCCTGCCCATGGCAGGGGGGTTGGATCTAGATGATCTTTAAGGTCCCTTCCAACCCAAACCAGTCTATAATGGTTCTACATATTGGTATCCTGCAGCAAAAGTCACACCCATTCCTGGGTAGTTGGCAGATTGTCCTAATGAAGATCTCGTTGCATGTGTATAAATAATCCTGTGTATAAATAAATAGTTGTGTCTCCATCCTGGGTCACTTAACCCTGACTATGACCAGTGGTTGTTTTGTAGGACTTGGTGTTTTATTTACGGAGGTCGCGCTGAAACGCTGCAAAGTAAAAAGGTCTCTTTTCCATGCAGGGTGGCTCAGCTCCTCTGCCACCTCAGCACCAACACGGGCTGTTCTAGAGCAGCATCTTGCTCAAATCCAGGCAGTGAGGGGTGCTCATGGGGAGGGACAGAGCCAGGGGAGGGACAGAGCCAGGGCAGGGCCAGGCTGGCCCATTGCATTAGCTTTCCCCCCCCCCCAGTTTTGGCAGCTTGCTTCTGATGTGTTTTTAAATCTTCTGCTTAATATCCTCACTGTTTTCTGCTGGCTTGATGAGTCCCCTTTCTCTTCTGACAGGCAATTTGCTCTCAATGGGCTTTGGGTTTGTGGAGTACAAGAAGCCAGAGAGTGCCCAGAAAGCCCTGCGCCGGCTCCAGGTGAGCTTAAGTGTCATTGGGCCAGGTTTCTTTCCAGAGATGGTGGGCAAAGGCTTGGATGAACTGGGAGGTTCCAAATGTAGCCAGGGATGTCAGAGCTACACTGTGCAGGTGGAGAAGCCTCTAATGTGGGTCAGGTTTGTGAGGAAAGAGGGTGTGTAGAGGGATGAGGCCTCACGCAGAAGAGCGTTTCCCAGCGCTGATCCAATGTAGAGGTGGCAGAAAATGTGCAATGGTTGAAATGTGAAGAGTTTCTTCTGCAAGGTTCCCTTTGCAGAGGTGATGGAGACCCAGGCCCCTACTCACAATGAGACTAAATACAGAATCACAGAATCACCAAGGCTGGAAAAGACCTTGAAGATCAATACTGCTTAGTGTGTAGTGCTGCAGAGCTCAGCTCTGCCCTGTGGGACTCTGCTGTTGCTGAAGGGGCTTCTAGCCTCCTGCTTGCCACATGCCACAAGGTTTCATCCTAGAATCACAGGATGGTTTGGGTTGGAAGGGGCCTTAAAGATTGTCTAAATCCAACCCCCCTGCATGGGCAGGGGCACCTCCTACTAGACCAGGTTGCTCCAAGCCCCATCCAACCTGCCCTTGAACACTTCCAGGGATGGGGCAGCCACAGCTTCCCTGGGCAACCTGTTCCAGTGTCTCACCACCCTCACACTAAATAATTTCTTCCTAAAGTCTCACCTCAATCTCCTCCAGTTTTAATCCATTCCCCCTTGTCCACTCACTACAAGCCCTGGTTTGGCTCCCTCTGAAGGAATAAACCCTTCCCTCTGCTGCTAGATCAGTGAGTGATCCCTTTCTAGGCAGATGTGGAGGAGTCGCTCTGAATAATCTGTGCGTGCTCAGTGACCACAGTCCATGAGTCCCACATCACATTCCATAGTCGAGGTGGCCCTGGGGTGGATACGTGTTCTCCATCCTTTTGAAAGGCAGAAGCCTGGGGAAGAGAAAGCAGGAAAAAGGGTATTTTGTGGAGGCAGTGGGCAGCAGGGCTCCAGGATCCCAGTGTGGTGCCTCTACCCGTCGTGTGCCCTGTCAGGCCTGATAAGGCAAGAGGCTGCTTGTTTTCAGTGCTGAGCTGCAGGAAATTCTTGGAGGCCCAGGAAGCAAGAGATAAAAGGCTTTCTTGCTGTGTTGGCTACTGATGGCCCATGAGACATCCCTGGCTCATTCCAGAACAAATAAAAAAAAAAGATGGTCACTGCCTTGAGGAGTTTGCAGTCTAGAAGGTGAGGAAACCATAGCATAGGGCAGCAAAGTGACTCATCTTTGCCAGTTGAGTGGCAGAGCTGAGGCTGGTGGACAGCTAGATCAGGGACATGGCTGCTGCTTCACTCAGTCAAGCTGTCTCCAACCTCATGTCAGCAGCTTTGCCTTGCATGAGTGGTGTTCAACAGAGGAGAACTTGGGCAGGGAGAAGAATATATGGAAAAGAGCAAGATGTGAAATGCTCTGCTTGGGTCCTGGAAATGTGGAAGCTGTTGTGACTTTGGTTTTTGTTGTTACTGGTTTTTTTTCTTTTCACTCCTAGGGCTGCTCTGTAGATGGCCATAAGCTGGAAGTGAAAATCTCAGAGAGAGCTGTCAGGTAAAGCTCACCTCTGTAACATGGTTGCACTGAAGCTGCAGGAATGCTTTGGTGGGTTCTTAAGTTCTTGCCTGGCATCTCTGCAGCATGAGGGATGTGAGCTGTTGTGCTCTGTTGGAGACATGAGCCTTTGTTGTGTCACTTGAGTCACTCTGACTTGACAAGAGGAATGATGTGAAGGTGGTTGCTCACTAAATGACATATTTCCAGTTAAAATCCCTAAGCAGCCTGGAGTAGTGGGACCCCAAAAATGAGCCCAGAGTGAGAATCGGGCACTTGAGTTTTCTTCTGCACTCAAGGAACAGGCTCCTCTAAAACCTCTGCTTTGCCAACAGTTTGGTCAACATTGCAGAATCAACTGTCAGCCCAAGTTCCAGTGGGTTTAAAGAGTTCTTGAAGACAAATATTCTCTGGGTAATTAAATCTCTTAGCCTAGTTCATCAGGGAGAACAGTAGCTTAACAGTGATAATCTGCTGCCAATTCTGATCAAATCAAGACAAATACAGGGTGGGTGGCTTTTTTCCCTTGCTTGAAAAAAATAAAATTGGGTTTAACTTCTCTGGTTTGGGTTGTCAGGTGCAGAGATGGTTCCTTGTGGATGAATTTACTTGGAGTTAGAGTCTTGCTTTTTTTTAGGGTTTCCTTCCTAGTTTTGATTCAGTGCAGAATTCCAAAGTGCAAAGTTAAAAATGAATCCAGATGTTTAAAGGTGAATGTTGGCACCTAAAAAGAGACTTTGGAATCCCTGCTGAAGGAGGTATCTCTGAAATATCAGAATGTGTTTGAAAATCTGGTCCCTGGGGACCAGAAGCAGTCTTGACAGCTCCCTGCCTGCACCTCCTAGTTGTACTTCTTGAATAAACCATTTCCATCCATTTTCATTTTTAAAACCCCTCCAGCAGGTCTCCAGCCTGCAATCCAGAATGCTTTTTGCTTTGTGAAATAAGCTGCTGTGTATTTGCAGTGGGCAAATTCTTATCTTGTCCAGGGGCAGTACAGCTCTGAAGAAGAAAACATTGAGATTAGTTCCTCTGTTTTAAAGTGTCGTTTGCTATTTGCTAAGCTAGTAAGAAAAAGAATCAAAATTAGCTTACATGAAGTTATTTTATTGTAATATATCAAATAATGCGTTCTCCTGGCGAGGAGGTTTGATGTCAAAAGAAAAGTTAGTGGCAATCAGCAAGCTGGAAACTTGGATTGTTCAGATGTAGGATGTAAATCAGTTGAATCCATTCCTTTTTGGTGTCCTGGATGACATTCCCATTGTTGACAGTAAGATGCCAGTGAGGATATTGATGTGATGAGCTGACAAGGTTTGTCTGCATTCCTGCTTTTGAAGGAGTGAGGATGTTTTGCTGCACCCTGGTCCTCACCTGTCCTTTCTGTTGACCTCCCAGGCCGGCTGTGACATCATCCCGAAAGAAACAAACTGTCAAGAAGCAGAAGACTTCCAAGATCTTGGTCAGGAACATCCCATTCCAGGCGACCCTCAGGGAAATCAGGGAGCTCTTCAGGTAGGAAAGCTCTTTCCATCGGGTCTGCGGAGTGTTCCAGGCTGGAGCTGGGATGGTTTCCATAGGGTATCTTGCTATTAGGTTGCAAACAGGAGTTTTGTTTTCTTTCTGGAAGTCAACAAGCCTTTTACTGAGTGTAAATGGCTTGGCAGGTTGTGCCAAGTGTAGAAATTCTGCTGGTGAGATAGAACGATCAACCAGGGTTTGGGGAGCCCCGGTGAGCTGCCAGCCCTGCTGGCCCATCGCCACACAGCTTCAAGACCTTCCCTCCTGCTGAGGAGATGACCCAGCCTCAGGTGGTGTTCTCCTCTTGCCTGAAGGGCTCTCCTGATGCTCAGCACACCACTGCAGGCAGCTGGAGGGAGAAGTTGTAGCTGGGGCTGGCTCCCTCCTCCAGCTGTGTTCCCTGGATGATGGTGCAGCTCCTTCCCCTCCTTCTGTCTGCCTCTTCCACGGGCATTTCACTGCATTTCACCTCATGCAGTCGGTGGGGTTGGCAGCCCCCTGCCTGTGAGGGTGCAGGACTCTGCTGCCTGGGATACCCTCTCCAGCAGGACATGCCTTGTCAGCCCCGAGCCCTCCCTGGGATGGTGCTGAGTGGAAAAGAGGGATTTGGGGAATCCCAGCCCACGTTCCTCTCGGCAGCAGCTCCTCTCTTTGCTTTGTATCCTCAGCCTTCTGTGCAGTGACTCCTTAAGCCTTGTCACACATCCCAGAAAAGAGGTGAAACTCTGTAAACTACAGCAGATGGCATCTTTTCTGCTCCCAGGATGAGGATCTCTTGCTTGTTGACCCAGGCCGTGGTCCCTGCTCTGCTGCTGAGTTGCAGAAGGAATTTAGGGCAGTTGGTGTCCATCTCTGCCCATAGGTTTTTGCCATCTGCAAAATAAGGGTGATAGCTCATGTCTTCACTGTGTTAGGAGGTGGCTTTTCTGCACGGGTCCTTCTAAGGTTTCATCTGGTCAGGGCTGTGGTGGCTCTTTCCAAAGGGTCTGAGTTGAGGAACCACTTAATGCTTTGAAACCTCTCCAGACCACGCAGTGGAAACTGCCTTGTGAGGAGCCACAGGGCAGTGAGGTTTTTATTTCCTTGCATGCAGGGGAAAGACTCATTTCCCCATGTCTGGTGAGTTCTACCTACTTTATTAGCTTGTGATGTTCTCCTGGCTTGACCACAGGCAAGGACAGTGGCTCCCATATGGCTGCTTCCTTGTCAGGTGGTGAGGAAAAAGCTGTATGTTGGAGCACTGGTTTGGGGTGAGCTCTGGGGATTTAACTGGACACAGACCATGGCTTGGCTCTTGGATGTGTGTTGCACAGGAGGCACAATGGGAAGATCCCTCTAGGAGAGCAAAAGGTTTTTCCTGCTTGTGCAGCTGGGATGCTTTTGCTTCAGCACTGCCCTGAGAGGCTCTGCTGAAGCAGGGCAGGAAACCTGGACTCCCAAGTGACCCTGCTGAGTTTCCATAGCCTGTGGGACACTGCTGGTTTCACAGCCAACCCTGTGTGGCTACAGATGTGACCAAATCACTAAATGGTGGGGGTTGGAAGGGACCTCTGGAGGTCATCTAGTCCAACCCCCCTGCTAGAGGAGGACTCCCTAGAGCAGATCACACAGGAACACATCCAGGCAGGTTTGGAATGTCTCCAGAGATGGAGACTCCACGACCTCCCTGGGCAGCCTGTCCCAGTGCTCTATTACCCTCAGAGTAAAGAATCATTTTCTTATGTTCAGGTTCCACCTGTGTACCAGTTTGTGACCATTGCCCCTTGTCCTGTCACTGGACACCACTGAGACCTTTGTAAAGCTGGAGCAAACAGAATCAGGGGCATCTTGTTTGCTTTCTAGGGCCCTGGGTTAAGTTCAAGGAGCTGGGAGGCTTATGTATATATAAGTGTGTGTGTGTGTATGTATGTATAGCATGAGGATAGAGAAGGCCAGCAGAGTCTGAGAGGGTTTTGGCATGTTTTTCTCCTCCTGTCTTGTCTGGCACCTTGGTACTGCACAGAGGAGGGCTGGAGGAGCAGGCTGATTAATATTGCAAGGAACATGCAGCTTCTAGCCCTGGGCTGTTGACAGCGTGCTCAGAGTGATGTGTGAACATCGTTTCATTTACCTGGCATGTAGATTTTTTTATCCTCAAAACAAAAAGCCAGGAGCCTGGAGGGGCCAGGGGGGGGGACACCCACAAATCCTCCCTCCACCCCTGCCATCCCTCCTTCCCTTCAGGGTGGCTAAAACCAGGCATGACAGAGTCCTACTAAACACTTCATCCTCCTCAGTTGCTTTTGGGTGGTTTTAAATCAGGTGCTTTTTGCCCTGGAGCTTTTAGCCGGTGCTGCATTTAGGAACCTGTCTGATTTGTATTTCCTTATTTCTTTATTGGAAATTGCCAACCATGCCTGGGCAGTGGAGGGGGTGGTGTGGCTGCAGGGGGCACTCTTAGCCTGCCCAGGAAAGGCTGGCTGGGGACCATCGTGCTGGGGACAACAAGGGACAGCCAGCCTGGGGACAGCAAGGGACCCTCAGCCTGGGGACCCCCAGGCCACCCCATGGGGCATGACCATGGGGGGTGGGGGGGGGCTTTGCAGGGCAAGCAGCTCCTCCATTGTTTCACAGGCTCAAAAGCCACTTTCCAGCATTGCAGCTGATGTTGTGTCCCAGCCTGCTTCCTTCTGCAAGTGCCTTTTTTTCTCTTCACGATTGCCTGGGCAGGAGAAAAATAACAAATGAATATACACACTCTCTCTATATATATATATTTATTTTATATATAGCGTGTATGCTTGTATATTTATTTATTTTTTATACATACAGATATCTCTCTATTGTGTGTGTATTACCCTAAACAAATATATCTGTGTAACCCCAAACAGCTCTTCCCATGTTTAAGCTGTGTCAGGGAGCTGAGTCTTCCTTCTGAAATGGACCATCATGGTTTATGGATCCAGCACTGAAATGCTTCACCTGCCCTTGCAGCAGGGGAAGGCAGAGGGTGGCTGTCCTGCCCCTGCCCTCCCAGGGCTCTTACCCTTCCCTGGCTGCTTCGAGTGGTTTGTGCAAAACCACAGGGAAAGGCTCTGGACCTCCCAAGTGGTTTGGAAGTGGTTGGTGACACACGTGCTTCCCGTGGCACGACCGCACATGTCACAGGGACCAGGAGGTCTGGGGAGCCACGTTGCCCAGGAGCTCCCTCCTGCCTGGCTCCAGCAAGGTGGATCCCTGGGAGGAAAGAGGCCAGCCAGTCCCTTGGGAAAGGTCAAATCCAAATTGCTTTTTCCCCAAGCTCCTCGTTTGCAGGAGATTCAAAGCAAAGGTGTTGAATTTTGGACTTGGAGGATATCGAGTTCTAGTTCTTGAGCTGGAGAACGTTGCTGCTTCATTTTCAGTCCTCTGCCTGCAAAATAAATGTCCTGCTGCATGGCTCCATGAGCCTTAGGTGCTGCCCACCTCCCACACCACACCTGATGGCTTTGCTGGGGTGTGCAGTGCTGGTTCAGAGCATGTCTTGCCATCTTCTGCTGGAGGTGTCAGCCTCTCTCACACTGTCAGGGGATAGAGAGATAATATATCTTAATTTTTTTTGAGACCCAATAGGTGTTATTTTCTTCAGAGGGAGAAATGCTTTTTGATTACAGGGGCTGGTTTTGGGCTAGGTGTGAAGATTTAGCTTTTGTGGGTGTGTTTTCCCCCTTCTCCCCCCCCCCCCCCATTTTTGTTCTTTGTTAGATTCTACTCTTATCTTTACTACCTGGAAAAATAACAAAAGACAAATGGTTCCTTCCCAAGTGGAATAGTTAAGGGAGGAGAGACAAAGGGATTGATATCCCATGAAGGCTGCTAATTTTTCCTACCAAATTGGGAGGCTTTTATGGCAAGATTTGTATCTGGTTTTTTGGTGTTGGTTGTTTTTTTTTTTTTCCAAAAAGACCTCTAGATGTGGCAAGCTGAATTGGAGATCTGTGAAAGGCCACATTTTCAGAGATTGGAGCCCTGGCAATTTCTGAAAATTAGGCTCCTTTAAAGTCTATCACATGAGATCCATGCAGCCTTCACTGGAAGTTCCAATTAACTATTTGTTTCATAGCATCCTCTTCCATCCTCCTTCCCCCTCTTTCCTGAATATTAAAAATAAGGCTGTTTTGCAGTTGGCATAGGACACTTCACAGAGAAGTATGGTTTCTTTTCCCCCAAGGGGGAACGATTAGATGTAGAAAAAGGCTTCTGAAAGATTTCTACCCAGTCAAATGCAACCTGAGGGATGGATACTGGAGAAAGTCTGTCCAGACTTGGACATTCCTGCTGCTTCTACTTCTGAAGGAAGCAGTTAGTGGAGTTGCATCTCAAGCAGCATGTTTTGGGGCTGGTGTTGGTTGCTCTTTTCTTTGCAAAATAAATCTGAGAAGGTATCATTTGGTTTGTATCTATACATTTTCCTCAAATTGAAGTGAGCATCACTTCCAGCCCTCCTCTGCCAATTAATTGTGGGAGACCCTAATTCTCAGAATTCAGGGTCAGATCAGATGTCAGCACTGGGAGTGTGGGAGGTGTTTTAATGTCTGGCCCTGGAAGAGCTGAATTCAGACACATGGTGTGGAGCTGTAAAATCATAACATTATTATCAGCTGAGAGACTGGACTTTAGTTTGACTAAAGAAGCAGCTAGCAGAAAAAAAAACAACAACTGTGCCAGAGCACAGAACAGGTTATCAGGTGCATTTATCTCCATATTCTGACTTCCCTATAAAGCAAGTAATGCTGCTGCTTAGCAAGGCCTTTGGGGGTGGGTGTCTCTTTTCATTTCAACTACTTTGCTGACTGTTTTCTCCATCTTGACAAAGACATGGCATTTATTGCATCTGGCAAAACAAGTGCCTGGGACTGATTAGGAGAAAACAGATCTATTCCCTCTGATAGAGGGGGAAAGTGGAAGACAGCCAGTGGGACAAGACTTTGGAGTCATGGCACTTCCAGGAGAAGAAAAATCTCTGAAGAAAGATAGGGTGGATAAACTGGCAGAGATCTTTTTTTTTTTATTATTTTTCTTTTTTAAAGGCAGTCGTTAGGAAGTTAATTTTATAAGATGATGCCTTTCACTTCTTCTGACCTATTATAATAAAGTGTAGTTATCAGAATGGGCTTTTCATTTCCCATTATAAAGGACACGGTGGTATAATGAATCCGTCTGCCAGACATGCTTGCTGTTCACACCTTTCTCCCAGTAATGGAGCTTACCTGACTGGAGACAATTTCTCCTTCCCACAGTAACGTTGCCCTGTTGAAGCTGTGGAAATCTTTGCTGCTGAAAAGCAGAGGAGGAAAAAAAAAATCAGTCCCTTCATAAACATGTGAGTTTGTTAAGCAAGTGCTGGGCAGCATTAATTAGAATATTCCGTGCAACCAGCCCTAGGATGTGCAGTGCTGCAAGCATCTCTTGCTGAAGACTAAGGTCAGATTATTCTCTGAGTGATGCTTTTTGCTTTTAAAACCCTAGATGTTGTGCTAGAATTGGCTCAAAATCTGTTGCTGCTTCTTCTTAGCTGCTTCATTGTTTTCTCTCCATACTGTCCCCCTGCGGTTGGGTGGTCCCTGAATGTGGGGGGAGCTGCAGAAGCCTCAGTGAGCACATCCTCGTGGTCTCGGGGTCTTCTGGGGGTAGGGGCTGCACAACTGCAGCTGGGGGAGATGATGCTGGTGGGTGGGATGTTGGGGAGAAGCCCCAGGAGCTGCTGAGCCCATGGTGGAGGTCTGGTCTGGAGGTGGTGGACAGGCTCAAGGATTCCCAGTAACTATGGGTGCACTCGTCTGCCTGTTCCTCCTGCCATGGACAGATCTGTCCTAGGTGAGACATCTCCTGCTGGCCAGGTGGCCTGCTTAGCTCCTCACTGTCTGCTGGGCATGCTGTCCCCCTGTGTGTGCCCTCCTGTGAAAAAGCAAGGTGCAGATCTTCCTCCACTCTTCCACAGCTGACAGCTACCCCCAGTCTAGGTGGGGGTGTGTGCATTGCAAACATGACTAGTTATTATGCTCTTAGCCCTTTACAAGCAAAACAAAATTAACCTGACATAGATAAAATATTGAGGATATGATTTGAGGGGCAGGGGGGGCAGGGCAGAGTTGCTGGGTGCACAGATGTTGGGCGTGCTGGGCTGGTACTGGAAGGACGTGAAGCAGATCATCAACCCTTTCATGTGGTAGAAACCACTTTGGGTTCATTCCCTGCTCATCTGGGTTATATCCACGAACAGATGAAGCTGCATTTCTGAGTCATTTCATCAAGATGGTCCAGCTGGCTGCAGCTAGAGCCAGGCTGAAGGACTTGGGGAAGAAGTGGAGAGCTGTTGGGGTGATGAGCAGAGCCCACCACCTAAATGTCTCCTGTCCTGCCTGGGTGTCCTTACTGGTTTAAAGCTTATCATTTCTGCTCCCTTGTTGGTGAAAACAGAGATGTTCCTCCGAGCAATGTGCCACCCCTTGTCCCCAGGAGGATCTCTTGGTCTTCCACAGTCTGCTGCCTGTGGCCCAGCAACCTCCCTTGTTGCTGGGAGTGGAGCCAGATGAACTAACTCCAGCACTGGAGCAATCCACAGATGAGAGAGCCTGGTCCTGTGGGATCCAGTCTGGATACCTTGCTCAATTCTCTGCTCATGTCACTCAGGCCAGTATTGATCACTCACTTTAACAACCTTTGTGGGTTGGGGCTTAGGTGCCTTGGAGAAGGGACATGACTCCTCAGGAGGACTATTGTGCTCAGGCAGATGCTCAAGCAGATGCTCAGCTGCAGCAGTCGTGGGGCTGTGCCCTGCCAGAAGGTGTTTGTGCAGAGCTGGGCTGCCAGCTTCTCTGCACTGCTCACACCTTGGCTCATCCCAGTGCTTGGAAGCCTGTGCTCAGAGGGGGGGCACAACCAGGAGTCTGCACAAGCAGAAGGACCCCAGGGGAGCAGCTGGTGTGGATGGGTGTTCTGCACCCATCTGTGGGGGTCAGTGTTCTGGGTCACAGCTTCCCCTGGGAATTGCGATCAGAGAATCCCAGACTGGTTTGGGTTGGAAGGGAACTTAAAGATCATCTTGATCCAACCCCCCCTGCATGGGCAGGGACACCTCCCACCAGACCAGGTTGCTCCAAGCCCCATCCAACCTGCCCTTGGACACTTCCAGGGATGGGGCAGCCACAGCTTCCCTGGGCAACCTGTTCCAGTGTCTCACCACCCTCACACTAAAGAATTTCCTCCTCATGTCTCACCTCAATCTCCCCTCTTCCAGTTTTAATCCATTCCCCCTTCTCCTCTCATTACAAGCCTTTGTAAAAAGTCCCTCCTCAGCTTTCCTGTAGTTATTATAGGATGTTGGTGCCAGAACATGGAAGGACTGTGGGATGTCTGGCCAGGAGTTACTCGTTCAGGTGGAAACCTGTCAAAAACAGGTTTAGGAGCAAGAACTAGAACGTGTCTCGTTACACATCTGAGCACCAACAGCAGCAGTGATGCCTCAGAGCTTGGTTTGGTGTTGGGTGGGATTGGCTGCAGCGTGTTCTCAAGGAAACAAGCCTGTGGTTTAGAGATGTGGCCGGCCCTTTGTGGTCTCCAAAGCCATCTCCAGGCTGAGCACCTGGCCAGGGAGGGCCTGGTTTGAGCTGCCTGATGCTTTCAGGTTGGTGGCAGCATGGCTCTCCTGTGTTCAGAGCCCGTGCTCTGCCTGGGTGGGTAGTGATGATGGTATTAGCTGGGAATGTGAGTTCACCTGGGTGGTCTCCAGTGGCTGTGGCTGAATCAAGCCCTTGCTTCATGTGGTAGACCTTCCTAGTTGCACATGGAGCTTGGAGGAGATGGCAAAGCCAAGCAGATGAGCATGCTACCAGCGGGGTCGCCTGGACTACCACATGCGAGCTGCTGAGCTCCTTCTGCACACCATGAAGTGTCCTGAGGTTCCAGGCAGAGCCTGGGCAGCTTCCCTGGTGGTGGTTTCCACCCAAGTGCACGCACATGCTCTGGTGTCTTCAGTAGAGGGGTGGATTCTCATGCTAACAGCACTGTTACCCTATTTTGGTCTATCCCTAGGGATTATAATGTCTGGTTCCCATTTCAAAGGTGGCTTCCCAAACCCACGTCGGGAGCACCGCAGGGCTGCATGCATTGGAAGGAGCATCAGTGGGGCAGTTCCAGGCCACGTCCCCAGGAGGTGTGAATGCAAGCAGGTTCTGATGGTGCCAGCAGATGATGTGGTGTTTGCATTAAGGCTGGATTGCAGCTTCCTCATCAGGATGCTGGGTCTGTGTGTGGGGCTGCTGAGCAGCTCAAGAGGAGCAGGCCTGGCATGGGAGTGGCCTGGCATGGAGGGGCTGCAGGATGCTGCTCTAGATGGAAGTTTTCCACCCTGGAGCAGCTCTGTCCCTCTCACCCACCTGCTGTGTGGGGCCCCTCTGTCCACCTCATCCAGTGGCCCTTATAAAAAATGTGGGTTTATTGGCCATGGTTTCTTCAGCATGGTTAGGAAGCTGGCTGATTGCTCCCCACTTCCTGGCCATCCCATTTTCCCCCTTTCCATGGGGACTGGTTGGAAGATTTTAAGTCTTGCCCCTTCAGCTGGACCCCCAGACCACCCCGTGTCATCCATTCTTCTGAGGCCTTTGGATTGTGTGTGTCCTTGTTCTCCTGCCCAGCCTACCCCAAGGGATTTGCTAATCCCTGTGTGCTCCCATGTCCATCATACAGGTGGACAGGGAAATTCAGGGCACAGGTGCTTTTCTGGGCAGCAGCTCCAGGTCTGTGCACCAACCTCATGAACTGACAGCTCCAGATGAGAATACAGGGATCTGCTGGGCTGGTTGATTTCTCCTACTACCTCAAAAAGCATCAATGAAACTCTTTTTTTGGTCCTTCTTCAAGGCTTTTTCCTTATGTACTGCAAACCCAAACACAGCAAGGGTTGGTCTGATATCCAGAGACCAGAAACAGAACTGGCCACTTTAATTTGACTGTCCAAAAATGAGCCTATGGGGTGGGGGAGAGTGGAGAAGGTTTTCGGGGCTCTCTTTCAGTTTGAATCATGAAGGTGTTTAACATAGATAAGGAAATATTTAACTCTCTGTTATCTTGGCAGGGTTGCTTTAAAAGGTGGATCTTCTCAAGAGCAGGAGGAAGATTTTTTTTCAGCACATCTCTTTCCCTGTCTTGAATATTCATCACAATACTTGATTTTCATAGGTTTTTTTCCCCTCTTCTGCACTCCACAGCCTCCATACCCACAGGTCCCCTTTCCTGCTGGCCCAAAAGCTCTGCTGAGGAGTTTTTGGCTGCTGCTTTTGTGCAGTCCAGTTGTCCAAGACAAACGAAGGGGGTTTCTAAGCTGCTGCCTTCTGCTGAAACATCTCTCACCAGGGCACCAAAGCAAAACCTCCCTGTGGAACTTGAGCAGTTTTATGCACAGACTCTTGTGACTCGTCAGCACAGAGGGGCTCGGGGAGGTGGAGAGAGATGGGGAAGGGGCTGCTTTGGAAATGTCTTATTCAAGTGTCACTGGGATTTTGGTTGGGGGTTTTTGCCATCTTCCTCTGCCAGGTGGGACTGGCACACGTGTGTGCATACACGTGGGCTTTTTCTTCTTGATAGGAAGCAAAAAACCAAAGCCTGTAGGAGCTGCTGTCTCCTCTAAATAACCCCTCAGGGCCATTAGAATCATAAAATCACTAAGGTTGGAAGGGACCTTAAAGTTCATTAAGTTCCAACCCCCTGCCATGAGCAGGGAACCCTACCACTAGACTGGGTTGCACAAAACCTCATCCAACCTGGCCTTAAAAACCTCCAGGGATGGGGCATCAACAACCTCCCTGGGCAACCCATTCCTCACCACCCTTATAGAGAAGAATTTCTTCCTAATATCTAACCTAAATCTCCCCTCTCTCAGTTTAAAACCATTATCTCAGTTTAAAACCATCACCCCTTGTCCTATCACTATCTTCTCTGATGAAAAGCCCCTCCCCAGCTTTCCTGTAGGCCCCTTTCAAGTACTGGGAGGCTGCTGTACGATGTCCTTGGAGCCTTCTCTTCTCCAGGCTGAACAGCCCCAATTCCCTCAGCCTGTCTTCATAGCAGAGGTGATCCAGGCCTTTGATCATCTTGGTGGCCCTTCTCTGGACCCTCTCCAACAGCTCCATGTCTTCCCTGTGCTGAGGGCACCAGAACTGTACACAGCACTCCAGGTGTGGTCTCACCAGAGCAGAGCAGAAGAGCAGAATCCCCTCCCTGGCCCTGCTGGCCACACTTCTTTTGATGCAGCCCAGGATGTGGGTTGGCTCTCTGGGCTCCAGCACTCACTGGTGGCTCATGTCGAGCTTCTCATCTATGACCACCCCCAAGTCCTTCTCATCAGGACTGCTCTCTAGCCATTACCATGAGGAGGTCTCCTTTTGTCTGAATGAAGACACGTGTGTGTCTGTATAGGTGGAAGGAAGAACATGGTCTTTTTTTTGCCTTATGTTGTAGCCAGTTCTCATTCATGTTCAACATTGTCCCTTGGCCATGGAGGCTACTTTGGGGGCTGGCATCCAGGGGACTGCAGAATCTACAATGTTGACATGACACTGCACTAACTCTTGAGCTCGAGTCTTAGCCTTTCACTCAAGGAGCAATCGGGGTGATTATTTGCTTCTTCTTGGAATTCTTGTCTCTGTTGCACTTCTCAACCAGAGTTCTTGCAGGCTGACGTTGACCCAGCCACCTTCCTGTCTTTCCCTAGCATATCCATGTGGGTGTTTTTCAGTCACACTTCATGAGAAGGTCCTGAACAAGCCTCTAATGAATCACAGTTTTCTCCTCACCGTGACATTGTGTCCTTTATGTGCCTCCCTGTGTGCATTGTGGGGTTTTTTTTTTAACCTCAAGCCTGCTACAGCGTTTCTGCCTCTTCCAACCCAGTGGATTGAAGCCTTGGGATCTGGTTACAATGAAGGACCTTTCGTTGCACAGCCTCTGACCTCCCCCGGGGCAAACCCTCTGCCAAAGGCCTTTGAACTGTGTTGGCTTCTGCAGCTGGTGGCACCGTGAGCTTTTCTGTCTGTGCTTCTGCCCACACTTTGTTTTTCCCGAAGCTGAGGCAGATCGAGCTGACCATCTGTCTTCTCACCTCCCTTTCCTCCTCCCCTAGCAGCATCCTGACCACTTCCAGGCATCTGGCAGAGAAGTGGAGATCTTAAATTTAAGAACATGGTGCAAGTAAGTGTCAGAGGAAGCTCCTGAGCCTACTCTTCCCAGGGAGGTGGTGTCATGGATTGTTCCTTGTTAGTCATCCAGGAGTTCACATAAGCTGCCCTTGAAGATGGGACTTTTTTTCTGACCAAGTTCTCATTTGACTGGATACCAGAGAAGTTGACCCTGGGAAAACCATCTCCTTTGTTCTTCTTCTCACAGACCTGCTTGTTAGCAGAAGAGCTACTCATGTGTCTGTGCACATCAGGCTGTCCCCCTCATGCCCAAAGATGTTTTGGAGGACAGGCTCGGTCCTGCTTCAGCCCCCCATTTATTTTTTTTTTTTTTTTTTTGACATCTCCTTGTGGATCCTCGTTGGAAAGGCAGCAACGATGACTTGTCCAAGCCCAGGAGCACTGATCTCAGCACCTTTGGTGAGGCTGGGCCTGATCACAACCAGCACTGCTGGGCTTTGTGCCAAAACTCGCCCCGCCAACTCCGTTGTCGGGCGGGCTGCACGGACCCCTCTTTTGGTTCTCTTTAACCCACGTGTTACTCTTCCCACCCTCTGATCCTGCTGCTGTGCTAGCAGACGAAGGGTTAAAAGAGTTTTGTGGGGCGAGGGGGTGGAGAAGGAGGTATTTCAGCTGCTCATTACTCACTGCCAGCTTCCCCCAAAATCATATTAATTTCACGCTGTCACGCAGGACTGCGCTGTCTCTCTCGTCAGCATCCAAGAGGGTGACGGGGCTGGGGGGAGCACACACCCCCCCCCCTCTCTGCACCACGGCTGTGAGCTGGAAAGCTCATTGGTGGCTTCTTTCTTTCCTGTGGTCTTGACCCAGCAGGACAGGGCTGGGGCTGCTCACCTTGGTGGGGAGTTGGGGAACGGGGGGGTGCTTCGCCAGGCGCTGCCTCCCGATGCTCATTTTCCGCCCCGCTGCTTGGGCAAAAACCCCATGAAATGAGGTCTGCTGCAGCAGGGAGGTCTTGGGGAGGGGAGGAGGGGAGCTGCCAACCTGCCCTGCCCTACCTGTGGGCAGCAAGGACGCTTCAAAGTTGGTCTTTAACCAGTTGCCTTCCTTTTTTAATGCGAGCACAGCCTGGCTCTGCCTGCAGAGATCACTTCCCCGGCTGCCTCCTCTCTCCTTTCTCCCCCTTTTCAGCTGTTTGCTCACTGTGTCTGCCAGAGCTGTCACCTCTGCAGGGACTTCTCACCATCACACGAGGTAGGGCTGGGGCTCTGACAGCTCCCACGCAGGCTCAGCACTCCCAAGCCCATTCTGGCTGGCAGCTCCCTTCCCCTGTGAGGCTCTCAGGCATCAGAGATTCTGCACCATCCCCAGCCATTCGTGTTATTAGAAGGTGTCTCAGCTTTTGTCCACGTGTGCTCTTATAATTTTTGGTGGGTTACAGCCAGAAGGATCATCTCCTCACTTTTACTCTCATCTCATCCTTTATGGCCATACTTCTTGCAAGACTTGGCACAGCAGCTCAGGTCTCCCTGTTCACAGAGCCCAGGAGGAAATGGGACCTTTTGAGACTGAAAAGCTTTGCAATAAACCTTGGGAGGGGAGTAACCTGCCTGGGTGGGAAGATGAGTCCCCTGAGCCCTGAGGGGCATGTGGCTCTCATGCCCACAGAGCCCTGGACCCTTGGAAATGCAGGAGGAGAGCAGCAAGTCCTGTTCCAGCAGCAGCACCAGCCTTTGGTAGCCCCAGCTGAGTGCTGGGCGTTATTGATGCTTTCTAATGCTTATGTTAGTGAATCTATGAATCCAAGCATTTCTCCATTTCATTAATTGACTCTGCTTCTCCTTTCCTGGCTCTGATGCCTTCCCCTCTTCCTCAAAAAGGCCATCTTCCAATGTGGGAACAAAAGGCAAGCTCCTCTTACCTAGCCACATCCCCTGGGTGGTGCAGCAGGTCCCCCCACCTTGGCACTGACCTTAGGAGCAGTGGGTGCTGGCAGAAAAGCCCTTTGAACCTTCTTTTGCAGGGCTAAAACTCTGCACCTAGCAGCTGACTGTCATCTGGCACCTTGTATGTGACCAGCCCGTGATGATGCTTCTCAGCATCAGCTTTTACTCTTTCCCACGTCAGGATTTTTCCACTCGAAGTGGAGATGTTGCTTCTGGGAGATACGTGGGACGTTGTGGCCCTCCAGGGGCAGACAGGTAATGGTGGGAGATGGTTTCCTGAGGCTTGTTGGTCAATAATCTGTGCAAGAATCAGAGGAAAGCTCTGAACTTGGCCAGTGCCTTTATTCAAGCAGAGCATCTCTTCTTGGGGAGTCATTACCTGCTCCCATCTCCGTTAGTCCTTGAACTCCAGTGTGGGCACAGCAGCTTGTGTGCCAGCTCGGGCAGCTGTGCCTACCTGTTTTGCCTCTACAAATCTGAATCTTCTGTTGAAAACTAATGAAACCCCCATAGCATGGAGAAATGAGGTCCCTGCTCTGCCCCCAGCTCATTGCAAGCCCATGGCCCTGCCTGGGCAGCCAGTGCTCAAAAGCTGTTGGAGGGCAAACTCTGGCCCTTTTGGATCCCAGTCAGCCCTGGTGGGTTATTTTTAGGTGTTTTGTTCCCTCTCTCTTTTTTCCCCTCCAACATCCGTGTGTGCATCACAGTTCATTCAGGTCAGCAGGGCCAGGCATCCCTGGCAGCTGGAGAAGAAGGTGGTTTCCCTTCCTCTCCTGCAGCCCCTCGTTCCCACCTCACATTGTTCACCTTCTCGGCAGGCCGGCGGCTGCCTCGCTGCCTTGGCAGCATCTGTCAGCGAGGTGCAAGCATCTGCTCCTGCCTCCAATCCAGCCTCAACACCCAGCACATTGTCATGAGCCTTCGTGAAGGTTTGGAGGGGGGGACAGTTGAAGGGGGAAGCCAGGGAGAGCTGGCACCCCACCACACAGACGCTGCCTTTGAGCCGTCCTGCCCATTTCTTGTTTTTTCCGGCTCCCACCGGAGAGCAGAGCTGTAAAACACTCAGGCTGGGTGGTTTTGTTGGGTGGTTTAATTTGTTTTATTGAAGAGGCTTTGAGTTTGGGGGGGGAGGGAGGCGAGCAGGGCTGGGGCAGGGGGATGGGAAGCACTGAAGCAGACACTTCACCTCGTCAAAGGCCATTTATGAAATTAGCAAGGTTGTGCTGGCAGGGTTCACGGCTGCCAGTGTTTGCATACTGATGGAGCAAGCTGCTCGGTGAGGATGATGTGGGAAGGCATCTTCCCCCCCTGCTCTGGGACATCTCCCTCCATGGAGGAGGTGGTGAGTGCCCCGTGGTGGTTCACTCCATGCCTTGCTCCATCCCCACGGGGAAGATCTGCCTCTGCTGGCAGGGTGGGAGGTGTGGGCCTGGGCATCCACACTCCTCCTTCCATCCAACCACACTTACTGTGGTGCAGCCCTGCTGAGACATAAATAAGGAAAACAAATTAAAAGCATCCCAACCAGTGGTTACTTCCACCACCGTTTCCTTTGCCCTGAAAGCCCCACGTCTGGGGATCAGCTGTGGTTGTTGACTTCCACCTGCTGCTCTTTGTCGTGCTGCAAATCTTTCTCCTCTTCATCCAGATGTTGCAAGGGTGGAGAGTGATGAGCTTTCTGCAGAAATAGAGATAGAAACATCATGGTTGAATCCCATGCTGGCTCAGATCATGAGTGCACCATGGGATCATTCCCTGTCCTCTTGTGCATTCTGAGAGCTTGCCCCAGGTGCTCTGTGAAGATGTGTCTCACTAAGGATGTGTCCCACTGCACAAAGCAGCCTCTGAGCTTTAGTGGTTGTTGTGCAGGTTGGGAAAAGATGAGCAGAGGACAGGGCACACCAGGAGGAGGAGGAGAGTGACCATTTTTGCTTGGGTAACAGCTGCACTTCCAATTCTGGGGATGGGATGGGCAAGGTAGACCATTATTGGAGTAAATTCAGTGGGACTAGAAATGTTCCTCACGTTCCTTTTGGAGTGCAGGGACAAAATCCAGTGGTTTGCTGTTGGTCTCATCTCTGGAGAGGACAGTGCTGGTCAGGGGGGAGCATGGTGGATCCCAGCCTGCCTCCCAGCCTGTTTTTAACTCTTTGTCTTGTTCTGATCCCTGGCAGAGTTCAGGTGTGGTCAGGGTCAGCTTCTGGGAGACCAGCCTGTGCTCACAAGATCTCCCCACCCCTGTTGTATTTGAGTCACCAAAACAGGAGCACTTTGCTTGAGCTCCCACATTCTTAATGCATTTCCATGTGTTTCATCTCCCCTACATGTTTCTCTCTTCTCCTGAGGAAAATAATTAATCTGGTTATTTTTCTAAGTCATCCTGCAGCTTTACAGGGAGACAAGGCTTAAATAAGGATTCTCTTTAAAGCAAAGCTGTGTTAAAATAGCTGTCTGCCTATAAATATCTCATTGCTTCTATATTTATTCTCCTCCAGCTCAATGCAAGAGTTTCTACAGTCGAATGTGAGATTTATTTGCTTTTTTTGGCCATTGATGCAGCTGGTATCTTCACAGCTGCTTTCTCCAGAGGATGCCCTGGGTACCCCTCTGAGGGGGGAATGGCTAAATCTCCCTTCTGTGTTTACTGCATTTGCTCATTGTACAAATTTCCTTGTCTTTGGAACGAGCTGACTCATAAGAACCCCAAAGGAGCAGAGATTTGTACCGGGTCCTCCTGTGAGCACTATTTTTAGTATCAATTTTTTTTTTTTTTTTGACCAAAGCTGCCCTCTGATCAGGATTTTTCAAAAGAGCCCAAGAGAGAGAAATCCCCAAATCTCAGCACTGTTGGAGCTGTGGGTTCTTTTGAAATCCTGACCTGCTGGTGATTACTGCAGCGACTTGGTGGCTCCTGAACCCTGGTCCTGCAAGGTGGTGCGTGGGGGGACAATCGTGGCTTACCAGAGAGAGCTCTGTTGGGGGGGCTTTCCAGCCCTGGAGGCTCCTGTTGGAGTCCATGTGAGGATTGAGATTTCATGAGCTTTGGGATATGAGGGTCAAGACCACGGTCATTTGTACATCTTGGTGAGAGCTGCTGTGGGAGGGGCTGTCAGAAGCTGTAGTTTGGTCCTTGGAGGCTGGGGAAGGCTCGAGACAAGTCCTCTTTCAGTTGTCCTGGTAGAGATGGACTTTGCTGTACTGGAATGTGTTTTCTCTTTCCCCCACGAAAAAAAAGAAAGATAAAAATGACAGTAACATCCAGAAGAAAGCCACTGTTAGGTGAAATCACAGAACCTGTGAGTGGGCAGAGCCTGGTAGGGCTGAGACCTGGTGGCAGAGGAGAGAAGAGCAGTGCCATGACCGGGGCTGGGAGCAGAGCTCAGCCCTCTGGAAGACAGCAGAAGTGGAGAGAGGCAGCAGCAAAACCTAAGTAATATTAGAGGGGGATTCTCAACCTCTCTGCTGGTTGTGAATGACCTCTTCAGTCACACGTGTCCAGCAGCAGTTACTTTTAAGTCCTCTGGGTCACCAGCTCTCACTCTTTGGGACCAGCAGATGACTCATGCAGAGTTCAGTGCAAATCCAACAGTGGGGTCTGAACCTGGGGCTTCCTAAAGCTTGTGGTGTTCCCCTGCCAGCTCTGCACCTTCTCCTGGGCATTGGGAATGGGCTTGGAGATTTTGAGTGAGGAGATGGGAAGTTTTGGAAGGAAATGTATTCATGCTTAATTAAATAACAAATGATGAGTCTGGAAAATGACTGTGGATAATATGCAGGTGTCTTCTCTGGGAGGTGTCTTCTCTGGGAGGTGTCAGCATGCTCAGTGGGTCCTGGGTGTTTTTCTTCGGTCTCACCAACTCTAAAATAGATGAGTAACAATAGAGAGATTGGAAAAAAACCTCCCCACCTTCCATTAGACCTGATGGCACATGCTCCTCTGTCAGTGAGGACCAGGAAACAAAGGCAGGACCCATGGACAGACATGACTGGTGGGACAGCACCCCCCAGGCAGGCACAGGTAGAAGAGGAGAGCTGAGATCTTGCTTTGCAGTTGGACCAGGAGAAAGGTGGAGGAGACATGGCCAGGTCATCCCTCTGGCCAAAAGGTGCTGGAGGCTGCTGGGTGGTTTCCTGCACGTTGCATCTCCCAAGGGCTGGTGCTCATCCCACCCCTCCTGGCACTTCCCACCTTTTCTTCTTGTCACACTGCCCTGTTAAATTCAGGAGCCAGGTCTGGAGGGCTAAATCCCCGTGACAGTCCTTCTGTAGCACCCCTTCCTGCTGCCTCCACCAGCTGCAATCAGGGAAGCTGGGGAAAAATCAGGATGATTTGGGAGGAGCAGGGGGCTGAGGACTGGGAGAGGGAGGCTGCACCCCCCAGGGAAGGGAGAGGTGCCCCCTTCACCATCAGCCTTGAAAGCAAATCTCTTCAAGAAACCGCATCTCTCACACGACATTAAACCTCCCAAAAAAGCAGGATTAAACCCAGCAAAATTAAGGAACCAAACCTGGTCTCAGCCCCTGTTTAAAAATGCCTTAAGTGGAGGGATATTAAAATTTGAAGACCTGCCGCTGGGCTGGTGATGGAGGATTGGAAAAAAAAAAAAATCATAATTACTGTTGTGATTTTCTTTTTCCTTTTTGCTTGGTTTTCAGAATTGGTTTCTTTTCTGTTTAGCAGGCAGCCTAATTGTGTAATTACACGATAGACTGGAGTAGAATTTAGTGCCTGTAATACCAGTTATAAAGAAGAGGCCTAATTATGTGTATCTTCTCAGGTAAATAATACATCAGGGGCATGGAGTGGCCTAATTACTGTTCTGAAAACCTGCCTAATGACTAATTTACTTGGAATTTCAGAAAGCTTTTGATAAGGTCCCTCACAAGCAACTGTTAAGGCAAATAAATCGAGAAGGGGTAAAATGTTTTGCTCGGTTTTTCAACAGGGTGTTCAAGTGGTGGGAAACAGCCACTGCCTTGAGGTCTTGTATGGGGAGGAGAGGGAAGGTCCCGTGGCTGCTCGTTGGTCTGGAGCCAAAGCTGTGGTGTTTCTGATCCTTCTTCACTGGGGCTCCCAGGGATGCTGCTGCTGTTGGAGGCATCCACAAAAAATGGGACGTAACGTTAGCAGGAGCCCTGTGGGTAAACTCACAGCTCCTTGGAAGAAGCACATCTGTGTCCACAGAGCCTCTGGCACTGGTGGGATTTGTGGTATTGAGCACCTAGATCACTTGTGAAGATCTCTGCTGAAATTCAATAGATCCAAAAAGAGCTAAACTTTTCGTTTTCTGCACTCGGGAAGATGTGAGGAGCAAGGACAATCCAAAAGCTAGACCAGCTTCTCCAGGACTGGTTTCTAGTTGGATCTGGTGGGCGTTCCTCTGAGGTGGGACCAGTGTCACTGTTATTCTGGGGAGCATGAGGAAACACCACAGTGAAACTGGAATCAGTGGCTTGGATAAATGAGTCAACTGATGGTCCCTGGTGAGAGATGGGTGATGAGCTGACAAGGAGGGACAGGAGATGAAAAATTGTAGGTGGGAGAGAGCAGAGAGGTGAAGCCTTCAGCTTGGACAGAGGAACCTTTGCTGGGAGGAAGCAGGGACATGTATTTCCAACTGGAGGAGCTGCAGCAACATGGGGGGAGCAGGGAGAGGGAATCAGCACCAAAGGGTCCTCTGCTGAGCAGCCCGGGTAGAGATAAAGCAGAGGATCTTTGTGCCTAGCTGGCAACGTGCTAATTGGCTTTCCTTCCTAACGAACTTTGCAAATGATGCTCTTTAAGTCGTCGGGAAGATAAACAGTTGCTGTGGCAGGTGTGCCCAAAGCACCGTCTGGATGTAATTAGGTGTGTTTGTGAGAGGGTGTCCTGGAGCCATGGAATGGTGCCCTTCCTGCCAGGCATATCCCAGGGGCTCATCCTGCCCTCCCCTCCCCTGGCACGGGCAGGGCTGCTTTTGGAAAGCCTTGGTCGCTTCCGGCCAAATTTGGAGGTGGGAATCTGGCTGGTGTTGATTTCCTACAAGTCGAGGAAATCAAGCCCCCCAAAAAAGGGGAAAGGTTATTTATGCTGCAGTGGCAGAAAGGTGGAAAATTCCTCTCTACGACACTTCAGAGTCTCCATATGGGACAGGGAAGGGATGGACACCACCTGTCCCATCACCACAGCCTGTAGAGCAACGTGCTTCTCGTGCACCTTTCTCCAGCCCTGGCTCTCCCATCAAAGTCTCCCCTAGGTGACTTCTCTGTCTTGCAAGGCCAGATCACCCTTTTGCAGGACTTCCAGCTTTTCTGCCACCTTTGCCGTGGGGCTTTTGCCATCTCTCTTGTGCCAAAGATGCTCACGTTCAAGTTGCATGGTCATTCTTTTCAGTCACAAGTCCCTTTGCTGCCTTCATGGAGTGATCAAAGCCTTGTATGTCTGCACGAGGTTGGTAAACAGCAGCTGTGGCTTTGCAGGAGAGCTGGAAGAATTGGAGAGATGCAGCTTCCCAGGGTCACTCCTATGTGGAAACTGGGGCTGGAAAGGAGCCTGTGGTCCCCCCTTTGCTCCCCAGCATTGCTGCTGGCTGCTGAGCTCCTTAGCAGTAGCACCTCTGCAGCACCTCTTGGTGCTGGCTCCTGCCACGTCAGGACCTGATGGTCATCACTGATCCCAGAGAGTCTTCTGGGTTGAGAATGTCATTCCTGATTTTTTTTGTGGACATAGGATGCTGCTGATGGGAAGCCTTGTTTCAAGGAGACCCCTGTCTCCTGCAGAAACTTGATTTATCTTTCAGGTGGTATGGAGCAGGTACCTCAGTGCATCCAGGAGTGCAGCAGGACCAGCAGCTCCTGCTTGGAAATGCTCAGTGCCAAAAAGAGCCATTTGTGGTGAGGTGCTGTGGCTGAGCCCAGACACGTGGCTTCCCTGGGTGCAGGTGGCCAGGAGGGGGGAGCCTGCCTTCAGACCTGTCCCAGGGGGATCTGGGCAGCGTGGCCAGGGCTTCCCAGGAAAGTGGAAGGGCTCCAGTGCTTGGAAGCAGCTGAGCTCAGAGAAGACAGCAACGCTTGGAAGCAGCTGAGCTCAGAGAAGACAGCAGCACTTCTTTCCAGCAGCACGAGGCTGGCACTGAAGAGCAGGAATTGAGTAGAGCAGAATCTAGTCTTGCTGCAGCAGCAGATCAAGAGGCCTCCAAACAAAGACAGTGTTCCTGGGCAAAGAGGAGAGGAGGCTGGAAAACCCGATGATCCGTGTAGTAAAGAACAAGGCACAGCCATGGCTGTCCTCCTCTGGAGCACTGCTGGCTTTTCCTAGGGGTTTGGATTCGGGTGGGTTCTCCAGCAGGACTGTCCGGTGCAGGTGAGGAACCACGGCCAGAAGGAAGGATCAGCTTTGCAGTGGGGCCAGGGCAGGCAAGGACCTGCTTTTCTTGAACCTCCACCCGTGCAGGCGTGGGCTGGGGATCCAGCAGGACACCTGGTCTGCTGCCAGGTCCCCGCTGCCGTTGTCTCCTGCCCGTTTGCTCTTGGCTCAGCGTGGCCCTCCTGCTCAGTCATTTGCTAATTTTCCCAGGTTACCGAGGAGACATTATTGATGATGATGATGATGATAACAGTAATAGGGGAGATAGGTGGCAGATTAATTCCTGAACTCTCTAACAGGATTTAAGCTAACAAGAGAGGAGGGCTTTTTTATTTTTTTCCCCCCCTCCCTCTCTCCTTTCCCTTCCTCCTTTCAGATATTTCCTGTGCTGGGGATAACAACACCAAGGAGTGTTAAATTGGCTCTGAATGTCCACCCCTGGCTGTCCACATTCTTGTAACGATTTCATTAGCTTGAATTATCCACGTTATTTTCTTGTAATGGGATTAGCTGTACTGGAGTCAGCCGAAGTCCTGGAGCGGGAGGCGGGAGGGACCTTCTGCTGCGTATTTCATTAACTCTCTCATGCAGGGGGTGGAACTGGCCACGGCTCAGCCCAGGGGCAAAACCATTTGCCAGGGTCCCACATTCCTAAAGGAGGAAGAAAGAAAAAGGACTATTATTATATTCTTCCTCCCCCCCCCCCCATAATCAGCAAATCAGCGCAGAAGGAGAGGCTGGCAGGGAGGTAATTTGTTGGGGGAGGGAATGTCCTATTTGGGGGCAAGGGGAGGTGGGGGTGGAAATAATACAATGAAGACAACCATTCCAGAGGGACTGACTGAATTCTGCTGGGCTGGAGCG
Source organism: Hemiprocne comata (assembly GCA_020745705.1). Classification (NCBI taxonomy): domain Eukaryota; kingdom Metazoa; phylum Chordata; class Aves; order Apodiformes; family Apodidae; genus Hemiprocne; species Hemiprocne comata. Next base: position 11,972,843 of record CM036602.1, on the reverse strand, counting down.
TGGCTGCAACTTGCTGCTGGGGAAGAGCTTGAGCAGCGAGGGAAAGGAAGGACTTCTGTCCCTTTTGGGCTTGTTGTCCCCTGGCCAGAGCCATTTCTGATGATGCTGTCAGGCTCATTGGCTTGAGCTCCATCCCGGGGCTGCCAGCAGTCACCAGGGGACTTAGGCAGCATCAGGGCTTGAGGATGAGAAGGGGGAGAGATGAGGAGGTGGTAGGAGTAGGTGGCAACCCAGGAGAAGGTTGGAAACCTTGCTAGAGGTTTTCATAACCAGCTTTCCAGTGTGGTTATTGCTTGTTTGCTTTTCTTGAAGGGAGAGAAGCCAGAGAGAGGGGTTTAGGACTGCCCCATGCAGTGGGACATCTGAATGTGTCTGGAGAAATCTATTGATGTTTTTTGTTTGTTTGTTTTGCAAGAAGATCTGCTCTTTTGGCAGTGGACAGCAGGTGGTCGTTCTGACCATGCGCATGGCTTTGTGGTGTCGGTTGCACTTTGCTTGGCAACCAGAGAGTCCTTGAAAATAATGCTCAGGTTGTACAGGTCTTGGCTGTCCCAAGGAGCTTGCACTTGAAATTCTCCTATTTGAGATGGAGGGGATATTTCCCAGCTGGAGTATTGTTCAACCTCGTCTGTAGGTACCTGTGCCATGAATGAGTGTGTGTGAGTGGCCATCAGGGCTGCCTGGGGCAGCAGTGGGCTGGACTTAGCCATGGGAGGCTGAGTGAGTTTGGGGAGAGACTTGGAAGCAGGGAGCAGAAATTCAACCAAAACCCAAAATGGGAAAAGAGGAGCTGTGAGAAGAGGTGGTCAAGTTGGCAGCAGAAGATGGTGCAGAACTCACGTGCCTGGCCATGCTGGGGTGGAGTCGGGGCTGTAAAGAGAGGAACAGTGATGGAAGGGAAGGGAGCTGCAGGCTGGGGACTGGTGTGTTTTGCTGGCAGAAGAGGGAGATGAGTTTCTGGAGACCACCTGTATCCCTGTCCTCCTCTGCCCTCCACTGCCTGGCCGTGTTGATGAAGGAGGCACAAGCACCTCCCAGTAAGCAGGCAAGGCCAGGTGAGCAGGGCGGTTTGTACTGAGCTGACGTGTGCTCTCTTTAACTGCAATATCATGTCCTCTAATTAGCAGGCAAAGGACTTGCCTCCCAGCTGGCCTGTGCCAGAAGGATATAATTACAATCCCAAGGAGTGATGTTCCTCTGACCTGCAGCCAGCTTGCAGCTTACGTCTTACAGCATGGAGGAGAAATGGACTCCTCTTCCCTCTGGCCGGCCAGGGAAGCAAGGGAATGATGACACTAAGCTGGGAGGAGTGGCTGACACACCAGAAGGCTGTGCTGCCATTCAGAGAGACTTAGACAGGCTGGAGAGTTGGGCGGGGAGAAACATGATGAAACTCAACAAGGGGAAGTGTAGAGTTTTGCATTTGGGGAAGAACAACACGATGTCCCAGTATAGGTTGGGGGCTGACCTGCTGGAGAGTAGTGTAGGTGAAAGAGACCTGGGGGTCCTGGTAGACAGGAGGATGACCATGAGCCAGCAATGTGCCCTTGTGGCCAAGAAGGCCAATGGCATCCTGGGGTGCATTAGAAAGGGTGTGGTTAGTAGGTCAAGAGAGGTTCTCCTCCCCCTCTATTCTGCATTGGTGAGGCCGCATCTGGAGTATTGTGTCCAGTTCTGGGCCCCTCAGTTCAAGAAGGACAGGGAACTGCTTGAAAGAGTCCAGCGCAGAGCCACAAAGATGATTAAGGGAGTGGAACATCTCCCTTATGAGGAAAGGCTGAGGGAGCTGGGTCTCTTTAGCTTGGAAAAAAGGAGGCTGAGGGGTGACCTCATCAGTGTTTACAAATATGTAAGGGGTGAGTGTCAGGGAGATGGAGTTAGGCTCTTCTCAGTGATGACCAGTGATAGGACAAGGGGTAATGGGTGTAAATTGGAGCATAGGAGGTTCAAGGTGAATATCAGAAAAAACTTCTTTACTGTGAGAGTGACAGAGCACTGGAACAGGCTGCCCAGGGAGGTTGTGGAGTCTCCTTCACTGGAGACATTCAAAACCCGCCTGGATGCGTTCCTATGTGATGTGCTCTAGGTGACCCTGCTCTGGCAGGGGGGGTTGGACTAGATGATCTTTCGAGGTCCCTTCCAACCCCTAGGATTCTAGGATTCTATGATTCTATGAATGGCAGTGGCACCACTGGAAGAGCTGCCAAAGCATCGGGAGAGCGACTGGTACCCAGCAATGCCATGTGGAAGTGCTGGATCCCTGGTGGGTGGGAGGGAGGGGATGTCCCTTCCAGCATCTCTGGGAACATCATGTGTTCCTGCTTGGGGCCGGGGACTCGTCAAGGTTGTTTCTGGCTGTATTCCGCCCCTGCGTGGATCGTTGCTCAGCCAGGGCCAATCCAGGCTTTTCCTGGTTTCCCTGCTGCCTTGGTGAATCTGGATCAGCACGAAAGGAAGGTTCTCATTTGGGAAGTATCTGAGCCTGCAGCATTTGTTCGGGGCTGCCATCCCTTCCAGCCAGCGGCCTGAAGATGTGCCAAGCCTGGGGGAGCGAGCCCAGGCAGGAGGGGAGGGGTTTTGCCAGCCTGGCTGCTGAGCTGCCAACGGGAGGCCAGGAGAGCCGTGTCCTCCAGACCCACCCCACGCCTCAGCACTCCCCTTCGGGCCCTGGCCCCCACTCAGGATTTCAGAGGACTGCTGTTTGGACACTGTTTCTCATGAATATGTGGGGAAGGAAGCCAGGAGGCAACGGAACAGCCGTGTGCATGACAGGTCGCTGGGAGCTTTACAAACCTGATGCCTCCGTGGTGAAGTTCTTGCTCTTTGCTTTCCCTCTGCCCCCAAAACTGAGCAGCTCCATGGGGAGGTTGCATACAAAGGACATTTATTTTTGCTGCAGACCTTGGCTGTGCTCATTTGGGATGAAATCGCAGCCCAGTGCAGTGCCACCAAGAACCTCGCCACAAAACCAGGCACGTGGGTCTGGCAGGGCTGGGATTCACCAGAAAGGAACATGATTTAGTGGGGGACTTGGTGATCTTAAAGGTCTTTTCCAGCCAAAATGATTTCTGCTGTGACTCTGTGCCTGCAAACGAGTCGGTGTCTCAAGAAGGAAAGGGCTTTGCTCCAACAACTGCCAAGTGCTACAGCACTCGTGCCCTGGCTGAGCCCTGGTGCAGGGGCTCAGGAGCTCTTGGAGAAGATGCAGATGCCAGTGGGTACCAATCCAGAATCCACTCAGCTTTCACATTCAGGATAACTCCAGGGACTTCCCTGTAAACCGTGGAGCCCTGTGCTCCGTGCCAGCAGCAGGGTTTGATGCCAGCCCTGTCTGATCTCCCTCCAGTTTGCTACAGAGAGAGGAGAGAGACTTCAGCTCCAAGGAACCCCCCCCCTGGGGCATGTGCTGTGTGGTCTCCCATCATTGCCATGTGCTGAAGGGGAAGGAGATGACAGTAGCATCAGGTCTGAGTTACTGGGAGCCCCCCCAGCCACCCCCAGCCCTGGGGAAACGTGTTTTAAAGCAGCTCAGTGGGATCTTACGGGCGAGATGCAGTTGAGCAGCCTGTAGAAAAGCTGCTTTCTTCTCCCCCATGTCATCTTGCTCAGATATTCCCCGGGTGATGAGCTGCATCCCTTTCCCTTCCACCATCCCCTTTCCTGCAGCTCCAGCAGTGTGGTGTCATCCCTGCCCAGCCATCCCAAAGCTGCAGTGTGGATGGAGCCGGCGTGGGATCAAACACAGCAGCACCTGGGTACTGGGAGCCTGGCACTGCGGGGGGTAATTGGGTTCCCTCTGCCTCTCTCTCCCCCCCTCCCAGATCCAGAGGAAATAATTGGAAAAGAGAGGTGTGAGTCTCTGCCTGCCGCTGGAGAGGAGAACATTAAAGGCCCGCGCTCTCCACTTCATTCGCAGCTCCCGGGATGGTAATTGCTGTGTTGTGGTTTCTAATTAGCACCGCAGTGGGAGGAAGGGTGTTTTACTCAGCAACCCTGGTGGGGTCAGCCCTGTCCCCGCTGTGCCCCTCAGCGTTCCTCAACCCCTCAGCGTTCCTCAACCCCTCAGCTTTCCTCAACCCCTCAGCTTTCCTCAACCCCTCAGCTTTCCTCAACCCCTCAGCGTTCCTCAACCCCTCAGCGTTCCTCAACCCCTCAGCTTTCCTCAACCCCTCAGCTTTCCTCAACCCCTCAGCTTTCCTCAACCCCTCAGCTTTCCTCAACCCCTCAGCTTTCCTCAACCCCTCAGCTTTCCTCAACCCCTCAGCTTTCCTCAACCCCTCAGCTTTCCTCAACCCCTCAGCTTTCCTCAACCCCTCAGCTTTCCTCAACCCCTCAGCTTTCCTCAACCCCTCAGCTTTCCTCAACCCCTCAGCTTTCCTCAACCCCTCAGCTTTCCTCAACCCCTCAGCTTTCCTCAACCCCTCAGCTTTCCTCAACCCCTCAGCTTTCCTCAACCCCTCAGCTTTCCTCAACCCCTCAGCGTTCCTCAACCCCTCCTTGCCTGCTCCCCGCTGGGAGCTGCGCAGGAGCTTCCTCCGATGGAGCCATCTCGGTGGGTACCACTGTCCTGCCCCCCCCAACCCCTCTCCCTGTGGCCAGCCCAGCTCTGGATTGGGTCCTCAGTGCCTCCACACATGTCCCAGCGTGGGTGGCTTGGACTGCTTGGAGATGGGAAGATGGGAAGAGCCAGCTTCTCCCATCTCTGCCCAGCCTGATTTGGGGCACCATGGCTTCCCCCTGGGACCCCGACCACAGTCCCTGGGCACCTTTTTGCCCGTTCTGCTCATTGAGCCTTGGTGCCAAAGGGAGACACGTGGTGTTTTGGTGCACAGAGCCAGTGTTGTCTGAGACCTCCTCCCTTTTAGCAAATATTCTGCTCATATTCCTTCAGCATATATTCTGCTCCCCCCAGACAATGCCTGTGACATTTTCCACAGGGGGATAGATCAGAGCAAGCACTCCCCTGCACATGCTACCCACCAGCTTGACTTTCCTCCCTAGATGCTCACTTCCTTGGGCCAGGAGCTCTCTCCTTCCCTCTCCCTTAATCCAACTGGGGCATTTGAGATCCTTCAGGGATGCTGCAAGCGAGAGGAGCCACCTGCAGAGCCCCCAGGCCCCTGTCACCCACAGCCTCTTGTAGAAGGACCCTCCTGCTGCTCCCAGAGCTGAGCATCCCTGCTGGCCCTGGCTGCTCCCTCCCCTCCACTCGGGTTGGTTTGTTTGTTTGTTTGTGTTGAGCCAGCTCCAAGGGGAAGAGGGAGGGAAAGCACCGAGGAGGAGACGTGCGGATTCATTTTGAGGCTTCATAATGGTACATTTACACACCACGTTGCCTAAGGAAATTGGGTAGATGAATGCCTGGTCATGCTGCTGGTGCAGCAGGTTAACTCCCAGGATTTAGCTTATATCATTTCACGAGAGCATTTATGGCCTTTACTGTGTTTATTCCCAGGTGCTCTTTGGCACTGCTGCATCCCAGGCTCCTTTGGTGTATGTGCCCGTGTGTGTAGATTTTCAAATAAAATAACACATCTCTTCAGACCCGGTCCACATTAAATATTTATTGCCTGCAGTTTGTGCACACGTGGTGGATAAATGGGCGGGAGGGGAGGAGGAGAGGAAGCGGGAGCTCGGATGCAGCGAAAGCGTCGGCTTTGTCCTGGAATTTCTCCAGGGGGTGGCACTGGAGAGGGCTGTCTGGTGAGCGCTGCCTTCGGGTTGGTTTTCAGGCTTTTTGGACAAGGTCCAGGCTGGTGGGGTGGCTGGGTGCTTTGGTGCTCAAGCGACTGGTTCCTTCTCCAGGGACAGGCAGGCTGTGACAAGGTTTCCCTGGGCTGTGGTGGAGTGTGGGTGCTGCCAGCCCTACCCCACACCCTCCAGCTAAACAGGAACCCCCCCTTATCTCCTTGCTCTGGTTTTCCACGGGATGTGGGTCTGCTGAATTCATCTGTTACGTTCAACAAGCTTAGATACAACCAGTTTATTCCAGCCCATGAGAGAGGCTGGGTGGCTGGATGCAGAGCAGGAAATGCTGTACCCAAGTGAAGTGTCAGAGCGAGGAAATCCAGCCTTAAAAATGATGCCCAGCATCCATGGAGCAGGGGGATGACACTTTTGCACACAGGCTCTGGGGATGGAAAGAGAACAGGTCCCCGTGGGGCTGTGCTGTGGCTCATGCCCGTGTCCTGTGCACTTCAGCCCCTCTTCAGAGGTGCAAATAAATCTGTTTTGATGGTCAGGAGCAGCCCTGCCTCCTGGTAGGCTGGAGGTGGCCTCTGTCCACCCTGGACAGGGCACGGCAGGCAGGCTGGGTCCTTGGTTTCTGCCAATCTCCTAAAGGGAGAATTAAAAAAAAAGGCTTTTGCTTTTTTAAGGTTTGCAGCCAGTAAGGATTGAAACCTTGAAATCCAAGGTGAGTTTTCAGCTGTCACGAGGTGCTTTGGACATGGGGCTTACAGGGAAGCAGAGTGGCTGCAGGACACTTCTCACCTTAGTCCTCAGCACTGGCACTTCTGCAACGTGGCTCTGCAACTGGTGGTGCCATGGATTGGGATGAAAGGATGGTTCTTCCTTCCCTTGATCTCACCAGTGTCTTTGCTTTTCCCTCTCTAATTCACAGCACCTTTGGGGAGCTGAAGACTGTCCGGCTGCCCAAGAAGACGGCAGGAACAGGATCCCACCGTGGCTTTGGGTTTGTGGATTTCCTCACCAAGCAGGATGCCAAGGTGAGATGGAGACCTGCCATGTTCTCCTCCCCCTCTGACACTCTCCCAGCCTGGTCTTGGAGGAGAAGGTGAGGAAGGGAGCACGGAGGCTCTGTCCCACTGAGGCTTAGCCCAGATTTGGGGCAGGCTCTTACCATCCACCAGCAAAGCTGCACTGAGGCTGAAACCCCATGTGGGCAACCACTGGAGGTTACACAACAGAAACTGCAACCTAAGCAATAATGGGCATAAGTTTGGTGCAAGTGATAAAAAGGCTAAGAATTCCTGCCATGTAGAAGGACAGGGGCTTATTTTTCAAGTTGGTGACAAGGGATGGTTTTGACCCCATGGTAACAAATCAGGGAGCCTGAGTACATGTCTCACCTCCACCACTGCCTTGGTTTTAGGGGAGTTTTTGGATATTGTGGGTGTTTACTGATTTGTAAACTGCACAAGGGCCGTGTTCATCAGTTCTTCTGTGTGTTTTGAGACCCCCCTGTGAGCAGCCTTACCCTGGTGTTTTTCAGATAGTGAGCATGAGAGAAGAGTAGTTGTGAGTTGGTCAAAAGGTTGGGGGGGGAAGGGTGTGTCTGCTTTGCCTTGCTGAACACAAGAACAAAGATCAAATTCTCTAACCCAGTCGTGGTCTTGGTCTGAAGAGGGGACCTAGGTGTGCTGGGCTGGCCAAGGATGCTTTCTCAGAGTGGTCTGCACTGACTGGTGGGCAGCAATATGGGAAATGTTGGGAGCAGGCAGCTGTGCCTGGGGAAACACCTTCCTCAGCACCAAGAACTGAGCTCCTGAAGCTTGCAGGTTGAAAGCACATTTTGCTTTAACCAAAAAATGCCAAACCCATCATTCCTGGGTTTTGCAAGTACCCAAATTTGCAGGTTTCCAAATATCTTGACACTTTTGCGACCTGTGTGCGCTTTATGCTGCTAACTGTTCTGTTTATTAAACTAAACTGTTTTGAAGCTTTCCTCTATGTTTAAAGTCCATATTTGCAGATGAAACAAGGGGGTGGTTGGCTGTCTGATGGAATTCTGCTGTTACCCTTTCTTGGAGGTTCAGGAGCAGGCTGGACTAGGCATGGTCTGTCATGCTCTGGGCAGAAGAGGGTCCATGGCCCTGCTGCTCGCTGCTGCCTGGGCATTCCCAGCACCAGAGCAGGGTTTCATCCCTGCTCCTGGTGATTTGTGCAGTATCTGGAAGAGGAACAGTCATGGGCACGAGCCAAGGGATGTTTGTGCTGAAGGGAAGGGGCCACATGGCTCCACTGACTCCCTCAGACTCCACATTTTCAAGACTGTAGGTGAGGATGAAGGAGAGAGGGAGGGGAGGCAAGTGTTGCCTGTGTTTATGTTTGTAGACAGGATTCATTGATCCGAGATCACAAGGGACTATTAGATCATCCCTTGCAGCCTGACCTCCTGGATAACACAGTACAGAGAGTGTCTTTGTTAGTCTTGTATTGTTCCCAATTCCAACTTCCTTCCACCCAGCGTTTGTCCTCCCTGTGGGGCCACTGGCTGGCAGCATGGGGTGTGGTGACCCCTTAGGAATGTGGGTCTGTCCCCCCATGGGGAGGTGGGCCTGGGCTCTGCCCAAAACCCACCTTGGGGCAGCTTGGCTTTAACCACTGCTTCACTCCAGAGCCATTCTTGGAGGCCTCATTCTCTAGGCCTTGCCCCTGGTTTTGGAATTTGTCTTTTCCTAAGGAAACTTTAAGCATTTGATGGAAAGGTGCATCCAGGGACCTGCATGCTGCTCAGTTTGGGGGTGAATGACACAGCACCCACTTTTCTGCGTGATTTCTGAAGGAAACAGGGCACAGGCTCAGTGTCTGTCTCCTGTCCCTCTTCAGCCCTCTTCAACCCAGTGGCAGATTCCAGCTGCACTGGACAAACATCCCAGTGGTAGGAAACCCATCTATTCCACCTTGGAGGGGAAAGAGCCAGGCAGGCCACTTGCTCAGGGCACCACTCCCCAAGCTCATGTGCAAGGAACAAGATGCCCCGCGAGAAGATCACTCAGGTTTTTTCCCTTCTCTTTCAGCAAAGCAGCTCTTCCTCCTTCTTGTTTTGTTGTTGTGGGGTTGTTGTTTTTTTTTCCTCCCTCGTCTCTTTGAGGGATTTAATTGTCTCACAAGTGGCACATCAAGTACACTCCACTGGCCGTCTGGGAGAGGATGTGCTGTGTATTGATGAATAGGATCCTGAATATTGTAAACACGGACAGATTTGGCTCAGAGTTTATTGCTAAGTGAAATGAGAGAGGAGGGGAGTAGGCCTGGAGACCTCTGAGCTGAATAGCTGGGACTATCAATGACATTTTTGCTCAGAGTGGTAATCTGGAAATCGCTTATAAACGTCTGGTAGAACGTGATGGGTTGTGTCATTCCATAGTTAGGGTGGCTTTGTTGGGCATTTAAAGCCTGTGACCTCCTGGGTTTGTCTTTTTCTCCTGGCCATCAGGGCTGCTGTGGGAGATTTTCCAAAGCCAGGACAGAGATGTGGGGCTCCCCCTCCAAAACCCCCAGGGCTGTCCCTGCAGATTTGTCCCGCCCGGCTGGGTTTCATCCCTTTGGCTGCACAGGTGGGGCACGGGACACTGCTGCTGGTGGCATCATCTCCTTCTGAGATGGAGATGCTTGTCCTTCGAAGCATCCTTCAGAGCCTGGATTTCCCACGGTGGCATCTGCAGCCAGAGTTGTCTCTTGGGTCGTTTGGTGGTTCCCAGGGGGATGGATGGAGCTGGACTGGGAGTGTCACACTGCCACCAGATGAAATTAGCAGCCCTCTCTCTTCTGTGTCGTGAGCACTTAGCAGATCACAGCACGGCCACGTGCCAAGCCAGGAGACAGGGAGGGACCCATGTTAGAGACAGCAATGGGAGGGACAAAGTCATATTCACAAAAAGGATTTGCATGCCCACTGGTCCAGCTGGGAGTGCGTGGGATTTGGGAAGTGAGAAAGGGAACAAATAACCAATTAACTCCAGTTAAAGAAGCATGAACCATTTGACATGTTTCCTGACATTCCCTGTGCAGGATCATTTGTAGGATTGTTTTTAAATTTTGAACTATTAACAGGAAGCTGAGTTCCCACTTTTCTACCCTGTCCATACAAAAATACATCTGGTCTCCAACTAGAAATGGCCCATCTGGGAAAGACAGTCAACTCTTTCAAAATCCACACACATGGAAGGAAAAATCCTTGTGTGCAGCTGGCGTCGCAGAGAGCATCCTCAGCTGGGACTGGTTCTTGTGAGGAAGGGAAATTTATCAATCTCCTAATGTTGTTGACCCTTTATCCCTCTAATGACTCCAGCCTGGAGGCTCTTTGGCTTGAGTATTTAATAGGGCAAGAGGGAATCTGAAGGCAGAGCAGCACTGTCCTCCAAATTAATACAGGATTGAGGGATGGAGTTGTAGCACTGGGGGGGGTGATGGGTGCAATGGTCCAGTCTCTTGATCTCTGCCTTTCCAAGGCCCTGGCACAGCAGGCTCTGCTCCAGGGCTGTGTCTGTCTTGTCCTGGCAGCCTGGACTTCATATGAATTTATTCTCCACCCCTCAATTTTGAAATTGCCTTTCTGGATCCCACAAACATTTTTTAAGCTGCTGATCCAGCCTCTCCCCTTCTTCTCCCTGCTCCGTGTCCCTCTCCAGCCACCATCCGGGCTCTTCTAGCTAGCCACAAAATCCTGCCACACTGAGCTGGGACATTAAGCCTGAACTCAACTCTGCAAAATCCTGCCCAGGAGGGTTCAAAAGTGACATTTTGAAGCCTACTCACATCCTGGTTTTCAGGGGCAGATGACCAGAGGGTTTTCAAGCACCTGGAAAGCAAAAAAAGACCCGTGAGAAGGTTTGCTGGAGCTCTTCAGCTTCAACAGTCCTTTTTTGGCATTTAAGGACACCAAGCCTGGTGTGGTAGAGGTTCCCCTTTTCCTAAAAGGTGTAGGATAGTACAAAGCCATCATAATTCGAGGTCTTTCCTGGTGAGTCTCTCTCTTGGATGAGCAGGCACCACACCTCTCTGTCCCTTGTTTGGGTACAACTAAACAAACAAGCCTCTGGTCTTCAAAGAAGGTGTTTGAGGAAGGCAGGCCCTTGGGTGGAGGAGCTGCACCCCAAGAATAGCTCCCACCTCCAGCCCCCTTTTCTTGGAAATCAAGTCTGCTTGTCCTCATTTCATATTTCTCAAGTAATGAAAATATATTTATTCCCTACTTATCTTCTCATTTGGAATAGCAGCAGTGGCAGATTTCCTCCTCTGCTCCCCTTCATCCCTTTGCCTTTTAAATCATCAGTGGCTTCTCTTTTTTTTTTTTTCCCCCCTGAAAAAGTCTTAATTCCTCACAGAGCAATGAAGAGCTAAGTTTTATTTTTCAGCTGGTTTCCAAACAAAGTGAAATTCAGTTGTTTTTCATCTGAGATGCAAGGCTTCTCCTCTGCAGCCCCAGCTCTGGGAGCCCATCTGGAAGATGGGTCTGTGGGGAGCGGGGGTCCCAGCATGACCTTTTCCACATGGGCTGGGAGGGTCCCTGGGGTCTCAATCCCAGCACCCCAAGCTTTGCTTCATCCTCTGTGGAAAACATTGTGGGAGTGTGTTTGGCTGGGAAGGGTCCATGCTCCCACCTGCTGGCAGGTGCCTCTCTCCCAGCAGGTTTCTTTCATCCAACGCAACTTGGTGGCAGCATCTGCCTTCCCTCTTGCTCCCTGACCTTTCCCAGTGCTCCCCACAGATCCAGAGGATTCCTCATCCCAGACTGGGCTGAGTGGTGGGATGTGGAAGCAATCCTGCAACGAGGAGGACGTGGAGAGCAAGCTGCTTTGAGGACAAGAGCCCACATGATCTTGGACACGTTCGGCACCGTCTGCCCTCCTCCGAGACCTGCTGCGAGGTTGCCAGGGCTGTATCCCATCTTCCAACCTTCTTCTTCCTCGTGCTGTGGGGAGTGAGAAATTAAAGAAGTATAAATTAACAAATGAGACCCGGCGATTAGAGCTGCAGTTGTTCACCAGCCTTCGGAAATAGCTCTTTGTGCCAACGTAAACAGCCATCACAACTCCCCACTGCCACCTCCCCCCCGAGTGTTTATTTAAGCCAACACATTGCTCTGCTAATTGGATACCATTCCAAGGGAAAATAGGCCTTTAAAACAACAGCAGTGGCAAATAAAACCAGCTGTAGCTGCAGAAGCAGCAGCCAGGCTTGCAGCCCTTCCGAGGGGAACGTGCCCCCCAAAAAGGAGGTACATGTCCCTGCTGGGGTCACCCTGGGAGCTGGGGAAGGTCGGGAATCTCAGCCATGCTGTGAAGCTGGTGCTGGTCGTTTCTCTTTTTTGTGTTGAATGAGAATTGCATGAGTGAAAGGGAGTTGGAAGGAAGGGAAAAGGGAGGCAACCGAGCGCTGGTCACTGGGAATTGGGGGGTTTTTTGAGTGTCATAACCTGGTGGCTCAGGCAGGGTCCTGGTTGCTGAAGTCATGGCCATGGGCAGCCAAAGCAGGAAGAGTCTCTGCCCACAGGTGGGACATCCGCAGTGGATCACAAGCACCATATAGCAAACAGCTTGGGTGAGGGGTCTGAGCTCCTCCAGGACAACTTTGGTGCTGCTTTGGGGGCCTCCAGAGGAGAGGACACGTCCCTGTTGGACAGTGGGATGTGTTTCTGTGGTCCTACAGCTGCCATGTTTGTCCCAGGGATGCGAGTTTGCAGGGAAGCATAGAATCCTGAAGGTTGGAAAAGATCTCTAAGATCATCAAGTCATCAGAGCTTGTAACTGGACTAAATCCCAACCTTAGCTGGGGTTCTGAAAAGAGCATTTTGGGCTCATTTCCTTGCATTGCTGTGGAGCACTTTGAGGGCCCCTGGGGATGAAAATATTTGACCGGCGTGGTTGTGTGTTCACATTCTGGGCCCGATTCGGATCAGTCCTGAATTTCCTTGAAAATCTGTGGGAAATGAAGGCAAAGTCAACCCTCCCTGGATCAAGTAGCTGTTTCCTGAAAGCCTCTGCTGGCTGCCTACAGGCATAATAAGCTGTCTGAGCTACTGTGCTGGCCAGCAGGCTTGTATTCAACATCAGCAAGAGATTAGAGCTGTACGGATGTTATTAAGCAGGATCTAACAATGAGGAAACCTCTGGATTTGTATAACACAGCAAAACCACCACGGGGAAAAAGAAGAGGACTTCTGCCCTGGCTTCTGGCTCTGCCACATTTGCTGCACCCGTGGCCAACATCACTAAAGGGTTGGTGAGAGGAAAGCAGCTTTCCCTGGCGAGCTGGCGCTTCTTCAAACTCGTCGCCTCTGAGCAGAAAGCAACCTCTCTGCTCCCATTGGAGCTGTGCTTTGCTGCAGAGAGCAGGGTGGGGGGAGAGTTGGTGAGGTGCTGCTCCAACCCTTGACAGCCTTTCCTGGCTCAGGTGTGGTCCCAGGGTGCTGTGAGGCTGCAGCCAGCCTGGAGCTGTTTGCTCTGCTGGGTTTCAGCCCTCCCTAGCCAGAAGCAGCAGCCTGCAGGAATGGCCATGGCCATTTGCTCTGCTGTGAGGACGTAGAAGATAAATGACTGAGTCAAAGCCACTGATGGAGATGAATCCTGCCCCATCAGAGCAAAGTGCTCCAAGTAGGATGCTCTCTGGGGGCCTTTTAGATTCAGGGCAGAGGGAGGGACATCTTTGCTTTTCCTCACGCGAGCCTGTTTTTGTTTTCTCCTTCATATTTCTTTTTTTTTTTCCTCTCTTAATTCTGCAGAAAGCCTTCAATGCCCTGTGCCACAGCACACATTTGTATGGCCGGAGGCTGGTCCTGGAGTGGGCAGACACAGAGGAGACAGTGGAGGCCCTGAGAAGGAAAACAGCAGACCATTTCCACGGTAACGTAGCAGCATCCTTCTGGCCTGCGGATACGGCCCCGGCTGGCACCGTCCCAGCTGGCACACGCCGCCAGTCCGTGCCAGCCCTTTCCCTGCCAGCCCTTTCCCTGCTGCTTGCTGGGTCTGGCAGGTAGATGCTGGAGCCTGAGGATGCAAGTGCAGAGGGAAGCAAGAGGCATCCAGGCCATGGCTTTGTCTGACAGTTCCACGTGCATGTTGAGCCGGTTAACTCTCCGTGTGCCGGCACTGCCGCCGTGCCGCCTGCCAGCTGCAGTGCTTCTGCTCCCCCCACCTGCACCCCAGGGTGCTCCATAGTTGGGGACAGGCTCCCTACACGCAGCCCAGGGATTAGAGAGGACAAACAATCTGGCCATTGGTTGAGATGTGGAGAGGGCTGTTGGGATCGGGTTCCTGAGAGTGACAGCTCCGCAGATAACAGCACTGCGGGCTCCTATTGACAGCCATCGACAGGCACAAATGCATTGCTTGGCAAATATTTATGTAGGAAAGGCTCCCCTGGGCTGGAGAGCTAAGCTGGAGATCAATGCCCTTCCTCCTGCACCCCCTCCCTCCTCCATCACACACGTGCCCATCGCCCGGGGAGGGTGGCATAAGCAGTTTTGGGGCTGCATGTTGCAGTCCCCAGCGATGGGAGCAGCGAGCCTGACTCCAGCAGAACCCTCGAGTTTGTGAAATGCTTGAGTATTGCAGGCTGGGGAAGTTGTGGTGTGGTGGTGGAAGGGCTGAGGCTGGATATGACTGGAGAGGTGTGGAGGGAAGGGGGATATGCTGGGAGCCCTGTCTGATCTCCCACGTGGTGCCAAAAAAGGAGATGGAAAGGAGCCCAGTGGTGTGTAGGTGTGTGTTGGAGCCTGGGTGCAGAGCTGGGCTGCTGGGGGCATGTGTGAGCAGCAGGAGGACAGGTCTGCTGGGGATGGATGTGCCCACCCAGGACCCAGAGGGGGGACACACTGTGTGATTCTCCACCAGGTGGGGAGGGCAGAGGTGTAGTGTTCCATGCACCCCTTTTTATATTACTCCTTTCTCCCTCTCTACCCTGCTCAGTCTAGAGGGGAAAAATAGTTTTGGCTTTACAGTAGCTGCAGACCTGCAGCAGCTGCTGCCCGTGAGCTCTGTCACCTCCCTGTCTCTCCCAGACTCAGCTTGCTTCCCAATTTCTGCCTGTGTTTGCTCCAGTGCACTTGTCTGGGTCTTCCTCACCGAGGTGGGGACTCTGGGAGAGCAGCAGAGGAGCATCTTCCCATCCCAGGAGGGCTGCAGCCTCAGAGCTGCCGTGGCTCCAAGGTCTTGGCTGAACAACAGGAGGAAGGTTATCACTGCCCATCCTTAGAGACTGAGGGTGTGAGTGAAGACAGGAGCCATCGAGGGGAGAGAAACAACATCCAGTGACTTCAGCATGTGTCCTCCTCCACAAATTAGCTGGTAGTTAATTCCATGGTGGAGTGGGATCTGCCAGAGGTGGATCTCCATGACAAAGCCCATCTGGGGCACACTGCGGGCACCAGGAGCTGCCTGGGACCTGGGACCAGGTCCCAGCCTCTCCACACTGCTCTGGCATGCTGGAGTTTCACAGGTGGGATTTTGTTTCTTTAGGGAGTGCCTTCTGATTTTGAGGTGGGCTGGATGCAGTGATTCTGGCAGTGATGCCCAGCAGCCCCAAGGAGAAACCAAGCTCAGAAACCAAGCTCATTCTTTCCTGCTGATACTCGTTTCCCCACACTTTCCTCCTCTCCCCACAAGGTGCAGGAGCAGCTTGGACATCCCCACACTGTTCATGGATGTCCCCATGAGTTTTCCTCACCCACCTCTGTGGGGGTGACTTGTGAGGGTCTTCCCACAGCTTTGCAGGCTGCAGTGGTCAGGCTGCTCGGGTCCCTTATCTGTAGGTAGGAAGGGATTGAGCTGGGAATGGGAGAGAAAAGATAATTTTGAGTCTTCAAGGCTCAGGAAACAGTCAAGACCAAGGTCCCTTGTGTCTCCAGCTGCTCTTTGCCTCCAAAAGCCACTGCTGCTTCTGTCCTCATATTGCAAGCCAAGCCCAGCCAGCACCATCTTAGAAGCAGGATGTGTAGGCAGATGCCTTCAACAGGCACACTGTGGTGAATGAGGTGGGTCTTATCCCACCACCCAACTCAGCTTATTCCGTGTTTCCTGCCCTAAATTTCTTTGTAGGGTTGAGTGTTGCCATCCCATGGGAGAGTCTTTCTCTTTTTTCTTTCTCTGAAGGTCTTCTGTGATCCTTTTGGACCCAGAGGCCTCCAACACTGGAACTTCCCATGCTGTTTGGAGAGGCTGGTCTTGCTGCAGCAGCATGGTCAGTACAGGGTGACATGTGGCCTCTGCTGCTCTTGGCCCTTGGCCTGGTCATTCCACAGAAACAAAAGCAACCAAGGAGTGTGCTAAAGACTTTGCACACACCAGAAGAGGTGGAAGTGTTAAGCAGGACAAAGGACTGAAACTGCCCATCTCAAGGGGCTTTCAGACACATTTCTCTCAGGTGTTACACAATTGGAATTTTAACTGTTTTGAAGAGCTCCTCCTTTTTCATCTTCCATTGCTTCTTTTCTGTGCACTTTTTGGTTTGCTGTGGGCACAGCAGTGATGCATGGGTGTTTCCACAATTAGCACCCAGTGGCTGGGTGTGTAGGAGAGGCTGCAGAGTGCCTACAGAGGGGGAGAGGATTGCCCCAGTGGGTGGTTATCACCCAGGTCCAGTGAGACAACCCAGCGACCTGCACTCCCCTGGGTCTGATGGTGAGTTTAACTTGAGCAACGAGCTCATCCTGCTCTGTCTTGCTGCCCTCACAGTTTCTGCATCTTGAAAGAGCCACCTTGATCTTTCAGGCTGGTGTCTTGAGTAGCAGCAACCAAAACCCCTCACCCAGCAGTGCCACGTCAGCCCCATCATTTTTGTCTTTGCAAGGAAGCACTTTGTAAAGCCTAGACCCGGGCTGCAAGAGACACATCCTCCCACTGACTTCTCTCTGCTGCAATTATGCACCTCATTTCTAGACCCCATTTACAGAGATTTGCCTTCCAGTTCCCAGCCCTCACTCTGCAGCTATTTGTTAGGTTAAAGAGAGGTCTGGTCTCCAAAATCTTTTCTCGGTGAAGACGTTTGTCGTGGCAATCAAGCCACTTCTGAGCCATCTTTTCAATAGGTGTAATAGGTGCAATAAAATGGAATAAGCTTCGTTCCCATTTTGTGTGGTTTTCAGGTCATTCATTAGGGCTTGTTTGGAGTCTTTGTAATGTTCCAGGAAAAAGTGAGGACCTCTGACGTGGTCAGTGGCTGCTGGAGCTGGTTTCACTGTAGGTGTCAGGAGCCTGGCTGATGGCTGGAGCTGCAGCACCCTGCACTTGCTCCCCAGCCTCTGACCACAGCCTGTAAGAGCTTTAAGTCTTTCTGCTCATTTCTGAATGTAGCTTCTCTTCGTCCTGAGGCAGCAGGGTCTCATCTTAGGAAAAAAAAAAAAAAAACACACTTTCTTGGAGTTTTACTTGCACCCCATCATGTGTTATTAATCTGTGGGACCCACTGCTGCAAGGTGCTAGAAGAGCCTGAGGGCTTGACCAGCTACAGGGCAGGGTTTGAGGCTGCTGTGGATGGAGAGACTTATCTCCTGTAACATGGGAAGGAATAGCTATGGAAGGGTTTGGCCAGTGGTTGGCCTTGGGACCTCTAATCCAGCCAGTAACATCGAGCAGGGATGTGGCAAACAAGGGATGCATGAACCCTGCTGCCAGCAGCATCTCAGCCCTCATTTGGGGAGGGGAACCCTCCCTTTGGAGAACAAGGATCACTGGTGTCTTTGAAGCCAGCAGGGAGAATATTTTGGCTCTGTGAAAACAGTACCCAAGGCACCCCAATGTCCTGCAGCTGGATTTGCCAGCCCTGGGGCGGCTCTGGATGCGTGCAGGAGAGAGCAGCCTGGGGTCAACCTGCATTCCCTCAGCACCCAACCACACCTCACAGGAGCTCTGTGAACACCTCAGGTTGCACCAGGGGGAGGTTTCCATGAGAGATCAGAAGAAGCTTCTTCACTGAAAGGGTAATTAAACACTGGCACAGGCTGCCTAGGGAGGCGGTGGAATCCCCGCGAATCCAAAAGCTGTGTAGCTGCGGTGCTGGGGGACGTGCTTCGAGCACTGGACTCGATAGAGTTGGCTTAATGGTTGGACTCGATGATCTTAAAGATCTTTCCCACCCAGGACCATCCTGTGATCCCCCTTTTCTCCCCCCCACTTGCCAGGCACGGCGCAGCGGCTGCCGGTGCGGCTCCATCCCGCCGAGCCCGGCTGGGGGAGTATCTGGGAGGGAGGGAGGGAGGCAGCCAGGGCCCGGGCCTGCGCACGCTCCCTCTCTCCCGGGAGCTCTCCGTCCGTGCGGGGAAGGGACTTGCTCCCAATCCACCTAAATTACTATTGACTTGTGTTCTCTGTGCTTCACAAACATTGCGCTCAGCCGGCGGCAGCGGGGCCGGCGGTTTCCTGCCAGGGCTAACTTGGGAAGCCAGCTGTGCCGGGCCGGTTTTTCCTGCTCTTTCCCATCGATCAAAGAATTAAATTGACAGATGGGGAATTCTGCGCACGACGCGGGAAGGAATGGCTTGCAGGAGGGGGTGGTTTGTAGGAAGGATGAGGTGGAAAGAGGGGGTGGTGGAGGCTGCGGGGTGGGTGAAGGAGGGAGAGCTGCGTGGGGAGGGGGTCTGGCTTGTTTGTGCGAGTGTTTCCAGCGAGACCCCCGGTCTCACAGGGGGCTGGGGGTGGGTGTAACGCGGCAGCCCCCCCGCTGCAGCTCACCCTGCTTATTGCAGTAGTTTGCTGGAAGCCCAGGGTTTGCAGGGAAGGTGTTTCTTTGCACCCAGCCCCATCCTCAGGCCCTCCCTGGCAGGTTGGGAAGCATCTTCCCCATCCCCATCACCTTTCCCAGGTTCCTCAGCCCCCTAAACTCCTCCTTTTACCTCTTCCTAGACCCGCCGTGCTCTCTCTCTGTCTCTCTCACACCTCCCAGCCCTTTGGGGCTCCCTTTTTTTCTCCTTTCTTCTTCATCTTTTTTTTTTTTTTTTTTTTCTTTTGATTTATTTTTTTTTCCTCCCTGAGAGCATCTGTAACTAATGCAAACACATGCCGAAGCCGGAGAGTCAAAGCCTGCAGGATTAGCGTGGCATCCACAGCCCTGCCACGTTCTAATCCCGTGGTAATCCCCCTCCCAGCCCACCCCCACCCCCCCCCCAGCCCACCCCCCCACCCCCCCCCGGCTTTGCCCATTGTTTAAAGGAAGCAAATGGGATCGTTAGCGGGCAAACCTTAACCAGCTTGGAGCCGCAAGACGGAAGTCGAACCAATTCGCATCCCCACCCCCCTGGTTTTGTTTCTTCCCCCCTTTTTTTCCTCCTTGTTAGGCAAGGTGGGAGGGCTGGTGGTGGTGGTGGTGCCCCCCCGCGGCTGAGCTGGTGGAGCTGGGGCAGGCAGGGGGGTCTGTTGGCCCTGCCAGCCCCCCTGCTCACGCTGTGGCAGGTCCCCTGGGTGCCCCGGGCTCCTTGCTCCCTTGGCACCCAGCATCCCTGCCGTGGTGGGACCCCCAGGGCCACCTCCCTGCAGGCTCTCTGTGAGGGGCACGTTGGGGTCTGGTGGGGAAGGGGTGGCAGGTGGGGAACACACTTTTCCCTTCGATGGATTTGGGAGCTGGGACCACCTTTTCATGCCATTTCCAAGCCCCCAAGCACGAGGCTGGCCGGGAGGGATAAACACCCTTGTGGGTGCTTGAGCTGGGAAGAGCCACTGGAGGGTCCCAGGGTGGCACCTTGCAGCCCCCTTAGGCTCCCCTGAGCTGAGGGGGGGGGGGCACCACGAGGCAAGGAGGGGGCTACCAGCACCCCCAGCCCTGCATCCCCCGCCGGGGAGGGAGGCAGGTTCTGGCGCTCTGTCAAGGAATTAATTGAAAAATAAAATCATTAGATGGGAACTCCAGAAATGCAAAATTGTTGGGAGTTGGGGGGGGGGAGGCGGAGGGGGGGAATGTGAGCTTTTGTCAGGTTAATTTCTTCTGTATTGATGTTTTGTGACATTTACTTGTTGTTTATCTCCCGCAGCAGCTGTAATACTAAAAGAAAATGCACAGCTTGTTCCATTTATTTATTTTACACCTTTTCTTTAGTCCTATGGTATGTTTGTTTGTTTGAGAAACCCAGCGAGGCTTTTGATGTCTGAAAGCAGGATTTAAACAGCTGTTCTCCATGTGCTGCTGGCTGGGGAGAGAGAGGGGGGAGAGGGGGCTGCACTGCAGCTCCTGCCCAGAGGGCACTTCTAGCCCAGTGGAGAGGACACGATGCTGACTTCGGCCTCAGCATGGGGACCAAAAGGCTTTGTCACCCATGGCACTGGATGCTGATGCAGGGTTGAGATGTTGGCTCAGGTGCTGGCAGCCCCCAGGGTGGTTTCTCATCCTCCCACAGGCTGGAGCATCTACAGGGAGGGATTTGGGGACCCACGGTGGTTTTGGGAGCTTGATGGTGCTGTGGGGGGGGTGGTCACAGGATGGTGGTGTTGGTGTGGGGCAGGAGGAGTAAAGCAGGGACATTGCTGTGGAGGGAGAGCCAGCTTCATGCCTTCATCTGTTACCAGTGGAGGTGGGAGATGGTGGGTCTGTGTCCTGGCAAGCGCCTTGCTGAGCCAAGGCTGGTGCCTGGGTTGGTTTTGGGACCACTCTTGGACGGGGGGGTGGGAGAATTGGGGTCAGTGGGAAGGGTTGTCATCACCACTGAGCCCGTTTGGACACTGGGGCTATTTGCTTCCAGCAAAGCCTGTGAACCACAGCCCAAAGCATGGGGGGGAGGTTGGAGTCACACCTCCAGCCGTGGTGTCCTGCTGGGACCTGGCTGGTGAGGAGACAGAAATGATAGTTGAGGGGCCGGGAGGGGGAAGAGAGATCTGGAAGGAGCAGGAGATGAGCTGGAAGTGGTTCTGCATCAGCTTGGGTCGTAATACTTGCTTTTTTTTCTTCTCCTGCATCCCCTTTGCTACCACCCGGGCTGGGACAGATTCCCCAAAGAAGAGAAAACGATCAGAGGTTTTGAATGAAATCCTGGAGCATCTGGAAGAGGAGGAGAGCAACAAAGAGGAGGCCATCTAGCAGCTGCCTGGCTTTGGCAAGGTAGGTACCAGAGCAGCAGGGCCTAAGGGTCAAAATGCCCTGGGGTGCCACAGAGGTGGCAGTGCCAGGAGGAAAGGTGGCCTTGCAAAGGCTCAGTGTCTCCTGAGCTGGGGTCCCAGCTGCTGGGGTCTCCTCCCCATGACCCCCCAGGCTCGTAGCCGTGGTCTCAGGGGTTACAGCCTGGATTTGGGCTCGATTCAGGCTCCGTGTCGAAGCAAGTAGAGGCACTGTGTGTGTTTCCCTGTGCTCCCAGCACAGGGTTTGCTTTCCCACCAGGGAAGGCAGTGGAATTGCTGTTGCAGCAGAAATCGCTGGCGAGTGGTGAATTGGCCCTCGCTCGGCTTGGGGGAGAGCAGATGGGCTGCCAAAAAAAAAAAGAAAAGCAACCAACAAAAAAAAAGTGCCTGTTTGGAGCCCAACCTGCAGCTGCTGCCAGGAAACAGTTTGGCAAATGCCTTTTCCCTGCCAGCACCCGGGGCCTCCACAGCTTTGCTGCCTCCCAGGCCACCACGCACCCCAAGGTCTGGTTGGTGCCATCTCGAGTGCTGGCTGGCACTGCTCCTCCTTGGCCTGTGTCTTCTTGGAGTGGCATCTCTGGAGGCTGGAGGGCGTGGGGTGGGAGCCAGGATTAAATAGGTCCCTGTGGTCACACACAGTGCTGTTCAGCCAGCCCCCCCACCTCCTTCTGAGCCTGCCTGGCAAACGCTGCCTGGGTTCAGGAGAGGTGAGGCAGGCTCATGGATCTCCTTTGTGTTCGTGGTCGTGGTGAAGACCTTTGATTGCTGGTAGGAAACCTGTTCACCAGCCACAGCATCCAGATCAAAGTGTGATAAAAACACAGTGGGGGCTCCTAGGTGCCACCCTTTTCCATCCAGGGAGAGACTCACCACCCACCTCCACGGTGAGGAAACCCCATCCTGTGCTGAGAAACTCCTGCAGGGCCAAGAGAGATGCAGGCACACTGCCATGGGGAGGTGACTTGGGCACTGGGTTGACAAATCCTTCATGCTGGAGACAAAGTCCTTGCAGTGCTATCTGCAGCCAGGCTGGATTTGCCCAACACCACCACGGGAATGATTTTGACATGTTCTGGCTCCCATTTTCACAGCCATAGAAATGACACCGGTTCCTAAAACTCATCCAAGAGGCCTGTGGAACCCCTGGTTTTTGGGATGCTGCAATGCACGCATCCAAAGTGGTGAGGGGAAGCAAGGACTGTCCTCTGAGCCCAGCACTGGGGCCCTGCTGATGGGTGGGGAGGTGCTTAGTGGCAGCAGGAGTAGTCCCAGTTGGGCTCAGCAACTGCCTGCCCCACGCAGCACGTCTGCAGTGAGGGCTGGGGCCTCGAGATAAGGTTTGTTCCCTTGGAGCAGCTGATTTCAGGATGCATCCAGGTGGATGTGCTCTTAACACCTTCTGTAGCCAGCCTGGGATGGAGGTGAGGAGGGGATGGAGGTGAGGAGGGGATGGAGGTGAGGAAGGGATGGAGGTGAGGAGGGGATGGAGGTGAGGAAGGGATGGAGGTGAGGAGGGAGGGGATGGAGGTGAGGAGGGGATGGAGGTGAAGAGGGGATGGAGGTGAGGAAGGGATGGAGGTGAGGAGGGGATGGAGGTGAGGAGGGAGGGGATGGAGGTGAGGAGGGAGGGGATGGAGGTGAGGAGGGGATGGAGGTGAGGAGGGGATGGAGGTGAGGAGGGAGGGGATGGAGGTGAGGAGGGAGGGGATGGAGGTGAGGAGGGGATGGAGGTGAGGAGGGGATGGAGGTGAGGAGGGGATGGAGGTGAGGAGGGGATGGAGGTGAGGAAGGGATGGAGGTGAGGAGGGGATGGAGGTGAGGAGGGGATGGAGGTGAGGAGGGGATGGAGCAGTGCTGGAAGGATGGAGGTGAGGAGGGCTGGAGGTGGAGGCCTGGAGCAGGACATGTGGTGTTGCTCAGAGCCCTGGTCCTTCCACACATGTCCTGTCCCAGCTGCCCTGCAAAGCTCCTTCCAGCAGCCAACCCTGCCCTGGGCTCAGCACCCACGCGCTCCCTGGCTCTGTCCCCCTGTGGTGTAAAACACTGAGCAGCTCCAGGGCATCACCCTGCTGTTTGTGCTTGGTGGATGAGTGGGTAAACTGAGGCACAGGTGTAGGAGCAGCACTGCCAGAGAGGGTTGGCTGAAATGGTGCTGGGCTCACCAGGAAGGGAGGAAGTCTCTTATTTCTCCCTTTTCTTGCCCAACGTTGCTCAGCAGCGTTCCCATCCCTGCTCCCTCTGCATTGGCATGGGGGGTGGCACCAGCAGGACCTCAGTGGCCCAGGGGTGGATCTGCAAGGGGAGTGGGGGGAAAACATCACAAGGAAAAAAAGGACTTTAGCATCCTGGGGGGGTTGGACAACCCAGCACCACTCAACAGAAGGCAGAGGAGCCGGGCAGATCTATCACCACCGCACAACTCCAGCGGAGCTTTGCAGGGCTGCAGCTTGCATTTTCCTGAGTTTTTGGTGTTGGGTTTTTTTTTCCTGTTGGGTTTGTGGGTTTTTTTTTTCCCTTTTATTTCCCCCCCCCCCCCCACTCTTCCTTCATTGTCTTTTGTGGCAGGGCAGGTTTCTTGCTGAGCGTCTCTGAGGTCTGCAGCGGCGACGAAAAGGATTAGCGCAAGCAGAGCATGTAGGCTTTAGAGAACAGAGCAGAGTTTGGTTTCAACATCTAATTCAATTTGTTCTGCCGAGATTGAAATATGAAATGGTTGCCAGTCAAACGTTCAAAGAGGGAGGAGGGAGGAAAGAAGAGAGAGGGAGCCTTCTCAAATTTAAATTTTAATGAAAATTAATTTAACCCTTTGATAATCGGATGTTATTTCCCGGGCTGGAAACGCGGGGGGGGAACAACATTCATGAGGGTTTTGGGTTTTTTTTTTCCCTCCCCACACACCTTCAAACATAATGAAGATTTTCTTTTTCCCTTAATGATACTTATCTTGTTGAGCAGTTTGACATTGGTTAATTTTTCAGGCAATTTGGTATCAGGGAAATCTATTTGATTGGGGGGAGGGCCTGTGTATGTGTATACAGATATATATATATATATATATGTGGCCATACATTAATTAGTAAAGTGCTGATCACAGCTCTGGAGAACAGTTTTGAGTTAATTCCCACTCCAAAGCAAAGACTCCACTTCTTTGTTGTGGATTGAGAATCCCACATATTGCACCCCTAAAATTACAGCGGGAACTTTCTGCAAACGAGCATATCCCTGCTAATTACCCTGAATTAAAATGAGGACCTAAGTAGGTCTGCTGGAAATTCATCACTCCCCACTGCCTTTTTTTTTTTATCCCTCAATCTGAAACAATCCTAATGATAAAATAATGCAAACTCCCTTAACTGTCCACGGAGTTGAACGTGGGAAATAGCCTCCCACTGGTCCTTAACCCTAGTGGTGCTGCTGCACTAATATGCTTATTTTGTTTGGGAGTGATAATAGTCTCTTTTAGCAGTAACAATTATTCAGAAAGGTTGTATCTATAGCAAATGATTGCACACTAATTGTGGTAATTAGGCTGTGATGAGCTGTAGCTCTGGTCTCCCCTTTTTGCTGGCTCTTGGCACCATGGGGTTGGTGGCACCGTGTGTGTTGGTCACTCCTCAGCTGCTCCTGGGGGGGATCTGGTTTGGGTTGGGAGGGACCTTAAAGATCACCCAGTCCCAACCCCCTCCGTAGGCAGGGACACCTCCCACTAGACCAGGTTGCTCCAAGCCCCATCCAACCTGCCCTTGAACACTTCCAGGGATGGGGCAGCCACAGCTTCTCTGGGCAACCTGTGCCGGTGTCTCACCACCCTCACAGCAAAGAATTTCCTCCTCATGTCCAACCTAAATCTCCTCTTTTCCAGTTTTAATCCATTACTGCTTGTCCTCCTCGTTTAGGGTGCTCTGGATGTCCTTTTTGGGGTGGGTGTGGTATATCCAAGCTGTGCCTATGGCAGAGGGGACAAGCAGCTCCTGGCCAGATCATCACCCATCACTCTGAGGGCCAGAGCTGGAGATACCAACTGCTCTGGGGCTGCTTGGGTGACTTCAGGCTCCAGCAGCTGAGTTTGGGATAGCCTCTCTGGGCTGGGGCAAGGTCCATCAGAGAGCTGAAACTGGTGGGTTTTACTCAGTCCTGTCTCCTGCAACCCCTGGATGTGGTGTGGGGTCCCCAGGGGGGCTGCAGAGCCTGGGTTGAACCCCCTGCCCCAGCGGGTGGGATGGTGCCAGGGTGGAAGCTGCAGTTGTTCCCTGGGCACCTGCTGCATCCCCCTCCCTGGGGCTGGCTCTGGAATTGGATTAGGATGTTGTTCAAATGCAGCTTTTTTACTGAATGAGAGGGTTAACGGGTTTTCATGTCAAACTAGCTCTACTTTATTGCTGCCTGCTGCCAGAGGCCTGTGTGGGCTGTTATCTACTTAAGAGGACAGCAAGGAAATCAGCACGGAGTGAGGATCCAAGGGACCCTGGTTTTGCTGGGTGCTGCCTGCTTCCAGGGCTGGGTGTCTATTGCAAACCCTGGTTGCTTATCCCAGAGGATTAGCCAAGGGAAGCCACTGCTGCTGGCTCTGTTGTTTCCCTGCCTGGCACCTCCATTCCCTTCCCTGCAGGCAGCAGAAAAACATGGTGACTGTGTCCAAGGGATCAGAGGAGTCACCACCACAGATCAGCCAGGCTCAGCCCCAGCTGAGGTGACTCTCAGGAGCTGGGTGGCATCATGGAAGGGGACAGCAGCCAACTGCTGCCTGTGGGGAAGGGCTGGGATGCTGGCTGGAGATGTGCTTGGAATTTGGGCAGCCTGAGCTTCTCCTTCATATTATGGTGTGTCTGGACCTTACCCCAGGTCGCACCAAGAGCAGTGTTCAGCACCACCCCCTTCCAGCCTCCACCACCCCCTTCCAGCCTCAACCACCAGCTTCTTCTGAAGGAAATAGGAGAGCAAGGAGGCAGCATGCAGCTTTCCTTTCTCCAGAGCCCAGCTCTGTGTGACTGAGCCACACTGCCTCCTGTTTTCCCTAAATACATGCATCAGAGAGGGGGAGCAATCGCGTGGCAGGGATTGAGATTTCAGACTTAGCCATTCATGAATAATAATCAGGCTCAGTAATTCGCAGTAAATGGGTATCCAAATTGGCTAATAAGGAAGGCTTTCACCCCAAACTGGAGCTGGGAAGAGAGGCAGAGAATATCAACCAGCGTTGGCTGAGGTGGGGTGTGCACGGGGGGACATGACTCGGGGAAATATGGAAAGCAAAACCAGTGCCAGAGCAAGGAGACCAGGGAGCAGCACTGGGGAAGGACCCTGGAGAAGGGACAGCATCCGACCTCCCCTGGCCTGGGCCCGCAGGAGGGTGGGATCCCTGCAGTCTGTAATTAGTGCCATGTAATTAAGCTCAGCTCTCTCCTCCAGCCCCGGGACCATGCTTGGCTGGTGGGTGTTAACACGCCTGGCTCGTGGGTCCTGCTGCTGCTCCCACCCACATGGACTGGAGGCTTCAGAGCTGGTGTCACCCTGTCCCCACGTGTGACAGCCCCAGCTCAGGGCTTGGCAAAGCTGCTGGGACAGCAATTGCTGCAGGAGGGGTGGCTGTCAGGAGAGGGGATGTAGGGGGAGGAAAAAAAGGTTTTATTGCTGTGCATTCAACTAAGATTCAGGTTTTGCTTGATCTGCTGGTTAATTTTCTCCTGCGAGAGCAAGCGAGGCAGCGGTGGGAGCTGTGTCCAGGTGTGGTGAGGTGGGCTGTCCCATCTGCATCTGCTGGCAGTGGGCTCCAACGGGGAGGAGATGCTGCCCACAGCACCCTCAGCTCCTGGGAAAGGCTCCCAAGAGCTGGACACCGGTGGGAGCAGCAGCAGCATGAGCTCAGGAGGTCATCGAGTCCTTCCCTACCACAGATCACGCTGCTCCCCAACAAATGTTCCTCTAGCAGCACCTTAAGGTGATGTTTGATAAAGTTAAGACAGAGATAAAAACGGCAAAGCACCTCTGCAGCTCTTGGCCTGTGATTTGAGCTATTTAAATATGCAGAATAGAAGCTGGGAGTGCAGCTGAGGAGTAGCTGAAGGAAGGCTGCCCCTCCGAGGGCCGGCCGTTGCCAGGCGGTGGTTTGCAGCTGCTAAATGACTTTTGAAATGGAGAAGAAACCTGCAGCCACTTTTACAGTCCCCTCAGCTCCCTTATATAGGGCAGCACAAGGGCTGGAGAGCAGCACGCGGCCGCTTGGCTGACTTACCAGATATTACAGCCCTGCTGTCCTGCAGGAAGGAATTGCAATGGATTTGAAACCAACTCCGGCCAAAGGCGATTTTCCTCCTGCTCTTCCACCCCCCTCCTCGCCACCTCTCCCCTCCCCGTGCTGCTGGATTGAGGACACTTGCAAAATTTAGTATGCTGGGTGGCATGGAGCAAGCAAACCTTTTCTATTATTTTTTTTTTCCCCTGGGACTTGGCTTATTTAAGCGTGTTGGAAAGTGGGTTTGGAGCGTGTGGGGTCTTTCCCTGGGGTGTGATGGATGCTCTCGGTGCTCCAGAAGCTGCAGCACCACAGAGCTGGTGGCTGGAGGCTCCCTGTGTCTGTCTGTCCCTTCCCAAAGCCAGAGGTGGGATTTAGCAGGTGTAATGAGGACAGCTTTAGAAGCCAGGAGGGATGGAGAGGAGAAGGTGCTCCTGCCTCTCCTGTGCTTGGTGACCTAAAATCTTGCTGGAGTTAAGTGGAGCTCTTGTTAGCAGCCATCCTGCTGGTGCTGATGGAGCTGGAGAAGTGTTTGGGTGCTGCCCCTGCTTTGGGTGAAGCTTTATTTTGCATTTTGTGCTGTGATTTCTAACAAGTAGAGAACCTTTTAAGTCCTTCCCTCTCCACAGGCTCTGGGCAGGTGTGCAGCACGAGCTGCCACCACTGGCTCAGCCTGAAGCCCCCCTCCAGTTCCCCTGGGACTGGGAGCATCCCACCAGGGTCCAAATTGAACCCAGGTTGTTTCAACCGAGCCAAGCCAGGCAGAGATGTGCTTGGTGCTGGTGGCTCCAAAGGCTCCCTGACACCTGATGGGGAGGCAGAAACAGGCAGATTGCAGGCAGGAGCTGTTTCCATTTCATTTACGGCCAAATCCAGCCTGGGGTGTCAGCCTGGGCTAAGAAAGCCCCGGGGAAACACCAGGATGGGCTGTCCCAGGAGCAGTTTGAAGCACGTGTCAACAGGGATGGAGGGCTTGTGCTGGGGTGGGGGGAGGAATCACAGCTCAGCATCCTGCAGGATAAAGGGGACGGACACATCACCCCCCCCGGGGCAGCTGCGAGCTGGGGTGGCTTCTCCTCCCGCCAGAAACAGGATGAAAAACTGAAAGCTGGGAAGTTGGGTGGGTTTGTTGTTTTTTTTTTAATTAAAAAACAAAACCCAAGCCCACTCTGTGTGTCAGCCACTGTGCCCAGAGCCCCGAGCACCCAGCAGTGACTGCGGCTGCGTGAGGTGGGGAGGGGGGGGTGAAGGGGGGCAGGCAAAGCCTCGGACTTCGTTAGGATTCAGCCCTTAGATCTCTCCTTTCTCTCTGATGGCTGAGTGTGATTGACACTTACAAATTACCCAGCCAAAAGTGTCGAGTCTTTGACCCCTGAGTAACATCTTTGGCAAGCCTGAGATTTGCCAGCATTTTGTCATCTAATTACTACAAATCCCTTGAAAATTCACTGGCTGGTGAATTTTTAATGCGGGACAATTTCAATGTGATGCATCGCCCAGATGGGCACGCACGTGTGCTCCTTCCCTCTCCCCCCACCACCTCTTCTCCTTCCCTTTCTTCTCCTCCTCCTTCTTCCCTTTCTTTTCTCCTCTTCCTCCCACCCCCCCCCCCCCCCAATCCCTTTTCTTACCTTCCTCCAGTGTGCATCCATATTTGCAGGAAGAGCCCTGACATCTCATCCCAAGCCTGGGATGGGGCTGGGCACATCGTGTGTCCCCCCAGCCTGACAGCAGCACAGAGCCCCCTCTCCATCTCCCTGGTGGTGGCAGGGACCTGCTACATGGCATTAATTTTGGGTTTTTTCCACCTTCTCAGGTCTCTTGTTGACGGATGAAGAGGGAGAAGCCACCTCTGGGGACTCAACAGCCAGCACACTTGTTGCCAGCAGAGTCCACTCATCCTGGGACCCTCAGGGCTGATTTATGTCCAGGTCTTGGTATTCCCAGCCTTTTAAACAGACCTGGAATTGGAGCAGGAGGAAGAGCCCTTGTCTACCAGCAGCTCCTGGATCACTTCTTAAATCCAGGCAGGGATGTGATTCCTCAGATCTCAGAAAGCTCCCAACCTGGCGGCACAGAAACCTGGGGAGACTGCCCCTGCTGAGCCCAGGAACTCCAGCAGAACCTGCTCTGAATGTCTGAATTAAGTGTTAATTCCTGGACATTAAAAACCATGCATCTATTTTAAGACTTTCCAACCCGAGTCCCAGCTCAGGTTTCTTTGCATTGGTTTCATCCACATTCTCCCCAGCTGGGTAGTTGGGTTTTGTTCTGATCAGGAGACAAGCACATTTTAGGAGGGAGCCCTGGGCTTTGCTGTGTGGGGCTTTGTGCCTTGTGTCGTTCCTGTCCCTGCTCCCAGGCAGTCGCCTCCTGTCTCCCTTTCCCAGCTTTCCAAAGGAAAGAGGCTTTGCTTTTCAACCAGGGGACTGCTTTACATATGTAGGCAGCTGATAAAGTATTTTCACTTCGCCCCTTTCCCCTCTGGGAATCGCTGTCTTACGGCAAAACTGTTTTGTCTGACAAGGGCTGCAACAGATTACACGTGTTGGCTGCAAACACGGGGCCTTTTTTATGCCTTTTTTTTTTTTTGCCTTTTTTCTTTCTGAGAACCACATACCTTTAAAAAATAATAAAGATTCTCTATCTCTTCTCTGCCGTGGCAAGCTCTGCCTTTTGCCTCCTGGCCCCAGGAGCAGCCCCGTGTTCAGATCTGCCTGTGGCACCAGACCTCCCCGGTGTGACGCTTTTCTCCCAGTTGGGTGTCCTCAGGTTTGTTTGTTTTTCCACGTGTGAGTTGGATTTGAGGCTGAATCCACAAAAATGACGCTGGTTCTGTCAGGGCTGAGCGCTTCAGTTGGGGTTTTGGCCGTGGTTTGGGGTGGGATTTCTTGGGAGACCTTGGGGGAGCGATGCCCTCGTGCTGCTGAGGACCAAGCGCTGAGTTTCACGTTGGCAACTGCAGCAAGGGACCACGTGTGGTGGCCTTGGTGGCTCGGGGACATCCAGGACACCATTTCCCCACCCAAACATGAGCCATAGATTTCTCCCATCTCCCAGCCAAGCTGTGATTGCCTCGAGAGTTGGTGAGCCCATGGGACCCACCTGGCCTGAGGGTTTTCCATTGCCATTTCAAGGGGGAGGAGGTCCCACCAGCAGCACAGTCTGACCCTAGACTGGGGACACTGTCCTGAGCATTTTCATGCCTGAGGATACCCAGGAGTGATGTGAAGCCTGACCAGCTCTTTTCCAATTCAGTGCTCTCTGTTGTTTTGGGGTTTTTTTTCCCCCCATCTCCACATCTTCACTCATGAAATCCCATTAAAGCAACAAGCCCAGGTCTAGGGAATACTTTGCTTCCCCCGAGTTCTTTGTGGAGATAATTAACTCTGTGCTCTCAGGCTGAAACCTGCCGTGGCCTGCAGTGTCCACAGGGGATGGATGGGGGGAACCACAGCTGGAAAATCCAGAGGAGGAACCAGCTGAGTGACTTTTGCTGCAGTGTGTGCCCAGGTTGGGACCAGCCACCAGCCTCCTTTCCTGTCTGTAGTTGTCCCTCAGCCCAACGGGACATCCTTTCCTTTTTGGGAACATCCTTTATTGCTCTTGGTGCCTTTTCTAGCTTCTCTGTGCCTGGTTCAAACCAGGAATGGATTATGCATCCTCCAGCCTTTCCTGCAGATGTGGGCACAGCTCTGGTTTGTAACCTCAGCTTGATCCTTCTCCTAGTCTTCCCATCTCTTCCCGATGATTTCTGCCCTTCAGCCTCCCATCACTTCCCCCCCACTCCTGTTTCTTACAGAGCCAAGTCTGGTGGCCTGGAGATGCTCTGGGTGGTCGGGGAAACAGAGTGGGTCACCCCTGGAGGGATCAGCCCAGGGCAGCATGGGGTGATGCTGCCGGTCCAGGCAGGCCCACCTGCACCCCAACACCTCCCCAGGGTCTTCAAAGGCCTGGAAGTGTCCTGGTGCCCACCAGCAGCCCGTGGCATTCCATGAATCCCCTGCTGTGGTCACATTGTCCTGCCCGGGTAACTGAGCAGTAATTAGTGCTGCTTGCTCCAGCAAGTGAAACCCAAATGTCAGAGAACATCAAAGCTGTCAAGACCTGTTTTTACTGCACCAAAATCTCTGTGTGTGTCTTGAAATTTGGAGGGGGGGGGGAGTGTGAATCCAGCCCCAAAGCACCGGGCAAAGTCCCTTCCCTTGGCTGTACTGCCACCCTGGCAGCTCATTCCCAGCTCCCTGCTTCAGTTTCCCCTGGAAGGGACCCCCCCGTGCCCTGTGTGGGGAGAACTGTGTAGTTGGGTGGATGGGAGAGGTCGGATCCTGCCCTGGGGGGGCAAGGCAGGGTAGCAGCAGCTGGGGAGGGAAGGGTGGCTCAGCAGCCATGGGAAACCCCTTCCAATTTAGCTCCTAAAAACCAGATGTAATGAACCCAAGGGCTGTCCCCGCCCGGGCACCCACCCGAGAGCTCCCACACTCCCAAACCTGCCTGCTTGAGGCTACGGGGAGGTTTTTGGGGAGCAGGTCCCGTGGCAGGATGGTGAGGCACCAGCCTGCTTCCCATCCCTGCACCGAGCAGGAGGGGGAGAGAGAGCGAGAGAAAGCGGGAGGGAAAGGACATGTCAAATCAATCATATTTAAACAAAAGCCTCTTCGGCCCAAGGGCCCTTTTAAAAGCTGCTTATTTAATTAAAAGTCCCATTTTCCATATTTATGGCCCTTATTCAGTTAAATATTAACCGCCTGGGCCAGGGCTGGTTTATTCTTTGGGAAGAGGCAGCGTTGGGAGGTTCATTAGGGGTTTATCAGGGAGCCAAGAAGCCCGGCAGATGGAGGGAGGGATGGAGGGATTATGGGTGGGTGGATGGATGGATGGATGGATGGATGGATGGATGGATGGATGGATGGATGGATGGATGGATGGATAAATGTGGGCCAACACACATGGGCTTGTGCCAGCTCCCAGGGACCATGGGGATGGCACCACCAATGGCCCAGCTCTTTGAGGCCACCCCTTGTCACCTGGTGAGATGCAGGGAAATGGGGTTAAAAAGAGGGGAATTGGGGCCGTTGGGATGGTGTGAGATGGGCAGGCACAACATGAGCCCTCACGTTGTAGGAAACAGCCAGAAATCCAGCCTCTGGGCATAGCTTATCCCCCCAGAACCCCTAAGTTGTGACAGAACAATCATAAGAACACCCAGTTTTGCCCCAGGATCGTTGGACCATCACTGGCTACTGGTCAAACCCCTCCCAGGGCTGTGGAAACAGGACTGTTTTCCCCCAGAATATTACTCCCAGCAGCTCAGTGGACAATTCTTGTGTGACAGCCACGGCTGTGCTGGGTTTTGACAGGTCAGAGCTTGTGCAGGACCTCCCTGAAGGTTCATCAGCCAACCATGGGGTGCGTGCCCCAGCCTGGCCCCTGGGAGCTGGAAGCAAAGACCTCAGGGGAGGTGGGGGTGGAGGTGAACCTCACTGGTAGACACAGCTTGGAGGGCCAGAGCAGCACACCTGGCTGGGATGAGGTGACCAATGCCTTCAGAACAGGTAGGAAAGAGGTGAAACTGGAGCTTATATAGACTCCTGTCCAGGGGAGGGGATGAGATGGGCCTCCTGCGGTTGAGTTGGTTCTCCAAGGAGAAGCAGCATGTCCTGGCCATGATGCCAGCAGCAAGCAGAAGTGGAGTGACCACCACATCAAGGAGAAGGTGCTGGGCTGGGGAGAGATGGGGCTGAAGGCTGGGTGTGTTGGTGGTGGCTACCACCTAGCTCATACTGTGGGAGGTGGTGGTGCTCTTTCTCTGGTGGCTGTCCTCCTTGCCTGCTGGTGGCTTTTCCCTGGCTGTGCCAGGCAGGTGCTTAGCTCAATGTGACCTTAGAGATAATTGATGGTTTGATGATGTCTAACTGCTCCAACCTTGGTACTGTGCAAGGGGCAGGGCGTTCTGCCTTGGTTGGGTAGATGGTTACCAAGTGGTTCTTGTGTGTTATTTTACAAGGCTGTAGTGAAACAAAACGGTTGTCCTGGAGTCAACAGCTTTGCTGGAAGCTGGGCTGGTTGGGAGAACTTGGTCAGGTTCCTCACATAGCTGTGGATCTGGAACTGGCTTAGAAGCTCCAGCCTAACCTGGGAGCTTCCTTAGGCCAGAAGTTTCTCTGTGCAATAGTGCTCCTCCTCCAGGTGCTGCTGCTTTTTCTCCAGTGGACCCACACAGCTTTGAGCTGCCACCATCAAGGTGAGCCTCTCCATGGGGAACACTGTGGAGCAGAGAAGCAGCCATGCTCCAGAAGGTACCCATGGGGCAAGCTGGGAAGCCCTGGCAGGAGGAGTTGTGATGTTCCCCTGTGGTGCAGGACAACGTACTTTAGATGTGCTGGGAGATTCCTTCAGGAGGGAAGGTCCACTGTGAAGGCTGCAGGAGAGTGTGGCTCCCCTGGGTGGACCTTGAACAGGTTGCCTAGGGAAGTTGTGGAAGCCCCATCTCTGGAAGTGTTCAAGACCAGGATGAATGGGTTTCTGAGCAACCTGGTCTAGCGGGAGGTGTCACTGCCCATGCAGGGGGGGGAGGTTGGGACTAGATGATCTTTAAGGTCCCTTCCAACCCAAACCATTCCCTGAGTCCATGACCCAAAAGCTTGCTCTGAACTCCATCCACCCTAATCCTCTTCTTTTTTGGAAGCAGCCCCACAGCACCCGGACGGGCCAGGTGCCACCAAGCCCAGGCTGGGCGGGGAGTGTGGTGGGACCATCTCCCCCTCAGCCCAAACCAAGCCCTCTCCTTCCTCTCCACCATGAATAACACAACCCCAGAGGTGAAGGGGACGTTGGGAGGGCGATGCCGGCGGGGCCAGGAACGCAACGGAGCCGGCGATTTCCTCCTGGGAAGAGGGGGTGAGGAGGAGGAAGGATGGAGTTTGGGGGGGGGGGGGGGGAAGGTGGCTGGTGTGGAAGGGGTGGGTTGGGGGGGGGGGGCGTTGGGAGAGGGAGAGACACCGGGTTATCAGAGAAGTGTGAAGACAATAATGCAATCTGACATTTCTGAAATGAGACCCCCCGGTTGCCCTGGCAACGGCTCACGTGGGACCAGCTCCCGGGAGACGGCTCCGAGATGTGCTATAAATGATGTTTGATTAGAATTTAAATCATTTAGGCGGAGAGAAGATAGGCCTTTTGTCAGTGTGGGGACTGGCGGGGGTCAGCCACCCAGCAGCTGGCTGGGGACGGGGCCAGGGGTGGCCCTGGGGGGAGGTGGGGGGGGGGGTTGCTCCCGCCCTCCCCTCCACCAGGGGGTGGTGACCTTCCCGATGGGAGAAGAGGGAGCTGGAGGCTGAAGAAATGCGGCGGGGGAGGAAGATGAGGCTGTGGGGGAGGAAGACGTTGTGGGGGAGGAAGAAGATGCTGCACCCTGGGAATCGCCAGAGTTTTGGGGGTTTTCCCCAGCTGGTGCCAAGGCCCCAGGATGCTCCTGTGGTTTCCACCAGCTGAGAACCTGGCCCTGGGCTTTTCCAAGAGTGGCAAACGTGTGCTCTAATTAAGATAACGACACTTCAGAATCCGTTCTGCCTCCCTAGAAGTTTCCTTGAGGAGCAGGGAATGAAGCACGTGGTTACCTCCAAGTGGAGTGCCCTTCCCAGGGGAGATGGGCCCAGGTTCTCCCACCACCTGCAGACCATGGCCCAGGTAAGCTCTCCAGCATCCAGCCCAGTTCAGAGGAGATGTTTGGGGCAGGAATCTCGCTGGACAACTGTATCCTGGGCATTTCTGGCTCTTTCCAGCTCCTTGAGGCATGTAGTGAGGTCCTCCTTGCTGTACACAGTCTTCCTTGTCATGAAATACTTTTTCTGGCTCCAGGGGCTTGGAGGACTTCATGCATGGAGCAACGGAGATTGAGGCAGGGTCAGCAGCCATGGTTTATGTGCCTATCACAGCAAAACTGCAGTTATTCGGTTTATTGAGTGAGGTCTCCAGGTGGTGGCAATGAAATCCAGGCAAGTCTCAACTCAGGTGCAAGGTCTCTGCAGCCTCCTAGTGCCAAGGGGTGGTGGGTCACTCTGGTTCTTGGCCACCGAGGACAACACTCAGATTAGTTGAGCCTTTCTCATCCAGTTCCGTTAGGAGATGGCTTAAAAGCATCTGGACCTTCTTCTGAGGTCTCATGAGTGGTGTGCAGAGGTGCCCACCATCCAAGCTAGGAGACAACCCCTTCAGGAAGGCTGACTCCTGGGAGAAGGCTCCTGCACTGCCTTGCCCTTGTTACCTACCCACAGGAGATGGGCTTGGTTGCCTTGGGTGGGAACTTGAACACCTCGTGTTCAAGTCTTGTAGCCTGACAGGGGCTGGGAAATGTCCCATCACCCCAAGCCTGGCTGAGGTCCTTCACCAGCTGCCCTCAGGGTGGGGAGATCCAGTGTTGCCCCCCACCATCGAGTCAGCTAGAGGAGCCCATTACTACCTTAAATATCAACAAGCCTGAGACTGGGCGAGGAGGAAAAGTGGCTGATTTCCCTCCCAGCTGGTGGGAGAAGGGAGTTAAAAGCAAAGCAGCAGCTGGACGTGGACTTTCTTCTTGGAAAAATGTTAAATTGCTTGCTCTGATGCCGTGGTTTAGGTTCAATGAACCTTCAGAGCTTGCTTTTCAACTTCCCAAAAATGCCAAATGATCATGAAATTAGAGCTAAACTAAGAAGTCTCGACAAATATTAATCTAATGAAATTAGCTTCTTTCTGGTCGTGGACCAGCAAAGAAGGAATTGCAATGTTCTCACATGTATTAATTATTTGAATGTATTCAACAAGCCTTTCCTGACTGCTTTCAGCGGGTGGTTTGGTCACAAATATTCTGACTCCCAAGTTTTGTTTCATAGTTGTGATCACCCTGTGAAGGGAACTGCAGGTTGGGTGAAGAATTGGGTCCAGGGGAGCTCTGAGCTTTGGGGTAGGCTTTCCAGCTTCTGCCCTGCTCCCTGGGGCTCTGCTGGGCTGGTCTGAGCAGGCCCGAGGTGTTGGCTGGAGGAAGGAGGCTGAGGAAGGTGTTGCTGTTTAAATTAGCACTGGATTGAGTGGGTTTGTCACAGCACCAGCTGGCAGGGCTGGCTGTCCTCTTCTGTCACCCGGGGAGGAGAGATGTGCAGGGTTTGGGTCCATCACTAAAGGATGCTCAGGTCCTGCCTGTCCCCATGGGGATTGTCCTGGTGCTCTGTGGGCTCAGAAATGCCTCGAGCATCCCTGTCCCCTGTGGTGGGCTCTGGGCTGCCCAGTGCTGGTGAAGTAACCTGGGTGGTCCCTCAGCAGGAGCAGGACCCAGGAGAGGAGGTGATGTGACCCTTCCCAGCAGCCTTGCCACTTGGTGAAGGGTGCAGAGACAACTCTAGTTGCAAAGCCCCTCCCCGTGTTCCCCTACAGCTGCAGTCCCCAGGAAGTCCTCACTTGTTGAAGAAGTCCCTTTTGTCACTGATCCTGCTTATCCTGCTGCCTCCCACCTGTGTCCTGAGCTGTTGGTGCTCAGCTGTCAGGGTGGTCCTAAATGCACTGTAAAAAGTCCTCTGCCACCGTGTTCTGGGCAGGTCTGTGGGCCTGGGGCTCCCTGGAGAGACACTTCTCATTCTCCCCACAGGACATGAGCCCCATCAGTGGTGGAAGGTGGCTGTCTCTTCACCAGCTCTCCCATGTGCTGGTGGAGCCCAGGACCCTCCTCCAGAGTTTCCTCCCCCTGTTGTAGGACATCCTGGAGTGGAGCAGGGCCATGGGAGGACTTCAACCCATGTCCCCAAGGGAAATGTGTCAGAAGTGGCTTTGGTAAAGCTGGATAAAGCTCTCAGTTGGGTTTTCCCCAAGTGAGCTGGTGCCCCAGATGCAGCAATGGACCTCTGAAGAACTCCTCCAGGGAAGGTGTCCTTCCTGGTCCCCAACACTGGCCTTGCCAGCCACCATCTCTCCCCTGGAGCTCCCCTTACAGGAAGTTTCTTCTAGATGGGGCCAGGAGGAAAAAGTAGGTGGGTTTGGTTCAGATCAGCAGTGAATTAAACATCTTCCCCAATGGATCCACCGCCAAGCGTCGAGTCATTTGACAAAAATGCAGAATTTCTTCTTTGCTGGCGTTGTTCTCTTGCAGCACCTCGTGTTCAAGGCTCAGCCTGTCCCTGCAGCACGGGGGCCCTGGGGACACTTCCTGGGGTGTCCCCAGCATCCTCCTGAGGTCCCTGGCACAGCACCAAGGAGCAGGTTCCTGGGCTGAAGTGGCTCGAGGTAAGACAGACTCAGAACAGACGTAAACCTCAAATTTCTATGTCTGAGTAAATAAAAAAAAAACTGGGTCAAATATTCCTGTTCTAACAGGAGTGTCACAGGGGCCACTTCACTCCTGGCAAGACTTACTCTTTTTTTTCATTTCCTTTTAGGTTTTCAGTTTGGTATTTAAAGCACCCACCCCAGGTCTGGTGTGTCCCTCCACGGGACAGACCACCTGGGGCTGGGGACAAGGATGGTCCCTTCTGTCCTTGCCTGTAGCATGGACATGGGGGGGTGGAAAAGCTGGGTTTGCAGCTCAGATGGTGTTTGAAGTGTCCTTTAAGGCTGGGCTGGCTGTGGAGAGGCCTTTCCCAAGGGGAAAATAACTGCAGGGAACCAGAGAGGTTTTTAACACAAACCTCTTGACTCCAGGAAGGGCAGCTGCTGGCTGGGATGGTCTGGCCTCTGGAAAACCTGGTGCTTGGCAGCTGTCACAGATGGCTGAGAGGTGATGCTGTGACACTGGTGTGACCGTGTTCCACGGTGGCTTTCCTGGCATCGTGGCTTTTTTTGGAAGCTGGTATCTTGGGGAACAGCAGGGCCCGATCCAGCACGAGTGCTGGCAGGAGCATCTGCAGCTGGCAGCGTCCTCAGCCCGTCCCCACTTGGATTTGCACAGCACCAAACCTGTCACCTCCCACCAACGCCCTGCTCCCTCTCTCTGTGCTGTCCCCGGAGGAGGATCCGTCAGGAAGAGCCATCTTCCCGCTTTGTTCGGCTCCTCCAGCCCCGGCTCCTGCGAGCGGTGGGGCAGGAATGGCCGGGAGGGATGCCCGATGCCAGACACCGGGGTGCTCGATGCCCGATGCCAGACACCGGGGTGCCGGACCCCGGGCCCGCGCAGCCGCGCTCCTCTGCCGGCTGCTCGTCTGAAGCTCTCCTGCTCCCGGGGTTTCCTCAGATTCCCGTTTCCCAAACTGAACCTGTGCTTAACCCTTCCCTCACCCCCAGCAGCCAAGCGACAGCGGCTGTCGCATCCATCTCCAGAACCCTCTGGATTTTCTTTTTCTGATTCCCCCCCCCCTCCTCCAAACATTTGCTGCTTTCTCTCGTATAAATGGAAGCATCTTCCATCACCACCAAGCCCCCGGGGCAGAAGCAAATGACACCAATAGCTCTGCAGCCTGTCAGGGCCACATGCCCGCTGGAGAGCACCGGGAGGAGGGACAGGGTGACAGGGGGAGCAGATGGGGCCAGTCCTGCTCCATCACCCCTTGCCAGCAGCAGCCTCAGCTGCTTCCAAAGGGGCTTTCCCCACCCTCGCCTTGTGCTACTTGCTCTCACCCTCCAGCACTGTCCCCTCCCTGCAGTTCCTCTCCATTTTCCCCTTTTCTCCTGTAACATCTCCACCAGCTGAGCTGTTTGCCGGCCCCTCTTTGCCCCAGCTGCCCGTCACTCATGGATATTTCATGTGGGATCCTTGGTTTGGGCAATCAGTGCTTCAAAACCATCACATGATATCAGAGAGGGATGGAGCAGGCTGGGGTGGAAAGTGATACAGGGCAGAGAGGAGGAAGAAAGTGGGTGTCTCAGGAAAAAAAAACACCAAAAACACAACAACAAACAAAAAACCCAACACATTTATGCAACTGTCTGGCAGCTCCAGAAAAGCAATACCTTCATTTCTCCATGGGAAACCAGGAGACAGCTCCGTGTCTCTGTGGCAGAGCTGTCAGATCCTGCTGAGATTTGGGGGGTTTTAGGGGGTGTGTGGCTCCAAACCTGGTCGGTTGCATGAGGAGGTGGTTCCAACCACTGATTTCTTAAGCAGGCTCTGCATGGAGAGAACCTGGAGCCCTGCTGACCTCTGATCCTGCCCCTCACCCCAGGTGATAGGGACCCGGAGGGGGTGACACAAGGGGGTTCTGCCTGCTTGGTTGTGCCAGGGGAACAGGAGACCTCCAAAAACACCCCCATCTCAGGCCACGCTGTGCTGCTGCTCCCCATTCCCAGCCCTCCTCCAGGCCAGGCGTGCCCCTTGGCATCTCCCACCTGGTTTTCCTGTGTTCAGGGGCTGTGTGTGCCCGGCACGGGGCTCTAGAGGCTCCGGATAACAAACCCCCAATGCTTAGTGAAGCTGTTTTGCCAAATTTCCCCCCCCGTTCCCAGCCGAGGGAGGGGGTGGCAGGAGCCGTGGCCGCTCCCACTCCGGAGCCGCATCCCTCACGGTGTGTAAACCGTCCCGCTCCAGGAGGCATCCAGCAGGGGGGGGGCTGCAGAGCCGTTGCCTGCTGTGTCACCCCCTCCTCATCCATCATCCCCCCGCCCAGGGAGTGCCCTGGCAGCCAGTGGGAAGAGCTCAGGGAGGCTCTGGGAGCAGCAGGATGCTGGTCAGAACTCTGCTGCTGCAGCCTGAAGGTGACAAAGGTAACACGGGTGACAAGGCCAGGCAGGGCTAAGGGGGATGAAGGCTGGGCAGGGGCGAGGGGCTTCAGCACCCACTGCCTTTTAAAGGGGGCCTTGGGAGGGGGTGCTGCCAGCTCTGCAGGGCTCGGGGGAGCAGGGGCTTGGGGCCTTGCTCCAGCTCTTCCCTCCCCTTCAGAGCCATGGTGCCTCCTCCTGTCTCCCAGCTCTTGTTTTGTCTCTGTTCCCATCTCCTCTCTGCACGTACCATTCGAGTGGCTCTTGTCTATTTATTTTCTCTAATGGCATCTGGCTACAAGTGGCTGAACAGTTAAAATGAACACCATCAGGCTTGCTTTTTTTTTTTCTTTTTTGCCTTTTTTTTTTTTTTTTATTATTCCCTTACATTCCCTCTGGAAACGGGGATCTTTGCTCTTCTCTAGCTGGGTTCTCAAAGGGACAGGGCCTGTCCCCTTTCTTCTGTCCCCTTCTGAGCCCACTGATGGAACTTCAGCTGGATTTGGTGAATGTGGAGAGGCAACCCAAGCATTCCAAGCTGAGCACCATGGAGTCCCAAACCACACAGGGAGGGTGACAGCTCTTCCTCCTCCAGCCAGGATGGACATGGAGCAAAGGAGGGAAAATCAAAGGAGATGGCAACTGATCCTCTTGTAATTTCTGAGGTTGATAGAAATATCCCAGCTGGATTTTGCCAAGGCAAAGCTTTATGAATGAACTCCCCTGTTTGCCATTTCTCCCCCCTGCCCCAAAACACAAACTGTGATCGACTTCCCAGCCACCAGACTCCAACACACGGAGCATGAAGTGGAGCCTGGATGTGGAGGGTGGTTGGGAGGGAGTGGGAGATGGAAGCCAGCTGTTGGAGTGAGCTCCAGCCCGTCCAGCCAGAGCTGCCTCGCACAGCTCAAGGCACAGGCTGTGCCTGTCCCTGCTGCCAGCTGGCTGGGGGACAGCACCGAGGTGGCAGCTGCCCGCCGGGCTTCCATGGGAGGGATCCCAGCGTGAGCCTTGGGATCAGTTTGGGAATCACCGCGGGGGGATGCTCCAGCCCTGCTGCACAGCCGCAGGAGTGCAAGTCCCGCTCCTTGCTGGGATAAATAGGGTCTGGGGGGGGGGTCTGACCCACATGGCTGGGGACAAGGATGTCCCCAGAGGTGCTCTGCTGTCTCACTACTGCCGTGCACAGTCCTCAGCTCACGGTCCCTAAACCCCTGTGGTCCCCGTCGTCATCTTCCCGTCCCAGCCCAACCCCTGCATCCCAACTCCTGCAGCCATCCCCACCTCCCGCCCCAGCCCAACTCCTGCATCCCAACTCCTGCATCCCAACTCCTGCAGCCATCCCCAAATCCTGGAGCTTCCCTGCTGCGGGGGGGGAGGATGGGGAGCCGCCAGAGAGGCACAGGGGCTGGGGCGGGGGATGCTTCGAGCCGCCCCCTGCCTCGGGCCACCTCTCCCGGCCGCGCTGGCCGTGGCTGAGCCTCCTCCATCCGCGTCCTCCCCCACCTCTTGCTTTGCTCCTTCCCTCGCAGCTGCTTTCTCCTTCTGCTCCTGCTCCCCTCTCGCTCCCTCCACTCTGCCTCAGAGACACACATAACTCTCCCGTGAAATATATACAGTGTAAATATATAAAAAGCCGGCGTTTGCCTGCTGCTTATGTATTCATGAAATAGTAAATAAATTTTATGGGATAATGTGAAGGCTGCCAGGGAGCAGGAGGATGAAAACTAACCCCTAATGAGGCTCCGTGTCAGTTTGGCACACTCGGGATCGATCTGCCGCTTCCATTTAGCGCCCGAGAGCGGGGGTGGAGGAGGCGCGGCCTCGGCGCGGCCCCGAGCAGCGCTGGCGCGACGCCTCGGTGATGGTCGCGGGGTCACGGGCTCAGCCGAGCGGGACGGGGACGGCGGGGGGGTGGCGGGGGGGGGGAGTGGGCCGTGAGGGTGTTGGGAGATTTGGGAGGATGCAAATTGGTGGGGTCGGGGGTTGTGCCCGAGA
Organism: Hemiprocne comata; assembly: GCA_020745705.1. Taxonomy (NCBI): domain Eukaryota; kingdom Metazoa; phylum Chordata; class Aves; order Apodiformes; family Apodidae; genus Hemiprocne; species Hemiprocne comata. Next base: position 11,931,173 of record CM036602.1, on the reverse strand, counting down.
AGGGGATGCTCAGGCTTGAATGGGAGGGATGCAGGGAGGGATGTGGGGAGGGATGTGGGGAGGGATGTGGGGAGGGATGCAGGGAGGGATGTGGGGAGGGATGTGGGGAGGGATGTGGGGAGGGATGTGGGGAGGGATGTGGGGAGGGATGCAGGCTGGGATGCAGGCTGGGATGCAGGGAGGGATGTGGGGAGGGATGCAGGGAGGGATGCAGGGAGGGATGTGGGGAGGGATGTGGGGAGGGATGCAGGGAGGGATGCAGGGAGGGATGTGGGGAGGGATGTGGGGAGGGATGTGGGGAGGGATGTGGGGAGGGATGCAGGCTGGGATGCAGGCTGGCACAGGAGTGATGTGGGGAGGGATATGGGGAGGGATGCAGGGAGGGATGCAGGCTGGGATGCAGGCTGGGATGCAGGCTGGGATGCAGGGAGGGATGTGGGGAGGGATGCAGGGAGGGATGCAGGGAGGGATGTGGGGAGGGATCTGGGGAGGGATGTGGGGAGGGATGTGGGGAGGGATGCAGGGAGGGATGCAGGGAGGGATGTGGGGAGGGATGCAGGGAGGGATGCAGGGAGGGATGTGGGGAGGGATGCAGGGAGGGATGCGGGGAGGGATGTGGGGAGGGATCTGGGGAGGGATGTGGGGAGGGATGTGGGGAGGGATGCAGGCTGGGATGCAGGCTGGCACAGGAGTGATGTGGGGAGGGATATGGGGAGGGATGCAGGCTGGGATGCAGGCTGGGATGCAGGCTGGGATGCAGGCTGGCACAGGAGGGCCATAGGGTGGAATGCAGGTCTGCAAGCAGAAGGATGGAGGCAGGGATGTAGAGAAGGATGCAGGGTAGGATATGGGGGGGGGGAATGCAGACTTGCACAGGAAGGATATAGGGTGGGATGCAGGTAGCAAGGGGAGGGATGCAGGGAGGAATGGAGGAAGTGATGCAGGCAGGAATGCAAGCAGGGATGCATGCAGGTTCACAAAGGCTATTGGGTTGCAGCAAGGGTACTGCCCTGGGCAGGTGGGTGAGGAGGGCTGGGTTTGACAAGGCTGATGAGGGGCTTCAGAGGTGGGGGACAGCCAGGGGGGAGCCAGGCAATGCCTTTCCTGCCAAGGCTCTGGCTCTGCCCCTGGTTTTGGCCATGCAGGCAGCCTGGCTCTGGAGGGTTTGGGATCCATCCTGTCACCGAAATCCCCCTTAGCAAAGGGCAGCAAAGGGCTGGCCCGAGGAAGGGCTGAGCAGAGCTGGGCTGCCTCTCTGCAGCTTCTCAAGGGGGCTGAGATTTGGGGTATAAAAGGGCCTTTTCTTGAACTCATTATTTGGGGAGCAAGGTATGTAAAAGGGGAAAATCAAGAGGGTCCAGGCTTCCAAACACCTGGAGACATGGTGATTACCATGCACATCCACCCAGCTTAGAAATAATAACATGGAGAATCCACCTGCACCCAGGGAGGAATTTGAGGGGTTTTGCAGCTAAAAAACAGCCTGGGTTGGACAGAAACCAGAATCCTTGGTTTGGTTGAGGCACTCAGCCTGCTGCAGCTCAGCAGACGTGGCAGCACCATCCCAGGAGCTGGGCTGCAGCCTCCTGGCTCCAACCATGGCAGCAAAATGTAAGGAAATTCATTTAGAAAACACCAAAACCTTCTGGTTTGGGAGTCCCAGGGGAGCTAAGAAATATTTACACAGGGAAATACTTCGAGGCTTTATCCTCTTTGCTTTATCCACTTTTGAGGCCACTTTGGGTGCAGCACGTGGGAGCCCTGCAGGCACCTCGGAATGCTGGGTGCTGAAGCTGGTGGGAATTTGGCACTGGATGGGTTTTCCATCAAGAACCATTAATGTGAGGCAAAAGGACCATTTCCCAGGAGAGGTTTCACCAGCTCCTCGAAGCATTGGGTGATGCTGAGGCATTTTCCAGCCCCCTCCCCCCAAATCTTCCAAGGCTGGACTCACCCACGTGGGACTCAGCACCTCTGCCCAAGTCACAATATTGAAAGTATTTAACGGGAGGTTTCATTCCCAACATCCACCCTCACCCGCAGGAGAGCTGGAGCCTGGATCTCCGACACTTTTCACGCCTCTTGCAAACCCCTGGCTCAGCACCAGGGCTCAGCCCCACCTTGCATCAGCCCCATTCCCCCCTCACCCAGTCCCTCCAGCTCCCACCCATGGGCACTCCCCTTGCCGGAACAGCTCCCCAGCCCTTCCCTCCCGCTCCGCCTCTCCCCTCCCTTCCCCTCTCGTATTTTTTTTTATGGAGGGAATGAGATGGAGAAGTAAAAATTATTAACCCCGAGGTCAGCACTGGCTGCCTCATTCCTCTCTAGCTTCAAGCACTTTCTCCCTCATCTGTTTCACAGACAGCGATGTCGGCTCAACACATTTGCATATACTTATTGCATTTTTTTTTTTTTTTAGTCTTTATCTATTTATTTATTTTTAAAGAGACAGAGCCGCTTTCACCTCTTAACTTCTTTATTTTTTTTTTTCCCCTCCTGCCAGCATTCCCCAGATGCTTTTTGGGATTGGATTCCCACAACTGGCAGACAGAGGCAGGAGTGGCGTGGTGTTGGGAGGGATGGCTTTGCTCTCCTTCTCCCCCCCTCTGTTTCACCTCCTCTTTCACCACGTTTTCCCTCTGAAATGGCCAAGTTGCCTCCCTGGGCTGCTGGGGGAGCAGGAGCACGGTGGACAATGGCCAGCAGGGATGAATCCATCTTGCACACCATGGTCATGCTTCACCTCCAAGCATGGGTGAGGAAAGGCAGCAGGAAGCTCCTGGTGGTCCCACGTTTGCCCAGAGCAGGATGGAGATAGAAACCCTTCACCATTCCTAAGGCCTTTCCCGAAGTTTTCTGCATCTTCCATGACCAAGCACCTCAGGGAGCAAAAGGAGAGACCATCTGGCTTCTCCAAAGCCATCAGCACATGGCACTGAGCATCACCCCCAGCCTCAGCCCCCACCTCCTCTTCAGCCTGGTGAAGCCTTTCTCCTCCCATTCACCCCAAGAAACACGGCGGGGGGGTACTAAGATAAATAAAAAATTAAGCACATTATATCATAAGCTCAGAATCTCAAAAAAAAAAAAAAATCACTTGTAGATATTCATAATAGTCCAGCAGCTATTAGAGGCACAAGAAGGAGGGAAGGGAAGGAAATGAATGCTGGGTGAGAAGAGAAAATTCATAGCCCCGTTGATACGCCATGATAAATAATTATGAGTTATTAATTTTAAATTACATCTTTAATGCGTTGCATGATTTTAATTCCCACCACAGTATTAATATAGGGGCTCTGGGTTTGATTAATTTAAAGAGGAACAGAAAGGTGTCGATTCCCGGGGCTGCTGGGGACCTTGTGGGGAGGGGGTCTGTCCCAGAATGGGCTCTAGGATGGCAGCTCTGGCATCGTGGGATGGGGGAGAGAAGCCAAGGATGGGGTGCAGTTAGTGGGGGGGGTGATGGGGGACAGAGCAGGGTGTTTTGGGGACAGGGTGGGGGGAAGCCGTGAGATCATAGCATCACAAAATAGTTTGTGTTGGAAGGACCTTAAAGATCATCTAGTTCCAACCCCCCTGCATGGGCAGGGACACCTCCCACTAGACCAGGTTGCTCCAAGCCCCATCCAACCTGCCCTTCAGCACTTCCAGGGATGGGGGGGGTTCCACAGCTGCCAGTGTGTTCCATCACCAGAACGTGATGCTGCGTTGAGCATCACAGATGGGTTCAGCGAGGCAGGAGCATCCATCCTGCATCCCACCCAGCATCCCCTGGGCGCCGTGAAGGCCACTGGCTAACATCCCCTCCACCACCTCATCCCAAGTCCTTATTAACAAACCTCAACCAGGGATCGTGGGCACCAAAAACCACTCTGCTCCTCCACCCTCACCCTCCCACCGTGTGTGTCCCCGTCCCCGCCCCCAGCTGGAGCCAGGAAGCTGCTCCAAGTTTGCTTTCTTTCCGAGTAAACTTCCTTTAAGTGTGACAATCCCTTTAGCTTCCCAGCGAGGATTTACCGGGCTTCTGTTATCTCTTTGAAAGTCGGAGTTCTCCAAATGGGCATGAGAGAGCAGCCGGAGAGGTCAGAGCCGGCTGGGCTGCGCAGCCGCTCCCAGCCCCCCTTCCAAGCGGCATTAAAGAGGGGATTAAGTCTAAGAGGGTTATGGAGGGAGGAGTAAACCAGCCTTGTCCTGCACCCGGCGCCGAGATAAGGCTCCGTTCCCGAGGTGGGAACTCCCGCCCGTGCCAGCCCAGGCACTTGGGGGGGGGGAATTTGAGGAGAAATTGGAGGGATAATAGCAAAGGAGAGGGATGGAGCGGCCCCCCCGCAGGCGGTGGGTGGGTGGTGGGTGCTGCTGCTTGCAGCCCCCCCACTATTTGTGGGATTCTTTTAATCCCAGGAGCGATGGCACCAGCGGCCTGATTTTCCACTCGGTCGGTCTTGCTGTGGGAAGGCTCCGGGGGTGGGGGGGGGATGCCTGGGTGCTGGGCTGGGGGGCACCCAGAGCTGAAAGGAAAGGGTTGGGATGGGGCTGGAGGCAAGAAAGGGATGAATGTTGTCCTGAAGGGACCCGTTGTCCTGAAGCATCCCATTGTCCTGAAGTGTCCTCCTGCATCCCAGTGTCCCACACATCAATGGGGTGTCAGCGTAATGCAGGGTGCTGCCCCCCCCCCCCCCCAACTCAGACCTCCAGCCCAAGGGTTTTCTCCCCCTGTCTCCCAGGCCTGGCACCAGGTTTGAAAGGCTTCCCACAGCCTCCTGCACCTTCCCAGGGGTTGGAGCCCCACGAGGATCTTGGTGCCCTGTGTCACCTGCTGCCCAGGAGGGGACAAAACCCACCAATCCTCCTGCAAGGGGGTGAAGGTTACTCAGGTCCCCCCTCCAACCCCTCCAGGTTCATCCTCCTCTGCTTGTTTTGATTCCTTCTCCTCCCTAATGGTGCAGCAGCTTCTGGGAGATGCTGAGATCTGCCCAACTCATGACAGGTCCACAGACCCCAGACCCAAAAACCAGCGAGTGGAGGAGGCAGAGGGAGAGCAGCATCCCTCTGCTTGCCCCCCTCTCCCCTGCCCCCCCCTCAGCAACCTCCCCCCAGCCAAGAAATCCAACATGGAACATCCTCTGAGGTAGCTACCACGTGTCCCTGGTGACAGATCCATGTGTCCTTGGGGACAGCCCCACATGGCCTTGGGGACAGTCCCTGGCCCCAGGGAAAGGGGCATTTTGATGCTGACACTAAATCCAGGGATTTCTCTTTGCAGCCAGATTCCTGCTCTTTCTTTTTTTTTTTTTTTTTTTTTTAGGCAATAGGAAATGTTGGCAGGAATTTTCTAGACTCTGGGGATTTTGCTGGAAAATCATCATTTTGGAAACGGTCCCTTTTTCCCCCAAGTGGTGATGGGGGGGGGTGGGATTTAAATGTTAAGGGGTTAATTTTGTTGTCTTGTCACAGGTTGGTGGGCAAGAGGCAGTTACAAAGTGTGGGGGTATTTTGAGAGGTGATTTTTCATATCAACCCCAAAGCAGCAGTGCCACATGGAGCAGGGCCTGAGACCTCCAGCCTGGCCCCATCCCAGTACTGAGAGGTCCAGGCTGGAAACTGGGATGGGCTGGATGAAGGACATGACCAAGGCCATGCAGGCAGGCAGTGGCAGACCAGAGAATAAGGCTTCTCTTTGTGGGCTCTTCAGCTCCTCTTCCTCAGCACATCACACCTGCTGCCTTGGTGGGTTTGTGTCCCTCTCCTGGTGCTGAGGAGAGCCCACGAGTGTGCAATTAGCCACTGTTAATTACCACTGTGCCCACTCCTTGGGCGGCCTTGGCAGCCCTGATGGAAAAGGTGACAGGGGGAGACCAAAGGGAAGGGCTTTTCCTTGGTGTTCATCCCATGGGCAGCTGATTTTTCATAGTTTTATCTGTCTCCCAGTGTGGCCAAGAAGCACTGCTATGGTGTCATGCCAATGGGGAAACTGAGGCACAGAGACACCCGTGGGAAGGCACTGAGGGTGATGCTCAGAGCAGACCCTCTTTGGCATTGGGTGATCTTTATGGGTCCCTTCCACCTTGAGATGTTCCATGGTCCTATGATGTCAGTAAGGATGTAGGCATGGGTGGAGTTGGGGACAGAGATGGGGATGGAGTTGAGACCCCAGACTCCATTCCCCTTTCCTGTGCCAGGTGGGGGAGCTCAGCAGAGCCCCTGGCACCAACAGCTGCTTCTTCCCACCGGAGCTTGGCTGGTCCTGGAAGGGTCTCCCCAAGACCTAAGTGGTCCTGCTCCTCCCTGGGGAGGGTCCTTGCCCAGCACCAGCCAGCCTCTCCTCACTGACTAAAAACCAGGAGCAGCTAGGAGTGATTTTCCATCTCCTCTAGCTACAGGAGCCTTGTGCAGAGGCCTGGGCCATGGGGGGGGGACCCCATTTCTCCTATTCACCCCATCCCAAGGCTGTGGGTGCACAGAGCATCCCCATCCTGCCTCCCCACAGGGCAGGGAAAGGAACCAGCCAGTTGGGTTTTTTTGCAAGGGAGATCAGTGGCACTTTTCTACTTCCATTTTGTCTTTTCTGCCAAGGCAAAACATGAGTGAGGAGGAGGAGCAACATTCTCACACCCACGGAGCTCACCGAGGGGTTTTTCCAGGGCAGGGCTGAGGTTTGCTTGGGATGGGATGGAGGGGCCAAGCCCCAGGACCTTCACCAACACGACCATATCTTGACACCCTTTTTCTGCATCCAGGGGCTTCTTATGATCCCTGGAAGTGTTCAAGGGCTCTGAGCAACCTGGTCTAGTGGGAGGTGTCCCTGCCCATGCAGGGGGTTGGAACTAGATGATCTTTAAGGTCCCTTCCAACTCAAACGAGTCTGGGATTCTATGATTCTATGGATCCTCAGGATCTCTGGGTATTTTGGGTGATGGGATGGCTGGAGGTCCCTGCTGACCTGCTGGGCTCTGAGCCCCCAGGTTTGGGCTCTCTCCCTCCCCATGCTGCTGTCAGGAGGAAGATGTAGAGCAATCACAGCCCTGTGCTGCAAATATTAATTATCCACTAACTGCTCTCCAGGCAGCCATTAGATCTCAGCTCTCCGACAGCTGTTCCCAGCCACCCACCCGAGGGATGCTCTGAAGGGGGAGCAGCTGGGGGGGGGGGGGGGGGGGACAGGGGGGGCTGGCAGGAAAGGGGTCCCCACACCACCACCCTCCCAAAGGGTGGATGAGCCAGGGAGGGAGGGAGGATTTTGGCACTGGCGCTTTTTTTCCCTCGCAAAATATTCCCAATCCAGTGTGGTGGGGGGTCCAGGCCCCCCCCATCCCTGTGCAGAAGGATGAGGAGGGTTTGCTGGCCCGAGGAGTTTCACCTTTCCTCTTCACCTCCTGGCCTCTCAACAGGGCCACAACATCTTGCAAACCCCTTCATCCTGGCTCATTTTCTGGAGCGCCCGAACTCTTCCGATTGAATCCCAGCTGCCCCCTTCCAGCCAACAGTCCCACTCCCACCCTCACCCTGCTTCTTCTCAAACCCTTCCCATTTTCCCACCCTTCCACAGTTTCCCCATGGAAAGCATTGCCCAGCCCTCTGTGAGAGGCACCGAGTTGCCAGGTCTCAGCAGGAGGTTTCCCACCCCAAAAAAAAGGAAGCCCCCAGCCCCTCCACACCCTGCCCAAACATCCCTCCACGGGCAGAGTGGGTGGATATTCCAATAAGGAGCTGGTTAAGGAAATAAATGAGCAGGGTAGGCCCAGGCAGAGATAAATCTCTCTGAGAGAACATTTAGACATTCCATATTTGAGCTGGCCATCATTTAAATCACCACTCTGCCTCCCCTCCACCTCACCCCTTATTACCAGGTTTTTCATGCTCAGGGCTTAATTGCAATCACTTGTGGGCTCCCCCTCCCAGCTCTCAGCAGGAATTAGCTCCTCTCCTGCCCACTCATTAGCCACCCAACCCAGGAGGCTCTGGTGTAGCCCCAGGAGAAGGGTCAGGTGGCTCCCATGGGGGTTTTCCTAGGCTTCAGGGAAAAGCCCCTTATGATGGGAGCTGCCTGGAGCCTTCAACATTATTATTTTAATTTTTTTTCATACTTTTGCCCCGCTGTCCCAGAGAGCAGTTGGGGTTTAGGCACTGGAGAACATCTGGAGAAGCTGTTGAAGGGAAGAGAGGTCTTCTTCAAGAAGTTGAGCTACAGCAATGGCTTCCACCTTCCTTTCTCCACCATTTATCTTCCCATCCATTCCCCAAATCGCTGCCCTAGGAGGGGGTCACTGCCATGTCCCTCCCTTACCTTCGTGGTGAGACACTGGCCCAGGTTGCCCAGGAAGGTTGTGGATGAACATTTCCACATCCCTGGGAGTGTTCAAGGGCAGGTTGGATGGGGCTTGGAGCAACCTGGTCTAGTGGGAGGTGTCCCTGCCCATGCAGGGGGGGGTTGGAACTAGATGATCTTTAAGGTCCCTTCCAACTCAGACCATTCTATGGTTCCATTATATGATTCCATGATTATCTATAGCAGAGAGAAACAATCAGCAGAGCATCCCCAGCCTGTCCACTTTCCACCACCCCACCCCCCCCCCAAGAAATGAGGTAGGAAAATGGGGAGGGTTTGTGATGCACCAGGTGGGAGTGGGACCACTTGCTGTGTATGTTCATCTCTTCAGGAGGAGGATCCAGAAAGAGCTCAAAATTCAGGTCAGCTTTCCCCTCAACGGAGAGGGAAAATTCAGAAGCGAAAATGTTTGGGTTTGGCTGTTTCCCGAGGGAAGTATTTGCCTGCTTTGTTGCAAAACAAGATGTTTCCTTCACCAAACTGGCCTCTTACCCAACAGAACCCAACCCAGCCCAACCTCAGCTGGCTCCAAACCCCATTGGAGATGCCACCACATCCTGTAGAAGCCCCAGGGGAGCAGAAGCAGGTGCTAAGTGACAAGACCAAGGCCAGGCCGGTGGCAGAGGACAGCAGGACCTCTGCAAGAGGGGGATGCTGGAAGGGGGAAGAGGTGCCCCGGGGGTTCCCAGGGGTGCTGAAGTCCCTCCTGGTGTGAGGAAAAGCATCAAGTAATTGGCAGCCTGGGCTGAGCTGCCCTTTCTGCAGCATCTTGTTTAATTGCACTGGCTAACGGTTCAGGGGGAGAGCTGCTCGGGGGCCTTATCTCTGCTTTCACCATTTTTCTTTCTGGGAAATGAAGTTAAAAATCCCTTCACAGCAGCTCCAGCAGGGGGAGAAAAAAAAAAAAAAAAAAAGAAAAAAAAAAAAAAAAGAAAAAAATTAGTCCCATATCACTATTTAACATGCACTGCTAAAAACTAGATAAACACAGGCCGTCACTTGGAGATTAGCTCCTCACATGACTAAATGATTTATTTAGAAGATTCCTTCTTTTCTCTCCTGCTCTCTTCCTCTCTCTCTCTCCCTCTCCCTTTTCCTTGGCTAAGAACATATTAATCAGAAATTAGAGGCAAACGTAGGGATGGAGAACAGACTGACAAAGAGCAAAGGGAGAGGGAAAAGGGGGAAAGCAGAGAGAGGGGCTGGAGGGATGTGAGCAGGAATGAGGAGAGGATGGGGGGGGGGCAAAAAAAGGGATAAAAAGGGGGCTACCGCAGAGGTGAAAGGGTGGAGGGCAGGAATGAAAGCCAGGGAAAAATGTAAAGAGGGAGGGAGAGAGAGCCCTGATTGTGTTGGGCAGGAATGTGGGGGCTTAGCCGGCACCCCGGGGGACTCCTGGCCCTGAATGATTAAGGTACTTATCAGGCAGGGAGCTCCGGAGGGGCAGGGAGCAGCCCCCAGCCCCTCTAAGCCCCCCTCCCGGCTGGGGCCGGGGGGATTTGTGCTCCCCCAGCCCCTCTTTCCCCCTCCAGGTGTGGGAGATAAGAGCATCCCGGTGCTGCCCAGCCCGCTCCCGTCCTTTCTGCCGCCCTGCTCAGGCGTGAAGGGAGGGGAGAGGGATGGGGGGGGGGCGGGGGCTTCTCGCTGGGGATTTGCAATAGGGGGATAAAGGGAGAAACAACCCTGGCAGGATTAAAGGGGAGGGGTCTCTGCTGGGATAGGTGCTGTGCAGTGTCCCTTTTCTTTTATCCATATAGATAACCAGGCCCCGAGGCTGGGGCCTACAACGATAAGGAGATTAGGGGGATTGGCTCATTTGTAGTGAGATCCTCCAGCAGGGATGTGCAGCTCTCTGCAGACCCACCAGAAGGTTATCTAAATAGGCTAGACTTGAACTAACCCACAGCCTGGCCCCGGGGGAGCCTCCCGGGACAAAGAGGGGACGAGGAGGGAGGGAAGGAGACAGGAGAGAGAGATGCTGCCGTTAGCCAGGGGCTTGGAGATGGTGGGCAAGCACCAGCTGGGGGCTTGGAGATGGTGGGCCAAGCACCAGCTGGGGGCTTGGAGATGGTGGGCCAAGCACTGGCTGGGGGCTTGGAGATGAGGGCCAGTGTGATGCTGCCATTAGCCAAGGACTTTCACATCACTCAGTCCATGCCCAGTGCTGGCACTCCCAGCAGCAGCAACCTGGCTATTCCCTCCAGCAAAGGTAGGAATGAGCAGGCTCCATCCCAAACGGCAGGTCAGGATGCTCCAGGAATGATGGTTAAGGTGTGGAGGGAGCCTTCATCACCAGGCTGGGGTGCTGGGATGCTGGGAAAGCTGTTGGGATGGGGAAATTCCACCTCCGTTGGCACAACACAGTGGCCTGGCTGTGCACATCCCCTTTTTTTAATACTTTAACAAAACCTTAAATAAGCTGAATAAGTAAGAAAAAAGGTCTTGCATTTCCTAAACATTTGTTTTCCCTTTTCAATAGGTTCTTGGAAGACAGCAGGAGCCATATGCAGTGAGTGAACCCCTTGTCCCCCAGCAAACTTCCCCTCTCAGGTGGGTTTATCCTCCAGAACTGGGAAGACAAAACCACCTTTTGCTGCCTTCAACCTTCTAATTACTCTCCCAACTTGGCCAAACCAGTCTCTGAGCTGCCCCACTTGAGAAAACCGAAAGGAAATAGAAGCTTTCTAGGCTATTAGCAAGAACCACTCCAGTAACTCAGGGTTTAAGTATTTAGCAGCTGACTTTTGGTGGTTTTATATTGTAACTTTCTTTAAAACTGCAAATGTGAACACCTACCTTTCTATATATGTATTTAAAATTGTGTGTGTGTATATATAAATATATATATAAAATTTAAATGTGAATAGATTAGTCTCCATTCAGGCTTTAACATAGGTTTACTTTAATTTTAATTTGATTCATTTTTTAAGGCAAAAAGGAATTAATTTAAATGAACAAACCCAGCTTCAGCAAAAAAAAAAAAAAATCGGATTTTAATTAAAATATCCACCTTTTAATTTATCTTTTTCTAATTGATTTTGATCCACCCTTTGCTCAGAATGATAAGCAACAGGCCCTGAGGATCACTGATGTGGTCACTGGGGTCAGCCATCCTTTGCTGGTGGACACCTCCAGCCAGTGTCCTTCACCTCCACCAGCTCCATGTTTCCCTTAGTCCCACACTCATGGGCCAACTCCAAGAGCCATGGCATGGCTGCCAGAGGCTCCAGTGGACCAGCAAAGTTGGGTTGGCAGATGCCTGCGTGCAAACCCTCATGTGCATGTGAAGCTGGGCGTGCAAACTGCTGTGCACAAACCTCTATGTGCAACCCATGGAATCACAGAATGTTTTGGGTTGGAAGGGACCTTTCAAGGTCACCCAGTCCAACCCCTCTGCACTGAGCAGGGACATCTTCAACTAGATCAGGTTGCTCAGAGCCCCACCAAGCCTGACCTGCCCAGGGATGCAGCATCTTCCAGGTCTCTGGGCAACCTGGGCCAGTGTTTCACCACTCTCAGAGTAAAGAACTCCTGCCTAATGGGTGGGTGCAAATTCCTGCATGCAAATTCCTGCACGTATATCTTTGTTTGCAATTCCTGCATGCCAACCCTTGGGAACTGGGACAGGACCCACGGGAGTCTCTCTCAGCCCATCCTGACCTTCACCTCGGTGCAGCACTGTGAGGCAGTCCCTAGGAATGCCCCTTCCTGTGTCCCATCCTGCAGGAGGGATGCTCGGTGGGATGGGGACACTCAGCCAGGCTCAGTCCCCCCTTCTCTGTGCTCACAAGGTTCCCAGGGCTCTGCAACAGCTTCAGGGACAGTGGGAAGCAAAAGAAACCCTGAAGTGCCCCATGCCATGCTCCTTGCTGCCCGTGGGGACACACACCCCAAGATCCAGGCAGAGAAGCAGCTGAAGCCGTTACCCCCCCGCCCGCTGCCTGCCAGCCCCTGGGGCTGTGCTCACCTGCACCTCTGACACCAGAAACCTGACAATTACTCTTTTTCCATGGACACCAGCCTCTCCATGTCTCCCGTGGTATTTTTCCTTCCCTCCCTCCTTGCCAGCACAGATCCGAGCTCAGTGATGCTCCGGCAGCAGCATCCTTCCTCTTCTTCCTCCTCCCTCCCCGGCCCCCGTTGCTCTTCCCCCCTTTCCCCCTTTTTCTATTTATTTTTTTTTCTTTTCTTTTCCTTGCACTCCTTTCTGCTTCCTCTTTATTTTATCTCGATTTGCCACAAATCTGTTCCTCTCCCAAGCAGCTGCCATCTTTGTTCAGGGCCATTATCAGCTGCGGTGCAGGGCTGGGCCAGGCGACCCCAGACAATCGCTGACTAATAGACTGGCGGGGGCGGGGGGGGGGCTATTGTGGGGGGTGGCCCGGGCAGAGCTGTCACCCTGTCCTGTCACCCCCCCCGCCTCGTTGACACAGGGAAGAGCGGTGGGGAATGGGGAAAGGGATGGGGAAGGGAAGAAACAGGAGGAGGAGGACAAAAAAGAAGAGGAGGAAAAAAAAAATAGAAGACGGGGGGAAAGGAAGGGGGGGGGAAAAAGAAGGAAAAATAAGAGGGGAAAAGAAGGGGAAAGAGATAAAGCAAAGAAGAAGGAAAAAGAAAAAGGGGGGGAAGAAAGAAAAAAAAATAGGGGAAAAAGAAGGAAATATAAAGAAAGAAAAATAAGGGAAACAGAAGAAAAAAGAAAGAAGAAAAGCTACGACCGAAAAAAGAAGGGAGATGGTCGGAAGAAGCAAAAAAGAAGGGTGGAGGGCATGTGCACCCTGCGGGATGCATCCTGCGGGATGCGGCTGGGGCCAGGCGGGCGCACTGAACGGCAGAGGGGGCTGCAGGTCAGGAGGAGCGGGGACAAGGCAGGGGACAGCGGTGGGGACAGGCTCAGGGCTGCCAGGGTGTGATGGGGGGGACAGGGGCCTGGACCTGCGCTGCGCTGGGAGGCAGCCGAGGAGGACGGAGGGCAGCAGCATCCCGGGATGCAGTGGCTGTGGTGCCACCCCTCGCGGGGAAAGGCTGACATGGATCACCCAGCGGGGCCCAGGTGGCTTCCCCAGGGTGGAACTCAACCCCAAAAAAGCACCCAGAGAGCCGGGGAGGGGAGTAGGGGGGCAGAGCCAGCTGGATGGTAACCCGGTTTCTGCGTCCATGCGTGTGCACAGGAGAAGGGAGAGGCGGGGGGGAGCTGATCCCTTGATTACCCCAGCGGGTTCTGCTCCCTCTTGCTGGAAAGTTGTGAACAAAATGCCCGGCCATGCATTGAACGGGCTTACACCACTCTCCATATGGAAATGAAGATAATCCAAGCCTCAGCATTGTGTGCTCCAGGAGAGAGCCGGGAGGGAGCGGGGGGGGAGGCGGGGGGAATGGGGCAGGCTGGGAGTGGGACACATATCCTGCCCTGATTCCTAAACGGGGCTTCATCTCCAGCCGGCACAGCCCCTTCCCACCTCCCCCTAAAGGCTTTTTGGGGACAAACCAGCCCGGAGATCAGGCAGCCCCCAGACGGCCCCAATTAAAGCTAAACCTGTGCTTAAGCAGCAGCTTCATGCCCTGACGCCCACCCTGGAATATTTAGTTGCACAATTCGGCTGGCGGGTTGGTCTCTCCCTCTCCCAGACACTTACACACCCACCACCCGAGTCTGCATGTTCCAGACAATAATGGAAAAGGATTATTCTTCCCAAACAAAGTATTACTAATTAGACAGACTTTCATTTGGCACTCGTGGTAAAACCCTTGAAGTGCCGTTAACAACGTCTAATTTAAGAAAGACAAAACAAAACCTCAACAAGCAAATAATTACATGATTTGAAATTATCTCTAAAATGAAATCATTCCTCTCTGGGTATGTCTGAAGGCCTCAGCTTGTGGGTTTGCTGCTGGTGGCTTTGCTTTTTGGGGGAGGACAGCAACCTGCAGCAGTCGTGTTGGTTCTAAGGACCCTCTTTGGGGTCTCTTTTTGCTGCACAAAACACTCAGACGCTTGGTACCAACATCAAGGAGACCCACCGGGTTTGGCTGGAGGAGGAGTGGCTGGGATCCTGCCCCACATCTGGGTTATGTTTCCTCTGGTGACTTGGGGACCTCTCGCTGTCACCAGTGATCCCACTCCTGTGCTGGATACCCCCCCCCAGGCAGCCAGAGCAGGGGACAAGGACAACCTCCTGCCATGGTGGGGAACTCCACACAGGGGGGGGGTGAAAGGTGGGATGAGGGAGCACCTGGCCAGGTTACCTGCTCCAGCAAGGATGAAGAGATGAAGACATGATGGAGCCATCCCCCAGGGTGCTGAAATGCTGCACGTCCAGCCTCACCCCCACAACAATCCTGTGGATTTGGCATTGCCCCAGCTTGTCCTCAAAGCCCTCATCAGGTCCTGGTGGGAGCACATCACCCCCATTTGCCTTCCCTACCTTCCTCCGTGAATAAAATTGACATCTCAGCTTAGCTCGATGTCTTGGCTCCCCCTGTAGCCAGTGGAGAGAGAGGCACCCCCGGCCCCCCCGAGCAGAGGGGTGCCCGGCTGCCAGGGCTTCCCTGTCCCTTGCCAGCCCAGCTACTGCCCCCCCTGTTTCTGAGATGCCACCAGTTCTGATTGCTCCCAAAAAACCCCTCATTTAGGGGCACCCCACACACAAAGCATCCTCCCTGGGGTGAGAACCCGGTGGAGCTGTGCCCAGCTGGGAACAGGGTGCAAGCGGGGGGAGGAACCACAGCCCCACTGACACATGGACTGGGGGGACACTTGTTCTCCTCAGGTAGGACCAGACAGACCTGCTGTGACACTGGGCTGGGCTGGAAATGCACCGGGGAGCAGGCGAGGGGCTCTCCTGAGGGTGCCAGCGGGATGCTCCGGGAGCCTTGGCATGGAAGGGGACAAGGCACAGGCAGTCGGGAAATGGGGACAGCCTCTCGAGCACACCACAGCCAGCTGGCAAATTGCCATGACTTAACCGATGCCTGCTGCCGAGCTGAGCTGTGGAGATGGCTCCAGTGCACGTCCCTCCCCAGCCCCTGCACGTCTGTGCGCGGCTCTTCTGCTTCAGCCACATTTTTTTTTTTCCCTCCTCCTCCTGCAACGCGCTCAAGGGGTCACCCGGCTGCAGGGACTGGCCAACAGCCATCCCCTGGAGAATGCCACCTCCCTCGGGAGCTGGGGGTCTGGCAGCAGGGACACATCCCTGTGCCTCTGGGTACCCCCCAGCCTTGGTTGCATCCCATGGGACCCCCCCCCCTGCCAACATCTCCCTGTCCCCTTACAGCATACAGGGAGTGGGGTCCAGCCTGTCCCTGGTGCATCCGTCCTCATCCAACCCTGGGCATTTGGGATTTTTCTAGGATCTCTTTATGCCTCACATGACTTAATATGCCTCAAGGATTTGTAGAGCACAGTGATTTTGGAGCAGAACCTCCCATCCTGGCTTTTAGTTGCTTGGGGCAGGGGGGGGTAGGGGGTTTGCTGCCAAATTGCCTGGTGGGTGATGCCTCCCCAAAGAAAATGGGGCAAAAATCAGGCAGCCCTAACTGAGGAGGAGACTTTACCCAGAGCTGTGTCAGCTTTTGTCTCCCAAGGCAAGAACCTGAGACATCCATGTGGAAAAAATCCATCCTTCCTGGCACCCTTGTAGGAGACCTGATGCACACCCCAGGACCACGAGGGCAGCTCCGGGCTGAAAAATTTCCTGAGATATATGGGATCTGAGGGGGTTGAAAGAGCCATTGGTACACACTCCTTCCAGGGCTGCTGAGCACGTGGAGATGGAGAAGAGCACGCTTGACTCCATCAGGAACTGTTTCTGTTGAGGGTTATGTCTCATGTGCAGTGGCATCAGAGTCAGTTTTTGTCCTCTCCAGGTGGATCTCAAAGCTTTGGCTTGGGCTGCCATCCATCCGTCCATCTATCTACCCATCCATCCATCCATCCCTATGACTTGCCCTGCCATTTCCATCACCACACTCGTGTCCAGCAGGGTGTGACACGGCTCACAGCCACGTGCTGCTCTCTGCTTTGAGACCATCACCAGGGGAAAGCAGCACAGCAGAAAACCTTGCAAAATCTTCTCTGAACAGCAAAAAAAGGCCACGTCCAACCATGTAAGCCCCCACAGGAGGGACCTGCTGCTGAGCAATGCCTATGTACCCAGAGCCTGGGGGGGGGGGGGTGTCTGACTTCTCACCCAACCCAAACCAGGGCTTTTTTCACCCAAATTGCGCTCATTCCCTTCGGGGCAGGCTTCCCACGCTGCACCCCAGCCCCTCACTCCACAGCTTGGCCGTCCACCCCCATCCCCTCTCAGCACCACCCGACCCTAGGAGGGGCCATTTGGGGTGGGGGAGAGCAGAAGGGGGGGCCGTGGGAGGGTGGGGGGGGTTGCTCCTTTGCGGGCCTATGCTTTTTATTTCAGTAATTCTTTTATCTTGTTCTCGCACCCTGAACAGTATGAGCGTTCATCAAAGTAATTGACGCGGATGAAATTAGCGCTTCCTGCTATGTCGGACAGATAAACTTTGCTGAATATTGATTTTGCACAAAGAAAATGACATGTGCTTGGTCCTCACCCTTTATCTGGACGGAGCAGGGAGATGCTGGGGGAGGTGAGGGGGGGGGAAGGAGGCAAGCCTCCGCTGGAGAAGCATCCATAAGAATTACTTTTATCTCTTCTTCCACAAGAAGACAACAGAAGATAAGGCTGGGAGACAGTGGTGGGGGAGGCAGGAGGGGGGAAGGAAGGGGAGCCCAGCAGAGACCTCTGCCATGGGGTATGAGGCAGCGCTGGAAGGGGTTGGGGGCTCTTTGTGCTCTGCTGCTCTGACAGGCGTGGGATTTGGGGGAGATAACTGGCTTTTTGGGAACGCGCGGCGCTAAGGAAGAGCGGGAAGAAACGTCGGCTCCTCTTTCCCCACCCCAACCCCCCAGTGCTAAGGCTGGGGGTGTCCTCGCTGGAGAAGAGGTGATGGACACCACGGGGGGTGGCATCAGTGAGGGAAGTGCTGGACTCCCCCTCCCCTTCAGCCAAACCTGCAGTGCTGGGGAATGCCAGGGTGCTGCCAGCCCTGTGGGAGCAGTGTTTCCATGGGAAGGAAAAAAAGTGGGCTTGGAACACCCCCCCCCCCCCCCCCCCGCAGCCAGATTTGACTTAAGAGATTCATTTCCCCTGGTTTAACCACTTAAAAGCAAAGTGGCTTGTGTCCAGTTCTGGGCTTCCCAGTTCAAGAGGGACAGGGAACTGCTGGAGAGAGTCCAACAGAGGCTACGAGGATGATTAAGGGACAGGAACATCTCTGTTATGAGGAAAGGCTGAGAGACCTGGGGCTGTTTAGTCTGGAAAAGAGAAGACTGAACATCTTACTAATGTTTACAACTATCTGAAGGGTGGGTGTCAAGAAGTGGGCCAGTCTCTTTTCAGTGGTGTGCTGCGATAGGACGAGGGGAAATGGACAAAAACTGGAACACAGGAAGTTCCACCTCAGTAAGAGGAAAAACTTCTTTACTGTGAGGGTGACAGAACACTGGAACAGGCTGCCCAGAGAGGTGTGGAGGCTCCTTCTCTGGAGACTTTCAAGGCTCATCTGATGCATTTCTGTGTGACCTCCCCTAGGTGATCCTGCTCTGGAGTTGGACTCAGAGGTCCCTTCCAACCCCCACCATTCTATGATTCCATGACATCATGCAGCATCCCTCCTGGAGGGTCACCCAGCAAAGTGTCCCACCAGCTTGGCTCATTCCCAGCCCCTCAAGAGACCATTCCCCCACCTTCAACATGTCCCCAGCAGGGCTGTTCCCAACCCTGGGCTTTAATGTCACCACCAGAAAGGTGTGACAGGGAACAAAGTTGTCTTTCCCCAAAGCAAGGGGCAAAGCTGGCCTTGGAGATGCACATGCCACATCCCATGGGTACACAACACACCAGCCTTAGACTTTCCAAAGGCTACAGGAAAATGCATGAATACACCTCCTTCTGCCCTGGCAAAGCCTGCTTCAGTGCTGAGCCCCCTTCAGGAGAGCAGATCTTGCTGGTCCCATCCTAGCCCTGCCAGGTTTTTCATGTGTTGCCCACCCAATATCACCCCGGGGCTATTCCTGTAAAGCTTGACACTCTCAACAGCATCAACTCGCTCAGTAAGTGCTTGGGGAGCTGTTGAAAGTGGCCCTCAGAGGACCTGGGCAAGGAAGACCTGGGCAAGAAGCAGCTCACATTCACCAACAGGATGGCAGTGAGGATAGAAACTAAATTTATACATAAAGACCGAAGAAAAAGAGGATTCAGAAAGCCATGAGCCTGAATTTCCCAACCCATGCTGAGCAGGATGGGCATGAAGCAGAAGGCAAGGGAGGAGAGACCAGGAGATGGGTTTGGGAAGGAACTCACCTCTTTCCTGAGCCATCAGCAGGGCTGAACATTTTAGTCCACCACCTCGATCAGGTTCAACAGCTTCAAAATACTCACGGATGTTCCATGCCAGTGGTACTGAGCTGAAAAATCCCAGTCCACATCCCTGTTAAATGGCTGGAAACCCAGAGCACAGGACATCACTGGCAGTATATGGGGTTTCCCAGGTGGAGCTGAACCCCTCCAAGACCCCGAGACCTTCCTTCAGCTTGGGCATGTAGGTGAAATACTCTGCTAAGTTAACACCAACCTCCCAGTTCTCCCGTTTTCCCCCAGTCCTGGTGGGTAGCAGTCCAAATCTTGCCAGTGCAGCACCAATACAAATCCATGGTCCCCTAGGCCACTAAAAGTTACCCTTAAAAAAAAACCACGGGGGACAAATCAGTCCAACAAACCACTTGTTTAGCTTCACACCATCCCAAGTCACCAACAGAACATCCAGCTCTTTCAGTTTTCCAGGGCAAAACACACATCTGATCCAAATTTTAAGAAGGAGGAGCCATTCCTGCAGCTGGTTCCCTTGGCTGATGCCCACACAGGAAGCCGTGGTTGCAACCATCACTTCTTTCCCCTTCCATCATTGTACCCCAGCAGAGAACTCCCTCTCTCAATGGCTTTGTTCCTCTTCCACTTCCCATCAGGATTCCCTGTTACTCGGGGTAAAAGGAGGTTTCTTCTTGGCTGGATCACTGCTGACTCCTCTTTTTTTTTCCCCCCTAGATCTACCAGGCCTTGGGAAAAAGAAGGGAAAAAAAACCCCACTGTCTTCCCTTTGCTGCCTGTATTTTCCAGCTCCAGTGAGTTGACATTGAGAGCAAACAGTTATTAAATAAAGGCATTGTTAGGCATGCTTTTAGTCCTGACACCTCTGGTAAATCTGCATTTATTATTTAGTGAATTAAGTGGTTTTAAATCAAGTTATAATCGGTGGGTGCCCTTGTACTCGGTATTTTATATCCTCCTGGGCACGCTTTGTTTGCAATTTCTGTATGATTCCTTTGGGTGTATGATATATTTTCCTTGAAAAAGCATCTCCCTCCACCCGGGCATCCCAGGAGGGTTTGTGGCATTAACAGTTTGATGCCCAGTCCTGCTCCCTGTCCCTGTCCTCTGTCCCCTCCTCCCACCCAGCTCCCTGCGAGGGAAGGAGACCTTTGCAAAAATCACCTTTATTGCTGTATTCCTGACAGCTGGCCCACATGGAGCCCATGGGAAGTTTCCTGGCAGGAGACAGGTGATGCCAGCCCTTGGGATGCTGGTGGACACCAAGGGTGGGCTCCCACTGGTCACCATTTAAAGCCCTGAGTGGATAGCTGCCACCTGGCATAAGGGTCAGACAAGCTGGCCCTGACTCCAGCAGCCCTTTGGGTCCCTCAGTTTGCTTTTCTTCTCCTGACAAGGTGCCAGCAAATGGGTGCTGAATCACTTGGAGCTCAGGTTGGTGTTTTGGTCATCTCAGCAGCTCTATCAATATCTCAGGCTGGGGCCCCCCAGCTCCTCCCTGTCACCCTGCCTGTGCCTGCAGGGTCCCTTCTGCCACACATGAGGTTGGAATTGTTCAGGATGGAGGTTGCTCCATCTCCCACACATGATGGGCCTTCCCGAGGAAGGGGACCCGTTGCTGCAAGAGCTCTGTCACCTCCAAGGCCCCCCCCCAGCCTGCCCTGAGCAGGGAGAAGGCTGCAGCAGGTCCCAGAACACCGTCCCCACACCTCTGGGGAAGGTCCCCAGCTCATCACCTCTCAACCCCCAGCTCGGGCTTCCCATGCCCCAGGTCTGCTAGGACTCAGAATGGAGCAGGACTTGCACTATCAGCTCCCACTCCAGACAGACTTTGGACCAAGCACTGGATCTCACCAGTGCTCACACCCTTCTGCCATGATCCTTCTTCCAGCTACGGCCAGTATGAGGTCACAAGGTACCCACCTCACCATTGCATGGTCATCTCCACCTCTCCATGATGTGGTCATCTCCACCTTTCTACGATGTGGTCACCTCCACCTCTGCATGATGACATCTGACCTGGAAGCCAGAGCCTGGACACATCACCCGTCACCCTCTTCTGTGCCAAGGACCAGGAGTAAGAATCATCTCACCTTTTGGTGTCATAAGTGAGCTATCAAAGCCTGACTGAGACCTGCTTTATAAGCCCACTCATGAGGTTGCTGGCTTGAATCCCATGGTCACAAACATGCAGAAGACAAGCCTCAACCAAAAACCTTATGACTTTCCAGGGTGACTACCAGGAAATCCTGCCCTTCACCAGCTCTAACCCCATGGCAGGAGAAACAAGCCTTGCCACTGCCCAGGTGCTGTCCTTCTCACCCACTGTTGCCCACCTCCCTCTCCATCCCATGCCATGGCACCCTGCCCAACCTCCCCCTCAGTCCCAACCCCACCACCCCTTCCCACCCTACCCAGGGGTGGTTGCATCCCATCCTCAGTCCCCCCCCAAACCTCCCTCCCCATCCCTCTCCGTGCCTGTTTTCCCATTTATCTCCCTCGCCCAGTGAATATACATAAATATGAGCGACTGTGTCTGTGTGTGACCTTACCTGCCCTGCCTAAATTCATGTAGTGTCTGTGGAGATAATTCTAAAGCCATAAGAAGATAATAAAAAAGGAAAGATAAAAAAAAAAAAAAAAAGGGCAAGCATTGTGGTTTTTATTCTCTTATCTAACCTTCTGCAGGCCCCGGGTGGGAGTGCAGTCCCTGGTTATTTAAAGGGATGCTGCAGTGGGGAATGGTCCTTGTCTGCCCTGCAATGCACGTGGTGACCTTCTGGTTGGGGAAAGGAAATCCCACTGCTCGTAAAATCCCTTCCCAAAACATCTCCCTGGGCCTTCCCTCCCGTCCAACTCACCTGCAAGTGGCCATCCCAGCTGGAAACACCTGAGGAGGCAGCAAACGGCTGCAGGATCCAGCCAGGAGCCTGGTGGGAGGACTGGGAAGGGAAAAATAAATCTCTGGGTGTGATTGATTTCTTTTTCTTGTCTTTTCTCTTTTTTTAATCTCAAAATACAGCTACAGCTGAGGGCATGGATTGCAGGGAAGGAAGGGAATTCTGACAGGATTCGTGGCAGTGATGTCACCTCCCAGCAGAACCCTCGTCGGATGGACGGGAGCACGGGAGTCAAAAACCATCAGGAGACACAAAACATGGCAACCTCCCTGAGGTGAGACCCCGAGGATATAAACCAACAGAGAAATCCACAGATTCCAACCACCTCCCAACCTCTGAAATGATAGAGGGGTGTTTAGCCTGGAGAAGAGAAGGTTCCAGGGAGACCTTAGAGCACCTTCCAGTGCCTGAAGGGGCTCCAGGAAAAGCTGGGGAGGGACTTTGGACAAGGGCAGGGAGTGAGAGGACAAGGGGGGATGGATTAAAACTGGAAGAGGGGAGATTGAGGTGAGACATGAGGAGGAAATTCTTCACTGTGAGGGTGGTGAGACACTGGCCCAGGTTGCCCAGGGAAGCACTTCCATCCCTGGAAGTGTTCAAGGGCAGGTTGGATGGGGCTTGGAGCAACCTGGTCTGGCGGGAGGTGTCCCTGCCCATGCAGGGGGGTGGGACTGGATGACCTTTAAGGTTCCTTCCAACCCAAACCAGTCTCCCTGGAGCCTTCTCTTCTCCAGGCTGAACACCCCCCAACTCTCCCAGCCTGTCTCCAGAGCAGAGCTGCTCCAGCCCTCGGATCATCTCCACGGCCTCTTCTGGACTCACTCCAACAGCTCCATGTCATAGAATCATAGAACAGTTCGGGTCGGAAGGGACCTTAAAAACCATCTAGTTCCAACCCCCCCCTGCATGGGCAGGGACGAGGGACACCAACCTGCCTCATCCCACAGTCCCCCCCCCCATCCCAGCCACCCCCCTCCCCGGTAACACGGCGAGGCCTTTCTGCCGCCTTTGTTCAGCAGCCCCGAAGTGGTGTCACCACAAAGGCAGAGGTGAAAGGGGTTAATTCGGGGGACAGAGGTAGGATGTGGAGATGCAGAGCGGGACAATGGGCCGCCTTCTCCTTTTGTCAGCGCCACCATTGTGCCGCGTGTGAAAAATGAAATCTGTTTCATTTTCCTCCCAGATGCGATCGGGTGCCTCTATTTAGAAGCCATCAAAAAAAGCAATCACAGCGCTGGGAGGTTGGGGAGGGGGGTGTTGGACACACAAGTGTGGAGGGGGGAGCACAGGCCTGCCAGACACGGGCACACCCCGGCCCAGAAGGGCCTTTATTTATTTATTTGGCATGTAACGTTGGTTTAGGTTTAACCCCCTCCCTGCCTCCGGCGCTCAAGTGGCTGAAACAATTGGCAAAGTCAACGGTGAGAGGTTTGGGGGGGGTAGTGGAGGGGGGATCGGGGTGTGGGCAGGAGCCCACAGCCCTACCCTGTGCCTATCCCATGGCCATCACGCCGGGTGTCCCACCTTATCCCCTTCCACGTCCCTCCAGGACGGGCACCTCTGGTGTTTGTCAATATTTCCCCTTCATCCTTGCAGAAACAGATGGAAGTGGAAGGAAACTCAGCCCTGCTGCTCTTCCCCCCCTTCCTCTCTCCCCAGACCAATCCGTGGGGCTTGCGACCAACGTGAGAAATTTTCACCTCCAGCAAAGGTGTGAAACTTGGCAGTTTTCCTCCCTCCGAGGGGAATTACAGCCTTTGCTGAATGCAAACAAACAAACAAATGCAAATTAACCCCCAAAGCATGTTTTGTTTTGGTGCTTTTTTTTTTTTCCCATACACATTTTAACCTTTGCCTCAAATTAACAAATCCAGCTGGAATCTCTCAGGTTTGCTTTTTCTCCCCATCCCAGCACACAGCTGGTTGTGCCCCTGAGACACCAGTGTGGGTGAGAGACTCCAGGCAGCGGGGGCTGAATTTGGGGGGGGTGGGCAGAGCAAGCCCCAAACCCCAATCTGCTCCAAGAACCCCATGAAAATGAACAGAGGGGAAGGTGAGAAGAGCACTGGCAAAGCAAGGGATGCTTGAGGGGGGAGTGGAGCTCACCCTCCACCCACTCCAGCTCAGTGCAGCTATTCTTAGCTGAGTCC
The DNA here is from genome assembly GCA_020745705.1 of Hemiprocne comata. Taxonomy (NCBI): domain Eukaryota; kingdom Metazoa; phylum Chordata; class Aves; order Apodiformes; family Apodidae; genus Hemiprocne; species Hemiprocne comata. Next base: position 11,907,391 of record CM036602.1, on the reverse strand, counting down.
AAACAAACTCATTCCAGCTGTGACATGAGGTATCCTGGGCCAGGTAGTGCTGGCAGCTTTATACTGGGCAGCCTATATCCCTCCAGGCTCCCCATCTCCATTGACCATGTGTGGATGGGGCCGTGCTGGTCCTCTCTTCTGCCCACTCCATCCCTGGGGCCATCTGGGGCCTTCCCCAGACACCAGGTGATGAGGATTGGTCCCCAAAGGGAGACTGGGTGGGGGTCAGCACCGGTGCCAGCTCTGTAAGGAGCAGGTTTGGGGATGTGCAACCAGGTTTGGTACCCAGAACACTTCCCAAAGTCCTCCTGGGTCTGCCAGCTCTGAGCCAAGGACCACACGGGGTGATGGGCAGGGAAGGGTGGCACTGCAGGGCTGAGAGACATGGCCAGGGTCACACAGGGAGCCAGTGGCAGAAGAGAGAACTAAGCTGCTGTTTGGGGTCACCAGGCCTCTTCATTCATAGTCAGGGGAACACATACCCTGCACCCCATCCATCCCCACCACCCAGCCATGGACCCCCCGAGGTCACCACAGGCAAAGTTTGAAGGTGGAGAAAGACAAAGTGGAGGCAGCTCAGATCGAAATTTGCACAGCCTCCCTCCCCCCCGTGAGGACCATCCTCCCTCCTCCTCCTCCCTAGTTCTTTGTGCCAGGGCCAGGCAGATGGGTGGCCCTGCCAGCTCGGTGGCCACAGCCCCCTCCAAGCCCATCTTCATCTGCCAGCAAACCTCCCCGTCCTCCCACCCAGCCCCACATTGTCTCCCACATGTTCCCCAACCACCTGGGAGCCCCAGGAAGGCACCGTCCCCCCTGGTATCCCCGGAGGGACAGCAAGCAGGACCCCATGGCCAGGGGAAGGCAAGTTGGCAAAGAGACCGTGGGTGTCAGATCACATAAATCAAGCTCTGAAACCTTCCTATTTAACACACTCTTTCCCTTCGAGTTGTCAGTGAAACCGTTAATTAATTAGCTAATCCTGCAATGAAGTGGATTCTAAATGGATCTCCCCTCCCTTCCCCCCATTTAGGTAATTACTGCTGAGGGAGCTTTTGTGAGAGTAATTTTCCAGCAGGGACAGCCCCGGATGGCAGAGGGAGATGAATTTAAAGAGGGGGGGGAAATGATAATACAAAGCAGGGGCATGACAGAGGGCTCCTTCTGCAGGGCAGCACACCTTGGAGGCACAGCTGGGGCCAGGACACTGCTTCTTCTGGCCTCTCCTAGCCAAGGAGGTGACCAGTGTAGGACATGCTCAGCACCCGCATGTGGGAGCTGATGAAAAAAGTCACCTCAGCCCTCTCCAGCATCACAGAATCATGGAATTGTTTAGGTTGGAAAAGACCTTTGAGATCATCAAGTCCAACCACTAAACTAACTCTACCAAGTCCTCTGCTAAACTATGTCCCTCAGCACCACATCTGCACAGCTTTTAAACACATCTGGGGATGGTGACTCCACCACTTCCCTGGGCAGCCTGTTCCACTGTTTGACAACCCTTTCTGTGAATAAATTTTCCCTAATATCCAGCCTAAATGGTCCCAACAGTGGATACCATAACACCAACTCAGCTCCTCGCTGCTCACACACAGGCTCCATCCTCCCCTGCTTCCCCCAGGAGATGCCAAGCATTTGGGTGGCTTCAGAAACCCACCTCCAGCACCAGCTAGCAAGAGCAGGAAGCTGTGTCCCTGGCCAAGGCAGGGGGGTTGGAACCAGATGGCCTTTAAGGTCCCTTCCAACCCAAACCATTCTTGCGTTCTATGATCTCTGCAACAACAATGGTAAGGTCAGGGCAGAGGTTTCCCACACCAGGTTGTCCCCTGCCCAAGTCCTCTTGGTGCCTTTATTTCAGAGTCAAGGCACCAAGACAGCACTGACAGCATCAGGAGCAGTGTTTCTCCTTCATATCTTGCTCCTTCCATGCCCCTGCACAGCTCCAAATCCTTTTTTTTTGTTCCTCACTCTGTCAAGCAGCCTCCAAGTGAGGATTTTTCAAAGGCCACGCTGAGTTTTAGATCCTCAGTTTCATGTCCCCAAGTTCTGCTGTGTCCAGCAGAGATAGCACAGGCATGGTGCAGGCCTGCCTGCTGCAGCCTGCCTGCCTTTGAACTGCTCAAACGCCTTCCAATTCAAAGGTTCTTGCTGAAAAAAAAATCCCAGCTTGGCTGTCCTCGGGGGTGCAAAGCAGGTCCCAGCTGCAAATCCCCCCCTCCCGCACCCACTCCTGCCCTGGGGAGCAAGGAGAAGGGCTGATGGGTGACAGAAGCCTTGGGGACTTCACCCCTCAGGGTGGGGACAACAGCATAAAAATCTCCCCGGGGCTTTTCTACACAGTGGGTTGAGTCAAGAGGCACCAGCTCCTTCCAGGGGACACCCAAGCTTCAGATGAGGATTTGCTGATGGATACAGGGTAGGAAAACGGGGTCACTGGGGGGCCTGCTGTAATTTAACAGATGCCTAGAGCTTGTCTGCAGGGAAAACATTCCCAGCCTTTGAAGAGGTTCCCCAAGCAGCCACCTTGCACCTGGCAGAGAGATTCACATTTTCCATCCGTTCCCACACAGTAATTTCCCCCGGGACACAGAGCAGCAATGTCTCCTCCTTTTGGTGGCTCGCTATATCGTACCAGGCTCCCAGAAAAACCTCCTTACTGCTAAATATCACCCCAGAGAAGCCCAGGTGGTGAGGACAGAACCTCTCTTTTGGACTCTGGGGATGTGCTGAACAGGGTGGTACAGCTCAAAATGCTGTCATATCTTTTTTCCCTAAGGCTGTCCCTAAAAATAGCTGGGAGAAAGGAGGGGGTGCAGCTCTGCAGCTTGCCAGTGCCTGGTTCTGCTGATGGGGCAGCTGAAGCCCCTTTTGGGACTCCCCACCCTTACCTTCTCTCATGTGGGTTCTCCTCTTCCAGCAGCCTGCAACCAGTCTGACAGAGGCAGAGCCTGTGCTTCTCCTCCCAAGGAACAGCCCAAAACTCAACATTTCGCTCTGCAAACTGGAAATTAAAAAGAACATCCCTGGAGATTCCTGAGAAATGCTGGAGGTAGCACTGGGACAGGACTTGCTCTGGGGCTTTCTGGTCCAGCAGTGGAGAAGACCCCAGAGGTGGTGCAGAAGGGCCTTAAGATGGGGTCATCAGGCTTTGCTAAGACCATGGAAGATCTTTTGTAAGTTGACATGGAAATGTTGGGTTTAGAGGTGAGTCCAGGTAATCAGAAAGGGTGAGCAGGAAAGGGGGGGGGGGTTGGCTTCAATTCAGGGTGTAAAATCAAGGACTAAAAGGACAAGGGGTGATGCTGCACCCAAAGGGTGGGATCATGGACAGCAGCATGGGTGGGGTGGGCTGAGGAGCACTGCTCCAATCCCTGCTGTGAAGCCAGCCCAGCTCTACACACCTCCCTCCAAAGCCTGTGCTGGGACGTGCCACCCCTTCCCCAGAAGATAAGCCTCGTGGTAGGGTTGGTCCCACCAAGACAGCATGAGGAGGGGGTGGAAAAAGCAGCCCACCCTAGCTGTCATCCATCCTTCAAAGCTGTGACTGCTTTGATCTGTGTCTCCCCCCTGCCAACAAGGGGGGCAGTCAGGTGGAAAAAGCAGACCTGGGGGGGCATGAAGAGGAGTGGCTGGGCCTGCTGCTGCCCCGTGGCATCACCGTGCCATCCACCTCTCCATCATCCCTCCATCCCTCCCGGCGTGGTAAATCCCAGGTGCCAGCCCCTGTGGTGGCAGCAGGCTCCTGCCCATCCTGCCGAGCAGCTGGCACGGGCAGAGGTCCAAGGTCAGCTAAGTGCTTAATGGGCCTCCTGCGAGGAGGATGAGGAGAAGCAGCAAGAGAGGAAGCCAGGAGGGAGCATATGTCACTGCCTGAGCTCCCTGCCTGGCTTGAAGTGACAGGGAGCTGCTCCCCATGTGGAAAGGTGAGCGAAGGGGATGGCTTTCCCCACCAGTTTCCTTTTTCAGGAGTGCAGCAGGGACCTGCTGTGGCCTTGAGCACCCACGTGCTTGTGGCTCAGGCATGGGTGATAGATGTCCGAGTGCCCATGGCATGAGGTCCTGCCAGGATGAAGGCCAGCAGAGCATGGCCAAGGACTGCAGCTCTCGGAACAGCTCCAACAAAAGCCATGACACAAAGCAAACCCCCCCAAGGAAGGCAAGCCTCCCCTGGGCTTGGTCCTGGTTTCTAATCAGGGTCTCTCAGTACTAAAGAAGCTGAGCAGGAGGGAAGGGTCTGTGCCCTGTTCAAGCAGGATCAGGAGACACATGGGAGACACAGTACCTGGGTGTGGGCTATCTGGCAAGGCCACCTGAGTTGCCCCCTTCAGGTCTCTTGTCCAAGCACACCTGGAACCAGGCAGCCCCACTATCTCCTTGTCTCAAGTGCTGCAGGTCCATGTGACTGATGACACAAGTCCTGGTGCAACTCAAGCTTGGAAAGGTTTTTCCAAACCCTGGTCAAGACACAAACAGTGGTTAATGATGACTGCAGCAGAATATTTCCACTACTTTCCCAAAAGGAAAAGGATACTCTGAGCCCCACTCAACATTTTGGTGTTGTTGAAGCATTTTGGCATCTGAGTGTTCCCTGGTAGAGGCACTGGTCTCTCCACTACTCCATCCTGTAGTATCTCCATAGTGTACCATACCATAGTAGCTGATGTTTCTGATCAATAAGACAATGTCATGGTGGTTTCAGGTTGTTTTCTTGTGTCTCATAGTTTGATAATTTAAAACAGCGACTCCTTCACCGGGGGACCTTCAAGCCAAGTGAGAAAAGCATCTCCCTGTGCTGCAGCCAGAGAAGACACAGGGTCAAAGCTCTGTCCTTAGGAGAGCTGCTGGCCACAACCAACCAGTCAAAAGCAAAGGAGGCGCTGACCCCCTTGTGCAACCAGGGCTGCAGGTCCCCCAGCCCCTCTGCAAAACCTCCTCCCTGTCTCCAAAGGGAAAACCAACCATCCCCAATTCTCTCCCGCCCCAGCTTTCCTTCTCCCATCCCCACATAACCCAACTCGTAACCCTTCTCATGGCCAACCCCACGTGAAGCCTGTGAGGGTTTGTGCTCCCCCATATCAGCTGGCTTATCACCTGGCCATGCCTGGCACCCCAGGAAACCCCGTCCAGGTGGATGTTTCTGAGGAGCACAGCAGGAGACCCTTGCTGCACGAGGGGCTTCTGCATCCACCTCCTCCCCCAGCCTGCACCTCAGCCTGCTTTTAACCACGTTTTGGGGGGAAGGGCCAGAGGGGGCAGAGCAAAGGGCTGGCACAGAGCAGCACGCCTTGGGGGGGGGGGGAAAGAAGAGAGGAGGCCACTGGGGACGTGGGATACAAGGTTTGCTTTTGCAGGTGGAATCAAATGCTGGCAAGGTGGTGAATTAGCAGTGTTTGCTGAGCAAACGCTGCCGGGGAGGGGGGGACACGGGCAGAGGAAGAGGGTTTGAGCACACAGGCCTTTATTTGCTAGCAAACATCTCCAGCTCCTCCTCTCCCTCCCCTGCGCCTTCCCCAGCTTGTGTTCCCAAATGGGCTGGATGATGCCTCCCAAGAGGAGGAGGGATGAAATTCCCATGGGAGGAAGGAAATGAGGGAGACACGTTTGCTTTCACCAAGGTGCCCGCACCAGAGCAGCCAAGAGGGCGGCAGGGGCTTTTGTGTAAAAAAAATTCAAATAAAAATATAGTCATCCTCAGCATGACTTCTCTGAGCTGGGTTTTCCATTTCCAACCAGGCCTGCACCCCAGGGGAAGACACTGAGGGCATCACAAGACACCAGACATGCATAAGACAACTGCCACAAGGATGTGACTCTGATTTTAGGTACCTGGTCTTGTCCCCTGTTCTGCTCCTGTAGCACACCACACTCGAGGGGTTTGGTCAGGGAACAAGAGGTGTTCATTTGCAGGTGGAGTTCAAGGACTGCTCTGTAGCCCATGGTGAGATGAAGGTGTGGAACTCTTGTTCTGCAGATGTCTCTGATCTCCTGTGGGGACAACATCAGTGCTAACAGAATCCCAGCCTCACGGTGGTGATCTTCCAGGTCCATTTCTGCAAGCTCCTGTGTCCCACAGAAATGTGAGTTTAGTAGCTGGGGTGACCTGACTCATTCAACGCTGGAGCCATCTCCAGTTTGAGGAGCTGAGCTGTAACAACAGGTACATGTGCCTTTAGCTCACACACTTGATGGATACCATCTGTTCAGCCCAACATATCATGGTGGTGGTAAGTCCTAAAAGATCTTCTCCCCATGAAGATGGCTTTAGTTCAGGGCAATGTATTTAGTAGTCCAGGCAAGCCCAAGGCTCTGATTCACACTGAAGTCAAAAAGTGGGAAGGAATTTACCACCTTCTTCTGCAGAACCAGCACTGGGAAATATCTCCCCGTGCTCCATCAGCCCCAGTTCACAGTCAGACATCTCAGTTTCTGGTACTAACCTCTAGGACTGGGGGCAAAGCAGACAAATGTTGGGGTCACCTAACACCTTTGGAGCTCAACCTGTTTTGTTCTTCTCCCTGTGCCTTCCCCAGGCTTTCTTGGTGCTGTGTTTGGGCTCCATGGTGCAGTCCCAACCCTCCAGGCAGAGCTAGAAGCAGGGACCAGCAGGTAAATAGGGGCATCCCAGCACAGAGCTGGAGCTCAGAGACCTGCTTCACGAACACCAGGCTTGGTCCAAATGTTGACTGGCTTGCTGTCTACAGATCCAGTGCCAATTTACAAGGTTGGTTTTCATCACACTCAGGGAGAAAACCAAGTGGGGGCCTGGCCATAGGTCACACACATATATTCACTGTCCCTGGAAACCAGTGTGGAACATCTTTCTTTCTATGGTGAGAACCACTGAGGACCAGCAGATTCAACCTGTTCACTGGTCTTGAGTCCCCAAGATTGAACCTTTGGCTGGAGCAAAGGCAGCCTCCAAAAGCCCCACTGCCTTTTGAAGTTCTGGATAGTCAGTTGTGATGTCTTCCTTCCTGAAATGCAGTGAGAGAGATCATCAGGACTTGGCATCGTCGCTTGGAGCAGAGCAACTCCTGGTCAGGCACCAGGTGGTCCTGGCACAAGGCCATGAGCTTCAGCATAAAAAAATATCTCTGTTGCACTCGTTTGTATCCCAGACTGTTGGCAACTGAGAGGGTGGGCAGAGGATGATTTGTAGCCTGGTGGTCTCAGATGTTCCCACTGTGGGCCTATCTGTCTTCGCTAAGCTTGGGAGAAGACTGGCCTCTCCTTCCATGGCCATCCCTACCATGGGTGGTAGGGATGCTGCTCTGCTGACCTTTGCACCAGCCCAGTTACACCCACCCCAGGTCTGTGGAGGAGTCTCCAGCCCACACCGACCTCCTGGCCTGTCCCCTGATGGCACTTGCCAGCACCAGCTCCACCAAACCTCAACCAGGGCAAGGGTGTGAGATCCTTCTGCATCCTCCAACACCGGTTGGCTCCCTCCTGAAGGGCTTTCCCATATGTCCTACAACTGGAACTGAAGAGACCATGCATAAAACATCCTGGGACCCAAACCCATGTCAGAGAAGAGACAAAAAACCCCTCCATCTTGGGGCAGGTGGGACCCATGTGAAGGTGCATGTGCACACACACACGTCCCCCTCCGCCTCCTCCTGCTCCTTCGCTTTCATCCTCCTGAAAGAAAAACTCGACCATTCCTGGGCTTTGTTGGCAGTTGGGAGGACACTGGATAAAGAGTCTGAGAAAGTGAGAGAGAGGGTGCACGGGGCTGCAGGAGGAGAAGGAGGGGAGAGCAGGAGAAGGAGGGATTCTCGGTATCTACAAGGGAATTAAAGCGCTTTTACTGGAGTGAAGAAATCAGCTAAAGAATGGCAGGGGAACAAAAGCAGCAAGGCTATGGACAAGGCACTCTGAATAGATCCAGATCCCCTTAAGTTTGTAACACCCCCTCCACGCTTCTTTTTTAGGGTGGGTTTTTTTTTTTTTCTCCCCCACTTAAGCCTTTGCTCCTCACTCCTTCCCAGAACAAACGCAGAGCAAGGGGAAAGAGAGAAAAAAAACAACACCACCAAAAAAAAAAAAACCAACCCAGGAGGGAGGGGAGGAGTGGAAGAAAGCTAAAAAAAAAAAAAAATAAATCAAATAAAATAAAAGGTAATCCTCAGCCACTTTGCCCCTCTGGGGGCTGCTCTGGGCCAGATTAAAGGTCCGGTGTGAAACCATTCTGCTATTCAGATGCGATAAGCAGGATTTACAAGCAAAGAGAAAGAGAGAAAAGAATGGGCGAGAGGAGAAAAGGAGAATTATTTGTGTCTCTTAATACTTGTTAAGCACTTCTCTTTTGCTAGACCAGACAAGACACAGCTCTGCTCAAAGTCCTGCACAATCCTGCCGGCTTGTCCAACACCCCCGTTCCCTCCCCCCCCCCCAGCCCCCCCCTTGCCCCCGCCCCCAGCCCAAAGCAGCCGGCAGCACTTTGTTGCTACTGAGCTGAGCTGGGTCTCCTCTCCCAGCGCACACAAAGGGGACGGCAATTAACCTCCCTGCTCCCTGGTGACAGCGATCTCATCAGGGCCCGGGCCAGCAGCTCCTTGGGCAAGGGTTGGGGTGTGCAGGGGCTTTTGGCCGTGTCCTGTATTGGGAAGGGGGGGTGGGTGCTCCATGGACAGCCAGCTTGGATGATTTCAGCATGGTGAGGAGACCTTGGTGGCTGCTGCAGGTGTGAATTGAGGCCACCAGCCCCCCCCTTATAAGAAAGAAGCCATGGAGCTCTTGGAACAGGTCCAGAGGAGGTTACAGCAATGATCCGAGGGCTGGAGCACCTCTGCTGTGAGGACAGGCTGAGAGAGTTGGGGTTGTTCAGCCTGGAGAAGAGAAGGCTCCAAGGAGACCTTTTGGTGGCAGTTCAATATTTAAAGGGACTTGTAAGATGGGACAGACTTTTTAGGAGAGACTGTAGCAACAGGGCAAAAGGTTTTAAACTGAAAGAGGGGAGATTTACACTAGATACAAGGAAGACATTTTTTATGCTGAGGACAGTGAAACCCCAGCCCAGGTTGCCCAGAGAGGTGGGAGATGCCCCATTTCTGAAAACATTCAAGGTCGAGTTGGACAGGGCTCTGAGCAACCTGATCTAGTTGCAGATGTCCCTGCTCACTGCAGGGGGTTGGAACTAGATGACCTTTAAGGTCTCTTCCAACCCAAACCATTCCATGGTTCTCTGAAATTCTGGCCAAGTGCAGTCCTGGACCTAATTGCTGGTGGCCCAGTAGGACTTGCCTGCCGAAGCCAGAGGGCAGCAGCAGCATGAGACATTGCAAGAGGTGTCTGGGGGGGATGCACTGAACCCCCCCAGATACAGCCAGGCCCACCCCACGTTGGGCACCATGCAGAATGGTCCAAATGGCCCTTAGGCTCACCTGAGTTTGGACTCTTCCCACTGCTACTGCTCTCAGGAGGTTAATCAGTCCTCGCTGCTTCTTTCTTTTCTTCAGAACTGGATGATGGGAGAAGGATTCTTGTGGGAGGGAGGAGGGAAAGATCAGCTCCACCTGCTATCACCAGCACTCTTCTCTGGACCAGGAAGCCACTTGTGGTGTTTCAGATCCAAGAACTACATGCTGAGACCTGCAAATATAGTCCTTGTTTTAAAACTTCTACATAAGCTTGCAAGTTTGTTTTGGTTTGGGTTTGGGGGGGGTTGGTTTGCAGCCAAGCAGGAGACCTGTATCTGCACCTGAAGGACACCCTGGTGGGAGATGGGCATTCCAGCTTGGAGGTTACCACCATATGGGAAGCATTGTCCATCCTCACCTGCTTAAAAAACAGTCCCTCTCATGTTTGTATGGTTTGGAGCTTCAAGTTTCAACCCTTCTGGTGGTGAGGGCTCTTCTATTGGTCTTCTCCAGAGCCTGGCACCTCTCAGGGCAGGTTAGCACGACCTGATGGCAGAGCTTTGTCATCTAAAGAGGTGCCAACAGCTGTAGCTTCCTAACTTGCCGGGGGGAGCTCCCTGCTGGGTTTAGCCCGTCTGTGCCCCAGTCGAGGGGGGGTAGGAGTGGGTTGAGGGCATCCTCCTCTGGAGCCCACCCCTCTGGAAGGTGGTCAAGCCTCTGCCTCTCAGTTCTGCAGCACTTCGGGGCGGGCTGGGGGTGGCTGATTTCACCTACCTCGTCTAGGCACAACCCATCTCGATTACACCTAAGGAGGAGCAGCATTGAGCCGGAATTGATTCAACCGAAGGCAATTAAAGCAAAACGCGGGGCCCCGCGGGGAAGCGAGCGGCAGCTTCTTTTTAACTCGTAACCGCAACAAAAATAACAATGAAAGGCTGGCAAACCCCCCCACCACCACCGCACAAACACACCCCCGCATTCAGCCGGCCCTGGGTGCTCATCCCGTTCAGCACCGTGGCCAGCACCCCGCTCCCCGCCTATACCGCGCCTGCCCCCCCCCCCGCCACTCCGCCCTGTAGAGCGAGAACTATTCATTAGCAGTAATTACCACCCCCTCCTCATAACTTAAGAGGCTAATATTAGGCTTCATTTTAAGAAAGGTAATTTGACGACCATAAATTACAATTATAAAAACTTCATTAGAGTCGGTAGCGATCCATCCACCATTGTTCTAATTACACACTGTAGGAGTAATGAATGCTAATGGTTTAATGTACAATAATTACCACAATTGAAAAATAATAATAATAGGGAACAACCTCAGTTAGCCAAATGTCACGGGGGGACAGGGAATGGGGTCGGGGCAATCGTGGCTGCAGCTAATTGAGGGGCTCTTCAGGGTGATTAATAGGTGGTGTGACCTCTGGGTGGGGAGTGGGGAGTTTGCAATGAATGCAGCGTGGTCAAGTGAGGTAAGGGCCTGTGCAAGGGGGGGGGAATTAAAAATCAAGTGGCTCCTGTCTTAGCTTTGGATTTTGCAGGATGTTTTTTGACCCGAAGTAAATTTCTTGGGTTTGTAACTTGGTGCCACCTGCTGCTGGGGTTCAGGTGGGGTCAGCAGGGTTTAAAGCAGAGCCACAGGAGGTGATTTCAGCCCCTTGTGGCACAGCAAACACAGGGAATCAGAGGATGTTGCAGGTGGGATGGGACCTGAGGAGGTCTCTGATCCAACCTCCTGTCCAGGGCAAGCCCAACACTGGATTCAAACTGTGTTTTTCAGAGATTTGACCAGCCAGTTCTTGAACCTTCAAGGATGGAGATGCCATTATCTCCTTTGGTCCCTGTTCTACTGTTCTTTATTCTCAGTGTGAATTTTATGTCCATAGATCCCACCAGATCCTCCTCTGCCTCAGTTCATACCCAGCTCCTCTCCTGTCACCTACCTCAAAGAGCCTGAGCACTCCCAGTTTCCTCTGCCTCTCCCCCTTCCAGCTCCCTGAACATCTTGGCATCCCTCTGCTGATCTCACACCCATTTATCTACGTTTGTCTTTCACTTATTTATTTATCAACATCTTGGCCCACCCCAGAGGCAGGGGCTGGCATTTGTCCTTGTTAAATTCCACATGATTCCTGCCAGCCCATTTCTCCTGCCCACCCAGATCCCTCTGGGATGCTGCCCTCTGCCCCACAGCAGGATAAACCCTTCAGTTTACCATCATCCAGAGACTTGGTGAGGAACACCTCACCTCATCCTCCAGGTCAAATAGTGCATGGAATGAACACCTGGAACAGGAGGGGTTATTATTCCCAGAATAACTCTGCTTGTAACGAAACATGAAGATGAAATGAAAGGATGGACCCAGCAATCATTCCTCTGGGTAAATTGCTCTGCTTGCTCTTGTGTTTGATCCTATCCAAAGGAACTTCCCTGGTGAATAAACCTGTGGGCTTTGCCATGTTATCCTCCAGCAGCAGGTTGAAATCTGTCAGCTGGCTCAGCTGCCGTGCCAGGTCACACTGCCACCCTGCCTTGGATTAGGTTGGGACACAAAGTCAACCCAAAGTAGTTTCAACATCTGCCTTTCTACAGGCACTGTACTAAGGGGTCCTCTTGCCAAGCTATTGCACCGTGGGAATGGGCTGAGCACAGGAAAGCAGTTTGATGTCCTCCTTTCATCCCTGCAGGGAATGGGAAAAATGTTACAGAGTATGGGATGTGTTCCCTGCACACCCAGACACTCCAGGAATGTGCTGGGGCTTCTGAGCTTGGGGATGTCATTTTATAATGTCAGGTTTAGGCTCCTTCTTTCTTGCCTTGATAAGCAGCCTGGAAGGAAGGAAAATGTTGGTGAATTGAGAATTTCTGATTCATTTGCTCCAGGGTTTAGGAGGTGCCACCAAACCACCCCCAAGCCCTTTCTAGCCTTGACCAAGCTCCTGTGGCTAAAGCAAAGTGATGTGACCTTGCTGCTAAACCATCCCTGAGAAACAACAAGCTGGGACTGAGAAAAAAAACAGGCTTTGGGCTCTTATTCCTGCATCCTTGGTGACTGTACCAGATGCAGAGAGGATCCCTCACCCCGTGGTGACATTGTTGGGAGCAGCCCAGGTTCAGTCACCATGTCCCACAGCCCTGCAGCCAGAGCCTGCTCTGTAGGACATCTCCAGAGCCTGAAAGCAGATCCCAGCCATGTCCCATAGTGTGATTAGGAACAATGAGGTCTTGATACACTTCCTCTTTAATAGGATCCTAATTTATAAGAATGCAGATAATATATCAATGGAAATTAACTTCACACTTCCCTTACACTGGCAGGTTGAGCTGCAGGTGAGTGCAATGTAATTAAGAAATTAAAAGGTAATTTCCACATATGCTTTCTGCTAATCTAACTCGGCAATCATTTAATTTACAGCAGGGGACTGGCAAGGAGGCAAGCCAAAATAAATAAGATAATACTACATTTAATCACTCAGTTGAATGGTAATGGAACGGCGTGGGGGCTGTGCTGGGATGGTGGGGACCCTGCTGGAGCTGCTGAGGAAAAGCAAGGCTTGCTCTTAATTTCTCTTCCACGAGAGTTCAAACTTTTAACCACAGCCAACAAGTTTCCTCTAGTTCTAATTTTTAAAATTAGGAAAGTTTATCTAAAAAAAAAAAATAATAATCCCCCTAACAATCGTTCTGCAGTTTTCTGTAATTAATTGATTATGCAGTGCCTGACAATTTTGATTTCCTGATTTCCACAGAAGAGTAAGAGGTTTCTCCCGAGTCTTTGAATCATTTCCAGTCCCCATGTAGCCAAGGGCAGCAGCTGGGATGCACGAAGCAGGCAAACTGCAAGCAGCATGGCACTGGGAAACCCCTGGGGAAACTGAGGCACAGACTGGTCAAAAGCAGAACTTCTCGGTGGCTTCAGATCACAGCCAGCCCCAGGGCAGGGGCAACGCCTGGGCCGCCAGCAGGGCCGTGCTCTGGGGTGCTTTGGGCCGAGGAGAGCAGTTAAACCCGCCGGGGCTGCAGAGATTTGCTGGTTGTCCCCCACTGCCACCACAACGGCTGGACACCAGGGCTGCCCTTGGGTCACCACCCTGTTCTCCTCAGCACCACGCAGAGCTCCCCAGCACCTCCCTGAGCTGCGGGTGCCTCGGGGCGGGGGGGGGACCAGGGGAGAGGATTTGGGCTGCGGTGGGAGCACCTGGAGCCATGCATGCCGCAGCCTCAATAGCAGCAGCCCCGGGGCCTCAGCGGGAAATGCTCTTCATGTCACTACAGCTTTTTGTTCCCAAACTGAGCCGGAGGGGGGGGCTTCCCACCTCCCCCCTGGAGCCCATCCCCTCCTCCATCTTCTGTGTTTCCCCCCTCGCAGAAGCTGAGATGCTTCTTCTCATTCCCTGGGGTCCCCAAAGCATTCATATGGGAGCTTAATCCTCCCGAGACTTGGGGACAACAGGGATTACTGGAGACCCTGGAGAGAGGGGGCCCATCTCCCCTCCAAGCAGTGAGGCTGCCAAGGCAGTGATGAGGCCACCACACCCACCCAGCCCCTTCTGGTGGCCCCACCTGGGCCAAGAGGGACAGCAAGGACTAAAGCTTAACCTGTGCTTCCGTGCCAAGAGGACTTGGGTGGCTGCTGTGACACCCCTAAATGGGGCTGCATTATCCCCTGTCAATAATTTATCTGACGAGTTGCAGCCTGCACTTGTCAAATGAATTACTCCCGACGTAGAGGGAGGTTATATTTGTCCTCTTCAAGCAGCTCGAGAAATGGTCAAATAATATTTGCCCAGCAAATTGTTAAACAGCAGCTCTTCTGTCGCTCATGGAGTCAATTATTCACCGAGCACTTGTTTACCTGGTACTGGTGCTCCCTGCCTGCTCTCTGCCTCTTTGAGCAAACAGGCAAGGGAGTGTGGACCTGTCCAAGCCCTGGAAACCCGGCGCTGGGGAGGGGGGGGGGTCTGTGTGTCCGTAGGGATGAGGAAAAGCTGCTGGGAAGTGTGTGTGGATCTGGGATTTGGTGCTTGTGGTGGTAGAGGAGGGTCCGTGGTCCAGGCACCAATGCAAAGGGCTGCTGAGGGATGATGCTGCAGCTTCCAAGCCTGAAAGAGAACATCAGTGGGATGTTCATAGGGTAAAAACTCTCTGGGTTGTAGAGTCCTAGTAGATCATCACATTCATAAACCTAAAATATCACCATCCACTTTTCTCCTTGTTCCTCCTCTCCTCTTCACTGTACCCCTTCCCCCTCAGAGCTGTGTCCCTGCCCACCTGCTCTGCAGGGAAGGGAGGATTTCTCCAGGCTGGAGCCCTGCAGCACCAGAGAAGAGAGAGCTAAACCCCTCCACACTGGCCAAAGGGCTCAGGCACCAGTTCAACCAAAACTGGGAGACTCAGCCCCATTGACCCTAGGAGGGCACCAGCCCAGGACAGACACAAGCTGCTTTCTTCTGGGGATGAGAACCAACAGCACAGAAAAAAAAATGTGGAAAATTAACAATGAACAACTGTAAACCAATTCTTTTTTAAAAACCCTGTATCTTCTGTTTTCCTTTTAGCCACTTAAAAAATCTGGGGGAGGATTGTAGGATTTTTTTCTTGGTTAGGTTCTTTGTCAGTCCATCTCTGGGTTTTTTCCTGAGTTTCTAGGGACATAAAAGTATTGTTTAAAAACTTCACCTTTCCCTGCTACTCCAGCAGCAGAAGTATCCCTTGTAGACCACGTTTTGAGTTCTAGGGAAAACTGCCCAAGTATTCCTGCTAAGCCAAGGAAGCACCTTCTTCCAGCTTCTTCCTGTCAAAAGTTCAGGTGAAGAGATATTAACCAAACCTCAGCCTTGAAAAACCTGCAGGAAAATAGTATCTACTAGGCCACCTTTGGGGTAACATCTGGGCTACTACAAACCTGCTACTAGGGAGGTACTGCAAGATACATGGGCTCCATGTCCCACTCTTGCCTCTCCCCATCTCCTCTACCTTCCTGCCTCCACCTCTCCCACTTTCCATGTCTTGCTGTGAGATTTCTTTGCTTCCACCCTCTATTTTCATTATTTTCCTCTTTTAACGCCCCCTCCCTCCCTTTCTAGGGATTGCCACTTGCTTTATCTTTGCATTACTCCAACTCCCCGTTGCAGCTTTCCTCCAAAATAATCCAACCCACCGACTGTCCCACTCGCTGTGACACAGGGATGATCCTGCACTGCCCAGGGTCATCCATGCTGGGAATGATGTGGTCCCACCCTGTCCCTGTGCTAGAGTTAGCTCAGAGCATCCCCCTCCTGCCCAAGAGCTCTCCATCTCCTTCCCCAGTCACCCTCTGAACGTTCCACCCACCACCCTCCTGGACGGGGCCACCAGCCACAGCCCCATGCCCCAATGAGCCTTTACACCTTCTCCTGCCCGGCAGGGTCAGTACAGCAGCTGGATTCCCAGGGGAAGCTGCCAGGATTCATCACTGTCCCTTCAGAGCACCAAAATCCTTCTTTTTCCTTCCCCTTCCTTCCTCCTTCCTCCTCCCTTCACTCTCTCTTCCCCTTCCTTCCTCCTTCCTCCTCCCTTCACTCTCTCTTCCCCTTCCTTCCTTCCTCTTCCCTTCACTCTCTTCTCCTTCCTTCCTTCCTTCCTTCCTTCCTTCCTTCCTTCCTTCCTTCCTTCCTTCCTTCCTTCCTTCCTTCCTTCCTTCCTTCCTTCCTTCCTTCCTTCCTTCCTTCCTTCCTTCCTTCCTTCCTTCCTTCCTTCCTTCCTTCCTTCCTTCCTTCCTTCCTTCCTTCCTCCTCCCTTCAGTCTCTTCTCCTTCCTTCCTCCTCCCTTCACTCTCTTCTCCTTCCTTCCTTCCTCCTCCCTTCAGTCTCTTCTCCTTCCTTCCTCCTCCCTTCACTCTCTTCTCCTTCCTTCCTTCCTTCCTTCCTTCCTTCCTTCCTTCCTTTTCCTTCCTTCCTTCCTTCCTTCCTTCCTTCCTTCCTTCCTTCCTTCCTTCCTTCCTTCCTTCCTTCCTTCCTTCCTTCCTTCCTTCCTTCCTTCCTTCCTTCCTTCCTTCCTTCCTCCTCCCTTCACTCTCTTCTCCTTCCTTCCTCCTCCCTTCACTCTCTTCTCCTTCCTTCCTTCCTCCTCCCTTCACTCTCTCTTCTCCTTCCTTCCTTCCTCCTCCCTTCACTCTCTCTTCTCCTTCCTTCCTTCCTCCTCCCTTCACTTTCTCTTCTCCTTCCTTCCTTCTCCCTTCACTCTATCTTCTTCCTTCCTTCTCCCTTCACTTTCTCTTCTCCTTCCTTCCTTCCTCCTCCCTTCACTCTCTTCTCCTTCCTTCCCTCCTCCTCCCTTCACTCTCTCTTCTTCCTTCCTTCTCTTCCCCTTCTCTTTACCCTTTCCTTTGCCTTTTTCTTCCCCTTCCCTTCCCATCCCTCTTCCCCTTCCTTTCCCTTCCCCTTCCTCTTCCCCTCATTCCCTTCCTTTCCCATTCCCTTCTCCTTCCCATCCTCTTTTTCTTCCCCTTCTCTTTACCTTTCCCTTCCTCTTCCCCTTGCCATTCTCCTTCCCATTCTCCTTCCCTTTTCCTCCTCTTCCCTTTCTCCTTCCCCTTCCCTCCTCCACACACACACACACACACACACAGACACGTGGACCCCCCCGCCCCCCAGCCCAGCCGCCCAGGGCCGCAGCGCAGGAGGACGCATTTCCTATGCATGGCCTGGGATGGTCCAGGCTCTCCAGCCGGTAATTCGCTGATTGGAAAATGTTCCAGGGCAGGGGCTGAGGAGAGGGAGGGGGAAGCCGAGGCGGGGAAGGGGGGGGGGAGCCAGGGGGGATGAGATGGGAGTTCTCAAACTGCGAGTCCTAATACTAAGCATGTGGCCATATATTATTTTAATAAAGCCAGCACATCCTGCGCTCACGACAGCTGCTGTTCCCTTTCTCTCATCCTGTGAATCTCATTTATTCCTCATTAGCAAAATCACCTGTTTGTCAAATAGGGACAGAGCTGGAAGACATTAAATTGTGTGAAGGCTGGTGGGGGCCTGGGGAGAGCAGGAGGGAGGGAGGGAGGGAAGGAAGAGAGCTGGGCAGCTCAGCTCCCTCTCACTGACTGAAGCCAGAACTTGACGAAGATCTCTTGAAGGTTGAGATGGAAACGAGGATTTGGAGGAGTGAGTGGATTATGCAGCATCTTTGAGCACTCTCAGTTTGCACACACACACCACCCCCCCTTCCCTGGCCTGTTCTCAGCCTCCTGGGAAATGGGGCTTTGCACAGCAGAGGGGTTGGGGTGGGTGCTCAGCACCCACGTGCAGGAGGGTTCAGACTTCCCATGGTCACCCATCAGCAAACCACTTCAACAATTTTCCCTTGTCAGGTAGAAAATTTCATCTGATTCCCTCCCCTTGCTTGGGGGTTTTCTTTAAATTGAGCAAAGACGTTGGTGGGTCTGACCTGTTCTTTCAAATAAAGGTTTTGATGACTCAGGATTTTCCACTAACATTAAAAAAATTTTAAAAATCCCTGGACTGCACTAAATTAAGTGTCTGTCACCCCACCAGCCTGGCAATGGAGGGGTTTTTCTGCTGGTTTTGCAGCTTATTTGATGCTTTCCTTAATGCCAGCCCTGGTTTTTGCCTTTATCAGTTGACTGACACGAGGGGAACCAGCTGGCTGCAAACCAAGCTTTCTGGTTTGCTGAAATTCTCCCTGGTTTGGGGAGATTTGGAGTTTTGGTTCAAATGGGATCCAACCCAACCATGTGTGTGTGAAAGATACAGAGAGAAAATTTGGGGAGGACTGGGAGATCTCAGCACCCAGCCCTCCCTGTGCCTCTGGCTTCCCTTCTACCTCCTTGCCAAGAGCCAGGGGGAAAGACCTGGACAGCAGCTCTGTGTCTCCACAAAAGCCTGAAACTACACCGTTTTGTTCCCCCACCCCCCACTATTTTGCATTTTGGAGAAGTCCAGCTAACGTGGGAGATTGATCCCAGTGAGGGATGTGCTATGGGAACCCCTACCTGGCTCTGCAGCTCCAGGGGGACATCTGCCCACCTCAGCCCTCCATCCACCCGCCAGGTTAAGCCACTTAGGGGTCAGCAACAGGAGTCACCAGCTCTCAGGAAGGTCACTGTTAGACTTGAGGGAAACTAAGGCTTAGGAGGTGAAGGAAGAGACCATGACTATGCACATTTTTATACTTATTCTATTTTTTTTCTGCTTAATCCCTTTCCTCCTCCTCTATTTTTTGGTCTTGTTCTGGCCATCCATCCATCTTCTCTTCATCACCTTGCTTTTTCCCATGTTTCCCTTCTCCAGGACACTTTCCTCTACTCACTCCCCATTCTTCCACCCCTATCCCCCCCCCCAAGCTCCTCTCCATCTCCCCACCACTGCTGAAGTCCTTCCTCCCCACCCCCTGCCCATCTCTCCAGCTCACAACCTCTTTCTGTCTTGGAGGACACATTTGGGGACATCCAGTGTCCCAACCCAGTGGCCCACAAGTCCCTCAGCACCAATCCCAACTCACCTCATCCTCCAGTTCTTTGAAGGACCCTTTGTTACCCACCTCCAGGGTGGTGGCAGGGCTGGCTGAGGGGACAGTAGTGACCTCCCCCAGATCTTGCAGCTCCACCTGCCCAGCTCCTGTTGCAGAGCAGGGAAGGCAAAATCTGCCTGCACAGGGGCTGGATGAGCTGCACCAAACACCCTGTGTCCGGAGGCATCGATGGGGTCCCACCACCACTGTCCTCTTCCTGGCCACCTCCCCCTGAGTCCCAGCCACATCCCCTCTCCACAGAGCAGCCCCTCATGTCCCCTTGCCCACCCGTGCCACCATCACGTGTCGATGCCACCACGTTCCCCCCCATCCTCATCCCCCCCCCTTTCCCTCCTCTCTCTGAAAGTCATCAGGCCTAGCGAGGTCTTCTCCCACTTATGCAGCTCATGAATATTTAACAGCATCTGCTCTGGAGGCGATAAAGCCTACCAATCCTTGACAAATATGGCCTAATCTTTTCAATTTCGGGGTGCAAATATTCCTTCGGAGTCCTGTTTGTCACCTAGATTAATGACTCTGGCTCCCATAATCCTTTGGTGCTAATTCAAGTGGTGGCTACTGGGTCGGGCATGGCAGAGGGATGCTGGGACACATATGAAGGAGAGATTACTCACTTGAGGGCCCTTTGCTGCAGGGTTTTGTTCCTCCTTTGGCAGTTGGGGACAAGGTGGGGGGGGGTCTGGGTGTTTGGTTGGGTTTTTTTCCTCTTCGTAGCAGCTGAATATCCATCCTGGATCTGGCCTGGGGGGACTGGCTCCCCACTTTCCTCTGCTTTCCCCCCAGGGATGGGATGATATGGGAGACATGGGCTTGTCTTCAACCCCAGCTCCTCATTTTCCAGTATCTGATGCAGGCAGCAGGGCCACCAGACTGGATTTCCAGCAGGTCTCCAAGCCTGGACATAGTCTGAGGCTCCTCTTCAAGTTCAGCCCCATCCCAGGGACCAGAGGCTGAGCCTTGGAATGCATCAGGCAGAGGAAAATCTTGGCTGCCCCTGTCCAGCCCCATGTCAGGACCCTCTTTGCATCCTGATGCCTGCCTGGGGGGGGTGCAGGGCTGGGCTGTGCTCACCTCTCAGCCATGGTCAATAGAAGAGTTGATGGTTTTGGCTGAGTTGGAGCTGATGGTCCACTGTGAGAGACACTGCAGAAGTCTGGGGAGCTTCGGGCATGTAGAACCACTGCTCCTATTTATGATAGAATGCCAGACTGGTTTGGGTTGGAGGGAACCTTAAAGACCATCTAGTCCCAACCTACTGCCATGGGGTTGCCTGGTCCCACTAGACCAGGTTGCTCCAAGCCCCATCCAACCTGCCCTTGAACACTTCCAGGGATGGGGCAGCCACAGCTTCCCTGGGCAACCTGTGCCAGTGTCTCACCACCCTCACACTGAAGAATTTCCTCCTAATGTCTCAACTAAATCTCCCCTCTTTCAGTTTTAATCCATTCCTCCTCATCCTGTCACTACAAGCCCTTGTCAAAACCCCCTCTCCAGCTTTCCTGGAGCCCCTTCAGGCACTGGAAGGCTGCTAAAACTCAGGGAAAGCTGAGTGCTGATTCACAGCAGAGACACCCTGGGCTTCGGGGCACCCTTTGGTTGAAGAGCACAAAGAAACACTGAGACCTACCAGAAAACTTGGAGGTGAAGCTCTCAACACCATCAGTGGGTGCCACGGTTTCTGGTGCAGGAGCATAGCTGGATGCACAGGCAGGTTTGCAAGGCAGATGCAAGACTCTTGGAGAAAGGGTCCAGAGAAACCTCTGGTCCTCTTGATCCAAAATTATCCATGCAATCCTCTCTTATGGAAGTATCTGAATGGTTCCAGCGTGGAGGATGTGAAACCATGAAGGTTCCCATAAATAGGATTTATTTCTTTCCCTCTGGCTAATAGAAGTTGCTGGGGGCAGGGCAGCCCCAAAATAACAGGTCAGCTTTGCACCAGGGTGTTCTCCTGAAAAAGGACTTACCGTGGATGTAGCAACCCTCTGAGATCCAGAGATTGAACACAAACCTTTTCTCCAGTAACGGGGGCAACCCTGGGTGCACACAAGAAGCTGGTCCCCAGGAAAGGCTCCTCTCTGCTTGCTGGATGGGAAAAACTTCCACCTGAAACAGGGGACTGCAGAGCAGAGTGAATATTTATGGCTCATGAGCAGGAAGGAGTTATTTTTAGGTTTGTTTTACATTTCTGTGGCAGAAAATGCTTTCTCAGCCAGACAAAAATAATGTTGCGGCTCAAACAAAAATAGGAAAACATCCCTCTTTTTTTTTTTTTTTTTGGTACCAAAATCAGAAAAATGCTACTTCTCACTAGGCAGAAACAGAAAACAACATTTGAACAAAGACCAAAATCTCTGGATTTGTTTCTTCCTCAAAATACTTTGGGAGGAAAAAACTGCCAACACCGTTTCCCAACCTCGACAGTCGCTGAGGTTCTTGGTTGCTCGTAGCTGATCCCGCCCCCCCCGACTCCCAGCTTTTGCCAGAGGATTCCTGTTGGAGATTCAGGACAGCATTTGCAGCCCCAGCTTTGGAGCTTCCTGAGCCCCCCACCCCACCCCGGGGTCCTCAGTGCTGGGAGGGGGGTGCATTACTCCCTCCTGAAACTGATGCTGGTTCCAGCACAGCCAACCCCCCGCCCCCAAAGTGGGAATCTGGGGGGGGATTGAGGTTGACCTGAGATTTGAAGCCCAGGGACAGAGAAGAGAAGAAAGAGGAAGGGATGGGGCGGTCCCTCCCAGGTGGGAAGGCGATGCAGGGTTAATGCTAAGCCCTGCCACCACCCCCACCACCACCACCCCCCCCAAGGCAGCCCCAAGCAAAGTTAGAAAGCCTGGCTCGGGAGAACAAAGCCGGCTGCTCTGCACAGGGTCAGTCCAGGCAGGGCTCCCTCCATCTAATCTGCTGCCCTACCCCCATCACCCCCCAATCCCTGGAAGAAAAAAACCACAAAAATCAGACCCCCAGCCCTACAAACTCCCCACCCACCACCTTGGACCCTGAGCCGGGAAGGGGGGGGGGTCCACAACCCTCAAGCTGTGAAGCAGCAGCAAGGGGCAGTGTCAGTCCTACTCCGTGCCACCCTGCTCCACTCCCTGGCGATACCGGGAGCATCCCGGGGCCGCCTGCACCGGCATGTCCGTGCCTCCTTCCTACTGCTCCCTACCCCCCTCTCTCCATTTTTTTTTTTTTTCCACTGAGCGGGCTCAAAAAGCGAAGCTGGAGCCTTTGTAATCCCGCAGCATCGTTAGGGCCCTCCTGAATGCGGGCAGGGGGGAGAGAGAGCGGCTCATTAACCGGCGGCTTTGAAGTGGGCTCTGTTTGGGGTTCATTTGTACGCCGGCAGAAGGGAAACCTCTGTGTTTCCAGGATGTTTTTTCTGGAGGGGCTTCCTGGAAACATAACAAACATGACCCCGAGAAGGATTGCCCCAGCCCACATGGGTGGGAGATGAAGCACGGGGCTGTGCTCAGCCCGGCACAAAGGCAGCCCAACCCCAGCAGGGGTGAACAGCCGAGGTCCCTTCGAGAAGACCAAAGCAGGTCTGATGCCACCATGGGTTCAGCAGGGTCTGCCCCACTCTCACCCCATTTGCTGTGGTTGGATGCCAGGAGATGGAAATCAAGCCATGACTCTTGATTTAAATTGACATAAAAAGGTGCAAGGTCGGGTTTGCTCTCAGTGTTGCAGCTCCCCACCACACTGGGCAGACCTGGTGCTTGAGGGGGCTGCACTCCCAAGGGGTCCATAACTCCTCCTGTGCCTTTGGGCTGAGGGATGGGCACCTCCATCCCTCCCTGGGACATAGCTGGTGGGACTTTCATAGAATCATTAAGGTTGGAAAAGGTGTCCAAGATCATCAAGTCCAACCACCAACCCAACACCACCATGCCAACTAAACTATGTCCCAAAGTGCTACTTCTACACGTTTTTTGAACACCACCAGAGATGGTGACTTCACCACTTCTCTGGGCAGCCTGTGCCAACGCTTGGCTAATCTTCCAGTAACAACATTTTCAGGAAAGGAAGAAGAAACCCACAATAAATAGAGCCTGGATGCCTCTACCTCCCTCACCCTCTCTCCCCTTTCCCTTTGGCAGTGTCTCCCTGGCTCTGTCAGGGTCTGCCTCCCCTTCTCCCCCCACAGCACTGCCAGTGACAGGGAGTGCTCAGAGAAAGACAGATGGAAGTGACACGTGAGCTCCAGCGTGACTGCTGGGGTGATGCATGGAGAGCTGTCACCTGGTGCTCCTCGTGAGCAGGACAGATGAGGGACTCACCTCCTCTGCCATGGGGTCAAGGACGCTTGAAGGTCACAGTAGCTAGAGCTGGCAGGCACAACGGGGAGGAAAATAGTCTCTTCTCTTTTGCCCATGCTCCTGCTGGCACCCTGGAGCACCTCAAAGGTGTTTTAAAGCAGGTGACTTCCCAGCACTGTTTCTCTGTGCTGTTTCTCACTTCCTGCCAATGACAGCAGTAAAGAGTCAGCCCAGATCTGCTGCCTCCCATGTCGACATTCCCAAGGGAGTGCCAGAGATGTGACAAGGTACCAGGATCCCAAATCCTGCCTCATGCCTCACTCCAGGTGGATTTGCATTAGCACCAAAGCAGAGATGGGAGTTACACAGCAGGGCTTTGCAAGCACCAGGCAAAACCTGGGGCTGACAGGTGAAGAGCTCTTCCATCATCTCCATCCCTCCTTGCCAGCTCAGGCCTGAAGTCCCCTCTGTGTCCTCCACCAAGCTGGGATGTCTCAGGAGCAGCCTGGCACCAGAGCAAGCCCTCCCAGAGCTGCTACCCCCCCTAGTTTGGAGCACATTTGCTGACCCCTGCCCAGCCAGGAACCTGATGGACCATCTGCTGGGCTTGGCCATGAGGTGAACCAACTGATCTTGTGGGGAAATGATTTTATCACCATTGCACAGGGAGGTGGTCTTGGGAGACCTCTGTGGATCACCTACCTTCATCTTCTCCAAGATAAACCTGACTGAAGTCTTCATCTTCTCCTTTGCCTCACTCTAGCACCATGTTTGCAGGATGAAAGCCAATACCTCTGGGACATGATCCCACCCCTGGGGCTGAAGATCCAGGCTACTCCAGCCTGGAAAAAAATTGTTAGACAAATCCATCATGCCCCAAAAAGCTGTCTCAGAGTGACCAGGAAATTCAGCTCAGAGCTACAAATTCCTGTCAAGTTTGGCAAAGCATCTTGCCTAAATAAATGTGTTTCTAACAGACACATCGCTCTGGAAAAGTTGAATCATTTAATCTTGGGTGGTTTTAACTGAAGCAAAACTAATTTGGATGTTTCGTTTGCTTTGATGAAGGAGGAAAACATATCTTTTTAAAACAGTGTGAGGCATTTTATTTTTAACCAAACATTTCAGCTGGCTCAAGAGAAAAAGAAAATCCCTTGTTGGTGTGGGGAAAAAAAATAGTTTAGTCAGGTGAGTAAAAACAAAATGAAAATCATCTCCCCCAAGGGCCACCCAAAATGAGGTGGGATGTGGGAATCCCTCATGCCAGGTACTCGTGGATGGGGATCAAAGAGTCCCCCAGAAGCTGGACAAGCCCCTCTGCAGGATCATCACTGCACCCCTTGCTTTACTGCACCCAAATCCTACTGACTTCAGAATTTGGGCTGGAGGGATAAGCTGGGAAGGGCCTGTTGCTCCCAAGGGAGCTCAGGGAGTTGTATGGAAGTGACCACCTCATCTGTGCCACCCTGGGGGACTGCCTGACCATGGCCATAGACCTCAGACCCCAGCCATGGCCACGACCACAAGCACAGGCCGACCCCAGACCCCAACCATAGATAGATCCCAGTCAGTGTGTTGGGCAAGCAGGTTGTCCATGACATCTCTGCCTCCTTCCCAGCTACCTACCTGCCAGGAGAAGAGGTTGGGCAAGAGCAGGGAAGAACAGGCTGTTGGCACCAGCTTCTACACCCCCAGCCAATTTCCAGCATCCAGCCTGGGGCCAGGTCTGTCAGCTGAGCACGTTGAGGCTGGTGCCCCTTTTAGGGGCTGTATGTCTTGACACGTGTCACTCACCTTTGGTGTCTGTGGCAGCCTGGAAAAAGCCACTTTCAAAGTGAGGGAAATGCTGTTCCCTGGTTTATTTGGGGTCTTGCTGGCACACGCTGGACCTGGTGCAGTTGGTGTGAGCAGATTCAGGCTTTGGGGCTGATCTGTCTCTTGTCCCAGCATGGAGAGCAGGCAGAAGGACTGTCCCTATGGTTTCCCCCTCCATGGATGCTGAAAATGGAGTGACAAGTTGAGGCTTGACCGAGGTGGGAGGCTGGAGACTAGCGAGGAGGAGGTGCAGGGATGTGATGACCCCGTGGATGTGCTGCTAGAGAGGTGGGACAGGGAGTGGAGAAAGCTGTGAGACCCTTAGCAAGTCCTGTCAGCCTTATTCACACGTTATCGGATGGGGGAAGCCCAAAGGGCTGTGAGGGAGGTAATTAATCTTGGTCTCGAGCAGAAAGGCTCTTGGAGAGGAGGGGGGAGGTCAAAGGGAGGGACTGTGCAAACACTCAGATGGTTTTTTGCCCTTAAGGTGAAGTTCACTCCAGATCTGAAGACACCTTCGTGCTTCCCCCGTGGTTTAATTGGGATTTTTTTATTTGGGATCATCAGTTTCTCCTCACCATAAAACACATCATCATCACTGTAAAGCACTTTTATGACACCTTTATCTGATTATCTGAAAGCACTTAATCAGCATTAACTCATTAAGCTTCCCCTTGGCCTCAGTGGGAGGAGGCAGGGTTGGTGTCTGCCTCCAGAGCAGCCCCGTGTCCAGAGGTCGTTGGGTCCACAGCTGGGGTCACAACCATGAGCAGCACTTGGTCCCCAGCTCCATTCCATAGGGAACTCACTGCTTTTCCTCCATGGAGCAAGACTGAGCTGGACCAGACATAAGGTTTCTCCAGTAGGTGGATCTGCACCATCTTTCAGAGGCCAAAGCAAAAGCACCTCATGCAGCCTCTGAGCATCACCTGGACCTTGGGATGGGCTTGCTGTGCTTTACCTGCCCACCACCTGTCCTGATGAGACACAGAGTCTCATGATATCATACATTGGATCATCACACACAGGGCCTTCACCAGCTCTGACTGTGCAGCGAGACAGTCTGGTTTGAACAACCCTCCTGATACAAATTTTATGGCAGAGGAGAACAAATCCAAATCTCAAAGATCTCAGCAAAGATCAAAGCTGTCTTGTGGAGACGTGCTAAGCCCTGGTAAAGCCCCACCTGCCTAGCCCAGAGCTGCTGAGTTCAGCCCCAAGAATGAAGCACTAGAACATCTCCCCCCCTCTCCAGGGTGCTCTGTTGGGTGTTGGTGCACCCCACACTGGAATGGCAGTGCCAGGCAGAGCAGGGGGGACATCCAGGACCACCCCACAGGGCCAGTGCATGTGGGATGCTACCAGCTCCCCCTCCACAGAGACCCCCGGGGTGTCCTCCAGCCACATGCCAGGACAAGGCGACCCCCCATCAGCAGCAGCACCACTCACATCTCCAGGCCCGGCCGTTCTCCTGGCTCCGGTGGCAAATTAGACCCCTGGAAAGGGGTGGTGGGCAGGGTTGCCCATCTGCTCCTGTTTTTGTCCATCAATTAGGCCTCATTTCCAGCGTGCTCACTGTGCTTCATTGGTTTCCGCTTCACGTTCCTCATGGTTTTCAGACACCACGGCAGAACAGCTCCACTGTCTCCAGAGAGCTCCTCCCTTTGGACTTAGGCCATTTCCCCCCCCCCCCCCCCCCTTGCTTTTTTTCCCCCAGACTCATTCCAACTGTGCTCACCTGCACCACCCCAAAGGGTAGACCCTGGCCAGCTGTACCAGGGCTCACACGGGTGCTGCAGGATGCCCACCAGCACCCACCCCCCCATCGTTTTACCCACTGGTGTGTTCTCAGACAGTTCAGAAGCTCTCTGCAGAACTTCTCCTACCTGCTGGAGCACCAGCTCTCCCACACATCCACCCAGCTGGCAAAGCCACCCATCCCCAGCAATATTTCCTGCTGATCCAAGTAATTTCTCCCTCGACCTGCTCTTCTCCATCCCTCTCCTCACCTGTGGACAGGGATTTCCTTGCCCATGCACAAGGCTGGTCGGGTTGTCCCAGGGGTCTCCTCCCAGCTCACCAAAGTCCTCCACCCTTTTGGCTAGAAGAAACTTAAGACTGAGCTGTGCAAACATCCTTCTTGGAATCCAGGACAGCAGGGCTGAGGGGACAAGGCTGGTGGGAATGAGACAGGAGAAGACACCTGGAGCAAGGAGAGGTCAGAGGATTCATGGTAAGGAGAAGTGATAACACTCAGCTATTTTTAACACTACTTCAGCATTTGTGCCCTCCCTGGAAGTGTTGAAGGGCAGGTTGGATGGGGCTTGGAGCAACCTGGTCTGGTGGGAGGTGTCCCTGCCCATGCAGGGGATTGGAACTAGATGATCATTAAGGTCCCTTCCAACCCAAACAAGACTGGGATTCTATGATCAGGAGCTTGAGGGAAAACACTTTTGCCTCTGGGCTCGGAGAGGTGGCTGTTTTTTTGACTTTTGGCCAAAAAAAAACAAAAAAATGTGCTTAACTGAACAATGTGGGTGGTGGGGGCTTGGGACTGGGTTAGAGGTCTGGCTTTTGTGTCCTGGACAATGCTGAGTTCGGGGGGCAAAATCCTGCAGCCAAATGGGGGCAAAAAAAAAAAAAAATCAGATGCTGGTGGGACCTTGGGTACCTGGCTGGGGGCCCCCAAGGGTGCAGGGTGCCAGGGACCCTCCTCCCCCAGGCAGCAGGTGCTGGGAACTGCCCCGGGTGGGCTCAGGGACAAAACAGGAGGGTCTCCCATGGAATCCCAGCTGGCAAAGCTGGCAAGGGGCACCCCAGGGCAGAGATGGGGTGCAGGAAACTCTTCTGAGGGCTCTGACCCCTTGGTCACTGCTGCTGGGGGTCTCTGGTGCCTCACAGGGACTTGGTTGCCCGTTACAAACCACACACAGAATGTGCCAAGCACCTCTCTGGATCCCCAAATCAAAGAATGGGCAATCCTGGCAGAGGGGAAGTAAAATAAATGCACAAAGACATTGGCATGGATATGGGTTAAGTCTGTGTCAGTGTTGTCAGGCTGCAGAAGTGGATGCAGACCCATCCTTCCTAATTTTCCTTATTACCTTCACTTCCCTGACTGGATGCTGATGCTGCATTCAATCCCTCCATTTTTACATCCCCAAGATATTATTATTTAATTCCCTTTGCAGCTGTTGGCAGCTCCTGGTGGCCAAGCAGCTCTTCAGCTGATAAAAAAAAAAAAAATAGTTGAGCATCAGTCAGTAAATCAGTGGCAACAGAAGTGCTGAATCATTAAATCTTACACTGTGATGTGTTTTAGGTGGGTTTAGGAGCAAGAGGCTGGGAGAGCACACACAGACCCTGCCTTTGGTATCCAAACCCACAGGAGGAAGGCAGCACCTGGAGAGCCTGAGCACCCTTTTCTCTCCTCTCTCCACCCATTTTTGCAGGGCTGCCCAAGACAGAGAGAGTGTCTAAGACCCTGGAGCAATAAAAGTGGTGCCCAGCTCCACCACACCACTGCCTTGTTCTCTCCCCTTCTGCCCAAGACAGAAAAATGCCTCCAAATCTCAGCTGGAGCTCAGGGTGGCCAGGCTGGCCCTGCCCACCCAAGCCCCCACTGCTTGTAAAGGGATAAATCCAGCTCCCAGCTTTGCAAGGCTGGCACATCCCAGGGGAGCACAGGTACCTCATCCTGCCCATCCGTGTGTCTCCAGGATCGTGGATGCAGTCAAGGGGCTTCAGAGGCAAAGCCAAAAAGAAAAGATCAAAACCAAAGCAGAACAATGCCTCGTTTCCCTGGTTGTGGCCAAGGTGGCTCCACAGCCCGTTTCCATCCCTACTCAGTGGGGAAAACCCTTTCCCCTGTGAAGAACTACTGTGTACTTTGACTTTGTCCTGAGTTAAGACTAAAAAATAATCTCATATTTAAAAAAAAAAAAGTAAAGTCAGGGCCTGCTCTGACGGGAATAATGCAAATAGTTCTGAGCTGCTTGCTGAGCCCTGGTGACACCTTGGGGTCAAGCAGGGCTGAGCATGAGCCACCACTTAGTGTAATCCTGCTTTGCTAACGTGAGATAGAGGTGTGACACCTGAACTGGGCATGGTGTTCTCCTACAAGTGTTTGTCCTCCCCATCCCACCCCTCTCCCAGTCTCCCTTCTCATTAATGCACACCAAAGTTGGTGCCTTATTCAGGGAAGGGCAGAAGACAGAAGACAACACTCTCAGCACCTGAGCACCCAGAGCTCTGTCCTGCCACACGGCCGTGGCCAGAGGTTCTTGTAACACAGACTGACCTTCTGCAAGCACCTCTGGGGAGATGTTTCTTCCCCAGAGCCAACAGCCCAATGCAGAGCTGACTGTGGTTCATCTCAGGCTTTGGTCTCTCCCACCCACTCAACTCTCCCCAGATGTTCCCTTCAGGGTGTCACCTCATGTGCAGTGAGGCTAAACTCACTCAAATCTGCTGCTTCTTTCCAGACCAGCCTCACAATGAGGTGGAAGGTCATCAGCCCACCAGATGCAACAGTAACTTCCCATCCAGCTGTTGGAAAGCAGCATCCCACATGGAGGTGTTGCTCCAGCAGAGCCACTTTTACCCCAGACCAGGCTGTTTCTTGCCCTTCCCAAGTGCTTTTCTGCTGGCTGCCAGGTGGAGTGACCCTTTGCTTCCCTTGTTTTTCCTCTTCCTTGTGGGGGCAGCAGAGTAGAAGAGCTCAGGGTAGAACCTCCCTGGACACAAAGTGTGTGCAACCAGCCTCATCCTAGGGGTGGCCAGATCCTGCTGGACACAGCACCACAACCAACACCCCTCCCCAGCTTCTGCAGACCCTCTGTCCAGGCATGTTTCCACTGCCATGGCCTCGAGGAGCTGCACAGAGCTGTTAGCTGCTAAAAGGGATCAGTGGTGAAGCAGAAGTCTCAGTCCTGCCCTGCCCTCTTCCCAGGAGCTCAGTGATGTTCAGCCTCTTCCAGTTCAGATCTAACCTCATACCTGGATAAGGAGATCCCACTCCTGGAGTAGTTTCCTCAAAGCAGCAGCTTTTATTGACCGGGCCCATTTCTTGAACAGTTTTTGCAGTATTTCTGCAGTATTTCAGAGAGGAAAAGGGCTGGAGGCTCCAGAAGTTCCCTGAGGACCTTCCTCCAGTTCAGTACTGCAGATCCTCCAGGATCACACAACCGAGGGATTCTATTAAACCCTAAAACCAGAGAGACAAGTGGATGGACAAAAGGGTTAGATGGGAGGGATGGAGGGATGGAGGGATGATGATGGAGGGATGGAGGGATGATGGAGGGATGGAGGGATGGAGGGATGGAGGGATGGAGGGATGGAGGGATGATGATGGAGGGATGGAGGGATGGAGGGATGGAGGGATGATGATGGAGAGATGGAGGGATGATGGAGGGATGGAGGGATGATGGAGGGATGGAGGGATGGAGGGATGGAGGGATGATGGAGGGATGGAGGGATGATGATGGAGAGATGGAGGGATGATGGAGGGATGGAGGGATGATGGAGGGATGGAGGGATGGAGGGATGGAGGGATGGAGGGATGGAGGGATGATGATGGAGGGATGGAGGGATGGAGGGATGGAGGGATGATGATGGAGAGATGGAGGGATGATGGAGGGATGGAGGGATGATGGAGGGATGGAGGGATGATGGAGGGATGGAGGGATGGAGGGATGGAGGGATGGAGGGATGATGATGGAGGGATGGAGGGATGATGGAGGGATGGAGGGATGATGGAGGGATGATGGAGGGATGGAGGGATGATGGAGGGATGGAGGGATGGAGGGATGGAGGGATGGAGGGATGGGGGGATGGAGGGATGGAGGGATGGAGGGATGGAGGGATGGCTCTGCAGTCAGACCCTGGGCTGATGGATTCAATAGACCAGAGGCACACCAGTGGATGATTTCCTCCTCCCCGGGGCAGCAGAGGGGCTGGCCAGCCCTGGGACCACGCAGGGCTGCCCGGCCACAGCCTGACACCAAGCAGCCCCTCAGGCTGTGCCCCCTGCCCGCAGCCAGGCAGGCTGTGGGGGTACCCCCGCCCCGCAGAGCTCCCGGCCGGCCCCGGCGTCTGTTCCCTTTGAAGCGGGGGTGGGGAGGGGGACTCTCGGAACCGCCGGAGAGGATTTGGCAGGCCGGCACTTCTGCTCCGCGGCAGCCCCGTAACGAGGGGATTGACTCCCCCCTCTCCAGCACATGGCTCTCCCTCCCCTCCGCGTTCCCCGTTGAACGGCAGCCCAGCCGGCAAGCCCCGGCAATCTCCCGTCCCCCCCCGGCCCAACCTCATTGTCCCCGGGAGATGCCTCCTTTCCCCCCCCCCCCACCTCTCCCCTTCTCTTCCTGGCAAATTCTCCCCCTCCTCCTGGATCCAGCCGCTCTCATAATAGCATCCTTTTCATGGAGACAAATTGTCCAGCCGGGGGCTGCACCTGAGGGCTTTCACCCTTTAACAAATAGCCTTTTAATTTTCTGCCAGAAGGGCATGGAAAGGGGGGGGGGGGGGGGGGGGAAGAGGGAAAAGGAGGGAGGGGGCTGAAGAGCGGGTTGCACAGAGAAGAGAGAATCAATCAGACATCCATCTTCATCATTGCTGCCAAGGGACCATTTGCACTGGCTGGATGCCCCTGGGGAAAGGTGGGGTGGAAAAGAGAAGAGGTTGGGATGAGGGGGAGACAGGAGGCAGTGAGGGGATGGGGAAGGAGGGGGGTCGGGTCACAGAGCTGCTTCTGAAATCCATGTGGAGCTGTTGCCCTCCAGCAAGATAAACAGCAACCCTTGAAGCCCGGGGAAGGGAGCAGAGGGTCATTTCCCTGCTCTCCCTCTACTCTCCACAGAGGTTGTGTCAAACCCAGAAGAATCAGTAGCCCCAGCACAGGGCAGTGCAGCAGCCCAGCAGGGCCAGCCAGGCTGAGGAGACCCCTGTGGGAACGGGGAACTCCAAGTGAGACCAAGAACAAAGAAACGTGGGGAGAAGCCCCACCAGCACCTTCTCCTCCCGCAGTGAGGACACCACAGCCATCAGGCACAGCTTCCACCGCCGGGCAGAGGGGCTAGAAGAGACTGACATTCTTCTCTCCCCGGTGTCTGCACAACAAGGAGGGATCCAGCAGGTGAAAGCAACTAAACCCTTTCCCTCCCCTCCAGATCCTCTCCTGCAAGGGGACACCAAGCTGCAGGGCCAGCTTTGGCTGGAATCTGTCGCCTTTCCCACCACCAACAACAACAAAAAAAAGAGAATAAGCAAAGAGGTTAATTAGATGTTTGCAATCCAATTTACGTCTTGTTTGTGAAACCAGCATTTCAGCTGTAACCCAGCCTGGGAGCCCCCCGTGCCCTCAACTCTTTTGCTAAATTTATTTCACAGCTTTGCAGAACGGGCTCGGCCGGGTCAGAACTCTTCCATTATCATTTTATCGCTGCCTCTTACTCTGTAATTACAAGCTGCTTCCCTCACCCTCCCTCCTCCTCTTCTTCTCCCCCAGCCCCCCTTCCAAGCACAAGGTGGGAGATGCTGGTCTTGCTTTAAGCTTCTTCCACAATTTGTCTCACCCACTGAGGCCGGGAACGGTTTGGCCCTGCTTTGAGCAGATAAGCAAGGGAAGGTGGCTGGGAAAGGGGGGGCATGCTGTTCTCCAGCTCCCCAAGGATTAAAATATTCAGATGCACCGATGAATAGCAATGAGCACTGAAAATTAAGGCCTGGAAACGAAGTGTCGAAGCAGTTGGAGTCAATCTGGCAGGAAGGAGAGGAGCTGCAGAGGTCTGTGACATGTCCCCTCACATGTCCTGTGCCCTACCCTGACCCATGCCCACGTGCAGAATGGGGGGCACTGATGGGCATGGACCAAATTATGCCAGGATACGTGCAGAGGGGCAGCCAGCACTCTGATCTGTACCCTAAGGAGGTACAAAGAAGGACTTTGGGAGCCCTCTTGGCCAACACCCCCAGCAAGGGTCCCTGGGGAGCATCTGGTTGCACACCACACAGAGCCAGGGACCAGCATCTCCCTGAGCTCCCAGGGCAGAGATTCAAGTCCATCTCATTCCCCAAAGAAGGAGCATGTTGATCTGCATGAGCTCCTCCTGAAGGACCTTCCCAGGGAACACAGAAGGAGGGGAGGCAGCAGGCAGAGGGATGTGCACCCCTTCAGGGCTCTGCAACCCCTTGGCCATGGGGACAAACCCTCACAGGATTCAAAACCTGAGTTTGGCCTGGAGGTGGCCACTCTCTGCCCTGGGAGAGGGAGATGCTGTCTTGCTGGGGGGACAGGGCCTGGATGCAGCTGGACACAGCCAGCAGCACCTCGCTTTGTTGCAAAATTTGGCTTCACTTCAGTCACCTGTGAGCACGAATCAGACAAGAACTTGCAGGCAGCATGAATACACCCCCACACGGCCAGCTCAGTTGCCCATGAGAAGGTTTGTGTAATTAACAGGCAGCCAGCTTTTCTTTCATGTGGCAAAGAAAGGATGGGGAGGGGAAGGGGGGGGGAATATTTTTCCCAGCCCACCCTCTGTAAGCAGGTTTCTGCAGAACAGCTTGTTGGAGCAGGGAGCACCACACTGTGAGCAAAACCCCAGGAGCAAGGAAGGAGAGGTCACAGGCCCCTTTGCCCAGCCCTGCTGCCCCTTCATGTGCAAGCTGGGTCCTTCTCATCCTTGGAAAGAGGAAAGAAAAGCCTTTTCCCTACTAGATCCCCAGTTCAGGGAGGCTTTCTTAGCTGGGAATGGCAGAAGGGTGGATCTTTGTGCTCCTTGGGCTGAGCAGCACGATGGTCTCCCACCCTGCTCTGTGCAAGCCCCACCACATGCTGGGGGATCCCCATCATATCACTGGGGAGGGTATTTAATGCCTGTGCCAGTCACACACCATAACTTGGTCACTTGAGCATGACTCCACACCCCAGAGCACCTCTGGTTCCATGTTGTTCAACCTACACACACCATGCTTGTCCACAGCACCGAGCACAAAGACACCCTAATTCCCCCCAAAACCAAAGCTCAAAGGCTTTGCTCTGCCCCAGGCCAGCCCAGAGCTGAGGACACACGCACACACACCCCCTGCCTCTGCTGGAGGAACATTAAAACCCCATTAACCTGGGGTTGTCATTAATCACTCCACGTTACCCAGTGGGAACAGCCCTGATGCCTGAGTGCCCAGGCTCCTGCCAGCATCCCCAGCCCAGCTCCAGGTGACACAGAAGGTAGGATCCAGTTGTAACCATGCAAGTGCCAGATAATGAATTTCCTCCACAAGGAGCAGGAGGAAAGCTTTGCCAGGATTGGAAATAATCACCCGGAGGCAAGGCAGGGAGGGGACTCCGGCCACCTCCCACCCCCGTGGGTGATAATCCCCTCTGTGGGGGGTGAGGTGAGGAACCCACTATTTCTCATCCTCTGGAAGAAGGTTTCCAGCTGTGCTGCAGAGCACAGCCAATGAGAGGCAGAGATCCCAGCCTGGAATCAACCCTGGAGCTCAGGAGATGGTCGCTTTGGAGACCTACTGAGGACACAGAGGGGACATCTTTGGCATGCACCAAACAGGTTAATGCCACAAGAGCCAAGCCTCCACCAGCATGGATGTGTGGAGGCTGAAGCCCCATCAAGCCCTCACAGTTCCGTGATATTAAAGCTTTCCCCTCATGCATAGAAGCAAGCAGGGGGGCTAATTGCTTCTTATGACACTATAATGGTAGGACTATTTACAGAAGATTAAAATCCAATCCATAATGAGGTATAATAACTTTGCAAATGCCAGGATTTGTCAGAGGGTGAGGAGCTGGGCTGAGGCACAGGGCTGAGCAACCTGGGACTTGGGGTCTGGGCATGGAGCAAAGGGCTCTGGCCAAAGCAAGGTGGGAGGTTCTGTTGGCTTCTCCCTCTTTGGTTGCTTCTCCCCTAGGTTAAGGCAAGGTTGAAGAAAAGGAAAGTGGGGATTAGCACAGCCCTGGAATAACTTCACACCCAGGAGGTGAGGGGACTACCAGGAGGAGCAGGTCTGCAAAGTGCCTGGAAGGGGTGAGCTGTGCATGGCCAAGCAGTGGGACACATCCATGGAATCCTGGGTTTGCCTGCTGTGCCAGAAACAGAGCTCCTTCCCCAGGGAGGTGTTGTCCCAGGTGCAGACAAACCAAGATCCTCCAGTCACGTGGCACCAAGGGTGCTGAGGACCCAGCACCAGAATTTTCTCCCATGCTGGATGTCACAGACAATGCTACAACATCAGACCCCCCAAACCCCACCCTCTCAGCCCAGCACTGGGGTGGCCCCCACAGCCCCATCCAGTCACCCATGGAAGACAGGAGCAGAGCACTGCCATGTCCCCAGCTCTGCCCCGTGGTTCCCAGGCACTCCCACAGCACGGGGGACTTTTGGCCTGCAGGAAACCCAGGGCTGAGATTTGATCCCGTTTGGGTTTGCTTCCTGCCTCCATCACATGGTTACGGATGTGACCTTGAAGGAGCCCAGCAATGCATCACCCCTGGCAGGTTCAAAGGAGGTTTTTATTTATTCCCTGCCAATGACATGGGCTGATGGTGCCCTCTGAATTTCAACTAGGACTTGGCTCTGTTTTGCGTGTCTGAGTGGCTCTGCTAGACAACAAACAGAGAGGAAAGAGCCCAAAGAAGCTGAGACCTGATCTCATCACTTGGAAAGGGACTGCTGCTCCCCAGATCCAAGGGCACTTCCTGGGTCCTACTGGGTGGTGCTGGCACCACGCAGAGGGGCTTCAGCAACACACCTCAGGGCTCTAGTGACCACCAAAGTCCTCTGCTGGATAGAATCACAGAATTGTTCTGGTGGAAAAGATCTTTAAGATCATGGAGTCCAACCAAATCCTGACTCTACCAACCATGAACCCACCTCTACCAACTCCAAGTATACCATCACTAGGGACTGCTCCAAAGGGCTTGTCATCACCAAAGCTCCAACTGCAGAAGACAAACAGCCCCAGACTAGAAGGAGGTGTAGGAGGTGCTCAGGTTGGTGTGAGCCCCTCCATACTAAGGTGACTTGCTCTCCCAGTGTAACCAGGCTCCCCAAGCACCACTACCCCATAACTTCTCATCTTCAAAACCAGCTGTCTGCTAAGAAAAGCTGGCAGCAAACCTTCCAAAAATCTAGCTTTTCAGTACTTAATGCTGTGAGTTTGTCCCTCATCCTGCTGGACACTCTCTCCCTCCAGTTTTACCACCACTGGGTTGCAAGCATTGAGGATGAGGAGAGCTAGAAACATGGGGAAACCCTCTCCTCTGTACAAACTCTTCCTCAATGGATCACCTAAACAGCTACCCCATGCCTGGGAACGTTGGGGGGACATTGAATTGTAAAAGCAGCAATAACTTTAACTCTGGTTGTTCTTGGAAGAAAATCAGCTGAGCCCCAAATACAGTAAAGATAAACTAAGTTGTATCAAACTCATGTTCATATCAGCAGAGGCTCCATGTAGGGCTCACACTGGTGTCAGAGCTGAGGGTGCCCCATGGCCAGGACCCAGCAAGCCCCATCCTCTCCAAGCAAGGTGAGCCAGGGGATGGCAGCTGGGTTCAGAGTCCCTGCCAGCAGCAAGTCCATGGTCATGAAGCAGGTTTGAAATCAAGCTAGAAACACAAGTGAAGGTCAGGTCCAGTGGAACAGGCCAGTGATCACCAGACAGGACCATGACAACAAGCTAGGTTCAAGTTGGGAAGTCAGCCCACAGGTTGAGGTCCACACCAAAAACGTTCAGAGCCAGGCAGGAACAAAGCTAGAGTAGGTACACCTGCAGCAAAGCTCAGGAGAAGAGTAAAGCCCCAAGCCTGAGCTTAAATAGTCTTCCCACCTGTGGGCAGAGGGTGTGGGGGGATGCCCTGGTTGTTGTAATTAAGGCCAATTAGCAGCCACGGGGCCCCAGCCCCTCTTGCCTTCAAGGCTGGGAGCTTTGTCTCAGTGGTGTGGGTGCTCCAAATCAGAAATGTTCTTACTGCCTGGAATGGGTGCTTGCCCAGCATCCCACTACAACCAAGAGTTGTTCTTTGGTGTGAACAAAGACCATGGATCTTGGGTGGACTTTGTTTTGGTTAGACTGAAGGCAGGACAATTTGTCCATGGCAGGTCCTGGCAGTGGCAGAGCCAAGTGAGTCGATAGCCACAGGCCTGGTCCAGGTGCCCTCTCTGTGGAGGACAGGAAAGGGTTGCAAGCCCCAGGGCTCTGCAGGGTTTTGAGGCATATGGGGAGAGGCCAGAGGGTGTGTCTGCCTGCTCACCACCACCGTGTAAGACAAATCCCCCCAGCAGGCCCCCCAACAGCCCCGGGGGCTGCCCAGGTTCAAAGAGAGCACAGAGACTGTTCCAAGCAGAGCCACGAGGAGCAGCCATGGCCACCTACACAGCTGGTAGAGTGTCCTTCTGCTGTCCTTCAGCACACCCCAGCCACCGCACCACCAGACCCCTCATACACTTTCACAGGCACATCCTTCCTAGAGGGAGGCAGAAGATGCTCATAAAGTCAACCTTGAGCAGAACACATGGAGGTTGGTTGAATCAATATGTTCAAGCTGTAAGGAGGAGACACCCAGCAGCCCAGCATCTCCAGCACAACAGATGGAACGGGGCCCAGGAACATCTCCAACCGCATGGCACCTCCTAACATCGCTCCAGGAGGGGACAAAGCTTCTTGGCCAGACTCTGAACCAATTATCTTCTGGCAAACGTGATCCTCTTTGATTCACCAGCGCCGAGAAGAAAAACACTATCCCCCCCCCCTCCCCATTCTGTTTTTTTTTTTTTGTCTGAATGTGAGAGGGAGAGCAGAAACGGCTGGAGAGGGTGGCATTGCATCCTGATTGGGAAGAGCCAGTGGCCACTGCCCAAGTGAAATTCCAACTTTATGACATAATGGGCTTTTTCTAAC
Source organism: Hemiprocne comata (assembly GCA_020745705.1). NCBI lineage: Eukaryota > Metazoa > Chordata > Aves > Apodiformes > Apodidae > Hemiprocne > Hemiprocne comata. Next base: position 11,869,515 of record CM036602.1, on the reverse strand, counting down.
CAACGTTTGCTATTAACTCCAGCACTGGCTTAAATCCCCTGGCCCCAGGCACAAGCAAAGCAGAGCTGAGATACTGTAAATGTTAATACTGCTTTAGCACTGTAATAAGCTAAAAGGTGGATGCAAGATCTGGCACATTAATTCCTTTTTTCATCTTTTTAGCACATTTCAGGGTAATATGAATAATAAATATTTGAGCTCAGGAAGGTTAACGGATGGATAGCCCTGGAGACTGGCACTTCCCAGGTAGGAAGGCAGCAGCTCCCTTCCACATATTGGTGTCTCCAGCAGGGACCCAGGGAATCAAGAGTTCTCCAGAGAAGTCAGAGGTGCTTCTTGGCAGGGAAACATCTGGTGCAAAAACTTGTTGCCTGGAGTACTTGTTCCCACTGCAAAGAAAAGAGTTTGGGCTGGTGAGTGAGCAGAGGTGGGGGAAATAGTGATGGAGAGAGTGGTGGTTAACCTGATGATCTTAAGGGTTTTTTCCAACCAAAACTATTCTATGATTCCATGAGAGGAGAGCCTCCTCCATCCCAGCACAAGCCTTCAGGCTCCACTGAACAAGAGCCAGGTCTGGTCAGCAAAGGGACCCCAGCCCCAAAGCTGTTTAGACATCAAATTCCCAGTGCAACTAGGTCTAGGTCCACCTGGATTGAGAACTCAGTGGTTTTACTCTCCAGCTGACTCTTCTGTCACTGGGGTACTGGTCTAGAGGCAGAGGCAGTGGGTGGATCTGACCCTAAACAGCCCTGATGCTCCTGACCTGGCCTTGTTTTGCAGGTGCTGGGCCTAACTTGAAGGGCTTAAAGAATCTGAACCCTGTGCCAGGAGAACAGGCACCAGAGCATGGGAATTCCCATTTCTTACCTGTCCCAGAGACCTGGAAGGATGTAGCACTTGCTGGGAGAAAAGGGATGGGGGTGAATGTCCTCTGGGATGGAGGATGTAGGGCTTGCCCAGATCTGATCTACTATTAGACCTTTGTGGTGGGCACTTTGTCATCTTGATGTAAGTAGTACAGCTGCCCCCATGTGACTGCCACTTCTGATAGGCACAACCCCTTTGGTGGGACACCCCTGGTGTCACAGAAGATGCTGTACTGCCACTTCCCTCTGTGGACCAAGGCTGATGGACACCAGCTCTGTGGGACACTGGAACACCCAGGGCATGTCTCTTCCCCTGGCAGCCAGTGATGGAGGCTCTGCTGGATGACCAGGGGATTGGGTGGCCAGGAGAATGGATGGCCAGGGGATTGGGTGGCCAGAAGGTTGGGTGCCTTGGGGATTCAGTGCCCAGGAGGTTGTGTGGCCAGGAGGTTGGGTGCCTTGGGGATTCGATTCAATGCCCAGGAGGTTGGGTGGCCAGAGTATTGGGTGGCCAGGGGCTGGGTGGCCAGGAGACTGGGTGGCCAGGAGGTTGGGTGACCAGGAGGTTGGGTGCCTTGGGGATTCAGTGCCCAGGAGGTTGGGTGACCAGGAGTTGGGTGCCCAGGAGCTGTGAGTGCTCCTCACCCCCCCCACCATGCCCACCTCTGTGCACTCTTGCCCACGCCTGCACACTCATGACCATTGATTGCCTCCACACCCCGATTTGGGGAGGGGGGGGGAGCTGCCCACTACCATCCGGGGGTACAGCCTGGATGCTGTGCAAGGGGTGAGATGCCCCCCAGCCCCCCCCACTTTGCCTCTGGCTTGGCTCACTCTTGCGTGACAGTAGAGCCCCCCTCCCTCCCTGCCAATCCTTGGGGGATATCAAGGGCAAGCAAGAGAAGGGTTACCTGGAGGAAAGGGTTGCTAAGCAACAACCCCCCCGACCCCCCCCCCCCCCCCCCCCCCCCAAGCACCGCAAACCCAAAACTCGTTCCAGGCCTGCAACCAGATTAGCATATTAATGAGGCTGTAATTTCCCCGGAATTGTCTGCACGTCTATGCCCGCTCACAGCACACTGGCCCAGGAGTTTGCTATGCAAATAAACTGGTTTTACAGGCTGTGGCTTAATTAACTCATCAAGTTCATCTTTCTAACAAAAAAGGCAGACTAACTGCGGATTAATGGACCTGTGTTTGCTCTTCTTTCTCTCTCCCTCTCCGCTGCTCCCCGAGGCGATTCCTCCCTCCAGCCCCTTCCAGCCCGACCCGACCAGCCCCAGCGCTGGGTGGATCCTCCATCCTTGCAAGGAGATAAATCCTGGGAAAAGAGATGTGAGGGGGGGGGGAATTAATACTGCGTCCAGCAGAGTCTGGGAGGTTTCCTCATCGACTTCAAGGGGAATAAGATGGATCAGGCCTGGAGGATGGTAATTACGCCTCCAGTTGAAGCCGGCAGGTGACCACTTATGAGAAGGAGGTGGCCCGTGGTGACGCTGTCTCTTTAAACTGGTTGTCTCTGTGCGGATCAGGGGTTGGGAATTTTGGGGAGGGGAATTAAGGCACCGTTTCTATGTGAGCTGCAGCAATCCTGCTCCATCCCTAACAGCGCCGGGTCAGAGCAGGCACGAGGGATGCTCTCTCTCTCCTGGGTTAATTAGAAAGGCCCTTCTCACCTGCATCCCGTGCTCAGAGACATCCTGTCTTTTGAAAATGACCCCAAAAAAAGTAAGTATAAGGATTTGCACAGTCACTGGGGGAAAGTTCACACTGCCACAACTCTGTATTCAACAGCAAACTTCTGGATTTCTTGGAACATTAACGTCGTTATGAGTTGACATCCCTTTCCCTTCCCTACTTCTTCTGTTCCTCTTTTCCTCCCCTGGGAAGAGGGAAGCAGTTTTTTGTGGGACCTGGGTAGCTCTTTGCCTTTATTTGGGTATCAGTGTCACCCCTCCCCACGGCTCACACATGGGTGGGGGTTTGGAAGCAGATGAGCTGGGCTGAGAGCCCTGAGGCTGTGTGTGAGGTGACTCCACTTGGAGGTGACATGTCTGAGCATATCTATTCCTTTTTACTTTTTTTTTTTTTTCTTTTCCCAACTGTATTGTTAGTTAATTGTAGCTTGACCTCTGGGAAGGTTTTCCACGGCTGGGGAGGTGGCCTAGGATACTGAATTCAGAGCCTGGAGTGGGGTTTATTTGGCATTCAGAGCATGAATTGTGCCAGCCTGAGGGGCTGAAAGCCCAGTCAGCCAAAAAGGCAAAGGGAAACTGAGGAACAGAGCTGCTGAGAAGTGCCCAAGGTGGCCCCCTGGCCAACCAGTTTGGGCTCTTGGCTTCCAAACAGTGCAAGCCACAGCAGATCTGCTGCCCATCACACCCCTGGAATCTGCATCATGCAATCACCCGTGGCTTGCTGCTGGGCTGGGGAAGGGGCCAGACCCCAGCCACTGAGCTATCAAAGACCACCCAGCTGCTCCATGTGCTCAGCTCTGCAACATCTCCACAGGAAACCTTGGCAGAGGTCCACACCTCCCTTGGAAGAAAGTTTGGGAGCCAACCACCCCTCTGTCAGCTATGGGCTCCTTGGAATGGACTTCAGTTGAAGCTTTCTTGCTAAAGTTGGTTTAGACTGGACAAAGTCCTTGAGCAATCTAACTGTATTCTGAAGCTTTTCTGCATCACAGGGAAATGGACTAGCTGACCTAAAAGGTCTTTTCCATCTCTAATTTCTGTGGTTGTGTGATTCATCCCTCTTCTTTGAAAGCGTTTCCTACATGAAACGTCTAGTAGAAGGGGGAAAAAATGATACTAAATAATCTTTTTCCATTTCCTCTCATCATTGTCAGAGATTATGAGAGGTGAGGGATCTGTCTCCTGTGACATTCACCAGGCAATGGAACAGAAAAGGCAAACCAAGATTCAGCTTAGCAGCCAAGAAAGGAGTTATTCACCACGCAAGGTGGGACAGGAGGTGACGGGCTGGAGACATCCTTTCCAGGAAGGCAAATTGTTCCTTACTTTCTCAGATCTTGAGGAAATATTGAGCTGGAGAAAAATAAACATCTTCTAAGAACAGAGGATTGGCTACATCCCAACCAAGGCAAAGATCTCTCAGGCTGCTGTCCCCAGGAGGGACAAGGAGCCATTGTCTGGGAAAGGGCAGCAGAGCAGGGCCAGCATAAAGACCAGGATGCTTTTGGGGCTCACCAAATCCAGCTCTAGGTTCAATGTTCTTAACAGCCTTCAAGACATTTCTCTCCTATGAGCTTGTCCAGTTTCCTCTCAACCCATTAAGCTCATGCAGCAAGGAGTTCCATGGATCACTCATTGCAAGAAGTGCAGTTTAAATCCTGCCCCTACCACCTTCACCTGAGGACATGAAAGGGGTTTTAGTTTCATGTTGGTCTCCTACTAGCAGTTCCAGGTAGGAAATGCTATCAAGGGTATCAATGCCTTGTGAACCATCCCACTGGTTAATCCTTCCTGTCCCACATGCTCAGCAGCAAACACGGGGTGACATTGATGGAAAACAGCCTCTTTTCAACCAGTTTCTGCTTTAAAAAGTTAGTGTGAGGGTGGGCACATGAGGTAATTTGCAGGAAAGCTGGGGAGCAAATGTGCTTCAGGGGATCCCGTGCAGCCAGCCTGGCACACACTGATCTGATGGCAACAGGGGGCCAAGCTGCTGTCCCCAGAATGAAGAGGAACCAAAGGGACAACCCCCTGTAGAAAGGCAAACTCTGCATCTGATCCCGGGTCATTTACCAATGAATTTCTGCCAGTGATTTGGGGATCAGGGGTGGTTTGAAAAATTGCCCATCTTCAGCTGCCACCCAGGAGGCGTTTCTTTGAAGAATTTTTGTGACCATGATGCAAGACTTTCAGGTCTTTTTATTGAATTGATCTACTGGATTATCATTCTCTCTTTTTCTTTCATTTTCTGGAAGCAAAATAAGTAATACAAACCAAAGCCCTTCTACAGCATCACCGCCTCACTGCAAAATATGTTTATACAGATGTTTTTTTTAAAAAAAAAAAAGACTAAAGACTAAATGCTTGCAGCCAGGGAGCCACCCAAAATTCAAAGAGTGGCCAGATACCATTTCCAGCCAGAAGTAGTACCAGTCCTTTTCCAGATGACATTCCAGGACACACTGAATTCTTCCTTTCTCATTGGAAGGGAGAAGTATTTATTTTTTTTCTGGTACAGAAGAGGGAACCCAAGAGGAGCAAGTGGTGGGAAGCTGGGCCTGCAAAAGCTGATCCTCAAAAGAAAACTATGCCCTTTTATAAATCAGGTAGAGAGTGATAAAACCAGGGAACAGGTTTACAGAAGGAGACATCAACTTCTCTATTGCTTAGGAGCTGGGGAAGCTGCTGCTGCTTAGCCAGGAGGCACGGGGCAGGATGCAGAAATTACCAGGAGAGTCTCCACAGCTCATGCTCCGTGGGAGGTCAAGCTTCATGATCATTGGGGTCCCTTCTGGCCCTCAAATCTATGAATCCATTGATGCTCTGAGGCTTAAAAAGCAGCAGCTGCTCCTATGCAGCACCTAGTTCTCATAAGCATTTGGAATAATGGATCCATATTGTGCCAATGCATACTAATGTTAATATACATTTGCAGCACACAATGTGATGGCTTTGGAGACACCCGGGTGTCAGATTGAATCAGTGTCAGTGACACACCATACCAGGACTTCATGGCAGGTCCCTGTTGGCTTCTCCAGCGGGAAGCTTTCAGTTCTTTGAAATGATTATGTTTATCTTTTACGTTTCCTGGAGGGGAATAAAAAAAACCGTAATCAAGAAATGGTACCAGGCCCACGGCAGAACTGGTGTCTGTGGTTTGCAGTCAGCCACAGCCTGGTTTCCTCAGGCTGGACTTGATGATCTTAAAGGTCTTTTCCAGCCTTGGTAGTTCTGTGATTCTGTGATTC